>OW388303.1:43661370-45115745 GCA_936450465.1 Gibbula magus
ATATTGTCTTCTCTCTAACATTTGTTCAAATGAGAAAGAAGAGAATGTCGGCTAACCATTTTTGCCCATCATACAATGTCCCTTAAGTACGAGCGTACTTACTTTATTCTTTGACGTTAACTTTCTTATTTTAAAAAGGTACATCTTGAACATCTTCTGGTAAAACGTTTCTTCATAATTTACATGTCCAAGGATGGAGTCAACCTTTATGCATCTTCAGACTTGTGACTAAAATGGTTCAGTTAATATTTTCTTTTCAAGTATATATCCATGCTGGATATTGTCGTCTATAACTTATCTTGGAATGCAGAAAAGCTTAACTCTAGCTTAAGTAGCCTCCTTTTATAACACTCAACTGAAATTGTCCTAAACTGGCTTCAGATGAAAGTTTGAAATTTCCGAGACTGTTTTATGGTTTGAATAATGAATAATTTATGCAATGAACATGTACACAATCAATGCAAATGATATCTACATAATAACATTTTCTTTATAGTCAAGTCATAGATAGATGTATAAAAATGACGTCATTCATATATAGGTTGTTACATGGCTTAGTCATAAATACGGCATGATTATCACTACCCATCAAACCTGTCCGTGATTTAATAATTTACAAACCTTTTTGCATTTTATTTATGTATCGATGCATCAATAAAAGCATGCATATGGAGTACATTTCCTGAAAACAATACTTAGTAAACACTACTAATTTGAAGATAAAATGTCTATTTAAGAATTGAATGTCAGTTTGTGTGTTTGCACTGGAAAATGAACGATGTCAAACTCCCGTGAACGAGGCGAGCTTGCGAGCAAGTTCACGTGAGAGTTTGATACCGCTTTCTTTCTAATAATGTTGAAACCTTATTGAAAAATCAGAATATTCATGGGTATGTTTGGTAGTGTCGACTTCCATGAATGTCATGTAGTCTGATAACATTTAGGAATTAATAACTGACATTTCAACAAATGAATTTTAAGTATTTAAATAGTTTAATCATACAATTGATGGGGATTCCGTCAGGATCAAGGCAACCAATGTTTGTTCATATCCGTTGGGATCGGATAAAGATGCAAATTACAGAGGTTAAGTTCTTTTGAAAATGACGTCACATGAGTTAACATTTCAAGCAACAAAAATACATGCTTCATTTCATATACATTAATTTGAGAAATGAAAAAACAAACATTGTGCGGGGGGAAATATTATGATCAAGCAGTACCAAAACATGTTCATCGCGAGTTGAAATCTACCAAGCAAAACTTTATAAATACTCACAGGTAACAAAGGCAGTTTGAGTCACATATTCATTTACCTCACTGTTCCATAATGTGACTTGTGTAAAGGGCATTTCAGAATTAGCTGCTTAATATTCAGTTTAGATCTCTGTGTGATATTTGAGTCGCCATTTGCAACCGAGCAGAAGGGAAGCAACTCTCGTTCCTTCATGAGATGGACATTATTACAAGAAAGTGACAGGATGCAAGCTCAAATTCGCTGTCCTAACGTTAAATAGTTTTCATTTGAAAAACGCAATTTCAAAGGTATTGAAACGTTGAAAATAAAGATCATGTTAAAAAAGCCTAGGAAATATTATGAAAAAAATGTGTATGCCATACATATATGTACATATAGCAAAAATGGAGACTGCATTGTGGTTTTTTTCGGGATAAAGCATTACTTACTAATCAAACAATTAGTTGTTCAATTTTACAATCTAAGCATTGAACATAAAAATGAAGAATATTATTTTAGGCTTATATGTGGAAGGAAGCCATGGTTGAAGTGATGAATACATTATGCGTATACTTAGTACAATACTTATTTAAGTCTTATTTAAACAGTTGATGATAGAGTGGAAGGTTGTGGCACACGGAAAACGTTTGTATCTAAAGATTCTTAGATTTCTCAAATCTACAGAGAGAAATTATGCACTAAATTTGTACAAATTTGCTCATTCAGGTGTAAAATGGTTTTGAATATATATATTTACTTACATTAAGATCCAAAATAACACAACACGCCTTTAACGTTTTAGATGTTTAGTATTTCAGATTACCTGCTTGGTCACCTGGTTCAAAATTTACTACATTTGTCATATATTGATCCATAATATAAAGATGCCAAACATGATTGGTTGAACATTTATTTGAATATTATAACTGTGCTATAGGGTGAAATCCCAACAGTGTATAGAGCTTGGAGGCGTTTGCACCTCCAACCAATAACACTTGTTTTGATGTTTGTTCGCACACATGGAATCAGGCTCAAACAGCACTCCCGTTCCCACTTAGGAACGGAAGGAGGTAATTACCGACTGACAAGTTCTTAGCAAGCAATCACTTTTTTGAGTTTGATTACTGCTGTGGCCCAGGTTCATTGATAACGTCTCTGGGCCAAATAAAGTTTGTGGCACCGGAAGTGTTACAGAGATAGTGATTTGTGGCCAGCAAGCATATTTTCATTAAAATAGCACATCAATTACGTCTACTCGCCTCCTTGTGCACTCAGATACTAGAGGATACAGCGACCCTTATAAACAAACTACATTCAAGCAGTTACGAACCAAAATCCGATATTGTCAGTGAATGGCGGGACTATTTGTTCAAAATGACTCAAGTCAATTATGCGTTATTTGTTTGCCTTCTAAATAGATTCCTTTCAGTGGTGTCGGCAAACAGGCTGATGTCGATCCTACGCCTCTCTCTGAGATGAATGTACTCGGACGCATGTACGTGCAATGTGACGTTTAGAGGAGCACTAGGTATTATGCCAAGCAACCAGACATTCTTTCACATCGTAATTAGGTATTCAAACGATTATCACGATGTTGCTAACATCAAGAGCATCATTGAGACATCGACTCTGTAACTTATCCTCTTCGTTGACTGAGAGTTCAGTACACATAGGTTCAACTTTTGGGTCCTTTTTTGTTCCGGGGGAAAAGTAGATGGAAATTACGTTTTATAGTTTGATGATAAACTTTGAAAAAGCCATATTCTGTGACCGTGACAAACGGAATTTTAAAGAATTTTAACAATGGCCATTTGTTCTTATTCCTCAGCATAGACATTTCCTGACAATATGTTTCCTATAACATTTTACCTTGTTACCTTCATCTTGGTGTAGGTTGCAATTCCTGAATATTATCGATCAGTTTCAGACGTTTGGTATTTGACATTTTCGGGACAGACGGACGGACGGACGGGGGTTAAAAATCTAAATATTGATGAAGCTAAACAGAGCCATGAATTCACTTGTCGGCTAAACACATGATAAACATTCACAATCTCTGAAAGGGCTTTGTAATGTAACCAAGAACAATGATGAACTAATAACTGCAAATAAGAAAACTTTTCACGGATTTACCTTCCCGTAAAGCTTGGATTGGTTAATGTTTCGACATTTATAACATTGCGAATGATATAACTTATTAACATTTATTGTGACATGTATCTTTGCAGTTCATAGCATATTGTGATATTTGTAACATTATGATAGCAAACTAGATACTTGAAGGTCTTATTGGTCAATACACTAACACGATTTTATACCTTTTTAAGGGATATTGTATTTGTTAATGTTTCATAATATTTGAAATAAATTATTACCAAGTAGAATGAAGAACTACATACATGTATAATGAATGTCAGTAAGATTTTTCATCATTCTTCATCATCTCAACCTCAAGAAAGACTTTCAAAGATGTATATCAAGAAGCATATATTTCTAGTCGTAGGCAAAATGTGATATTTGTAACACGACATGCCATTACGCTTACTCCAACAAATTAATTCTACTGTCTGGCTTGCGAGGAACGTGTTATGTGAATTGTATTATATTGCACGTTTGTAACAAATGTCAAATACAGAAAATCGTGTAAAGATTGAACACCATATCTATATCATACAAACCATACATCAAATTGTTGCTGTACATGTATGTATAGTGTATTCATTCATTTCATTATCACTTCAGGTTACATAGAAGAATTATTACATTTTGAAGACAGAGATGTTGCAGTTTCATCAGTGCATATGGTATATTCATATTGTACATATATTTCAGAAATCAACAATGTTATCGAGTTGTCATGAATCGATTTTGTTTTGCATCTTGGTAAGTCGCCAAAGCATATTGTTATGATAAGCGTGTGTTTTGGAAATTGCCTTTTGTCTACATTTTGTATTGCTAAAATATTATCCTTTTCCATTCGTTCCATTGTGCGTTGAGAATGAAAAAGACCAACACATGTTACTCTCAATCTTAATTTTAAAAAAGTGGTAACCAATTGTTCACAATGCACCATTAATAAAATGATATCAACATGGAGCTAAACGGCTTTTTGCTCATGTGTGTACGGAACGCTGGTCTTCAATCAATATATCAACATGAGTATTTAGTCACAATATGCACATTTAGGATTTCTAAGTAGCTTCATTGCAGCTTTAAGAAGCCCCCTGTTTCAAAAACATTGATGAGGACATATAATACGCAAATGGGGAAAATACATGAGAGTGCATTGTTATTAAGTCAAGATAAGCTTAAACTTTGGATGAGTTGGGTCCTGGTGACTGTGAACCAATGTAATATGAATATCAAAACAAAACGATAATTATATTGAACCATCCTTCTGAGAACAAATCAAACTGTGATAGATTGACAAACCGACATCTTACTTACCCTCAGATATTAATAATGATATTCATAATTCCATTGACGTAACGCTTCACAATGAATTCTAAGATTATAATCACGGCTGGCATAAAAAATGTCATGTAGGTGGAACTTAAGTATCTGTCGAAACTAATAAAACTGAACTTTCATTTAACGTGATTTACACAAAACGATAAAGGCTGTAGGAATATAAAATAGAGAAGTTCATTTCATAATACATCGACTGTGAAGATGTAATAATGTTTAAGATCCAGGACTTTTAATAACCTGTACTCTTGTCTAATGTGAATATGGTGCAAACTAACCTTATCGTATTCATTCACTACAGGAGTTTTCAGATTGATATTTCGAGAGGATTATTTTAGCCCCTGTTCTCTTTGATTCAATCAATCCCCAGCTCGTTCATGAATAACTTGTTGTCGTGGATAACGTCCTCTACATTTATTAGTCATGTTCAGAGCGGGTTTGAGGACCAAAGCACTTGTCAACTTCAAATGTAAAATTACCCCAGTCAAGTATTTAGTTTTATTAACCTACTGGCTCGACATGTGATCAGAAAATGTACATTGATGTTCGCATTGTGTATACCACTTTAAAGGAAGTGATGTATCGAAAAAGATCAATGATCTAAAGTGCAATATATAACGGGTATACACTGTTTGATGCTGTTTTCCCCTCATCAACAAATGTCAGCGAAGCGACAGTTAGTATGCTGGAATTAGGCCTGAGGGGTATTTGTCAATCCGTCTGTCTGTCTGTAAAGTTTCCCTTTTTAAACTTCTTCAGAACCATTTTCCCTTGAGAACGTAATTGTTTTGTACAGACTCCTTTGCAAATGCAGATTAAAAATTGAAGATTAGTTCGCATATTCGACTTTTGCTCAAGAACCACTGGCTTTGAAAATAAATTATGCAAAACCTATTAACCACTGTGCCCCTGATTATCCGCGCGTGATACAAAATGGATCAAAGACAACAAGCTCTTACAATAAACCGTTGTTTTCTAAATTGGTTTACATAGGCAAGAAGCGAAAAGTGTATACATAAGTGAGAGATTGTATTATCTTTTCCTTGTGTTTGTTATTATCTTTACCAAGCTGAGGTGTTTTTCTCTGCTGCCATTCAATTATCTGTCAAATCGATATGGTCTCCATGGTTATTTGTGATCTTGCTTCAGGGATGAACTTCTTTGATCATACGTTTTGTTAGTTCATTGTGATGTAGTTCATTGTTCCATATACTTTAAATACAGACTGCAGCTCACTGTGTGAGGTGAGGTGAGGTGAGGTGAGGTGAGGTGATTTTGGGGTTTCAAGAGAATTTCACTGATATCACGCCTGCTAGTATTATTGCAGGGAGAGAGCCCACAACACAATGCGGCTATGTATTGCAGTGAAACCTGGAACTAGCGAACCATAGGGGGTACTACACTGAAAGTTAGTGTAGTATTGCACACAAACCTTACTGCGTGTAGAACAGTACAAATTTGCTGTGCCTCTGACAGGATTCGAACCGTTGACATCTTGATCCAAAGCCGAGAACGATAACCAATGCGCTATCCTGCCCCCTGCCACTCGCAGAAAGAAAACATGTTTATTACCTTATTCCTTATGGGTGATGAGTCAGTCAGTGAGTCAGTTTCAAATGCGAATAAAAGAAACGAAACTTGACTATGGTCATTTCAAAATAAGTTGTCGAAAATATGAAATAGAACAAAAAACTAATTGAAATTGTGATCATTAATAATTGTAATCACCATTATTAAAATGTTAATTGTTGGTCAGAGGTTGTACAGTAAGTTCTGGATGTAGTACTGATTCTCATTGTATAAAGATATGGTACTAAGGCTATTCTTACATCAAACTGAGGAGCCGCGCCCCCTCTGTTTGTGTCTATTGATCTGCTGTTGACTATTAGTTCAACATCTTGACACTGAATTCATTATATTTCACGGACTGGTTTGTAAAGGTTAAAACGCAGCTATTCTAATTCGCTGGAGAGTACATGGATCATCGTAAAAGGGAGCAAAACAAAAGTGAATTAATGTATTTGCTTTTGTTGGAATTTCCCTCCAGTCATTCTCACTGAGCATCTTCATCTCCTTATTGGTCCCAAAATGAAAATAAGTTTAGGTCAATTGTGCGATAAGTCTTCAAGACATCGATATATCGATAGGTTCTCGTGTTGACATCGATAGGTTCACGTGGATTGTTTGTAATTTGTTCAATTTTTAAGCATTGATCTTTAATCAGGACTTTTTGATAATGAACAGTTTCACTTTGGTGTTTCCATATCCCTCTAATCAGTTGGAAGCATAACATGTCTTTGACAGCAAACCTCAGCTTTAAACACTGACTCTAATATTCATCTCATTTGATCCTTCCTACGTGTCTACATGCTGAGTTGACCATAGGGAGTCCTGCTAGAGGAATATGTCTTGTGTTAGAAGGCTTGTTTATCATGTCTCTATGGACTCTATGGTCTGGTCAGTGAGAAGGTCCCGTGTTCAGAAAGTCAGATAATATATATAGTATATATCGCCCACCTCCTTCGAGAAAGAACAAATTGTCATTCACCAACTTCTATGAAGAGTTCGCCACACTCTTGGAAAGAAAAACAACAGAGAGGTCGAGAATGGTTATACTAGGAGATCTAAACTTTCACTTTGACGACGCATCAAACTCAGAAGCATCACAGATTCTGAAACTGCTAGAAACTCTAAACTGTAGCCAGTTAGTCTCACTACCAACACATAAACATGGTCACATCTTGGATTGTGTTATCCAGAGATCCGACTGTTCATGTGTTCGTCATCTTGATGTAACAGACATACAGATGTCTGACCATTACTTGGTTTCATGTCTGATGGACACCCACATCCCACCTTGTCCTAAAGTGTCAATAAAGTGTAGAAATATCAACAAAATGGACAAGGAAGCTTTTCGCCATGATCTGCACAATTCAAAGTTGTCTCTAGACCCACCATCGGACTCAGAGGAACTTGCAGATCTATACAACAGTACACTGATCAACCTTCTCGATAAACATGCACCAGAGAGAACAAAACTAATTCCTCATCGGCCGGATACGGACTGGGCTATGTCCCCTGAGATCAAGGAAGCTAAAACAGAGCGCAGGAGAGCCGAGAGCCACTGGAGAAGGACAGAACTGGAGATCCATCGACAGATTTACTGTGCTGAGAGGAATAAGGTGACACAAGAGATTAAGCGAGCAAGACAAGCATCTCTCAATAATAAAATCCAGAACAGCATGTCCGACCCAAACTCGCTCTTCAAAGTGTTATTCACTCTTCTGGGTAAAGATACCAGCTCCCCCTTGCCAAACATCACGGACAAGTCTGTAATGGTTGACCTGTTCCAGAACTTCTTCTCTGAGAAAATCAAGAAGATTCACCAGCAATTTGAAAATTCCTCTCTCTCAACTTCTGAACTAGACGATGTCCATGACACAGTGCTTGAAAGTAGTAACGCCCTCAGTGAATTCAAGCTCTTTACTGAGAATGAGGTGTTGCAGCTTATCAAAAAATCAAAACCTACATCATGTGCCATTGATCCAATTCCAACCAAAGTGATTGTAGGTAACGTGGACATTTTTGCTCCCATCATAACAAACATCATCAACACATGCTTGAGAACAGGGACTATGCCATCCGCCTTCAAAAAAGCCATAGTTAAACCACTTTTGAAAAAGTCCAACCTTGATCAAGAAAATCTCTCAAATTTCCGACCAGTATCGAATCTTCCTTACGTTTCCAAGGTAGTAGAACGAGCTGTCAACACCAGACTGTCGGATCATTTATCTCAGCACAAGCTATTTGAGCCACATCAGTCGCAGTCACCATTCAACTGAAACTGCACTTGTCAAAGTCATCAATGACCTGAGGATGAATCTTGATGATGGAAATGTTGGAATGCTTGTACTATTAGACCTAAGCGCAGCATTCGATACAATTGATCATGAGATGCTGCTGCACAGACTTCAAAGAAAGTTCTGGCTGGATGGCTCTGTCTTGAGATGGATCACATCCTACCTCACAGATCGATATCAGGCTGTCTACATTGATGGAGTCACATCTACAGGGATGCTAATGGACTATGGAGTGCCACAGGGCTCTGTTTTAGGCCCTGTTTTATTCACTCTCTACACAACAGAGCTAGGATCAGTCATCAGAGAGCATCCAGTCGACCATCATATGTACGCTGATGATTCCCAGATGTACAAGTTTTTCCGCCCAAATCCATGTGATTCCTTCACTGCTCTCAATGTCGTTACCACCTGCTTTGATGACATCAAGTCATGGATGCTCAACAATAAGCTGAAGCTCAATGACAGAAAAACTGAATGCCTACTGCTTGGGAGACCTACGGACAGACATCAATCAGATATAACGTCTCTCCAACTCGGTACCGCATCCATCCCCATGTCTGAAAATGTAAGTGACCTTGGTGTCATCATTGACGCTGACCTCTCTCTGGACAATCATGTGAGCAGGGTAGCCAAGTCATGCTATTTCATCCTCAGAAACATCGGTCACATTAGAAAATACATCACAAAAGAATCAGCAATGATTTTGATGACGTCACTGGTGATGTCAAAAGTTGACTATTGTAATAGTCTCCTGGTCGGTGGAACAAAGAAACAGATAGACAGCCTTCAGCGTGTGCAAAACACAGCAGCACGGATTGTGTCTCTGTCCAGGAAACATGATCATATTACACCAATTCTGAAGGACCTTCATTGGTTGCCCTGTGAACAGAGAATCACATTCAAACTCATGTGTCTAACATTCAAATGCCTGTCTGGACAATCACCTGTTTATCTATCTGAGCTGATCACACCTTATGCCCCAACCCGAACTCTAAGATCTCAGAACAAAAGGCTTCTTACTGTACCAAGAGTGAAAACATCCCGTTATGGCCAACGCAGTTTTTCCTTCGCAGCTGCAAAGTCTTGGAACAGCCTACCTGACCACATTAGAAACTGTGACAATTTGATGACATTCCGCCAAAAACTCAAAACATACCTCTTCTCACAAGCTTACTGTCAATAAGCGCTTTGAGCATGCAATAAGCATGGATAATATGCGCTATACAAGTGGACTATAATAATAACTATAATAATAATAATAATAATAATAAGATGACCATTGTCCAGCTCACGCTACTGCTGCTGTGAGAACGTCTGGGTAGCAGCAAGACTCCAATATAGTGTCACTGCTTAATTGAGGATCACGCATCTGTGGTATCACCTACTACGTTCTTTATGGCTTTCTATTTGTCTTGGTCCTTTTCGATGCTTTAAGAAAAAAGTTCCAATAACAGAAACTAGTGTCCAAAAGAAACGATACCATCTATTTTTAAAAATCTCTTTTTACAAAGAGATTTTCTTCGTATGAACACATGGTTTTGCCTATCCTACATCCCAAATGCAGTGTATTCAATCGAAAATACCGAGAACATTTTATCACATCTGAAGAAATGGTGCACTTTGTGAGAATGACATTATTTTAGGTAGCATAGTTTACAACTGCAGATAAAGTGTATAAAACGGCTGACCATACACGTTGGTATCCAAGCAACAAAAAGCACACAATAAAATATCGGTTTTGACAGCCATTGAGAGTGAGAGAGCCGTTGGAATTGTCACATAGCGAGTCTCAGACGCCGACGACGCCAGAAGGTTCGGTTGCGCGCGCATAGCAGTCACCAGGTTAACGCAACAGTTACGTGATAGAGATCGGACAACATGCAGGTCGAGAAGAAGGTGATTACACTTATTGAAGACCGCCAAATCCGGGTATTTCATCTCTGAAACCCATTCATCATTACGATGTTAACGTCAAAGACGTCACTGAGACACGTGATTAGCAAACTAACTTGGTAAAAGAGATTTAAGACTCATGATATCTGAACACGTCGTCCATACCACAAAACGTTCCTGAGGCCTCAACAACGAGTAAACAAACAGACGATTTCAACGTTGGCAACAGAGAGACTGAGCAATGGTCATGCTCTCATATGGGAGCAGATTTTGCATCTTCAAGAACAATGGTAGACAGCTTGTGTACCGAAGAATTAGTAACCTTTATGCTCGGACTTGCGTCCATCAAGTCAGCCCATTGCCTCCTTGATGAATGACGTCTGACGTCATCATCCCGTAGACATGTATTTGCCCGTTCTGACGCTCGGGATGGACATACCGAATACAAATGTGACTTAGTGACGCCTCTTTTGACATTTTCAACATTTGTCCCAGTCATTTGTGTGAATAAAATTTTCATTTTCAGACCCCACACAGACCTGTACAAATGAATGCAAAGTACTGATTGAAATGAACGTTGTACACATGTTAAATGAACGCAATCTCAAAAGAATAATACCAATTCTAAATTTCTGTGTCGTTAAGTTTTCCTGTAATGGTCGCTCAAAGACGTGGTATCGTTTCTTTCGGACACTAGTTTATCTATTTATTTAGTTAAGGCCAATATCAATTAAATTGTACCCATCATCTCTTGTTTAGCATAGTTTGAGTATACATATAGTACATATATATATATATATATATATATATATATATATATATATGTGTGTGTATATCAATTTTGATTTAAAATTAGTTGTATTGGTTTTTCTTCAATAAGACCACAGCAATGGTGACAACCGGTAAGGATGAACACCATGAAGACAAAAGACATAAGCTGTATAATTCAACATAAAAGTTTAGGTATATTATCCTTTATTGATGCTTGTTTCCGACCATCAGTAATGTATTTTACTGAAACGGAAAATAATAAAGGGGAGTTTATGCCTTTAGAAGATTTAATGAAACTAACTGTGGGACATTGCATGACTGATGTTAATGTATTTTCCCCAATGCTGTCAAAAGATGAACTAAACTCTGAAAGGTAATCGTGACATTCTCAAGTGAGTCTAAATAGGTAACAATGTAATTATGAACTTTCCTGATTCTCCAACGGGATATTTGTCTCTACAATAAAAGTGTTCATTCAAGAGTTGTACTACGGATTTATTTATCGTGACTGACAACTACTCTTTGTTTAAGTTGGTAATAAGAGTCCTTCACATTGTGCTGAGTTTCATTATAACAATATGGCCACCATAAATCTACTGTGTTTAGATTGACTTGCCAGTTCTGACCTTCGCGTGACCGTCGTCTGTTCGTTATAGCTCTTCTCGTTATGAATATGAACCAACCATCCAGTAATAACAATACATCCTCGGTATACTAACTGCCCTCCTACTATTGCCTTCTAAGAGAACTTGGGGAAAGTTAATCGGGGTAATAAGTTAATCGAGGTAATATTTTGCGAAGAGGTGTGTTTTTAATGCAGACTTGAAAGTGTCCAAGGTTGGAGAAGTTTTCAGGACGAGCGGGAGATTGTTCCAGAGGCTGGGTGCTGCAACACAAAGCTTTTTCTCCGAAGAGTTTCAGGTTAAATCGAGGGAAAACAAGAGAGCTTGGTGGTCTGATCGGAGATTCCTGGGAGCCTTGAGAGCTGTTAGGAGTTCACATAGATATGATGGAGCTAGGTTCTGCTGACACCGATAGGCTAGGCACAGTATCTTAAACTCAATCCTAGCTTGTACAGGCAACCAGTGGAGTCATTCTTGCTGTTCTTGTTATAATTCTCTAATTGTATATCATTATATATTGTACATAAAGGCTCTTTGAGTATTATTATTGCAGATAGCTTATCTTCTCTATCACATAATATAGATAATTGTTATAATGGTGTCAAAGATTTTAGGGATTTTGAACTCTTGTTATTGTTAGTGTATGTCTATGTAGTTACACTGACATCGTGAAAACGGATACAAACTCTCGATTATAATATGAC
This sequence comes from Gibbula magus, assembly GCA_936450465.1. Lineage (NCBI taxonomy): Eukaryota > Metazoa > Mollusca > Gastropoda > Trochida > Trochidae > Gibbula > Gibbula magus. The sequence goes on from OW388303.1 coordinate 43,673,927, forward strand.
GTCGTGTGCATGTATTATTCGTTGCAGTCTGTGTATCTTCCACACATTGTTCAAAAGAATAAGCAAAAGGATTTGACAATGAGGATCAATTTGATTGCGTCTTTTGATTATTGAAAAGACATGCAAATGAATGTACCATACTAGTTTGAATGAAGAATAACAACATGTCGGTTAATGCTAAATGAAATTCGAAATGCGTTTAATTGTTGTTTCCACTCGAAATGGACTTATTTATATATGTTCCATCAACTACATTGGATTTGATATATAATATATTACACGAACTCATTCTCGTTTAGATAAAATGTCCCTGTTTCTGTACCATCATCAAGATGGTAAACAGTCCTCCACTCTCAATGAAAGTAATCTCTTTTGACGCCAGATAAACCAGTGAAGGATAAATCAAGTGGATGAGACAGTCACTTCCTACAATTATTGCTGAATATTACATTATGTTTTAGTCAGATTTAGCCATTTCTAGCGTCGTCTGATGTTTGGCTGTTGGATGTTTCCACAATACCTGAAAAGATAGTGTTAGAACTGTACTTTATTTATAACTCCTTCATGTCTGTCTTTTATGAATTGATTTAGGTATTAAAATCGGGCTTGATTACTTTTGTATTACCATGCTTAGATTCATCAGGAAGAATCATTTTATTCTCCCACTACACTTTATGATTATTCCGACATTTAACTTGTTAAACTGACTTGAATCTAAAAACTAGTTTTACTTCAGTATTGAAACTAATCCAACAGCATGCATTTTGTTTCTTATTTTTCTTATATTCGTATTCAACCTGACGAAAACATCTTTCCTCAAGGGCGAGATTTGATTGGATCAAATATGTCAAATATCTACCTTGAACGTAACACTCCCAAATATTGATGTTCTTCTAAATTGGTTCTTACTTCAATATAGTTACTGATTCAACACAGAAAAATTGTTGAGCTTGTAGCCAACGTGTTAATGAATGTAGTTAACACAAGATGCTTTATTTGACAGTTTGATGAGTATCTGCTGATTATATGCTACTGTATAAAAGTTTGTGTCACTTTATAAGTCAAATTAGGACTGAGTAATTTCGACACTTTAACTACATCCCAAGTCTACCTTCTGGAGAGGTTTGGACCGGAGATACCAACTGACAGAAGTGGTTAGACTTATAGTGTATAAGGACTCCATGAACTCCACAGTTGACAGTAATTGAAGCAAGACAAATTTCCGACATCATAACTGCTCACAATGCATTTACCAGGGGACGTTTGTAATCTGACATCATCTTGACGGATGTGACAGAGTAGAAAATGAATAGTACATTAAAAGTTCATTTCTATATATTTGAGATATATCCCATATGTTGATCTTTCCTGTTATGTAAATGTCTGGTCTTACCAGAGTATGATTTCAACTGCATCAGTCAACACTCGTTAATAAGTCTACCCAAAGAATCTCATTTGAACGTCTGAAACGAGTTTGTTGTAGATGATGTGATGTCTTCAAGGCACTGTATCACAACTTTCCTGAAATAAAGCGATCTCATAAAAGTATAAATAATTGTTACTAATGGCTAAATATTATTCCTGAATCAACAAAAAGGGGTCTAAAATAAATGCACAAGGTTTGGTTTAGCCATTTCTCATCGAGCTGTCTTTCACATTAGTTCAAGTGGTCTGACTGATGTAGTGATACCTAAACACTCAGAATATTGTTTAAAATATGTTGCAATGATGGAATATCAACCTTCTCGCTGTCTGAAATCACCACTCGGGCCTTGTTTTACATTTATACTTTTTTAATGAATCAACAGTACTCTTCATGCACTCCCCGATACAAAAACTCTTCACAGAAGAATTGTAATGGGTTATTTCGTGTCAAACCACTCAACTGAATTGATTATAAAATACATGGTATATATCCCATTGCTCCCTATTTTATTATATTGATTTATTGGTGGGTAGCTACATGATGTATCATCTGATCACTAGCTATGTAATTTGAGTACTTACTTTTTTACAGCACTATACTGACATGTACATTGGTGTTTCACTTTTATGTATCAGTGAAATGACGAGCAGATTATCGTTAAAGTCCTTTTAAATCTTTTGAAAAATGGTTACTGCCATGGCGATCGTAAAACTGAAAAAAAACAATTAATTTAAACCAGTTATGAAAGGTAAAAACCTTGCTCCACGTGTCCCCTGTGAATGGCTTAAATGTTATCTTCTCTCTAACATTTGTTCAAATGAGAAGAAAGAAAATGTCAACCATCGTTGGACTTCACTTCAGTACTAATTCTATATCCTTGGGTTAATTACCTCTTTCATTTTCAATAAAAAGGGTAAATCGTAAACTAAAGATGGCAAAACTTTTCTTCATAGTTTATATTTCTATTGTTTGTGCAAATGAAATGATCGAATCAACCTTTTGGGTATCTCAAGATTTGTGACCAAAGTCTAAATTAAATGGCTAATTTGATGTTTTCACTTACACGCCTAGGAATGACATGACTATTGTATTGGATAACTGAGTATAAACAACATCAACCTGACATGACGTCATCGAGGGTTGATATGTATAAACATGTATATATGGGGGCTGTAAGGAGTTATGAGATATTCAACCTCTGATGGCGTCATAGCTGCAAGAACGTGTCATCGTGTTTTTTTAAATACCACTCTTGGCTTCGCCTCGACTAATATTCAAAAATACTTCCATGAAAATATTTGAAGGTTATATGACGTCTGATGTTTCCCAAAGTTAGTATGTTATTATCGACCTTGGTGAACGAATGAATTGTTAGAATGAAGAACAGGACACGTTTTCATATATTTATTCTTTCAACAAAACTGTGCATTTACACAAACGGATATAAGATCCCGAAGAACAACTATAGGAAATTCTTCAATCATAGACGCAATGATGTGTTGTAAGGTTAGTCCTAAGTATGCATTGATAGATGTGTCAGGAACCAGCTCTGTTTTAACCTTGTTATTTGTTACCCCAACAGTGTGCCTGCCGAAAAGACCTTCATTCATTTAAATATGAATTATTTTGGCTCAAAAAGATTTACAAAACATATATGTCATCACACCTTTAATAACATGTTGCGAGAACATAACATGTATCGTTGTATACAGTCCATAATTTAACACACCAAATTAATTAGACATTAGTTCATATTTATGTAATACAACAATTACAAATGCTCAGCTCAAGCTCATGAGCAAAGCAGAACCTTTTCCCCAATTATCAAAAGATGTTTACACTAAATTGGCCGCTGGAAATTTTCACACAGTTTAGTACGACTATGGTAAATCGGATCTTGAAATGGACTGCTTATAAACGGCATAAACTTATATTATTTGCAGCAAATATGGGCATATAAGAATGCAAAAAAGTGATACAGTGCCTATATAAGTTTAAGCAGTCGATGAATTTGATGTTGTAAAAATCTGTACCCACAACTCGGTTGATTTGAGAGTAGAATAGCACTCGGATGAATTGAGCAGGTGCCGGTTGTCCACTCTACGTCCAGAGATGAGGCTTTTCTGATCCTTTTTTTTTGGCATTCAAAGAATCCAACAAGACAAACACGAAATTTCAAACCATTAATGAAAGAATCTGCGTTGATTGTCGATTCAGTTGAGCATTTCATTGCTCAAAAAACACATTAATTACACAATCCTCTTTTCAATATTTATCAGGATTTTTTGTTACATCACCCAAAACTTGGTCCACAATTATTATCCATATGTTCATTGTTTGATTCCTTTCAACTAAGAAGCATGTGTTCGCAAAATTGTATCACTGCTGAGACTATTCTGGCTTTCCAGCTGCATTGTCAAGTGAATAGCGGAAAGCACGTGCTTTTTAACACCTGTGTGTGCACGTCACGGCATCATTGCTAGCTGACTGACTGCAGTCAAGGTGTATGCATTATTCAAACTCAGAAAACATCGTGCATTTTACAACGCACATGCAAAGTGTTATTATTGCCATATTCTGCTCGTGAGTTTGTAGTTCGAGTGCACGTGTTATTATATTAGTCAGGTCAATTTATGGGAAATCCCCCCTCAACCACCAACAAATTGCTACAAAAGGTTTCTCAACTGATTCTGGTAAGGTTTAGTTTACTTCTTAACATACTAAAAGTTTACCAAAGTTGGACCGTCGGAAAAGTGTTTTTTTTTCAAGATGGCGTCCAAGATGGCCGCCGAAACCCTCAACTCAAATGTGATGATCTTTACGTCTATTCCTAGGTTTTTGGGGGCAACGAACGCATGAAGATCATTATGTTTGTCTATTATGAAACGTAAAAATCCAATATGGCGTCAGAAATGGCCACTGACACCTACAGATGACCACAAATCTTTGACATTCACACAAATCTGATGATCTAGATGTTTATTTCAACGTTTTTGGGGGCAAGGAACACATTAGGACGATTTAAAATTAAATTGTGCCATTCTATTACAAGTAAATCTAACTTTTTCTATTATGGCGCTACCATATCTATCCCCTGGTTTTGGGGAACAAGAAACACGTTTTAACCATTTGCAATTGTGAATGCCTTCAAATGCATTTCCTGAGCACATATGTTGTACTTTGTACCCACATTTCACCAGTTCTCTGCACGACCTGGACACTTTTGGAGCATTTACCCATAGTGGATATCAATGTTCTTCCTTTTGTTACCATCCAAATGCAAATATAACTCTGTTCCCTCGGGGGTATATTTCACTTGTCAACCTCGGCATAGGTTACTATTTACTACTTACACGAATGTACGAGCTGACCATTACAGTAGATACTCATGAAAGGACTGACATATAAAGCACATGCAGCTAGAGTAAGAAGCCTCCATTTATGGTATAATTTAAATCGGCCTAAACCTGGATTCAAATCAAATGCATAAAGGTGAGGTGAGGTGATTTGAGATTTTACACGTCTCTTTCAAGAGTATATTGCATCTGCTAGTATTATTGCAGAGAGAAAAACTGCAATGCCATGTGGCTATGCATTACGGTAAAACCTGTGAGCATCGGCTGTAACTAGCAAACCATGGATGGTACTATGCTGAACTTCAGTGTAGCAATATACCAAAATGTTACAGCAGGTAGAACAGTTCTTTACTGCAGACACATTTGCCATGCCCCTGAGGACCTCTTGATCCAAAGCTGAACGAAATATTTGGCACACATACCGTGTTTCTTATGATGATGCCATTGTATTTCAAAATAACATATTCTAGACATTTTGCAAGTTCACTGACAGGGAAAGAAAAGTAGTCACTTCAGTTGGTTTTGAATAATTCGATATTTAAAAGACATCAGATGCATTTGACTATGGCTCGATCCAGCAAAACTTATCTGCAGTAGTTTGAATGAATCAATTGATGACTGTAGTTAAAATATCTTTGTTTATTGAAGACAGTGGTAAGTAATGAAGTTCACATCAACATGACCCCTACCATGTTTAAAATGTTGTAAATGAGTTCAGAATCAGGCAAATTTATTAAAAATTTTGACATAGAATATGTCTTGTATGTAGATGAACAGTTGTGTATCATCAACAATAATGTTTGAAGAAATTTTAAATTAAAATTTTGGTTTTTTAAATTTAAAAAATATGTAGAAGTCTTCTTTGACTGCTGGTTAAACACCTGTACTTTTCAGTTTTAGATTATGACATCGGAAACTTGTGATATTTTTTTTATTGAAAATCATACATATGATAAAATCAACAGAAGTGAGTACTTTATTTTGCCTGGCAGTTTAGTTAGCCCAGTCATGATTTAAGGTAATTTCCCATCCGTGAAGAAGGTTGGCAACCAGAATTTAGACTGTTATTCACTATTCGTTATTCGTCATATTCAAATTTATTTGCTTTTCGACTTTCATATTGATCACACATTTGAATCACGAAAAGCAAATTTATTTCCTATTCGTCTTTCGTAATGAAGTGATAAATGAATGACGAAAAGCAAATTTATTTGATATTCGTCTTTCATAATATGCTGCAAAATGAATGACGAAAAGCAAATGATTTTGCTTTTCGTCATTCGCCATTCGCCAATCGCCATTCAAACTCATTATGCACTTAGATAAATGAGGAAGGTTCGATACATTTCTCTAAGCTTTTTACCAGTTTCATGCCTAATAATTAATTTTTTTAAGATTATATTTTATTTTATCACCAGTTATAACCTGGGGTTTGCTCTGGGAGCAGTCTGAATTAGTGGGAAGACTTTCCCCCTAGAATGGAAAAGCTCAGAACAAATAGGGCCTAACTTTGAATAATATTTTGTTTACAAAACTTTTAATTAATTTCTATAAATCACTGTTTGATCCCAAATAAATCTTAGTTTTAATAATTTAGAAAATAAAATAGCAACAGTTATTTCTGTTTGGTTTTCAAACTTTTTTTTCGCCTTTCACCTTTGAATGACGAAAAGCAAATTTTTTTCGCTTTTCGTTATTCGTCATTCGTCATTCAAATTCATTATGCTTTTAGGTAAATGAGGAAAGTTTCATACATTTCTCTAAGCTTTTATGTAATACATTTCTCTGAGCTTTCATGACTAATAAATACATGTTTTAAGATACTATTTCATTTTATCACCAGTTATAACCTGGGGATTTGCTCTGGGAGCAATCTGAATTAGTGGGAAGCCTTTCCCCCTAGAATTGACAAACTCAGAACAAATAGGACATACCTTTGGAATGAAAATGTGTGTGCAAAACCTTTAATTATTTTCTATAAAACACACTTCGATCACAAATAAGACTTAGTTTTAATAATTTAGAAAATAAAGTTAAAGTTATTTCTGTTTGGTTTTCAAACCTTTTTTCGCCTTTCGCCTTTGAACTGCACCCAGTTTGGAATTTTCTGCTTCAGAAGCCAACAAAACTAATTGTTTTAGTTAATTGACAAACATTCTGGCCAAAAAATACCCCAAGAGGACTTGAACTGACATAAAAATAAAAGAATTATACTCTGATGTATGACATTGCGGATACATATTTACAAACCATATTTCTATATAAAAATTTAAAATCGGCTTTCTCACAGCAGCATTTTGGTTTTTACACTGTTGAAGATGTGGTGACGTTTCTTTAGAAAATTGAATGTCAGTTTAACACAGAGATAAATAATCTTCAATATCATCACATATGTCATTCTCATTTTCAACAAGCTTAAATCGCTCAGTCATGATTCAAACTAATTTGTTAAAGGTGCAGAAAGAGGAAGCATTAAATGAATTGCGTACCTTGTTGCCCTTTAGAACAAAATTAAGTTGGTGCTTCCTATCATCATAACATGATGGATGGGGAATAATCCACAGAATGGGAACGATGATTTAAGACCATGCAAATGTCACCCGTCTATCAAAGCTGTACAATTGTTAATGCTTGCACATCTGGGGTTTTTAATGAAAAAACTAACGAATATTTTATATTTTTACAGGCAAATGTTTCCATAGAATTGTACATGTTGGCGGATGAATATACTCATGTCAATGCATTGTGAACTAGTACTTATTTTGGTCCTTTTATGGCCTGAGTCTCTTGTTGGATTGGAACCCACATCCTCAGGACAACTATCCCCAGCACTGACCTATGATGAACCTATATACAAAATATGAAAATAATCCAGTGAATAGTACTTAAGTTATTTCAACATCAAATATTCCTTCATTAGCCTGTGTAGTCGTAGGTTTCTTTTAACCAAAAGTACACAGTATAATAGAAAAACGGATCCATTAGAATAGGACAACTATGAAATGCACAGGGGATTGGAAAACTCAGATTGAAAACACGCAAATGTTTGACTTCAAAGCAGAGACAAGTTATTCTGTGCATAATTGTTATCTTTTAAAACACGTTGAACATGCCACTAAGCAGTTTGTCCACGGGCGCCGTGTGTTTCTGATCACCAAGATAATATATTTACGGTTAGTGTTTACAAAAGGGAATGAAGACATTGTGTTTAAAATTGCGATATAATTGGTTGATACAGTTGTTCAGAGGAATATCTGAGTGTTATGTCAGGAAACAGCCTGTTGTCTTCCACAGACGCTATCTACTGCATACAAAGTGTGCAGTAATTAGCTGCCTTGCTTGCCAGGATAGCCTAGTTTTTGCTTGCTATGTATTTCCTGTAAAATTCCGAATGTCAGAAAAAATCACCTCCTGTAAGGCAATTGCCAATGTGAATTATTTATTTGAATTAATCTCGAAATGTTTTTGCCTTTTAGTTTTTCAAGCTTTCTACTTCCCAAACAAATGCTTTTAGTATACAAAAAACTCAATATAGAGAAAATGTGATTATCTTTTTCTTTTATTTTAGATATTAGAAAATGCCTTTAGGCTTCAGAAACGTGTCTCTTTGTCTTAAAGACATTAACATAGGAAGTGTGTACTTGCTTTTTGCCAATGCCTTTAATTCTTTATGATGAAGATTAAGTTTAACACAATTAATTAGGTGTAATCTGTTTTAGTTCTTACATAATGCAAGGGCAAATAATAAAAACATATAAAGATGTGTAATCGACGTGTTCTCTGATCCTGACTACAACAATCTAACTTTCTAACTTGGCACAGCTTTATACGCTTTATATGCTTTGACTTATTTTTTAGACAAATTCACACGAACTTTCTATTTATGAAAGTTTGTGATTAATCACCATTTGTTCTCACATTATTTATTTTTTCTTTGAAATTTACCACAATATATAACTGGTATGTTGATTATAACAAAGGTGACTGGGTATTCAGAACTATGACCAAATCTTCGAAAGTATGTATTACGTCGAGTACAAGATGCCAATACCGGTATAGTTATATCAGGTGATCCTGGCTTAATTACAAATATGCATCACAAATGTACGTTCATGTTCTGTTTATAATCCAACATTTGAAACTTGACGCACACTACCGATGATTCTATATTTCTTGTGTACTGAACTTCTGATTTCTTTTGACGTTGAGCCTTTGTGCTATTATAGGCTAATAGAGACGGTAATGGTGATCTTGCAGTCAGACATTTGTGCAATATAGCCTCTTTCCCTCAGGTCAGCTTTGTTATAAATCGTTAGCGTTGCCCTAAAATACAGATTACAGGATGTGGACACAATTATTGGGTTCCAAATGGCAGCTTGTATGATAAATCATGTTACTTTGAATCGCATTATTCAATGACCCACTGTTAACTGACGTGTTTGAATATTCATAACTGTTCTAAACATCTATTGGTAAAAGTCTGATAACTAAGATAGCTGATCTGATGTTTGATAATTGTTTTCTAACTTTAAAATATTAATGGTTGCAATGTAGTTTTCTTATATCCTTCACAGCCTGATCAACTGTGTCAACTCTTTATCGTTGCTACCCCAATAGATTATGTTCCGATTCAAAGAAAGATACATATCACAGTATGGTTTCGATAAGGATATTTCTTAGAAGCCAAAATGACAAAATCGTTTCATTAATGGCACATAGAAGTAGAGTCATGTGTGTTTGGCATAAAAAGGTATGCTTGAAACATCATTTTCAAACTGGTTGTCCACAAATAAAAGAAGAATTAATCCAAGCTTCATGTGTGACCTGTGTACAGCTGGGATAGCACAGTGGTAGCACAGTTCGGCTTCGGATCAAGAGGTCCGGGGTTCGAATCCCGCCAGGGGCACGGCAATTTTGTCTGCAGTAGAGAACTGTTCTACACGCAGTAAGTTTTGGGTGCAATGCTACACTGAATTTCAACGTAGTACCACCAATGGTTCGCTAGTTCCAGCCGCTGCGGGCTTTCTCCCTGCCATAATACTAGCAGCCGCGATATAAGTGAAATTGGCGTTAAATCCGAACTCTAACATTTACTGAACTGTGTACATTAAGTTGATCAGACGATGCTTCCTTAGAACCCAACTATTATGATCATGTATCTGTGACATTGAAGGGACTCGCCGTCCATTATAAAAATGAGTTCGATCGATATAAAATCATTGATGCGTGTCGGCTAACAGCGAGGCCTCTCGGCTCTGAACACTGCTATCAAAACAACGCTGTACGGAGCTTTGAACTCCCCTGCAGAGAATGCTTGATTGAATCAACTCTCTGAGGCCACTCTCTGATTGAGTTGTTTTAACAAGAAATATTTCAAGGTGGCAACATTTAATTAGTCAGGCTAATGCGGGTTAATTTATCACGATTGATTGAGTTATCTCACTATGACAGTGAATTGCTTTTATTTCTAAATACTTCAACTCAAGCCAATCAAGGTGGCACTTAAAGTGTATATTATGAAACCGTTGGCATTCGTGAATTGTCGTCACTCTCTTGAAACAATGGGAAGAAAGGCGTTGTCAGACTCTGCAAAGAAGCGAGATGTTCGGGAACCGTATAGGAAACGATCGGTGGATCGTCGTGGAGAAAACCACAGGTCTTTAGCGGAACATTTGCTTGATATCCCCGACAGATTTTGTCAGTGCAGGTAGGTTTAATTCAACCACTCACACCTTATCATTCCACATATTATTATTGTTATTATCATGTATCATGACAGAACAGCATTATATTGTGGCACTTATGTGAAAAGAAAACTTCAGTTGATATTTACTTGAACAGGTTTAGACTGGATACTTTCTCTATTGTTACATTTTCACAAACAGCATATATAATTATCTGTCATATCGGAACTATCGACTGAAAACATATGATACATTATGACTTTTGAATAAGTACATTCATGTAGTCTCATTCGATGTTTTACTTGATTTCTCATCCAAATATTATGTAAAATTTGAAATACAGTATATCTGCCTGAAAATATACTCAATTTATATTTGTTTTTGAATTCTAGATAATCAGCACCACCAGATGACTCTGTTGGACCTGTCCTTAGCTATTAAATTAATTATGACTGGAGCCAAACCGGGAAATATTGGTTGGGAAAAATATATTTGAATGGATTAATTAAAAAGTCAATCCTTATCATGTATGTGATATTTATTTGTATATACAAATTTAAATCCTTCCATCCGTTTCAAGGCGACAATTCGACATGCTGTTCTCAAACTTGATATCCTTTGTCATTCTTATTCAGCACATCAATGCCAATCAAAGATGCGTTTCATACTGCCATCAAGTAGTAAATAAAGAAAAACAAATTACATTTTATTACTATGATTTTTTCAGATCGTTATCACATCATAACTAATTTTTTCAGATGCTGGTCTTACAAAGTCAACAGATTTGCAATCAAGTCACCTTTCTTACGCTGATGATCTGATGGAAATGACGAAAGAGGGTAAGTGAAGTTGAGTATTTTGAGTGGTATTTGTGTGCAATATGTACATACATTTTCAATTGTTGTATCTGTATAATGGTATGTGTTATAAAAAAAGTATATGTATATCGAAAAAATAATTGAAACAATCGAGACACACATTTCAAAATTAAACAAAACAATTCCAAAATCAATGTCCAGTGTATGGTGATATGATTTGTTATGACATGGTGACCATTGACACATATACATCTACATATCTTTTGTTTATTCTAGCTTATCAACTGCAATAATGGAAGTAGAAGGGGATTACAGTGGCTTTTTAGATCAGAGGTTGTAAGTACTGTATGATATCCCTTGAGGTGTAATTTATCATGTATATCTGTCTCTTACATAAGTTTATTGTCGTTTCCTGTTCGGGGTGTGCTTTATTGCTTTGTGGTAGGCTGGTTAATTAATTAAATAACACTACTGTTGATCATAGGTGCTAGTGTGTTCATGCATAAAATAACTTGTAATGAAGGAAGATGGAAATGGTTATCTATATCGGAAACATTTAAATGCTATTGAAGCATTCCATAATATATTTAATTGTTGCTACATGTACACGTACAGGTATCATTCACATAGACCCAGCATATTCACATGTGTATTTACACATTTCAGTAATTAGTAATCAATGTGTTAATCATATTAATATAAATATTTTTTGCTCAGATTATTTTTACAACTGACACATTCTCGTATTTAGAGCAACTATTGGAACTATAGGAACTATTGACATCGTGGCCACAGAAGATGACCTGCTCCTACTATCTATCCCTCAGGCTGACAATCCAGAGGAGACTGCATATAAAAAAAGTTCTGAAAATGTTATCTTTTGCAAATATAAATTAGAATTTGTTTTACTTTGTGACAAAGATACATTTATCAATTACAATTCTAACTCCTACTGATGTAAATAGCATATAGACATTGTTATTTCCGTCAAAAGAAACGTTATCGCCTATACAATTTAATTCAATTGTATATTCAATTTACAAAAATGAGAAGACACAAGATAACGAGGGAAAATCTTCATGCAAGTATTTTGAACAGGCTTGCTATTACATTACATGTTATCTGTAAGAGCGGTACGTCATCTATACTACATATTGATAATTGTAGAAATTTTGTTTCTCCTTACTTTTATAAATTTGATCATATCATATATTAATCATATCATCTGTTCCCACAAGCCACTCGATGTGTCCCACAACTGCATTAATCGCCACGCGATCTGCCTGTTCGCCGACAAGGACAGGCACCCCTCTTCTCTACACGACTACAGGAATTTCTACAAGAACATACACTTGCCATCACTGCTAGGTTTGTAAAGATCAAGTCATTCTGATTTCTTATATTTAACGACTAAATGTTTCCGGTCGAGATAACATTTACCAATCAGAGCGCACGACTCACGAGGGGAATCCCCTACTGAGAAGCGAATCCTGAATCCTTCTAAACTCGCAATCTCAGCAGTGAAGCGTAGCTCAACGAGAGCCACTTCAGAGTTCTTATATATTCTCATATACTCAATGCAACAGTTTGATAACAAGTAAGACAATGCGATAAAACTTAACAGCTAAATTTAAATGTTACCCATCTCAAATTGCAATCAAACTTTTCTGGCAACATTTATATTATTATGGTCATTCCTCTTCGTCATTCGAGATTCATTTCAAATTTAGTATTATTGCAATGATAAAGCAATTTTTAAAGAAATAAAGAGCCTTTTAGTGTTTTTGTCTCCAATATGCGAGCTATTTTCAAGCATATAATCCGCATTATTAAACACATTGGCACAAGATTATTAAGGTCGTATTAGTGAGGTTTCAAAGAAAATATATGGCCATCAATCTCAACTAACATTTATCTTTAAGTAATTAGCAATATATACAACAAATGAAACAATTAAAGTAAGTCAGAAAACGATTGCCAGAACACCATTTACTTCTAACTGACCGTGAAACAAACCCAATAAACTTGTGTTTATGTTTTCAGATAATGTTGAAGAATAGAAAGATCAATAAAACTAAATATTTCACTGAATAAGATCATGACGCAAGAACACGAATATTTATGCTTCATTTACCAATAATATCGAAACAAACGCTGGAAAGACATGAACGAACAAGTAAACTTAGGTTCTGATCCACAGAATTAGGAGTTTTAGTAAATTAATGTTAATCTAGAAAAAAATGAATAATCTAGTTTGAAACATAAACCGTATTAATGAATAATAGCAATACATAGCAAATAACGAATAAGAAATTTCAGTTACCTAAATAGTGACAGTCCGAGCGAATATATATTTTTATTAGGAATCCGCTTCGAAAATTCACTAGTACTGTGCAACACAGATTTACGTCTGATCCCTTCGAGAGCGCGACTCGAAATGTACATATAGTGCAAATTGCAATGGATTGCATGGTTTGCACAATTTCCAAACATTTAGTTCGTGCATTCAATCGCTCAAGCTGAACATGCTACGCACTTCTCTCATAAGCTGGTGAAGGGGCCACAAAACAGTTGTGGAAATGTTCATACTTTTAAAACTGTTATTTGTTTCATTTTATTTCTCTTGGAATAAGTGAGATGAAAGTCAGTAACTACCATAGTTTCCTCGTTGCATCAGAAAATACCAGGACATTTTGAACTCGAGCCCTGTCGTCGGCCAAGGTAAACTCTGAAACTATGGTAGTAACTATTACTTACATCTGTTGAAGGCTAACTGTGTAACTGTAATACATTCGTTGGTTGAGAGCTTTATAATCAGAATGCATTAATTGGTAGCAAACCATATGATTAAAATATCTATATGTATGACTAGCTCTATAAGTGGAATATAGTCATTGACTGCCGGAAAAAATGATATAATGAACAAACTCTCGGGGATAGATGAATTTGATTGATATTTAACCAGAGAGTCCAAGAATCGCAGATCATAATTTATCATGTCAAATTTACAAAAATCCTTTTAGAATTGTTGTTTTGTGGCCGACTATATAGCTAAAATGTATCAACTGGTGTCAAAGTATACACCTGGGAGAACACAAACATAGTTAAGATGGTTCTGCTGAAATAAACGTGGTCATTTCTATTCCATGTATCAGTAACTAAAGAAGGGATTATCATTACTGTGCTTTTAAATCATTGCAGTAACAGACCATAAAACGAATGCCTACTTAACCTAAAACAGCTGGTAAAGTGGAAATACGACTCCACGAGTCCCTTGGGTATGACATCAAGATGGGAATGTCTCTCTAACATGTGTAGAGACGAAAGCAGTAGGTAATGTAACCTAAACTATTTTGCATTAGCTATAATGGGTTGTTACCGTGGTACTGACGTTAATATTTTGGATTAGCTACTTAAATTTAGCTATTACATTTACCCGTGAACTTTTACGTAGACTCTATTTAACACTGAATATGGTGGCTGACATTATAATGCGTTAAATGTATAGTTTAAACTTGATCTTAAAACATGTCATTAATTCTGATCGCCTATATTGTTCATCCACTTGAAGTATGAACATGGTAATGAAGCCATCTTGTTTTAAATCGAATGATAATAAGGTGTCCTGAGGAAGGTGTTACCCCTCTTAATATTGTGCCAGGAAATCGTTTGTTTACGTGCCCGTTCCCTCCGAGGAGATGGTATCTGTTGCAGACATATTGGTTTAATAATTAGCTGTCTGGTTCTCCATGCTACTCAAGATTTTGCATGCTATTGTTAACTGGTTAAAAGTGTAATATTGGTAAAAAAAAAAAATCACATCAGTGCCAAAGTAATTGCCACCATATATTATGTGTTGAAGTTTATCTTGATATTGCCTTTCAAACAATCTACTCCTCCAAATTTCCCTTATTACAAGAATGACCACTTGAGGAAAGACTCCACGTATATATATAGGAACAAGACAGAAAAGAAAAGACAAAATGTAAGGAATTAAACGAATTGATGAATTATTGATGTTGATTTTGGTGGCACGTTTTCGAAATGGGAGCTGGGGTGGTAGGGGGCATTCCCCTTTCACTTGTGATAATGTTTTACTTGGTAAAACAGCTGCACAAATATGGAAACAGGTCTTATTTAATTACATGCATATATACAAATTATGTTCAAGAACATTTAATTTTAGAGCAGTTCTCCTTTCAAGTCAAATTATGTGTTTGTAAGTTTGAAATTGTCGAAATGAACGAAATATATATTCAAGAGTTACACTTCATGATTTGGAAAAAAAATGTAATTTTCTGTACATGTTATTTCGAGAAATGTAATTATCTGATACATGAACATCCAACTGTGAGTATCCATTTAGAACTAAGGTCGAAGAAGACAAATACGATTTTAAGTAACATAATGTAGCTGATGATACCTTTAATTAGTTTTTGAAAAATACTTTTGAGAAACTCAGGATATAAATATTTCAATAATAGCAACGGCGAGTCTTCCTTCAAAACCCATAATCAATAGTTATATTGTCTTTTAAAAGAAATTTGTTTCTCGAATAGAAGGATTGAATGGTGATATTTAATTAGAAAAATCATATTACGTTTTATAATTGCTATTTTATAATTTAATGTTAATGGTGTTGATGATGACCATGGAATCAGATTAAACTACACAATACATTCAATTTATTTCTAGAAACGTGCTGAATTTGGACTTTGTTCAAAGACAGGTTCGTTTCCGGAGTACAGCTCCAAAACTTTTCATTACATCTTCCTGAAACTTTGCATGTGTGTAACCCAGTATGGAAACGTGTTTGATTTGGACTTTGTTCAGAGATAGGTCTGCTCAGGAGCCGAATTCCAAAACCCTTCATCTTATCTGTATCTCAGCATGTGTTTTACCCACTAACTGAAATAGTCGATGTATAATTATCTGTCAAAGATGTGTTCTACAAATTATGTGGGACCAGTGGGATATGTCATCTTCTGATGACTATTGTTAATTTAGAGCTTCTGTCAAGAAATATAGTTTACCATGCCCATCACTCACATGGAATACATGCGTACATGGAGACCGGGAAGTGAAATACAAATCGAAATTATCTATCTGTTGCTTTTCATTGTTCATTATTATGATGATAATTGGTTTCTCGGTGTGCTGTCAGGTTGAACGTAAACACGTTACATGCTGTTACGAAACAAATAACACAAGAAACAATGTAATTGTTCAAACACTCACGTTCAAAAAAACGTCCCCACATTTCGAAAACAGTATAAAGTGAAAGATTGATGTCGGAGAAAGTAGATTTTGAATGTATTTGGTAGCCACATGTTTTGTATAGAAGTATTCACAATTTCATACATCAGAGTATGCTTCTTTTTTTTTTACATCTGTTCAAATACACATGGAGTGCTAAAATCGCTTTTTAAAGATGTTTTTGGCCCACAATATTTTTTATTTAAGTTTAAAACATTGGCTCCCATGAACAGTCATCCTTTTCGCGTTTCTTGTATTGTTATCGTAACTTTCATCTATGGAACCTCTCATTTAGAAACCAATCGTCATTCAAACTCAGACTATCAACATAAGTTGATGCTTTCAAATAAAATGTGTGTACATACATGTATGTTTGTGTTATTATTGCAACGTTACTTTTCGATGTCGTGCCTGCAGGATACAGTTTTGTATGGAATACACCCTGACATGAAGTATATTCTTGTTCTCTTAGTTTTATTATATCTGTAAACGTATTCATGTTCAGAATTTCCATAAACACAAATAACATCTAACATATGTATCCGTACCACCCAAACGCATTCTGATCGAAACACACAAATACAACAATAATGTCGTATGCATGCCTTTGTCTTAATGTTAACTTTGTTAATGAAAATATTATCCATTGTCCACGCTCCCTCATTTGATACCCTAACTAATCATGTTCATAATTAACATTTGTATTGATGTTTTTGTTGATGGGTTTCTGTGATGAAAGTATGAAGATGGCCGAGCTATTTTACGAAAGCCAAGAGGAATGCTAATTACTTCAATGACACTCGAGATTATTTAAATTATGGACTCTGAAAACTGTTTTCTGCTTTTAACACACCAATCTCCTCACTGACCACACGCTGTGCAGGATATTCATCTTATATACTATTTATCTAAATATGCATTGCCTGTGTGAATCACTATTTCCTGTTTAACCACATACATGACGCCATCATCTCTAAATTGTTTAGACCAAACTATTTATGTCTATCATTATAAACTTGCTGTTAATGTTAATGTTAACTCTATCTCTCTAAACCAATGGTATGAATGAGTGCATATCTGCTTTTGGTTTGTTTCTTCGTGATATGAAGTAGGTAAAAACCGCTGACCTGAATGCATTGTATTCCTTAGCCTGAATACTGCAAACTGGACAATGTAAAAAGATTTGACACGATTTACTATTCTGAGTTGATTATTTTCCGCCAACATGATATGGGAATGGGAACGGGAACGGGAACGGGAACGGGAAGGAATGTCAGTCCATCAGTCCAGCTATATGCTTTTAAGAGTTATAATATCGGTGGTTATCTGTATGACTATGTCATCGATTGTAACAAAATATGTGTTTTTAAGACATTGCTGCATAAAAAAAGTTTGAATTTGAAGATACACAACGTTTCGGAGCATATGCTTATTCCTTCATCAGATGGAATTAGATGATGAAGGAGTAAACATATACTCTGAAAAGTTGGGTATCTTCACGTTAAAGAGGTTGTTATCCAGAAAAAATACTAGAAATTTAATTAGTAAACATTTATTTGTCACTAGCTGTTTACCTAGATTACGTTTATTGATGTCTAGTTGCTCACCTCGACTGTTAAGTGGCTAGCTATAAAACCAGAACTGTTTATTGGTTTTTAACCATATAACTGGAATATGTCAAAACTCACACAAGGGACAACATAAACAAACACAATAAAAAAAATCCTTCTTTTCAAAGAAATATAATGGTAATTTCATTTTTTAAAATCTGTTAAGTACTGAAGGGATTTTAGTTACTGTGACTTGTAATCCTTTAGAATTGCTCAAGGGAGTATTGCTATGACCACAAACTGAGCGATCACTTATCCTTAAGAAATTAAAAAGATGGCTACACGCGGCCCATGTGTATGGTCTTAAAGGTTTTTGCTAACAGTTGCAAATACGAAATGTCAGTCACGCATCTGTCCTATCATAGACCATCGCTAGGGAGTAGTTCATTTCATTCTCGTATGAACATCTTATTGCGAAACTGTCTATCTTAGTTGTAGTCTATTCATGTATAAAACTTCAAATGTTCATAAAAAAAATAGATGATGAATTTGATTATGTCTACAGGTTTTACAATGAGGGAAACCCGCCTACATTTAGATTACTTATATTACTCAATGTTATTTTCATGTAATTCAAATTGTACGACATATATATTACATTACTCATGCTATGTTTGCAACGGTGAAGACAGTGGTAGATATTGTTAATACATCCTGTGTACCGCTGTTTGCTCATGAAAGAACATAAGTAAGTTGAAGCTTTTAAGACTACATAACTTGGTGTATGAGGACTGAGGAGGACACTTTAGTCCATGAAAATGTATAATCGGTCTACATCAGTACATCTACTATTACAACTAATAACTGTTCTTGTAATAATATGTATCCAGTCCTTCATTTGAAATGTGATGCCAACTGTCAATACTTCTGAGGGAGTGAGTCACTGCTATAATACCCCTTGCAAAAACATTAAATACATATTTAATTCATCCATAAAAAATAAAGATACAGAATGTTGAGGGTAAAAAGGTGCCTTGATGTGTGAAAACTGTGATACGTCATCAGTGTTCGCTTCATCTCATTAGTTAATATAGCATCATTGTCTTTGGGAAGTGTAAGTTAATGACGTGTGATAATATTACCAACACAATTCAACATTTGAAACATCACGTCAACTATCGCAATTTACTGGAATTCATGGCTGTCAATAGTGCAGCGCCTACTCGCTTTATTGTGAGAACTGATATGTGTAATACCATTGTATGTCAAGTCGTTGGTTTGCATCATCAGAAAATATATTGCTCTCATAAATACACATTTCTTTTGACGTTGAGGTTTACAGCTTTTATAGGTTTCTAGAGTGGCATCAGTGGCTGTCAAGCCAAATGTATATGAAATATAGTCTATTCCCCTCATGCCAGCTTTGTAATAAATCTAAATTCATCTAAACATGCAGGATATCGATGTGGTACACAATAATTGGGCTCCCAGAGTGTATGAATCATTTGTTGATTTCATTCAAACATTTTCCAGGGCACTTTTTTTATTATCATATCTTATTTGAAATGAATATCCCTAACAGTTCACAACAAGATCAACTATCGTTCACTGATGTCTGACAATTAAACTCCTATTTGTAAAGTGATGGCGGCATGGTTACATTTTTCTCTGATATCATTTATGAGATAAATATTGAAGAGAAATTTTGATTTAAGGATTATAATTCTCCACTTTAGGCAATTAACATAGTGTTTTGTTGGCATGGGTAATGTAAAGTGAACGTTTCAGAAGAACAAATCTCATTCAAAGTATTGGTGATGACCAGGGGCATTGTATACTGAACAAATGTTAAACAATAAATCAGTAATAAAGCCTTCAAAGTATTTTGAAACATTCATTGATAAGCTTTAGCGGACTTTAGATATACTAATAATAACAACAACACTGTACTGTCCTCAATAGAATATAAATTCGGAAATTCGTTAAGTGACCTTGGCACCCGGCTGCCATAGTTCAAGCGTTGTTCCATCCTTATAATGCTGAGCTTTTAACGACTTTTGGTATGACGCGCCCGGGAATCGAACCCCGACCTTCCGAGTGGTGAGCGGGCGGTCTACCAACTGAGCTACATACCCCTTTGACTTCCTTGATCTATTGCCTTTTTTTTGTCATTCGTAATCCAGTTATTACCCTACTGTTGTTGATACATCTTTATTGAAGAATATGCAGACAGACGAGCGGATACATTGACTTTTGTTAGGGTTTGGAACACACATACGTGTATGTGGGCACCCAATGACAGACTGCGGTGTAAAATGTGCATTAAACCCAAAAGCATTCCTTTATACTCCATTCACTGTCAGGGGTCCAGTCAGATGGCCAATAACATGACCGTCAATCCTTTGATTATACGAGGGTGAGACTTTGTGCTACCATGGTCGTCAAGTTTATACGCCGGGTAATATCACTTCATCTCCTCTCATTAAAAAATGTTGGTTTTGCAGTGGTATGTGTATTTAAGGCATGTAAATCTCACAACCTGACTATATATAACCTGAATATATGGTCGTTTATGTATGTTTACGAGAAGACAAAATGAGGCAGAATGTTGGATGTTTGAGTTGTGATTCGTGACACATGCCAGTACAGTAATAAGGTCAAGGTTTAGGGTTAGCAACGTATTCTAAACACTTATTTGTTACATGCATGCACTGTTACCGTAAAAGGACAATGAGTCTCACCAGTGTTATATATATACCAGTTATTCCAAATAGTGTTTGTCTTGGCCAATTAATGTATGCCATAACATTCCTTTTACATTTGAGCAGCAAAACCAACGACAAACGTTAACGTTACATATACAAAGTTGTTTTGGGGCTACTTTTGTTCAAATAATGTATTCTTCGGCATCATGTTTACAACTAAAGTAAATAATGTTCTGCTTGTACAGAAGGGTAAGTGCTATACTGATTATGACATCACAAGGATAGTTTACGAAGTCCAAAAGGAAATGCTCATTACTTTAATAACACTAGAGGCTATTTCATGTAAACTAGCCAAAATATATTTGCTCATAACGCACAATTTAACCCCCACTGACCACACATAGATACACCACTCATCACTGGCTTAGGGAAATATAATAGTGTTTATGCTGTTTTGTGGATTGTGAATAGCTGCTTCTTGTCAGAACTGTGTATAAAAAATTCGTCAGGCGATGCTTATTTAGATACGGATTCTGTTAATATCATCAAGCATATATTTTATGTAAGAAGAGCAACACAAAAACTTTAAACTATTATGGCACCCTTTTGTTCCAAATTAAGCTTTGAACCGGACGTAATGGCTGCTATGATGGGTATATTCCTCCTGTGTGGTTTGTACCTCTGTGACATGAAGTGGTACCCAGTGATGGATCAACAATCCGCAACTCAGATCCTGATGGCATATCACCTCTTTAGATGGCGTATCAATCTTTTATATTGTCTCCAATCCACCGAGGGCGAGTATTGTGGCTGTCTGGTTTTCGTATTAGTTCTGCGACAGGCAAACAGTAAGATGGGAACCCTTGTTTAACCTCTGAATAGTCCTTTCTATGATTTAGTCTCGGTATAGTGATAGCGTAAATGCGTTGTAAACGACCTTCTGCACTGTGCATTCTAGTCGTCGAGGTACAATATAAGCTAAGTGTGTCGCTCCATGACGTGAAATAGTACTTGGTGATGACGCAACAGTCGGCAATGCTGATGACAGATCAACGACTTTGTTGGTAAATTGCTGGTAAATCAATCTCTTGATTGTCGTTATTCCACGAGTGTTGGTTTGTTCCGCTTAACAATGAGTTCGGTGACAGCCGAGCACGAAGATGGAATCCCTAGTTTAACCTCTGAATAGTCCTTTCAAGGAGCTGGTCTATGTAGAGTGATTGCATCACGGCGGTTACCGTGTGTCTGACCATCGATCCAATTTGTATTGGCATACGAAGTAATGTACACTCTGATTATGTCTGTGCTCCGTTGCTGTTATGATAATGATAACTTTAATTACTAGTAGAGAGACAGTAATGGTAGAAGTCGACTGCTTCACTGATTTCTTTCCATATCAAATACCATCCAACAGTTCGAAATCAGTTGTAATTGGATTTCAGTTTCATAATCAATCATTGTCTCTACTGATAAATGTCTGAATTAATTAGTTGAGCTTCGACAACTTCCTGGTCAACAGCTCCTCAAGTAACAACAGTGTACGTTTGTCATATTGACATACTGCTCCTTTATGAGCAAGGTCGGTGTCAGAACTAAAAGAGGAAGTGTTATGATTATTATTATTTCAACCATCACTTATCATGTATGTTTATAATAATTTAGAAAACAACAACTTTATCAATAAAAATGACGAAAACAGTCAGTTGTAAACTAAATTACATATAAACACAAACGTTTTACTCAGTGACATTAATCCACTTAACATTGTCCGATGTTAAAATTCATATATATAAACACAAACGATGCACTCCTTGACATTAATACACATAACATTGTCCAATGTAAAAGCGGTCATTAAACACAGAATAAAATGTAATATTTCATCGTTGTTATGAACCTTAAATAGATTAATGTATGTTTGTATCATGGGATTGATATAGACTTAACAAAACCCTAATGGTTTCTTTTATAATGGCGCCAGTATATCTCACCAACCTCAACTAAAACGGTTAATTGGTGTGCTTGTTAGTTTCAGAATCTGTAACAAACTGAATACATGTAACTAAAATATGTTAACTGGCGGCTTCCTCTGCGAGGAGAATTTGCTAATTGGACTGTATAACTAGAGAGTGTTTATTAAAGGCTAATTTGTCCTTTAGGAAATACAAAACATTACTGGAATATGTTTTTAGGTTTTTGTTTTAGTTTGTGTTTTGCTGTAGTATTAGAATATCTAAATTGGTAACATATTTAATGACTTCTTTATATGTGTGGATGACTAACTACATAACTAGTATATTCTCATTAATATAATTAATTAACGATTGTCATTTCGATTTTATAGTTTTATAGTTAGTAAATTGCAGATGAAATCAGCCTTACCGACCTTTTAGCTGTTTCGGAATTGTAGTTTTTGACTACTATGAGGGTCATATAATAACATCCTGATTTCTAATACTTTTACAACAGTGTCGAGGGTGACACCGGGAGGACGAAGCTATCATGGCCTGCCATAGGAGGTCACTACTGGCCTAATGCCTTGGGATAAGCTATTATTAGAGACAGGTAAGTTGTTATTATTTCATGGGTAAACTATTGTGTAGTCGTAGCATCGATGTTTCCGTTAGAGTAGATGTGCATGACATCGGAGAAACTGATTCTCAAAGTACTGAAATTCAAAGTGGCTAAACTCTAAAGGTAAAGAATTGTCTTCTTCTAGAAACTAAATGACTTAAAATTTGCACTGATTGCAAACGTACTTCTGTGACTTATGTTGTTTTAATGAATAAAATAATACACGTATGCATGCATATTTTCTTTTGAAGCTTTGATTTGCTTATTCATAACACTATTAGTTTTATGAAGGTGCTTAAATTAAAGCTTACTTGGGCAGTCTTGTTTTCAGAGAATATATTTTGTGAAAACCTTTTATAAAAAAACTAACGATTGATATGGGCATACTTTCAAGAGCAAGGCATCGTATTTTAGATTATTGTTCACCGATAAATGGTTCGAACCGCACCAGCTTATGTTTATGTCTCATAAAGTTTCTTTAGTGTGACCATTTGTTTAAGATTACAAGATTTTGAAACAAATGCAGACAGCTCAGTCATGACTTCAGGTAATTATCCCGACAGGTGCAGAAGGGTGAAGATATTACGCCCTGTGTGCTTTTGTTTGTCCCTGAAAGGAAAATAAAAAGTAGTCGCTTCAACAGTACGTAACATGATGGATGGGGTGTAATCTCCCAAGGGAAAATGTAAGTCAAGTGTTTAAGACCATACACCCGTCTCTCATATATCACTTGTACCACATCCGTTAGTGATAAGTAGAATACTCGAACGGATCTGTTTGTCCTCAAATGTTATGAGAAGCTAAGAAGCTAATATGCCAATTGAAGTAGGACATTATCTGTGTAAATGACCAATTAATTATATACCCATCCACATTCTAAACACGACTAATACAATATTGAAGACATCCCCTACCGCGTTCACCTGACAAAATACACATTTCTGAGTGTTTCTTGCCATAGGGGATATATCAATTCATACAGTAAATTGATATTGTTCTTGTTGACATAAGCTAGGTCATATTAACTGATGTTATACAGGCGACCTATATCTTTATAGTCACTTTACAAACAATATCCAAACAAAAGGCTATGAAATCTGAAAGATTTAATAACAGCTCTTCCTCTATTTTTTTCTATATTACTTTAAACATTTATTGATAGTGTTTGCTGAAATGCTTCATTTCTAATATGACGATAGCAACCATAATGTACACAGTCTACATTACATAGATCAGTTCATGTTTCTCGTCGAGTAACTTGACTTGATCAATTTATAATAACTTATCTTCCAGTATCTGAGAGGGTTGTTATGCCCCCGAATCTTAGATTCCGGGGGTATATTGTTTTTCATCTGTCTGTTTGTCAGCATGTCCGTTTTTCCGGAAACCTTTAAATTTGGCCAAAATTTTGTATTTGTTAGTTATAGGCCATTGATAGTTTACATGTGCATCCATTGCGATGGGATCGTTCAGATGAGGTAATGAGGTATAATTGTTTACCTTCTGACCTTGAATTTGGCTCAGGAACCGTTTTCGGAAACATTAACTTTGGTCATAACCTTTCGTTTGTCAGTGGTTGATCTTTCTTACTTGAGACCAACTCGGGAGTCAGGTCTTGAGTTTTTGTATTTCACATGATGGCCTCACCATCAGTTATTAAGCGTTTTATTATACCGAAATTCGTTTGTTCTTCAGAATTATTGTATGTAACATTTTACGTCTTATTCTATATAGCCATGGTTAAACGAATACGCAATCTTGAAAGCAAACATCAAAATAGCCACGTGACAAATCACGTGGTGAGTAAATATCTCGGGTCAGTGACATAAATTTCTGTCAGATAATTTTTGTCATTACTGACAGCAGGGTCGGGGTACAAATCCATTTTTCGATCACGTGTTGTGAACTGACCAATGGCTTTCTTACAATTGTGATAAGAATAACTGTCAGATGCAATGCTACACTGAATTTGAGTGCACTACCACCCGTGGTTCGCTAGTTCCAGCCGTTGTTAGCAGGTTTCATGCAATGTATAAACACATGGCCTTGCGTGCTTTCTTCCTGCAATAAGACTAGCAGCCGTGATATAAGTGAAATACTCCTTAAAGGGGCATTAAACCCTAACTCACCTTACCTCATTTTATAATCCCTCCTCCCCCTACACTTCTATTTGGTCTACTGTGGTCTCGGATTCATCAGTCATACTCATGACCGCCATATTACAACATGGCGATATTGCAAAACATTTCCAGACTTGTGCTTGTATTAATTATCAAAATCAGATTGAATATGCTGAAATGTTTCATTTGAAATTATCTTCTGAAAGACTTCGAGCATGTCATTAATCAGGTACCACCTTGTGTACCTGATCACGGCACTGAAGCCGTCTTGTTGAAAATAGCCTTTTGTAAGTGTTGAAACGAAGATGTTAACTCTCAGAGTGTTATGACAGGAAATTGTTCTTGAAGTGCTCCTTTCGATTGCGCCCTGAGAATGTTGTGCTATTTAAAGCAGCTGCAGACACATTTTCTCAGTAATTTAGCTGCCCTGCCTGAGAGGATAGTCTTATTTCCGCCCGCTTTCTTTAACTTTAGAAAACTTTATGTTAGAAATGTTAGAGACTCCTCCGTCCCAAATTAAGTGGTTTGTAAACCGCTGGTTTCAGTACCTTTTGGAATGCATGCGCGTGGGCATATATTTGTTTGTCAAACTGTCTACATCTCAATGCACTTACACTCTTTGCAGAGAAAGTATGCCAATTTGTAATCAATACCACTAAAGAGATAACTTTCATGAAATAAAACAGTGTTATATTTATGATCAAAATATCCCCAATAATATAATATATAACAAAACTCCCTAGTGGTATTCCAACCCATACCCTCAGTCACACGACAACTGTCGACACTGAACGCACCGTGGCTTCTTTGGAATGGGTCCAGGTCACGTTGGCCGAATCTCCACTCCATCTCTCCCAATCTCCACTTGGTGACATAGAAAGAGCTCACAACATCTCCTTTCATGTCTACTTTGGTATTTGACTTTTAAAGCACTGAATCAACAATCGGTATAGGGAAAGGCTTTGCTTGTGCTCAGAGGTGCATTGGACTTATCTGAACTTGGACGACAAACCACTTTCTGAAGTTAGATGAGACCTGGTCTGTTGGCCATTTAACTAAAGAGGATTATATATTAACCCTGCTTCACCTCAAGGTCTTGCAAACCCATCTTTGATTTTGCTTTTCGTACAACTTAAAGATGCATCAACTGTGTTTCATAATGTTTTATTTGTCTCTAATACATGCCAAAATAACATATATACTGATTTCAGTTCAAATAGTTTAAGTTCAAATTGCATATTCATTCCCAATCGCCAAATATATAATAAATACTAGTTTCCAATGACAACCGAGCAACATCATCATATGCATCATACATTGTATGTGCAACAACCGGAACTTACTTCCTATTCATATGCAGAAGTGTTATAAGACATATCGAACATTATCAACCCATTTTTTCTGTTGTAAATATGTTTCGAAAAATGTGTTTGACTAATTAACCCGTATGGTGCATTGTTTGGTTTTCGGTAAAAAAAATCACTGCATTTGCCTTTATGTCGTAACTACACTGAGTAAATCATCAAAATGGTAACTTTTGTCAATATTAGTACCTCTTGATGAAATAACACTATTTATAACGTTTCGTTTCGTTTCGTTAACGTGCCCGAACAACACAATTAATGCATCTTTAAAGGGGCAGTAGCACGTTTTTGTTTTTTTTTAAATAAAAAAAATTGCTACAGCCCCTTTAAATAAACATTTGGGCCCGACCACATGACCACTAACATTTTTTACTATCTCTCTTACTTAAATTAAATATCAATTCTGTTGATGTCTACCCATTTTAGCTAAAGAAACATGGTCGGTGAAACTAAATGACGCTCACCAAAAGCCTACCAATCAAAGGATCATTGGCGATTCCCAAATGTGTGTTATCCTCGCGGTAGATGCAGTGCTATATTTCGAAATATCTTTGTCATTTGATTTTTTAGAATGAATGAGAGTATACTCAAATAAAAAATTAAGTCAATCACATATATCAAAGATGATAATCGTAAAAACGCTTTTTAGTCAAGATTATATACTACACTGTAACACCTTTACATAGCTATCGATAAGTTAGTAAGTAATTGTTGACTTTACATCATTTGAACCTATGCAAAATTTGTATTTCTGGTGAAAAATAAAGAATATGAATATCGTAATGGACCCAATACAGCTTTTGAAACATGACGTCAATAATCGATACCTCTAAATTTGATAGTAGTCAATGGTAAAAACTGTCCATCGGGAAACTGCGATCGTTAATACTGCATGCGTTGGGGCACTGGTTTACATCAAATGTCCCCTCACCCTTGTCATCTGTGTCATCATCGTCAGTGTGTCTCTGAAATCCAGACTGTAGGATGTTAAACAAAATTGAAGGCTCTCAATGGCAGATTGTGTGATACAATCTCGCTTTAATGTAATCCGAAATTGTATGACTTACTCCATTAACCTGTATTATCTACACTCAGTTCAGACTATACATTAATAATTGTCAAAACCATGACCATATTATATCGTTCAAACCGAAATAGGTAAGACATAAGTTATCATGTCTGTCAAGTTTCAAACTTGAATTGATTACGCCGACACGCTGGTCACTATATCTTCCTCAGCTTTCACACAGTAGTGGTTTTGCAGGGAAGTTTTGGTTAAAGGATTAAATAACTCACAGTTTGTCTTGTTGGAGCCACATCTGCGTCTATGCCATAAATAACATATAAACATCGACATTATTCAAACGGACACAAACTTACAAAACACACATTTTATGCTGAAAATATTATGGTGATGTAACTAGATTAAAAATAATATGTTCGTCTAGAGTCTAAATCATGTAAGAGTAAGCAATACTCTGCTTCACTAAAGATTATTAACAAACTTTTTTATTTTTTTTATTTCACTTTTTTATAGTACAAAGTCACATGCAAGTATACAGTGAATCAATCAACATAGTACATATATATATAGAACATCATACTTGTGCATTTAGATCGTTTGTATTCGAAGAACGAGTTGTTCCTCCGTTTCCATGACAGCTTCGAGTTCAATACAAACGATCCAAATGCACAAGTATGATGTTCTATATTTATTATATACCCCTTTTTATTAGCAAATTGTTAATCAAATAACGTTGCATAAATTTACTGGGACGACGTTCTACGCATTGATACACGGACGGTTGCTTGACCAGCACGACTCACGATTTGATATCTTAATAATATCTTTATTTTCTCATTTGTCAACACAATAGAGCTGTAAGTGAAATTTTCTTCAGTGTGGTAACATAATTAAACCATTAAATTTGCTTAACTATTATTTAATTACAAAGAACTGAAAATAAGAAACAACATTCAGGCTTCCGTTTGTCGTGCTTCTTTCGAATGATGTAACAATGGTTATGATGTCACACTAGTAAACGGTTGTGACGTCACAGTGACGCAGCATCGCTAGTGAAGCTTTCGCCAATGCTTTGGATTCCCCTTACACTTTGCCCTTTTCTGCTTTGTAAATGATAATTTGAGTAATAATCTAAATCCAAGCTGATACTTTAATCAACTGAAAAAATACTAGCAGTGTTATTAAAACATAAATT
Source organism: Gibbula magus (assembly GCA_936450465.1). NCBI lineage: Eukaryota > Metazoa > Mollusca > Gastropoda > Trochida > Trochidae > Gibbula > Gibbula magus. The sequence goes on from OW388303.1 coordinate 43,702,999, forward strand.
CCGGAGATTTAATTGGGAAAACATTGAAAAGTACGGAAAATTCCGAGAAGTGCCAAAGTTTAGAGAAAGTAGAACCGTCAGCCGTGCAATACGGAATTCACCGTGCAATACGGAAATCGACCACGGAAACCGTATTGCACCCATGTATTACTATCTTAAGTTTACATGGGTATATAATAAAATACATAAGTATCATCTTCTGGAAATTCAACTCATTGGTGATGATAATTGATGGTGATTATTAACATATTAGTATGGAGATGATATTTACTAAGTCCAAAATATATTATCATTACTTTATTAGCACGAGAGCTTATTCAAGTGTACTGGGCAAACAATTTTAACAACAACAAATATCTTCCCACATGCATTTAACAATTCGTTGATAGAACACCGCATATATGCTCTTCATATATTATCTGTGTGAATAACTGGACTGAACAGAACGTATTTAGAGTTAATTAAGGATTTTAAATACAATTTAGTTTAATATTGTCAATACATTGATGTCAAAACAATACATAGTTGCACCACCATAGAGCGATCATCTCATCAATGCTTTTTCCCGCCTGATTCATTTAGCTACTATTCATTTTAACTGTTTAAAGCGGTCGTCACCTGATAGGTGGAGGCTATATGATAGAAATTACAACGCAGATAAGATCAACCGCACCTTACATGTAGGCTTTCACAACATTAACTATGTTGCCATAAAATGTTCACAAGTGTATGCCGGTTGTAGTATGTTCACAAACAATTCACAGATTTTTTACATAAACAGTGTCATTTTTCTGTTAAATGTCAATAACATGAAGAACACCTTATTTTTGCAATCCTTCGGAATGCCAGTTTTCGTTCAGTAGAATTCATAAGGACCACAAAATGAGTTACCACTAAACTTAAAAGTGTAAGTGAAAACCTGGAGGGATAAGTTCGAGTTTAAAAAGTGTCAGCCTCTGTAGAAACGATAAGGAAGAACATTTCAACCAATCAATGCTGCCCATCGTTTGGTGTCACTTAAGTACTGGCTTTATGCATTTGGTTTAACTTTTTTAAATTTCCGATTAGATTAAGTTAAATTGTGAATATTTTATGAATATTTTTTGCAGTTTAATAGTTATTATTGAAAATGTTCTTTGAAACAGATGAGAAGTCGACCTATGTGTATTTCAAGGCTTGAAATTTAGATTAAAAGTCTACATTAAATGGATCATTTGATGTTTTCTTTCCGTGAATATGTAAATGCTGAACAATTTAGTAGCTGGTCCTGAAAGGACTGAAATACAAAGTAGATGTAATCAAATTTAGTAGGTTGATAATCGCCTCCTTTAAGAAGATCAATGAATTTGAATTGCTCACAAACTGGTTTCAAACGAAAGTTTGTAAGTTATGAGACAGTTTTACGATTTGATTCATGAATAATTCGTATCAAAGATATGTACATGTACATATTCAACACATAAAAGAATACATCTATCTTTTTTGTTTTTGAGTTTATTTTTTTACAACACTAACTTTAATCACGGATAAAATGGACGTGGTGGCTTTCTGGAGATTTTTTTAGTACAAACAATAATGAAAGGATCAACGGTTTTTATAGTCATACATTAAAAATCATCGTATCGAGTTTGAAAGTATGCCATTGTTAAACAACAATGAATCACTCTCATTCTCCTTATCAGATACTTGATGTCACTTTACTTGCCTTAGTCCAACTAAGCCTGATAAATCGTTATTTTTATCTACAATATCAACATAAGATTGGGAAACTTACAGTAATGCCATTATTTGTTTTAACTGCAAATAACTATGTAAACCAGATTTTTTGTAACATCTAAAGACGATGGATTGAATTGTTACGCTCTGTATGGATGCGTTTGTCCCTGAAGGAAAGATGTAAGTCTGTAACAACTGTAACTATAATGGCGGACGAGTATTACTCCCTCAACTGAAAATGTATGTCGAAGATCATGCACATATTTCTCATTTAACAAAATCGTGAATAGCTTTCGACATTTGATAACCATAACTGGGTCTCTTTTCGCCTTACACGTGTACATTATAAGAAGCTGTTATCATATTGAAGTAGTGAATAACTGTGGACAATGCGAAGTCCTCATATTGAACAAGGATCTAACCAAGAGTACAACTACAACAACTGAAGACTGCCCATAACGAGTTCACCTGACAGCATACTCAGTTGTTAAAAAGAGATACACAATAGACAAAAGACAAAACTGATCTGAAGTAATAACGTTGTGTGTTTGTGTCGCAATATTTTCAAAGTCCTTAGATTATTTCGCCACCTGCTCAAAATTGTGTTCCTTTTAGGCATAGATGGTATTTTAATTGCTGATCCCCTAGAAGGATCTTATAAATGGAGGGATGTGTTTGTAAGTTTGAAGCAAAATAGTTCTTCAATTGAAATGCAGGACTGCTTCATCTGTGTTTATATTGAAGAAAACTGTCATAGAATAAAGGTCACTTGTGGGGTAATATGGCCATTAGATTTTATTACCCAGTCTTATAGCTCATAAATTGATTCATTTGTCTAATAGACGCATGAAAAACAGAATCAGAAACAACAATAGATCAAACAATAGTTTTGATAAAATTCATATTTGGTTCATCATACAGTCATGGATTACGTGGGTTCGGAGAAATGATGACACGTGAATCAGTCAATAGAGACGATTACTCTTGGTGCTAAAATGCTGAACTGCTGATACCTCTGGGTAAATTGGATGGCGCCATTTAATTGATTTATTTGAAGTATAATTAAAAAAATTGTGTGGATAGTAACGTTTTTTCCCGATTGCATATTATTTCACATTAGTGTGGATGAAGGGTTAATATACTGGCATGAATACAAGATGCATATGATGTTTGTACAGTAGCTGTATCTCAAATTAAAGAAAGCTGAAATCGTGACATTAATCATCACTGAGTTTTCGTGATGAGGCGTCAAGTGAGGTGAACGAAGCGATTCCAATAATAATTCAAGAGATCAAACACGTGCTCTATTTGTATTTTCTTTGAACTTACTTTCAACATTGATTAATCGTGCTTGCTCGTGAGATTTACTTTTTAAAACAAAGATAGGACTCACGATGACATTGTTTATGTACAAAAAATAGGTTATAGGATTATAAAAAAAACATTTGTAATATCAGGTTTATCAAATAATAACTAAGTATATTGGTTCGAGAGTGTTATTTGCTTTGTATAACCCCGACCTACGATTCGGGCGTATATAGTTAACCAAAGATTCCGTCCGTCCTTTGCATGCACTTAAATCCGATGTAGCACGTACTGCTTAATGAAATAAAGTGCTCTCACGAAAAGGCAAATAAGTGTTTCCAATAACTAAATACATCTCACGATTCAATAAAAAGAATTCTAAAACGAATATACATGGTTCGGTTAAGCCATGCGAGTCCATTTCCGATCGAGCGGCCATTTTGTTGTGTTCACATTTGAATGGCCGCTCGAAGGTAGTTCAAGTGATCTGACTGATGTAACGAAAGCAAAACACTCATACTATTTTTGTCTGAACTCTCAAAATCGCATATGACCTACAAACCTACTTCGCACACTGACGAGTTTCACAAAATTGCCTTATACGTCGCACCATTTTCTAACAATACCAATAACCGTTTTCTATGTTTACGGCTTAGCGGGTTTTGTAATGAGATGTTTTACCCACTAATGTAACAAAAATAAATAAATTTGAGAAAAAAATGATTTTCAAAAAACGAGATACAGCGCCTTGAACCAAAACCGTCAACACTACTAGGAGAGGGGCAGTGCCGAATTACAGGAAATTTCGTGAATTCTTTAGTATAAATTTCTGTATCCTGTAATCAGTCTGAGATCTAAATTTTATGACGGATTGCAGGAAAACTATTCATTCGGTTCTGTCCAAAGTTTGCAAACATGTTCTACACTGCTAGGAGAGCATCTTCACAACGTCACAGGCGTAACGAAAAGATTTCCATATATTCTCCTTCCGCCCTTGACCTCAACCCTCGCATTTTCAGGGCTAAGATTTTAACGTACTGTAGGCTAATCGGATAAGTCAATCAGAAGACAGTTGTATTGCCTCTGTGACTATGTCGATCGTCGCTTATTTTGAATTGGTCCCGAGTGTAAACGGCGATTTCATTGGCTGTATGTTAGCAGATGGTAAGGGACGTAACTCGTGATCACAATAGGTGTCGCTGATTCGTTTCACCACTTCTGGCTAGATTGAAAGCAAGGTAAACAATGGAGAGATCTCGATACATTTTCACCTTGCCGTGGGAAGATGCTGTATTGTGTACTGGTCATATTATCAGATCACCATTTGTCCTACTGATCAACCGATCACAGAATAAGAATGGAGAGTGTCAAGGTCAAAGGTTATTATTTCAAGCCATGTCAAAAACCTATTTTAAAAAATAAAGCTTATGCTCAAGATTAAAACAATACTATAAAACACAATACATTGTAGATTAATTAAATGTTAAAATCTGATCATAAAACAGTGCAAACCATCAAACTCGCTCTTAAGCAGGAAACAGGAACACCTTTATTGAGCTCTGGGCATTGACCTTGTTCTTACGTAGTACAGCAAATGTGTCCGGAACAGCTGGGTGGCCCAACGAGATACGTGCATGCTGAACACTTCTCTGCTGTAAATTCAAATTTTATTTTGATAACTCATATTATTGATTCGACAAATTGATCAGTCAAATCAAACTCTTTTGGCAACATTAATAGCTTGCTCATATAAAGTAGTGTGACAACATAGAACGTTTTTACAGGTTTTTTTAATTCTTGTTTGTCTTGTCTTACTCTCTGTCTTTGTCATTCGCGAGATCTTTGTTCACCATTTACTGTCGCTGCATTAATGAAATTTAAAGAGCAATAAGATTCCCTAACTCAGCAAATCCACGCCGTGCGATTCACATTAAAAATTAAAATGGATGCACCCACGGAGAGCAAATCCTTCAGTTGATATTGGTCTTTTGCAAGTAGTTTTATAAGGATATCCTGACTGGACATTGAAAGTTCAGTTGCAAGGCGCTGAAAAGTTTGCATTGAAAAATGCAGCTTAAACTTATAATAAGCCATAAATTATGACTAGCGTTTTCATAATGGTAAAATATACATTTTCAGAAACATCATATATCCCAACGTTTATTTTAACTAAAATATATTCTTTGGCGGTCTGATATTCAACCATTTATTCCTTTGTGGATTTATAACTACATGTAAAGTATATTCATTGCTTACTAGCTGTATAACAACAATATGTATATTTACTCCGAAGTGCACGTTAGGGAATATTTACACAAAAACATTTTTACAGCATTCTTCTCAAACAAATATGGTCATTTCGTTTCAGTTAAATGCAGAACATGTAACCTTTGTTTTCCTTTAGAATTTCAATTTGTGTTCAAATGAGTACTCCCATCAGGACCATAAACCTGAGTGACCACTTAACTTGAAAAATATGCGTAATTGAAGATGGATCCATTGGCTCCCTGTTTATGACGTCTGTTTCCTAACATTTGTAGAAAGGAGAAGGAAGAAAATGTCAGGAATTATATTTTGGATTATAACAGGACGCTGAAGTACTGGATTTCAAAGTTTCAATGTCCAACCTTTGTCGCCAATCCTAAACGAATTGAGATGAATTGTAAGTTTTTGATTTGGCAAAAGACGCCTTGATTATAAACTTGACGTTGTCAAATTAAAGCTATTCTTTTAATGATATATAATTAATAAACTCTACACATTTATGTATTTATTTATGTAACTATTCTGGTTTGGATTATTGACGTACATGCCTATCGGATTGTCAACCTCTATGTTTTGTTATTAGCGCTGGAGTCGATATGAAAGATGACTTTAACTAGTTCATCAAACATTACATGACCTTGCAACATACAGATACGACATACAGATACAACATACAGATACGACATACAGATACAACAAACCGTGCCTTATGCACATGTATATACAATACAGCTAGATCGGACTGTGGACAACGATCTGATATTACATAAAGTGTTTCCACAAAAAATAGTGTTGACAATCAGTGATTAAAGAAACATTATGCCATATTTCTCATATGTTTAAAATTAACATGCTCACTGTCCAGTGAACTTGGTTGTAAAGTGTCGTTTTAACGCGGAATATTGAAAACTCATAATCTCTATGCATACTAATCACTAATGCTCAAACAGTTTATAATATCTTAGTTACAATATCTGCATAATTATTCATCAACGTAACGCAAACACTCCATTAATCAAAAGGCCAACTGATATGTGTGTTAAGCACTTGGGCACGTCACATTATCTGGAGTTATCAAATACATAATTGAAATAGTTTTATCACGTCATGGTTCTGGGGGAAACAGGAATGTTTCTAATATCATTTACTGGACGGATTAATCGTTGCATTAAGTGACTGTTAACCTCGTATGATTGGGATAAATGTGTAACATACTCTCTACATTTACCCCGCAAACACAATGAAAGTTAGTGTTAGCTCAGATCGCTGAGCTGATCCAATCGATAGTGTACACTGTTTAAGTTCAATTCAATTAGTTATTACTGAAGTGTAGACCATCGGCCCATAAGTATATACATGTAGCTTGTTATGTGTACAGTGCACATGAATAACACATTTGATATCTTGCATGGTAAATAAACTTTTCTAAATTGACAACAAGCTATAATTACATTGGCATTTACCTTTATATGGATACAATATGCATTTGGTGAGTGGTTTGAGAGGGACTGTTTAAATATGGGACACACAGGAAGAAACAGTCTTCCGAAATGTAATGTTCCTCACAATATTATATAGTATTGCATCTAGAAAAAAACGGCACGTTTCAATATGTAACTAATGTTGACAATTATCAGTTAGGTGAGGTGAGTATGGGTTTAACGCCGTTTTCAAGAATATTTCTCTTATATCATGGGTGCTAGCATTATGGTAGGGATAAAGCCTGAAACGCCACGTGGCTATGTATTGCGGTGAAGACTGCGAGCATCGGCTGCAACAAGCGAAGTAAGGGTGGTACTACGCTGAAAATCAGTTTTCACATTTCACTAATTTGACGAAACGTTCTTTGCAAAGTTCTTATTTCACAATTACACTATCATGTTTGTAACAATATATCACGCGTGTTGATATTAATGGTTGCATCCTTTGCAAGTTCTGATAATCTTGCAAACGAAATAATGGTTATGAATATTTAAGCTGAGGTGGTTATTGACAATTTCTTTATTTTTTTTCAAATATTTAAATATACGTTTTTAATGTTGAGGGTTGGGTGAACTGTGAAGATAAACTGAGACAGTGAAATACGCCTGCGATTAGAAAACTATAATTGGAAATCTGGAAATTGTGTACTTGAAGAGGGGGGGGGGGGGGGGGGGGGGGGGGGGGGGGGTTAGTTATTCTTCGCATAATTGTAATCTTATTTTTGTTTGTAGAAGCACCATGTGTTTCTCTTCACCAATTTAGTTTAATTTCATGAAGTTTGAAAAGCGTAATCTCGTTTAAAATTTTGTGTTAGGATTTCAAAGGAGTGGGTGAGTGAGTGAGTGAGTGAGTGAGTTAGGGTTTAACGCCGCTTTCAAGAGTATTTCACTTATATCGCGGCTGCTAGTATTATGGCAGGGAGAAAGCCTGCAACGCCATGTGGTTATGCATTGCGGTGAAACCTGCGAGCAACGGCTGGAACTAGCGAACCATGGGTGGTACTGCACTGAAATTCAGTGTAGCATTGCACCCAAACCTTACTGTGTGTAGAACAGTTCTCTACTGCAGACAAAATTGCCGTGCCCCTGGCGGGATTCGAACCCCGGACCTCTTGATCCGAAGCCGAACGCGCTAAACACTGCGCTATCCCGCCCCCGATTTCAAAGGAACTAAACTCTGTGTTATGCCAGAAAACTGTTCCTCAGGTGCCCGTTATCATCATTCCCTGAAACAGACACACTATCTACTGCGGTACATTTGGTAATAATTTAGCGGTCTTGCCTGCTTAATTTCTCTTGTTGCGCACAGACTCAGCACTACACTCAACTGCTGTCGTAGAAAGTTGATTTTGAATGATGTTTAAAGGAACATGATTTGTAAAGAGGTATCTGAAGTTTCATACATCAGAGTATAATGCTTGTATTTGTGTGTCTGTTCAAGTGTTCAAATCGCTTTTTCAAAGTGGTTTTAGACCAGAATGTTTGTCATTTAACTTATAAATTTATAAAATGTAGGAATTTATTTCATAAAAGACGATGTCTACATAAATAACTTTCTTGGATTTAATTTTGTTAACGTGTCTTTACTGTAGAAGGTCAATAAACGAGGCAAAAAAAACCATTGGACTCTACTACTATTTCGTCTAGTTAAGGACATTTAAAAATTACGAATTTTAGAATTCTTAAAACGTGTGTCTCGTGTATCTCTCAGACACATGAACAGATAGTGTTTTGGAATTTCACATTTGGTTTGGTTGGCTTCTGAAGACATGATAGCCTAGGCCCAATTCTCGAAAAGGGCTCAAATAAAAGAGCAAGAGGCATTTTTTAGAAGGATTTGGTATCCAGTCTATCTTACCTATTTAAAGGGTGCTGATTACGAAAAAATAGGATACCAAGCTGAAAAAAGTGTTTTTGACCCCCCAAAATTGAAAAACAAAATGGCCGCCCAAATTTCACAAAAAATGGCAGCTGATCACACTGTTTTCGTTTATTTCTGAATCTCTACATGTTAAAAGTAGTAAAAGTGTTTTTATAGGGTATTCAAAGGGTACTGATCATGATCAGGTTGGAAACCAAGTAAGAAAAAATATATATAACCCTCAAATTTGAAAAACAAAATGGCCGCCATAATCTCCTCACATGGTATTAAGTATGAATGTTATTTCATAAAATGCGCCTGTATATTTAGTGATAATTTTTTTAAATTTGACTTTCTCAGACATATCATAAATGGTGATCACAGATGAATTAGATATAAGCTGAATAAAATTGTTTTCATCTTCAGAATTGAAAAACAAAATGGCCGCCATAGTCGCCTCACATGGTTTATTAGGTGTGAATGCTATATCATAAAATGGCTCTGTATATTTAATGATAATTTTTTAAAATTGTACTTTATCAGACATATCATAAATGCTGATCACAGATGAATTAGATATAAGCTGAATAAAATTGTTTTCATCTTCAGAATTGAAAAACAAATGGCCGCCATAGTCACCTAAGTTGGTATTAGGTGTGAATGTTATATCATAAAATGCCTCTGTATATTTATTGATATTTTAAACAAATTTGACTATCTCCAATATCTTATGAATGCTGATCACAAATAAATTAGATGTAAACAGAAGAAAAAAATGTTTTCACCTTTAGAATTGAAAGACAAAATGGCCGCAATAGTCTTATATCATAAAATGCCCCTGTATATTTATTGATAATTTCTTAATATTTGACTTTCTCAGACATCTTATAAATGCTGATCACAAATAAATTAAATAAGTTCAGATTTTCCTAAAACATTGTTTTTAGACTTTCATTCATAGCACATTATCAATACATTTTAGTACACATTTGGATTGACAATTGAAACAACTTGTGTCATCACGCAGAGGTGCAAGGAAGTCTTAAATCATGGATATATAGCGCAAATTCTGACATTGTGTGCACTATGCACATGTGATGAGTGAAAGATATGCTTCAGGAATGGTGTCTAAAGACATCAGTAGGTGTTGCAGACCTTTGCTTGTTCTTGTCCAACCCATCTGTGACCACTGGCAGTTGTGGAATGCCTTCACAGGCTTTATTTCTGATCATTGTTTCGTAATTGGCACACTTGATGTAGTGGTACAGGGCATCACTTGTTGGAGGCATCAACTGAGGTTTGAATGATTTCTGAAATACAATGCTTTGCACTGTGTTCACACTTTGAACATTATCTACACCATAAATCTTACACACACAGTCTACAGCAGATCTGGTCTTGTCTTGACTTGCCAGAGCCCAAATCCTAAAGATGATGATGGCTGACTCAGTTTCCTTGCTGACCTCTTTGTATGGCCGGGGTAAAACCTTGCTCTGCTACTCTGCTACATGTGAGCGGTTGTGGATTGAATTAAATGTAGCTGGTAGCTGGTATTATGGGACCAAACACAGCAGTTCTTGCTGTGGAGAAATACAGTAAGGCAATGCGAGCACACAAACTAACGTTACAGGCCTTGTGGAAAATCATAAGACCACAGTTCTCTTTATTTCTGAAGAATACCAAACACAAATCTGTTTGATGATGGATCTGAAGCTGCATCATGTCTACAAGCTTTTAATACACTGGCTGCTATGTTGTCAGATTCCAGGTTTATGGCAGAATTCAAAGCAAAGAAGAGACAATAGAATGTGAATTTCTCCTTTTTGTTACATTACATGGAGATGGTGTCTGTACTACTCAAATTCACGCGAGCACAAAGAGATGGAATATGGGATCTGCATCATACGGTATGACCACTACAACTATGGGCGATGGGGTCCATTGTATGTTGCAGATATGGAAACCTTGCCAGATGTTGTTCTTGATGAGTTTCAGAAGGGAAACTTTGTAGTGAAACACTTAGAGCAAAAAATCAATCATGTTGATCCCGATCAGGAGCGACAGTGCATGTCTTAATGGCACTGACAAAAGAAGTGATGGTATTGTCTGTATTACCAATTTAAATACCGCAATAATAGATTGGCATTATCATACAATTTCAGATCTCAGATAGCAGCAGACACTCAAGCGATTTTTCAAATTCACAACAAGGATATTCCCAGGCACAATGAAGCTCTAGCAGCACGGCAACATCAAGACAATGCAGATGAGAAACATCTTATAAGCATATGACAACATTTTCAAGTAATTCCTGTTTACAAGAAACTGCCAACACAATCTGCTTCATCACTGTTCCATGCACTTACAGGCTGTGATTCTATTTTCTGCTCCTGTGGCCATGCCAAGAGGTCAGCAAGGAAAGTCTTTGACAGCCATCATCATCTCCTTCAGGATTTGGCGACTTAAGTCAAGACAAGACCAGATCTGCTGAAGACTTTGTGTGTAGATAATGTTCAAAGTGTGAACACAGTGCAAAGCATTGTATTTCAGAAATCATTCAAACCTCAGTTGATACCTCCAACAAGTGATGCCCTGTACCACTACATCAAGTGTGCCAATTACGAAACAATGATCAGAAATAAAGCCTGTGAAGGCATTCCACAACTGCCAGTGGTCACAGATGGGTTGGACAAGAACAACAAAGGTCTGCAACACCTACTGATGTCTTTAGACACCATTCCGAAAGCATATCTTTCACTCATCACATGTGCATAACGCACACAATGTCAGAATTTGCGCTATGTATGCATGATTTAAGACTTCCTTGCACCTCTGCATGTGGCTGCAGAAAGCCTTGTGATGACACAAATCGTTTCAATTGACCTTCCCCCCTCTAGATCCGCCCCTGTATGCTTTAAAATTATGTTTGTACGTTTCAAATGATATATTGTTGATTGTTTGACAATGTTCTGTCTATCAACATGAGTTAAATGATAAAGAATATTCATGAATATTTGTAGTTGTGTATTATAGTATGACAAAAGCTGTAAGGATACAACAACTTCAGATAATCAGCTTAAATAGCTAGTTTTGCAGCCATTTTGTTTTTCAATTTTGAAGGTGAAAACAATTTAATTCAGTTAATATCTTTTTTATTTGTGATCAGCATTTATAATATGTCTGAGAAAGTCAAATTTTAAGAAAAGTATCAAATAATATACAGAGGCATTTTATGATATAACATTCACACCTAATACCATCTGAGGCGACTATGGCGGCCATTTTGTTTTTCAATTCTGAAGATGAAAACAATTTTATTCAGCTTATGTCGAATTGATATGTGATCAGCATTTATAAGATGTTTGAGAAAGTCAAACTTTAAGAAGTTATCATTAAATATACAGAGACATTTTATGATAGTATTCAAACAGTTATAATACCATGTGAGGCGCCTATGGCGGCCTTTTTGTTTTTCAATTCTGAAGATTAAAACAATTTTAATCAGCGTATATCTAATTTATTTGTGATCAGCATTTAAAAGATGTTAGAGAAAGCCAAATTTTTTAAAATTATCAAAACATATACAGACGAATGTATGAAATAACATTCATACTTAATACAATATGAGGCGACTATGGCGGCCATTTTGTTTTTCAAATTTGAGGGTTATATATTTTTTTTCTAACTTGGTTTCCAACCTAATCATGATCAGTACCCTTTGAATGCCCTATAAAACACTTTTACTACTTTTTAACATGTAGGGATTCAGTAATAAACGAAAACAATGTGATCAGCTGCCATTTTTTTTTTTAATTTGGGCGGCCATTTTGTTTTTCAATTTTGGGGGTCAAAAACACTTTTTTCAGCTTGGTATCCTATTTTTTTCGTAATCAGCATCCTTTAAATAGGTTAGATAGACTGGATACCAAATCCTTCTAAAAATGCCTCTTGCTTTCATCTTATCCATAATCTGTCCTAGTCTATGATGTATATATTCTATTTCAGTCTTGTTTCGATCGTGGACCAATTAACTTGCATTTTGTGTAGTGACGTTTCCATTGTGGTTAAGTTTATATTGTTTTTAACAGCGTTTTCCAACTTCCGAAAACTGTCATGTCAGAAGTAGAAACGTTAAACCCCTTCTCAAATTAAATGCGAATGCCTCATATCAGTTGTGTCAAAAATGAAATCAGTAAATACTATGGCATCACAAAAGTCTCCATTTATCAAATCGAAATAAGCTAAGTATTATTAAATTTTGGTCAACCTTACACTTGTTGTTAAATTTGATATATATTGTTGAGTATTATATTGTAGAAAGTGTCCATCTATGAACTGTACTGTATTGTGCTGACATTCTGTAATTACACATATGTAGGACTGCAAAGATAAAATGGCAAATACATTGTTTTAAACACGAATGAAAACATTTCATAAAATGCATGTGCAAGTTCATACATGTTTATCGAACTATCAGTAACCTCACAGTCCTCTCTCATCAGGACTGTGAGGTTACTTCTTCCTCTTACAGAGGAATTATAATACGACACTTGTCATCAAAACAGCGCTGTCTCTATTCGTGTCTCACATGTTGTTTTTTTTTAATGAAGCATGTTTTGTGTGTTATTAAGATGATCACTGCTGCCAGTTTAAGGATATTGACTCCATGCTGAATGTAATAATATCACTAAAACAACACTGGAAACAGGGTTCTTGTGGACTTTGAGGGTGGCTCTGGCGTAGGGCGGTGATGGGTGAGGGACTGGCCTGTGGAGGGTTGGGCCTATTCCATTGGTGTCAAGAAGTTTTTTTGGGAGGGTTTTGTGATGCCGTTGGATGCGGTTGGTGGGTTTTTTCTTCAGTTGTTTGTACGTTGTGGTGTCATCAAGGATGCTGTCTGTCAGGGTGGTGAAGTCGGTTGTGTCCATGATGACAGTGGCTCTGCCTTTATCTGCTGGGGCGATCGGTTTGTCTTTGTTTTAAAGTTTTCTTTGTAAATCCATATACTTGTTAATTCTTCAAAATTATATCTGTCCGTACCCAACCATTGAATTGAAACCATCCATCATGTGATTAAATATAGTGTATATTGTAAAAAATTCTGTTTTTCCGATGTGAATAATTTCTTGTAATAAATGAAGTGTGTACAGCGGTTTCACCAGGGGTCGCATTATTTAAAACCAAAGATTGCTCCTATTTATGATACATTTTCTTTGTATTTCAGCAAGCCTATATTTTCTGCCATCTCAGGAAGTAACAAGATGAACCAAAACAAATACGAAACTCGTTTGTCCAAAATTATGGACCAAACTATGGCTATTCCTGATGACTGCATGTTTTTTCTTATTGATGTGAAGCAGTACTTGCTGGTGGCACAACAGTGGGCAATGCTGATGACAGATCACCGTTTGCTGGTAAATTGCTGGTAAATCAATCTTGTGTCTTGTCCTCATTCCTCTGAGGGCGAGTTTGTTGGTTTGTCCGGCTTAACGATTAGTTCGGTGACAGGTGAGCAGGAAGATGGAAACCTTTATTTAACCTCTGAATAGTCCATTCAAGGAGCTGGTCCCTGTGGAATAGACGTTTCAAGGCGTTTAAGACAACCGTCTTCACATTGCAGGCTCCTTGTTGTGTGTGTAAGAATGTAAGTTGTAGTAGCATATAAGGAGGAGTTCCAGCGCGGCTCTTTTCCGTAACAGTAATTTTCATAATACCACAGATACTTGATTTGGTAGTTTGCGTTACTGTGAATATAAAATACAATTTCCCAGTATATTGTCAAGTTACAAACTAAAAGTCCTTGACACAAAAAAAATGGATCATGGATTTACTCACCTAACATTGACACGTTTTATGATTACAGCAAAGCAACATAATAGTCGAGTGGGGTAAAGAAGAATAAATACATTTGTATCACGTACAACCCCGGTAATGATACGTAATGATAATGTAGTAGATGTCTACATGGTACAAACTATGCATGACACATTATCAAATTAACTAGAGTGCAGTTATTGACGGCTATACATACAGATTAATGCTGGCTATATAGTTGTAATATGTTCGTTGGGGGTATGCTATCAAATAATGTTAATTGAAGATCTTAATTAGCAAGACGCTAAACAACTATAATAATGACCATAGTTGTATATAATATTTATAGACTTCTTGATGTATATATATTTTATATTAATTTGTTGGTGAATAGAACACATACGTTTATTATTGGCAATGTAACTGGAATATATTCATGAGTTGGTAGCTTCATGTACATAAATAGAATACACCATCTGATAATGAACTATGTAACAGGAGTACTTACTGTACAGCGTTAAACTCACATTCTCGTTACCTTACACGCTCTTGATATTTATCTTTAATTATCAGAAAATGAAGAACAAATTATTGTTGTTTAAAAATTTTTGTAATTGCAGTTTTTGACAAGTGAGTACCCATATGACCATGAAATTGAACAACCACTCAACTTAAAACATTCGTGAAAATTAAAGGCTGGCTCTAGTAGTCCCTTGTGTATGGTGTAAATAGTGTCTGTCTCTCTAATATTTGTGGAATGAGACGAAGAAAAGAATGTTAACTACGCAATGTTTGCAAATGATCAGGAACCTCACTGAAGTACTGACTATATGCTTGTGGTTAGGGACTTTTATTTTCAATAAAGGGTAAATCGAGATCTTCTCATGGCAAACCCTTTTATTTATATGTTTACATTTATAAAGTGAACAATTTTCTTTAAAATGGAAATAATGAAATCGACTTGTGACGTAGATTACATGTCTTCATGAATTCAACGTCAACTTGGTTATTTATCGGTTGTAGTTCAATTTCGACAGATATCATTCAATAAAGAATATTTCTTTGATTTCCTTCAGTTCTCCATGAGCTGTGCCATTTTATAAATGGGCCAGATTGTGAACTGTGGTTTACAGTTCTGTACCTTATATTTTACAGTGCTATGCAGGTAGGTATGTACGTAGGTAGGTAAATTAAAGGGCAACGTTTGGGCAAACGATTGGCCTATATATATAAAAAGAAAGTACACCAACATTATATGCAGTCGTATTTTGTTTAAAGTCTAAAAGGGTTCTTTGGACGTCACAAACACCAAATTGTCTCCAAGAATGGACTTAAGACTAAAGTTATTTAATTCTGACATTATTACATCCTTGAGGTATCCTCGATGGTCCATGTGTCTTTCACATTCCATCAGGAAGTGATAAAACGTTTATTTACAGCTGTTAAAACAACCATAAGAAATTATATATCCTTGTCTAAAAAAAATGCTTTCAATGCATTCAATCCACAATAAGCATATGGCGTCATTATTTATGTCTTTTGTTATTGTTATCGCTGCAGGACTGACAACACAATGCATATATACATGTATATATTTGTGTGTATATATCTTTCTTCATCAACTTCATGTTTGATATAAAGTTGTGTTTAAAAACCATTTACAACATGATCAAAAGTTGATATAACACATTAATGACCATCGTTTGAAACGTGAATTGTTACTGTTATTCCACAATAAATCTTTCTCATACTCACTAACCTATACTAGGTATCTCATTAGTTTCCCAGAGTTTGGTCATTGTTGTAGTACTAAATAATGGAATGTCACAAAATGGAGAACATTGACTTTATTCTGCCTGCTTACTGTCGCTCTAATCCTGATAAATCGCCATCGCTCTCCTTTTTTTAGAATAAATGCTTTATCGCATAGACGTAGATTTGGTGTCTTATGATAATGCCATTATTTATCATGCTTGTAAATAACTTATTCTGGTCTTTACAGCAAATGTAGACAGTTCAGCCATGATTCAATTTGAGAGGTAAAATAAGGGTTCTCCCATTATTACTTTGGACATTGATTTACCGTCCTTGCTGAATAGATATAATTCATAATAAAGAAAACAAATCATGATACTAAATTAATGTGCATACATCCGTACAGTTAATTTATGTAATAAATTTAAACAAAAGAAAAGCTGTCTGTTATCAGTTCAAATTTGCCATCTATTATCAAAGGTTGTTGATATACTGTTAAGTTGGAGGGCAAGACATATCATTACATGACACAATAAGCCGTTTTCTGTATTCATTAATTGATCATAAAACAATAACGAAATACCAATAATACAATCATATTTGTAACAAAAATCATTTTAATTGAATTAATAATTTAATTTGATAAATCTATGCTAGTTAAAAATCATTCCTATTTCTTGCATTTCAGCAAGCCTCTCTTCTCTGAAAAAGCAGTTGAATTCCTTGGAAGATTATGCATTGAACGAGACGTTATGCCTTTCAAGTTTCATGCCTTGTTTGTACCTCGTAATGTGGGGCAGTGACTGATGACAGTCGTCAGAGATGACTTCGATGCGGATCACAGAGACTGAATGAGAACACCTCAGCAAGGAATTCAATATCAAATATGGTTTCCAATGCTCAAGGGATCTGTCAATCATAACATAGAATAGGGCAACCAACAAACACATCCCTGAGCAGGAATAATGGATTTGTTGAACACAAAGTTCTATGAATTAACCATGATTGTAGACACTACAGTGACTATATCCCTCAAAAATTCTTCCCCACCACAACGAAGTTGGTGGAGGCTTAGAAATGAAATGTGTAATACTAGTAAAAATAATAGATTAGCGTTTACGGGACACCGCAAAAGCAGATCAACCCCGAACCTGAGGATCGCATCCTTTCCATGTTCCGCCTTCTTCACAGCAACAATAAACTGGGCAACATGGCTTTAACAAATATCTCAAGACCTTTACCTTTGACATTCAACATTCAAATTTAATGATCACTTTTGATTGTGTATATCAATCATGTAATATGATTTAACAGTGTTAAAGGTTTTAACAGTAAATGTAAGGCATATTCACAAATGCATGCTTAAAAATCAAGTTGTGACTTCGCTGTGACCTTGACCTTTGGCAGATTTTAGCAAAAACTTGTTCAAGTTTTGGTCTTTCATAGTTGATATACCAAGTAAGAGCCTGAATTCACAAAGTTTTTTGAAGAAATCGTGTTAAAAATGATTTTTGTAGTTAACCCATGACCTTGAATGTGAACGTGCCAAAATACCTTCCCAGTTGTATTAGAAGGAAGCTTTGTATCAGAGTTTTGATACCTTCTTGGGAAAAAGTTATTTAGTGATTTCACAACTGGTGACCATAACCAATCTCAAGTATTTTTCAAGTTATCGTGTTGACAAGGATTATTTGGAACTCGTGACCTTGACCTTTGACCTTGAAAGTGAACATGTCAAAAAATTCCTCAGGGGTGTATGTATGAAGTTATGTGTATGAGTTCTTGAAACCTTATTGGGAAAAAAAGTTATAGACAAAACAAAACGCGATGACGGCGGTGAAAACTGCACAAAAAGTCATAGCAGCTCCGACTTAGTCGGAGATATACACAATCTATTTAGCGACCTTTTTTGATATGTGTCATTCAAGGCGCTTTACACAAACAATACCATGGAATAATCAACTTCTGCACATGTGCCTTTTTGAACTTTCAACTTCTTGTTTCAATTTTGCTATTTTCTTTGTAATACAGCTTAAAATTTCGTTACTAATTATTTTATCTTTTTAAGCTTCATCATTATTGACTACATTTAAGATTTTTTCAACTTAGCCGACCGTGTTTGTTCATTTTGATTATGATACCTTTATGCGACAGTTTGATTTATAGCACAACAACCATGTAAGTTACATTATTTTCATTCATGTCAAAGTCTAATCAAACTGTGGTCACGGGATAAGCTTTTATGAAATTTACTTACTTTCTTGTCTTATTATCCGTCTCTGGCATTCGTGATCCATTTGTTGATTCATTATAGTTACTAATGACATTTACCGAGAAATAAGACACTTATGAAAATTGGCTGAAGTGTCTTGTAGTCAAATTAACAAGCTATTTTCAACATACGTTCACATTGATATTATTAATAAATACATTTGTCTTTGACAGTAAGGTGAAGGTAATATTATTGAGGATTAAGGAATCATAAGAGATTCACTCTTCACTTACCTTTAACTTTCGGAAATTAATAATCAGGTTATATAAAAAGAGTAAATAGCCCAAACCATAAGAGGTAGCTATAGGGAATTTACAGACACCGTTTTAGAGCGATCATATCAAAGGAACGTGATGATTTCTCTTTTACAAACTGATAAGATTCAGATCACCTCACCTTTGCTGTACTTTATATCCATTAAGTTTGTGTTTATCTTAGCGGTAGCATTATGATCATAAACTGACTGACAATTTACTTAAAACAGATGCGGTAGTGACATATTGCTCCATGGTTCTCTTGTGTATGGTTTCTGTCTATCTAAAAAAAGGAAAATATGTCAGCAAACATCTTTTTTCCCAGATATAGAACCATAAAATGCTGGTTTTATGAGTTGCAGTTGGAGTTGGAGTAAATAAATGAAATAATCTAAACCTTGAATACGTTACGTCGAAAATTGTTTATGACTCTGCATATAAGTTTCTAATCCTCATTGAATTGAGATGACCTGTAAACCCTGGATTTAGTTGACATAAAATATACCCTCTTTGAATATCACTGAAATGAAATGTTATAAGTAAAGTTGTCTAACGACAGACGGACAGACTCAGCACAAATATTTAACTTTCTCAGATATATTATTTTCATTTCATTATGTACTTAAAGCCATGCATTAAGTGTATTTATGTCAACTGTTGGCTCGGGTCCATCTGTCACCTTTCCTTGACCGGACCTTCATGTTCTGAACCTCATTGTGTTCTAAGTAATGATGGAATGTATGCGTTGTTAAATTAATTTAATGGGCTCAGCAAACTGACGTTATGGCGGGAAGCATGGACCAGTCTATGCACCAGTCTATGCTCCGATATCATGCTCGACACATACTCAAATAGTTTTTCCGACCAAAATTGAAAATCACGAATAAAACGAATATTATTATAGTACATTGCTCATTTGTACAGAAAATGGACACTTTTTATTGGACGTGATTGTAACGTGTATGTTTACTGCAGAACAAACACATATTTTTTGTGATAACATTTATGCAGACTAATCACTAAACCTCAATTAATGTATAATATATATTAGTTACAATTTCTGCATATAATCAACGCAAAGCAAATGTCTCATTACTCATACGATCTTGTAATATGCATACTATGGGCTGATTTTAAATAAATAATCGAATTGAACACAAAAACGAAGGAGGGCTCATATATCCCCGCCATTCGCCATCTGTCCATTGAGCTTTATAGCTGTTCATGGCATTATGTGTAAATACAGATTCAAGCATCATGATTATTTCAACAAAATATTTCAAAAATTGGATTCATTATAACAACATTTCAATCACCTCGATGCAATATAATTCAGGTAAGATTAGTTGTCCCACATCAGTAATTAGTACCATTTTCAATTACAGATTACAGGAGTGCATTAGAGATGACAAATAAAGTGCGCAATGTGATTAACACAAAATGTTATTATATTGAAATGTCGTCAGTAGAACTTGATTTTGTGTGTATAAATGCTTGCTATAAACATGAAATACAATTGGAGAAGAAAGGTCACAAAGTAATACTTATCTTGACACACAAGTCATCCTAACAGAGAACACATCGTTGCCAATATTTATTATTCTTACTTTCAAACAACCTGTCGTTAACAAAAATATATAGTTACACCGATTTACAAAGCTGAAGTATCTACTCGCATATAAGTAACATAAACCCTCTTTCAAAGAAGGTACATTTCGCATTAAATCGGTATATCCAATTTTCAGGTACTCATTTAAACTGCTGGATGGATTGAGTACAATTTAGAGAATTAACGCAGTACTATATGCCTGAACCAGGATCCGAACCCAGGACTGTGGCGTAAAGCACCAACATTCTAACCACTACACCACAGTGGTCCACACGTCTCCTTTCATTTTTACCCGACGCTTCTGTTCTCTAAATTACTGAATTAATAATCGAAGGAATGAGGAAGGCTATGATCCGGTTCAGAGATCCATTGGACATATGAAAAGCTTCAGAAATGCATTGCACGTACATATCAAAAGTTGACTGGCTTTCTGAAGTTGACTAGGATAAGCCCTAGCTATTGCCTATTACTCCCAAGCGGATTACATCACCCCTTCATCATCTCTTCTTTAGTTCTCCAGAGGTGACTGTTCTGGGCCTGAGTTATGGATGCCCGCAGTCTTTGAGTGATTTTTGATTGCCACAATGTCATGACAAAACACACATTTTGTAAATGTCCTAATAGTACTGAAACAGAGTAAGTATATGGTAAGGGTTCGTTATATGAACTTATACATATTTATTATTAACTTAACGAGCAAGGAACTAAGATTTATCAGTGAAATAAACTGTCTATCACACTGCAGTGAAACTAACTTATATTTTCACTATTACCAGTGACTGATATAATTTGACGTGATAAAATAATGGTCTGACATAGCGAATTGGTTTATGACGTCACATTGTTACTGCGGTGACTGGATGTTCCTAGCGGCTGCTCAACACGAAACACGACCCTGTTCTGACATTATTACAAGGATAACACCATAAAATAAATAGAATCTCTGTCAATGAGATGAACATGGTATAAGTCACGAACAGACAGGTATCCTCTACATATACATGTGTGACTTATATAAACTGAAGCACAAAAGAAACGTTCAGTTAATATAAGAAGCATAAGCAATAAGGAGAATCAGGCAGTAACGTTACCTCCTTGACAATATGTTACTGCCTACATATGTAGGCTATAACTTACTGCCTAAAATATCCAGGCAGTATAAGCTTGCTGCCAATATAAAAAAATTTGTTTATCAATTTTCCTTATTGCCTTAGTTTTAGTTAAGAATTGACTTCAATATTTATTAAGTTCATGGAGGTATAAACTTCAAAAAACGCTGTGCAAACTGTGTAAATCCGCGTAGCGGATTTACGTCAAGTTTGCACAGCGTTTTTTAAGCTTATACCTCCATGAACTTAATCAATTTTGAAGTCAATACTTATAAATAAATATACTTGTACCTGATGTTTTAAAAAGGTTTCATTGCTACAAATATACAAATTTGCAACAATTAGAGCTATACTGTTTACGCGTATGAAGACCCCAAGTATTAGCCCCGCCTACAACGTGTTCATCAGCCAATGAAAATGCACAACGCAACTAGCCATGAACCTGACGTCATGGGGTCATGTGACGTCACGAAATTAAGTTTATTCAGGTATGAACTGAATTTCTGTGACAATGTTCAGCGAATCATATCCACGCAAAGCATTTGCTATTTATTTATAAAGGACGTGTTTGGAATACTTTAAAGATGACAAAAATTAACTGGACATGCCGGGCGTAAATATATTTTGGTATACACGAGAAATATGCTAAAATAACCGCAGACATGTAAGAACATGTCTAAGAAACAACATAAACGTATTGTTGTCAAATTCTGACCCATGATTTAATAAGTAACATAAGCTCGTTGTTAGGAATAAAAGATCAATCAGTTATTTTTATTCTTTATCTTAGTTGTTATTTAGAAACAAATACTTTAAAAAGTCTTTTAGGCAATAACGTTACTGCGTTCTTTGCATTGTCCTATTTCACGTTACCACTTTTGTGGTAAACATAATTTGGTTTTAGATTATCGATACCATTCCTTGCAAGTTAAAAAAATCCTGTTTTCTGCTTGTTGTTATATAAAACATGATGGTTAGATGCTATTTGATCGTTTTCAATACTTATACGTATCTGTCTGTTGTGTTTGTATTGTACACCATACGCACTAGGTTTGGATGAATCTCATAGAAAACAGGGACAGTGAAACACACCTGGGGTTAGAAAAATGAGATTGGAAATTAGCACGTGAGTTTAGTTATTCTTTGCATGATTGTTATCTTTAAAAACTTCTTAAATGCCATTTATCAGTTTTTCGGCAAACACCATGTGTTTCTCGTCACCTAATTAGCTTATTTGCATCATGTGTGAAGGGTAATCTTGTTTTAAATCACTTCTTAGGTTTTCAAAGAAAGATGTTAGCTCCCTGAGGGTTATGCCAGCGGTTGCTCCCACCTCGCACTGAGAAAGAGTCGCTTTATGCGGCAGACCCATATACATACTAATTTAACTGGCTTGCTTGCCAAAGTACTCTAGATTTTGCTAGCTTTTGTGTCAACTTACGAAAATTGCTGATTAAATTGTCCACGTAAAGATAAACAATATAATTGAAAAAAGGAATTGTAATCGGTCACTGGTTTCATGAGTGGTTGAGTGGTTTGAGTTCATTTAATGTTCTAGATATTATGGTGGTAGTGAATTTCAGTGCAGTACCACCCATGGTTCGCTAGTTCCAGCCGTTGCTCCAGGTTTCATCGCAATGCATAGCCACATGGCATTGCGGCTTTCTCCCTGCAATAATACTAGCAACCGTGATATAAGTGAAATACTCTTGAAAGCGGCGTTAAACCCTAATTCACCTCACCTCACCTCGGATCAAGAGGTACGTTGGTCGAATCCTATCAGGGACTCAGCAACTTTGTCTGTTGTGGAGAACTATTCTACACGCAGTACGTTTTGGGTGTACTGCTTCACTGAATTTCTGCGCAGAACCTCCCATGGTTAGCTAGTTCCAGCCGATGCTCGCAAGTTTCACTGCACTGAATAGCCACCAAGCTTTCACCTTGCAATAATACTAGCAGCTCTAATATTAGTGAAATACTCTTAAAATTTTGATTGGAAAATCTGTATATTTCATGAAATCACTTTGCATTGTAAACCTGCCTTCTCCTTGAATGGTAACCTGTCAAGTCAAATATACTTCTATACTGAGCAAACAAGTTTAGGAACATTTTATTTTTTGGACATCATTTTCGAAGTTGGAACTTTACTATTTTAGCCCAATTCTACCAACACTGCTACAAGGTCGCATTTCAAAATGTCCTGAGTCACCAACAACCCTATATTAGCTTCCTAGCGCCGTTGTTGATGAATGGCATCAGATTCCCCATCAACTTGATTTCAACTTGATTTCAATTCAATTCAAGATGAATGAAGTTGAAATTACATCTTTAAAAGTTGTAATTAAAGGTGAATATTCACATTTCAAAAGTTGTAATTATAACATGTTAAGGTGTAAATACATGTGTTCAATGTTGTATAAATATAGTTAAAGGTTTTGATTACAACATGCAAATATGTGTTTTACAACTTGTCAAGACACAATTATTAAAAGTTGTAATTACAACTTAACAAATTGTAAAACAAATTGTAATTGCAACTTTAAAACTTGAATATACAACTTTCTAAACTTGTAATTACACCTTTCAAAGTTGTTGTAGTGTTTTGAACCTACATTCCCTTATGCTTCGTATTCCGGTTTCCACATCGGGGTCATAGTTTAATAGTAACGGACTTTCGCTTTCCGCTATATGTAGCCGGAAGATACACTTTTGGTAAATTAAAGGTAACTACATGTCGTGGGAATTGAGCTTACGAGGAGTTAGTTGCTTTCGTTACAATTACAATTTAAAATGTTGTTAATTAATAAATTGTCATTGAATCTGGCGGTTGTAGGCTTTCGTAAATATTATAACATAATAATAAAATAACACATTGCATTCCACTTGAAATCTTGTTTACTTTCTCAACTTACATATCTGCCACAAACTGTTACATAGAAATCATACATGTTTGCTCACATCAGTTATTTAATTAATGTCATTGAATTTGACGGTTGTAGGCTTTCGTAAATATTAAAACATAATATATATATATATATATATATTATTTTTGGTGAAAGGAATAATTGTGATTAGAGTAATAAATAATGTATTCCTCCCCTCTGCCTCATTGCACATGTAATTACTAACTGCTTCAAAAACGTTTAAGTGTCATGGAGACAAAGACATTTTGCTAAGTTCTTACGGGAATGGTAATTAATGTAATGGCACAAAGGACTTTTTTTAGGTAAACCGGACAAAGTGTTATCCACTCGAAAGCCACTTACTTATTTCACAGTGTCCTAATTCAGAATTGCTTTAGACTCCGAGATTTATGCTTGTTATGATACCTGTTCTTTGTATTTCATCACTCCTATATTTTCTGCCAATTCAGGAAAACAAACCAGGTATTAATACAAACGAATGCTGAAATAGTCTATGTCTTTCCGGCATGTACCTCCATGCAGTGAAGTAGTATTTTGATGGCGCAACCCTCGAAATGCTGATGACATATCATCGCGTTTGCAGGTAAGCTGTCGGCAAATCAATCTTTACTATTGTCTCCAATTCACCGATATCAGGTTTGTTGGTTTGCACGGCTTTACGATTAGGTGACAGGCGAGCAAGAAGACGGAACCTTTATTTAATCTCTGCATGGTCATTTCAAGGAGCTGGTCCCTGTGGAGAAGAAACATCAAGGCGTTTAAGACGGCTGTCTCGACTGTGCATGCTAGTCATCGCGTTTGGAGCAAAATAAACTGAATTCGTGTGAGGAGGAACGTACATCCGAACCTCTGCTGTAATGTTACTGTAATTTGAGTAATATCCCGGATACTTGATGTGACAGTTTGATTTAAAACACAGAAATGCAACAAATCAACCTCTAAAGTTATTTTTGTTTATGTCAAATTGTAGCCAAACTGTTCTTAATAGATAACAGTTTGAACATAACGGCGTTTCTTTAGTTCCTTGTTTCATTCGTCATTGTCCTTCGTGATTTATTGGGCAATTTAATACTCTCATTATTACCACATTGGTACCAGAGTTTCGGTATTTTATGTGAGTGAGTTAATGTTTAACATCACATTCATTAGCGGCGAGATATGTGTTTAATCAGATAGTTTTAGAAAAGTTAACACGAAACGGCACGGAGGCCGTGATACATCAGCAACTTATCACAATATGTGTGAAATGAAAGCTGAAAGATAATTTAAAACTTATAGCTTATCAAAAAGATTAATCTAAAACTCTGTGCTCACCGAAGTGATAACAAATTGATATAATGATATGTATGGATAAAAGATTTCCCTGATATGCGCAGTGTCCCAACACTCAGGTATTTTATATCAGGTTGTAAATTAAACATAAAAATCCATAATTCTAACTGGATCATAGCATTAATCACCTTAGATTGGGATAGTTTAAGACAATGCAAATAAAAAAACAGTAATAGTTTATCAAGGTAATGAACAATATTTTTGAATAATGTACAATATGTTATTGATTTGAACTGAATAACATCCTCCCTTCTTTTACAACAGAGCCAGTCTTTCTCATTATTTCATAAATCATGGACACATGTAGAATAAATTATATGTATGTTTATTTCCGGCTATATATACAACTAGGAAATGGTTAGTGATGGGTATATAACCAGTATAATGTTCAGTGATGGGATGCTGTTTTGTAAGAATACGATAATTGCTATAATGACTAATAACTTGACATTATTGACTTATTAACTGTATATATTGTATATAACTACATATCAACTGAGTATTAGATAGTGTATCATCAAAAATGATTTTTGAAGAAATTCTAAATCTAAAATTTCATTGAGGAAGTATTCTTTGACTGCTGACTAAACACCTGTGCTTTTCAGTTGTAGATTATGACATCGAAATCGAGGTGAGTACTTTCTTTTGCTTGGCAGTTTACTATATATCATATCATCATATATATGTGTATATATATATATATATATATATATATATATATATATATATATATATATATATATATATATATATATATATATTTATATTACGACTATCTTAGTTACTCGAGTATTTACTTTGCAGCATCTAGCTAACATAGACATTGGTATTGATCTTTTAGTTATCAGAAAAAATGAAGAACATATTATCTTTTCCGTCCTTTTATATCTTTTGGGAATTACAGTTTTTGTGCAAGTTATTATTACCATTACGGTCATAAACTTGAACAACCAATTAGTTTGAAACCGCTTTGAAGGAGAAAAACTGGCGTCATGTGTCCCCTTTTTATGAACTAAATATTGTCTTCTGTCTAACATGTGTTCAAATAAGAAAGAAGAGAATGTCGGCTAACCATTTTTGCCCATCATAAAATGTCCCTTAAGTATGAGCGTACTTACTTTAATCTTTGACGTTAACTTTTTAATTTTAAAAAGGTACATCTTGAACATCTTCTAGTAAAACGTTTCTTCATAATTTACATGTCCAAGGATGGAGTCAACCTTTATGAATCTTCAGACTTGTGACTAAAATGGTTCAGTTAATATTTTCTTTTCAAGTATATATCCATGCTGGATATTGTCGTCTATAACTTATTTTGGAATGCAGAAAAGCTAAACTTTAGCTTAAGTAGGCTCCTTTTATAACACTCAACTGAAATTGTCCTAAACTGGCTTCAGATGAAAGTTTGAAAGTTCCGAGACTGTTTTATTGTTTGAATAATGAATAATTTATGCAATGAACATGTACACATTCAATGCAAATGATATCTACATAATAACATTTTCTTTATAGTCAAGTCATAGTTAGATGTATACAAATGACGTTATTCATATATTGGTTGTTACATGGCTTAGTCATAAATACGGCATGATTATCACTACCCATCAAACCTGACCCTGGTTTAATAATTTACAAACCTTTTTGCATTTTATTTATGTATCGATGCATCAATAAAAGCATGCATATGAAGTTCATTTCCTGAAAACAATACTTAGTAAACACTACTAATTTGAAGATAAAATGTGTATTTAAGAATTGAATGTCAGTTTGTGTTTTTGCACTGGAAAATGAACGATGTCAAACTCCCGTGAACGAGGCGAGCTTGCGAGCAAGTTCACGTGAGAGTTTGATACCGCTTTTTTTCTAATAATGTTGAAACCTTATTGAAAAATCAGAATATTCATGGGTATGTTTGGTAGTGTCGACTTCCATGAATGTCATGTAGTCTGATAACTATTAGGAATTAATAACTGACATTTCAACAAATGAATTTTTAAGTATTTAAATAGTTAAATCATACAATTGATGGGGATTCCGTCAGGATCAAGGCAACCAATGTTTGTTCATATCCGTTGGGATCGGATAAAGATGCAAATTACAGAGGTCAAGTTCTTTTGAAAATGACGTCACATGAGTTAACATTTCAAGCACCAAAAATACATGCTTCATTTCATATACATTAATTTGAGAAATGAAAAAACAAACATTGTGCGGGGGAAAATATTATTATCAAGCAGTACCAAAACATGTTCATCGCGAGTTGAAATCTACCAAGCAAAACTTTATAAATACTCACAGGTAACAAAGGCAGTTTGAGTCACATATTCATTTACCTCACTGTTCCATAATGTGACTTGTGTAAAGGGCATTTCAGAATTAGCTGCTTAATATTCAGTTTAGATCTCTGTGTGATATTTGAGTCGCCATTTGCAACCGCGCAGAAGGGAAGCAACTCTCGTTCCTTCATGAGATGGACATTATTACAAGAAAGTGACAGGATGCAAGCTCAAATTCGCTGTCCTAGCGTTAAATAGTTTTCATTTGAAAAACGCAATTTCAAAGGTATTGAAACGTTGAAAATAAAGATCATGTTAAAAAAGCCTAGGAAATATTATGAAAAACATGTGTATGCCATATATATATGTACATATAGCAAAAATGGAGACTGCATTGTGGTCTTTTTCGGGATAAAGCATTACTTACTAATCAAACAATTAGTTGTTCAATTTTATAACAAGTTACATACATTATTTATTCATACATAAAAATCTAGTATTACAATCTAACAATTGAACATAAAAATGAAGCATATTTAGGCTTATATGTGGAAGGAAGCCACGGTTGAAGTGATGAATACATTATGCGTAAACTAAGTACAATACATATTTAAGTCTTACTTAAACAGTTGATGATAGAGTGGAAGGTTGTGGCACACGGAAAACGTTTGTATCTAAAGATTCTTAGATTTTCTCAAATCTACAGAGAGAAATTCTGCACTAAATTTGTACAAATTTGCTCGTTCAGGTGTAAAATGGTTTTGAATGTTTATATATTATATATATATATATATACTTACGTTAAAATCCAAAATAACACAACACGCCTTTAACGTTTTAGATGTTTAGTATTTCATATTAACTGCTTGGTCACGTGGTTACAAATTACAGCTGTGTTCATTTGTCATATATTGATCCATAATATAAAGATGCCAAACATGATTGGTTGAAAGTTTATTTGAATATTATTACTGTGATATAGGGTGAAATCCCAACAGTGTATAGAGGTTGGAGGCGTTTGCACCTCCAACCAATAACACTTGTTTTGATGTTTGTTCGCACACATGGAATCAGGCTCAAACAGCACTCCCGTTCCCACTTCGGAACGGAAGGAGGTAATTACCGACTGACAAGTTCTAAGCAAGCAATCACTTTTTTAGTTTTATTACTGCTGTGGTCCAGGTTCATTGTTAACGTCTCTGGGCCAAATAAAGTTCGTGGCACCGGAAGTGTTACAGAGATAGTGATTTGGGGCCAGCAAGCTTATTTTCATTAAAATAGCACATCAATTACGTCAACTCGCCTCCTTGTGCACTCAGATACTAGAGGATACAGCGACCCTAATAAACAAACTACATTCAAGCAGTTACGAACCAAAATCCGATATTGTCAGTGAATGGCGGGACTATTTGTTCAAAATGACTCAAGTCAGTTATGCGTTATTTGTTTGCCTTCTAAATAGATTCCTTTCAGTGGTGTCGGCAAACAGGCTGATGTCGATCCAACGCCTCTCTCTGAGAGGAATGTACTCGGACGCATGTACGTGCAATGTGACGTTTAGAGGATCACTAGGTATTATGCCAAGCAACCAGACATTCTTTCACATCGTAATTAGGTATTCAAACGATTATCACAAATGTTGCTAACATCAAGAGCATCATTGAGACATCGACTCTGTAACTTATCCTCTTCATTGACTGAGAGTTCAGTACACATAGGTTCAACTTTTGGGTCCTTTTTTGTTCCGGGGGAAAAGTAGATGGAAATTACGTTTTACAGTTTGACAGATGATAAACTTTGAAAAAGCCATATTCTGTGACCGTGACAAACGCAATTTTTAAGAATTTTAACAGTGGCCATTTGTTCTAATTCCTCAGCATAGAGGTGAGGTGAGGTGAGTTGGGGTTTAACGCCGCTTTCAAGAGTATTTCACTTATATCGCGGCTGCTAGTATTACGGCAGGGAGAAAGCCCGCAATGCCATGTGGCTATGCATTGCGGTGAAACCTGCGAGCAACGGCTGGAACTAGAGAACCATGGGTGGTACTACTCTGAAATTCAGTGTAGCATTGCACCCAAACCTTACTGCGTGTAGAACAGTTCTCTACTGCAGACAAAGTTGCCGTGCCCCTGGCGGGATTCGAACCCCGGACCTCTTGATCCGAAGCCGAACGCGCTAACCACTGCGCTATCCCGCCCCCCCATTTGACATTTGACCTTGTTACCTTCATCTTGGTGTAGGTTGCAATTCCTGAATATTAGACGTAGACGTTTGGTATTTGACATATGTATCCATTGACACCAGATCATTTAGATGCCATGATATTCAAGCTGTTTAAAATCTTCATTTCAGAACACAAGTACCGTTTTCCGGACAGACGGACGGACGGGGGTTAAACATCTAAATATTGATGAAGCTAAACAGAGCCATGAATTCACTTGTCGGCTAAACACATGATAAACATTCACAATCTCTGAAAGGGCTTTGTAATGTAACCAAAAACAATGATGAACTAATAACTGCAAATTAGAAAACTTTTCGCGGATTTACCTTCCCGGAAAGCTTGGATTGGTTAATGTTTCGACATTTATAACATTGCGAATGATATAACTTATTAACATTTATTGTTACATGTATCTTTGCAGTTCATAGCATATTGTGATATTTGTAACATTATGATAGCAAACTAGATACTTGAAGGTCTTATTGGTCAATACACTTACACGATTTTATACCTTTTTAAGGGATATTGTATTTGTTAATGTTTCATAATATTTGAAATAAAGTATTACCAAGTAGAATGAAGAACTACATACATGTATAATGAATGTCAGTAAGATTTTTCATCATTATTCATCATCTCAACCTCAAGAAAGGTTTTCAAAGATGTATATCAAGAAGCATATATTTCTAGTCGTAGGCAAAATGTGATTTTTGTAACACGACATGCCATTACGCTTACTCTAACAAATTAATTCCACTGTCTGGCTTGCGAGGAACGTCTTATGTGAATTGTATTATATTGCACGTTTGTAACAAATGTCAAATACGGAAAATCGTGTAAAGATTGAACACCATATCTACATCATACAAACCATATATCAAAATGTTGCTGTACATGTATGTATAGCGTATTCTTTCATTTTATTATCACTTCAGGTTACATAGAAGAATTATTACATTTTGAAGACAGATATATTTCAGAAATCAACAATGTTACCGAGTTGTCATGAATCGATTTTGTTTTGCATCTTGGTAAGTCGCCAATGCATATTGTTATATGATAACCGTGTATTTTGGAAATTGTCTTTCGTCTACATGTTTATTGCTAAAATATTATCCTTTTCCATTCGTACCATTGTGCGTTGAGAATGAAAAAGACCAGTTACTCTCAATCTTATTTTTAAAAAAGTGTAAACAATTGTTCACAATGCACCTTTATAAAATGATATCAACATGGAGCTAAACGGCTTGTGTTCATGTGTGTACGGAATGTAACGCTTGTCTTCAATCAATAAATCAACATGCGTATTTAGTCACAATAAGCACATTTAGGATTCCTAAGTAGCTCCATTGCTGCTTTAAGAAGCCCCCTGTTTCAAAAACATTGATGAGGACATATAATACGCAAATGGGGGAAAATACATGATACTGCATTGTTATTAAGTCAAGGTAAGGTTAAACTTTGGATGGGTGGGGTCCTGGTGACTGTGAACCAATGTAATATGAATATAAAAAAAAAACGATCATCGTAAATGTAAATGTTTTGCATTGGCTGAAGTGGGCAACAAAATTGTGGACCCCCCTTTTCAAAATTCCTGGATCCGCCACTGGATAATTATATTGAACAATCCTTTTGAGAACAAATCGAACTGTGATAGATTGACAAACTGGCATCTTACTTACCCTCAGATATTAATAATGATATTCATAATTCCATTGACTTAACGCTTCACAATGAATTCTAAGATTATAATCACGGCTGGTATAAAAAATGTCATGTAAGTGGAACTTAAGTATCTGTCGAAACTAATAAAACTGAACTTTCATTTAACGTGATTTACATAAAACGAGAAAGGCTGTAGGAATATAAAATAGAGAAGTTCATTTCATAATACATCGACTGTGAATATGTAATAATGTTAGTTCCAGGACTTTTTATAACCTGTACTCTTGTCTAATGTGAATAAGGTTCAAACTAACCTTATGAAATTCATTCACTACAGGAGTTTTCAGATTGATATTTCGAGAGGATTATTAAAGCCCCTGTTTTCTTTGATTCAATCAATCCCCAGCTCGTTCATGAAGAACATGTTGTCGTGGATAACGTCCTCTACATTTATTAGTCATGTTCAGAGGGGGTTTGAGGACCAAAGCACTTGTCAACTCGAATGTAAAATTACCCCAGTCAAGTATTTAGTTTTATTAACCTACTGGCTCGACATGTGATCAGGAAATGTACATTGATTTTCGCATTTTGAATACCACTTTAAAGGAAGTGATGTATCGAAAAAGATCAATGATCTAAAATGCAATATATAACGGGTATACACTGTTTGATACTGTTTTCCCCTCATCAACAAATGTCAGCGAAGCGACAGTTAGTATGCTGGAATTAGGCCTGAAGGGTATTTGTCAATCCGTCTGTCTGTCTGGAAAGTTTCCCTTTTTAAACTTCTTCAGAACCATTTGCCCTAGAGAACTTAATTGTTTTGTACCGACTCCTTTGCAAATGCAGATTAAAAATTGAAGATTAGTTCGGATATTCGACTTTTGCTCAAGAACCACTGGCTTTGAAAATAAATTATGCAAAACCTATTAACCACTGTGCCCATGATTATCCGCGCGTGATACAAAATGGATCAAAGACAACAAGCTCTTACAATTAACCGTTATTTTCTAAATTGGTTTACATAGGTAAGAAGCGAAAAGTGTATACATAACTTGGAGACTGTATTATCTTTTCCTTGTGTTTGTTATTATCTTTACCAAGCTGAGATGTTTTCTCTGCTG
Source organism: Gibbula magus (assembly GCA_936450465.1). Classification (NCBI taxonomy): domain Eukaryota; kingdom Metazoa; phylum Mollusca; class Gastropoda; order Trochida; family Trochidae; genus Gibbula; species Gibbula magus. The sequence goes on from OW388303.1 coordinate 43,735,985, forward strand.
CCATTCAATTATCTGTCAAATCGATATGGTCTCCATGGTTATTTGTGATCTTGCTTCAGGGATGAACTTCTTTGATCATACGTTTTGTTAGTTCATTGTGATGTAGTTCATTGTTCCATATACTTTAAATACAGACTGTAGATCACTGTGTCGGGTGAGGTGAGGTGATTGTGGGGTTTCAAGAGTATTTCACTTATATCACGCCTGCTAGTATTATTGCAGAGAGCCCACAACACAATGTGGCTATGTATTGCAGTAAACCTTGAACTAGCGAACCATGGGTGGTACTACACTGAAAGTTAATGTAGTATTGCACACAAACCTTACTGCGTGTAGAACAGTTCTCTACTGCAGACAAAATTGCTGTGCCTCTGACAGGATTCGAACCGTTGACATCTTGATCCAAAGCCGAGCACGATAACCAATGCGCTATCCTGCCCCCTGCCCCCCAGAAAGAAAACATGTTTATTACCTTATTCCTTATGGGTGATGAGTCAGTCAGTGAGTCAGTTTCAAATGCGAATAAATATACTGATAAAAGAAACGAAACTTGACAATGGTCATTTCAAAGTAAGTTGTCGAAAAAATGAAATAGAACAAAAAACTACTTGAAATTGTGATCATTAATAATTGTAATGACCATTATTAAATGTTAATTGCTGGTCAGAGGTTGTACAGTAAGTTCTGGATGTAGTACTGATTCTCATTGTATAAAGATATGGTACTAAGGCTATTCTTACATCATACTGAGGAACCGCGCCCCTCTGTTTGTGTCTATTGATCTGCTGTTGACTATAAGCTCAACATCCTGACACTGAATTCATTATATTTCACGGACTGGTTTGTAAAGGTTAAAACGCAGCTATTGTAATTCGCTTGAGAGTACATGGACCATCGTAAAAGGGAGCAATACAAAAGTGAAATTAATGTATTTGCTTTTGTTGGAATTTCCCTCCAGTCATTCTCACTGAGCATCATCTATCTCCTTATTGGTCCCAAAATGAAAATAAGTTTAGGTCAATTGTGCGATAAGTGTTTCTGACATCGATATATCGATAGGTTCTCGTGTTGACATCGATAGGTTCACGTGAATTGTTAGTAATTTGTTCAAAGTGTAAGCATTGATCTTTAATCAGGACTTTTTGATAATGAACAGTTTCACTTTGGTGTTTCCATATCCCTCTAATCAGTTGGAAGCATAACATGTCTTTGACCGCAAACCTCAGCTTAAAACAATGATTCTAATATTCATCTCATCTGATCCCTCCTACGTGTCTACATGCTGAGTTAACCACAGGGCGGCCTGCTAGAGGAATATGTCTTGTGTTAGAAGGCTTGTTTATCATGTCTCCATGGACTCTTTGGTCTGGTCAGTGAGACGGTTCCGTGGTCAGAAAGTCAGATAATAAGGTGACCATTGTCCAGCTCACGCTACTGCTGCTGTGAGAACGTCTGGGTAGCAGCAAGACTCCAATATAGTCTCACTGCTTAATTGTGGATCACGCATCTGGGGTACCACCTACATTTTGTACTATGTTCTTCATGGCTTTCTATTTGTCTTGATCCTTTTCGATACTTTAATAAAAAAGTCCCAATAACATATCTATTTAGTTAGTTAAGGTCAATATCAATTACATTGTACCCATCATCTCTTAGATCATATATATATATCAATTTTGATTTAAATATACAGTTGTATTGGTTTTCCTTCAATAAGACCACAGTATTGATGACAACCGGTAACGATGAAACATGAAGACAAAAGACATAAGCTGTATAATTCAACATAAAAGTTTAGGTATATTATCCTTTGTTGATGCTTGTTTCCGACCATCAGTAATGTATTTTACTGAAACGGAAAATAATAAAGGGAGTTTGATGTTTTAATGAAACTAACTGTGGGACATTGCATGACTGATGTTAATGTATTTTTCCCAATGCTGTCAAAAGATGAAATAAACTCTCAATGGTAATCGTGATATTCTCAAGTCAGTCTAAATAGCTTACAATGTCATTATGAACTTTCCTGATTCTCCAACGGGATATTTCTCTCTACCATAAAAGTGTGCATTCAAGAGTTGTACCACAGATTTATCTACTCTTTGTTTAAGTTGATAATAATATTTAAAATATGTATGTGTAGTCAGTCCAAACACCGAGAGTCCTTCATATTGTGCTGAGTTTCATTATAACAATATGGCTACCATAAATCTGCTGTGTTTAGATTGACTTGCCAGTTCTGACCTTCGCGTGACCGTCGTCTGTCCTTTATAGCTCTTCTCGTTGTCAATATGAACCAAACATCCAATAATGACAATACATCCTCGCTATATTAACTGCACCCCAAACTATTGCCTTAATGAAAACTAGGGCTCATAGGCAGTCTAATCATTCGCCTTGCAAACCACTTTCTTCAATAAAGGATATTGTACATAAAGCCTCTTATTATTGCAGAAAGCTTATCTTCTCAATCACATAATATAGATAATTGTTATAATGGTGTCAACGATTTTAGGGATTTTTTAACTCTTCTTATTGTTAGTGTATGTCTATGTAGTTACACTGACATCGAGAAAACAAATACAAACTCTCGATTATAATATGACGTCGTGTGCATGTATTATTCGTTGCAGTCTGTGTATCTTCCACACATTGTTCAAAATAATAAGCTAAAGGATTTGACAATGAGGATCAATGTGCTTACGTCTTTTGATTATTGAAAAGACATGCAAATGAATGTACCATACTAGTTTGGATGCAGAATAACGACATGTCGTTTAATGCTAAATGAAATTCTAAATGCGTTTAATTGCTGTTTCCACTCGAAATGGACTTATTTATATATTTTCCATCAACTACATTGGATTTGATATATAATATATTACAAGAACTCATTCTCGTTGAGATAACTATGTCCCTGTGTCTCTTCCGTCATCAAGATGGTAAATAGTCCTCCACTCTCAATGAAAGTAATCTCTTTTGACGCCAGATAAACCCGTGAAGGATAAATCAAGTGGATGAGACAGTCACTTCTTACAATTATTGCTGAATATTACATTACGTTTTAGTCAGATTTAGCCATTTCTAGCGTCGTCTGATGTTTGGCTGTTGGATGTTTCCACAATACATGGAAAGATAGTGCTAGAACTGTATTGTTTATTACTCCTTCATGTCTGTCTTTTATGAATATATTTAGGTATTAAAATCGGGCTTGATTCCTTTTGTATTCCCATGCTTAGATTCATCAGGAAGAACCATTTTATTCTCCCACTACACTGTATGATTATTCCGACATTTTACTTGTTAAACTGACTTGAATCTACAAACTAGTTTTACTTATCGAAACTAATCAAACAACATGCATTTTGTTTCTTATATTTAACCTGACGAAAACATCTTTCCTCAAGGGCGAGATTTGATTGGATCACATATGTCAAATATCTACCGTGAAAGTAACGGCTCCCAAATATTGATGTCCTCCTAAATTGGTTCTTACTTCAATATAGTTACTGATTCAACAGGTTAAAAAAAATTTGAGCTTGTAGCTAACGTGTTAATGAATGTAGTTAACACAAGATGCTTTATTTGACAGTTTGATGAGTATCTGCTGCCACTGAACAAACAACGTTGTTGCTGATTATATGCTACTGTATAAGAATTTGTGTCACTTTATAAGTCAAATTAGGACTGACAAGTTGATGTAATTTCGACACTTTAACTACATCCCAAGTCTACCTTCTGGAATGGTTTGGACCGGAGATACCAACTGACAGAAGTGGTTAGACTTACAGTGTATAAGAAGTCAATGAACTCCACAGTGGACAGTAATTGAAGCAAGACAAATTTCTGACATCATAACTGCTCACAATGCATTTACCAGGGGACGTTTGTAATCTGACATCATCTTGACGGATGTGGCAGAGTAGAAAGTGAATAGTACATTACTATATATTTGAGATATATCCCATATGTTGAATTGTCCTATGATGTAAATGTCTGGTCTTACCAGAGTATGATTTCAACTACGTCAGTCAACACTCGTTAATAAGTCTACCCAAATAATCTCACTTGAACGTCTGTAAACGAGTTTGTTGTAGATGATGTGATGTCTTCAAGGCGCTGTATCACGATTTTCCTACTGAAATAAAGCGATCTCATAAAAATATAAATAATTGTTACCAATGGCTAACTATTATTCCTGAATCAACAAAAAAGGGGGTCTAAAATAAATGCACAAGGTTCGGTTTAGCCATTTCTCATCGAGCGGCCATTTTAAGGTTCAAGTGGTCCGAATGATGTACATGTAGTGATACCTAAACACTCAGAATAGAGTTTAAAATATGTTACAATGATGTAATATCAACCTTCTCGCTGTCTGAAATCAAGGCTTCGGGCCTTGTTATACATTTATATTTTTTAATGAATCCACAGTGCTCTTCATGCACTCCCCAATACAAAAACTATTCACAGAAGAATTGTAATCGGTTATTTCGTATCTAACCACTAAACTGAATTGATTATAAAATACCTAGTATATATCCCATTGCTCCCTATTTTTTTAATATTGATTTATTGGTGGGTAGCTACATGATGTATCGACTGATCACTAGCTATGTAATTTGAGTACTTACTTTTTAACAGCACTATACTGACATGTACATTGGTATTTCACTTTTAAGTATCAGTGAAATGACGAGCAGATTATCGTTAAAGTCCTTTTAAATCTTTTGAAAAATGGTTACTGCCATGGCGAAAAAACTGAACTGAAAAAAACAATTAATTTAAACCAGTTATGAAAGGTAAAAACCTTGCTCCACGTGTCCCCTGTGAATGGCTTAAATGTTATCTTCTCTCTAACATTTGTTCAAATGAGAAGAAAGAAAATGTCAACCATCGTTGGACTTCACTTCAGTACTAATTCTATATCCTTGGGTTAATTACCTCTTTCATTTTCAATAAAAAGGGTAAATCGTGAACTAAAGATGGCACAACTTTTCTTCATAGTTTACATTTCTATTGTTTGTTTAAATGAACATGACCGAATCAACCTTTTGGGTATCTCAAGATTTGTGACCCAAGTCTAAATTAAATGGCTAATTTGATCTTTTCACTTACACACCGAAGGATGACATGACTATTGTATTGGATAACTGAGTATAAACCACATCAACCTGACATGACGTCATCGAGGGTTGATATGTATATACATGTATATATGGGGTCTGTCAGGAGTTATGAGATATTCAACCTCTGATGGCGTCATAGCTGCAAGAACGCATCATCGTCGGGATAATGAAAATTTGGCTTCATCTCGACATTCAGTATCCTCCTTCAGTTAAGTGTTTTTTTAATACCACTCTTGGCTTCGCCTCGACTAATATTCAAAAACATTTTCATACAAATTTTTGAAGGTTATATGACGTCTGATGTTTCCGAAAGTTACTTTGTTAGTATCGACCTTGGTGAACGAACGAGTGGTTAGAATGAAGAACACAACACGTTTTCATATATTGTTCTTTCAACAAAACTGTGCATTTACACAAACGGATATAAGATCCTGAAGAACAACTAAAGGAAATTCGTCAATCTTAGACGCAATGATGTGTTGTAAGGTTAGACCTACGTATTCATTGATAGATGTGTCATAAACCAGCTGTGTTTTAACCTTGTTAGTTGTTACCCCAACAGTCTGCCTGCCGAAAAGACCTTCATTCAATTAAATATGAATTATTTTGGCTTAAAATGATTTACAAAACATATATGTCATAACACCTTTAATAACATGTTGCGAGAAAATAACATCATCGTTGTATTAAGTCCATAATTAAAACACACCAAATTGATTAGACATTAGTTCATATTTATGTTACACAACAATTTCAAATGCTCAGCTCAAGCTCATGAGCAAAGCAGAACCTTTTCCCAAAGTATCAAAAGATGTTTACACTAAATTGGCCGCTGGAAATGTTCACACTGTTTACTACGACTATGGTAAATCGAATCTTGAAATGGACTGCTTACAAACGGCATCAACTTATATTATTTGCAGCAAATATGGGCACATAAGAATGCAAAAATGTGATACAGTGCCTATATAAGTTTAAGCAGTTGATGAATTTGATGTTGTAAAAATCTGTACCCACAACTCAGTTGATTTGAGTAGAATAGCACTCGGATGAATTGAGCAGGTCCCTTCTACGTCTAGAGATGAGGCTTTTCTGATCCTTTTTTGGTATTAAAAGAATCCAACTGTAGTACACATTAGCAAGACAAACACGAACTTTCCAACCAATAATGAAAGAATCTGCGTTGATTGTCGATTCAGTTGAGCATTTCATTGCTAAAAAAAACACATTAATTACACAATCCTCTTTTCAATATTTATCAGCATTTTGTGTTACATCACCCGAAACTTGGTCCACAATTATTATCCATATGTTCATTGTTTGATTCCTTTAAACTAAGAGTATTCCGACAAGCATGTGTTCGCCATATTGTATCACTGCTGAGACTATTCTGGCTATCCAGCTGCATTGACAAGTGAATAGTGGAAAGCACGTGCTTTTTAACACCTGTGTGTGCACGTCACGGCATCATTGCTTGCTGACTGACTGCAGTCAAGGTGTATGCAAGGTGTAAAACATCATGCATTTTACAACGCACGTGCAAAGTGTTATTCTTGCCATATTCTGCTCGTGAGTGTGTAGATCGAGTGCACGTGTTATTATATACACGTGCTCGGTTCCCTCGGGGGTATATTTCACTTGTAAACCTCGGCATAGGTTACTATTTACTACTTACACGCATGTACCTGCTGAACATTATTGTAGATACTCTTGAAACCATTAATTTAAGGATCATAAGGTTATATAAGAATACATTCAAGCGTCAATTGTTATTTTTTTTTGCCTAAAGGAATAATTTCCACAAAGACGTACATATCATATATCTCATAATTATTCCATAATTTGGTCATGTATTGTAACGCCAAATAATGGAATACCAGCATTAGAGAGCTTCGACTTTACTCTGCCTGCTTACTGTTACTGTTACCTCTTACTCTGATAAATCTTCATTGCTCTATTTTTTTACATTGAAAGCTTCATTACATAAGGTGAGGTGATTTGAGGTTCACACGTCTCTTTCAAAAGTATATTGTCTCTATTGTGCCGAAAATATCAACTTTTATATGATAATGATATATTATGAAATTGTTAAACTAGTTATAAGAAAGAGATGGATGCCAATAACTTTCAATTAAGTCAATTTGTTACAGAGAAATGCCCCTTTGAACATGCAGCCGAAAAACGCCTTATTGAATGAGGTCCATATTCAAGGGCAGTTTACTCGAATTCAAGGTCTAAATTCAAAATTCGGTTTTAGTACTTTTTTTCTATATTTATGTAGCTTTCAAATGAGCTATCACACATAGCTGTATGTTTTACCGTGATTTAGGAGAAGATTTTTGAAGACGCATACCCTCGAAAGTTCACAAAATGTTTAGTTTTTTTTAAATAGCAAAAAATCTATTATTACGGCCGAAAACCGCTATAGGCCTAATCGATGAGGAATATTGTTGCCCACATTTTGGTCAAAGTTTTATGAAATTATCTTGAATAGTTTTTGAGCTATAAAGGTTTGAAGTTTCGACTCAATAAAAAAATCCAAAATGTGGCTCGACACAAAACCAAGTCACAAGCTATTAACTCTGTGAATTGCATGTAAATCACTTGAGCCGTTAAGCGGGAATCCTGCGGATGCAAATAATAAATAAATAAAAAAAAACGATAATAACAATAGGTCTTCCAGACGTAGTCTTGAAGACCTAAATAACACATGTAGAAGTATTCATTGACTGCTGACTAAACACCTGTACTTTTTAGTTTTAGATTATGACATCGAAAACTTGTGATATTTGGAAATCATACATATGATAAAATCAACAGAAGTGAGTACTTTCTTTTGCCTGGCAGTTTAGTTAGCCCAGTCATGATTTCAGGTAATTTCCCATCCGTGAAGAAGGTTGAATATGGGATGTTTCCATCCTGTGATCTTGTGTTTGTCCATGAAAGAAAAAATAGACAGTGGGTGCTTCAACAGCACGTAACATGATGGATGGGGTGTAATCTCCCAAGTGAAAATGTAAGTCGTTTGTTTAAGACCATGCAAATGTCTCTCGTTTATCAACCTGTGCATAGCTTTCGACATATGTTGGCCAAATTAGAATACTCAAACGGTTTACTTTTGCCCTTATGTGTCATAAGGAGTTTGTTATGCCAATTGAAGCATTGGTTTAGGGTGAAAAGAGACCAATTCATCAAAATATTCAACTGAGTTCTAAACAAGATCAAACCAATACATTCGTGAATACTGCTTAAATCACGTTTTCCAGCATAACTAATTTGATGAACAGATGCTAAGTTTAAATTGTTGACAAGATCGATATTTAAGTGATGATGTAATTTGTTTAGTCACAATGGTAAAAAAGGTCAAATCGTCCCATCGCTTAACAAATTGCATCTGTCAATTGGATTCAAGTTGGTGCTGAGGATGTTTTGAATTGGGCTATGCTTGATTCGTTTTGGCGGCGTATACACCGGTCACATGTCCGGCGTACGCCGTTCCTCTACTAGGCTCAGTTGAAACAAGTGTATCGGCGTACAGACAGGAAGACGTCATCATCCCTCAAACTAGCTTAAAAAAACATATCATTTATATTATAAACCTATTTTTTTAAAATTATTTCAAAACATTGATTAATATTTTTTTAGCGTGTAATGCAATGTTTTAAATAAGTTGTGACATTTAAAAATAAATCAGTCAACTATTTAATTGTACAACGCAACTTCATAAACAAAAGGGTTATTGAATGTCGCAAGGGTAACATTTGTCCGCCATTACACGCCGCCTTCGCCGGTCATTTCCAACCGGCGCATTCGGAGTACGCCTAAGGCGTACGCCGGGTTCCAATCAAGTGATTTGCCGGTTGCGCCGCTTCCGGCGGCGTACGCCGGGTAGTGCGCCGGGTCCCGAATCAAGCATAGCCTTGGGCGCAATCGGAGTAAGTTTAAAGCAAAGTATGTATTCCATTGAAATACAAAATATATAGTGTATAATGGCGAAAATACTGTTTTTTCAAGGATTAGAAATCACTGCCTAAGAAGAGAAGGTCACTTTTGTAATGGTATGATCCTTGTTTCATGTACTTCAGTTGGTGAATGGTTTGATCAAATATACGCATTAAACAGAAACAATAAAATATTGGTCAAACATTAGTTTTAATATAATTCATGTTAAGGTTACCATTCATATACTTTCGATATGCCAGATTACAGTCGTATCTGTGGGGAAGACATCGGTCTGTAAGAGGAAAACCAAATTATAGTTGACATATGACAGGTTTCCATTACCAATTGTGTGACATTATCCAGCATCAAGTCAGTGGTGTGACAGCCACAGCATGGGATATCCAAATTGCATATGAAGGCTTTGAATATTATCTAATACTGACCAACAATATTGGCAAAATGTTTTATCTTGAGAAAGTTATATGAAGCCAGTCAATTATTGCATAGATTATATAAGATGCGTTTGATGATTGCAAAATAAAAGAAAATTAACATCTTGAAATTCATCATGAAGCAGGTTTTCCCGATGCTGCGGCGTCACTTGTATGCAATAAAACCAAACTTTCTAATTACACATGATGTAAAGGAGACGGCTCTAATATTAAATTGAGAGATCAAATAACTGATCTTCTTTTATTATCTTTGATATTACTTTCGACCTTCATTAATCATGCTTGCTGAACTGACTTGATATCAGATATAACGATAGGAATCACGATCTCAACGAATGTGTATACAAATCGGGGAATGGTACTCAAAATCCAATTATTCGTAAATTACGAAATATGAAATAAAGAAGCAGACAAGTTCAAAAGTGTATTCAACAAATGAATATAAGTGATTATTGGTATGCATAAATCAAATGTATCATTCACGTTGCATTCACTGATTATGTAGAAAAGGGACATTCAGGAGTTCTTTTCTGTAAACAACATGTCTACGAAGGTGAGCTGATCTGATTAGAGAAATTTCATTGCATACTTCTTGTTTGCAATTGATGCAACGTTTGATAAGATATTTCACTATAGCAGCATTGAAATCAGGTCAAGGTATTAAGTTTTTGCATCGGGATATCCCACCTATCCACCCTAAGTATTGCAAATTTTATAAATCCCCTATGTTATCTTGATAACGTTCTTGATATGCATTCACCTGCATTAGACAATGCTAGTCACCGAGTTCAACTGACGTTGTGACATTCCAACAATACACTGTTTGCACAAAACTGGAATAATATGTGACCAATTAAATTTATCTTGAGTTACTGCAGTAACACAAGTTTTTGATGTGTGTTCGTAAAGACAGACGGATGCCCAAACAATACTCCCCTCCCAACTTCGGAATAGAAGGAGGTAATTCAATCACTAAATAACGAGTTCTAAGCAAGCAATCACTTTTTTACTTTGACTGAGTTTGATGACTGCTGTGGTAAATTCCAGGTTCACCGTGATGTCTCTTGGCTGACGTTTCAGCAAGTGTAAGAGGGAAAGTGATTTGTGCACAACAAGCTTATTATAATTAAAATAGCAATCAAGTGCGTCTATTCGCCTCCTTGAGTACACAGATTCACCAAGATACAGCGACCTATGATCAATTACCCTGGCCTAGATGGGAGGAGACAGTGGTTGGTACACTAATTGTGAGACCCATGAACCAAACTTCCACAATAAACCAAATACATTCATGCAGTTACGTACCAAAATCCGATTTCGTGAGTGAACAGCAGGGCTGTTTGTTAAACATGATGCGAGTAAATTTAGCCTTATTTGTTGCTTCTAAATGTTTTCCATTCAATAGCGGAGGCAAACAGACTGAGGTTAATCTGAGGTCTCTTCTAAAATGGAGGAATTTACTCGGAAGAATGTGAGACGTGACGTTTAGAACGGTAGGTATTATCCAGTAGACAAGCAGCCAGGGATTCATGTACATCTCATTTATGTAATCGATCGATTACGGAAACTATTCTTCAAATCCTCAATACCACAAGCACATCTCGTTAGTTAATAATACTCCCCTCTTCCCTCCTTGATTTGGGTTTAAAGACCCCTTTCAAAGTTAGTTGACATATTGGCGTAATGGGCGTGGCAGGTGTGCAATTTGATGTGGTGCGCCCCTTTAATGACAATGGAAAAATGGTCAATGTTATCATATCGGTCATTAAAATAGCTTTCACAGGAGCCCGTTTTAATGTTTATAGCTCAACAATTCTTAATGATTGCGTGTGGTGACTTGATAACACTGGATTAAGTTGATATTGTTACAACTATAAATTGAAATACCTAACTAAAAATATTATTTAAGGAATATTATCAAACATGCGAATGATTATCTTTTATACACTAGATTCTTCTGGACATTTTTTTATGTTCATCGTGTTCAAATGGATGGTGCAACATCGACATTAGATAATATAGATTGAAAGAAGTATATTTTCACGTACGTAAAACGTATTTTGTGTATATTTGTTTACGCATCAATCACGTTATCAATCTATTCTTCAAACTTAATTCTGATTATGAAGATCATTTCTATTAAGCGTGAAAATGAATATTTTTTTATGAATGTATTACCTTCTTATATTTCCAGGAGACAGAGGGATGTTCTGCAAGTGTTGGTTCCCATCTCGCCCTGAGAAACAAGTGCATTATACTTCGCATTGGCGTAGTAATGTAGCTCTCTTACATGCCAGAGTACTTTTTGTAACAGAGTTTTTTGTAAGACTTTTTGTAACTGATCCTTCTTCCGAAATGAATTGTGAATGGAAACCTTTCACAGACATATGTGTTGACATATATGTTTAACAAACTGTGTAGCAAGGCGATGATTGGAGTATACACACATTCCTTAAAGAGGAATGTTAATGCGTCAAATGTACTGAAGACACCTTCCATGAGTTCCATGTAATGAGCTCAGAAAAAAATGCGTGGACCTGGTTTAGATTGATGAGATCAGAAGAACGCTCTTTATCAGTGTGAGGCAATAGATGGTGAAGATCACATCCTGTAGTATGTAGGTTGATAATATTGGAGGTTACTAATACATTGCAGGGCATGACACGACAACGTGATCTATAATGTTGTCAAGGAATTTGCTTCTCTATGTTATATGCCTGCTTTAAACAGAAGCTATAGCTGGTCAATTTGGAGAACAATCACCTGTTTCATTTTAGAATTCGATAATTATCTAATACAACAGTAACCTTTACAGAGGAAACACCATTATACATTGTTCAACTGGTCGATAAAAATAGATGGTTAACTGTCAACAAAGGCAGTGCTTCACAGTGGTGAAGCCGCTACTCACATATTTTCAACCTAAAGGAATCATATTTCAAAGAGACAACAAACAATTTGATGGACTGTTTATGTGGATATATCCAGTTTCCAGGTATTCTTTTTAAATCGTGGATGACCTAAGTGCTTTCGGAAAGAAGGATCATGTCAAGAGACGCACTACAGTATGAGATACATATCGAAACATGTTGATGTCTCGAAACAGGGCCAACATTCTAACCACATCTAACTGTGCTACAAACTTTAAGTTATGCTTACAAACTTTACTTGTCCTTAAACTAATAAATCAACATTCGAGAAAATCAATAACTCTCTAGAACCAGATATGGCTTCGTTGTATGAACTTATAATTTATTAGTGACGTGCATAATTTAAAACTTTACGAATTTGATGAAACGTTCTTTTCACTGTTCTATATTACACTAGCATGTTTGTTGTAAAACATAACTTTTTTCAAATTATTGATTTCATCCTTTGCAAGTTACAATACTAGTTGTGTATCATAATGGTTACGAATATTTAAAGATACATCCATTGTGTTTCATAAAATTCCATTTGGCTGAAATACGTGCCGACATACGATATGTGCGGATTTCAATTCATATAATTGCACTCAACTTGCTTATTCATCCAAAATAACCAAATATATCATGATGACTAGTTTCTTATTAAAATTGAGCAACATCGTTATACATGTACAGAAACCGAATCTACACGATCCATTTACATGCACAGTAGTTATAAGACCTCTTTAACATTATCAACCAAATGTCGTCTGATTGTCTGGTATAAATAAGTTTCGAAAACTACCTTTGACTAATTGACGTGCCCCACACACGGTGTCCGGTTTTCGATCAGAAATGGATATTTGTACCTTTATATCGTTGGTATAGCAAGTCCACTATCATCAACATGGCTATTTACGATAATCGTCAATAATTATCGAAATATTAACATCATTTATAATGTTTGGCATATGTGACCAACAACAACACAATGGATGTATCTTTAATATATGTGTGTGAGGCTTTACTTTTACCATACCGAAAAGGTTTGGACGAATCGTGATGGAAGATATGCCCATTGCAATACACACGGGATCAGAAAAATCAGATTGAAATTGGCAAATGACTTTATTTATTCTTTGCATACTTCTTTCATGCCATTTATTTTATTTTCTGTGCAAGCACCATGTGTTTCTCTTCACCAATTCAGTTTATTTTCATAAAGTGTGAACGTGAGAATCTTGTTTAAATCACTTATTGTTAGTTTTTGTGTTATATCATGAATACCTACTTGCATACTAATTTCGCTGCCTGGCTTGCCAATTTTTACTAGCTTTTTTAAATGTCAAGTTGTTGTGTTAGAAGTAGAAAACTAATCGCCGCTCCCAAATTGATGTTGAATGTAAACCATTCATTTCAATAAATTTGGAAAGGCCTTTGCGAGGGCGTGCATGTTTATCAAGCTGACACCTCAAGGCAATGCGTGGAGTTTACATAAATACTTACAAAGGAAATGGTAATGGAATGGCAATAAAAGATCACTGAAAACACAAATGTGTATTTGTGAATGGATTGTGTTTTATGACGTTAAGATATGCTGTATACAAAATATAATTTCAAACTAATATTTTGATGGAACACTCATGTATATTGGTTTAATTCCCTCTATCACACTGTCATGTTTGTGGCAAACATCGCTTATTATCAAAACACAGATTTTGTTCTCCTTTGCATGTTGTCGATTGATTATGGTAATGAATATTCAAACCTTCCAAGCTCGATCAATTTGTTTAAAATCTAAACCAATTAAACTCAATGGACATTATGTTTAAAAAATAAAATAAAGAAATGAAACAATTACAGGTGTTAATCCATATGGAGTTAATAACATTAAATGCGTATATACTCGGCCTGTATTTAAACAAATTAACCTTGGTTCTTTTTCTCTTATTTAAGTTGACCTAAACATAAATCTCACCACACAAGAACTTTAGTTTGAGGAATAGTTGTGTCCAAATGCTGCTACTGCAAGGCACTCCCAAAATTCAAGAAAGGTTTAGAAGATGATGAACGATCATAACGTAATTACTGTTAAGTCTAAGTTACTTTGCCGTTTGAAAGTGTCAAATGTTCTCTCATCACACACGGACTCCTAGTTTGTGAAACACTTGTGTGTGTCTACATGCTACTTTATGTGTTGAATGCTACTGCAACCTATTTAAAAGGCTCACTAGCTATTCAGAGATTCAAATGAGTAATAGGTTATTACTGTTTTACTGCCATTCATTTTCTTTAAATATTTTCCGATTGCATAAGTAATCATGAACTTCAACCATGAAGAAAAACCTTGTACGTCATAACCCTTTTCAGTTTTATATTAATACCATATTTCCACTAAAAAGACGCCCCAGCATATATTTTGCAAGACCAACTTTGTTAATCTTATCACCCGGCGTCTAATCGAGGCCCAGCGTCTATTAGAGGGAATATGGTAACACATTTCATTCTAAAGAACATCGTGTTTAAAAACAGGAAAACTGGTACTGTAGAAGAGATTATGATAAAGATTAACACACAAGGAGAATTTGTTTAATACTCCATATATTTAAGTTGTGATAGAATTTACAGAATATATTTAGACCCTTAAATTACCATTGCTTTTACTGACACAGTTTCTTTGTATTTCAGCAAGCCTACATTTTCTGCAAACCCATTCACTGATCAAAACTGTTATAAATCTATATGTCGAGAATTATGCGTCGGACCTGATGCTTTGCTATGCTTGATGATTGCATGCCATTCTGGTTTCTACTTTCCTGTCGTGAAATAGTACCTGGTGATGGCGCAACCCTTGACAATAGTGATGACAGATCATCCTTTGTGTTGTTCACTTACTGGCAAATCCATCTTTTGTACTTTCACCAAGCCACCGAAGGTAGGGTTGTCCGGCTTTACGATTAGTTCGTTGACAGTCGAGCAGGAAGATGGCACCTGTATTTAATCTCTGCATAGTCCTTTCAAGGAGCTGGTCCCTGTGGAGTACAAGCATTAAGGCATATAAGATGACCGCCTCAACTGTGCATGCTAGTCATCATGTTTAGAGCAATATAAACTGAATTCGTGTCAGGAGGAACATACATTCCAACTGTGCTCTGCTGTGTTCCACTACTGTTTGAGAAATATTCCGGATATTCGATGCAACATCTTAAATTTAAATAGAGACATTTAAGAATGAGGAAATCCACTGTTAGGTTTAATTGGGTTTAAAAAAAATAAAGTTCCTTGTTTCATTATCCGACATTGTCTTTCGTGATTTTTTGGGGAAGTTAATATTGGTGTCAGTAACCGCATCATCACGTTGTCAAACAAACATTACATTCCAAATTCTTAATGGATCATAGCATTAATCACCACATAGTTTAAGAAAAACCAAATCAAAAGCAGTAATATGTTATCAGGGTAATGTATTTTGAATAAGCTTGAATCCTGTACAATTCAGGAATGATATGAACTTAATTACATCCTTCTCTTTGTCTACAGCAGAGCAAGTCAATCTCATCATATGATGAATTTGTGACACACTGTGTCAAGCAGCAGATGTTTCCCATTGGCCACATATGCATATAGAGTTGGATAATTGGAGTTAAAACTAGATTATGCTTATATATGACGGTTAAAAATAAAAACTAGAAACTTGTTATTGATGGTTATATAACCAGTATATATTCAGTTGGGACATTCGGTTTTATTATAATACTTTGGCAACAGGCTGAATAACTATAGATTACATTGATGACTAAATATTTCATTGGAAAACAAATCAATTAACAGCTAGATACATAATATTATATTTCAATTTGTCAGTGGGTTTGCCATATAAAAATAATATGCAATATTTTATCTTATGACTATATATTAAACATGAGTATTTACTTTGCAGCCTTTACTCACATACACATCGGTATTTCCCTTCTTGATATCAGTGAAATGAAGAGAAGATTATGGTTTTAATTTTGTAAAAAAATGCAGTTTTTGTTCAAGTAATTCTTACCATTAAGACCATAACCTTGATCAACCAATTTATTCAAACTTGCTGTACAAGAGAAAGTCTCCATCTGTCTCCTGTGTATGCCTTTAATCTTGTCTTTCTCTCTAAAATGTGTTCAAATGAGAAGCTAAATTAAGGAAAATATAAAAAAACAACCTTTTCTGCCCATCGTGGGATGTCACCTGAGTACCTGCTTTACCCTTGGGGTTATTCTTTTTGTCAGTAAAAGGGTAAATGGAGAACATGTTATGGTAAAACGTTTTACATGTCCAATGTTCCTGCAAATGAAAATGATGAAATCAACCTTGATGTATCTTAAGACTTGTTACTACATTAATTAGTTCTTTTTTCTCAACTATATGTATGTACTGAACATTGTCATAGATAATCCTCTTAGGACTAACATACATAGAAGCTAAAATCTAGCTTTGTAGCCTCATTTAATAATATCAGTGAACTGAAATAGCCTTAGAAATTGGCTTCAGATGAAAGTTTTAAATTTCTGTGACTGTTTTATGGTTTGAATAATGAATAATTTATATAATGGACATGTACACAATTAAAACTTCTTTATAGTCAAGTCATTGATAAACGTTCACACCGACGCATGACGCAGTTACTACTTTACACTGCCTTGTTAGCGTCCCTCTCATCCTGATAAATCGTCATTGCTCTCATTTTAAAAATAAACCCTTCTTTTGCGTAGACGCAGATTATTTGTCTTAAGATAATGCCGTTATTTGTTATGCTAGATTAAACAAGATTTTGCAACAAACATTGACAGCTAAACCGTTATTAGATATTTCCCAACATTGAAGCCAGTGAAAGATGGGATAAGTACACCGTGCATGCTTTTGTTTGTCCCTGAAAGGAAGATAGGAAGTCAATACTTAACAGCAGTAACATGATGTATTGGGGAAAATCCCTCAATGAAAAATGTAACCCGATTGTTTAAGACCATGCACATGTCTCGTATTTATCAAACCTGTTCATAGCTTTCAGACGAATCACTTTTGCCCTAACATTACTTTAGGTGCATTCATTGTATTTCATAAAATTTTAATTGGCTTTAAAACGTTCCAAACGACCCCCCCCCCCCCCCCCAAATCTCCAAACATATTATTAATACTAGTTTCCGATAAAAATCGAGTAATCATCATCATTATTGTGTAGAAACCGAAACTACACTCATTTACATGCGCAGTAGTTATAAGACCTATTAGACATTATAAAGCCAAATTTTTCAAGTTATCTGTTTTAAATAAGATTCCAAAATTACGTTTGACTCATTGGCGCGCGTCAATCGTGATAGATTGTCCCGTTTTCGATCACAAATCCCTACTTTCACCTTCAAATTGACAATATGCTGAGTCGACTATCATCAACATGGTAGTTTCCGGTAACAGTCGGTACTTCACGATAAAGTAGCACCATTCATAACGTTTGGAATATGTGACCCCAACAACACAATGGATGTAACTTTAATGAGTTGTTATGCCAATGGAAGTATCGGTTAAGCTGTGAAAAAGACCAATTTATCATAATATTGCACTGCGTTCTAAACAAGATAGAACTAATACAATAGCGAGGATTGCCCAAATCACGTTTCACAGCATAACTAGTTGATAGGTTTAAATTGTTGACAATATTGATGTTAATTGTGTTAGTCACAATGTTTTAGAAAAGTCAAATCATCTCGGTGGGTTCACTCCCTATTCCCTTGCCAAATAGCATCTTTTGATGTTCCTCGTTATCTAAGTTGATTAATGGGTTTGTCAATGCGCATTAAAATAGTTCAGCAGAATCAATACAACATTGGTCGAATAATATTTTAATATAATTATTATCTGAGTTACCATACAGATAACTTTGATATGCCAGAGTACACTCGAATGTGACGGGGAGGCATCCGTGTGTGCGCAGAAAAATAAATTACACTTAACATTGTGACAGGTATACAGGTGTGAGATATGATCCAAGGGACATGTCGGACGCTTAAAGGGTGTGACAGACACCACATAGAGTATCAAATTTGTACATGAAGGCTTTGTATATCTCTAATACTGACCAACAATATTGGCAATATGTTAATCTTGATAAAACTACATGAATCCAGTCTATTATTGCATAAATTATGCAAGATGCATTTGATAATAAAATACAAATAATTAACATATTAAAATTCACCATGAAGCAGGTTTTCCTGATTCGGCGTCAACCAAACTTTCTCATTTCACATGATGTAAACGAGATGGCGCTATTATTAAATCAGGAGATAAAATAACTGATCTTCTTTTATTATCTTTGATATTGCTTTCAACGTTGATTAGTCATGCTTGCTGAAACGACTTTGTATCAAATACAACGATAGAAATCACGATCTCAGTGAATTTTTACACGAATCAAGGAATGGTATTAAGAATCAACTTATTTTTGATTATGATATTTGAAATATTAACACAGCAAAGTTTGAAACTTAATTGGCAAATCAGAAAATACATATGTGTCTCTGATATTGCCGGATTCCTTGAAATTCAAATATGACAACTGATTACTATATATACGGAATTAATAACTGACATTTCAACAAGTGACTATTTAAATATACAGATAGTTGAGTATTCTTGTACATAAATCTATCGAGTCACTGCTGAGATGTATCTGACATGTTGTGTTCACTAGTGATGTAGATATATTCCTTGGCATTTAACACATAATGGCATTGTCACCAAATGAAGTTTGTCTTAATTGATTGTGGTAACACAATTTTGTTATGTTTATGCCTACATACGGTTAAAGGCTATAAACAATGCTCCTTCCCCACTTGTGGGTGGAAGGAGGGAATTAAATCACCGACTGACGAGTTCTAAGCAAGCAATCACTTTTTCCCAGTTTAATTACTGTTGTGGTACATTCCAGGTTCACCCCCGACGTCCCTTGGCCGAAGAAAGTTTGCGGCACCGGAAGGGTTAGGGGAGAGTGATTTGCGGTCAGCAAGCTTATTTAATTAAAATATCACATCAATTACGTCTGCTCGCATCGTTGTATACACAGATGCAGTAACATGCAGCGACCTATGACCAATTACCCTGGCCTATAGGGGAGGAGGCAGTGGTTGGTACACTAATTGTGAAACCCATGACCCCAACTTCCCCAATAAACCAATTACATTCATGCAGTTAAGAACCATAACTATGTGTTAAACATGACTCAAGTCAATTTTGTGTTATTACCTTCTAAATATTTTCCTTTCAGGGTAGGAGGGAAACAGGCTGATGTTGATCCAATGTCTCTGTCTGAGATGGACGGATGTACTCTTAATAATGTACCTGGAATGTGAGGGTTGGACGTACTGTAGGTTTCGTTGAGTTACCAAGCAACCATGGATTCATTTACACTAAGGTTATATATATAGTGTCTGTATGAGTGGAGCATTTATAGTAACTTGATATTTTTGGGATATAATACGTTTATTCACTAGGTATACAATATATATATACAATATATATGTATACAATATATATATATATATATATATATATATATATATGTGTGTGTGTGTATAATAATAATAATAATAATAATATATACACTTATAACGCGCATTCAATCACCCTTTAGAAGTATGCTCTGTGCGTGGCTGAGACAGGTTGCTTGTAGTATTAATTGAAGTGTTGTTGGAAGAGGTGGGTTTTTAAAGACTTTTTGAAAGAGGTAACTGATTCAGAGAGCTTTAGAGGTGTAGGCAGATTGTTCCACAAGGCTGAAGTAGCTGAGGCAAATGTTCTTTTTCCATATGTAACTGTCTTAGTTTTTGGAGTTTCAAAGAGATGCTTGTGCTGAGATCTAAGGGTTCTTGGTGGAGAGTATGTCTGCAACAGTTCTTGGAGATAGATAGGAGCTTGATTGTGATAGCATTTGTAGGCTGTAAGAATGAGTTTGAAGTCGATTCGTGAAGTAATTGGAAGCCAGTGAAGTTCTTTTAGTAATGGGGTAATGTGATCAAACTTCGAACATCTGAAAACTATTCTTGCTGCTGAATTTTGGATGGATTGAAGTCTTTGTATTTGGTCTTTGTTGATGTTGATAAAGAGGCTATTGCAGTAGTCGATTCTTGATAATATTGTGGCAACGGCGAGTTTAACTGTTGAGTCCTTGTTTAGATATGGTCTGAGTTTTCCAATATTTCTCAGATGATAGTTGGAGGACTGACAAACTTTTGTTACATGGTGATCCATTTTCAGTTGCTGATCCATCCACACTCCAAGATTACGTACTGTTTGTGATGGCTGAATTGAAGATCCTTCTATGTTGATTTGGTCTATCACGTGACTGTTTGTGCTGATGAGTTGTTTAGGGCCAAAAAAGATAACTTCTGTCTTTTCTTCATTTAGCTTCAGCATATGTGCGTTCATCCAGTTCTTGATATCCGAGCAGCAGAGTTCCAGGTCTTGTTTTGAGAGGGCTGCATCTGAGATAGTGAAAGACTTGTACAGTTGATTGTCGTCGGCATATTGATGTTGGTTAACGTTGTGCTTGTCGGCTATGGTACTGAGAGATCGGGTGTATAGAGAGAATAATATGGGCCCAAGAACTGATCCTTGTGGTACGCCACAATCAAGACTGTAAGGTACTGACTTTGAGTTCCGTATTGCTATGACTTGTGATCTGTCTGTGAGATATGATGTCAACCAGGCGTGAGCTGTATCTGTTATTCCCAGACTGTGGCGAAGTGTACTTAGCAGAATACCATGGTCCACGGTAGCAAACGCCGCTGATAGATCCAGCAGGACCAACAGTGTAATCTTCCCTTCATCCATGGCTGTAAGGATGTCGTTTGTGGCTTTGAGTAGGGCGGTCTCCGTGCTGTGTGCAGGCCTGTATGCAGACTGGAACTTTTCAAATAGGTTGTTTCTTGAGAGATGATCTTGAAGTCGGATAGCCACTGCCTTTTCCAGAACTTTTGATAAAAATGGGAGATTAGATACTGGTCTGTAATTTTTGAGAATGTTTCTGTCTATTCCTTGCTTCTTGAGGTTTGGTTTAAGAAGTGCGCTTTTGAAAGATGTTGGTACCTTGCCTTTTGATAATGACAGGTTGACAATTCTTGTGATGACTGGAATCAGTGCTTCGCAACAGTCGATGAGCAGGTGTGTCGGTATCGGGTCCAGTTCACAGTGTTTTGGCTGAAGCTGCTTGATAAGCTTCAGAACTTCCTCTTGGGAGAAAACTCGGGTAGTTTCGGAGGAGAATCTGTATGCGTGTCCTCAATGTCATTGCTATACTCCTTTTTGAGTTTGCTGCGAATTAGATCAATCTTTTCTTTAAAGTATTGACCAAACTGATCTGCAATATCAGGGTCAGTTCCGGTATCTGGTAGTACTTTGTCATTTGACTTGTTCGTGAGACTTGAGATGAGTTGGAATAGTTTCTTTGAGTCAGTGTTGGAGTAAGTTATCTTGTTGTTGAAGAACTTAGTCTTTTCTTTCCGTATGAGATAGTTGACCTTATTCTTCTGTTTTACATAGATCTGGCGGTCGATCCCGAGTTTAGTTCTCTGCCATTTCTTTTCTAATTTCCTTCGTGTTTTCTTTTGATCTTTAATGTCACTGGTATACCAAGGAGTTGCAGGCTTAGCAGAAATATACTTCTGCTGTACAGGTGAATGTTAGTTCAAAAGCTCACATAGAACTGAGTTATATACATCAACCAACTCATCAATGTCCTCTGAGTCGTGTCTGTACAGTTCTGACTCTATTATGTCTTTCTTAAACAAATCCAAATTTAGTTTTCGTAAGCTTCTGTAGGAAAGTTTCACACGTTCTGGTTTGGTTCTTTTTATGTTGAGGGAGCATAACATCACAAAGTGGTCTGACATTTGAAGGTCGTCCACTCTAAGAAGGTTCAGAGAGTCATCATCACATCTGGTGATAATCCAGTCCAAAGTGTGACCCCGGGAGTGTGTAGGGACATGCACTATTTGTCGTAGGTTCAGGGATACATATATATGTATACAATATATATATATATATATCTATATATATATACCTAGTGAATAAACGTTTTATATCCCGAAAACATCAAGTAACTATAAATGCTCAATTCATACAGACACTCCTATAGTAAAATATAGAACAGAAGTTCAAGAACCACAAGCCTAAAATCCTCACTTTAAATCCGTGCTTTTAGTTTCTTTCTGCTGCCATTCAATGTTCTGTAAAATCGATATTGATGCCTTGGTTATTTGTTTTCTTGCTTCAAGGATTCAATTCTTTGATTTTTACTGTCATGTAATTTATTGCCATGTATTTTATTGTCTTCTATACTTTTAAGACAGACTGTATTTCGCAGTATCAACCTCATTGAGAAATATCAGACATGTTTACACGGAGGTAGAGACAGTATATCCGTGACAAACTACAGCATGTATATGTGACTCGTTGATGCTCATATTTATGAAGAAACACATTTTGAAAGTTTAAATATGCCACTTGCAGAAAGGAAACATGATTATTGTCTTATTATATATGAATTATAAAAGAAAATATAGTAGTTGACAGTAACAAAAACTACTTCAATACATGTAAATTGTTAGTCTTTCATTCATCTCAGCAAATCATTCAAACATTTACCAAGTTATTACCTACGAGGGCGGTCATATCAGGGTTCATATTTTTCATTCGATGTCCTAGAGCAAAATATCACTTGTCATGATGACGTGAAGTCATAAACAATGCTATGATGTCACGTTTCATCTATGACATTACGTTCTAAATGCGGCGTTGGCAGGTCGCCAGCGTATGGATGAAGGTGGGTTTGTGCGTGTTTTCATTAATTTCACGACTTCAGTAATAAACAGGATATTATTTTCGTGTCTATGTCATACTATGTTTGTGACACTCGTGCCTGAATATTGGAATAACCCTCGCTCTCGCTCGGCAAGTACTAATATTCAGGGACTTGTGTCGTTAACATAGTATGACACAGACACTCATGTAATATCCTCTATATATGATACCTTTACATATCCGTGAATGTGATCAAAATTAGTAAATTTTAATTGTTCGCCAGAGGATGAGAGTGTAAGGGGAAACAGTAGTACAGATTCTGGTTGTAGTCAGATACGGTACTTAGGCTATTCATGCATCACCCTCGGGATGGCACTGTGTTTGACAGCTATCAGTCTGCTACTGGCGATTACCGATTTTGACACTGAATTCCTTATATTTAACGTTTAAATTTGTAACGTTGGAAACGCAACTAATTTATTTCGTCAAAGAGTACAAGTATCTGTGGAGCAATTATAAAGTTAAAGTTAATATTGACTTTCGATAGAATTTACCTTTTCATCTCTATCACTCTCAAGCATCTTCCATCTCCTTATTGATCTCGAAATGAAATTACTTTTGGGACAATTCTGTGATAAGTCCTCGTGATATTGTTTGTAACTTGTGCAGTTTTTAGCTATGCTTTGATCATTAAGAAATCATGGATCAAGAACGGTTTCGCTTTGGTGTTTCCATTTCCCTCTAATCAGTTGGAAGCATAACATGATTTTGAAAGCAGGACCCGACTTTAACAAGATTCCTTACATTCCTCGCATAGCGAACCTCCTACGTGTCTACATGCTGTGTTCACCATAGGGCGTCTTGCTAGAGGAATATGTCTTGTGTTAGAAGGCTTGTTTATCATGTCTCCATGGACTCTTTGGTCTGGTCAGTGAGAAGGTCCCGTGGTCAGAAAGTCAGATAATAAGGTGACGATTGTCCAGCTCACGCTACTGCTGCTGTGAGAACGTCTGGGTAGCAGCAAGACTCCAATCCATTCTTACTGCTTAATTGTGGAGCAAACATCCGTCCTACCACCCTCTTCGTTATTTATGGCTTACTATTTCCAGTGTTTTCGGGGGAAAAAATCCCTGTTCTCCAATAACATATTTATTGCTTTAGTTAAGGTCAATATACATTAAATTTGTTCGATCAACCCTTCTTTAATTCGGATATTGTCAACAATGACTGTAAATTTAAAGTGTTCATAATACTATGAACTCACATCCAACCAACACCACCAACCATGAAATACAGAACTATATAGGCGGTTAATTTACAGCATTTTGTCATTTCCTAGATTGGCTGATTTAACTGAAGGTTGCCTTTACACTTTATGCCAAATGTTGAGAGAAATGTTATGTATGTATGGTATTCCATCATAAATCAGAGCCAGGAAATTCGTTATGAAAAATATCTGATTTTGTGACTGTTTACCATGATCAGTTGCATCACGTTTGTGTACGTTGGTAATCTTGCAATAGTTTGTGATCGGCCCCGTTATACAGGGGTTTGTATTCAGAATTATGCATTCTGCATCATTGTATTATCAATGTAATTACTGTTCTGCTTGTAAAGATGTAAACTCCGTGCAAAGGAACGTCCCCATACAAAATACAAGATATTTCAATCGACGGGCGATAAATGCGACTGAAACAGCGTTACAGCATGTCTTCAGAAAGATGAATTTTCAATACATTATCTATTCATAACTCCGAGAAACACAAGTTTTAAGAAATGGTCGTTTTGGAATCTCATTAACTAGACGAGATAGAAGTCTCAAAAAGCCAGTTTTGTTTTGTGACATCCTAGTAATGACGCGTCAACAAATTTAAATCAAAGAAGGTTATTTATGTCGAGGATATCCTAATTAATCAAATTTCTACTTTTTCAATGTTTTAAACTTAAATACCAAATATTCAAATATACATCTTTAAAAAGCGATTTTAGCACCCCATGTGTATTTCAACAGATGTAAAAATAAAAGAAGCATACTCTGATGTATGAAATTGTGAATACTTCTATACAAAACATGTGGCTACTAAATACATTCACGATCTACTCTCTCAAACATCAATATTTCATTTTATACTGTTTACAACATGTGGGGACGTTTCTTTTGCATGTGAGTTTATATGTGAGATGGAGACATGGACAATTTGTGAAGTCCATATGAAAATATACTATACTATACTGGTGCTGTAGCAATTGTTTAGCATATAGTTTTTCTCAAAATTTCAATCTATTCTTAAAGTTTATACATCATATTGTTGCATTAAAAAGGTTAAACATCTCATTACATGACCCGATAAGCCATATCCATAGAAAATGGTTATCCGTATGCAATGAAATCGGTGCTATGTATGAAGCGACAATGGTGTTAGAAACTATTTAGTGTGAGACGTAGATCTGTAGGTCTCCTGAGAATTTGTGAGTTCAGACAGAAATATGGTTAACCATTTCATCATTGTACTATATTTAAAACACTACTCTGATTGTTTTGGTATCGCTACAATAGTCAGATCATTGCTTCGATGGGCCATATTAATGTGAACACATTCAAATGGCTGCTCGATTGGAAATGAACTCGCATGGCTTAACCGAACCGTGGACATTCGTTTGAGAACAGAAGTATTATTTGGCCATTGGGAGTACTGACTTATATTTTTGTGTCAGTAAGAAAATCGTGCTTGGTACATGATATTTGTAAAAGTAAAGTGGACAAACTATGTATCCAGTCGCAACACAACATATAACTTGATGTCACAGTGCACTAAATCCGAATGTATTTAGACCCCGAGATGCTAATGCTTTTAATGAAACAGTTTCTTTGTATTTCAGCAAACCTATACTTTCTGCCAAATCAGAACATAAACACATTTACCAAAACCGTTAGGAATTCATATGTCCAGAATTATGGATCAAACCTTATGCTGTACCCTGCTTGACGATTCATGCCATTCTGGTCTCTCCTTCCGTCACATGAAGTAGTGATGGTGCAGCCATCGACAATGGTGATGACATATCACCTCGTTTACTGTTCAGTTGCTGGCAAATCAATCTTTTGTATTTTTCTACACGCCACTGAAGGCGAATTTGTTGTTTTCTATGGCTTTACCATTAGTTAAGTGACAGGTGAGCAGGAAGATGAACATATTTATTTAACCCTGAATAGTCCTTTCTCGGAGCTGGTCCCTGTGGAGTAAAAGCATCATGGCGCTTCCACTGTGCATGCTACTCGTCGTGTTTGGAACAATATAAGCTGAATTCGTGTGAGGAGGAACGTACATCCCGACCACTTTTGTGTTCAACCACTGTTTGAGTAATATCCCGGATACTGGATGTGACAGTTTGATTTAAAACAGACATACACCAGTGTAAGAAGTCTACTGATAGGCTAAATTGTTTTTCATATTAAATTGTACTTAAAATGTTCTGGAAAGAAAACATGTTTACTACACCGGCAACTTTCGGAATTTTTTGTTTTATTATTTTAATTGTCATTGTCTTTCCTCATTTATATGGGGAATTTAATATTGAAACGTACGTTGGTGCCAGAGTTTCATGTATATTGTCACGTTGTAAATTAAACATATACAAAACATTATTCTAACTGAATCGTAATGATAGTCACCTTACATTGGCATAGTTTAAGAAAAACAAATGAAAAACAGTAATACTGTATTAAGGTAATGAACATGAATTATTAAATCATGTACAATTTAGAAATGATATGAACATAATAACATCCTTACCGTCATTTACAACAGAGCCAGTCATTATCATCATTTCATAAACCTTGTACACATGTGGAATAAAACTAGAGTTTGTCTATTACACAATACATATATATATGAGTGATGGGTATACAACCAGTATATGTTGTGTGATGGGATTCTGTTTTATAAGAATACGATAATTGACAGCAGGCCGAAAATCTAAATAGTATTGACAGCTAACTGCATACATCCACTTATTATTAGATACTAGTACTATATAAATATCATATATAACATATCATCTTGTTGCAAGCTATGTAACTGGAGTATTTTCTTTGAAGCATTTTGCTAACAAACACACTGGTATTTCCCTTTTTAGTTATCAGAAAATGAAGAACAGATTATCTTTTTCGTCTTTTCTGTTTTTGTTCAAGTGTTTAGCATTACGACCATAAGCTTGACCAAGCAATTATTATAAAATCGCTGTGAAAGACAAAACCTAGCTCTACGTGTCCCTTGTGCATGACTTAAATATTGTCTTTTTTGCGTATCTTTGTGTATCTTAAAACTTCTGAATCAAGTCTACATTAAATTGTTCATTTTCTTTTTTCTTTTCAAGTATGTATTCGTGCTGAACATTGTTGTTGATAATAATCTTAGGTTGTCATACAAAGAACGTAAAATCTAAACTTAAGTAGCCTTTTAAGTTTCAACATGAAACTTCCGAGCCTGATTTTTTTCAATAATGAATAATTTATATAAAGGACATGCACACATTCAATGCAATTGATAGGTACATTCTTCATTATCAAGTCAAAGATAAATGTACACATTTGACGTCATTTATATTCATGAGGTCATTACATGGCTAAGTCATGAAGACCCTATGATGATCACTCCACGTTATCAAATCAGTCGGGTGTTTAAGATATTATTAAATAAATGATATAATATTTATAAGAGCTCTTTGCTTTTTATTCATATATTGATACAGCAGTATTAGTGTGCATACATGTAGCTAGTTAATTTCCTGAAAATAGTAATAAGTAAACACAATTAAGTGAAGGAGCACACTTTTACATGAGCACACAAGATTTACTGGAAGAGTGCGAACTGTTACTGTTATTTGACAATAGGGGGCGGGATAGCGCAGTGGTTAGCGCGTTCGGCTTCGGATCAAGAGGTCCGGGGTTCAAATCCCGCCAGGAGCACGGCAAGTTTGTCTGCAGTAGAGAACTGTTTGGGTGCAATGCTACACTGAATGTCAGTGCAGTATCACGCATGGTTCGCTAGTTCCAGCCGCTGCTCGCAGGTTTCACCGCAATGCATAGCCACATGGCATTGCGGGCTTTCTCCCTGCCGTAATACTAGCAGCCGCGATATAAGTGAAATACTCTCACCTATTTGACAATAAATCGTTCTCTCACTCACTAACGTATACCAGGTATCTCATAAATTGCCCATAGTTCGGACATTAATTGAAGCTGCAAATAATGAAATATCAGCGAATAGAGAGCCACGACTTTACCCTGCCTGCTTACTATCCCTCTCATCCTGATAAATCGTCATCACTCTCCTTTTTCACAATAAAACCTTTATTGCATAGACACAGATCGGTGTCTTATGATAATGCCGTTATTTGTTATGCTTGAAAATAACTAATTCTAGACATTACACGATTTTGCAACAAACGTAGACAGCTCAGCCATGATTTAAAGTAATTTCCCAACAGTGAAGCTGGTGGAAGATAGGATTATTACGCCCTTTGTGATTTTGTTTGTCCCTGAAAAGAAAATAGGAAGTCGGTGCTTTAACAGCAGTAACATGATGCATTGGGAAACACATACAGGCACGCTAACACAGGGTAGAAGCAATGTCAGATTGGTACATTTACCAAATTTGAATTTGCTTTTTATGTCTGTAATAACATAACTTGTTGGTGTTTTTCGGTACACTCAGACAAAGGCTAAACCAATATTCCCCTCCCCACTTGTGGATGGAAGGAGGTAATTAAATCACCGACTGGCACAAGTTCTAAGCAAGCAATCACTTTTTCCAAGGTTTGATTACTGCTGTGGTACATTCCAAGTTCACCATGACGTCTCTCGGCCAAATAGAGATCCTTACACCGGAAGTGTTAGAGAGGTAATGATTTGTAGTCAGCAAACTAATTTTAACTAAAATGACACATCAATTACGTCTGCTCGCCTCCTTGTGCACACATATGCAGTAAGATGCAGCGACCTTTGATCAATTACCCTGACCTATAGGGGAGGAGGCAGTGGTTGGTACACTAATTGTGAGACCCATGACCCAAACTTCCCCAATAAACCAAATACATTAATGCAGTTACGAACCAAATTTCGTTTGTAAAATGTGGCATTGTTTGTTAAACATGCCTCTCAAGTCAATTATGCGGTATTTGCTTGCCTTCTAAATATTTTACTTTCAGTTGTGGAGGGAAACAGGCTGATGTCGACAGATGTCTCTGTCTGAGATGCAGGAATGTTAATCTGTAACTTATAAAGCACTAGCAATTTTTTTTCTCTCATCTTTGTTGTGGATTTCGATATTGCTTTCAAGAGTAATTCACATATACATCTGGGCTGCTAGTATTAGTGCAGAGAGAACGCCTGCAACGCCCTTGTGGCTATGCATTGCGGTAAAACCTGCTAGCTGTGACTGGAACTAGCCATCATATCGTATCTGCCCCTTATGACGCTTGAGGCCCGATGATTGCAGTCTGCTGCTTCTTGACTGTCAGTGACATATGTGCTGGATGTTGGTCTTTAGGTCGACGATTATATATGAATAGTATTGTTACAGATCATACATTGTATAACATATATATCAGGAGAAAATTAGATTACATTATCTGAATCCCATTCTTAATTGAATAACATATGATTAGTGATATGTGATAGAGGTCTATATGCTAAAATGTTTTGGACAATTGCGCTACTAGTTTACTCCAATATTCAACGTTCATATAAACAGTCTAGTTTTTAATGTAGGTGGCCTACTTCACTACAGTGTAGTACAAATGAAAGCTTACTATATATACTAGATGGAAGGAGGCACCAATTCTAATTCACGCTGCTCTGAATGATTATTTCCTGGCTCAGATATTGATCAAAATAAATTCTCAGTATGATAAAGCTAAATTTAGGATTAGCTAACATGCATCAATTCATTTTAAGTATCAAGGTCATTGACCCTGTAGAGTCAAACCAAAAAGAAATAGTATACATTGTATACGACATGAATGTCTACATTACAATTTCTGTGAATTAATATCAATATTTTAAGTATATGATATAATGCTTAGATTAATATTTTACTTGCAATACATTTATATCTGAACATCTGAGAGTAGAAATAGAAATAATAGAACTATTGGCTCTGTAGCTCATTAGAATTTAGTTGTCAGAGGGTTACCAAGTTTACAATTTGTAATCACATTGGCCAAGGTTTCTCCAAACAAGAGTTCAGTTTGAGGCTTTTAGTTGTGACAAAGGAAGCAATACAGGCCTTTAGGGTGCAACCATTGAGACGCCAAATCTATACTCTCAACGATTGAGAGGTCCGTACACATGGTTTAAAAAATATGTTTAATGGTTGAATATCTTTGTTCAATGTAAATAACGAGCTCTGTAAGTCAATGTGCTAGTTAAGTGTTTCACAAGCACATATTCCAGTATAAACATGATTTGTAAGTGGAAGTCATTACCATTAAGGTAACACAAGGATTAACATGTTTCAAGGTTAAGGTTTCAGAGTTGAAATGAAAAGGTGATCGATGATTCCATAGTCTACAGTTAAGCAAGAAACAAAGTACCCTCTTTCCCGATGTGGCAACATTGTATATTAAAGTGAATGCAAAATTGCGGATAAAGACAACTATGTAAGTGGTTACGGCGTGATTAGACAATGCTGTGTCTGTGAAAAGATTATAGAATATATTAACTGTTTTGTTCATATTCTACAATATCGAATATCGGCTTTGTTTTTTGGCTTTTGAGACTTAAATAATATTCCAATATTGATACAGAATTACTTCGTTTGTATGCTTGAAAATTGGTGGATATGAGATATATTCCAAGCATTTGTCAACAATTGACACTAGTCGTCACAAAAAGTTATATTTGAGTTGGTTATAGATGTTATATATTATAGATTTTATTACACTTAATGATATACCAGTATAATGAAGCCGTTATTGAAGTGTACTGTCATTAAAGTATATCTATTGAAATATAGATATGTTTAATCCTCATATTTGTCAAAACTAACTTCATAAGTTCATAATAATCTGCGCTACCTCAACATGCTTACATTGCAAAGTACCTTTACATGGTTTTATTTTTAAACAAACAGAAACATTCAAGGTTGTCTAATATTTTAATCACCATATCAATTGCAATTTGTAAATTGATATAATATATGTTACAATATATAATATATAAATCATACTTGATATGAGAGACATGCTTTGTTCGCAGGTTAGAAACTGTTACTATTGCAGAACTTATTTCTGCCTCTTCGAGAACATCCCTGTGAAGTTTGATAGTGTTCAATAGGTCATATAAATACTGTGCATGTAAATAGGACGTGCACTTTTGCTTTCTGCAATGCATAATGATGTTACTCAATTTTAATTGGAAACTACATGTAGTAATTATTAGAGGTTTGAGATTTGGGATGAATATGCAAGCTGAGTGAATGTGTCTGTATTGTAAACAGCACATATGGTGTGTTGGAACGTATTAAAGCCAAACGAAGTTTTATGAAACACAATGGATGCACCTTTAAGTTAGAGATAGGGGGAGGGAATAGGTTTAAGTTTTAGCTTTCAATGTTTTTGGAGTTTCATATTCACGACATGATGGCCGACTTCTTGATGTATGAAGATATTTGAGTTTGTTGAGGGTTTGAGGCAGCACATGAGATCTTGGATGCCTCTTCGTTTCAGTTGGTGTAGGTGTTAACTTGTCTTTCGTAATAAACAAAGGGAAAGTAATAGCATGTTTTATCGCCATATCAATGAATGAATTAATGTACAGTCGCCATGATTGCATATGTGTGTTTTATGCTATCCATTGTCTATATTGCAATACGGTGCGCATGGTATGATAAAGTCGTTTCCTTTCTCCACTGTTATGATGTAATAAAGATGCCATTTTATCAGTGTACACATTTTTAAAATTCTAAAACAATCGCCATTGGGAGAAAGCCAATAATGGAAAAACTAAAGACACAATAATAACACAAACAGCATAATATCAATAATAATAACAGGACACTTCATTGCAAAATTAGGAGCATCCTGATGTCCGTTTAGTAAAAGACCTTGTATATCATTTATTAAGAAAGGAAAAGTGGCACAGTTACTCCACATACTTGACACAAATTCTATAATCAGTTGTTTTATGAAAAACAGGGTTGGATAATGATATAGCCATGAAACTATTAAATATTGTGTATAATTGTTACCATTGACAATGATCGTAAATTTCTCACAATTTGATTGATTGAAAGTTGTATATGAGATAATTTTTAGCCGATATTATTGAGATCTTAATTAAAGGCTTATACATTGTTTCAATTAATTCTCTAAATAAATCGACATATTTCATGTTATAGTCGATGACTTTCCTTCATTAATTTGTTGTAATTGTCCAATGAGCAGTTCATCGAGGTGCGTTACAACGAGGAGACCATGAAACTAAACATCAATTTTCTGCTGTTGCGGTACATTGTTGAAATTTTCAAAATATGCCAAAGTCAATATGCAGTTTCAGAATATCTAAAATTTGTGTGAAAATCCTGCAAAAAGTAAAATTTCGAAAGTTTCTAGATACGCACTAGAAAGTTTCTAGAGACGGGGTATGTTTAATTATTGGACTACTGTACATTATTCAATCAATGCTCAACTTTCCATCTGTCCATGGAATATTCGCAAATCTGAATTTTTCCTAAGAACCACGAGAAAATAAATTACACGAACCTTTTACCAACTGGACCCAAGATAATGGTGTTAACCTTCCACGTTTGATACAGAATGGATCAAAGAAAACAGTTCTTTCAATAAACTGTTATTTTCTGAATTGGTTTACATAGACAAGAAACTAAGAGTATTTATGAAAGTGGGAGATGGTGTTGTATGTGTGTATTATTAACTTTACACTTCTTTTCATTTCTGCTACCATTTCATGTTCTGTAAAATCGATAATGTTGCCTTGGTTATGTGTGTTCTTGCTTCATGGATTCAATTCTTCGATTTTTATTTTTTGTTAGTTCATTGTGATGTAGTTCATTGTCCCCTATACTGTATATTGCAGTATCAGCCTCATTGTGAATTATACAAGAGCAATCAGGAGAGAAAGCTTATCCTTCTGGCCCCACATAAGATGAATGATCAGTTTTAGCAGTATATAATTAAAAATATAAGGAGTATTAGCTTGTAAAAAACAGATTTTTCTCCTTCCCCCAGTTCCATTCAAAGTCCAAAATGTTGCCATAGATACAGAGAAAATGTTTTTAAAAGTTCAAACCCTCAAAAGGCACATATACATAATATGAGGAGGTAGTATACACAATTTTGTGAGATTTTTCATGTAGTTTTAAAACTTTCCTCCGGAAACAAACTCTTTCCTTCCTATAAACAAAGTCAAAATTGTTGCAATGGAAACAAACAAACATATATTAAAAGGTTCAGACCCCAAAAAGGCAGATCTACATGATATGAGGAGATACTATACCAAATTTGCGGAGGATTGGTCCATTCGTTTACTAGACCTGCTCCGGAAAGAAACAAATATTTT
This sequence comes from Gibbula magus, assembly GCA_936450465.1. NCBI lineage: Eukaryota > Metazoa > Mollusca > Gastropoda > Trochida > Trochidae > Gibbula > Gibbula magus. Next base: position 43,769,829 of record OW388303.1, read on the forward strand.
TTTTAAGGTTCTCCAGAGATGCACATCTACATTATATGGGGAGAGAGTATACCAGATTTGGTGAGGATTGTTCAAGTAGATTTTGAGATCTCCTCTGGATACAAACCCTCCCCTTCAAATAGACAAACCCTCCCTTTCAAATAGACAAAGTCCAAAGTGTTACCATGAAAACCGAAAAATGAAACAAAGCTTAAACCCCATCATATGGGGAGGCTGTATATCAAATTTGCTATGGTTTGCCAAGTAGTTTTTGAGTACTGCTCCGGAATCACAGACAGATAGACGGACACACAGACTGAGCGACTGAGGAACGAAAATACACCCTGAGACTTGAACTTTGAACATTTAGATCAATAATTAAGGAAATGAGGAAGGTTTCGATCAGGTTCGGAAATTCATAAGACATATCAAAAGCTGGACGACTTTCTGAAGTTAAGTAAGGACAAGCTTCCACTGGTGGTCATTACTCACAAGCAGATTGTATAAACTCTAACCATTCTTCAGTTCTCAAAACTTCCAAAGGTGACTGTGTTGTAGACCTGAGTTATGGATGCCTGCAGTTTTAGGTGAGTTGTTATTGTCGTATGACAAACACAAATGTTCAGAGTGTCATACTGATTCGTTGTATGAGCTTATATATACTGGTGAGTGGTGACCTCAACGTTTCAAAGTTCACCAATTTGATGAAACGTTCTTTGCATTGTTTTCTTTCAAAATACCATGTTTCTATTAAAAGGTAACTTTTTTTCAAATTATTGATGTTTATCCTTTGTAAATTACAATAATCTTACTGTCTGATTATGTTTCTGAATATCTAAGCTGAGATTATTTAATTGTACATACTTATTTGCCTGTTGTGTTTGTATTGCTTTACTACACCATGTAAAATAGGTTTGGATGAATCGCTTAGAAAAAAACAGGACATTGAAATACACCTGGGATTTAAAACAAGATCGAAATTCGCAAATGAGTTAAGTTATCTTTGCATAGTTGTTACACCTCGTGCATGCCATTTATCACTTTTTCTACAAGCACAATTCGTTTCCTTTTACCAATTTAGTTTCCATAGAATGCGAATTTAAATAAAGGGTTATCTTCCTTAAAGTCACTTATTATAAGTTTTGAACGACAGATGTTAACTCTATATGTTATACCACAAACGTTTTCTTCAAGTGCGTGATCTACTGCACATTTGGATACTCATTTAGTTACCTTTCTTGTCAGGGTTGTTGTTTTAACAGTTTTTGAGGACTTGAAACTTATCCTCTTTCAACAATTAGTATTAAATGTAAATTTCCAGAAAACAAAAACAGATTTTAAAGCGTTTCCTGAAAGTTTCCAAGCAAAACGTTTCCACAAAACGTTTATAAGACATTCCTGAACACGTTTTTCCACAACGTTTTAAAAAACCCAAAAAAAAACGTTTTTTAAAACGATGCTAGGAAACTTAACAGAAAAGTTTCATTACGAATGTTTTAAGAACGTTTCTAAAACACTTGGGTTACACCATCCAAATAACGTCTCGAAAATGTTTATGAAACGTTTTCTATGTTAATGTGCATGGGACATTTCGTATCATGTATTCATGTTATGTGGATTTTAAACAGGATGTGTTTAATTAGGCAATGTTAAAATGATATAACATCCAGAAAATCAGTAAAAAGGGGACAACAACACTACGCCATCGATCCTAATCTTTAAAGTTGACTGACATCTCAGTGGTACGTCACAAGGTATTATGACGTCATAACATTACGTCACACAGTCTTGATTCGATGTGGGTGTAACCGGAAGGCGACGTGTCATACAGGTCGAGAAGCTCTACCTGAAACCACACTGGATAGTCTGCAGCTCGCTGTGTGAGGTAGAGCATTCGGACGACAGAGATTTTGGTCTACGCGTCATGCTGATCACAAGGTACATCTATGACCTGGATTTTTAATTGTACACACGTTAATAAGGTCGCAAATTATGTTTATTTAGTTATACCCATCTTGTTTATATACTTTGAGTCACTTCAGTGAATTTTGAAATGCATGTGTTAGGGCACACATGTTTATCAAAATGTCTGCACCCAACTTAATCCATGTTGATGACGTCATTCTATTGTGTTAATTATATAACCGAGGATATTCTCAGGAATTTACTGGTCATTGACTGTCCCCGTCAGTAGCAACATGTACCATATCCGATGAATGAGCGCGGAAATTTGACAAAAACATTATGTTGGAGTCATATTATTTATTGTTTAAATGCAAAAGAAATCCACAGGTGTCGTGACGTCATACATGGCTAAATATGGAAAATGCATTCGGAGCAGTGCATTCATTGATATTAATCAACTCAACGTTTCAGGGATCATTGAATATTTTTAACGAATCCACTGCTCCTCATGCATTGTTCAATACATAAGCTCTTCGGAGACAAATTGTAATGGGTTACCTTGTGTCAAACAACTAATGAACTGATGACTAAACAGCTGGTATATATTCCATTGCTACATATATAAATAGTCTCTATTAATTTATTGGTGGGTAGTTGCATAAATATAATGTATCATCTGATGACAGCTATTTAAATGGAAAACATACTTTTTTTTATAGCACTGTGCTGACATAAACATTGTTTTTTCACTTTTATATATAAAATATAAAAAGGATAAATCGTGAACAAGTATTGGCAAAACGTGTATATATAGTTTACATTTCTATTGTTTATGTAAATGACAAATATTTAATCAACCTTTAGGTATCTAGATGACTTTGTTAAATGTCTCATTTGAAGTTTTTGTTTACATGCATGAACGTCTTAACCATTTGAGTAAATACACCTGAAAGGACTAACATGTAAAGTAGCTAAAATCTACATTAGGAAGCCTCCTTCTATGCTATACTTTGAAATGGTCTAAACCTGCTATCAAATCAAAGTGTGTAAGTTCCGAGACCGTTTTATGGTTTGAATAATCAATAATTCATGTACGCATTCAATAAATCAAGTACCAGTATATGAAAATAGCTTGTCATTGGTTGTGTGTTAAATATCCATATAACTGACAGGATTGAGATAGATCTTCTTTATAACAACTTTTGCATTACTTTTAAGTTTAGTGTGTTAACTCACGGCATATCAGCGAACTCGTACATGTAATGTATTGTCTTCAGGATCTTAACTTAGTCATACACAACTAATTTAAGGATCAAACAGTAATATAAGAATACAACCATGACCAAGTAATCAAGCGTGAACTGTTACTGTTATTCACACAAAAAGAAGTCAAAAACCATTAATTAAAGGATCAAAATGTCGTGAAGTTTGAATATATAATCAATAGATCATGTGTTCTTTTGTTTGACCACGAAAGAAAAAAATAGAAAGTAGGTGCTTCAACCGCACGTAACATGATGGATGGGATATAATCTGCCAAGTGAAAATATAAGTCGTTTGTTGAGACCACACAAATGTCTCTCATTTATCAAACCTGTGAATAGATTTCAACATCTGTTGGTCATAAGTAGACTACTCGAAGGATTACCTTTGCCCTTGCATGTCATGGTGAGTTTGTAATGCCAATTGAAACAGTTGTTTAGCTGTGGAAAAGTCCAATTCATCATAATAATCCACTGAGTTATAAACAAGATCAAACCAATACATTAGTGAAGACTGCTCAAACCACCCTTTTCAGCATACATAGTTTGATGAACAGATGCTAGGTTTAAATTGTTGACAAGATTGATCTTTGAGTAATGATGCTATTTGTTTTAGTCACAATGTTTTATAAAGGTCAAATTATCCAAATGTGTTTATTCCCTTTTCCCTTGACAAATTGCGTCTTTCAACTGGATACATGTTGGTGCTGTAGATGTTTTGAATAGAGCAAAATCCGCTTCAGTTTAAAACAAGGTAGTTATTCCATTGAAATATATAATCGGTTGAGCTGTGAATAGTGTATAGTGACGAAACACTGGTTTTTCAAATGATCATAACTCACTGCCTCAGAAAAGAAAGTCACTTTTGTAAAGGTCTGATCCTCGTTCAGTTCTTAAGTTGATTAATGGTTTGGAAAAACATACACAATAAAATCGTTGAACAGAAACGCCACTATATTGTTCAAATAGCCTCAATATAATTCATTCTGGGTTACCATACACTTACAATATGCCATATAACGTCGTATCTGTTGGGAAGACATCAGTTTGCGCGAGGAAAATAAATTTAAGTTGACATTGTGACAGGTATGCAGGGATCTGATTTTCTATAACCAATTGTGTGACATTATCCAGCATCAAGTCAGTGGTGTGACAGCCACCACATGGGATATCCAAATTGTATATGAAGGCTTTGTATGTTATCTAATACTGACCAACAATATTGGCAACAAATTTCAGCTTGAGAAATCATAAGAAGCCAGTCGATCATTGCATAGATTAAGTTTGATGATTGCCACGGCTAACATCTTGAAATTCATCATGAAGCAGGTTTTCCTGATGTGGCGTCAGTTGTATGCAATAAAATCGAACTTTCTAATTTCAGATGATGTAAAGGAGACGGGTCTATTATTAAACTGAGAGATCAAATAACAGATCTTCTTTTATAACATTTGAAATAACTTTAGACATTTATTAATCATGCTTGCTGAAGCGACTTTAATCACGATCTCAGTGAATTTGTACACGAATCAAGGAATGGTGTTAAAAATCCAATTAATTGAAAAGTTCTTTGTATGTTATGATAACAGAGCAAATACTTTCCAGACTTTCCAAAACAGAATACGCATGTTTCTCTGGTAATGTCGAATTCCTTGAATTTCATGTATAACCTATGATGACGTTGAGGAATTAATAATGTTTCGATATGAGAGGCTTCATATAAGCTGCTTTGACCATATAAACCATTACAATGTCTTCATTTTCTACAAGCATGAGGAGATCCAAGCAATTCACTTTAATCATTGCAATTCTTTAGTTGAGTTAGTTTGATAACAGTCTGGAAATTGACAACAACATTAATTATTCGTTGGCTTTTTAAAATAATGCCATGGTCGCCAAATGTGACTTGTGGAATTCCACCAATAGAATTTGGAATAAGATCGAAGCTGTTAAGTCTGTCGTGACTTCTGGTAACATTTGGTTTGTTTTATGTTTGTTCGTACACGCAGATGAATGCTTAAAAAGTACTCCCTACCAACTTTGAGTTAGAAGCTGGTTATTAACTCACTTATTTACGTACTCAGTCACTTATTTTCTAGTTTGTTTTTTTGGTTATTGCTGTATTAAATTCCTGATTAACTGCGACGTCTCTTGGTCGGTGTTAGAAGGAGAGTGATTTGCAATAAGCAATCTTATTTTAATTAAACTAACACATCAATTACGTCTACTCGCCTCCTTTTGCACACAGATGCAGTAAGATGCAGCGACCTTTGATCAATTACCCTGACCTATAGGGGAGGAGGCAATGGTTGGTACACTAATTGCGAGACCAATGACCCAACGTCCCCAATAAACCAAATACGTTCATGCAGAACTCAACAAAAGATCCGATTACGTGAGTCAGTGTGTTAATCATGATGCGACTCAATTATGCCTTATTTGCTCACCTAATAAACAGTTTCCTGTCAGCGGTGGAGGCAAACAGGCTGAAATCAATCGGATACCTCTGTCTGAGATTGAGGAACGTTCCCGGAAGAATGTACGTGGAATCTGACATTAAGATGGACCGTAGGTATCATCAAACAGGGAGTCGTTTATATATGAGTATGAGTCAATTATTTTAAAGGTGTAACTTCTATGTCCCGGCTATTTGATTTACACATTTAGATATTGTTATTCTATTGGTTTGTCATAAATAAGGACAAATTTCATCTACTTACTAAAATCATTTTATAAAAAAAAATATGTTCATAAATAAAGATATTGTAGCATGTTTAAGGTCGAAAATCTAGCAGAAGTACCTGTCTCAAAGTCAGGAATGACATTTTAGAGCTTTGTTGAAATAATAAATTTAATTATGAATAAAATATGTTAAACCAAACTATTGAAGTTCAAAAACCACTAGCCCCAAATAGGGGCCAAATTCTCGCTTTAGATTGTAGAAAACCTATTGTCAACTGAGTCCATGATTAAAGTGTTATTTACCTTTCGTGTGATGCAAAAGAGATTGCAGAACAGCTGTACGTAAGCTATACGTAATTTGGAGATTGTGTTACCCTTTACTTATCTATGTGTTACTAGCTCTACCAATATGAAGAGTTTTTCTTCTCTGCTGTCATTAAATTTTCTGCAAAATCAATATGTTTTACATGATTATTTGTATGCTTTCTACAAGGATTCACTTGTGAAAGGTGTAGTTTATATTAGGTCATTGTGACGTTGTTAAGGTTTCCCTGATTATGTGTGTCCTTTCGTCAATGATTCATTTCTGAGAGTTGTTGTTTATATTAGTTTTTTTAATGTGACGTTGTTAAGGTTTCCTTGGTTATTTGTGTCCTTTCGTCAAGGATTCACTTCTGAGAGTTGTTGTTTATATAAGTTCATTGTGATGTTGTTAAGGTTTCCTTGGTTATTTGTGTCCTTTCGTCAATGATTCACTTCTGAGAGGTGTTGTTTATATTAGTTCATTGTGATGTTGTTATGGTTTACTTGGTTATTTGTGTCCTTTCGTCAAGGATTCACTTCTGAGAGTTGTTGTTTATATTAGTTCATTGTGATGTTGTTAAGGTTTTACTTGGTTATTTGTGTCCTTTCGTCAAGGATTCATTTCTGAGAGTTGTTGTTTATATTAGTTCATTGTGATGTTGTTACGGTTTACTTGGTTATTTGTGTCCTTTCGTCAATGATTCACTTCTGAGAGGTGTTGTTTATATTGGTTCATTGTGATGTTGTTATGGTTTACTTGGTTATTTGTGTCCTTTCGTCAAGGATTCACTTCTGAGAGGTGTTGTTTATATTAGTTCATTGTGATGTTGTTATGGTTTACTTGGTTATTTGTGTCCTTTCGTCAAGGATTCATTTCTGAGAGTTGTTGTTTATATTAGGGCATTGTGATGTTGTTACGGTTTACTTGGTTATTTGTGTCCTTTCGTCAATGATTCACTTCTGAGAGGTGTTGTTTATATTAGTTCATTGTGATGTTGTTATGGTTTACTTGGTTATTTTTGTCCTTTCGTCAAGGATTCACTTCTGAGAGGTGTTGTTTATATTAGTTCATTGTGATGTTGTTATGGTTTACTTGGTTATTTGTGTCCTTTCGTCAATGATTCACTTCTGAGAGGTGTTGTTTATATTAGTTCATTGCGATGTTGTTAAGGTTTACTTGGTTATTTGTGTCCTTTCGTCAATGATTCACTTCTGAGAGTTGTAGTTGTATATTAGTTCATTGTGATGTTGTTCATCGCCCCCTTAACTTTTAAGACAGACTGTATCTCAAAGTATCAGCCTCTTGACGAAATACAATAAATGCTTACACGAAGGTAGATACAGCCAATCCAAAACCTTCTTTTGCATGCATATGTGACTCGTTGATGTCAATAAAACATTAATGAAGAACAAACATTTGAAGAACAAAATATGCCATTTGCCAAAGCAAAAAGATTTATTAACTTATTCCTCATGGGAGATCAGTTTGTTTAAAATGTGAATAGACACATGGTAACAGAATGATATAATAGTTGACAATAACTCTTTCAAAATATAACACACAAAATATGATAGAAAATTAACAAAAGCTACCTGTAAGTCGTTAGTCTTTCATACATTTCAGCATTTCATTAAAATATTTAATCTAGATATGATACCTTCACTTATCAACAATTGTTTATTATTGTGGGCACAATTTGTAATGTTAATTCTTGGTCAGAGGATGATACAGTAAGGTAAAACTGAAGAACTGGTTCGCGATGTATACAGAGAGGCTATCTTTACATCAACCTGAGGAACGATACCCCCTCTATTTTATATTTATCTGCTCCTTACTTTTAGCTTAACATATTTACTCTGAAATCATCATAGTTCATGTTCTGGTTGGTAACGCTTGAAACCCAACTATTCTAATTCGAAATAGAGTTGATTGGTGTGTGTTGACAAGAGTAATACAAATGCTGAAATGTAAACAAACAAGCAGTTGGTGGCATGATCCCCGCCGCAACTTAATTCTCCAAAATTTAAAAATAATGTCAAGATCAGCAAAATCGACTGAGCACTGAATTTTCCCTTTAAAGGTACATCCATTGTGTTGTTGGGGGTCACATATTGGAAACGTTATAAATGGTGTTACTTCATCGAGAAGTAGCGACTGTTGCCGAAAACTACCATTTTGATGATATTAGACTTAGCATATTGACGATATGAAGGTAAAAGTAGTGATGTCTGATCGAAAACCGGACAATGCACAGCGTGTGGCGCGCGCCAATGAGTCAAACGTAATTTTTTAATCTTATTTATAACAGACACAAAGATAATTTTGAGTTGATAATGTTTAATAGGTCTTATAATCACTGTGCATGTAAATTGAACGTGCAATTTCGGTTTCTGCACATCCATAATGATGTTACTAAATTTTGATCGGAAACTAGTAATTATGAATTATTTGGCGATTGGGGATAAATATGCAAGCTAAGTGAATTTATTTGTATTGTGGACATCACATGTGGTGAGTTGGAACGTATACAAGCCAAATAAAATTTTATGAAACACAATGGATGTACCTTTAAGAACCACTGGTGTCAGATAATGATGAGAATCCAATAAACAGTTATTGTGATATTGATGCTCCTGACAAGCTTAACATGTCGAAAAATTCAAAGTTCCGCTGTGACCTTGACAATACTGTCTAGGTCACCAAAATCTAATCAGTCCTTTGTCTTCCCTTTGATAAGATATGTTTAAGATATGAAGAGAATCTGAGGAATGGTTCTTGAAATATCCCGCTGACAAGCTTTACATGTACATATACATTAACATGTTTAAAAATTCAAAGTTCCATTGTGATCTTGAGAATAATGTCATGGTCAACAAAATCTAGTCAGTCCTTTGTCTTTCCTTGGGGAAGCTATATGTAAGATATGAAGAGGTGAGGTGAGCTGGGGTTTAACGCCGCTTTCAAGAGTATTTCACTTATATCGCGGCTGCTAGTATTACGGCAGGGAGAAAGCCCGCAACGCCATGTGGCTATGCATTGCGGTGAAACCTGCGAGCATCGGCTGGAACTAGCGAACCATGGGTGGTACTCCACTGAAATTCAGTGTAGCATTGCACCCAAACCTTACTGCGTGTAGAACAGTTCTCTACTGCAGACAAAGTTGCCGTGCCCCTGGCGGGATTCGAACCCCGGACCTCTTGCTCCGAAGCCGAACGCGCTAACCACTGCGCTATCCCGCCCAAAAGATATGAAGAGAATCCAGTGGATGGTTCTTGAGATATCCCGTTGACAAGGGTAAACTGACAAAGTTTCACTGTGACCTTGAAATGAAGGTCAAGGTCACACAAATATATAGGATCTTTACTCTTCCCATGATAAACCCATATGGAAAATATGAAAAGAATCCAGCGAATAATATTTGAGTTATTCCATTTCGTACCGACGTACATACTGACGGACTGACGCACGCAGCCGAATACTATATCCCCCGCTTCGCTCTAAACGCTAATTGTATTGGCCATTGTTGGAATGTGCCTTCTGATAACTATCACTGAACATCTTTCATATCCTTATTGATCTAAAAATAAAATTACTTGTGCTAATTTCCGACCATCAGTAATGTATTTTCAGAAAGGGATGAAAATAAAGGGCATTTGTACGCCTTAGGAGATTTAATGAAACTAACTTACGGACATTGCATGACTGATGTTAATGTGTTTTTTCCCCAATCCTGTCAAAATATTGAAATCACTGGCAATAATCATCACAACATTTTCAAGTCAGTTTAAATTGGTCAAAATGTTGTGATTTTCCTGATTCTCTTTCAGGAATCAGTTTTTCCCTCTACAAAAAACGTGTTCGTTATACCACAGACTTGTTATATCGTGACTGACTTCTACTCTTTGTTGAAGTTGATAATAACCGGATAATTAAACCATTTTTATTGTAAGTATATGTCAATGGAGTTTCACAGATATCGCAAAGATGTCCATGCTCTCATTTATAACATGATGTTCGTGTGCATGGGTCATTCGTTAAGGTCTGTGTTAAAATGGTTCAGTAAAAGGATTTGGCTTACTTTCGTATTTTGAGTAATGAGAAGACATATCCGATGCAAATGTAACATAACAGTTGGAATGAAAAATAATAGTTTGCTTCTGTATGTGTTTAATTATTTTTTCCAACTCGAAATGGACTTTATTACTCAACCGTGATGAGATCACTCATTAGATAACAATGAGTTGGTTACACACATGTGTGATACCACCGCGTGCTGCCACAACGTCATAATCGGCGCGTGACGTCATAGTCGTTTTTGGTTGACGTCACAATGGTAGCTGCGCGATTGCAATTGCGGGTGACCTATTTGCAAGTGAGCGTCACTAAGAACGATTTTATTGCAATTCAGCGCTATTTACATCATTGAGTAATAAATAAAATACTAAACTCGGTCCCGTTTGATAACATGTTTATGAAACTCGTGAATGGCATCGGTATTTAACTCGCTTTCGGTCGTCAAAATACCAAACCATCCACTCGTTTCATAAACATGTTATCAAACGGGACATCGTTTAGTATTCTATATATATTATATAAGTTTCATCGAAATGGACTGTATTATATATGTTACATCAACTTCATTGGTCATTGGATTTAATATGTAATATTGAACAACAACTCATTCGCGTAGATATAACTACGTCCCTTCGTCTTTTCTATCATGTTACAGATGCTGAATAGTCAGGCATTATTTTAGTAATCCACTGTCAATAAAAGAGACAGCTAGGTCCTACAATCAAGGAATATGGCATTACGTTTTGGTCAGATGTTGCCATTTCTAGCATTTTCTGACGTAAGGCTACATGTATGTTTGATGTTCACACAGTACACGGACAGAGAGTTAGAATTGTATTTTTATAACACATAATCCCTTCATGCCAGTTTCATGAATATACTCAAGTTGTATGTGTGCATTGTTTCTCTGCTTTTCTTCAGATGTCGTTGCATTCCAAGTTGCCCTTTATTATTACAACTACGCCGTGTCTGCTTCATATGTAAACTAGTCTGAGTCAGGTTCCGGTAGAATTGTCCTACTTGTAGACGTATGCAAATAAACTTCTTTATAATATGTGACATTTACTTTACCTTCCAATCTGCAATTCCTGTTTTGGACGTTTATGTTAATGAAACTTGAAAATGACTTGTTCATAGTTAGAAGTCGTCTTATTGAATGTAAATTATATATAAACGACTCATTCATGTTTATAGTTTCTTTGTCACCCATGCCATGCTGATGAATCTATTTAAGAAGATATTGAACTTGAATTATTTCTCATGATCAAAAGCCACATTTACATACATATTAACATATTACTTTCAACTTAGCATGTTTTGTGTTTGAGATAAACAATATTATAAATTGTGAATTTAATGGATTTTAGGGAATAATAGAGCTCAAGTTAACTTTATATAAGGTACTACAATAATAATGTTGCAAACATGTCTCAAGTAATATGATTTATGTTTGACATGCCCAGTTAAAGAGAATGTCACTTTGAGAAATTAAGCAATAGTGGTAACATAATAAAATTTAGAAAAAGGTAATATTTTCAATGAATTTTTTCAATAAGGAACCATAATCTATTCATGAAATTCTGATATCTTTACAAAAGTGTTGATTTTCAAATTTGACTGAAAGATATCTAATTGAATAGACCCGCAATGTGATTAAATTAAACAATGAACGATAAGCAGTTAACACATTGATGACAACATTGGGCTATACATCTCTAAACTTAATATAATCACGAAGTCACTTACCACTTCATTACTAGTCCAAATGTCCTAAATAAAGCTATTGTTTAGTCAGAATAAAGAAGACTTCAAACTGTCAAGAGATGCTTTAAACCCCGTTGTCAAACGTTCCCCAACATGTCCTTACAAGTTAATGCTTTGAAAACTGGAAATGGTTAATGATGGCTATATAACAGGTAAATGTTCTGTGACGGGATGCGGTTGCATGCCTAAGAACTAGATAGTATTGGTACCTAACTGCATATATTATATCCAGAAATACCTAGATTCTAGTACTATATAAACAGAATATAATATTTTATCTTGTGACTAGCTTTGTAACGGGAGTATTTGTTTTTCAGAATTTTGCTAACATTGACATTACTCTTTTAGTCATCAGAATCATGAAGAACCGATTATCTTTTCCATCCATTTAAATCGTTTTGCGAATTATACTGTTTGTTCAAGTGATTATTACCATTTTGACCATAAACGTAAACAACCAATTATTTTAAAACTGCTATGAAAGAGACTTAAATATTGTCTTCTCTCTAACATTCGTTCAAATGAGGAAGAGAATGTCAGCTAACCTTTTTTTGACCATCGTAGAATGTCCCTTAAGTATGAGCGTACTTGCTATTATCTTTTAGGTAAACTTTTTCAAATCTTTTTCAAGTTTCCATATTCATGCAATTGAATATGATGGAGTCAACTTTGATGTATCTTAAGACTTGTGACTCAAGTCGACATTAAATATTTGTTCCAGTGTGTGTCTGTATTGAGCATTGTCATTGCTAATTATCTTAGGATTGACATACATAGAAGCTAATATATAGCTAAAGTATCCTCTTTTTGCAATAATAGTTAAGTGACATAGTCCTAAAATTGGCTTCATTTGAAAGATTGAAGTTCTGAGATTGTTTTATGGTATTAATAATAAATTAATTAACATCTCATACAGTGTTGTCAAGCCCCTACGAAAAACGAACATTGAATCAAGACAGCCAGTAGTTACTCGAAATGCTTATCGTCTATGGTCAACATTTATTTTGCCTCTGGAGTTATAATGTAGCACAATATAGCATTGTGTATTGCAAAGAAAATATCCGAACTTTGAGGAGGTTGATTTGATTGAGATATTTTGAGGTCACCTTTTTTCGAGACCCGTACCCTCCGATTTAGTGACTTACATTGTAATCAACGCATCCTCGACTTTCAGGGGACGGTATCGAACGTTTAAAGTACTTTATCAATTTCGAAAATGTTTAACTGCTAAAACTTAGTTTGAATTGTATTTTTCAGGAATAATCACTATATTGGTAATTTTGCAACGAAATATTTGCTTTTCTGATGCAATGTCTTTCCGTCATGAATTCTTCGTAGACAAATATGCCAGCATAATATACATTTTGTTGGCCATGACAATGACATACCAAGCATCTCATACATGTTCATTGTTTGGACATTAATTGAAGCTGAAATAGGACTTTACCCTGCCTGCTTACTATCCCTGTTATCCTGATAAATCGTTAGTGCTCTAATTTTCTTTACAAAAAAATGTTTATTGAATATCTTGATTGAGTATCTTATGATAATCTTGTATGATAATGATTTTATTTGCTATGAAAATACCTTATTCTAGACATTACAAGATGTTGCAACAAACGTAGACAGCTCAGTAATGAGCTAATTCCCACGGTGATGGAAGAGTAATTATGCCTTGCGCGCTTTTGATTGTCTCTGAAAAGAAAACAGGAAGTCAGTATTTTAACAGTACGTAAACTGATGTATAGGGGAACTCAAGTGAAAATGTAAGTTGATTGTATAAGACCATGCAATGATTGTCATTTATCAAACCTGAGCATAGCTTTCCACATCTGTTGGTCGTTAGTAGAATACTCGAACGGATCACCTTTGTCCAAACATTTCAAATGGAATTGTTTTGCCAATTAAAGTGGTTTAGCTGTGGGATCAGGTAACTGTATTCAAAATCCAATTATTTTAGAGGTACAAAGAAAATATGTTCAATCCTTATTGCCAAATCAAAATATTATTAAAAATTATCAAATTATATGTATAACGTCTGATTATTTCTAGGAATTAATGGCTGACGTTTCAGCAAATAAATATTAAATATATAAATAGTTAAATATTCATACACATAAATAAATGGTGTCGCTGCTGAGCTATATCATACTTGTTGCGTTCACTGATTTTGTTAAACAGGGACATTCAGGATTTCTGTATGAAGTCCAAGATGATACAGATGTGATGTACAATAGAAGATAGTATGATGGGAGAGCAGGTATTGTATTGCAATGAATGCGACGTTTCTGTGAAGATATTAACATTCTTTGCAAGATGAGATAATATTATAACAGGCGTTACATTGAACAGTTCTATATTGCCATGGATGAAACGTGGATAGAAAACATGTCAAGGTCTTCATGTTGTACTTGCATCACGACAAGTCACCTTTATTATTGCAAAATATGCAAACAATCTAGACATTTACAAAACCATTTACTTTTTTCTGGGATAAAAAATAATACCATGGTCGGCGCAGAGACATTCTTCATTACACATTTTTACCAAATGGAAATTTAATGACCAATTAAGTCTTATTGAAATGGCTTAACTTTTTAATGTTTGTTCGTACACCAAGAAGAAGGCTAAAACAATACTCCTTACAGAGCTTCGGGATAGAAGAAGCTAATGAAAACACTGACTGGCGAGCTCTAAGCAAGCAATCACTTTTTTCCCAGTTTGATAACTGCTGTCCAGGTTTACTCTGACGTTAAGTAGAGATGGTTGCACCGGGTGTGTTAGAGGGGTAGTGTTTTGCAGTCAGCAAACTGAAATAGCACATCAATTACGTCTACTCGCCTCCTTGTGCACACAGATGCAGTAAGATGCAGCGACTTTTGATCGTTTACCCTGGCCTATAGGGGAGGAGGAAGTGGTTGGTACACTAATTGTAAGACCGATGTCCTAAGGTTCCTCAATAAACCAAATACATTCATGTCGTTACGAACCAAAATCCGATTTCGTGAGAGAATGACAGTACTGTTTGTTAAGCATACCGGAGTCAATTAAGATGTATTTGCTTGCCTTCTAAATATTGCTCTGCCAGCGGTGGAGGCAAGCAAATTTAATACGATCTGATGCCTCTCTCTGTACTCGCAAACATGTCCATGAAAGGTGGCATTTAGAGGAAGAGTGAGTATTACCCAGTTGCCAGGAAAACAGGCATTCTTTCACATCTAATTTAGGTATTCAAACAATTATTACATATGTTGCTAACTTCAAGAGCATCAGCAAATCTCGTTATCAATTATCAATTTCATTTTCAATTTCGATGAGTGACAGACGTTTAATATATGAATGTGTATCCATTGTCACCAGATGTCATGTTGTTCAAGCTCAGCAAATATTACGCAATGCTAAATCCGGATCATTTTATTTACATGTGCATTTACACATGTTGACATGATATGTCTGTGTCCACAGATCAACGTCATTACTCACATTGTTAGGAACATCTGAAGATGGTTCAGGTCTCGTCACATTCAACCGTTGGTGGTCCCAGGCTGATGGGTTTCTGCTTCAAAAATCAGTGTTATCAACTAGAAACCAAAAGGCTTTCCCTTGTTGCATCAGTACTGTGTTGCAGTTGCATACATATCTTTTGATGGAGTGGAGGTGAGGTGGGGTGAGTTGGGATTTAACGCCGCTTTCAATAGTATTTCACTCATATCACGACTGCCAGTATTACTTAACGGAGAAAGCCTGCAGCACTATGAGGCTGTATTGCAGTGAAACCTGCGAGCAACGTTTGGAACTAGCATACCATGGGTGCTACTTCTCTGTAGCGTTGCATCAAACCTAACTGCGTGTAGAACAGTTCTCTACTGCAGACAAAGTTACAGTGGGTGTTTCAAATCCCGGACTCTTGATCAGAAGCTGAACGCTCCGCTTTTCCGCCCCTAATTCGATCGATTATTTATTCTTTTGAAATGAAGTGTTAACATGAGAAGCTTTATAATTTGGATAATCTGAGTGTGTTTGTTACATGTTCTACAGAAACACATTGAACTTTATACGTTTTAAGGGTAGACACTTTGTATGCCATGTCCATGTATGTCATATGCTAGGGAATAGTTTGTGACATGAAACCTTTATTTTTGCTAAATATACTATTCAAGAGTCGTCCTCTGTAAACTTGGACATTATATTTTATTTTGGGTTTAAGGATAACAAGTAAATACTGCATGCGCGTTGAAGGTACGATTGTGTGTGTCCTGTATTGATGAAACCATTTACATTATTTTAGGAGGTTGAATGTCTATGTTCCAAGTCTTGTTCATGTTTTCACAGCTTAAAATACTATAAAAGAATGTGCTAGTCATTTTACAAAAGCAAAATAGATAGAAAATCCGATATCAGATTATAAACTATATACTTCAGGATTTAGAGATAAAACAAGAAAAAAGTGAGCATGGCTCACATACCCCCGCCATCCGCTATCCGTCCATTGAGAATTATAGATGTGAAGGGTACTAGGTTTAAAAACAGCTTCAAGCATCATAATATTGTCCAAAATAATTTCAGGAACTGACTGTTATTACAAAAGTTCATTCATCCAGATGTAATATTTTTCAGGTAACCTAATTTTTCCAAATAGAGCATCACACCGGTAATTTGTACCAAGTTTAATTACAGATTCAAGGGATTCATAACTCCGTAAAAAATAAGATTTTGGAACTGGACTGTGAACTCGATGAAGAGTATCATCTGGACTACCTACATGTAAATTTCATTCACCTAGATGTAATAGTTGCCGGGAAAACTTGTCCCAATTGGAGCATCACAGCTCTTTTGGTACCAAGTTCAATTTGGGATTCAAGGGCCATAACTCAGAACAAAACATTTATTTCGGAAAGGATTTTAAACTCGATGAAGAGTATCATCTGGACTACCTACATGTACCATTTCATTCACCTAGATGTAATAATTGTCGAGAAAACTTGTCCCAATTGGAGCATCACATATCTTTTTGTACCAAGTTCAATTTGGGATTCAAGGGCTATAACTCCGTAAAAAATAATATTTCGAAGCTGGTTTTAGAACTCGATGAAGGGTATCATCTGGACTACCTCCATATTAAATTTCATTCACCTAGATGTAATAGTTTTCGAGAAAGCTTGTCCCCATTGGAGCATCACAGTTTTTTGGTACTAAGTTCAATTTGGGATTCAAGGGCAATAACTCCGTCAAAAATAATACTTCGAAACTGGTGTTCGAACTCAATAAAGAGTATGGTCATGAGTACTCACAATCAAAATTTCATTCACCTAGGTTATACAGTATCCGATAAAACGTGTTGAACCCATTGAACACAATAAAACTAAGTCCAAAATCTCAGAAAATTTAAAATTGTCTGTGCGCGATCGGAAGAACATGGTTAACAACTGTACAAAGTTTGGTTGATGTACCTTTGACGGTTTTTGAGTAAACTGACCTAACGGAAGGACGGACGTACGAATATAACGGAGTATAATAACTCAAATGCATTAAATACCTAATTCTATATATATATAAATGTCAATGAGGCGAAACATGAGCTTTTTGCTTGGGGCATTTACCTTGCCTTACCTTAAATGTTTCAACATTCATTTGTAACAATATGCAAGGAAACTAGATACTTAAAGGTTGGTGTTATTGGTCAATACACTTACGCGATTTATACCTTTTTAAGGGAAATTGCATTTGTTAATGCTTCGTAATATTTTGAATAATTTATTACCAAGTAGAATGAAGAACTATATATCATGTTTATCTGTGAGATATTATTCATCATCATTTCAACCTCAAGAATTGCTATCAAGAAGTATTGTCAAGAAGCATTACATGTGCAGTCGTAGGCAAATTGTGACATTTGTAACATGATGATAGGCAACTACATTTTATCTAAGAGATTGGTCGTACTGCCTAGATGAGAGGACAAAGACAGGGTTGGGGATCATAATCAACCGAATAGGTATACTTTAAATTAGCAAAGTTTTTAAAGGAATTTAAATATGTTGTCCTACATATTCTTATAAATAGTTCTGGAATCTTGCAACGGCAAACTCTCAACAACGTTTAATTAAATTCATAATATTATAATATTTGTTA
This sequence comes from Gibbula magus, assembly GCA_936450465.1. NCBI lineage: Eukaryota > Metazoa > Mollusca > Gastropoda > Trochida > Trochidae > Gibbula > Gibbula magus. The sequence goes on from OW388303.1 coordinate 43,787,931, forward strand.
CAGTAACTCGGGGAAGTTGAATAAAACTTTGATAGCTAGATTACAATTTATATATAAAATATTTGTTTATGGATAATTAATATATGTAAATCGTTATTACAGTATACATCACACAACTTAAACGATAGAAAGACAACTCAAATTGAACAACACATTGTTTGATTAGTAATCGAAGCTTTTATCCCAAAACGGCCACAATACAGTCTCCATTTTACCATTTACATTGGCATTCACATCCTTTTCTATTATTCTCTAGCCTTATAACAAGATACATCAAACCATGCCTTTTTAAAGGCTTTTCTTATCACTTCAATGTTTAAATTACCATCTGTCCATGTATTTTCTCATATTCGACTTTTCCTCAAGAACCACTGGCTCAGAAAATAAATTATGTAACACTTACCTATTAACCTATCCTATTAACCTATTAACAATTTGGTTTGAGTATGGTGGTTACCTTCCGCACGTGATACAAAATGGATCAAAGAAAAACGTTATTACGATAAACTGTTATTGTCTGAATTGGTTTACATAGACAAGAAACGAACAGTGTGTATATAAGAGGGAGATTGTGTCAGCATTTCCCTGTGTTTGTTGTTATCTTTACCAACCTGAGGCTTTTTTTCTGCTGCTATTCAAGTTTTTGTCAAATCGATATGGTCTCCATAGTTATTTGTGTTCTTGCTTTAAGGATTCACTTCTTTGATTCATACTTTTTATAAGTTCACTCTGATGTAGTTCATTGTCCCGTATACTTTAAAGAAAGACTGTAGGTCACAGTGTCAGCCTCGTGGAGAAATTAAATAATATAATCACGAAGGTACAGAGACAGACTACCTGTGCTTTTCTTAAAAGCGTAACTTTGACTGGTCGATGCTTATACATACATTTATGAAGAACAAATATTTGCAGGACAAAATATGCCACTTGCAAAATTCTTTATGGTGATGAGTTTGTTTAAAATGTGAATAAATAAACTAATTAAAGAAAAGATAGTTGACAATGACCATATTATAATATTATGTCGAAAATATAAAAATATAAAAAATACTTGTAAGTCTTTTGCTCACTTCATTATTTCATACACACAATTAATCTTGATTGATTGAGATGATACCTTTACATATCCGTGAATGTGATCGTTTATCATTATAATCATGAATTTTAAATGTTAATTGTTGGCCAGAGGATGCTAGTGTAAGTTGAAGTGCATATTCGTGTTGTATATAGAGATGTTACTAAGGCTATATATATATATATATATATATATATATATATATATATATATATATATATATCACCATAGGGAACAGCGCTCACTCTGTTTGATATGTATTGATCTGCACTGGCGATTGATTATTAAATGACCTCAAATTGAAATTACTTAAAGGTCAATTTTGAGATCAGTCCTCATGACATTGATTGCACGTGGTATGTATTTAACTTGTGCAATTTTAGCCAAGCTTTGATCTTGAATACGCACTCTTGGATCAAGAACGGTTTCATTTTGGTGTTTCCAAACCTCTAATCAGTTGGAAGCGTATCATGTATTTGAAAGCAGGGCCCGGCTTTAAAAATGTTCCTAAGTATATTCATCGCATGGCAATGTCTACGTGTCTACATCATAGTTCATAGCTGAGTTCACCATAGGGAGGCCTGCTAGAGGAATATGTCTTGTGTTAGAAGGCTTGTTTATCATGTCTCCATGGACTCTTTGGTCTGGTCAGTGAGAAGGTTCCGTGGTCAGAAAATCAGATAATAAGGTGACAATTGTCCAGCTCACGCTTCTGCTGCTGTGAGAATGTCTAGTAAGCAGCAAGACTCCAATATAGTCTCACTGTGTAATTGTGGATCGCGCATCTGTGGTACCACCTTCTATGTTCTTTATGGCTCTCTTTTTTCCCCAGTCGTTTTTGATGTTTTCATAAAGGCCATATTCGCCAATAACATGTGTGTTTATTAAGTTAAGGTCAATACACATTATATTTGTTCTATCATCTCTTGTTTAATTCAGATTTCTTAACATCAACTCAAAATTAAAACTTGTCGGAATATCAACCCAGATTCGATAGATTATGTTGTATTATCTAGGATAACCTTATTGAATATAAAGTTCTTTTAAGCTGGTACATGTATGTAAAGATCGAAAAAAAGAAGATAATGTATTTACAAAATTGTTCATTCAAATCCCATTATTCATAAATTCAATAGCCTCATGTCAGTTGAGGATCAATATGTTGTAAACAACTTAGTTATTTATATACACAATGCAATGTAGTTTTCAGTCTATGTCAATAATATCATATTATGTATCTGTATATGAACTTATTACCCCCCTTATGGCTTGTAAATCGCATATGTATCGCTATGTTAAGCCAAAATGTATCGTGAGCGTGTGACCTCCACTACAAAGGAGTTACAAATTGACTGACACTTCCATAACCAATAAACATGATCTCCTTTCAGTTGCATACAGTTTGGTTAAAGTTATACAATGCACACATAAACACCATGTACAATGAGTTATCGATTATCACCATGAGGTATAGAACATAGCCAGGTAATTTACAAGATTATGTCATTTAATAGATTGGAGGATCAATGTGACTCCCTGAAGACTACAGCAAAATACCTTTACAAATTGTTCCAACATTTGAAAGGAATGTCAAACGAACTCTTCATCGAACAACAATATCAAAACGTTTCAGTGGTTACAATGTCAATGTTTAAAAGTATTTTAATTGTTTATTTCATCAAAAATACTGGTCAATCACGTAAATTGACATGAAGTGAACATTATTTAAGTGCTCTGAGCGTGTCATATCATACAATCTAAAAAAAGCAGTTATAATGAAAGGGATCTCCAATTTAGTTTTGAAAGATCCATCTCATTTATCATGTGACCCTGTTCATCTGCTAATTTCAATATGTTAAGTAACACAATTGTCACATTGAAACCCACAACCTGAGATTATACCCACTGTATGTATTGTCGCATTTTGTAACACAGTAAGCCACATGTTTTGACAGTTCCATTTAACATAGTCCATAGATATAGTTTTTTCTTACAAATTCAGTCATATTGGTTATCCTTATATAAGGCCACGGTATTGATGACAACCAGTATGGATGAACACCGTAAAAACAGTCCTATTAATTCAATGTGAACTTTAGATATTATCCTTCACTCATGTAGTTTCCTGAAACGAATATTAATAAAGGGTATTTTTATGCCTTCAGGAGATTTAATGGAATTTTTCCCCAATCCTGTCCAGGACTGAAATACACTCACAACGGTTATCGTGATATTTTTATATCATTCGAAATAGGTTACAATGTCGTTGTGAAGCTTCCTGATTCCATAACAAGAATCTTTTTTTCACTTACAATAAAAGTGTTCATTCAAGGTATGTTATACCTCATACAGGCCTACCTATACCAATATATTCACAGACTAATTGACTGATAATAGTTGAGAGTTGATAATAATATTCAAACCAATCCCAAATACTGAGAGTCCTCCATATTGCGATGATTTTCGTTAAACCGATAAGATCACGGTCACTCTGCTTTATTTAGATTGACTTGCAACTTCCGACCTGTGTTCGACCGTAGTCTGTCCTTTTATGGTTTCTCTCGTTATCTAAATGAACCAAACATCCAGTTATATCAATAGATCCTCGGTGTTCTAACTGCACCCCCAACTATTGCCGTTAATGAAAACTAGGGCTTAAAGCTGGTTCAATTTTTCGCTCTGCTAACCACTTTCCCGATAAAAGAATGTTGTACTTGACGGCTATGTGTATAATCTGGTATATAGCTTAACGTCTCTATCGCACAATACATAGGGTTGTTAGCAGGATGTCAAAGATGCATTTAAACATTTAAACCTCTTTTTATTGGCAGCTATTAGTCCATGGCGTGTCATTGACATCAAGAACATTCAAGTACATGTTTTCATTTTCAATGAAATCTTCGTATCTTCAAACAAAATGCTGCAAAACACATTTTTCAAAATATAAAGCAAATAATTAGTCAATGGGAATGTATGTGTTAAAGTCTGCTGAAGCAGGCCTAGGTGTACCGTACAATTTGAATACAGTGTGTGTAGTTCAACACTTAATTAAACTATTGTGCTTAACTGTTGTATGAACTCATTCCGGATTGTGTTACATATTTTCCATTCGAATTTATATGTTATTTTAATTCATAAGCGTTGTGATAATTTGTCCTTGTCTAGTCCACCATGTTACATATGCTTAATAGTCAGAGGTTATTTGAGCATTCCACTCTCAATTAAGGTAACCTCTCTTGACGCCAGATATTTTACTTTTTATACTGACTTGAATCTGAAACAAGGTTTTTCAAATATCAAAACTAGTCCTGCACAAGGCATTTGTACGTTATATTCAAGAACAATTAAAAGACAGCAGGGGCAGACAAATACACTCATTGGTATAGACAAATATAGACATTGGTACACACATTGTACATACACTATTAATCAATTGTACATTTGATTGTATTAGACTTGGGACTTAATTCAACCTGACTTTGTTTTGATGTTTTGAAACAGTACTGTTCAGTTTTAAATCTGCAGCATGTCAACAGTAGCGTGTGAGTGTGATTTGGAGAACTTCCCCGATAATCTATTATGAGACATCATCTTGTAGTCATTATGTAGCTTGTTGACACATGGTGCTTTATGTATCACAGTTATATCCGCTGTCATTGACTAAACATTAGCTATCGCTGATTATATACTTGTGTGTAAGATATAAGAGCTTTGTATCACTCACATCAAGTCAAATTACGACTGGCAAGTTAATGTTATTTCGACACTTTAACGGCATCTCAAGACTATGTTCTGAACAGTGTAGGACTAGTTGCCAGCTGACAGAACTGGTTAGTCCTACAGTGTAAGAACGCGAGTAAACTCTAAAGTTGACAGTAATTGAACCTGAACAAGGTTCTGACATCATAACTGCTTACATTGCATTGTGAACTTAACCAGGGAACGTTGATGATCGAACTTCTTCTCGACATAAATAAGGATGAAAGTACATCGATATATGTTGGTGATTTATCTGTATACATTGAGGTCATAGAACATTAGATTTAGGTTTTCTTGTCTTCAAGGAGTATGATGTCAACTACGTTATCTACACTCACCAATGAGTCTTCCCATATCATCTCACATGAATGTCCTAACATGCTTGGGATGATATGGTGGTAAAAGCTTCCAGATTTTCAAGTTGTATTAATGTTTTGAAATCCACTAATCTCAGTGATAAGAAATATGTCAACAAACAAATTTACCAGCCCATCAGTTTTCATTCTTAATATTACAAATTGAATCTTTATCAGCAATGTCTGTTTAAAAGACCTAAAGGTAGCATCTGCCATTCATGAACGTGCAATAGGTTGTTATTAGGTTAAACAGCTCAGCAAAGACATCATAAATTTGATATCAGCAGGTGATAATTAAATATTACTGTCAAGATTTTATATGGCATTGTAAAGTAAAGAAGACGTTAAAAACTGACAAGGGACATCTACATGTACATCTTATGATGTTGGTTCATATACTGAAATACAATGAAAACGCACCACCGACTTTAATTGAATTTCCTGGCAAGGCTTATGTTATCAAATCTTATTTTTGGCATGGCTGTAGACTGGCCAATTACCAATGCAGGAAAAGCAACAACAACTCACAGAGACTGTATAAAAGTAAAGTAACATATCAGCACAAGTTCAGCTGAGCATAGTTGACGGCGAACAGTGTCCGCACTGATGTTCCCATGCCTCCCCCTTACAGCAGCAACAACATAGGTAGGTGGCTATTTGCGGTCCTATACACGATGTCGCACACTGTGTCGGTCTTGTTAAGCCGTTGTTACGCGTTGCTGTCCCGGACAAGGTCGGTCCCTGGTTTACCCTGTTTACTGGAAACCTTGGTCAAGTCTTCCGATGATAAATTGATGAATCTGAACCTTTGGGAATGGCTATATTGGGCACTCCTACCTAAATCAGTGCAATGGCGCATTCTCTGATCTCCGGTGCCAATCTTGCGTACTGCTGTGTCTTCAACAGGACAGTAGGTAATGTACTGACCCTAGTTTCCGAGAGGCCACATGTTATACCCTATGTATGCATGAGAAACAATGCATATCAACATTCCAATTCAGCCAGGTTCACAATGTTTTCGGTAACATGTTCAGTGATGAGTTTCTACGATCACATAACAAACACTTTTACATCTTATTGTAGTTTGTTAGTGATTAGTGATTTGACGTAGCTTCAATCGGATTAGCAAGATAGATGTGCAGGAATTGGACTGTTTTCAAAATGTATAAATATTAAAGTAGGTGCGTTTTCAGTGCATCTCAGTATATATCAAGTGAGGTTGAACTAGGCCCTATGGGTTCTACTCTGGATGCATGGAATCGTTGCCATGGAAAGGGCGAAATGTTATAGTGTGAATTTCTTTTTTAAAAGAACCAAAATAAACATCTGCAAGATGATTGTTTCACATCCAAAATTCATTGAGCTAGACCTTGTTGAAAACTCCAAAGACATCTGCACTGGTTGCTTAATACAAACTGTCATGAAAAATATAATAAACAAGTTTTTCTAGAGTTATGACCCTGACGAGAAAACATCAGACGCAAGGATGCATTGTTGCACCAATTGATGTCAGTTCTTACACATAACAAAAAGTGGTGGAATCCATTTGCCGGATTGTTCCAAATTTTGGTAGATCCTTAAGAATCCGGCACCACTTTTTGTCCTGTGTTACCCGCAAAATTCGTACATAAATTTGGCGTGGGGGTTAATATCCGTATGAAAATATCAAATGTATGTAATATGCACACATACATCAAGTAGTGCAATAATTTATAGGATTCTGACACATTCATATCTCATTTCATTAGAAAAGCTAATGAATTGCTGGCATACTAGCTCAATCACGAAGACTTCGGGAACCTCAAGTTTATGGAAAAAAACAAATACACTATGTTACATGGTGTAATAATGTACAAATAGTTTGGATTTCAAACATATGTGCACAAATACAAATCAACACAAACCTATGTTTACAGATATGGAATAGGTAGTGTAAAATGCAAGTTATGATTGCAAGAGTGTTGTAGATGTGCCAACATTATTACAAAAATATAAACACCCGAGTATGCACACGATTGGGAAAAAAAACCCGAAGTGTAAACCGTAAGTGAACCTAATATATAGAAAGATGATGACAAGAGTAAAATTAAAACTCATAAAGCAACATAAATATTCCCAAAGAGAACACAATAACTTTAGCTGAATGAAAACTAGGGAGGTAATCACGAATCGGACAGTCGATGACTGACCTAGTAGAACGGTTACAGATGAAAATACCTCAACAAATATCAGTATCTCATTATTTAAATTATGAATTTGTAACGATTGAAACAAGCTTTGAAAATGGGTGTGTTTATATATGTCAGTCACTTACTCAGAAAACAATTGATGGTACATAAGGTACATTTATTATCATAAAATATGTGTGTTATATTTATATAAGTAAGTTTGTATAACGATTGGATTAAATATAAAGATATATATATATATATATATATATATGAAGATTACAATGAAACTAGTAGGAGTCTATTGGTGTTGTGTGTTTTTTAACTTTTGAATATATTTGACTGTATACCAGACCAACTGAATGTTTCTGATATATATATATATATATATATATATATATATATATATATATATATATATATATATATATATATATATACCCAATCATTATATATGTAGAATTAGTTATTACCTTTTATCATGTAGAATAAATATGATTGATTTTAATGTGTAAGTATAATTAAATGTACATATAAATTATTGGATTGATGACCTAAACACGATTCGTGTTTCGTGTTTTAACTTGAATGAGGAACATCAACTTCCATGAAGAGCTTTATTGGCACAGTTTATAAGACCTTCAAGAGGAGATGCTCGCGACTGCAACTAACAATCAAATGTCATTATTGCTAACCATATACTGATGTAAACAGCTATTGTAGGTTCGCCTGCGCGAGATAAAGGTTATCACACCAAAGAAGCTAGCTGTCATCAGTCAAACCTTAATATCCTTTTTCGAACTCATTTACGTATCACGTTCATGGGCACGTTGTGATTGAACGAAGGAATACAATAAAGAGGTTTCTTGGCAAATTTCAGAATGAAACAGACACTCAAGACTTCAACTCGAGATTTCAACAAGCAATCAAATATAATTATTACTAATTTTGTACTAATGTATAAAGCTATTAGGATTTCGCATCGCTGACAGGAGTACATTTACAAATGACGATTTGATGTAACTTGGGCACTTTAACTGCATCTGAAGTCTACGTTCTGAACAGTATAGATTGATGCCAGAAATGGTTAGTCTTACACCGTACAGTCGATAGTGGACACTAATTGAACTGATAAGAGTCTGGCATCATAACTACTTACTTTGTCTTTGTGATTTACCGAGGAACGTTCTTGATCGAACCAAGGATGAAATGGATGATTGTCATTGTTGATATCATTCGTATCTGTATACCTGTCGTCATTGCATATAACTTCTTATTGTGAAATTGATTATTTGCTGCATTTTGTTATATAATATTTGAACTTTTATTAGTCTATCATGTATTATGCTATTATTTATATTCATGAATACAATTTATAACACCTAGTAACTTGTCAAGTCTTTGAGGGGCACTTAGAAGGGAAAGATAAAGAAAAACGAGAATTTATGGATAACAACGAAACGAAAGTTTGGAGTACATGCACATCAGGTGGAATGTTAGGGTATAATAAGGTAGAATATATGTATACAAAATGAATGCACCTTCCAAATAAATCTATTGACCTCTGCATTAAATTTCAAACTCTTCAATAAAGTCTACTGGCTGGGGTTGTTTTTATCAATCAAATAATTACACTCTCTCATGTTTATATTGCAAATATTGTATACCCTATAGTGTTTTCAAATCGGCTTTGTAAAACCTTCCCATGTACGTATTTTAATCTCCATGACTTAATGTTATCACCATTTTTAACACTCTTTATAAATGCATCCTACCTTGTTAATATTTTAGAAATTCGAGAATTTGCAAATGATAAAATCTAAGAATTATGATCAATTGCATGTGTAGTTTCATGCACATTCTTACACAAGTACTTGTAATATAATCGTTTTTAGACGACATTCAATCTTCGTTCATACGAATATAACTCAAGTGTGCCTTACAGATATCAAAGACTCGTGGAATGTGGAAAGATCAATGTATTTTTACTGACCCAGCGAATATAACACCGCTTGTCATAGCTTGTTATAACTTAACACGTTTTTGGACTTCTCATAGTTTATGTACGCAGAGAGGACCTATTTATTGGAATCCTTGTTAGCATCAATTTCAGACGGCCCAATAATTGACCAACGTTGCAGTGCTGTGAAACGTGTAACAATATGAGCCCAGTCTGGCAAACTGGGGCATGAGGTCACTTTGGTGATGCCCAGTCAATAACTACTTGTTGGCATAATGATTTTTTAATATCTCAAATTTAATTGTTCACAATTTTCTTATGATGCGTTGTTTCTTTGGAAGCCTTCATTTTAAAGCGATGATTTCTAAAATCTGCATGACCAAAGGTATTGAATTATGAAACGTTACGTAAATGCTAATGTCTGGGTAATAACATTTTGTCAGCATGTCTCTAACTGGTTATTTTGGCAGTGCGATTGGTCCATACATTGGACAGGTATTTCGTGCTGGCCACACTAAACAAGGTTATTTATTTAAGTATGCTTGCCTGTGAGGCTATATAATTTTGTTAATGTATATAATCATCCAAAATTGACTCCCACAGTAAATATTGCATTGCTTGTGTGAGATCAAGACAATGGTAGTCAGAAACGAGGTTTCTTTATAGGGAAACGAAATGGGAATTTTAAAAATGTATCAAGGCACATTTTGTTTTTAATTGATTTGATTAAATGTAGATGTGGGGACATACTGAGAATATGTTATAGGAACAATATCGGAGATTGTAGATATAAACCTTGTGGAAGGACACGGATTGCAGCTTCTGTCATGGTTTATAGGGATATATATAAAGTTATGAGGTTGACTTATTTGCCATTATTGTCACAAAATGTGTATTTGTGTACTGGTGATAATAAGATGGCCATCTGTAATATATTCTCCTGAAACGAAAATAAATCCTTCAGGAGATAACATGAAACTTCCTCATCGTAATCGTATGACTGATGTCAATGCTTCTTGTCCAATCCCTCCAAAGGATTTAAATAACATCCAAATGGTTATATTACAGTTTGAACTAAACTCAACAGGAATGTCGCTGTGAAATACCCTGATTCCCTACCTGGTTTTCCCGTTGCACAAACGTGTTTGGGCTCACATTATGCAAGGGCATGAAGTTATAGCAGACTTCTTCGTGGTCACTGAAATGTCTTACATTGCCGCCTACTCTGTGTTTAACACATTTGATGACACTATCCAAATAATGTTTGTTTGGCAAGTCTTGATTAAAGTATTTTATACAAATAGACTCAAAGAGACTCACTGGTCCGATTGTCATTATGACAAGATGGCCACAAGACGTTTGCTATATTTCCATTGACACTTAACCTTCGTGAGGGGGCGCCTCTACTTACTTCACATTTAGTGTTTAGGTCAACCTTTTTCAAGACATGTGTCATATCATCAAAGACGTGTTAACACTCCAATGTGCATCACCAATAAAATATGTGCTTCAAACAGTTGGTACTAATTACCAAACCATGTATATGTAGCAAGCCGAAAATTGAAAGTCATGTATGCTGTGTTATGTTCATTTACATTATAACAAGACGACGACACTACATCTACTGCATTTAGACTGACTTGCCGATCCTATCCTTTGTCTGATTGTCGCCTATTCTAGGTGCAATTTTATGGTTCGTCTCGTTATCTAAACGACTCAAACATCCAGCACTGACACTATATTCTCGGTATTCTAACTACATCCAAAGCCATTGTCGTTAATGAAAACTCCAAGTTAATAGCCAGTCTAATTATTCGCCGCCCTGCTTACCACTCTCCCGGATAAAGGAATTTCTGATTGCGAACTTTCTCTTAATTATCTGTATGAGGTTAACATCTCTAACAAATTCTTAGATATTGTTACCAATGTTATGAAAATGATATTTTATAGACTGATAAATCCTGACTTCCTGATGACGTAAATGCACAATTCCTTGTTATCGAGTAGACTTATAACACGATGTTCATTAATCATTCGTTGAAGTTTCTGTTGAAGTGTGCAATGGTGTTTAGAATACATCACAACTAGTTTCGCACACACTTAAATCAATTGCATTGTTGTATACAATGAATTTGTGATCGATTACATTGGAATCGATGTATATACTACCAGACCACTGCTGTATACGCAATACTGATTGGTTTCTTATTTACTAAGCATCAATTCATGATATTTGTTTGAGTAAGTTGAATTTACTTGTTACCACTCCAGTATACGGCTTCTCGGATTTAAAAAGTTGTCTCCAAAATATACTATTCGTCCACTATTTCAGAATATCATGAATTATAAGGAATTTGTGACAATGAATTTACAATCCTTGATTGAGACTATTACGCCAATGGATATGTTTATGTGTTGTCGATCTACTGTGTCTTTCCCATCTCCTAAGAGTAATCTACATACTGTATGTAAGTATTCAACTCGCAATAATTTTGCGAGTTCACGTTTAAAACAATATGTATATGCTTACCTTACAATAATAATTCATTTATTTCATCTTTGTAAATTCCCTTTGCGTCCAGTGGTTTATACCCTCAAAAGTACGGACTTCGTTTATCAATTAGAAAATGTCATTTACAGTGTGCTAGCTTTCAATGCAAAAACAATGTCAATATCAGCACATTAAGCTCTCAATTTTAACATACATTTGGAGCAAAACTATCATTTCATTTGGCATTAAGTATATAATTTAACATTGTTGGGTATGTCTTTCAACAAAATAGGGCATGATGACATCACAGTCGCCATGTGGCTCCAGCGCCACCTATACAGCGTAGCGTCCCTATTCAGGGGGAAGGGTTGAACAATGTTTGTCAAACCTGATCATTTTGTGAAAACATTATTTTATCGGATAAAACTGACATGCTTATCGTGAATGTCCGTAGAACGTGTCACGATAAAGCTGAAAATAGAAACACAATAAGATTTGAGATATTAGATTAAAGATTCTGTATTTCTCTAAAACCATAAAAAGATCGTATATGACCGAATTTATAAGCCATTTAATTCTACTCAAAGACTCCTCATGATGAATTCTCTGACTGTGATTTATCGTGTAATACCAGGTAAGTACTATTTGGGTTTCCTCACATCCATAAGCGAAATCATAACTGTCTGTAAATAACCAGTGATGGCATCACAATAAAATAAAATAATTGATGCGCTTAAAACATTCATATTTCATTACAGTATACAATATAATAAATTGGCCTCAACCCTTTTTCGAATTAAGACCACTTCAAGCATTTTCGGTTTTGTTTGTTTGACACGAATAACCTTTCTATCATAAAACATGTTCACGAACATCATAAACTCAATGTTTCAACCATCCATCATAGATTGAGGTGCACATGTGGGTCCTTGCTGACATGCTTTATAATATATTTATTGGCATAGTATAATTACATCTTCAAGTTGAGTACCATGTCGGTAATTAACTCGAACTGATTTAGTCAGGACAAATGCAAATCTTTGTTGAATCAATAGAAAGCTTTGCCCGATAGATTTAGATGGGACAGGTTATGATTCTGGTGTACGATTTTGATTCCTTTGCCAGACATAATTTGGCATCATCTTTGGCCTTACGTACTAAAATTTTCCAAGAGCAATCCCTTGAATGAAAAACAAACTTAATCTTGTGGCAGGCATGTTGATTCTTTAAACCAAATTTTATGATGATTCAAGCACTTTGGCCAGACTTAATCCAGAACCAAGTTTACAGCTTGTAGTGAATTCGAAGTATCATTTGCATTCTTTGCCAGTGAGTCTACTTGAGTTACAGTTTCAGTGTCTATATACGTCAGTTTACGAGAATTCAACTACTTTAAATGAGAGTTTAGACTTCATCTGACTTGTTAGGTTTTTGGTGTGTTTGTTTGTCTCCATCGTGAAAACAGATCATAACCTCACGTGACCACACTATCCTCGAAATTTGTCTCTTTCAGTTGGCTATAAAAAGGAGTTGCTCCATAATCTATCAGTATTAGAACCCATGGGTAACTAAACGTCTGCGAATAACAAACATTCTGCAAGATGATCAAAGTTTATCACAATTCCATAATGATCTGTTGCCGATTTTAGTTATGCCTGTAAGAGATGAAGGTCATCACACCCCAAACCCTAACTCTGATTGGTCAAGCATTAAGATCCTCTATCGATCCAGTGTGTGTAATATGTTCTTATTTCAGATAATAAACAATAGGCATTCTATATTGGTTTTGGGTGTTTCGGATGGGGGACTTCAATTAAGACATTTCGTATGTGCTATATTCGAGATGTACGAAATTTGAGGTTTTATAATGATAATTTTCTGTTATAAATTTGCACAGTTGAAGCTTACAACAAACGCATGTAGGTGAAAGAAATGGAAAGATTGTTAATATTTTAATTATTATGGATGTTGTTGACGTTAGATTCTTTATTGGACAGATGAATATCCCCTGTCATTGAACAGAAATCCCTATTACAATGTATATACTGTTGTATTATTATAGTAACCTCGTGTCACTCAGATAATCCAAATCAGAACTTGAAATCTGAGGTAACTATGGCACTTTAAATGCATATGAAGACCTCATTCTGACGAGGTGCCAGCTGACAGGAGAGATTAGTTTTACAGTACATAAGGACGCAGAAAACTCGACAGCGGCCAGTAATTGAACCTAGACAGGTTTCTGACAACCTATATACTCACTTTGCTTTTGGTAATTGACCAGGGATCGATGGTAATCGAACCTCATCTTGACGTACAACGGTTTACCATAGCATGGCACAAGCTCTGCCTTCTCATCGTTTTAGTGCGCAGACAGAACCTACATATTGGAATCGTTTGTAGCACCAATATCAGACTAAATATATATAATTGACTTACACATCGCTGAGGAATATGTTACAATATGGGGCTTATGGTGTTTTCAAGGAACCCCGCTCTATAGAAGAACCCTTCGGTCATGAGTTCACTTAATAACCTCAGAAAAAAAAACTTTTTGATATAACCATCTTCATTATCTTGAGTTTACAGTCTTTTTATTTGGTGTTGCTGTCTCAAACAATAGAAGCAATAAGATCTACATATTCAAGGAAACGGTACGTTTATAGTCATAACAGGTTCATCTAAACAGTTTGAAATATTCAAAAGAATATGTTTTCCATGTTTTCAAAACATTTCTGAGGGAAATGGAGTGAATATATTTGTTGAGGTTTATTTTCACCACCAGTATGTCTCTGTACATGACATTGACGTACATTGATACATTCAGGATATTGGAGGTACACTGATATTTGTTGCTGTACAGACTTAAAGCTTTAAGTACAGACATGGAAGATTCACGAGAGTACTACAGAGGTAGCTGATTAAACTTTACTCTCAAAATTAAACAGGACTTAACATAGCATTTTATTTTAGGAAGTAACATTACGAGAATAGAGGAAGGTTAACAGTATGTATGGTATGTGTATATCTCAGATAACCCTCCGTGGGATGGGAAGCAATACTAATGGTCTAGTCGTGACTTGGATAGCATTGGTCATTACTGTGCATCCCGGTTCACATACATACATAATTCACCTTTAAAAAGTGCTGATCGTTTATCTACCGAAGGACACCAACCAGCAGTTGATGTGTACCTGTTAGTATGGGTTTAATATGCAAATACTTAGAGAATAACCAACTCAGTACTAGTGATTACGGGAAATATTCACGAGTCGAAATGATGTTCACAGTCACGAGCGACTGAATATCATTTCGACGAGTGTATATTTCCCGTAATCACTCGTACTGAGTTGGTTTTTATATATATTACCCATTGCATTCAATTAAATACACACAACGACAAATGTTTCTTTTTTTTAGACTGTAGTAGCTGGACACTGATCAGCTGATTTGTATTCATGCGCGTGTTACACCGAACATCTCAAGTGGTCAAAAACTATACAAAATAGTTCTTTAATAAAACGACGATAAACTAATATAATATTGGTCTGTTTGTATAACCCATAACATTGTTGTCATATATGACGCACATTTACATACATACAACCTGAAGTTATTGTAATAAGTACATCATGACACCTTACTGCAATACTTACAGTATGATTGACTGACGTGTGGGAGTGACTGGACTGTGAACAGCATACCGTTGAACCGAAAATTGGAAAAACCTGTCATTTTTTTAAAAAACGACATCGTTAACAAGTAGTAATGCTCACAAGAAGAATCTACAACGAACTCAAAGAATCAAATGTGTATGCCAAGGGGGTCAACCAATCTGAAGTTTAATCAATATTTCGTCTCAGGAATGTGGATTCAGTTCATGTCACGTCGGCCGTAGATCCACAACAAAGAACGATAACTCTAATCGGACGTTTACTGACGGTGAAGTCGATGGAAATTATGGACCCAGGAAGTATGTACCCTGGGAAATTTATTGTAATGAATGTCGAATATAGATACACTGCATGCAAAGGGACGCCAAGGTGAACGATTCTTTCGATCATAGCGTGATTGAATGTCAAACAACAGGTTTGATCTCATTCTGCACGCTTATTCTGATTCAGAAACAATGAGAATAGTGCATAGAGTGTCCAATATGTTCTGATGTTGTCTGTCGTTGATGGTTAGGTAGATCTAATTATTTATAGATGGAACATTCCCGTGTCGGGAACTGCTCATGTTTTACGCTTTTGTCAGCCATGTATGTGTACAAACAACGACAACGTGAAGCCGTTTTAATTGTTAAAACATTATCGTCAATAGCGTGTCAATTATAGTATTAATGATAATGTAGATACATATATTATAATATATATATAATAATAATAATAATAATAATAATTTCGAATACAGAACATGTAATCAACTAAATATGTTTATATTCTTGACCTCGGTTTTCATTATTAAAATCGAGATGTTCGGCACGTTCTATTTATCAATGAAACAAGAAAGTAGTACCGTCAGCCAATCGTCGTGTCATTCTCTAGCTACTGACCAATCAGCGTTGAGAAGCACTAAAGAGCACATGTGCGAATATCAAAAAATAATCACCTGTGTATCCTAACCTGTACAGGTACATTGTTTTAACGACGATTCTGTTCTGAATAACAACATATTTATTGTGAACAAACATGAAGGTTTGGAGGTGGAATGTATATATTATGCTTATTTTTAACTGTTGTGACCATACGGTTCATATATTTCGAATGAAGTGTAATAAATATCCGTCTCCATGTCTCTAATTACATTGTTATTTGTGGTTACAGACAGTATAAACCTTAACTGTACTAAAAAGTACAACATGGTGTTACTAGGTTAAACAGCTCAACAAAAGTATCATCAATTTGTTATCACCAGGTGCATGTAAATGAAATACAAGTATTGTGAAGACTTGATATGGCATTGTAAAGTAAAATTAAAGTTAACAACTGGGAAGGTACATCTTCATCCGAAATTTGTTTTATACACCAAGTGAAGTTTAGCTAGGAATTATGAGTTCTGATGCAGTGAAAAAAACAACTAAAAAAACATATTCATGAAGATTATTTCACATACCATGTTTAATTTAGCTAGGCATTATAACTTTAGAGTTCTGCTCTGAAACCAAAGCTATAAAAACAATTTTCCTGGAACTTTCATGAAATAAAATGAACAAGTTTTTGTGGAGTAATGATCCGAATGACAAAACTGACGCAAGGATTCACGATGTGTCATCACATAACAACCCCATGTTGTTATCAGTCAAATGTTAAGATCCTCCTTGGAGTCAATTTGTGCACCATTGTCTTATGTCAGTTATATGCAAAAGGCAGTTGATAGAGGTTACGTGTGTTAAATTGATATGAGAGAATTCAATCATTTCTTGGCACAGATCAGAATGAAATAGATACTGAATAGGAAATGCTCGTGATTACAACCAACCATCAAATGTCATTATAATCTGATATCTATATGCTTATGTATAAAGTAAATTTAACGTCGCCTGCCGGATATTAAGGCCATTACACCGTAAAAGCTAGCTATGATCAGTCAAACCTTTTCAAGCCAATTTACCGTGTTCCTATGTCAGATGTACACTAAATGCAGTGAAAATTGGTTTCCCGTGTTAAATTGAACAACAAACTTCAATAAAAAAAGGTTTCTTGGCACTCAGGATTTCAACTTGAGCTTTCAACAAACAATCAAATATGATTTTTGCTTATTATATATGATGTATGAACTTACATCTGACAATTTGATGTAACTTGGGCACTTTAACTGCATCTAAAGTCTTCATTCTGAACATCATATGACTTTTGTCAGACATGGTTACTCATACAGTGTATAAGGAAGGGGATGGAGTCGATAGTGGACAATAATTGAACCTAGACACGATTCTGACATTATAACTTCACACATTGTCCTTTTGGTTTGCCAAGGAACGTATTTAATCGAACATTAAGCACTAACAATATATCCTCAATATTCTAACTCCAAAGCCTAGCGTTGAATCGAGAAATGGGAAAAAAACTGTCAGCGTTTACAAGTAGTCATGCTAACAAGAAGAATCTGCAACGACCTCATAGAATCAAATTTGTATACCAATCTGAAGTTATCTTTTATGAAAACTCCGAGTTAATAACCAGTCTAATTATACGTCGACCTGCTGACAACTTCCCCAAATAAATGATATTCTCATTTTGAGCTTTCTCTGTATTATATATCTCCAACATCTGTAGAGAGTTAACATCTCCAACATATTATGCGATACGATTACCAATGTGATAAAAATGGTATTATAGAGATTTGTAAATTCTGTGTTCCCGATGATGTAAATCTATGATGTTTCGTTGTCGTGAGTAGACTTATAACATGATCGATGTTAACATGTGCAGTGTTATTTTGAATACTGTAGAACTAGTTTGAAACATAATTAAACATTTTGCATTGATGTATGAAAGAGATTTGTTATCGATTACATTGAAATTGATGTTTATACAACCATGAAATTACTGTCCAAAGTTTAGGGATAGTTTTACATGTTGTCGATCTACTGTGTCTGCCCCACCGTGTAACAGATGCCAACATTTTGAGAAATGCAACATCAAAAACCAATATTTGTATCAATCTTGCATAGGTATATACAAGATGTAATTTATATTCTGTATGTGAGTATTCAACAAGCAAAAGTTTTTTCGAGTTTACTTTGAAAACCATTGCTAAACTTACAAAGATTGTTCATTTATTCTTTTTGAGTATCTTTGTAATTACCATCTGTACCCAGTGGTTAAAACCCACAAAGTTTATCTATTAACAAGCAAATGTCCTTGACATTGTGCTCCGCGGACAATGCATTTAACCTGTGCATGGCAACTTAATTATATTTTGGAGTTAACAAATAATCTCACATGGCCCTTATTATATAATGATATTATCACTGCGTATCACGGCCGCGGAACTTGTCACAAGATCACAGAAAATAAAATCACAATATAGAAATTACGACCAGTGAGAGTAAAATACACAGTTATAAAACCGCTTTGAATTTTTCAGTGTACATTCCTGCAGAGTAAGAACACATATTGTTTTGAGTTTATATTGGACTGTTAAGTTCATTTCTTAATTAATCAAACATATTATTCTTCTTCTAGAAACTTATTTTAAAATGTAACCAAGTACTCAATATCAAGGTAACTTCCTTTTTGCGCCAAATGCTCCAAGAAAGTTTCTATATCTATATGAAACGACTCAGATATTAACATTCATACCGTTTTGGTCATGATTCCGTGTTTTCCACTTGGATGGAACGTATTCCAAGTAACATTCATCACCGCATTAATACGAGCAAGTCGGCATTCGCTTCTAACAAATGCGTTGTTTTTGTAAATTGAAATCGTTTTGGATTCTTGTGTACTTGTTTAGTCTAATACTCTTTAATAACTCGATATGTGTATAGATTGTGCTGTTTCTAAATTGAGACTGCAACATTAATCACATTGCATAATCATTACAAAAAGGGTGTATCCTCAGACAAATATAGGTATATGAAAACGTTTCATTGCAATGCATAGCCGCACTGGTGTTACAGGATTTTCCTCTGCAATAACACTAACAGGCGCAATATAAGTGAAATACTTTTGAAACAGTGCTAAACACCAAATCACCTCATCTCAGACAGTAACGGTATAAAGTGAAAAATAGTTGAAACCCTTACAATAAACATCTACATGATATTTGGAGGCAGTATACCAAAGATGATGAAGATTGACCAAGTAGTTTTCGAGTACTGCTCCGGAAACGATCTGATGACGGACAGACAAACAGACGGACGGACACACGCAGCCAATGACTATACCCCCTCCCGCATTAAATGCCAGGGAGATAATAAATGAACTTGATGAATAGTCAAGAATGTAACAAAACTGTCTTATTTACATTTCTGAAATTATTCCCTTCATAAATTCATATAAGGTATTTAATGTGAATAGAAACATTTCTTAATGGTTAATTCTCTGACTGTGATATATCAATAATATTGTTTCCTCACATCAAAAGCTGTAAATATAACTGTCTGTAAATAACCAATGTAGGTATCAATTCGTGAAATAACATATTTGATGCCATTCATATTTCATTTCATTATTCAAACTAATAAAGTGCTGTCAAACTATTCGAGACCACTTCAAGCACCTTCGTTTTTGTTTGTTTGACACATTTAACCTTTTCGATCATAAAACATGATCACGAACATTATGAACGCAATGCTGCAACCATCCATCATAGATCGCCGTGCACTTGTGGGCGCCTGTTGACATGCTTTATTATATTTATCGGCACACTGTAGTTTTCGAGTCAGCCTCAATTTGAGTACCGTGTCAGCAATCAACTCCAGTTGATGCGAACATGACAGATTCAAGTCTAATTTATCGAATCAATAGAATACTTGGCCCAAAAGGCCAAGATTCGGCATGTTTTTATTCCGAAGTATATACGCATAGACTAAAATCTATTCCCGAATTGGAAGTTGGATTCCTTTTCCATCTTTAGCTTCACTATCTGCGATTTTATTAGAAAAAGCATTTGAATAATATATAAAACTGTATCGTGTTGAAGGCATGTTGATTCCTAACACTAAACTTTCAAAGGGCAAAAAGTGGTGGAATCCGCCTTGTTGGATACTTTCGGATCCTGTCAGCCCAATTTGGGATCTGGTAAGCGGATTCCACAATTGTTGCCATATGTTTCTGATGATGCAGGCATTTTGCTCTGTAGACTTGATCTACAAGCAAGTTTACTAATTATCCCCCACCGTGTTAAGCGCGAAGCGGTTGATATGGTATTTGGCTGCGTTCGTACGTCTTATAAAATGGGATTCTTTCCATATTTTGCTTATGGGTTCATCATAAGGAGAGTAATGTTCCTTCAGAGGTTTATGACCTTGACCGTCATTTCAAGGTCACAACTAGTCTTTGTCATTTAACCCTTGTCTATGAGATATCTCAAGATCCATTCACTGGATTCTCTTCATGTCTTACACATAGCTTTTTCAAGGAAAGACAAAGGGCTGATTAGATTGTCAAGGTCACAGCGAAACTTTGAATTGTTCGACATGTTAATGTACATGTAAAGCTTGTCAGTGGGATATCTGAAGAACTTTTCATCATAATTTCATCATATCTTACACAAAACACCTCCTAGGGAATACAAAGGGCTGATTATATATTGTTTAACCTCTACATCATTCTAAAGATCACAGCAGAACATGTTAAGCTTGTCAGGGGAATCGATATCACAAGAACTGTTCATTGGATTCTCATCATTAACTTACACCAGTGGTTCTTTAAGGGAAAATTCTGGGCCAAGTCTAGTTTGCTGATCTTGACATAATTTTTTCAATTTTGAAGTATTAATTTGCAGCGGGGGATCATGTCACCTTAGTGACAACTACTTGTTCTACTAAATTTACTTAATCCATAAATGTCAACTTTTTTAAATGAGAGTTAGGATTTTAACTGACACGTTTGTATTTTCTTCATTATCAGTATGTTTGTGTCTCGATCGTAAAACAGATTATATCCTAATGCGACCACATTATCTTCGAAATTTGCGTCTTTCATTTTGCTATAAAAAACAGAATTGCTCCATAATCTGTCAGTTTTAGCACCCGGGTTTAAATAAACGTC
Source organism: Gibbula magus (assembly GCA_936450465.1). Classification (NCBI taxonomy): domain Eukaryota; kingdom Metazoa; phylum Mollusca; class Gastropoda; order Trochida; family Trochidae; genus Gibbula; species Gibbula magus. The sequence continues at coordinate 43,809,462 of OW388303.1, forward strand.
GACGACCAATAAACAATCAGCGATGTGATTAAGGTTATATGACTAATCCATATCGATCGGTTCTAGTTACGCCTGTAAGACATAAAGTCCATCACACCACAAACTCTCACTGTTATTGGTCAAACATTAATATCCTCTATCCAGGCAATGTTTGTGTCATTTTATTATATCAGGTGTACACACAAGACAGTCGATATTTGTTTGGGCTGATAATGGAGCAATTCGATGAAGAGCTTTCGTCACACATTTTACTGATCTTTAACTGATGGAGAAACTCGATATTTCAGGTAATGAAATAATAATTTTCCGTTTTAAATCTGCACACTTCAAGCTTGAGGCAAATGCCTGTAGATGCGAGACAGGGAAACTGTCACCAGCGAGTGAGTTTATATATGGCGTTGAAGCCATTTTTTAGTTGACAGTTTGATATATATCCGTGGCTTTCTCTGAACAAACATCGCTATTATCCTCTATCCAGGCAATGTTTGTGTCATTTTATTACATCAGGTGTACACACAAGACAGTCGATATTTGTTTGGGATGATGATGGAGCAATTCGATGAAGAGCTTTCGTCACACATTTCACTGATCTTTAACTGATGGAGAAATTCGATATTTCAGGTTATGAAATAATAATTTTCCGTTTTAATTCTGCACACTTCAAGCTTGAGGCAAATGCCTGTAGATGCGAGACAGGGAAACTGTCACCAGCGAGTGAGTTTATATATGGCGTTGAAGCCATTTTTTAGTTGACAGTTTGATATATATCCGTGGCTTTCTCTGAACAAACATCGCTATTATCCTCTATCCAGGCAATGTTTGTGTCATTTTATTACATCAGGTGTACACACAAGACAGTTGATATTGGTTTGGGCTGATGATGGAGCAATTCGATGAAGAACTTTCGTCACAAATTTTACTGATCTTTAACTGAAGGAGAAACTCGATATTTCAGGTTATGAAATAATAATTTTCCGTTTTAAATCTGCACACTTCAAGCTTGAGGCAAATGCCTGTAGATGCGAGACAGGGAAACTGTCACCAGCGAATGAGTATATATATGGCGTTGAAGCCATTTTTTAGTTGACAGTTTGATATATATCCGTGGCTGTCTCTGAACAAACATCCCTATTACTTTTTTTTATACTGTTGTATAAAATTATATGAACTTCGTGTCACTCACATAATCCAATATTAGAATTGACAGTTTGATGTAACCTTGACACTCTACTGCATCTGAAGTCAGCTTAAAGGGTTTCCCGCTGACAGAAGTGGTTAGTGGTACATCGCATAAGGACACTAATTGCACTTATTGAATCAAGACAATATCCTGATAACACAAGTGCTTACTTTGTTATTTGTGATTTACAATGGACCATTGGTAATCGAACATATTCTTGACATATTTTTGATAGAAATGTGAATGTTATAGTTGATCATCACTGATACACATAGTTTGAACTGCTTAAAATGTACTTTAAAACATAGCTGCATAATCTGAACTTGTGATCTTATGAAATATATAACAAGCACTAGGTTTGACAAATAGACATAATTGTTATTTAAGCTTTATTCATTGAAAGGAAGTTTTCGAAATGGTTATAACTTAACAGAGTAACAGTTGCCGACCTAATGCCCTGAGATACTGAGATATGTTCTCGTGCTGTGATTGTTTTATTAGTCGACATCTGGTCTACAATCATATACTTGTCCTTAAATCCAGATTGTCTTTATTCATGTGAATATACAATCATCTTTACTGACTCGACATTAATATGATTTACCATAACATGGGACGTACTGTGCTCTCTCAAAGTTTTAGTGCACAGACAGAACTTACATATTTGAATCCTCTATAGCATCAATTTCAGACAAGTATTAACTCACGTCATAGTGCTGAGAAACATGTTATTTTATGGGTCTAGTCCGGTAAACTCGTCATGGAGGTTTTTTTTCCAGAAAAGGATTTGCCACAAGTTGTTCAACTAAAATGTCTTAAAATATCGCTTCCTGGGCTCATAACAATGAATGATAAGCTGATGACAATATTGGGATGTACAGCTCTACACTTAACACACGAAGAATAAAGAAGACGGCAAACTGTCAAGAGATGTTTTTAACATCGTGATCAAACGTTACCCAAAAGGTACTAAAAAGTTAATGCTTTGAAAACTAGAAATGGTTAATGATGGTTATATAACCGGTATATGTTCAGTGAAGGGATACGGTTTTATTACAATATGATAATTGGCAGCTGGCCTATCAACTAGATATTATTGGTACCTAATTGTATATACTATATCCACAGAGAATTAGATTCTATAACTATATAAATAAGATATAATATTTTATCTTGTGACTAGCTTTGTAACGTGAGTATTTGTTTTTCAGAATTTTGCTTACATTGACATTTCTCTTTTAGTCATCAGAATCATGAAGAACCGATTATCTTTTCCATCCATTTAAATCGTTTGCGAATTATACTGTTTGTTCAAGTGATTATTACCATTTTGACCATAAACGTAAACAACCAATTATTTTAAAACTGCTGTGAAAGAGACTTAAATATTGTCTTCTCTCTAACATTTGTTCAAATGAGGAAGAGAATGTCAGCTAACCTGTTTTGCCCATCATAGAATTCCCTTAAGTATGAGCGTACTTGCTATTATCTTTTAGGTTAACTTTTTCAAATTATTTTCAAGTTTCCATATTCATGCAATTGAATATGATGCAGTCAACTTTTATGTATCTTAAGACTTTTGACTCAAGTCTACATTAAATGTTTTTTTTCAAGTGTGTGTCTGTACTGAGCATTGTCATTGCTAATTATCTTAGGATTGACATACATAGAAGCTAATATAAAGCTAAAGTATCCTCCTTTTGCAATAATAGTGAAGTGACATAGTCCTAAAACTGGCTTCATTTGAAAGATTGAAAGTTCTGAGATTGTTTTATGGTATTAATAATAAATGATTTAACATCTCATACAGTGTTGTCAAGCCCCTACGAAAAACGAACATTGAATCAAGACAGCCAGTAGTTACTCGAAATTATGATCGTCTATGGTCAACATTTATTTTGTCTCTGGAGTTATAATGTAGCACAATATAGCATTGTGTATTGCAAAGAAAATATCCGAACTTTGAGGAGGTTGATTTGATTGAGATATTTTGAGGTCACCTTTTTTCGAGACCCGTACCCTCCGATTTAGTGACTTACATTGTAATCAACGCATCCTCGACTTTCAGGGGACGGTATCTAACGTTCAAAGTACTTTATCAATTTCGAAAATGTTTAACTGCTAAAACTTAGTTTGAATTGTATTTTTCAGGAATAATCACTATATTGGTAATTTTGCAACGAAATATTTGCTTTTCTGATGCAATGTCTTTCCATCATGAATTCTTCGTAGACAAATATGCCAGCATAATATACATTTTGTTAGCCATAACAATGACATACCAAGCATCTCATACATTTTCATTGTTTGGACATTAATTGAAGCTGAAATAGGACTTTACCCTGCCTGCTTACTATCCCTCTCATCCTGATAAATCGTAAGTGCTCTAATTTTCTTTACAAAAAAATGTGTATTGAATATCTTGATTGAGTATCTTATGATAATCTTGTATGATAATGATTTTATTTGCTATGAAAATACCTTATTCTAGACATTACAAGATGTTGCAACAAACGTAGACAGCTCAGTAATGAGCTAATTCCCACGGTGGTGGAAGATTAATTATGCCTTGCGCGCTTTTGATTGTCTCTGAAAAGAAAACAGGATGTCAGTACTTAACAGTACGTAAACTGATGTATAGGGGAACTCAAGTGAAAATGTAAGTTGATTGTATAAGACCATGCAAATAATTGTCATTTATCAAACCTGAGCATAGCTTTCCACATCTGTTGGTCATTTGTAGAATACTCGAACGGATCACCTTTGCCCAAACATTTCAAATGGAATTTGTTTGCCAATTGAAACAGTGGTTTAGCTGTGGGAAACACAAATTCATCATATTAAGCCACTGCGTTCAACAAAACTAATACAATAGTGAAGACAACCAAAATCATGTTATTTTGAACTGTCACAGTTTTAGTTCCAATGTTATAAAAAGGCCAAATCATTCCAATTTGTTTATTACCCTTTTCCTTAAAAAAGTCTGTATTTCAATGGAATACTGTGAATAAAGTGATAAAGTCGGCCGCTGTCTATGAAGTTCAGCAACAACGGGCGTGGTTCGTTGGATGGGTTCGTTACCCGCCTCATTGCTGGATACAAAGTGAGAGTTTGAATGGTAATACCCTGCCCCACACTGCGACATGATTTGAGAGGGTCGAAGTGTCACCTTTGTCAAGGGACTTTATTTTAAGTGTGCCTTTGTTCACACAGCAGTACAATTGTGTTACTGGTTTGGAAGTAAAGGCAATGTGACAGACATCCTTCGAGGGCCTTAATTAGTAGATCAAGTTGCATTCTCCAAGGGGAGTTGAGAATGAAGAACGAATGATGGTGGTCCTTATACCAGGGTAATAATGTGTGTAGCGTTTTGAGTATGCGCCTTTGTGTTGTGGATTCAGCGCAATATAAATATCCGCATTATTATTAGATGTTGGTGATGAGCATGTTTTGAATAGAGAACAATCAGAGTAAGGTTAGAGTTGTTATTCTACTGAAATACCGAATCAGTAGAGCTGTGAGTATTAGGAAGAAATACTGGTTTTCAAATTAGCCGGACTGATTTCCGAGAGGAGAAGGTCACTGTTGTGATCATATGTTGTTAATTATTTAAGTTGATTGATGGTTTGGTCAAACATAAGCTTTAAAATCGTTAAACAGAGAGTGCACAACATTGGTCAAACACTACTTTTAATATAATAATGTCTGGGTTACCGTACATTTACATTTGATATGCCAGATTACATTTGTATCTGAGGGGCAGACATCAGTTTGTGGGTGGACAAACTAATAATATTTGACATTGTGACAGGTGAAATAGGATGTTATTCTCTATAACCACGTGGGAGACATCATCCTAGCGACAAGTCGGACGCTTAAAGGGAGTAACAGACACCACATGAAGTGTCAGATTTGTATGCGAAGGCTTTGTATAACATATGAAGCCAGTCGATTATTGCATAGCTCATACAAGATGTGTTTCATGATTGGCAATGAAAAACAGCTAACATCTTGAAATTCATCATGAAGCATGTTTTTCTGATGCGGCGTCACTTGTATGCAATAAAACCAAACTTTCTATTTTTTCTTATGCAAACGAGACGGCATTATTATTAAATTGAGATATCAAATAACTGATCTTATTTCATCATGTTTGATATTCCTTCCATGCCTGCTGAAACGACTTTATATCAAGTATAGCGAAATCACAATCTCAGTGAATTTGTACTCGGATCATGTAACTGTATTCAAAATTCAATTATTTTAAAAGTACAAAGGAAATAAGTTCAATCCTTATTGCCAAATCAAAATATTATTAAAAATTATCAAATTATATGTATAAAGTCTGATTATTTCTAGGAATTAATGGCTGACTTTTCAGCAAAAATATTAAATATATAAATAGTGAAATATTCATACACATAAATAAATTGTGTCGCTGCTGAGCTGTATCATACTTGTTGCGTTCACTGATTTTGTTAAACAGGGACATTCAGGATTTCTGTATGAAGTCCAAGATGATACAGATGTGATGTACAATAGAAGATAGTATGATTGGAGAGCAGGTATTTTATTGCAATGAATGCGACGTTTCTGTGAAGATATTAACATTCTTTGCAAGATGAGATAATATTATAACAGGCGTTACATTGAACAGTTCTATATAGCCATGGATGAGACGTGGATAGAACTCATGTCAAGGTCTTCATGTTGTAATTGCATCACGACAAGTCACCTTTATTATTGCAAAATATGCAAACAATCTAGACATTTACAAAACCATTTACTATGTTCTTGGATAAACTGGCGCAGAGACATTCCTCATTACATGTTTTAACCAAATTAAAATGTATTGACCAATTAAGTCTTATTGAAATGGCTTAACTTTTTAATGTTTGTTCGTACAACAAGAAGAAGGCTAAAACAATACTCCTTACATAGCTTCGGGATAGAAGAAGCTAATGAAAACACTGACTGGCGAGCTCTAAGCAAGCAATCACTTTTTCCCAGTTTGATAACTGCTGTCCAGGTTTACCCTGACGTTAAGTAGAGATTGTTGCACCAGATGTGTTAGAGGGGTAGTGTGTTGCAGTCAGCAAACTGAAATAGCACATCAATTACGTCTACTCGCATCCTTGTGCACACAGATGCAGTAAGATGCAGCGACTTTTGGTCGATTACCCTGGCCTATAGGGGAGGAGGAAGTGGTTGGTACACTAATTGTAAGACCGATGTCCTAAGGTTCCCCAATAAACCAAATACATTCATGTCGTTACGAACCAAAATCCGATTTCGTGAGTGAATGACAGTACTGTTTGTTAAGCATGCCGGAGTCAATTAAGATTTATTTGCTTGCCTTCTAAATATTGCTCTGCCAGCGGTGGAGGCAAGCAAATTTAATACGATCTGATGCCTCTCTCTGTACTCGCAAAAATGTACATGAAAGGTGGCATTTAGAGGAAGAGTGAGTATTACCCAGTTGCCAGGAAAACAGGCATTCTTTCACATCTAATTTAAGTATTCAAACAATAACTACATATGTTGCTAACTTCAAGAGCACCAGCAAATCTCGTTATCAATTATCAATTTCATTTTCAATTTCGATGAGTGACAGACGTTTAATATTTGAATGTGTATCCATTGTCACCAGATTATTTAGATGTCATGTTGTTCAAGCTCAGCAAATATTACGCAATGCTAAATCCGGATCATTTTATTTACATGTGCATTTACACATGTTGACATGATATGTCTGTGTCCACAGATCAACGTCATTACTCACATTGTTAGGAACATCTGAAGATGGTTCAGGTCTCGTCACATTTAACCGTTGGTGGTCCCAGGCTGATGGGTTTCTGCTTCAAAAATCAGTGTTATCAACTAGAAACCAAAAGGCTTTCCCTTGTTGCATCAGTACTGTGTTGCAGTTGCATACATATCTTTTGATGGAGGTGAGGTGAGGTTAGTTGGGATTTAACGCCGCTTTCAATAGTATTTCACTCATATCACAACTGCCAGTATTACTTAACGGAGAAAGCCCGCAGCACTATGAGGCTGTATTGCAGTGAAACCAAACGTTTGGAATTAGCATACCATGGGTGCTACTTCTCTGTAGCGTTGCACCAAACCTTACTGCATGTAGAACAGTTCTACTGCAGACAAAGTTACAGTGTGTGTTTCGAACCCCGGACTCTTGATCCGAAGCTGAACGCTCCGCTATTCCGCCCCTTATTAGATCGATTATTTATTCTTTTGAAATGAAGTGTTAACGTGAGAAGCTTTATAATTTGGATAATCTGAGTGTGTTTGTTACATGTTCTACAGAAAAACATTGAACTTTATACGTTTTAAGGGTAGACACTTTGTATGCCATGTCCATGTATGTCATATGATAGGGAATAGTTTGTGACATCAAACCTTTATTTTTGCTAAATATACTATTCAAGAGTCGTCCTCTGTAAACTTGGACATTTTATTTTATTTTGGGTTTAAGGATAACAAGTAAATACTGCATGCGTGTTGAAGGTACGATTGTGTGTGTCCTGTATTGATGAAACCATTTAAATTATTTTAGGAGATTGAATGTCTATGTTCTAAGTCTTGTTCATGTTTTCACAGCTTAAAATACTATAAAAGAATGTGCAAAAGTCATTTTACAAAAGCAAAATAGATAGAAAATCCGATATCAGATAATAAACTATATACTTCAGGATTTAGAGATAAAACAAGAACAAAGTTAGCATGGCTCACATACCCCCGCCATCCGCTATCCGTCTATTGAGAATTATAGATGTGAAGGGTACTAGGTTTAAAAACAGCTTCAAGCATCCTAATATTGTCCAAAATAATTTCAGGAACTGACTGTTATTACGAAATTTCATTCATCCAGATGTAATATTTTTCAGGTAACCTAATTTTTCCAAATAGAGCATCACACCGGTAATTTGTACCAAGTTTAATTACAGATTCAAGGGATTCATAACTCCGTAAAAAATAAAATTTTGGAACTGGACTGTGAACTCGATGAAGAGTATCATCTGGACTACCTACATGTAAGTTTCATTCACCTAGATGTAATAGTTGCCGGGAAAACTTGTCCAAATTGGAGCATCACAGCTCTTTTGGTACCAAGTTCAATTTGGGATTCAAGGGCCATAACTCAGCACCAAAAAATATTTCGGAAATTTTAACTCGATGAAGAGTATCATCTGGACTACCTACATGTACAATTTCATTCACCTAGATGAAATAATTGTCGAGAAAACTTGTCCCAATTGGAGCGTCACATATCTTTTGGTACCAAGTTCAATTTGGGATTCAAGGGCCATAACTCCGTAAAAAATAATATTTCGAAGCTGGTTTTAGAACTCGATGAAGGGTATCACCTGGACTACCTCCATATAAAATGTCATTCACCTAGATGTAATAGTTTCCGAGAAAGCTTGTCCCCATTGGAGCATCACAGTTTTTTGGTACTAAGTTCAATTTGGGATTCAAGGGCAATAACTCCGTCAAAAATAATACTTCGAAACTGGTGTTCGAACTCAATAAAGAGTATGGTCATGAGTACTCACAATCAAAATTTCATTCACCTAGGTTATACAGTATCCGATAAAACGTGTTGAACCCATTGAACACAATAAAACTAAGTCCAAAATCTCAGAAAATTTAAAATTGTCTGTGCGCGATCGGAAGAACATGGTTAACAACTGTACAAAGTTTGGTTGATGTACCTTTGACGGTTTTTGAGAAAATTGACCTAACGGAAGGACGGACGGACGAAAATAACGGGGTATAATAACTCAAATGCATTAAATACCTAATTCTATATATATAAATGTCAATGAGGCGAAACATGAGCTTTTTGCTTGGGGCATTTACCTTGCTTTACCTTAAATGTTTCAAAATTCATTTGTTACAATATGCAAGGAAACTAGATACTTAAAGGTTGGTCTTATTGGTCAATACACTTACGCGATTTATACCTTTTTAAGGGAAATTGCATTTGTTAATGCTTCGTAATATTTTGAATAATTTATTACAAAGTAGAATGAAGAACTATATATCATGTTTATCTGTGAGATATTATTAATCATCATTTCAACCTCAAGAATTGCTATCAAGAAGTATTGTCAAGAAGCATTACATGTGTAGTCGTAGGCAAATTGTGACATTTGTAACATGATGATAGGCCACTACATGTTATCTAAGAGATTGGTCGTACTGCCTAGATGAGAGGACAACGACAGGTTTGGGGATCATAATCAACCGAATAGGTATACTTTAAATTAGCAAATTTTTTTAAAGGAATTTAAATATGTTGTCCTACATATTCTTATAAATAGTTCTGGAATCTTGCAACGGCAAACTCTCAACAACGTTTAATTAAATTCATAATATTATAATATTTGTTACAGTAACTCGGGGAAGTTGAATAAAACTTTGATAGCTAGATTACAATGTATATATATTTGTTTATGGATAATTAATATATGTAAATCGTTATTACAGTATACATCACACAACTTAAACGATAGAAAGACAACTCAAATTGAACAACACATTGTTTGATTAGTAATCGAAGCTTTTATCCCAAAACGGCCACAATACAGTCTCCATTTTACCATTTACATTGGCATTCACATCCTTTTCTATTATTCTCTAGCCTTATAACAAGATACATCAAACCATGCCTTTTTAAAGGCTTTTCTTATCACTTCAATGTTTAAATTACCATCTGTCCATATGTTTTCGCATATTCGACTTTTCCTCAAGAACCACTAGCTCAGAAAATAAATTATGCGAAACCTATTAACAATTTGGTTTGAGTATGGTGGTTACCTTCCGCACGTGATACAAAATGGATCAAAGAAAAACGTTATTACGATAAACTGCTATTGTCTGAATTGGTTTACATAGACAAGAAACGAACAGTGTGTACATAAGTGGGAGATTGTGTCAGCATTTCCTTGTGTTTGTTGTTATCTTTACCAACCTGAGGCTTTTTTCTGCTGCTATTCAAGTTTTTGTCAAATCGATATGGTCTCCATGGTTATTTGTGTTCTTGCTTTAAGGATTCACTTCTTTGATTCCTACTTTTTATAAGTTCACTGTGATGTAGTTCATTGTCCCGTATACTTTAAAGAAAGACTGTAGGTCACAGTGTCAGCCTCGTGGAGAAATTAAATAATTTAATCACGAAGGTACAGAGACTGACTACCTGTGCTCTTCTTTAAGGCGTAACTTTGACTGGTCGATGCAAATACATACATTTATGAAGAAAAAATATTTGCAGGACAAAATATGCCATTTGCAGAATTCTTTATGGTGATGAGTTTGTTTCAAATGTGAATAAATAAACTGATAAAAGAAAAGATAGTTGACAATGACCATATTATAATATTATGTCGAAAATTAAAAAAAAGTAAAAAATACTTGTAAGTCTTTTGCTCACTTCATTATTTCATTCAAACATTTAATCTTGATTGATTGAGATGATACCTTTACATATCCGTGAATGTGAACGTTTATTATTATAATCATTAATTTATGTATTTATATTTATTTATAATTATGATTGTTAATTGTTGGCCAGAGGATGCTAGTGTAAGTTGAAACTGTAGTGTATATTCGTGTTGTATACAGAGATGTTACTAAGGCTATTCATATATCACCCTGGGGAACAGCGCTCACTCTGGTTGATATGTATTGTTCTGCACTGGCGATTGATTATTAATTGATCTCAAATTGAAATTACTTAAAGGTAAATTTTGAGATCAGTCCTCATGACATTGATAATTGCACGTGGTATTTATTTAACTTGTGCAATTGTAGCCAAGCTTTGATCCTTAAATAGCACTCTTGGATCAAGAACGGTTTCATATTGGTATTTCCAAATCCCTCTAATCAGTTGGATGCGTAACATGTATTTGAAAGCAGGGCCCGGCTTTAAATTTTTTCCTAAGTATATTCATCGCATGGCAATGTCTACGTGTCGACATGCTGTGTTCACCATAGGGAGGCCTGCTAGAGGAATATGTCTTGTGTAAGAAGGCTTGTTTATCATGTCTCCATGGACTCTTTGGTCTGGTCAGTGGGAAGGTTCCGTGGTCAGAAAGTCAGATAATAAGGTGACCATTGTCCAGCTCACGCTACTGCTGCTGTGAGAACGTCTGGGTAGCAGCAAGACTCCAATATAGTCTCACTGTTTGATTGTGGATCACGCATCCACCTACTATGTTCTTTATGGCTTTCTTTTTTCCCCAGTCGTTCTTGATGTTTTCATAAAGGCCATATTCGCCAATAACATGTGTGTTTATTTAGTTAAGGTCAATACACATTATATTTGTTCTATCAGCTCTTGTTTAATTCAGATGTCTTAAAGGGGCAGTAGCACGTTTTTTCACTGAAATTAGTCGATGAAATGTATTTGAAAAATAATGTCACCAATAGTAAAACACCCATCTCTCTTCGGAAAATCAAGTTAAAAATGAGCGTACATGATTCCGTAAAGCCATGGGAATCTTTTTTTGTCAATCAAAATAATAAAATGTGTTCACAATTAAATGGCCGCCATGCAATTTATGCTTTGTACGCAACACCGTACTTACAACTACGGATAATTGGTTTGTGAAATAAGATGTTTTACCCTCTAAAGTGAACATAAATGACATAAACTATCATTACAAATAAGAAATTTGAAAAAATAAAATTTGCAAAAAAACGTGCTACAGCCCCTTTAACACCGACTCCAAATTGAAACTTGTCGAAATATCAATCAACCCAGATTCGATAGATTATGTTGTATCATCTAGGATAACCTTATTGAATATAACGTTAATTTTAAGCTGGTACATGTATGTAAAGGTCAACAAAAAGAAGATAATTTAAAAAAAAAAATTCATTCATTAACTTATTACCCCCCTTATGGCTTGTAAATCGCATATGTATCGCTATGTTAAGCCGAAATGTATCGTGAGGGTGTGACATCCACTACAAAGGAGTTACAAATTGACTGACACTTCCATAACCAATAAACATTATCTCCTTTCAGTTGCATAAAGTTTGGTCAAAGTTATACAATGGTTTTAATGATTTGTTCACTCGCAAGCACACATACACACCATGTACAATGAGTAATCGATTATCACCATGAGGTGTAGAACATAGCCAGGTAATTTAAAACATTATGTCATTTAATAGATTGGAGGATCAATGTGATTCCCTGAAGACTACAGCAAAATAGCTTTACAGATTGTTCCAACATTTAAAAGGAATGTCAAACGAACTCTTCATCGAACAACAATAACAAAACGTTTCAGTGGTTATTCTGTTTAGTGCGCTGAGCGTGTCAAATTATACGATCTCAAAAAGCAGTTATTATGAAAGAGATCTCCAATTTAGTTTTGAAAGATCCATCTCATTTATCATGTGACCCTGTTCATCTGTTAATTTCAATATATTAAGTAACACAATTTTGACATTGAAACCCACAACCTGAGATTATACCCACTGTATGTATTGTCGCATTTTGTAACACAGAAAGCCACATGTTTTGGCAGTTCCATTTAACATAGTCCATAGATATAATTTTTTCTTACAAATTCAGTCATATTGGTTTTCCTTCAATAAGGCCACGGTCATGATGACAACCAGTATGGATGAACACGGTTAAAACAAAAGACACTAACAGTCCTATTAATTCAATGTGAACTTTAGATATTATCTTTCACTCATGCTTGTGTCCGACCATCAGTAATGTAGTTTCCTGAAACGAATATTAATAAAGGGTATTTTTATGCCTTCAGGAGATTTAATGAAACTGACTAACGGACATTGCCTGACTGGTGTTAATGGGAATTTTTCCAAATCCTGTCCAGGACTGAAATACACTCTAAATGGTTATCGTGACATTTTCATATCAGTCGAAATAGGTTACAATGTCGTTGTGAAGCTTCCTTATTCCATAACAAGAATCGTTTTCTTCACCTACAATAAAAGTGTTCATTCAAGATATGTTATACCTCATACAGGCCTACCTATACTAATATATTCACAGACTTATTGACTGATAATAGTTGAGAGTTGATAATAATATTCAAACGAATCCCAAATACTGAGAGTCCTCCGTATTGCGATGATTTTCGTTATACCGATAAGATCAAAGTCAATCTGCTGTATTTAAATTGACTTGCAACTTCCGACCTGTATTCGACCGTAGTCTGTCCTTTTATGGTTTCTCTCGTTATCTAAATGAACCAAACATCCAGTAATAACAATACATCCTTGGTGTTCTAACTGAACCCCCAACTATTGCCTTTAATGAAAACTAGGGCTTACAGCCGATTCAATTATTCGCTCTACTAACAACTTTCCCTATAAAAGAATGTTGTACTTGAAGGCTATGAGTATAACCTGGTATATAGCTTAACGTCTCTATCGCACAATACATTGGGTTGTTAGCATGGTGTCAAAGATACATTTAACGGATTATTAAACCACTTTTTATTTGCTGGTATTAGTCCATGGCGTTTCATTGACATCAAGAACATTCAAGTACATGTATTCCAAAACGCTACAAAACACATTTTTCAAAATATTAAGCAAATAATTTGTCAATGGGAATGTATGTGCTTAAGTCTGCTTAAGCAGGCCTAGGTGTACCTTACATTTTGAATACAGTGTGAGAAGTTCAACACTTAATTAAACTAATGTGCTTAACTGTTGTATGAACTCATTCCGGATGTTTTTACATATTTTCCATTGGTATGTTATGAATGTTATATTTAGTCATAACCGTTGTGATAAATTCGTCCTTGTCTAGTCCACTATGTTACATATGCTAAATAATCAGAGGTGATTTGAGCATTCCACTCTCAATTAAGGTAACCTCTCTTGACGCCAGATACATCCGTGAAGAATAAATCAAGGGGCTTAGACATTCACGTTCTACAATTAAGGAATGGTGAACAATCTTTTATTCAGAGTCTAACATTTTTAGTATCCTCTGATGTTTTGTTACGTTGGATGGCCCCACAATAACTAAATATAAGAATTATATTTCTTGATTTCACGCAATCCCATCACGCCAGTTTAAAGAATACACTTTGGTTGTTATATCAATTATTGCTCTGCTTTTGTTCAGGTGTAATATCACCCCGTGTTGCCCTTTATAAATACGACTACTCCTTTTCTGCTTCATATGTAAACTACTATGTCAGGTCCCGGTAGAATTATCCTCACTGTAGCCGTGTGCAAATATACTCCGTTATTCTATGTGCCTTTTAACGTAACTTCCTTTCTGTAATTGTTGTTTTCAACTTGTTGACATGTCATTATCGTAGGACATCATAAAACAAGCCAAACAGCCAATTGTGACTCTCCTGTCTCATCTAGTGAAGGATATTTCTTAAAGCGAATATTTCTCAGAAATATGAACGGATACATTTTTGAAAATAGAAATTTAGTCTCGTTGGCTTCTTGAACATAATGTAACTGTTTCATTTGTATGATATTTGCCCTTTCATTTCTCTATTTATACATTTATATGTAACATGCCTAATTAAAGACAATGACAATCTACTGTGGCTTATTTGAATAGCTTAAAAAAAGCTTTGCCACTAAGGGGAAGAGAAAGACTCTGCATTATTAATGTACATATATGAAATTTGATTCCCAAATCGCGGCTTGATTCTTTTACCGTCAGCATTCTCATACTGAGATTCATCAAGAATAATCCTTTGATTATTGCAAACTTATTGCAAACATTTTACTTTTTATACTGACTTGAATCTGAAACTAGATTTTCTTCCAATATCAAAACTAGTCCTGCAGCAGGTATGTTGTACGTTATATTCAAGAGCAATAAAAAGACAGCAGGGGCCGACAAATAAACTCATTGGCATAGACAACTAAAGACATTGGTAAACACATTGTACATACACTATTAACCAATTTTAAATTTAATTGTATTGATAAAATGGCATATTAATATTTTGTTTATACTGACACAGATATTTTGCAACATTGTGGATTTGATCACGAAGCACATGTTATGTGAAATATCGACCTTAAACGTAAAGCTCTTAGCTTGGTTCTACAATAGACTTAATTTAACAGGATTTTGTTTTGATGTTGTGAAACAGTAATGCTCAGTTTTAAATCTGCAGCATGTCAACAGTAGATTGTGAGTGTGATTTGGAGAAACTTCCCCTTTAATCTGTTATGAGACATCATCTTGTAGTCATTATGTAGCCTGTTAACACATGGTGCTTTATGTATGACAGTTATATCTGCTGTCATTGACTAAACATCGCTATCGGTGATTATATACTTGAATGTAAGATATAAAAGCTTTACGTCACCCGCATAAGTCAAATTACGACTGACAACGCGAGTAAACTCTAAAGTGGACAGTAATCGAACCTGTACAAGGTTCTGACATCATAACTGCTTACAATGCATTATGAACTTTACCAGGGAACGTTGGTGATCGAACTTCTTCTCGATATAAATAGGGATGAAAGTACATTGACATATGTTGGTGATTTAACTGTATACATTGAGGTCATAGAAAATATCGATCTGATCATCATTGAGACTGTGGATAATCAGTCTGAATTAGGTTTTCTTGTCTTCAAGGAGTATGATGTCAACTACATTATCTACACTCACCAATGAGTCTTCCCATATCATCTCACATGAATGCCCTAAAACACTTGGGATGATAAGGTGGTAAAAGCTTCCAGATTTTAAAGTTGTAATAATGTTTTGAAATTCACTAATCTTAGTGAAAAGAAATATGACAACAAACAAATTAAACAGCCCATCAGTTTTCATTCTTAATATTACAATCTTTACCATCAATGTCTGTTAAAAAGACCTAAAGGTAGCATCTGCCATTCATGAACGTGCAATAGGTTGTTATTAGGTTAAACAGCTCGGCAAAGACATCATAAATTTGATATCAGCAGGTGATAATTAAATATTACTGTCAATATTTTATATGGCATTGTAAAGTAAAGAAGACGTTAAAAACTGACAAGGGACACCTACATGTACATCTTATGATGTTGGTTCATATACTGAAATGCAATGAAACGCACCACCGACTTTAATTGAAATTCCTGGCGAGGCATTATATTATCAAATCTTATTTTTGGCATGGCTGTAGACTGGCCAATTACCAATGCAGGAAAAGCAACAACAACTCACAGAGACTGTATAAACAAAATTAAATTAACATATCAACACAAGTTTAGCTGAGCATAGTTGACGGGCGAACAGTGTCCGCACTGATGTTCCCATGCCTCCCCCTTACATCAGCAACAACATAGGTAGGTGGCTATTTGCGGTCCTATAAACGATGTCACACACTGTGCCGATCTTGTTAAGACGTTGTTACGCGTTGCTGTCCCGGACAAGGTCGGTCCCTGGTTTACTGGAAACCATGGGCCAGTCTCACGTTGATAAATTGATGAATCTGAACCTTTAGGAATGGCACTCGTACCTAAATCAGTGCAATGGCGCATTCTCTGATCTCCGGTGCCAATCTTGCATATTGCTGTGTCTTCAACAGGACAGTAGGTAATGTACTGACACTAGTTTCCGAGAGGCCACATATTATACCCTATGTATGCATGAAGACAATGCCTATCAACATTCCTATTCAGCCACGTTCACAAAATCCTTTTTCGGTATCTTGTTCAGTGATGAGTTTCTACGATCACATAACAAACACTTTTACATTTTATTGCAGTGATGTGACGTGGCTTCAATCAGATTAGCAAGATAGATGTGCAGGAATTGGACTGTTTTCAAAATGTACAAATATTAAAGTAGGTGCGTTTTCACGGCATCTCAGTATATATCAAGTGGGTTGAACTAGGCACTGTGGGTTCTACTCTGGATGCATGAAATAGTTGCCATGGAAAGTGAGAAATGTTATAGTCTGAATTTTTTTTTTAAAGAACCAAAATACACATATGCAAGATGATTGTTTCACATACAAATTTCATTGAGCTAGACATCTGCACAGGTTGCTTAATACAAACTGTCATGAAAAATATAACACACACGTTTTTCTAGAGTTATGACGCAAGGATGCATTGTTGCACCAATTGATGCCAGTTCTTACACATAACAAAAAGTGTTGGAATCCAAATTCGTACATAAATTTGGTGCGGGGGTTGATAGCCGTATGAAAATATCAAATGTATGTAATATCCACACATACATCATGTAGTGCAATAATTTATAGGATTCTGACACATTCATATCTCATTTCATTAGAAAAGCTAATGAATTGCTTGCATACTAGTTCAATCTCGGAAACAAAACAAATACATTATGTTACATGATGTAATAATGTACAAAGAGTTTGGATTTCTTACACATGTGCACAGATACAAAACAAATAAAAAAACGTATGTTTACAGATATGGAATATGCAGTGTACAATGCAAGTTATGATTGCAAGAGTGTTGTAGATGTGCCAACATTATTATAAAAATATAAACACCCGAGAAAGCACACAATTGAAAAAAAACCGAAGTGTAAACCGTAAGTGAACCCACTATATAGAAAGATGATGACAAGAGTAGCATTATTATTCATAAAGCAACGTAAATATTCCCAAAGAGAACAAAATAACTTTAGCTGAATGAAAACAAGGGAGGTAATCCGAATAGGACAGTCGTTGACTGACCTAGTAGAAAGGTTACCGATGAAAATACCTCAACAAATATCAGTATCTCATTATTTAAATTATGAATTTGTAACGATGGAAACAAGCTTTGAAAATGGGTGCGTTTATATATGTCAGTCACTTACTCAGAAAGCAATTGATGGTACATAAGGTATATTTATTATCATAAAATATGTGTGTTATATTTATATACGTAAGTTTGTATAACGATTGGATTATATATATGGATTATATTACCTTTTATTGACAATAACCATGTAGAATAAATATGATTGGTTTTAATGTGTAAGTATATTAAATGTACATATATATTATTGGATGGATGACCTAAACACGATTCGTGTTTCGTGTTTTAACTTGAATGAGAAACATCAACTTCAATGAAGAGCAGTTTATAAGACTTTCAAGAGGAGATGCTCGCGAATGCAACTAACAATCAAATGTCATTATTGCTAACCATATACTGATGTAAACAGCTATTGAAGGTTCGCTTGCACGAGAAAAAGGTCATCGCACCGTAGAAGCTAGCTGTCATCAGTCAAACCTAAATATCCTCTTTCGAACTTATTTACGTATCACGTTCATGGACACAAAAGGCGGTCGAAATGGATTTCTCATTGTAATTGAACGAAGGACTACAATAAAGAGCTTTCTTGCCAAATTTCAGAATGAAACAGACACTGAAGACTTCAACTCGAGATTTCAACAAGCAATCAAATATAATTATTACTTATTTTGTACTAATGTATAAAGCTATTAGGATTTCGCATCGCTGACAGGAGTACATTTACACATGACAATTTGATGTAACTTAGGCACTTTAACTGCATCTGAAGTCTGAAAGTATAGATTGATGACAGAAATGGTTAGTCTTACACCGTAGAAGGGAGCGGCTGAAGTCGATAGTGGACACTAATTGAACTTAGATAAGAGTCTGGTATCATAACTAATTACTTTTTCTTTGTGATTTACCGAGGAACGTTCTTGATCGAACCAAGGATGAAATGGATGATTCTCATTGTTGATATCATTCGTATCTGTATACCTGTCGTCATTTCATATTACTTCTTATTGTGAAATTGAGTATTGGCTTCATTTTGTTATATAATATTAGATGGGCCGCACTTGTATTAGTCGACCACGTATTATGCTATTATTTATATTTATGAATAAAATATAATATATAACACCTGGTACCTTGTCAAGTCTTTGAGGGGCACTTAGAAGGGAAAGATAAAGAAAAACGAAAATTTATTGATAACAACGAAACGAAGGTTTAGAGGACATGTTCATCAGGTGGAATGTAAGGGTATAATAAGGTAGAATATATGTATACAGAATTTATTATTGCCTGTGAGATTATACACTTTTATTAATGTATATTATCATCCAAAATTGACTCCCACTATATACATATCGCTTGTGTGAGATCAAGACATTGGTAGTCAGAAACGATGTGTCGTTATAGGGAAACGAACTGTGAATTTTTAAAAATATATCAAGGAACACTTTGTTCTGCATTGATATGATTAAATGTAGATTGGGGGACATAATGATAATATGTTATAGGAACAATATCGGAAATTGTAGTTAAAAACCTTGTGGAAGGACACGGATTGCAGCTTCTGGCATAGTTTATAGGGATATATATAAAGTTATGAGGGTGACTTATTTGCCATTATTGTAACAAAATTTGTCTATGTGTACTGGTGATAACACTAATATGTAATATATTCTCCTGAAACGAAAATTAATCCTTCAGGAGATAGAATGAAACTTACTCATCGTAATCGTATGACTGACGTCAATGCTTCTTTTTCAATCCCTTCAAATCCAAATTTTGTCATTATGATAAGATGGCCACAAGACGTTTGCTATATTTCCATTGACACTTAACCTTCGTGAGGGGGCGCCTATACTTACTTCACATTTAGTGTTTAGGTCAACTTTTTTCAAGACATGCGTCATATCATCACAGATGTGTTAACACTCTAATGTGCATCACCAATTAACTATGTGCTTAAAACAGTTGGTACTAATTATCAAACCATGTATATGTAGCAAGCCGAAAATTGAAAGTCATGTATGCTGTGTTATGTTCATTTACATTATAACAAGACGACCACACTAAATCTACTGCATTTAGACTGACTTGCCGATCCTATCCTTTGTCTGATTGTCGCCTATCCTAGGTGCACTTTTATGGTTCGTCTCGTTATCTAAACGACTCAAACATCCAGCACTGACACTATATTCTCGGTATTCTAACTACATCCAAAGCCATTGCCGTTAATGAAAACTCCAAGTTAATAGCCAGTCTAATTATTCGCCGCCCTGCTTACCACTCTCCCAGATAAAGGAATTTCTGATTGCGAACTTTCTCTTAATTATCTGTATGAGGTTAACATCTCTAACATATTCTAAGATATTGTTACCAATGTGATAAAAATGATATTTTATAGACTGATAAATCCTGACTTTCTGATGACGTGAATGCACAATTCCTTGTTATTGAGTAGACTTATAACACGATGTTCATTAATCATTCGTTGAAGTTTCTGTTGAAGTGTGCAATGGTGTTTAGAATACAGCACAACTAGTTTCACACACACTTAAATCAATTGCATTGTTGTATACAATGAATTTGTGATCGATTACATTGGAATCGATGTATATACTACAAGACCACTGCTGTATACGCAATACTGATTGGTATTTACTAAGCATCAATTCATGATATTTGGTTGAGTAAGTTGAATTTACTTGTTACCACTCCAGTATACGGTTTCTCGGATTTAAAAAGTTGTCTCCAAAATATACTATTCGTCAACTATTTCAGAATATCATGAATTATAAGGTATTGGTGAAAATGAATTTACAATCCTTGATTGAGACTATTACGCCAATGGATATGTTTATGTGTTGTCGATCTACTGTGTCTTTCCCATCTCCTAAGAGTAATTTATATACTGTAAGTATTCAACTCGCAATAATTTTGCGAGTTCACGTTTAAAACAATATGTATATGCTTACCTTACAATAATAATTCATTTATTTCATCTTTGTAAATTCCCTTTGCGTCCAGTGGTTTATACCCTCAAAAGTACGGACTTCGTTTATCAATTAGAAAATGTCATTTACAGTGTGCTAGCTTGCAATACAAAAACAATGTGAATATCAGAACATTAAGCTCTCAATTTTAACATACATTTGGAGCAAAACTATCATTTCATTTGGCATTAAGTATATGATTTAACATGGTTGGGTATGCTCGCTCAACAAAATAGGGCATGATGATAGCGCCACCTATACAGCGTAGCGTCCCTATTCAGGGGGAAGGGTTGAGCAATGTTTGTCAAACCTGATAATTTTGTGAAAACATTATTTTATCGGATAAAACTGACATGCTTATCATGAATGTCCGTAGAACGTGTCACAATAAAGCTAAAAAAAGAAACACAATAAGATTTGAGATATTAGATTAAAGATTCTGTATTTCTCTAAAACAATAAAAAGATCGTATATGACCGAATTTATAAGCCATTTAATTCTACTCAAAGACTCCTCATGATGAATTCTCTGACTGTGATTTATCGTGTAATACCAGGTAAATACTATTTGGGTTTCCTCACATCCATGAGCGAAATCATAACTGTCTGTAAATATCCAGTGTTGGCAGCACAATAAAATAAAATAATTGATGCGCTTCAAACATTCATATTTCAGTACAGTATACAATATAATAAATTGGCCTTTTTAGAATAAAGACCATTTCAAGCATTTTCGGTTTTGTTTGTTTGACACGAATAACCTTTCTATCATAAAACATGTTCACGAACATCATAAACTCAATGTTTCAACCATCCATCATAGATTGACGTGCACATGTGGGTCCTTGCTGACATGCTTTATAATATATTTATTGGCACAGTATAATTACATCTTCAAGTTGAGTACCATGTCGGTAATCAACTCGAACTGATTTAGTCAGGACAAATGCAAATCTTATTTGTTGAATCAATAGAAAGCTTTGCCCGATAGATCAAGATGGGACAGGTTATGATTCTGGTGTACGATTTTGATTCCTTTTCCAGACATAATGTTGAATCATCGTTGGCCTTACGTGCTTACATTTTCAAGGAGCAATCCCTTGAATGAAAAACTAACTTAATCTTGTGGCAGGCATGTTGATTCTTTACACCAAACTTTATGATGATTCAAGCACTTTGGCCAGACTTAATCCAGAAACAAGATTACAGCTTGTACTGAATTCGAAGTATACTTTGCATTCTTTGCCAGTGAGTCTACTTGAGTTACAGTTTCAGTGTCTATATACGTCAGTTTACGAGAATTCAACTACTTCTAATGAGAGTTTTGACCTAATCTGACTTGTTAGGTGTTTGTTTGTCTCCATCGTTAAACAGATCGTAACCTCACGTGACCACACTATCCTCGAAATGTGTCTCTTTCAGTTGGCTATAAAAAGGAATTGCTCCATAAGATCCTCTATCGATCCAGTGTGTGTAATATGTTCTTATTTCAGATAATAAACAATAGGCACTCTATATTAGTTTTGGGTATTTCGGATGGGGGACTTCAATTTAGACATTTCGTATGTGCTCTATTCGAGATGTACGGAATTTGAGGTTTTATAATGATAATTTTCTGTTATAAATTTGCACATTTGAAGCTTACAACATACGCATGTAGGTGAAAGAAATGGAAAGATTGTTAATATTTTAATTTCTTATTGATGCTGTTGACGTAATATTCTTTATTGGACAGATGAATATCCCCTGTCATTGAACAGAAATCCCTATTACAATGTATATACTGTTGTATTATTATAGTAACCTCGTGTCACTCACATAATCCAAATCAGAACTTGAAATTTGAGGTAACTATGGCACTTTAAATGCATATGAAGACCTCCTTCTGACGAGGTGCCAGCTGACAGGAGAGCTTTGTTTTACAGTACATAAGGACGCAGAAAACTCGACAGTGGCCAGTAATTTAACCTAGACAGGATTCTGACAACCTATATACTCACTTTGCTTTTGGTAATTTACCAGGGATCGATGGTAATCGAACCTCATCTTGACGTACGACGGTTTGTCATAGCATGGCACATGCTCTGCCTTCTCATCGTTTTAGTGCGCAGACAGAACCTACATATTGGAATCGTTTGTAGCACCAATATCAGACTATATATATATATGTATAATTGACTTACACATCGCTGAGGAATATGTTACAATATGGGGCTTATGGTGTTTTCAAGAAACCCTGCTCTATAGAAGAACCCTTGGGTCATGAGTTCACTTAATGACCTCAGAAAAAAGAACTTATTGATATAACCATCTTCATTATCTTGAATTTAATGTCTTCTTATTTGGTGTTGCTGTCTTAAACAATAGAATGTTCGTTAAGCAATAAGATCTTCATATTCAATGAAACGGTACGTTCATAGTCATAAAGGGTTCATCTAAACAGTTTGAAATTCTCAAAAGAATATGTTGTCCATGTCTTCAAAACATTTCTGAGGGCAATGGAGTGAATATATTTGTTTAGGTTTACCACCAGTATGTCTCTGTACACGACATTGACGTAAATTGATAGATTCAGGATATTGGAGGTACACGGATATTTGTTGCTGTACAGACTTAAAGCTTTAAGTACAGAAATGGTGGATTCACGAGAGTACTATAGAGGTAGCTGATTGAACTCTACTCTCATAATTAAACAGGACTTACCATAGCATTTTATTTTTAGCAAGTAACATTACGAGAATAGAGGAAGGTTAACAGTATGTATGGCATGTGTATATCTCAGATATCCTCCGTGGGATGGGAACCAATAATTATGGTTTAGTCGTGACTTGGATAGCATTGGTCATTACTGTGCATCCCGGTTCACATACATACATAATTCACCTTTAAAAAGTGCTGATCCTTTATCTACCGAAGGACACCAACCAGCAGTTGATGTGTACCTGTAAGTATGGGTTTAATATGCAAATACTTAGAGAATAACCAACTCAGTACTAGTGATTACGGGAAATATTCACGAGTCGAAATGATGTTCACAGTCACGAGCGACTGAATATCATTTCGACGAGTGTATATTTCCCGTAATCACTCGTACTGAGTTGGTTTTTATATATATTACCCATTACATTCAATTAAATACACACAACGACAAATGTTTTTTTTTTAGACTGTAGTAGCTGGACACTGATCAGCTGATTTGTATTCATGCGCGTGTTACACCGAACATCTCAAGTGGTCAAAAACTATACAAAATAGTTCTTTAATAAAACGACGAGAAACTAATATAATATTGGTCTGTTTGTATAACCCATAACATTGTTGTCATATATGACGCACATTTACATACATACAACCTGAAGTTATCATTACTGTGCATCCTGGTTCACATACATAATTCACCTTTAAAAAGTGTGCTCATCCTTTATCTACCGAATGACACCAACCAACAGTTGATGTGTACCTGTTGGTATGGGTTTAATATGCAAATACTTATAGAATAACCAACTCAGTACGAGTGATTACGGGAAATATGCACGAGTCGAAGTGACGTTCACAGTCGGGAGCCTTGGCGAGCGACTGAACATCACTTCGACAAGTACATAAATCCCGTAATCACTCGTACCGAGTTGGTTATTCTATATATTACCCATTACATTCAATTAAATACACAGGAACGACAAACGTTTCTGTTTTTGAGACTGTAGCAGCTAGACATTGATCAGCTGATTTGTATTCATGCGGGTGTTACACCGAACATCTCCAGAGGTCAAACACTATACGAAATAGTTCTTTAATAAAACGACGTGAAATATAATATATTATTGGTCTGTTTGTATAACCCATAACAATGTTGTCATATATGACGGACATTTACATGTACGATACAATTTAAAATTATTTTAATAAGTACATCATGATCATTACGCCTTACTGCAGTACCACAACAAAGAACGATAACTCTAATCGGATGTTAACTGACGGTGAAGTCGATGGAGATTACGATTACAACAACAAAACAGTGGAACCAGATAGTGTGTACCTTGGGAAATATTTATTGTAATGAATGTCGAATGTAGATAACTGCATGCAAAGGGACGTCCTGGTAAACCGTTCTTTCGATCGTGGCGTGATTGGATGTCAAATGACAGGTTTGATCTCATTCTGTACGCTTAAGTTAGGTATATAGCGTGTCAATTAAAGTAATAATGACAATGTAGATACATTCATATATAATAAGTTCGAATACAGAACATGTAATAAACTAAATATACTTATATTCATTTTTAAAATCCAGATGTTTGACAGAGTTCGGAACGTTCTGTTTATCAATGAAACAAGAAAGTAGTACCGTCAGCCAATCGTCGTGTCATTCTCTAGCTACTGACCAATCAGCGTTGAGAATCACTAAAGAGCACATGTGCAAATATCACAAAAATAATCACCTGTTTCTCCTAACCTGTATGGGTATTATTGTTTTAACTACGATTTTGTTCTGAATAACAACATATTAATTTAGAAATACTTGCCATTTAGATAGTGAGGAAATATAACATGGTTATATTTGGGATAACACTACCTTCAATAGTACAAATGTTGTACTTTTGAAGGTAGTGTTATCCCAAATATAACCATGTTAACATATTAATTGTGAACAAACATGAAGGTTTGGAGGTGGAATTTATATATTATGCTTGGTTTTGACTGTTTTGACTGTTTTGACCATACCGTACATATATTTCGAATGAAGTGTAATAAAATATCCGCCTCTCCATGTCTCTAATGACATTGTTATTTGTGGTAACAGACAATATAAACCTTAACTGTACTATAAAGTACAACATGGTGTAACTAGGTTAAACAGCTCAACAAAAATATCATCAATTTGATATCATCAGGTGCATCTAAATGAAATACATTTACTGTAAAGACTTGATGTGGCATTGTAAAGTAAAATTAAAGTTAAAAACTTGGAAGGTAAATCTTCATCTGAAAATTGTTTTGTACACCAAGTGAAGTTTAGATAGAAATTATGAGTTCTGATGCAGTGAAACAAAAGACAACTAAAAGCACATCTTTATGAACAATATTCCACACACCATGTTTAATTTAGCTAGGCATTATAACTTTAGACTTCGGCTCAGAAACCAAAGCTATAAAAACAGTTTTCCTGGAACTTTCATGAAATATAATGAAAAAGTTTTTGTGGAGTATTGATCCGGATGACAAAACTGACGCACTAATTCACCATGTGTCATCACATAACAACCCTGTGTTGTTATCAGTCAAATATTAAGATCAATTTGCGCACCATTTTCTTATGTCAGTTATATGCAAAATGCAGTCGATACAGGTTATGTGTGTTAAATTGATCGAGAGAATTCAATCATTTCTTGGCACAGATCAGAATGAAATAGACACTTAAAAGGAAATGCTCGTGATTACAACCAACAATCAAATATCATTATAATCTGATAATTATATACTTATGTTTATAAAATAAATTTAACGTCGCCTGCAGGATAGTAAGGTCATCACACCGTAAAAGCTAGCTATGATCAGTCAAACCTTTTCAAGCCAATTTACCGTGTTTACCTATGTCAGATGTACAGTAAATGCAGTGAAAATTGGTGTTGCGTGTTAAACTGAACAACAAACTTCAATAAAAAAGGTTTCTTGCCACTCAGGATTTCAACTGGAGCTTTCAACACACAATCAAATATTATGTTTGCTTATTATATAGTGATGTATAAAATTACAACTGACAATTTGAAGTCTTCATTCTGAACAACATATGACTTTTGTCAGACATGGTTACTCTTACAGTGTACATGGAAGCGGATGGAGTCGATAGTGGACAATAATTGAACCTAGACACGTTCCGACATTATAACTTCTCACATTGTCCTTTTGGTTTGCCAAGGAACGTACTTAATCGAACATCCAGCACTGACAATATATTCTCAATATTCAAACTACATCCAAAGCCTAGCGTTGAACCGAAAATGGAAAAACCTGTCATTTTTTTTTTAAAACGACAGCGTTTACAAGTAGTAATGCTAACAAGAAGAATCTCAAACGAACTCATAGAATCAAATTTGTATGCCAAGGGGGTCAACCAATCTAAAGTTGTCTTTAATGAAACCAGTCTAATTATTCGTCGACCTGCTGACAACTTCCCCACATAAATGATATTCTCATGTTGAGCTTTCTCTGTATTATCTATCTCCAACATCTGTAGAGAGTTGACATCTCCAACATATTATGCGATACGATTACCAGTGTGATAAAAATGGTATTATAGAGATTTGTAAATTCTGTGTTAGTGATGATGTAAATCTATGATGTTACGTTGTCGTGAGTAGACTTATAACATGATCGATGTTAACATGTGCAGTGTTATTTTGAATACTGTAGAACTAGTTTGAAACACAATTAAACATTTTGCATTGATATATGAAAGAGATTTGTTATCGATTACATTGAAATTGATGTTTATACAACCATGAAATTACTGTCCCAAGTTTAGGGATAGTTTTACATGTTGGCGATCTACTGTGTCTGCCCCACCGTGTAACAGATCCCAACATTTTGAGAAATGAAACATCAAAAACCAATATTTTTATCAATCTTGCATAGGTATATACAAGATGTAATTTCAATTCTGTATGTGAGTATTCAACAAGCAATAGTTTTTTCGAGTTTACTTTGAAAACCATTGCTAAACTTACAAAGATTGTTCATTTATTCTTTTTGATTATCTTTGTAATTACCATCTGTACCCAGTGGTTAAAACCAACAAAGCTTATCTATTAACAAGCAAATGTCCTTGACATTGTGCTCCCCGGACAATGCATTTAACCCGTGCATAGCAACTTTATTATATTTTGGATCTCATATGGCCCTAATTATATAATTATATTATCACTGATAACTGACATGCGTATCACGGCCGCGGAACTTGTCACAAGATCACAGAAAATAAAATCACAATATAGAAATTACGACCAGTGAGAGCTAAATACACAGCTGTAAAACTGCCTTGAATATTACCGTGTACATTCCTGCAGAGTAACAACACATATTGTGTTGAGTTTATATTCTTCTAGAGACTTATTTAAAAATGTAACCAAGAGCTCAATATCAAGTTAACTTCATTTTTGGTCCAAAAGCTCTAATAAGGTTTCTATATCTACATATATATGAAACGACTCTGATATTAACATTTATACCGTTTCGGTCATGATTCCGTGTTTTCCACTTGGATGGAACGTATTCCAAGTCACATTCATCACCACAAGAATACGAGCAAGTCGGCATTCGCTTCTAACAAATAAGTTGTTTTTTTAAAAATTGAAATCCTTTTGGATTCTTATGTACATATTAAGTCTAATACTCTTTAATTACTTTATATGTGTATAGATTGTGTTGTTTCTAAATTGAGACTGCAACATTAATCACATTGCATAATCATTACAAAACGGTTGTATCCTCAGAAAAATATAGGTATATGAAAACGTTTCATTGCAATGCATAGCCGCACTGGTGTTACAGGCTTTCCCCTACAATAACACTAGCAGCCGCAATATAGGTGAAATACTTTTGAAACAGTGCTAAACACAACATCACCTCATCTCAGACCGTAAGGGTATAAAGTGAGATGTGTACCCACATATTATCGGTGTATTTCTTAATATTCCTCACTGCTGAATCTTGAAATAGATTGGTGTGAAATGACGGTCTCGGATATATTAATGAACCATTCTTGTTTTGTTGTTCGTTGCTATTTCTAAATAAAAATCACTCAATTCACCTCAACTTATTACCATTCTAAATGACAAATGTACAAACTTTTATCGAAAACAGCAAAAGATCAAGGTAATACAGTTCAAACTCCCAAAAGGCACATTTACATGATTTTCGGAGGCTGTATACCAAATTTGGTGAGGATTGGTATTGTAATTTTAGAGATGTGCTCCCGAAACAAACACTACCCTTCAAATAGACGAAGTCCAAATTGTTACCATGAACACAAACAAAAAGTCTTTTAAAGAAGTTGAAACCCTTACAAGGCACATCTAAATGATATTGGGAGGCAGTATACCAATTTGACGAAGATTGACCAAGTAGTTTTCGAGTACTTCTCCTGAAACGATCTGATGACGGACAGATAATCAGACGGACGGACACGCGGACGGAGCCAACGACTATACCCCTCCAGCATTATATGCCAGGGAGATAATAAATGAATTTGATGAATAGTCAACAATGCAACAAAACTGTCTTACAAACATTTCTGAAGTTATTCCCTTCATAAATTCATATAAGGCATTTAATGTGAATATAAACATTTCTTAATGGTGAATTCTCTGGCTGTGATATATCAAGTTGATATTGTTCGCGTTTCCTCACATCAAAAGCTTAAAATATAACTGTCTGTAAATAACCAACGTAGGTATAAATTCGTGAAATAACATATTTGATGCCATTCATATTTCATTTCATTATTCAAAATAATAAATGCCGTCAAACTTATTCGAGACCACTTCAAGTACCTTCGGTTTTGTTTGTTTGACACATTTAACCTTTTCGATCATAAAACATGATCACGAACATTATGAACGCAATGCTGCAACCATCCATCATAGATCGCCGTGCACTTGTGGGCGCCTGTTGACATGCTTTATTATATTTATCGGCACACTGTAGTTTTCGAGTCAGCCTCAATTTGAGTACCGTGTCAGCAATCAACTCCAGTTGATTCGAACATGACAGATGCAAGTCTTATTTATCGAATCAATAGAATACTTGGCCCAAAAGGCCAAGATTACGCATGTTTTTATTCCGAAGTATATACGCATATACTCAAATCGATTCCCGAATTGGAAGTTGGATTCCTTTTCCAGGCATGATTTTTAAGCATCTTTAGCTTCACTATCTGCGATTATATTAGAAAACGCATTTCAATAATATATAAAACTGTATCGTGTTGAAGGCATGTTGATTCCTAACACTAAACTTTCAATGGGCAAAAAGTGGTGGAATCCGCTTTGTTGGATACTTTTGGATCCTGTCAGCCCAATTTGGGGTGATCCGGAAGAATCCAGAGGGATCTGGTAAGCGGATTCCACAATTTTTGTCATATATTTCTGATGATGCAGGCATTTTTGCTCTCTAGACTTGATCTACAAGCAAGTTTACTAACTACTTACTAGTATTTGGCTGCGTGCGTACGTCCTATAAACTGAGATTCTTTTCATATTTTGCTTATGGGTTCATCATAAGATGAGTGATGTTCATTCAGAGGTGTATGACCTTGACCGTCATTTCAAGGTCACAACTAATCTTTGTCATTTTACCCTTGTCTACAGGATATCTGAAGATCCATTCACTGGATTCTCTTCATATCTTACACATAGCCTTTTCAAGGAAAGACAAAGGGCTGATTAGATTCTCAAGGTCACAGCGAAACTTTGAATTGTTCGACATGTTACTGTACATGTAAAGCTTGTCAGTTGGATATCTGAAGAACCTATCATAAGAATTTTATCATATCTTACACAAAACACCTCCTAGGGAATACAAAGTGCTGATTATATATTGTTTAACCTTGACATTATTCTAAAGGTCACAGCAGAACATGTTAAGTTTGTCAGGGGAATCGATATCACAAGAACTGTTCATTGGATTCTCATCATTATCTTACACCAGTGGTTCTTTAAGGGAAAATTCAGGGCCCAGTCGACTTTGCTGATCTTGACATCATTTTTTCACTTTTGAAGTGTTCATTTGCGGCGGGGGATCATGTCACCTTAGTGACAACTACTTGTTGTACTGAATTTACTTAATCCATAAATGTAAACTATTTTAAATGAGAGTTAGGATTTTAACTGACACGTTTGTTTTTTCTTCATTATCAGTATGTTTGTGTCTCGATCGTTAAACAGATTATATCCTAACGCGACCACATTATCTTCGAAATGTGCGTCTTGCATTCTGCAATAAAAAAAAACAGAATTGCTCCATAATCTGTCAGTTTTAGCACCCGGGTGTAAATAAACGTCGACGGCCAACAAACAATCAGGGACGTGATTAAGGTTATATGACCAATCCATATCGATCGGTTCTAGTTAAGCCTGTAAGAGATAGATTCATCACACCACAAACTCTCACTGTTATTGGTCAAACATTAAGATCCTCTATCCAGGCAATGTTTGTGTCATTTTATTACATCAGGTGTACACACAAGACAGTCGATATTGGTTTGGGCTGATGATGGAGCAATTCGATGAAGAACTTTCGTCACACATTTCACTGATCTTTAACTGATGGAGAAACTCGATATTTCAGGTTATGAAATAATATTTTTCCGTTTTAAATCTGCACACTTCAAGCTTAAGGCAAATGCCTGTAGATGCGAGACAGGGAAACTGTCACCAGCGAGTGAGTATATATATGGCGTTGAAGCCATTTTTTAGTTGACAGTTTGATATATATCCGTGGCTGTCTCTGAACAAACATCGCTATTATTTTTTTATACTGTTGTATAAAATTATATGAACTTCGTGTCACTCACATAATCCAATATTAGAATTGACAGTTTGATGTAACCTTGACACTCTACTGCATCTGAAGTCAGCTTTAAGGGTTTCCGGCTGACAGAAGTGGTTAGTGATACATCGTATAAGGACACTAATTGCACTTATTTAACAAAGACAATATCCTGATAACACAAGTGCTTACTTTGTTATTTGTGATTTACAATGGACAATTGGTAATCGAACATATTCTTGACATATTTTTGATAGAAATGTGAATGTTATAGTTGATCATCACAGATACACATAGTTTGAACTGCTTAAAATGTACTTTAAAACATAGCTGCATAATCTGAACTTGTGATCTTATGAAATATATAACAAGCACTAGGTTTGACAAATAGACATAATTGTTATTTAAGCTTTATTCATTGAAAGGAAGTTTTCGAAATGGTTATGACTTAACAGAGTAACAGTTGCCGACCTAATGCCCTGAGATACTGAGATATGTTCTCGTGCTGTGATTGTTTTATTAGTCGACATCTGGTCTACAATCATATACTTGTCCTTAAATCCAGATTGTCTTTATTCATGTGAATATACAATCATCTTTACTGACTCGACATTAATATGATTTACCATAACATGGGACGTACTGTGCTCTCTCAGAGTTTTAGTGCACAGACAGAACTTACATATTTGAATCCTCTATAGCATCACTTTCAGACAAGTATTAACTCACGTCATAGTGCTGAGAAACATGTTATTTTATGGGTCTAGTCCGGTAAACTCGTCATGGAGGTTTTTTTTCCAGAAAAGGATTTGCCACAAGTTGTTCAACTAAAATGTCTTAAAATATCGCTTCCTGGGCTCATAACAATGAATGATAAGCTGATGACAATATTGGGATGTACAGCTCTACACTTAACACACGAAGAATAAAGAAGACGGCAAACTGTCAAGAGATGTTTTTAATATCGTGATCAAACGTTACCCAAAAGGTACTAAAAAGTTAATGCTTTGAAAACTAGAAATGGTTAATGATGGTTATATAACCGGTATATGTTCAGTGAAGGGATACGGTTTTATTACAATATGATAATTGGAAGCTGGCCTATCAACTAGATATTATTGGTACCTAATTGTATATACTATATCCACAGAGAATTAGATTCTATAACTATATAAATAAGATATAATATTTTATCTTGTGACTAGCTTTGTAACGTGAGTATTTGTTTTTCAGAATTTTGCTTACATTGACATTTCTCTTTTAGTCATCAGAATCATGAAGAACCGATTATCTTTTCCATCCATTTAAATCGTTTGCGAATTATACTGTTTGTTCAAGTGATTATTACCATTTTGACCATAAACGTAAACAACCAATTATTTTAAAACTGCTGTGAAAGAGACTTAAATATTGTCTTCTCTCTAACATTTGTTCAAATGAGGAAGAGAATGTCAGCTAACCTGTTTTGCCCATCATAGAATTCCCTTAAGTATGAGCGTACTTGCTATTATCTTTTAGGTTAACTTTTTCAAATTATTTTCAAGTTTCCATATTCATGCAATTGAATATGATGCAGTCAACTTTTATGTATCTTAAGACTTTTGACTCAAGTCTACATTAAATGTTTTTTTTCAAGTGTGTGTCTGTACTGAGCATTTTCATTGCTAATTATCTTAGGATTGACATACATAGAAGCTAATATAAAGCTAAAGTATCCTCCATTTGCAATAATAGTGAAGTGACATAGTCCTAAAACTGGCTTCATTTGAAAGATTGAAAGTTCTGAGATTGTTTTATGGTATTAATAATAAATGATTTAACATCTCATACAGTGTTGTCAAGCCCCTACGAAAAACGAACATTGAATCAAGACAGCCAGTAGTTACTCGAAATTATGATCGTCTATGGTCAACATTTATTTTGTCTCTGGAGTTATAATGTAGCACAATATAGCATTGTGTATTGCAAAGAAAATATCCGAACTTTGAGGAGGTTGATTTGATTGAGATATTTTGAGGTCACCTTTTTTCGAGACCCGTACCCTCCGATTTAGTGACTTACATTGTAATCAACGCATCCTCGACTTTCAGGGGACGGTATCTAACGTTCAAAGTACTTTATCAATTTCGAAAATGTTTAACTGCTAAAACTTAGTTTGAATTGTATTTTTCAGGAATAATCACTATATTGGTAATTTTGCAACGAAATATTTGCTTTTCTGATGCAATGTCTTTCCATCATGAATTCTTCGTAGACAAATATGCCAGCATAATATACATTTTGTTAGCCATAACAATGACATACCAAGCATCTCATACATTTTCATTGTTTGGACATTAATTGAAGCTGAAATAGGACTTTACCCTGCCTGCTTACTATCCCTCTCATCCTGATAAATCGTTAGTGCTCTAATTTTCTTTACAAAAAAATGTGTATTGAATATCTTGATTGAGTATCTTATGATAATCTTGTATGATAATGATTTTATTTGCTATGAAAATACCTTATTCTAGACATTACAAGATGTTGCAACAAACGTAGACAGCTCAGTAATGAGCTAATTCCCACGGTGGTGGAAGATTAATTATGCCTTGCGCGCTTTTGATTGTCTCTGAAAAGAAAACAGGATGTCAGTACTTAACAGTACGTAAACTGATGTATAGGGGAACTCAAGTGAAAATGTAAGTTGATTGTATAAGACCATGCAAATAATTGTCATTTATCAAACCTGAGCATAGCTTTCCACATCTGTTGGTCATTTGTAGAATACTCGAACGGATCACCTTTGCCCAAACATTTCAAATGGAATTTTTTTGCCAATTGAAACAGTGGTTAAGCTGTGGGAAACACAAATTCATCATATTAAGCCACTGCGTTCAACAAAACTAATACAATAGTGAAGACAACCAAAATCATGTTATTTTGAACTGTCACAGTTTTAGTTCCAATGTTATAAAAAGGCCAAATCATTCCAATTTGTTTATTACCCTTTTCCTTAAAAAAGTCTGTATTTCAATGGAATACTGTGAATAAAGTGATAAAGTCGGCCGCTGTCTATGAAGTTCAGCAACAACGGGCGTGGTTCGTTGGATGGGTTCGTTACCCGCCTCATTGCTGGATACAAAGTGAGAGTTTGAATGGTAATACCCTGCCCCACACTGCGACATGATTTGAGAGGGTCGAAGTGTCACCTTTGTCAAGGGACTTTATTTTAAGTGTGCCTTTGTTCACACAGCAGTACAATTGTGTTACTGGTTTGGAAGTAAAGGCAATGTGACAGACATCCTTCGAGGGCCTTAATTAGTAGATCAAGTTGCATACTCCAAGGGGAGTTGAGAATGAAGAACGAATGATGGTGGTCCTTATACCAGGGTAATAATGTGTGTAGCGTTTTGAGTATGCGCCTTTGTGTTGTGGATTCAGCGCAATATAAATATCCGCATTATTATTAGATGTTGGTGATGAGCATGTTTTGAATAGAGAACAATCAGAGTAAGGTTAGAGTTGTTATTCTACTGAAATACCGAATCAGTAGAGCTGTGAGTATTAGGAAGAAATACTGGTTTTCAAATTAGCCGGACTGATTTCCGAGAGGAGAAGGTCACTGTTGTGATCATATGTTGTTAATTATTTAAGTTGAATAATGGTTTGGTCAAACATAAGCTTTAAAATCGTTAAACAGAGAGTGCACAACATTGGTCAAACACTACTTTTAATATAATAATGTCTGGGTTACCGTACATTTACATTTGATATGCCAGATTACATTTGTATCTGAGGGGCAGACATCAGTTTGTGGGTGGACAAACTAATAATATTTGACATTGTGACAGGTGAAATAGGATGTTATTCTCTATAACCACGTGGGAGACATCATCCTAGCGACAAGTCGGACGCTTAAAGGGAGTAACAGACACCACATGAAGTGTCAGATTTGTATGTGAAGGCTTTGTATAACATATGAAGCCAGTCGATTATTGCATAGCTCATACAAGATGTGTTTCATGATTGGCAATGAAAAACAGCTAACATCTTGAAATTCATCATGAAGCATGTTTTTCTGATGCGGCGTCACTTGTATGCACTAAAACCAAACTTTCTATTTTTTCTTATGCAAACGAGACGGCATTATTATTAAATTGAGATATCAAATAACTGATCTTATTTCATCATGTTTGATATTCCTTCCATGCCTGCTGAAACGACTTTATATCAAGTATAGCGAAATCACAATCTCAGTGAATTTGTACTCGGATCATGTAACTGTATTCAAAATTCAATTATTTTAAAAGTACAAAGGAAATAAGTTCAATCCTTATTGCCAAATCAAAATATTATTAAAAATTATCAAATTATATGTATAAAGTCTGATTATTTCTAGGAATTAATGGCTGACTTTTCAGCAAAAATATTAAATATATAAATAGTTAAATATTCATACACATAAATAAATTGTGTCGCTGCTGAGCTGTATCATACTTGTTGCGTTCACTGATTTTGTTAAACAGGGACATTCAGGATTTCTGTATGAAGTCCAAGATGATACAGATGTGATGTACAATAGAAGATAGTATGATTGGAGAGCAGGTATTTTATTGCAATGAATGCGACGTTTCTGTGAAGATATTAACATTCTTTGCAAGATGAGATAATATTATAACAGGCGTTACATTGAACAGTTCTATATAGCCATGGATGAGACGTGGATAGAACTCATGTCAAGGTCTTTACAACATTATGTCATTTAATAGATTGGAGGATCAATGTGATTCCCTGAAGACTACAGCAAAATAGCTTTACAGATTGTTCCAACATTTAAAAGGAATGTCAAACGAACTCTTCATCGAACAACAATAACAAAACGTTTCAGTGGTTATTCTGTTTAGTGCGCTGAGCGTGTCAAATTATACGATCTCAAAAAGCAGTTATTATGAAAGAGATCTCCAATTTAGTTTTGAAAGATCCATCTCATTTATCATGTGACCCTGTTCATCTGTTAACAATGGGAATGTATGTGCTTAAGTCTGCTTAAGCAGGCCTAGGTGTACCTAACATTTTGAATACAGTGTGAGAAGTTCAACACTTAATTAAACTAATGTGCTTAACTGTTGTATGAACTCATTCCGGATGTTTTTACATATTTTCCATTGGTATGTTATGAATGTTATATTTAGTCATAACCGTTGTGATAAATTCGTCCTTGTCTAGTCCACTATGTTACATATGCTAAATAATCAGAGGTGATTTGAGCATTCCACTCTCAATTAAGGTAACCTCTCTTGACGCCAGATACATCCGTGAAGAATAAATCAAGGGGCTTAGACATTCACGTTCTACAATTAAGGAATGGTGAACAATCTTTTATTCAGAGTCTAACATTTTTAGTATCCTCTGATGTTTTGTTACGTGGGATGGCCCCACAATAACTAAATATAAGAATAATATTTCTTGATTTCACGCAATCCCATCACGCCAGTTTAAAGAATACACTTTGGTTGTTATATCAATTATTGCTCTGCTTTTGTTCAGGTGTAATATCACCCCGTGTTGCCCTTTATAAATATGACTACTCCTTTTCTGCTTCATATGTAAACTACTATGTCAGGTCCCGGTAGAATTATCCTCACTGTAGCCGTGTGCAAATATACTCCGTTACTCTATGTGCCTTTTAACGTAACTTCCTTTCTGTAATTGTTGTTTTCAACTTGTTGACATGTCATTATCGTAGGACATCATAAAACAAGCCAAACAGCCAATTGTGACTCTCCTGTCTCATCTAGTGAAGGATATTTCTTAAAGCGAATATTTCTCAGAAATATGAACGGATACATTTTTGAAAATAGAAACTTAGTCTCGTTGGCTTCTTGAACATAATGTAACTGTTTCATTTGTATGATATTTGCCCTTTCATTTCTCTATTTATACATTAATATGTAACATGCCTAATTAAAGACAATGACAATCTACTGTGGCTTATTTGAATAGATTAAAAAAAGCTTTGCCACTAAGGGGAAGAGAAAGACTCTGCATTATTAATGTACATATATGAAATTTGATTCCCAAATCGCGGCTTGATTCTTTTACCGTCAGCATTCTCATACTGAGATTCATCAAGAATAATCCTTTGATTCTTGCAAAATTATTACAAACATTTTACTTTTTATACTGACTTGAATCTGAAACTAGATTTTCTTCCAATATCAAAACTAGTCCTGCAGCAGGTATGTTGTACGTTATATTCAAGAGCAATAAAAAGACAGCAGGGGCCGACAAATAAACTCATTGGCATAGACAACTAAAGATATTGGTACACACCATTGGTAATCAATTTTAAATTTAATTGTATTGATAAAATGGCATATTTATATTTTGTTTATACTGACACAGATATTTTGCAACATTGTGGATTTGATCACGAAGCACATGTTATGTGAAATATCGACCTTAAACGTAAAGCTCTTAGCTTGGTTCTACAATAGACTTAATTTAACAGGATTTTGTTTTGATGTTGTGAAACAGTAATGCTCAGTTTTAAATCTGCAGCATGTCAACGGTAGATTGTGAGTGTGATTTGGAGAAACTTCCCCTATAATCTGTTATGAGACATCATCTTGTAGTCATTATGTAGCCTGTTAACACATGGTGCTTTATGTATGACAGTTATATCCGCTGTCATTGACTAAACATCCGCTATCGGTGATTAGATACTTGTGCGTAAGATATAAAAGCTTTACGTCACCCGCATAAGTCAAATTACGACTGACAACGCGAGTAAACTCTAAAGTGGACAGTAATCGAACCTGTACAAGGTTCTGACATCATAACTGCTTACAATGCATTATGAACTTTACCAGGGAACGTTGGTGATCGAACTTCTTCTCGATATAAATAGGGATGAAAGTACATTGATATATGTTGGTGATTTAACTGTATACATTGAGGTCATAGAAAATATCGATCTGATCATCATTGAGACTGTGGATAATCAGTCTGAATTAGGTTTTCTTGTCTTCAAGGAGTATGATGTCAACTACATTATCTACACTCACCAATGAGTCTTCCCATATCATCTCACATGAATGCCCTAAAATACTTGGGATGATAAGGTGGTAAAAGCTTCCAGATTTTAAAGTTGTATTAATGTTTTGAAATTCACTAATCTTAGTGAAAAGAAATATGACAACAAACAAATTAAACAGCCCATCAGTTTTCATTCTTAATATTACAATCTTTACCATCAATGTCTGTTAAAAAGACCTAAAGGTAGCATCTGCCATTCATGAACGTGCAATAGGTTGTTATTAGGTTAAACAGCTCGGCAAAGACATCATAAATTTGATATCAGCAGGTGATAATTAAATATTACTGTCAATATTTTATATGGCATTGTAAAGTAAAGAAGACGTTAAAAACTGGCAAGGGGCATCTACATGTACATCTTATGATGTTGGTTCATATACTGAAATGCAATGAAAACGCACCACCGACTTTAATTGAATTTCCTGGCGAGGCATTATATTATGAAATCTTATTCCCCCACCCCCCCCCCCCCCCCCCCATCCCACAAACACACACACACACACACACACACACTGTGCCGATCTTGTTAAGCCGTTGTTATGCGTTGCTGTCCCGGACAAGGTCGGTCCTTTGTTTACCTTGTTTACTGGAAACCATGGGCAAGTCTCCCGATGATAAATTGATGAATCTGAACCTTTGGGATTGGCTATATTGGGCACTCCTACCTAAATCAGTGCAATGGCGCATTCTCTGATCTCCGGTGCCAATCTTGCGTACTGCTGTGTCTTCAACAGGACAGTAGGTAATGTACTGACCCTAGTTTCCGAGAGGCCACATGTTATACCCTATGTATGCATGAAAAACAATGCATATCAACATTCCTATTCAGCCACGTTCACAAATTCGTTTTTCGGTAACATGTTCACTGGTGAGTTTCTACGATCACATAACAAAGACTTTTACATCTTATTGCAGTGATTTGACGTAGCTTCAATCGGATTAGCAAGATAGATGTGCAAGAATTGGACTGTTTTCAAAATGTACAAATATTAAAGTAGGTGCGTTTTCAGTGCATCTCAGTATATATCAAGTGAGGTTGAACTAGGCCCTATGGGTTATACTCTGGATGCATGGAATCGTTGCCATGGAAAGGGCGAAATGTTATAGTCTGAATTTTTTTTTTAAAAGAAGCAAAATACAAATCTGCAAGATGATTGTTTCACATCCAAAGTTCATTGAGCTAGACCTTGTGGAAAACTCCAAAGACATCTGCACTGGTTGCTTAATACAAACTGTCATGAAAAATATAACAAACACGTTTTTCTAGAGTTATGATCCGGACGAGAAAACATCAGACGCAAGGATGCATTGTTGCACCAATTGATGTCAGTTCTTACACATAACAAAAAGTGGTGGAATCCATTTTCCGGATTGTTCCAAATTTTGGTGGATCCTTAAGAATCCGGCACCACTTTTTGTCCTGTGTTACCCGCAAAATTCGTTCATAAATTTAGCGTGGGGGTTAATATCCTTATGAAAATATCAAATGTATGTAATATGCACACATACATCAAGTAGTGCAATAATTTATAGGATTCTGACACATTCATATCTCATTTCATTAGAAAAGCTAATGAATTGCTTGCATACTAGCTCAATCACGAAGACTTCAAGAAACTCAATTTTATTGACACAAACCAAATACATTATGTTACATGGTGTAATAATGTACAAAGAGTTTGGATTTCTTACATATGTGCACAAATACAAAACAAATCAACACAAACGTATGTTTACAGATATGGAATATGCAGTGTACAATGCAAGTTATGATTGCAAGAGTGTTGTAGATGTGCCAACATTATTATAAAAATATAAACACCCGAGAAAGCACACAATTGAAAAAAACCCGAAGTGAAAACCCTAAGTGAACCTAATCTATAGAAAGATGATGACAAGAGTAAAATTATTACTCATAAAGCAACGTAAATATTCCCAAAGAGGACACAATAACTTTAGCTGAATGAAAACAAGGGAGGTAATCAGTCGATGACTGACTTAGTATATTGCAGTGGAATGCACAGAGTTTGGTAGCTCATGGTCCGCAGCTGAAAGAGCATCTGGGTACACTTAATACTTTACCTGATATAATATGTGTCCAAGAAACTTTTCTATGGCCAGATTGTCACTTCAGAATAAATGGATATGTCAGCTTCCGTCAGGACCGGGTTACCTTTGATCCTACCACAACTAGCCCTCGTAGAGGCGGATGTGTCATTTTTGTTAAGACAGAGCTTACATTCAAAGAACATGTTCTTCCTAAGCTTAAATTTGAGGCAAATGCTGTTGAAATTTTCAATGATGATAAGCTAGCTCTTACCATCATCAATGTTTACAGCAATGGTTCAGCTTCTCTTGGTGATTATGCTAAAATGACGAGGGGCATAAATGGTCCAGTATTTATCTGTGGTGATTTCAACAGCCACCATGAGATGTGGGGTTGTAAGAAGACAGACCTTGCTGGGTCAGTCATTGAGGATTTTCTTGACGAGGCAGGTCTAGTTGTTCTCAATACTGGCAAGGCAACTCGTATCAACCATGGCAATTTAACATATTCGGTACTCGATCTTACCTTATTATCGTCTGGTTTATCTGCAAAATGTGATTGGGATGTTTACAGTGAAGACTCTCTTGGAAGTGACCACTTTCCAGTATATTCTGAAGTGCAGTTCAGTCCATTAAGATCTTGTAAAAGCAGTGTTCCACGTTGGAAGTTCAGATCGGCAGACTGGGATGCATTTTCTAGACAATGCAGTATTGAAATCACTCCTGACCTTTTATCTACAGATATTGAAGAATCAAATCACAACCTCTCCTGTGAACTCCCCAGAATATCAC
The DNA here is from genome assembly GCA_936450465.1 of Gibbula magus. NCBI lineage: Eukaryota > Metazoa > Mollusca > Gastropoda > Trochida > Trochidae > Gibbula > Gibbula magus. The sequence goes on from OW388303.1 coordinate 43,850,863, forward strand.
AAAATTGCATTGGTAAAACCTCTGGTAAATTCCAACCTAAAGTCTCCCAATACTGGTGGAACAAAGAATGTGAGAAAGCTAAACAAGATCGACAAAAAGCTTATAACAAAGTTTGCAGAACCTCACTTCCTGCTGATCTTGAAGCTTTCCGAAAACAACGTGCGGAATTTCAACGCATTGTCCGTAGGGTCAAGAGGGCCAGCTGGCGATCTTATATTTCCACAATTAATAGGAACACTCGCCTGTCGGCAGTGTGGTGTAAAGTTAAGAGAATTAGTGGAACTAAGAGAAATACCATTCCAGTACTTGGGACCAATGGAGAAGCTGTCACGAACACGGAAAAAGCAGAACTTCTTGCCCAACAGTTCGAACATACCAGCAGCCTGGATAACTTCCCTCTTGATTTCCGGAAAACTGTTACTATTGTAACTAAGAAATTTGAACTCACCATTGAAGCAGCCAAAGATGAACCATGCCTTACCCTTGATATGCCCTTCTCACTAGTAGAACTTAAGAAGGCAATTTCAAAAGGGAAAAACACGTCCCCAGGTGCTGATGAATTATGCTATGAGCATTTCAAACATATGCCAGACAGCTCATTAGAAGTAGTAAAAGATGTGATTAATCAGAGCTGGCTTTCAGGTAAAATTCCTAAAGTTTGGACAGAAGCTGTCGTCATCCATATTCCAAAACCTGGGAAGGATTCCTCAGCCCCATCATCGTATAGACCTATAGCCTTAACTTCTAATCTGTGTAAGATAATGGAAAGGTTGGTCAGCAATCGACTTAGTTTCCACATTGAATCAAACCAACTCCTTACCAGACTTCAATCTGGCTTCAGAAAAAATAGGTCATGTTCAGATCAACACATTCGACTCCAAACTGAGGCACAAAAGGCTATAGGTAGCCAGGAATACATGATGTGTGTGTTTTAAGATATTGAGAAAGCATATGATATGCTCTGGAGGCAAGGACTTCTCTTCAAACTCCAAAGTCTTGGAGTCACAGGGCGAATGTTGACGTGGATTAACTCATTTCTTTCAAATAGAACTATTCGAGTCCGCATCGGCCAAGATTTATCTGGTATCCATGTTATTGAAAATGGAACTCCTCAAGGCAGTGTTATTAGTCCATTACTGTTTAATATCATGATTAATGATATATTTGATACCTTACCGGTCAACACTGATGCATCTCAGTTTGCAGATGATGGAGCATTTTGGAGACGTTTTGGAAATCTTGAGTTTGTTCATCGATCTATCCAAGCTGGTTTAGACTCTGTGTTTCAGTGGTGCTCGCGATGGGGATTCAAAATATCTATATCAAAATCAGTAGGAATGATATTTACCAGACGAAAAACCGATCCTCAACTGTTTCTCACTATTGGTGACCAACGTATAAACTTTGTCCCTAATTTCAAGTTTTTAGGAGTCTATTTTGACAGCAAGCTAACATGGGGTCGTCATATTTCTTACTTAGGTGCAAAATGTTCCAAGGCTTTAAACCTTCTTAAATGTGTTTCTGCAACTAAATGGGGAGCTGATAAATCTTCCCTTCTCCTCCTGTATAAAGCTTTAGTCTTCTCAAGATTGGACTATGGGAGTCTGGCATTTATGAATGCAGCAAGGAGCCATTTAGTTAAACTTGATCGAGTTCAATCTAAAGCTTTAAGGATATGTACTGGAGCATTTCCAACAACACCAATTGCTGCAATGCAAGTGGAATGCTCTGAGCCCCCACTAAAGTATTGCCGCCAAAAATCAGCCCTCAAAACTTATCTTTCATTGGCATCTTTAACTGACTACCATTCTGCAAAAGACGTGTTAAATGATTGCATTGAATATGTCATGTGCGACTGGAGCCATGGCAAGTTACCTTTTGGTTTAGCTGTTCAGCATTATGCAAGTCAGTGCAAAATTCTGGACATAAAACTAAATGCCTCCTTTATTATCCCTAAATCAAGCCCATGGTGCCTAAAACAACCTTCAGTAAATGCTAACCTGGCCTCAATTGTTGACAAACAGATGAATCCAGTCATAATCAAAGCAATTGCAGAAGATTTTATCAACTCAAATTACTCAGGATTCACACACATTTATACAGATGCCTCTAAAGATCCTGTTTCTGGGCGTGTTGGAGCGGCTTTTGTTGTTCCTTCACTCGATATATATGAAGTTTACAGGCTACACGACCAATTATCTATATTTGCGGCAGAGTTAACAGCAATTTTAAAAGCACTGCTTTGGGTTAAAAAGCATGACCATGAGTCAATAATTTTTACAGATTCTTTGGCCGCTGTTCAAGCTATACATTCAGGAGTGCAAGGCCAACGAATTGATATTTTATACGATATATTTTATTTAGACACCTTTTTGAATACCGTATATATCAGTTGTGATATTGTATGGGTACCAGCACACGTGGGTCTCAGTGGTAATGAGAGAGCAGATCAACTTGCCAAGTCTGCTCTAACAAAAGCACAAGTCAACGTATTGGACTATTTGCCAATCCCAAAAGATTACTTCACTGTTATACATAAAGCAATTTGCCAAATGTGGCAAAGTGACTGGGAACATGGCACCAATGCCAGACATATGTACAACTTATGCCCTAAAGTCAATAAGCATGTAAAGATTCGTCGTCAAAAGAGAAGAGATGAAGTCGTTTTGACTCGATTAAGACTCGGCCACTGTGGCTTAAATGCATACAAACACATTTTAGACAAGGATAAATCTCCAATGTGTCAGGATTGTGCTGGCAATTACCCAGAAACTGTTTTTCATTTTTTAATTGAGTGCGAGGGACATAATATCCATCGTCAAGAACTTATAGAGGTGGTATCATCAAGATCAAGTACCTTCGATCTGAGGTCTATTCTTGGAGAAAACCTGCTGTATGGTGACATTCAAAGAGCCCTTTTAGATTACGTATGCAATACGGGCAAATATGACTGCATATGAATCTTTTTTAACCTCTTGTATAATTATTTTCTAATCTTTTTAATCCTTTTATATGCCGGGCGCATATAGGCCATTTGTTGGCCCAACGTCGCCCTTAATTCCAACTACCTACCTACCTACCTACTTAGTAGAATTGCTACAGATGAAAATACTTCTACAAATATCAGTATCTGATTATTTAAATTAAGAATATGTAACAATGAAAACAAGCTTTGAAACTGGGTGCGTTTTTAAGTCAGTCACTTACTCAGAAAACAATTGATGGAGACCAACATAAGGTATATTTATTATCATAAAATATGTGTGTTATATTTATCGAAGTATGTTTGTATAACGATTGAATTATATATATATATATATATATATATATATATATATATATATATATATATATATATACACCCAATCATTATATTTGTAGAATTATTTATTACCTTTTATTGTCAATCATCATGTAGAATACATATGATTGGTTTTAATGTGTAAGTATAATTAAATGCACATGTATATTATTGGATTGATGACCTAAACACGATTCGTGTTTCGTGTTTTAACTTGAATGAAGAACATCAATTTCAATGAAGAGTTGTATTGGCACAGTTTATAAGACTTTCAAGAGGAGATGCTCGCGACTGCAACTAACAATCAAATGTCATTATTGCTAACCATATACTGATGTAAACAGCTATTGTAGGTTCGCCTGCGTGAGATAAAGGTCATCGCACCATAGAAGCTAGCTGTCATTAATCAGACCTTAATATCCTCTTTCGAACTCATTTGTATCATGTTCATGGACACAAAAGGCAGTCGAAATGGATTTCTCGTTGTAATTGAACGAAGGACTACAATAAAGAGGTTTCTTAGCAAATTTCAGAATGAAACATACACTCAAACTTCAACTCGAGATTTCAACAAGCAATCAAATATAATTATTACTAATTGTGTACTAATGTGTAAAGCTATTAGGATTTCGCATCGCTGACAGGAGTACATTTACACATGACAATTTGATGTAACTTAGGCACTTTAACTGCATCTGAAGTCTGAACAGTATATATTGATGACAGAAATAGTTAGTCTTACACCGTACAAGGAAGCAGCTGAAGTCGATAGTGGACACTAATTGAACTTAGATAAGAGTCTGGCATCATAACTACTTACTTTTTCTTTGTGATTTACCGAGGAACGTTCTTGATCGAACCAAGGATGAAATGGATGATTCTCATTGTTGATATCATTCGTATCTGTATACCTGTCGTCATTTCATATTACTTCTTATTGTGAAATTGAGTATTGGCTGCATTTTGTTATAGGCATCATTTATTTCATAAAATTAGATGGGCGGCACTTGTATTAGTCTACCACGTATTATGCTATTATTTATATGTATGAATGAAATATAATATATAACACCTGGTACCTTGTCAAGTCTTTGAGGGGCACTTAGAAGGGAAAGATAAAGAAAAACGAGAATTTATTGATAACAACGAAACGAAGGTTTAGAGGACATGTACATCAGGTGGAATGTAAGGGTATAATAATATAGAATATATGTATACAGAATTTATTATTGCCTGTGAGATCATACACTTTTTTAAATGTATATTATCATCCAAAATTGACTCCCACTACATATATATCGCTTGTGTGAGATCAAGACATTGGTAGTCAGAAACGATGTGTCCTTATAGGGAAACGAACTGTGAATTAAAAAATATATATCAAGGAACATTTTGTTCTGCATTGATATGATTAAATGTAGATTGGGGGACATAATGATAATATGTTATAGGAACAATATCGGAAATTGTAGTTAAAAACCTTGTGGAAGGACACGGATTGCAGCTTCTGGCATGGTTTATAGGGATATATATAAAGTTATGAGGGTGACTTATTTGCCATTATTGTAACAAAATGTGTCTACGTGTACTGGTGATAACAATAAGATGTAATATATTCTCTTGAAACGAAAATTAATCCTTCAGGAGATAAAATGAAACTTACTCATCGTAATCGTATGACTGACGTCAATGCTTCTTTTTCAATCCCTTCAAATCCAAATTTTGTCATTATGATAAGATGGCCACAAGACGTTTGCTATATTTCCATTGACACTTAACCTCGTGAGGGGGCGCCTATACTTACTTCACATTTAGTGATTAGGTCAACTTTTTTCAAGACATGCGTCATATCATCAAAGACGTGTTAACACTCCAATGTGCATCACCAATTAACTATGTGCTTCAAACAGTTGGTACTAATTATCAAACCATGTATATGTAGCAAGCCGAAAATTGAAAGTCATGTATGCTGTGTTATGTTCATTTACATTATAACAAGACGACCACACTAACTCTACTGCATTTAGACTGACTTGCCGGTTCTATCCGTTGTCTGATTGTCGCCTATCCTTAGTGCACTTTACGGTTCGTCTCGTTATCTAAACGACTCAAACTTCCAGCACTGACACTATATTCTCGGTATTCTAACTACATCCAAAGCCATTGCCGTTAATGAAAACTCCAAGTTAATAGCCAGTCTAATTATTCTCCGCCCTGCTAGCCACTCTCCCGGATAAAGGAATTTCTGATTGCAAACTTTCTCTGAATTATCTGTATGAGGTTAACATCTCTAACATATTCTAAGATATTGTTACCAATGTGATAAAAATTATATTTTATAGACTGATAAATCCTGACTTCCTGATGACGTGAATGCACAATTCCTTGTTATCGAGTAGACTTATAACACGATGTTCATTAATCATTCGTTGAAGTTTCTGTTGAAGTGTGCAATGGTGTTTAGAATACAGCACAACTAGTTTCGCACACACTTAAATCAATTGCATTGTTGTATACAATGAATTTGTGATCGATTACATTGGAATCGATGTATATACTACCAGACCACTGCTGTATACGCGATACTGATTGGTTTCTCATTTACTAAGCATCAATTCATGATATTTGGTTGAGTAAGTTGAATTTACTTGTTACCACTCCAGTATACGGTTTCTCGGATTTAAAAAGTTGTCTCCAAAATATACTATTCGTCCACTACTTCAGAATATCATGAATTATAAGGAATTTGTGACAATGAATTTACAATCCTTGATTGAGACTATTACGCCAATGGATATGTTTATGTGTTGTCGATCTACTGTGTCTTTCCCATCTCCTAAGAGTAATTTATATACTGTATGTAAGTATTCAACTCGCAATAATTTTGCGAGTTCACGTTTAAAACAATATGTATATGCTTACCTTACAATAATAATTCATTTATTTCATCTTTGTAAATTCCCTTTGCGTCCAGTGGTTTATACCCTCAAAAATACGGACTTCGTTTATCAATTAGAAAATGTCATTTACAGTGTGCTAGCTTGCAATACAAAAACAATGTCAATATCAGCACATTCATCTCTCAATTTTAACATACATTTGGAGCAAAACTATCATTTCATTTGGCATTAAGAATATAATTTAACATTGTTGGGTATGCTCGCTCAACAAAATAGGGCATGATGACGTCACAGTCGTCACGTGGCTCCAGCGCCACCTATACAGCGTAGCGTCCCTATTCAGGGGGAAGGGTTGAGCAATGTTTGTCAAACCTGATAATTTTGTGAAAACATTATTTTATCGGATAAAACTGACATGCTTATCATGAATGTCCGTAGAACGTGTCACAATAAAGCTGAAAATAGAAAGACAATAAGATTTGAGATATTAGATTAAAGATTCTGTATTTCTCTAAAACCATAAAAAGATCGTATATGACCGAATTTATAAGCCATTTAATTCTACTCAAAGTCTCCTCATGATGAATTCTCTGACTGTGATTTATCTTGTAATACCAGGTAAGTACTATTTGGGTTTCCTTACATCCATAAGCGAAATCATAACGGTCTTTAAATAACCAGTGTTGGCATCACAATAAAATAAAATAATTGATGCGCTTCAAAAATTCATATTTCATGACAGTATACAATATAATAAATTGGCCTCAACCCTTTTTCGAATAAAGACCACTTTAAGCATTTTCGGTTTTGTTTGTTTGACACGAATAACCTTTCTATCATAAAACATGTTCACGAACATCATAAACTCAATGTTTCAACCATCCATCATAGATTGACGTGCACATGTGGGTCCTTGCTGACATGCTTTATAATATATTTATTGGCACAGTATAATTACATCTTCAAGTTGAGTACCATGTCGGTAATCAACTCGAACTGATTTAGTCAGGACAAATGCAAATCTTTGTTGAATCAATAGAAAGCTTTGCCCAATAGATCTAGATTTGACAGGTTCTGATTCCGGTGTACGTTTTTGATTCCTTTTCCAGACATAGTTTTGAATCATCTTTGACCTTATGTGCTTACATTTTCAAGGAGCAATCTCTTGACTGAAAGACAAACTTAATCTTGTGGCAGGCATGTTGATCCTTTAAACCAAACTTTATGATGATTCAAGCACTTTGGCCAGACTTAATCCAGAAACAAGATTACAGCTTGTACTAAATTCGAAGTATACTTTGCATTCTTTGCCAGTGTGTCTACTTGAGTTACAGTTACAGGGTCTATACAAGTCAGTTTACGAGAATTCAACTACTTCTAATGAGAGTTTTGACCTAATCTGACTTGTTGGGTGTTTGTTTGTCTCCATCGTTAAACAGATCGTAACCTCACGTGACCACACTATCCTCGAAATTTGTCTCTTTCGGTTGGCTATAAACAGGAATTGCTCCATAATCTATCAGTTTTAGAACGCATGGGTAACTAAACGTCTGCGAATAACAAACAATCTGCGAGATGATCAACGTTTATCACAATTCCATAATGATCGATTTTAGTTATGCCTGTAAGAGATAAAGGTCATCACATCACAAATCCTAACTGTGATTGGTCCAGCATTAAGATCCTCTATCGATCCAATGTGTGTAATATGTTCTTATTTCAGGTAATGTACAAAGGCAATCAATATTGGTTTTGGGTGTTTCGGATGGGGGACTTCAATTTAAAGATTTTGTATGTGCTCTATTCGAGATGTACGAAATTTGAGGTTTTGAAATAATATAATAATTTTCTGTTTTAAATCTTCACAGTTGAAGCTAACGACATAAACATGTAGGTGAAAGAAAGGGAAAGCTTGTTAATATTTTAATTATTATGTATAATGTTGACGTAAGATTCATTATTTGACAGTTCGATGAATATCCCCTGTCATTGAACAGAAAACCATATTACAATTTATTAATGTTGTATTGTTATAGCAACCTCGTGTCACTCACATAATCCAAATCAGAACTGGAAACGTGAGGTAGCTATGGCACTTTAAATGCATATGACGAGGTGCGAGCTGACAGGAGACAGGATAGATTAGTTTTAGAGTACATAAGGACGCAGAAAACTCGACAGCGGCCAGTAATTGAACCTAGAAGGATTCTGACAACCTATATAATATAATACTCACTTTGCTTTAGGTAATTTACCAGGGATCGATGGTAATCGAACCTCATCTTAACGTACAACGGTTTGTCATAGCATGGCACAAGCTCTGCCTTCTCATCGTTTAAGTGCGCAGACAGAACCTACATATTGGAATCGTTTGTAGCACCAATTTCAGACGGTGCAATAATTGACTTACACAGCGCTGAGAAATATGTTACAATATGGGTCTAATGCGGATAAATGGGGTTTATGGTGTTTTCAAGAAACGCTGCTCTATAGAACCCTCAGGTCATGAGTTCACTTAATGACCTCAGTAAAGAGAACTTCTTGATGTAACCATTTTCATTATCTTCAATTTACAGTCTTCATAGTTGGTGTTGCTGTCTTAAACAATAGATTGTTCGTTAAGCAATAAGATCTACATATTTAATGAAACGATACCTTTATAATCATAAAGGGTTCATTCAAACAGTTTGAATTTCTCAACAGAATGTTTTTTCCCATGTCTTCAAAACATATCTGAGGGCAATGGAGTGAATGTATTTATTGAGGTTTATTTTCACCACCAGTATGTCTCTGTACACGACATTGACGTAAATTGATAGATTCAGGATATTTGAGGTATAAGGATATTTGTTGCTGCACAGACTTAAAGCTTTAAGTACAGACATGGAACAGGTAACTGATTAAACTCTACTCTCATAATTAAACAGGACTTAACATGGCATTTTGTTTAAAGTACGTAACATTACGACACTAGAGGAAGGTTAACAGTATGGATGGCATGTGTGGTTATCTTTGATTTCTCAGATATCCTCCGTCGAGAGGGTGATAAACAGTCCGCGGGATGATCAAGCTTTATCACCAACCCAAAGCGATCTGTAGTCGATTCTGGAAACAACAACCTTTTAACCCCTTTGTGTTATCAGTCAAACATTACGATCCTCTTTGAAGTCAACTTGTGCACCATGTTCTTGCTTCAGTTATACACAAAAGACGGAATTTGTGTGTTAAACTGAACGAGAGATTTCAATGAAAAGTTCAGACTGAAATAGACACTAAGAAGATTACAAGCAACAATCAAATATCATTATTGATAATTATATACTTAGGTATAAAATTGATTTGACTTCGCCTTAAGATTAAGGTCACAACGTAACAGCTAACTTTGACCAGTCAACCCTTAAGATCCTCTTTCAAGCCAATTTGTGTGCCGCGGTCCTATGTCAGATGTATACTAAATGCAGTTGATATTGGCTTCGCGTGTTAAATTTAACAACAAACTTCAATAAAAAAGGTTTCTTGGCACTCAAGATTTCAACTGGAGCTTTCAACAAACAATCAAATATCATTTTTTTCTAATCATATAGTGACGTGTAAAATTGTTATAATTTCGCATACACAAATGTAGCTGACAGAAGTAAAATTACATCTGCCAATTTTATGTAACTTGGGACACTTTAACTGCATCTGAAGTCTAAGTTCTGAACAACATATGTCTTTTGACAGACATGGTTACTCTAACAGTGTATAAGGAAGCTGATGGAGTCGATACTGGACACTAATTGAACTTGGACACGATTCTGACATTTTAACTTCCCACATTGTCCTTTTGGTTTACCAAGGAGCATACATACTCCGAGTTAATAACCAGTCCAATTAGTGGTCGACCTGCTGATATTCTCATATCATAAGATACTGTTACCAGTGTGATAAAATGGTATTATAGAGTTTTTTAAATCCTGTGTTCCTGATGATGTAAATCTATGATGTTTCGTTGTCATCGAGTAGACTTACAACATGATGTTCCTGTTCATAAATAATATGTATAAGATTTCATACTTTAACACACAAGATATAACAAAAGGTTTTGGAAACGATGTCTTTTGAGTATTGATAAGAAATACATAGTACAAAGTGTGCAGTGTTATTTTGAATACTGTTAAACTAGTTTGACACACAATTAAACATTTTGCATTGCTGTATGCAAGAGATTGTTATTGATTTTTATTGAAATTGATGTTTATACAACCATGAAATTACTGTCCAAAGTTAATGGGATAGTTTTACAATTTGGCGATCAACTGTCTCTGCCCCACAGATGCCAACATTTTGAGAAATGCAACAGCAAAAACCAATATCTTTATTAATATTGCATAAGTGAGGTGAGGTGAGTTGGGGTTTAACGCCGCTTTCAAGAGTATTTCACTTATATCGCGACTGCTAGTATTATGGCAGGGAGAAAGCAAGCAACGCCATGTGGCTATGCATTGTGGTGAAACCTGCGAGCAACGGCTGGAACTAGCGAGCCATGGGTGGTACTACTCTGAAATTCAGTGTAGCATTGCACCCAAACCTTACTGCGTATAGAACAGTTCTCTACTGCAGACAAAGTTGCCGTGCCCCTGGCGGGATTCGAACCCCAGACCTCTTGATCCGAAGCCGAACGCGCTAACCACTGCGCTATCCCGCCCCCTTCTGCATAGGTACATGTCTATAAAAGATATAATTTCTATTCTGTATGTGAGTATTCAACAAGCAATAGTTTTGCGAGTTTACTTTGAAAACCATTGCTTAACTCACAAAGATAGTTAATTTATTTCATCTTTGTAATTTGTCTTTGTACCCAGTGGTTAAATTCCACAAATTTGCCGACTTTTTCTATTAACAAGCAAATGTCCTTGACAGTGTGCTCCGCGGGCAATGCATTTAACCCGTGCATATCAACTTAATTATATTTTGGAATAAACAAAAAATAATCTCATTTGGCCCTTATTATATAATTATATTATCACAGATAACGGACATGCGTATCACGGCCGCGGAACGTGTCAGAAGATCACATAAAATAAAAACACACTATGAAAATTACGACTAGTGAGAGCCTTGAAACAGCTTTGAATTGTTCAGTGTACATATTCCTACAGAGTAAGAGCACATATTGTTTTGAGTTTATATTGGACTGTTATCAACACTAAGTGCATTCCTTAATTAATTAAACAGATTATTCTGCTTCTAGATTTAAAAATGTTATCATCCATTAAAAGTGCTCAATATCAAGATAACATTTTTTGGGGGCCAAAATATCCAAGACGTTTTCGTCATCCCCATATTATTGTTGTATTTGGACACAACAAGTGAAACGAGTAAGACATTGAAATCTATACTGTTTCAGTCATGATTCCATGTTTTCCACTTGAAAAGAAACGTTTTCCAAGTAACAATGCTCACCACAAGAATACGAGCAAGTTGGCACTCGCCTCTAACTAATGAGTTGTTTTTTAATTTGAAAGCCTTTTGGATTTTTTGCACATGTTGAGTATCATATTCTATAATTCCTCATGTGTAAATGTTGTGTTGTTTTTAAATTGAGACTGCAAAAATAATCACATTTTATCATAATCGGAAAAATATAAGTATATGAACAATTGTAGGTAAATCAGTAAATACACGTTAAACTAAAGGAACCCCGGCAACGAGGCTAGTTCAAAAGGATGCTCGTAGGGTTCATTGCAATACATAGCTGATGTTACAGGCTTTCTCCCTGCAATAATACTAGCAGCCACAATATAGATGAACTACTTTTGAAAGCAGTGCAAAACCCCAAATCAACTCATCTCAAACAGCAACGTGACCGGAAGGGTATACAATGCAGATGTACCCACACATATTATCGGTGTTTTTGTTAATATTCCTAAATTTGTGAATTTGTGATTTTTGAAATGGATGCGTGTGACATGGCCGTCCCAGAGACCCCATAAACAAAAAAGGAAATATTTTACCATGAACCTTGGAGACTGTTTGCACATGTTTACGTATCCCATGCGTGCATGTTGAAATCTGTTTTGTTATCATTGGAGCATTTAACTAAGCTTCCTTTCTGTGAATATTGTCTGTGAGGTTATAATTATTGTTATTATGACTACTGCAAAAAAGCAATGCCGTCTCTGAACAGTTGTCCAAAGCAATGTATGAATTTTCAATCCTTTTAAGATAAATTGATAAGAAATGAAAATTGCCACATGTACATGTCGGGGCAATATTTAGGTAATTACTAAACCCCTGCTATGATGTCATTTTCTGTGACAGCTGTTCCTTATTGAGTCAGACAAATAGACAGACGGAGTTCTTTGTAAAGTCTCTCTGACGATAGTGTACATTGTTGCATGACGTTGCTCCTTAAGACACATTGCCAGTTTCAACTAAACACAGTTCAAACAATCTACTGCAAAGTGAACTAGTTCAGTACAACCACTGAGAAATAAATGAATTTGATGAATAGTCAACTATGCAACAACAATGTCTTTTGCCAGTTTCTGAAATTATCCCTTTCATAAATTCATAAAAGGCACATAATGTGAATAGAAACATTTCTTAATGGTGAATTATCTGGTTATGATTTATCATGGAATTCCATGTTGATACTGTTCGCGTTTCCTTGTTTCCTTATATCGACAAGCTATACATATAACTGTAAATAACCAATGTAGGTATCAATTCGTGAAATAACACTATGATGCCATTGTAACACATTCATATTTCATTTCATTATTCAAAATAATAAATTGCCATCAAACTTATTCGAGACCACTTCAAGCACCTTCGGTTTTGTTTGTTTGACAATTTTAACCTTTTCGATCATAAAACATGATCACGAACATTATGAACGCAATGATTCAACCATCCATCATAGATCGCCGTGCACTTGTAGGCGCCTGTTGACATGCTTTATTTTATTTATCGGCACACTGTAGTTTTCGAGTCACCCTTAATTTGAATACCGCGTCAGCAATCAACTCCAGCTGATTCGAACATGGCAGGTGCAAATCTTATTTATCGAATCAATAGAAAGCTTGGCACAATAGGCCAATATAAGACATGCGCATATACTAAAATCTATTTCCGAATTGGAAGTTGGATTCCTTTTCAAGGCATGATTGTTAAGCATCTTTAGCTTCACTATCTGCGATTATATTCGAAAAAGCATTTGAATAATATATAAAACTTTATCCTGTTGCAGGCATGTTGATTCAAAGGGCAACACGTGGTGGAATCCGCCTTGTTTGACACTTTCGGATCCTGTCAGCCCAATTTGGGGCAGATCCGGAAGAATCCAGAGGGATCCGGTAAACGGATTCCACCATTTCGTTTATGTGTTTATGATGCTGCAGGTATTTTGCTCTCTAGAATTGATCCAGAAGCACGTTTACTAATTATCCCCCACCGTAGCGCGAAGCGGGTGACATAGTATTTGGCTGCTTTCGTACGGCCCTTAAAATGGGATTCTTTTCATATTTTGCACATGGGTTCATCATAAGGAGAGTAATGTTCCTTCAGGTTTATGACCTTGACCGTCATTTCAAGGTCACAACTAGTCTTTGTCATTTTACCCTTGTCTACGGGATATCTCAAGATCAATTCACTGGATTCTCTTCATATCTTACACATAGCCTTTTCAAGGAAAGACAAAGGGCTGATTAGATGTTGGTTACCTTGACATTGTTCTCAAGGTCACAGCGAAACTTTGAATTGTTCGACATGTTAATGTTCATGTAAAGCTTGTCAGTGGGATATTTGAAGAACCTTTCATCAGAATTTTAGCCTATCTTACACAAAACACCTCCTAGGGAATAAAAAGGACTGATTATATATTGTTTAACCTTGACATTATTCTCAAGGTCACAGCCGAACATGTTAAGCTTGTCAGGGGAATCGATATCACAAGAACTGTTCATTGGATTCTCATCATTATCTTACACAAGTAAGGGAAAATTCAGGGCCCAGTCGATTTTGCTGATCTTGACATCCTTTTTCAATTTTGAAGTAGTAATTTGCGGCGGGAGATCATGTCACCTTAGTGACAACTACTTGTTGTACTAAATTTACTTAATCCATAAATGTCAACCATTTTAAATGAGTTAGGATTTTAACTGACACGTTTTTTTGTTATTCAATATCATTATGTTTGTGTCTCGATCGTTAAACAGATTATATCCTAACGCGACCACATTATCTTCCAAATTTGCGTCTTACATTCGGCAATAAAAAAAACAGAATTGCTCCATAATCTGTCAGTTTTAGCACCCGGGTGTAAATAAACGTCGACGACCAACAAACAATCAGGGATGTGATTAAGGTTATATGACCAATCCATATCGATCGGTTCTAGTTAAGCCTGTAAGAGATAAAGTCCATCACACCACAAACTCTCACTGTTATTGGTCAAACATTAATATCCTCTATACAGGCAATGTTTGTGTGATTTTCGTACATCAGGTGTACACACAAGACAGTCGATATTGGTTTGGACTGATGATGGAGCAATTCGATGAAGAGCTTTCGTCACACATTTCACTGATCTTTAACTGATGGAGAAACTCGATATTTCAGGTTATGAAATAATAATTTTCCGTTTTAAATCTGCACACTTCAAGCTTAAGGCAAATGCCTGTAGATGCGAGAAAGGGAAACTGCCACCAGCGAGTGAGTATATATATGGCGTTGAAGCCATTTTTTAGTTGACAGTTTGATGAATATCCGTGGCTGTCACTGAACAAACATCGCTATTACTTGTTGATACTGTTGTATAAAATTATATGAACTTCATGTTACTCACATAAGATTAGAATTGACAGTTTGATGTAACTTTGACACTCTACTGCATCTGAAGTCAACTTTAAGGGTTTCCGGCTGACAGAAGTGGTTAGTGGTACATCGTATAAGGACACTAATTGCAGTTATTGAACCAAGACAATATTCTGACAACACAAGTGCTCACTTTGTTATTTGCTATTTACAAAGGACCATTGATAATCGAACATGTCCTTGACATATTTGTTGTAGAAAATGTGATTGTTATAGTTGATCATCACTCATACACATAGTTTGAACTGCTTTAAATGTTCTTTAAAACATAGCCCCATAATCTGAACTTGTGACCTTATGAAATATATAACAAGCACTAGGTATGACAAATAAACACACTTGTTATTTAAGCATTTCTTATTGAAAGGAGTAACAGATGCACAGGACACAAAATGGTGGAATCCGCTTTCCGGATCTTCCCGGGTTCCTCTGGATTCTTTAGGATCCGCCAATAATTGGGAGAATCCGGAAGGATCCGGAAAATGGATTCCACTTTTTTTCCTGTGATGCCGACCTAATGCCCTGAAAAAAACTGAGATATGTTCTCGTACTATGATTGTTTTGTTAGTCGGCATCTGTTCTACAATCGTATACTTGTCCTTAAATCCAGAATCTTTATTCATGTGAATATACAATCATCTTTACTAACTCGACATTAATATGATTCACCATAACATGAGACGTGCTGTGCCCTCTAAGAGTTTTAGTGCGCAGACAGAACTAACATATTGGAATCCTCTATAGCATAAATTTCAGATAAGTTTTGACTCACTAGTGCTGAGAAACATGCTATTTTATGGAGGTTTTTTCCAGATAAGGATTTGCCACAAGTTGTTCAACTAAGATGTCTTAAAATATCGCTCCCTGGGCTCATAGGGTTACTTTGATGACACTCAAACAAAACAATTATTTCTTGATTACTTGGTTTACCTTATCTAGAATTTGCAATCATCTGTTTGGGTATGTATTTTTGTAAGGTTTGCAACGAATTTGAATATTTATAATGAAACATATAGTGTAAAGTTACGGGTTACTTACAGGGTTAATCCAAACATTTTCGTTTTGTCACCAGCCTTTGCTGTCCATGTCACTAAAACGTTTATGGGTCAGTGTGGTTGAATATATGTGCTGACGTTTACTTTTACCACCGATATGTTCTGTCTCTGTACACGACTTATCAATATATCAGTTGAGTGAGGGTATTGAAGGGACAGATATTTGTAGCTGGACAGACTAGACATTATAATTAAGGTCATAGCGGAGTCAGGAGAGCACTACAGCGGCAGCTCATAAACGGTTACACTCGAGAGAGCAGTTTCTTCAAAGTTCACTACATTACAGATCCGAAGGACAGTTAAAGGGGCAGTAGCACGTTTTTTGCAAAATTTATTTTTTCAAATTTCTAATTTATAATGATAGTTTGTGCCATTTAAATTTAGTTTGGAGGGTATAACATCTTATTACACAAAGCAATTATCAGTAATATTAATAACGGCGTTGCATATAAAGCAAACATTGCATGGCGGCCATTTTATTGTGAACACATTTTATTATTTCGAATGACAAAAATGATTCCAATGGCTTTTCTTAGCCATGTACACTCATTTATAACTTGATTTTACGAAAAGAAAAGGGTATTTTACTATTGGTGGAATTATTTTTCAAATACATTTCATCGACTTATTTGATCGAAAAAACGTCCTACTGCCGCTTTAACAGGAATATGTATATGGTTATCTCTGATATCCACTGTTGAACGGAAAGGAATAATTATGATCTAGTCCGTCTATGATATGGGCAACACTGTGTGTGGCCCTGATCATACGTGTTTAGAATAATGTGAATCTGGGATAAACTATCTTTCAATTAATGTCTCTAGTAAACTCATTTATTAAGATTTTTGCATAAAGCTTTCAAATAAAAAAAACTAGTGTTTACACTCTTTTATATCATGAATATTGATGATAATAAGATTTAATGGACATCTGTCAAAATTGGCTTCCCATTGTAATTGACTAATCACAAATCTGATAAACAGAGACCGTTTGTCTCTACATCACTGTACAGACCTGCAAAGTACGTTTTGCTCATGGTTTAAGCATGAGATTTCATTTGCCACACTTATAATCCTCTTTCCACGTCGCCAGAGATCGACAGCTGCCTGATTGATTTGACAATAGGTTTAATGGAAATTTATTTTTTGCAGATTTGAAACTAAATCAATCAATGTTAACGAGTTGAAATGATTTCTTTAATTTGATAGCGTGAAGCAGAGCAAGTACTGCATTTCTAGGTTGGTAACTTTTCACTGTTGTCTTTTATATGCCTTTTTTAACTTCCCTAGAACTTCCGTATGTTCTGACATTCGAGATCAAGCTACAAATTTGCGAATGTAAGCAGTTTTAATAACTAGGCAGCTCGTTGACAACAGCTTTATAATTCGCAACTTCAAGTATATGCATGACATGCAAACATGAGGACGTGTCACTTTCTGAATAATTGAACATTGTCATCAGTGTGTATCAGATTGTCACAATGTTAGACAAAGCAGACACCTCTAACATTCAGTCTTAAGCCCCGTTCATGCGCCACTGTTTGCATATATGTGCAAAAATACACATATATGTAAATTTACATAGGTATGTAAATGTGGCGCACGAACGCAATTGCATACATGTGTATATTTGCATAGTATGCACATTTGCACTGAGTCAGAGAGAGAGAGAGAGAGAGAGAGAGAGAGAGAGAGAGAGAGAGAGAGAGAGAGAGAGAGAGAGAGAGAGAGAGAGAGAGAGAGAGAGAGAGAGAGAGAGAGAGAGAGAGAGAGAGAGACTTACTAAACATATAGTATGACGACAATGAGGATAGCTAACAAAACCTACAATAGACTTGTACACAAGTTTCATTCAGGATCAAACCACTTGTATTATGAGTGACTGAGAGATATTTTAATTATGTTTTCAATACAAGAATCAGGACATCCTATATTTGGTTTTCATTCCATCCAACTAACATTCCAAGATCTCAGAGTTTTCAAAGATACGACCATCATATGCTCTTCTCAACTAGCCCACCATAATGTCTGTAAATATAACGTATAGAAAATCACAGCTTGCAACACAATCAAATAAAACCCCTTTCGATTAAGAAAGTCTCTTTGATTCTGTGGAGGTGCAATAATAAGGATGTGTGACCTATCTATGAACCCTGCACAATGTGGAAATGTGGAAAAAACCCAATCTGCTTGTACCCTTCAGAACCTCCCACAGTTCAGCCCCTTCTGGAAAATTGGTGACTTCCGGGGCCATCTTCTCCATCAAAGCATTGCAAACTCCTAAACACCTGTTGTTGTAGCTAACAGACACTGTTTCATTTGTATTGGTCAGCTTTTTCAGTGATCCAGACAATTGTGCTTATATACAGATATAATCAAACGATTCTTGTGACATTCTCAAGTTTTCTAACAATTGTTCATTTGTTAAATTTTGAACAACATCGTTCTTCTGTTTTCGAAAGATATCCCTACTCCTGATGCTATTACTGATGAGTGATGACCATCTATGTCATCATCATATAGGCAAAACATCTCCTTTCTCTCCGACGATGACCAAGGCTTGCGCTCAAATGAAGGAACCTGAAGATTAACTCCATCAAAATACACACCATAAGATGGCGCATGAACGCATAGCAAATTTTGCATTTACACACCTGAGTATATTTACATAGTGAGTAATTTTGCATACAGTGCAAATTTTGCTGCATGAATGGAGCTTTACACACCCTGTATGTATATTGCAAATACATATAAGTTGCATGTATGGGTACTTGATATCGGCAAAATTAGCTTATCTGTGGTTGTATATCGTCTATCGATGGAACTCTCACTGAGTGTGTGCTTGTGGTAATATCGAAAATGTCTGTGCTTTCCCCTTAACAACATCAGTTTAAATTTATGATACTAGTCAAAAGTCTTTATGACAACTCTAAAGAAAGTATTTTTTATCACATAACAGAACATCCATATTTGTATATAAACAATTTGCTAAATGAACACAGATATTTGGGGAATGTATTTTTCTAATTTGTTTTAAAGAATATGACCTTTATGAAATAATAGTGTTATATGATTAGTATATGAATAAATAACTATGCCTAGATATTACATCTGTAAAACAGTGATAAGTGTGGTCTTAAATAAATAATGCATGGATTAATAAGGTTTGCCTGTCACATCTGCAAAACCATTGATCATTATGTTCCTTATCTATTATGTTAATTATATAACTCTTATGGATATAAGAGACATGTAAAAGACGTTTGCTTATTGAATCAGTGGATATTACTAGAATCAATGACGGTTAATAGAGAATGCATTATGTCAAAACAAAAACAAATTATCTTATATTATAATTCGTTATAAAACCGTTAATATGTGTGACATTATTAATCAAGGTAAATTATATATGGTGTGGTCGACACTGTAATAAAATAACCCAAATGATTACCGTCACAGCACGTTGGTGCAGTGAATGTAATATTCTTTAACATACTAAACACAACAGATAAAGTCTACAATAACTTTCTATATATTTTGTGTATGTTTACATTGTCATTGTGATATTTTGTCGTACTACATGGTGGCGCTGCAAGTGTCTTATATCTATTTAAATTTTACTAGTGTTCTCTGAGCCATATGTACCAATAAACTCTCTCTGTCTAAATGTTAATATTATAATGTTATTAATTAAGTATTTCCGTATTGGCCCAGTTACAGGACCGAGGTCCGTTGTATTGGCCCGAGACGAAGTCGAGGGCCAATACAACGGACCGAGGACCTGTAACTCGGCCAATACGGAAATACTTAATTAATGACAATTTTATTAATTAATTTCTTTTCATTCTATTTGCACAACACTAGACATCTCATTTATATTGAAATAATAATTATAAACAAGTTTGGTGAACAAATAGCACGGGTCAAAGTTGTGAAGCGGCAGCTTCGAGCTTTCACCAAATGTGCAACTGCGCATGCTCAGACTCATATTGGCCCAGTTTGTCTCGTATTGGCCCAATTTTACCCGTATTGGCCCAGTTTTACCCGTATTGGCCCAGTTTCCCCGTATTGGCCCAGTTGTCGAATCATATGGTCTAGACCGTAAATCCCGTATACGTGCCATAACAGTGACAGTTAATTAATAATAGAAACTAATCATTGGTCCTCAAATATTAGCACACTGGATCTGCAAAAAGTAGTATGAGTAAAATATTCCTCAGAATAGTATTGACGACAGATCAATGGCATTACTCTCATGATATTGATGTCAGAGAGCATCTTACGACTCGTCACAATCAACCACTGAACCGTTGACCCAGCCTGATGTGTATCTGCTAACGCTAACTTGTTGATTGCAAATCTAAAGGTTTAATGATACATTTCAACAATGATTAATTTCAAGGTGAGTTTAATTTATGGTTGTGATATGTGTAACAGTATGCAGGAAACTTGGTGGTACTATCTAACTGTTGAGGAAACATTAATAATTTCTAATCGTTGATTACATTTTGTACACATAAAATAAACAAGAACAGTGACAGTTTTCCAGTGATTTCGGTATGAAGCTTAACTGTTTTACATCGACAAGTTCCATTTAAAAGCTGCTTTACCATTACTGCAGATGGCAGACCAAGAATGCAAAAACACATTCGTATGTTTGACGCACTAACCGCATTTATTCTCAATAGAGCCTTAATAGCCGTTATTGCAAGCCATCTGCTACTTGAGCATTCACTTGGGAAATCCTGTAATTTTATTTTGGGGAAAATACATGGAATTGCATTGTAATTATGTCTAGATGTATCAAGTTTGTGCTGCATTGATGGATGAAAAGTGACTTTTTATCTGTGTGGACAAATTCTATAAATATCAAAAGAAATTATAATTTTATAGAACCATGTCTTTGAAAACAAAATCATTAATCCATTTAAGATCCACAATGAATTCAAACAGTGAATCGATGGCATTTAAAAGCATGAAATGTATTCTAGATTATACAAAAGTAAGAGCAACACTGTCACATTATCCTCCTTCCATAAGGTCCTTACTTTCCTCACACATATACTCTGGGGGTATTTAAGTTGCAGTACTTCTACATATCTGCACTGTTGGAATTGACTTCATGTACATTCTCTGCATGGACTTTGCTTCAAAGTGTGGATATTTCAAGAGGATTGCTTAAGGCAATGACTCCAGTCAGTCCATGAGAAAACTGTTCTCGTGGAGAACTCGTGGAGAACTCGCGTAGCACATGTACTCGAATGTTATGACTCGTGTTCAAATCAGGACTGAGGACACACATCTTGTAAAAGCTCTTGTCAGCTTCAAATGTCAAATTACTCTTTCAAGTCTTTACTTTCCCTACGTTTCTTCACACGACATGTGATCACAGCATATTCAATACTCTTAGCATCGTCATATAACTTTAAACGAAATCAACCATACACTTGAGGTCGTTTCTGCAAGATCTATGATCTTAATAGATTGTCCTTCCAGTGTCATAAATAACGCTTATAATGTTGATATTACTCAGGCCGATTTCCCCTTATCACCAATACTCAAACAATGAAGCGTCAGGAGCTACTGCAGGAATCTTCTCACATCAAGGCTCCATATTGAGTCTTTGAACAATATGTTGTTTAAGATGTAATTTGTTTTATCTGTCATATAAACATAATTATTATAAAACTTTACATTTAAAACATTAGTCTGATTTCCCAGCTCATTAAACATATAAACAAACATTACGCAACAATTACCTTTTCAAAGTTGATCAAAATAATATATAATATATAAAAAATACAGAACGGAATCAAAATAGCAAATCATTTTAACTTCATTCACATTCACATGGAACTTACGAGTGACGGGAAATAACAGATTATCTTTCGCGAGTTATATCAATTGAGTAATTCTCAAGCTTTTGCTAGATATGTTGCTTACTTAGTTCAGGTCACGTCATATTAAATAGTTTCACTGGTGTAACAATAATATCATGTCCTCCATGTCAGAAAATATGGATGTCTTGTTACAAATTTGTAAAAACGCAAATATCATTTTTAGTGCTGTTTGAATAATTGGATTATTTAAAACAATGTTTTTTGACAAGACAAACCTGATTTCCAGCACTATTTCATTACCACAAGATTTGTTAACTTTTTAAAAGCCAAGCAAGTTCATTTTAAACATGCTATCGTCCCCTTTGCTTTCGAAATTGTGCGGCAGTGTGGCTACATAGGATTTTTTGATGTTTTTTTCTGAATAATGTTTAAACAATTCAGACTGCTATTTAAATCTGACTTAAACCTTACTCTCTTTCAATTATGAAAAAGGATACCGTCATTTCAACATTAACTTTTTTTGACTGCACACAATGAAAAACAGCATTAGGGCAACAATCATGTGTTGACATATATTTATTGATATTTATTTAAAATGGATTGGATTGACCCATTAATGAAATGAAACACAGAAACCCACATATTATACATTTGTTGTGACATGGTGCAGCTGACTGGTGTGTGATGGTGCCTGTCCTCATTCGGGCTAACAACTAGTCTTATTATTCTCTAGCTAACAACTTTTCCGAATATAGGATTTCCTATTTGAGAGTATTATGTGTATTATCTATATTATTATTTCCTGTTATACAACACACTTCTTCAACATCAATGACTTTGTCTTATTTACATCTAATTTACATTACACATCTACACTTTCAGAGAGTGGTTAGCCCGTTCGGCTTCGGATCAAGGGGTCCTAGGTTCGAATACCACCGGAAGCATGGCAACTTTGTCTGCAGAATTGTTCTACATGCAGTAAGATTTGGATGCAATGCAAAACTGCATTTAAGTGCAGTAACACCCATGGTTCGCTAGGCTTCACAGCAAAACATAGCCACATTGTGTTGTGGGCTTTCTTCCTGCAATAAAACTAGCAGTCGTGATATAAGTGAAAGCGACGTTAAACGCCAAACAACCTTATCTCACTTTAAAGAATGTTAAAAACTCACTCATCTTGATGCTCTGGAGACACAGATTTTCATTGCTATTGACAACGTTGAATGAATGCATATAAGCATAATATGACGTTCTTGTGCATGTATAATTTTTTTGTCTGTGCATCTTAAAATGTTATGCTAAAAAAATAAGATAATTTGACAACAGTGTTCCATATACTCTTTTGAATAATGAAAAATAATATATAATACTAGTCTATCGAATTATTGGCATTTTCCCTTAAACTAATAGATGAAAACTGCTTTTTTGCAATGACTAAACATTCATGGACATAACACAATGCATGCACAGCCTTTCATCGAGATGTCAACACTAATATTAATTTTAGGAAAAGTATTATATGATATGTTTGTGTATGTCTCCTGTAATATTACTGATATTAAAAAGTCAGACTCTGTGGGGATTGCATTGTCAATAAAGAAAATCTCTCTTGAGGCCATATAACCACATGGAGAAAAAATCAAGTTGCTGAGACATCCACGTCCTAAAATTAAGGATTATTGCAACATGTTTTATGCAAAGATTGTCATTTCTAGTGTCCTCTGATGTTTTGATATGTTTTATATGTTCATGCAGTAGACGGCAGTATACCTTAAGAATTACATGTCTTGATTGTGCATAGTTGCTTCTCGCCAGTGACATGAATAAATATAGTTTGTTTATATGCATATATCCTACATTGATGGTCAGATGTAATGTCACTCGGTGTTTTCTTTTATCTACTTGATATGTAAATTACTATGTGTCAGGTTCCGAATATTGTAGCAGTATATTTGTTAAGACCAGCTTTGTTGTTTTCTCCGACATTTGACTTTCCTTCCATTCGTTAACTGCTTGTTTCAACTTATATGTTGAACTACCACTACTAAAATATATAATACTAATACTTTTGACATTGTTGAATTTAAATGATATGTTAATGATTGTTTCATAATAATGTTCATTGTTATTACGGTCATGACATGTCTATGAATCTACAATTTTAGTATACCGAAGTACATGTATATTATTTCTGGAAAGCGACTTTAATATACATGGTTACATATTTTCATTCTACAATTACATATGGTGTGAATTAACTAAACAAATATAATGAATTATCTATTTTAAACGGTTTTTTATTTGTTTGACTAAGGTCACTTCTGTAAACACTCTTCTGTACATCAATTATATTTGCACTGACAATATTTGTTCACTGATTATTTACATTAACAAGGATCCCTTGTATTTCCAATTAAGATACTTTGTTTTTTTATGAAGGGAAAACACAATTGACAACTTGAATACATTAGCGGGAACTAGCAACAAAGGCAATATTATTCAAACAAAACAGCAGAGAACAACTGCAAAATTTAATTGATTTCATCATTCTATATGGTGTAATATCGACAAAAAATGAATTTGTCTTAATTGCCAATATCTTTTCAAAGATTGTGATTTCAAATATGACAACAATGCAGGTTTAAAAAGAGCAGTAGGGAGATATGAATTGGTGAAAACATTGAGTTATCCAGTTGAACATTTATTGTAATCACATATACACAAACCATTTAATTACTTGTCCAGATATTGTCAATATTCCTCCTTTCAAGAGAAGCTTTCAACAAAGTTGTTAACATCGATGTTATTAATATGTCATTCGTTATGTATGCTTTATGTAAACTATGATTATAATTGTCCATTTTTATAAAACAATCTTGAGGAATTATCACGCAGAGAGATCGACTTGATAATGAAAACCATTTTATAAGATAACAATGAAGACATTGATATATTCTGTTTCAACTTAACTTACATTGTATTGTTTTCTCAAAAATACATTGAAACAATATCATGGTAAACTAAATGGAAAATACAGGGAAACCAAGGTACAGTCGACATGTCAAATTTTGAAGGACATATTCAAATGCAATTTGCATCCTTCAGCATGAACACAGTCAAGTCACTTGCTTTGTGAATAACAATAGGCTGAATGTAGTACATGTTATTGCCACCATGTGCTACTTACATTGCTAACGCCTCCCGGAACATACTGGAGAAGTCACTGCACTGGAAATCGTAGCATGGCATCACCCAATTAAGCAAATGGATTTGGTCTACATCGACGTTCACTGAAGTGTTCTGCATCAGGATATCGGGAGGGTCATGGAAGGACAGGCTTCACAATGCCCAAAGCTCTTTTTGAATTATTCTTACTTAAATAGACTTTAATCTCGAAACAAGAATATGGTTCCTAAACCTGTTTTTTTTGTCTGAAGTGTAGTTTATGATTTAACAGGTTTTGCGTTCTACATCTTGAAGTTTGTTTGTGAGTAGAACATACAATGTACTTTAGATGTGAGTAACATGACCAGTTTGTCTTTAGGGAGAGACATACCACAATCAGCGAAGTATCTTTCTGTGGGTAAACATACTGCTGAGTTACAGTTGGAGGAACTTTGTAGGAACGCGACAAAAAAAATACAGACACGATTTTCCTTCAATCGCATTATATGGTTGACTGTTATGAAAAGAGTATAGAGTATTTGTTTCCATTGCTAAATTACCATAACCTGACATGACTACACTTACTTAAAAATTACCTGCCCCATTGTGCTATAAAAATTGAAATTATTTCATAATCTCTCAGTTTTAGCACGCAGGGGTAAATAAAGATTCACCACTGATAAACAGTCGGTGATATAATAAAGGTTTATCACCAATCGGTAGCAATCTGTGAAGGGTTCTAATGATCTCTAAAGAGTTAAAGGTCATTACGCCACAATACTTAGGTGTGATTGGTTAAGACATTAAGATCCTTTGTCTAGTCAATTTGCGGATCTTGTTCCTATGACAGTTATATTCAAGAGGCTGTCGATACAGATCGTGTGTGTTCAGTAGAACAAGGAACTTCACTGATAAGCTTTCTTGACACCTTTAGGAGTCAAGTAGAGGCTCGTGTGGAGATGCTCGAGATATCAGGTTTTGAATAGCTTCTGATTTACATCTGCACACGTGTGGCTAAAGATAAATGCATGTAAATAAGAGTCAGAGACACTTTCTAAATCTGATTAGAAAAAACATCTTGTCACCATGTACGTTTTGATACAATAAACTTTATTTGAGGAATATCACTGTCATTGAGCTCACATCGATAATACTGAATATATGCCAATTTTGGGCAGACAGGTTGATGAAATCTGAACAATTCCCGACAAACTCTTAATTAAGGTATTTTCCAGAATGGGATTGGGATATTCAACATAAAACAAATATCGCTCCCTGGACTCAAAGGGTTACTTCGATGACACTCATAATGGTTTTCCTAATCTCAAATTTACAATCCTCTTATTGGGTGTCTCAAAAGGAAAAATGTGCAATGATATTGATTGTTTATAATGAAACATTACGTACATATATGGTTATAGATGGTTAATCCAAACATTAAACCTTTGTTGTCAATGTCACTAAAACGTTTATGGTTCAGTGTGGTTGAATATATTTGCTGACATTTACATCTACCACTAACATGTTTCTGTCCCTTTTCACGACTTATCAATATATAGGTTGAGTGAGGGTATTGAAGGGACATATATTTGTAGCTGGACAGACTAGACATTATAATTAAGGTCATAGCGGAGTCAGGAGAGCACTACTACTTCACATAATTGAATAGAACTCAAGAGAGCAGTTTGTTTAAAGTTCACATTGCAGGTCCGGAGGAAAGTAACCAGGAGTCTGTGTGTGGTTTTGTGTGATATCCTCCGTGCAATGGATATGATTTGGGTAACACTGTGTCAAGTGTTGACTGCATCTTGTTCACAGACAAAATATACCATTAAAAAGTGTTGATTCTACACACGCAAAGAGATCAACGGTCCAAACAATTTATGGGTGAAATATGAAATTAACACTATTTTCCTAACAACGTTTTTATTGTGAATAATCATCATGTTACGATAAATATGCGTACTCCCTCATCGCGGTAAACACATATTCTGTTTGGTTCTGAACAGTTAGCGGCCCTGACCATATATATTTAGTGTGAGAGTCTAGGATACATTATCTGTCTCTTAATGTCTCCAAGTAAACTAATTTGTTAAGAGCTTTGCATTAAGCTTTCAATTAAAACAAACCTAAGTTGACAGTCTATTATATTATGAATTTTGATGATTTTTAAGATTTAATGGAAACTGGTCCAAATTGGTTTGAGAGAGTTTGCCTTTAGAGATTGACAGCTGCCTGATTGCTTTGACAAAAGGTTTAAATGGAAATTTAGTTTTTGCAGATTTGAAACTAAATCAATGAATTTTAACGACTTAGAATGATTTCTTTAGTTTGGTAGCGTGAAGTAGAGCATGTACTGCATTTCTAAGTTGGAAAATGCTCACTGTTGTCTTTTATTCGCCTTAGTTTGTTTGTTCCTTGATCTCGACTAGACTGGAACTTTATTAAACTGGAGACACATACCTTCTTACACCTGTCTTCCTTTACTGGAACTTGGCGACACACACTCATATGTTTAGAAATACACAACTCTACCTGCATTAGAGGTCCCATACAGTTCAGTTCTACAATCAACTACATGTACTGATTTGGTCATTGACTTCATCATATCTTTGAAACCATATTTTTTCCTAATTCAATCAAAGGTGTGCTTCAGTCATTATTTATTTGTTAGTTGATAGTTAGGGCAGACATAAGCGATATAAGTGATGATATAAACACATTTCAATAAAATAGTGCTTTATGATTAGTATATAAATAAATCATTATATAGAGAATACTACACAAGGTCTCATTAGATACGAATTATACGAAACGAATGTCCTTCCGACTGTATCTGACCATGCGAAAGCGTCAGGAGTTTCGTATAATTCGAATCTAATGAGACCGAGTGTGGTATTTTATTTATTAAACACTCTATTATACGTGGATTCGTCACACCACTTAATTTTATTACCTATGATAGGGGAAACAATTCTCCGTAACCGAAACGGGTTTCAATAACCGAGTGCATAAAAATTGATGTACAATGACCCGAACGCTTATTTGCACCTCCTATTGCGTATACCTACGACGAAATAATGTAGTGCATGAGATTCAGTTGAATAAATCAAAAGTGGACTGTAAAAATGAACAAAAAGGTTTATGCAAATGAACTGTATTTGTTATGTTATCATGGTTGTGCAAGGTATTATTGTTAATGCAAACATTGACATTAATCTTATAGTAAACTCGTTCGCCTCTCCTCGCAGACGGTCGGCTCGCCGCTGAAGTGTCGAGGCTGTTGGCCTAGTTACTAGCGACAGTTGACGTTGTTTTTTTGTGACGGAATGTCATTAGATATCGATATATACAATCGACTGAAAGAATGAAGCAACAGTGCCAAGGTTTTAAATTTTGATGAACTGCAACAACCGACGCATTAAGACTGTACAATCTACCTACTGTAGAGAGACGTTGACGACTCGAGATCGGCATGATGTCAACATCGAAGGGCAAGGTCAACGCAGAGTGAATATGCTTGACTTTGACTAGTATCATTGCAAGTACCCTTGCAAGCTGTTCATTACGTTCTTGGTGATGATTAGGCTAAATGATGTTTGCATTTGACATTCGCCACATTGGAAATCTTTTGACGCCGACAATGAATGTGAGATGTGTCCGGATTTCCACATAACCCTTGAACTGTAAGTAAATACGGTGCGTCTGCCGATAGTTACAGCTATTCGCGATATCAATGATGCATACTGTACACATGTGGAACTTTCTAAAAGCATTGACAAACTATGTTGACGCATATATCTAGCATATAAAGTAATGAAAATAAAATGTTACGTGTTTGTTTTTTAATTCAAAAGTAGTTCCGTTTGAACTGGACCCTAACTGAGAGGTCATTGGTTATCCAATCAGATCGTTGGAATGCGGGGTCACATCGTTACGACACAGGTCAATGTGATACGACGCACGTATGACGTACGAGATTAGTATTCACTAGTTGATATAACATTGTACAAACAGTGGTCTTACATAAATACTGCATGGATTAATAAGGTTTGACTGTCACATTTTCGAAAACATTTATCAACCTACTCCCGATCTATTCTGTTAATTAGGTAAACTCGTATGGATATAAGAGAAGTATAAAAACAAGTTTCCTTATGGAATCGTTGAATAGTTCTAGAATCAATGCAGGTTAATAGAGAATGCATGATATCCAAACCCCAAATGATTACCGTCACAGCGATGTTGTTGAAGTGAATTTAATATTCTTTACCTTAAAACCATAATAGATACAGTCTACAATAACTTGCTCTAGATACTTGTTTATGACCACGGTCATTGTGGTATTTTGTCGTACTACATGGTGGCGCTGCAAGTGTCTTATATCTATTTACATTGTACTGTTGGTCTCCGAGCCAATAAACTGTTTCTGTCAGTCGGAATGTTAATATCAGAAAACAATCATTGGTCCTCAAATAGTAGCAAAATTTATCCGCAACTATTAGTATGAGAACAATGATCTTCAGAATATTATCAACGACGCATCAATGGCATTACTCTCATGGTATTGGTGGTTGAGAGCATCTTAGGACTCGCCACACACATCCACGACAGATCAATGACATTACTCTCATGGTATGGGTGGTAGAGAACATCTTAGGACTCGTCACACTCATCCATTTATCCGTAGACCAAGCCCTGCATCTGCTAACGCTAACTTGTTGATTGCATTTCAATAGTGATTAATTTAAAGTTGTGATATGTGTAACAGTTTGCATGAAACTTGGTCGTACTATGTAACTGTCAGTGTATTTCAGCTTTGGTTAGATCAGAGTAATAAAACTCCTATAGTGCCTTGAGCAACCACTGAGTGAATGGATAACTGCGATCTATAACTGGACATATTAACATTTAAAAAACTACAGTGACAGTTTTCCAGTGATATCGGTATGAAGCTTAACTGTTTTTCATCGACAAAGTTCCATTTAAAAGCTGCTTTACCACTACTACAAGAACGCTAAAAAAACATTTGAATATTTGACGCACAAATCGAATTTAATCCCAATAGAGCCTTAATAGCTGTTATTGCACGGGGAAGTCATGTTACTTTATATTGGCGAAAATACATGGAATTGTTTTGTAATTATATCTAGATGTATCAACTTTGTGCTACATTGATTGATGATAAGTGACTTTCGATCTTAGTGGACCCATTTTATTATTTTCAGAAGGTATTATACTTTTTTAGAACCATGTCTTTGAAAACAAAATCATAAATCCATTTAAGATCCACAACGAACTAAAACAGTGAATCGATGCCATTTTAAAGCACGACATTTATTTTAGATTGCCAAGAAACTTAGTAGCAACACTGTCACATTATTCTCCCACACATATACTCTGAAGGTATTTAAATTCCAGTACTTCTACAAATCTGCACTCGGAATTGATATAATTTACATTCACTAAATGGTCTTTACAATTAGTATTGGTATTTCAAGAGTATTATGTCAGGCAATGACTTCAGTCCGTCTGAAAGCTATTCTCGTGGAGAACTCGTGTAGCACATGTACTCTACAGCTATGCCTCGTGTTCAAATTAGGACGGAGGACACACTTCTTGTTAAAGCTCTGTCAACTTCAAATGTCAAATTACTCTGTCAAGCATTTACTTTCCCTACGTTTCTTCACTCGACATGTGGTCACTGCATATGCAATACTCTTAGTATCGTGATTTAACTTTAAAGGAAATCATTTATGAAATTTCCATAAAATTGAGTTCGTTTTTGCAAGATCGATGATCTTAATTTCTTGAGGTCCCTCAAATATTATACATAACGCTTATATATTTGATATTACTCGTCCGATTCCCCCTTATCACCAATATGCAAGCAATGTCAGTAGTTACTGCAGGAATCCTCTCACACCAAGGCTCCATATTGAATCCTAGATTAATCTGTTGTTTAAGATGTCATTTGTTAAACTTGTTAACATGACTTAAAATCTGAAAAATAAAAATAATTATTCTAAAACTTTACATTTAAAACATTACCATTTAAAAGCTAATTAAAATCGATTCTGTGACGTCATAACGCTCACGCATATGACGTCATTGCATTCAAACAAAAGTTATCGCTCTTAAAGATTTTATGGGTTATACATAGTAAATCTGTAATTGCTAGTTTTTTTTTTTTTAAATTCAGACTACCGGTATTTAACTGCTGCATCCCACATTTGATGCGTCGGCACATGTAAGAAAACGCTAATGTAAACCAAGGGAGACAAATACATGTTTAAATGCTAAAAAAGACAGTTTATCAAGTTACCAGTCGGGAAGATTTAGAAAGATGAATGAAGTAGTTCCGGCAACCAATAAAGTCGTTTGTTATCTGTAACAGCCACTCAAAAGCCAGGAAAATGTGTAGGACTTGCAGGAAAAATACTACCCTGTGTCCATCTTCCCATATGGGTAATATACATAAGTATTTGACCTTTCTTTTATCTAATTAGTTCAGTTTAATCAAAAAATTATGACTTTCAATATCCATGATCGATAATTCATTTGGTCAAGATAATTAAACGCCCATTTTTGACCAGGGGATATTGTTGTAAGGTAGAACTGTAGCGCAGATTGGTGTTGTATACACAGATAGGAAATACGCTCACTCTGTTAGATAGCCTATCTATCGGCTGCTGGTAATCAGAACAACATCTGGACATTGGATTTATTATAGTTTAGGCCTGGTGTTGGTTAAGGTGGTTACTCCCTTCCTTGGGTTTAACTATTCTGATTCAGCACTGTAATAACAATGTGCGCTACGGACAGAAATGAAACCAGTGAATATACAGCGAAGCTAGTCCTGTCAACTTTTATAGATAGATCATATTGTTCAAGTCTTTATTGTAAACAGTGGAGTCTATTTTTCAGTCGTTAATTCACAGTGTAGATATTGTAGATTCCGAGTGAGGCATCATTCGCCTTGGCCTGTTTGAAATGTCACTTATAGATGCAATTGATCCTAGCACCTCAAAAAGAAAGACAATGCACCTCCAATGAACAAATGTGTAAAAATATATACGAAAGAATCATCGCTTGAGAAACGTGAAACGTGAAAATGTTTGTGATTATAATTTTTCTTGTTAAACTTATCAGCTCTTGCAGCAATAATCAACTACACAAAGATGGAAGATGTTCCGAACCATTGAAGTGTTTTCTTGTCTATAGAGTTTGAAAGTTTGTACAGTGAAGGGTTGTCGAGTACACAGGGGCCTGTATCGCTGAGAAATAGCGTTTTGGAAGACATATACCTATATAGACCCTACCCTATATATAAGGAAAGGGATGTAACGACTACACCCCACGCTCATTCAAAGTCACATTTCACTAGCGATAACGAAGGCAAGGGAACCAGGATGTTGGCCAGGTGCTGTCAACACTGCTGGAATTAATAAATGATTTTAGAAGGTGAGTTGTCGCTGATTTTCGTGAATGTTCGGAATGATCCGACTTTGACTATGTTTAGCTCATGTTGTAGGGGAATCATTTAGCTTTCGTATCGTTGTCCTCGATTGTGCCATACACACTTTTTTGATGCGAAATATGACTTTGAATGAGCATGGCGTTGTTTCGTCGTTGCCTCCATTTCCTTTTATACACTAATAGGGTAGGGTCTATATATGTATATGTCTTTCAAACGCAATTTCTGAGCGATACATGCCCCTATGGTCCATTATCTATCACTCTTTGATATACCCTCATTATACAAAGCTTAACACATTGTAACCATAACATGAATGTTATTTTTGTATTAACTCACGATTGACGTTGTCTTCTGACCACAATGACTGAGCGTGTTGATCAATCTTACAATAAAATTACTTTTTAAGGTCAGATCAAGCAGTAAGTCCCCTGATAATTTGCGTCATTTGTAGACATACTTTCATCCTTAATTCGAACTCTTGGAACTCGTTTTTACTTGGTGTATTCATATCCCTTTATGAATTTGAAGCATCAAATTCGTTTCACACAAGGAACAACATAGGTATTTTTTCTTTATACAGGGAAAGTGAACGTGTTGTTGTGCCAGTATTAACCTTAACGCTCCTATATACGTGTCCACGTGCGTTGTACACTGGAGGAATCCTGGTCGATGAATACGTCTAGTGTTTAGGGTCAGTTTGAAATGTCTACATGAACTCTATGTCTGGTCAGTGAGGAGGTCCAATGGTTAGCAAGCTAGAAAATAAGGTGACCATTGTCCAGCTCACTCTACTGTTGCTGTAAGAATGTCTGAGAAGTAGCAAGACTCCAATAATATTTTATTGCTTAATTGTCAATCACGCATCTCTCCTACGGACTCTTTATCTTTTCTGATTATAGCTGCCTCTCTTCCTTTGCTGCTGTCTTGCGTGCTGCCTTCAGGGTAAGTCGCTAGTCGATATTGTGTTTTAATTAGTGGAGATCACGTCATATTCTGTAACTGTTATAACAATCATGTCATTAATGTAAGAAGAAACGGATGTCTAATACTGTAAAAACTCAAATATCAATTTATTAATATACTTTTAGTCTTGTTTTAACAATTTGATTATTTAATATTTATCAAGACAAATCTGTTTTTCAGTGCTATTACATTACCACAACATGTCTTTACTTTTTAAAATACAAGCACAAATATTTCTTATTCTTGTTGAACATCCTGTCGTCACCTTTGATATTGTCTAGTAGTGTGCTAAATATTGAATATTAGGTCCGAGAATAGACTACATGAAGATAGGAATTGTGGATGTTTTGAAGTTTTCTTGGAGATTTTTTCTAAATAATCTAAAAATCATTAAGACTGTTATTTACTCTGAATAAATAGAAAATCTCACCCAAGTGTCTTCTGATATCAAATATATCAACACGAGTTGATAAAAGAGGCTTGCCGAGAATATGTTTACTTTTATCAACGAGTGTTGATATGTTTGATATCAGAAGACGAGGGTGAGATTCTATTTATCATCCAAAATCATTCTTATTACGGTTAAGTGAAAATAGTGAACATCTCTAAGCACACCATTTGACTTGCAATGTGGTAAGATCATATGACTATGACGTCATCATGTTTAAAACGTCATTTAATTGTGATGTCATTACTCGATGATGTAAATGCATTGTAATGTCATGTAGTTGGAGGTGAAAGGGCATTGTGCAAAATCTACCACCAAACACATATCTCCTAGAAGATATCGCTTGATCTACCATAAGTGATATCTCCTGTGCAACACAGTTTTTGGTGATAAAACCTATTCAATAATAAATCCCTATCATGAAAAAGGATGTCGTCAATTTTGAAAAGAAATGTCATTTGAACAGATAACATGACTTGACTTAATACATTGGAAAACAGCATTAGAGCAAATGTCATTTGTTGACAAGTATTTATTTAGGTACAATTTCCTTTTAATTCTCAGGGTTACAAACTCATCGATATTGTATCTTTGAAATGGTGGCCCCGCATTGCCATCACTCAATTAGAACGATTGGCAACATTGTGGCCAGTGACATGTTCAATGTTCACAGCTTCCCACAATGAAATGGTAGACACTACACGGTGTACAACCCCATACAGTGCGAACCGGATATAGTTCGCTGTACGCTCGATCATTGGTTCATAGCTATGTTGACACGGGCTGCTTTTTCTCGTTTTCTACTTGTGTGAGTATAATTCACGTACACAAATTTACAAAATACTTCTTCTTATACTTATACACAAGAATTCACTGCGATATTCAATCATGACCCTCTGAAATCTTTCTCATATCAAAAACGCATTGCCGATCTTGCTCCTCCGCTAAGCGCACCACATATAATGTCGACATGCTCTCATCGTATGTACTTTGTGGATACAACCTAATTATATATGAAATATATGATCATTAAACGTACAGATGGTCTTTAACATAGTTAATATAGAGCATTAGTTTTTTGACACGAGAGCAAAACGTCACCCACCTATGTGCCATTACAATACAGTTTGATAGCCGCCAATACAGTTGGTTGATAGTACTTCCAACAGAAATCACTGTATGGTTTATAGTTCCAGTATGTACGTGCATAGTTGCTTTTTCTTTTATAAATAGACACTCTTACTTAAATATTTTGGGTTATTTTGTTACAGGTGCATCCATTGTGTTTCATTTTTTTTTTAGTTACGAGTTTCCAATTGAAATGGAGAAAAATCATTATACATGTGCAGTAACCGAAACTACACGTCCGATTTACATGCTAGGTAGTTATATGACTTATTTAACATTAGCAACCCAAATTTGTCTCTTTATCTGTTGCAAATAAGTTTCCACAAGTATGTTTGACTGTTAGATACGCGTCAGTCGCGGTGCATTGTCCATCTTTCGATCAGAAATCACTACTTTTACAATTATATCGTCACAATACTGAGTCGACCAACATACAAATGTTAATTTTCGGCAACAATCAGTACTTCTCGATAAAATAACGTCATCATTAACGTTTGGTATGTGTGACCTTGAATTAAATTCCGTCTGCTGCTAGTGTGACTTTCAAACAGGGAATAAGAAAGTCTCTTTCACACAAATGATTTCAAAATCACCATTGGCCATTGGCAGAGGTTAGGATCTGAAGGGAGTAACCTCTGTTGGTAGAGAATGACGAATCAGAGATTTCCCCGACAATTGTGATCTCTTTGTGGGAGCTTAGATTGGGGTTCCATGACAGAAATGATGCTTCCAGATGTGTTACATAACTTAAAACAAGTTGGGCAGGATATATTTCTGAAATGTTCAAGACTGGTCATTTTCAATGCACTCCCATTAGACATTATTGCTTACATGCTGTTTTCCAAAGTCGTATATTGGTTTTCGCTCCACAATTGCAACACCGTCCAGATGACATACAGTGATGTTACCAAACCTTTTGGAGAGTTGATTGTTTTTTTTAAAAAAATCATCTTGGGCACGAAAAATAACTGCAGCAGTGTCAGAAGGAAACTTCAAAAGGTGAATGTCCATGTACGTTCCAACTGATTCTCAAATAGACTTTCTAAATTCTTTGAATTATGTTATATATAAGAATAATTAAAGAGCAAATGATAAATTGGTGTAAAATACTCTCGTCAACCAATGAAAGTGCAAGTTATATTTAGAAAAAACTGTAATTCCCATGACCATTATGACCACTTTAATTCCCGTCATATCTTTGCCCAGAACAATGATATAACTCGTCATGATGTGTGATATCTCTTGAACAAATGCTGGGACAACATATTAACACGTTAAATGTGGTTAATATTTCAATAAAGGCACCTTTTAAACAAAATCAGATTTCATGACGTTATTGAATTACGGGCTACATTCCATACAGAGATTCACTACGCTTCGGCTATGAACCAGTACAGTGATGCTGCATTGTTGCTGCTAACATCTTTGATATCTTCATATCTAGGAAACTTTGAAACTTGAAATTCTACACATACATGGTACAATCTATAAGGAATTCAATATTTAGATACATTTTGAGCAGCATGATTGTATACGTGAATAAAATCGAAAACGCACGGGCTTGTCAAATTTGGCTCGATGCGTTCGTAACGAAAATAATGTGTTTTCATCAACATACAACTATTTCTCAAGAACTTATTCACTGTACTTGTATGCATGTCACAAATTGATGAACCGGAGCCTATTTGCATACGTTGTAAAGCTGTATAATGATTTACAATTACTTATTTGATCCAACGAACAACAAACACTTGACAGAGCTATGAACCAGTGATCGAGCGTACAGCGAACTATATCCGGTTCGCACTGTATGGGGTTGTACACCGTGCACTACATGCATATCTGACTTAATGCCCAGGAATTATCTTGAATGTCTCGGCAGGATACAGAAAGCTAGTACGTCTTAGTCTATTTGTATTTAAGTAGGCAGTTGAGTTTCCTTCCTCCTCACTAAATCAACAGTTTGGCGTTGGTCATAACTGAAAAATACACACATTTCCGAAAAGGGGTTTAAACTCATCTCTATCAGAAAGTTTACAACATTCGGCAATAGACGTCCACCTTAAGTCACTTTCAAGCACCCTAAACTGTGTTTTCAGTTAAGGTATAGAGGGCGTTATAGTAATTTGTGCATATGATTTTGAGTGAATAACAATTTCAAAGACACACCATACGATCAGACGAATCAGCTGTTCAGAAATAAATCATAAACTTAATCCATCTCATAGTCTTACATGCAATCTCCTTTGTTATTTTCATTTAATTGAGCATGATTATAAAAAGATAATAAATATCGGAGCTTGCTCACACCTACAACACTATTGATGACTCGATAATGTTTGTTTCTGATAATAAGCAATGTATTCACCTGAGATGGAAATTGATCGAAATCAAATCCTGCCTTAAGACTAAAGAACACTTTCAATGATAACTTCAAAACATATTCGAGTGACCTGAAAAAGGTTGCAATTTCGCTGTGAACTACCCTGACACTTCAATTTTGCACAGAATAACATGTTTTTTAGTTTGACATAATTAAAGGGCATAGTGTCAACTTCCCCAAGGTGAACAACCAACGCATATCTCTCATATGCGAGCTTGTCTGAGTTGACCCA
Source organism: Gibbula magus (assembly GCA_936450465.1). Taxonomy (NCBI): domain Eukaryota; kingdom Metazoa; phylum Mollusca; class Gastropoda; order Trochida; family Trochidae; genus Gibbula; species Gibbula magus. Next base: position 43,888,616 of record OW388303.1, read on the forward strand.
TTAATGAAATGAAACACAAATAGACCCACATGGTGTACATTTGTTGTGACCAGGGTGTGATTGTGCCTGTCCTCATCCGGGCCATCCTGTCTCAGGGTATAACGTACGCTACCGCAGCTTTATGTTATACATGTTTTATGTATAGACTGTCATTTCTAGCGTCCTCTGATGTTTAGATATGTTTTATATGTTCACGCAGTAGACGACAGTATACCTTGAGAATTACATGTCTTGTGCATAGTCCCTTCTCGCCATTGACATGAATAAGTATAGTTCGTTTATATGCATAGTTCTTACACTGATATTCCGATGCAATGTCACTCCTCGTTGTGCTTTATGAAAACATATACTCTGTGTCTACTTGATATGTAAATTACTATGTGTCAGGTTCCGATAGGATTATTCTAGCAGTATACTTGTTAAGACCAGCTTTGTTGTTTTCTGCGACATTTAACTTTCTTTCCATTCTTAAATTGCTTGTTTCAACTTGTACGTTTAACTACCACTACTATACATGTAACACATATAATACTAATAGTTTTGATATTGTTGCAGTCGCCTTGTTGAATTTAAATGATATGTTAACGATTGTTTCATGACAACTTTCATTGTTATTACAGCCATGAAACTTTTATGAATCTACAATTTTAGTATACCGAAGTACATGTATATTATTTATGGAAAGCGAATTTAATATACATGGTTACATATTTTCAATCTACAATTACATATGTTGTGAATTGACTAAATAAAGAACATACATTATTTATTTGTAAACGGTTTTTAATTTATTTGAGTGAAGTCAATTCTGTAAACACTATTCTGTACACCAATAGTATTTGCACTGATTATTTATATTAACAAGGATTTCTTGTTTTTTCAATAAACATAATTGAATCTTTTATGAAATGAAAACACAAATGACAACGTGTTTTATGTCGTTCAATAACGTGCTACCTGTAAAATTAACAACAAGGATACATTAGCGGGAACTTTGCAACAAAGGCAATATTATTTGAACAAAACAGCAGTGCACAACTGCATAATGCAATTGATTTCTACAATAACCATCATTCTATACGGTTTAATATCGACAAATTATGAATGTGTTTAAATTGCCAATATCTTTTCTAAGATTGTGATTTCAAATATGTCAGCAATGCTAAGGAGTTTAACAAGAGCAGTAGGGAGAAAACATTGAGTTATCCGGTTGAACATTTAATGTAATCACATAGACACAAACCATTTAATTAATTGTCCAGATATCGTCAATATGTATCCTTTCAAGCTATAAACAACGTTATACATCTAAGTTATTAATATGTCTTTCGTTATGTATCCTTTATGTAAACATATGATTATAATAATCCATTTTTATAAAAAGAAAAACGTCATCGATAAATTCAAACAGATTTAATCAGTTCATTAATATCTTCTGTTTCAACTTAAATAATATTATATTGTTTTCTCAAAAATACATTGAAACACTATCATGCTAAACTAAATCGAAAATACAGGGAAACCAAAGTGCAATACTGTAGACATGTCAAATTTTGAAGGACATATTCAGATGCAACATACATCCTTCAGAATGACAAAAGTCAAGTCACTTGCTTTATTTGTCCACACATGTAGGCTGACTGTTATTGCCATTATGTGCTGCTTACATTGCTAACACCTCCTCGGAACATAGTGGAGAAGTCGCTGGACACTTTATTCAGCGTATGCATTTGGTCTATGTTGACGTCCACTGAAGTGTTCTGTATCAGGAGATGTGGAGGCTTGTGGAAGGACAAGCTTCACAATGATAAATGCTCTTTCCTTCCCTAAATAGACTTTAATCTCGAATATGGTTCCTAACCCTGGTTTTAGTTCTGAAGTATATTTCATGATTTAAAAGGTTTTGCATCCTACGTCTTGAAATTTGTGTGTGAGTGGTCATGCAATGTACTTAAAGGTGCATCCATTGTGTTTCATACAATTTTATTTGACTTCCAATACATTCCCACACTGCTAATGCGCTGTTTACAGTAGAAATTAATTCACCGAGCTTGCATATTTATCCCCAATCGCCAATTATATCACAGTTACCAGTTTCCAATTAAAATCGAAAAACATCATTATGCAACTTTACTTTTATCTTCACATCATCAATATGCTGAGTCGACTATCATCAAAATGGTTGTTTTCGGTAACAGTCAGTACTTTTCGATAAAATAACACCATTTATGACGTTTGCAATATATGTTCCCCAACAACACAATGGACGTATCTTTAAGATGTGAGCAATATGGAAAGTTTGTTGAATTGGAAGGGACATACCACAAGCAGTTAAGTATCTTGCTGTGGGTATATGTACTGCTGAGTTACAGTGAATTTGTAGGACTCAACTACTTTATAAGAACATTGACCTATACGTGTACCTTTTTCTTCAATCGCATTATATGGTTGAATATAAGTAAAACAGTATAGAGTATTTGTCTTCTTTGTTTAATGATCATAACCTCACGTGACTAAACTGCCTTCGAAAAGTGTCTGCCCCATTGTGCTATAAACAGTGAAATTACATGTAGCTTAAATGTACAATTATTACTTTAGATCATCATTTCACCCCTTCAATAAAAACCCGAAACTGCTTTCAGTGTACATTAACAATTAAGGAATATGATTGGGTCTAACAAATAAACACATTACTTGAAATATCCAACATAATGAGCATACTTAATATCAATCATACCAATCTATTATCCAACGTGACTTAATACAACTTCTAATCACATGACACGTGTATTGTTTTAGTGCACAGACTAAACCTTAGTCTGTCACCCAGACCCTAAAGCAACAAATAAATGGAGTCTTCTTAAGTCTAAATGTTGGCCAGTTAGTTGCCTCAGCCTGAAATTAGGTATTGTTCAGGCCTCTTTTTATTTTATTTCATATCAAATATTATAATCTAATTTTTTAGGGACTATATGTTTGTCTTACTTAACCTAAATATAGGCAAATTTTAAAGCATTATTTTCAGCCAGTACAAGCATTACATCAATGACACGGGACATTTGTCACTTGGATGAGAGTTGATACACTCTTTACTCACCAAATTTCTCTAATGTGCAACATTACCAGAACTCCATGTTTCTGTTAAGAACACAATGTGTTTATTGGGTGTTATTTGGTTGGTATATCGTGGTTTAACGCAGGCCCAACAGTGCAGCTTGTTTAAGGTACAAAACTATTACCTAAACAAGTGCTTCTGGAGGTGAGGTTATCTCAGTGGAGTTTGAAGCAAAATGGTGCAGTCAATTTATGATTAGGGTATCACTGTGTACCGTAATGATTACACCATTGTCTCAGACAAAATACACCGTTAGGCTTTAAATTATTTTACCCTCTCTCCTTCTCAACATCCGACATTAGCACTGTACCTACTTGCCAACATAGACTACCTCATACCAACCGTTTTGAATCATTATTTATGGAGTGTACTCACTGGGGTCGAATTTGATAGGTTACATTGAGCATTTGTTCCAGGACCCATATTTTCGAAGCTCTCTTAGCGCTAAGATAGTCGTAAGTGCCATACATTAACATTGGTTTACGACGATCTTAGCGCTAAGAGAGCTTGGAAAATATGGGCCCTGGTCGTTTGCAGGAATATTCTGACTTTACAATCGCGTTTTAGTATAAACTAATGTTGGTCATGCACTGACACTGACGGGCGGTTTTGATGATCTTTGTTTTCAACTTATTCGAATCGGAAACATCAAACAATACATCTTTTTCTTAACAACTAACTGAGCAACCATTTTCACTTACATGAAATGGAAATGAATCAATTTGACAAAAAGTCAACTAAAACCTTGATTAGTTTTAATATTACAATAATAACATGTTCTCTATTTATCAGTCACAAATGGGTTTTTTGTCAGATCGTCAGTTACGTATTTTCCTAAAACGGAAATTACTAAAGAGTTTCTTGGTGCCTTTAGGGGATGAGATGAAACTAACTCACGGAAATTACATGACTGCAGTTTCTTTTCTAATCCAGTCATAGGACTGATATTAACTCCCAGTAATTATATCCCCCCATTTTGAAATGACCTCAAATCCGCTGCAATACCACTGTGAACTACCTTGACTTTCAAGCAGTTTCTTCATTTCCTTTGCAACAAAAGTTTTTAAGTTCCCGTCATTCAGGGCATGTTATACCATACCCTTCTTCGACGTCAATGACTTTGTTATAATCGTTATGTACATCAAACATCTACACTTCCATGTTTATCAAATTTTAAGCAAATATCCAAACGCTGTTTGTGTATATAAATATATGTTCCACTTACTTCTTTTGTTTCAGGATGAACGAACAAGAGTGCTCTTAGAGCACAAGAACCCTATGGTATGTCCTATTGCTGCACAGTCTATACTCCAAGTAAACAGTTGAAATGTAAATCTAAATTTCGAAAGATCAGATCGTATAATCTAGATCTGCATTACACATGAAATTGTCTTTGATTAGCTTGAAACTTACGACATCGACTTGTTGAATGAAAATAATATCTCAAAGATTGATTCATATTTTCTGTGATGTGTCGAAAGGAGTCCATGAAATGTTTATGAAGAGCATAACTTTCACATCATATCCATGGTTATATTTACTTTAACTTTCTATTGAAATGAGTATTGAATAACAAGAACATCATAAAGTACCATGATAGTAATTTATTGTTCACATGCTTTAAATAGAAAACCCGTTCGTTTCCTAATGTAAATCCTCATATAAAGCATAAACTTCCCTGTAAAACTCCTTTCATATCAATGCATTTCATTGCACAGATTTATTGTGGAATACCAAGTTGATAATGTTAACATGACCTTGCAACAACACCCTATAAACATAATCTAACAAAATAACAAATTTAGACATCAATTCGTGAAATAACATAATTTATCTCATTTTGACAATTCAATTTTCAGTTTATAATACAGAGTAATAAAATGCCTTCTAATTCATTCAATGAAGACGACTTCTAGCCACTTTTTGCAGTTTGCATTTGTTGACACGAATAATCTTTCTATCATAAATATGATCATTATCATCATGAACGCAATGCTTCAACCATCCATCAACAATAACTGTGCACCTGTGGGGGTTTGCTGACATGCTTTATTATTTATTGGCACACTATAATTTCTAAGTCATCTTCAAATTGAGCACCGTGTTGGCAATCGAATCTAGCTGATTGTGCAGGGGCAATTACGAGTTTTTATTTGACAAATCAAAAGAAACCTTTAACAGTAAGATCCCATGAGCAAGGCTTTGCTTCTTACATGTACACATACCTTTTGCGTCCAAACTCTTGATTCGTGTTTCAAGATGCTTTTTCGATAGTTTGATGAATTTTCTACTATCATTGAACAAACATGGTTGTTACTGAAAATTGCTTCATCCACATACATTAAAACGGGCATTTTAGCTCTTTCGTTGCATCTGGAATCTATATGTTTTAAAGAAATTGTTATTTTAGACTATCTACATTTCACTCTGTTCAGCCAAAAATTAAATTTTTGTACATTGTACATTATATTGTAAGTCACCAAAGATTGAATATCTAACCTATATCTGGGATTACGGGGTCATCAACTCTCCTATTTAGAATCCCCCCACTGGCCAAGGAATATGGACACAGCATTTAATGTTTATACAGCTTTTTGAACAGACGAAGAATATGATATAGGTTTTCAGATCGTGAAGGTGGCATCTCTCTACCCTTGTGACTACACAATTCAGCAGAAGAAAATCGAAGTTTAGGAACATTGGTTTACTTGAGAAATGAAAGAAATTCAAAGGCAGAGTAATCCTTAAATCCTTTCAACTGTAAAAGAGAGTGCTAAACGTTTCAGTTTGTGTCATAAAGGATGCTAATCTTCTTGAAATTGTTGTTAAATTAATAGTCGTTAATGCAATAAAGACACTAAAAAGTCGTAGTGTCGGAGTGGAGTCATCATTCATGTGCAGCTTAATCAAAATACACCTGCTGTGAAGGAAATATGTCTAATCAATAACCTGTCCTCAGAAGCAGAAGCTTAAATTACTCAAATAATATCTGTCAATAATTTCTCTCTGCCTGTTTCATGTATAACATATCAGCTTTTAAAACCTTTGACAGGCACTAAGTCCAGTATTTGCATTCATTCCACAAGACTTCCCTTTTAGCAATACAGTGTGTTCCTGTATATATACAGCTTTGTAAGTTTCTGCAGTGAAGCTTTGTAGGTTATTGTCCATGCAAGGAAACGCAGCATTTTCAATTGTAAAAGTAACAAACCATTTGTTGGAAAATCAAAATACCAACGATTACTTCCGTTTGTCTTTCTATCCACGAATCCGTCTTTGGTCTGACCGTTTAAAAACAGTATTCATGGCTCTAACCACTCATCTCTTTCTTTTCAAATGATGTACAATTTTTACACTACTAGGAGAGTACAAGGTTAATTTACAAGATGGTGATTTGAATATATATGTACAAATTATTTTTATTTTATTTTTTAATTTCTGTAATAGATTGAAGACATTTTTTATATACATACACTTAAGTACAAAAGAAAGCTTACACCTCGTTTTGTTTTATCATATGTTTGATTTTCAATTGCAAATATATTTTTTGGACGTCGTACTCTAAACCTGAAAAGTGCAGGCGTTTTGACATCAGCCAAGGAACACTTCTACGTGATATTTAAATTTTTTGAAAAAAAAAATCAAATTTTAAATCTATAAATTCTTCCACAATAAACACAACTGTTCATTGACATACAAGACAGATTGTATGAAAAAATCAATAAATATGTCTCATTATGTACACAGCATTATATACATGGTAGGGGTCATGTTAGTGTCATTTCTTTTCTTGCCCTTGTCTACATTAAACAAAGATATTATAACTAAAAATTATTCAGTCACCAATTTAATTCATTCAAAATGCTGCTTTGAAACTGCTGCTTTATTTATTATAAGTGTTATGCATCGTGACATAATCAAATGTATCTCATTTCATTTAAGATATTGAATTAATCGAAACCAACAGACATGTACAGTTTGTTTTGTACTTCAGTTTAAAGAAACTCCTCTCTTGTCAATGTTCAACAATGCGAGAAATGATGCAGTGCAAAGATACAAGTTAGTTCTCAATTTTCAATTATTTTACCCATTCCTGTATTTTTAACAACTATCAGATAGTATGAGATGGAATTTTTTCATACAAATTACTGAACAAATATTCATAATAGAAGAGGAGGAATAATGACAAGGAATGTTTTTAAGTTCCTATATATAGTAATTAACTTATATATCTATTATTTAGACTAAGTGGTTTTCCGAGATTTAATTTGATTCATTTAACTAACTGAACACAGATATTTCCTAATAGATAGAATTAAATCAACAATTGAAATAATCCAACATTTTACCGCAGAAGATTTTTTTTATTTCTATATCTTCATTAAATATGTCACCATAAGATGACCATTAATATTTTCTTTCTGTAATCTGCCATATTAAGATGTCATTTGTCACGAATGCATAATAATGCATACTTATTGAAACATATTTTTAATGTCATAATATGTTATGTGTTTCCTAACAATTTCATAATTTAACTTAAACAAAATCAGGAACATAATCCAATGTGAACTTGCTGAAAACTTTACAGGTAGCATTATTGAAATGCATACTTAATACTCAGGCTCATATATTTTCTAATAAATAACTATCAATGTTATCAATGTTATGGAACTTATATGGCATTTACGGCCTAGACCATATGATTCGACAACTGGGCCAATACGGGGAAACTGGGCCAATACAGGAAAAAACGCGCCAATACGAGACAAACTAGTACGGGGCCAATATGAGTCTGAGCATGCGCAGTCGCACCATTGGTGAAAACTTTGACCCATGCTATTTGTTCATCAATCGTGTTTATAATTATTTTTTCAATATAAATGAGACGTTTATTGTTGTTCAAATATAATTAAAAGAAATTAATTAATAAACTTGTCATTTATTAATATTTCCGTATTGGCCGAGTTACAGGTCCTTGGTACGTAGTATTGGCCGTCGACTTCATCTCGGGCCAATACAACACACTTCAGACCTGTAACTTGGCCAATACGGAAATACTTAATTCATAATATTATATTATAAAATGTAGTTAGTGAAGCAATCGACTTACTACTGCTACTGCCATTATCAATAACTCTTCCATAATGTCATAACGATCTTCGGGTTTTCGGGACGGAAATAATTCGATTTGAAGAAAACTTAAAATACATTACAAGTCTAATTATTACAATATGAAATGTTAAGAATATTATCCTTCACTTATTCTTGTTGTCGGTCGTAATGTGTTTTCGTGAAATGGAAATTAATAAATAGCTTGTTCGTGCCTTTAGGAGATAAAATGAAACAACCTCACGGAAATTGCCTGGCTTATATTAATACTTCTTTCCTAAAGGATGCTAAAGGATTGAAATAAACTCCCAAGCGTTATAATGTCACAATTTCGGGTTACCTTAAATCCGTTGTAGAAACACAGAGATGCGCATATTCCTGCAAAATTCCTTGTTACAAGTGAATATCAACCATTTACTGTATAGAATACAATGGTGGATCCGACCTGCGTGTAATTGGGCTTTTGGTTATCTAAATAATCAAGACAATCAGCATTGACCATAAATCTTCAGTATTGTGACGAAACCCAAAACCAATGCCTTTAAAAACAGAATAATAAAAAAAAGTAAATAATTGTTTCTTGATAATTTCAGGGCTCTGATTTATTTTGGGATACAAAGTTAATGATGGTAGCGTTTTTGTACATCGTCAAATAAAGATTACCTTCTGAAAATAATAAATGGTGACATCAATTCGATAATAATCTAATTTATGCGATTCTGAAATATATTTCATTTCATAATACAAATTTATAATGTTGCTTCTAACATATTAAATGGAGACAACATCCTGCAGCTTTTATACACGGATAACCTTTCAACAAACGTCATGGAAGCAAGATTGCCATGGACCGTCGCTGACATGCCTTAAATAAAAAAAAGATTATTCATACTATGCACTAGACGTAATATTCCTTCTATGTGGGCACCCTGTAATGAATCCAATCTAGCTTATTCGGTTCTATATTTGGAATTTCATGGTATGTTATGGTAAGTTGGTTGTAATTTGAATGATTATAAGTATTTAGAGTATGTGTCTCAAACGTCAAACCTATCCAAACCTAACACAGCTCCCAAATATTGACTGTCCCATTTTGCCATAAAAAACGGATTCCTTCAGAATCTGTCAGTTTTCGCGTCAGAGGGTTAATAAATGTCTGGCTGACAAACAATCAGAGAGATGATCAAGTTTAATCACCAATCCATAGCGATCTGTGGTGGTTTCTAGTTATGCCTGCCAGAGATACAGGTCATCACAACACAATCCCAAGCTGTTATCTCTCAAACCTGAAGATCCCTAACCTGCCAGTTTACTAACTGTGTCCATATATCAGTCTATATAAGATTCGGGTGTTAAATAAGCGATAAAGGATTTCAATACAGACACTCTTTAGCTCGATGTAGAGTCTCATATGGAGATGCTTGAAATTTCAGGTTTTGTCATAATAAGTTTGTGTTTAAAATGTGAGTAATGTGCAGACCAAAACCTGTTAGTGTGATAGAGAGAAACACTCATAAAAACTTGTTTTGAAGAAAAAAAATCTTAAACATGTAATCCATCAGTAATATATTTGCTTCGGGCAAACGTTTGTAAAGGTGATGGAGAGAAACTTACAGCAGAACATCTTTTGGATAACAAGATGGCAAAACTTGTAGCCATTTATGTAGGTTGATGACGTAAGAATCCTCATTTGAAAGTGTGTAGAATATACGCTGTTATTGAACAAACATCGTACTATTGTATAAACTAATCTTGTCAGTCATATAACCCCCAATGTACTTTTAAATGCAATTAGAACACTCCCATTAAGTTGTTTGATGCAAAAGCCTTGTCTTTGCTGATGTTGATGTGACGTAATGACATCAATTTGAATTTCATTCAGATTGGCTCTGTCATATTTTGATAAAACTTTTACATTTACAGTCCATGCAAACTGTTCAGCATGCAATCGGCCAATACCCCAGTTTCCGAAAGTTTCACGTTCTTTTTGCAAAGAAAGCATTGAGGCTGAGTGTTGAGTCAAATATGTGTCTACTTTCAACACCCTCACATTAAGGTCGTGTGCAGACATCGTGACATACTGGTCGTCACAATACACGTCAAATATTATATTCAATCGTCTTTATAAACGTTTAAGATACATAGAAAAACAAAGGTTGTTGACAAAACCTAAATGTTGTATTAACTTGCACGTATTTGTACTTCTTTGATGTAACGAGTAGACAGTAAATTGTTTCTTGATAGCATTGTATCTTTGATTCAATGTTTCGACTGTATGGAATTGTATACTTTTTACATCTCACCTTGTATGTACATGTACATTGTGTACCTAAAAAAAGTGAAATAAATAATAAAATATTCAGTTTGTTTATGAGGACAATACCCCAAACACAACATTGAAATATATTGGATATATTGAGTAACCATCCACTCTACATGTACTGACTGAGCGTAATAAAAGTGGCGTCATAACATTAGGGCTTTTTCTCAAAGGAAATTATCAATAAACATTACGTGTACCATCAACACCTTTTCTTGCATGAATTAAATAAGTTTTGATAAAAAAACAAACCTGTCTACATTTTCTGTACTTGACCCATATTGTAACCTTTTTCTCAGCACTGTAACGTTAATCAATGCTTTCACCAACTGAAATTGATGCTTTTAGAGATTCCAATGTGTAGGTCTGATGACTGCTCACTGTCGAGTTAATTCGGTTCCTCACACACGGTAAGACTTCTCCTTTAGCTAGCAACTATCGTCCTACACAGTTCAGAACGTAGGCTTCAGATGCAGTTAAACTGACAAAGTTACATAAAGTTGTCAGTTGTAGTTTAGCTTTCGTGAGTGACACAAAGTTTTTATAACTTTACAAACCAGTATATAATCAGCAATCATTAAACTGTCAAAGTAAAACATTTTGCTGCCAATAACCTACACAGCAGCTACAACTTCAACCATCTGGTTCTTCATAATAGATCCTGCTAAAAGTTTCTCTCTGTCACCTTTCAGAATAAGCTTTAAATGTGCAGACAGTAAACAGAAAACTAATATTTCAAAACTTGAAATCTCGGGCATATCCACTTTAGCCCGTTCTTCAAGCTGAAATGTACCAGGAAATGCGTAAATGTAAGCCTGAAATCCGTATTGACTGCACTTTTGCTAGATAGAGAATCTTAATATTGGACCAATGACAGCTGGGCCTAGCTGGACTCTGTCACAAACCGCTATGGATTCGTGATCAAGTTGGATCATCTCACTGAGTGTTTATTAGTCGTCTACGTTTGTCTTCGTTTATTTACTCTCGGGTAGTAATGTAGACGAATTATTGAGCAATTCAGTTATGTTTAGCATGACGGGACCGACATGTTTTGAGGGCTGTGTGGTCATGATATGTTAAAAGATTGAGACAAACACTCTATAAAACTTTTTAAAATATAGTTAAATTATCACCAACCGTATAATACATGTAATGAAATCCAACTGACAATTTAACTCCAAACTTTCTGCTAAAGCAGTTGAATTCACGTAAACAGACAGTTATGGATTCTGTAAATCTGCAGCTTGTTTACTTTAAATAGACATGAAACTGCTTGTGGCGTGTCTCTCTCCAGTTGACAAACAACCGTAGAATGCGTGTTATACTTGAACGTCATATTCAGTAAAAATTAGCAGGTAAGTACGTCCACTTGTATGACGCCTTTCAACACTGTATATCATGCTCATAGTGCACTTTTGAATTTTCCAAAACTTGGCGGAATTGCTGAGTGTTTAGAGCAGTCTATTTTCATGGAGCAGGTTATTCTATAGGGATGTGGCTACATATGAAAAGTAATACCATAAGTAAACTTCTTCTGAATCTAGCAAGAGATTCATATTAAGCATTTCTTTTTATTAAATTAATACAAAGGGATTAATTTCAGAAACAAAAATTAAACTTGTTGCATTGTTGACTGTTCATCAAAGTCACCAAATTGTATAAACACTGGTGATACTACAGTATTCAGTTAACTTTGAAGTTATTTGTTTGAGCTATGTTAAGTCGAAACTGACAATGTTTTTAGTAACTTTTCTTAAAAATGCCTTATCAAGTATATCCAGTAACAGTAATGCATTCAAATGCACTTGGAATTATTATAGTTTGTAATTACATAAATTGTTACAGACATTCGTGAATGAATGGAACCAGTTGGACATGACATGGACATGCTTACTGAAATAAAGTGCTCTCATAAAAAAGGCAAATACTTGTTACCAATGACTAATAAATCTCCTGAATCAAAAAACAGTTCTGAACGAATGTACATGATTCGGTTAAGCAATGCGAATCCATTTCCCATCGAGAGGCCATTTTAATGTGTGTAAGTGATCTAGCTGGTATAGAGATACCTAAACACTCACAGTATATATGATATGATGACATGATTCATTAACTATACAGCTGAATGGCCCAGTGCTGTGATCTATATCACCCATGAGAAACCTTATCAGGAGAATCTGTACTCAAATTACGCGCCCTTGGCCGACGTGAGCCAATCAAACTACTACGCAGCTTGGACCTGCGAGCCAATGATAATTCATATCACTTTGTTTCAAAGCAAGCGAGGTCATTGTGTTAGCCATCCGTCACCGGTTATCTCCCTTGACCATTTCCGTCTTATCCCATTGAGCATTTTCTTTGGTTACTGACTTCGTCACGCCGGCCAAGGGCGGGTAATTTGAGTACAGACTCTCCTGATAAGGTTTCCCATGGATGATAAAGTGGAGAGAAACGGAGCATATATAAAACCATGGGTAACCCAGGATGTCTGAGAGGGTGGTTGGAGTCAACGTGGAGGTCAGTGGTCAGTGTGCGAGGGTTTACGGTAGTACAGAAGTTTGGATAGCATTGTCAGAGGTGCGGTTGGCTAGGACGTTGTGAGTTGGTTTCAGTTTCAATGGTGAATTGGAGCTCTGAGCAATAAGAATAGCTCACATTTTAAAAATCTATTCAAATTGATTTCACCTTTACCATGGGCCGGGTACAGTATCATTTGATTACTACTTGCTTACAATTTAATACACGTGCATCTGTTAAAAAAACTTTTCAGAGCACCGTAAATCGTTGATAAAGTAACTACATCAAATGATCAAGGAGTCATAACAGGCTGTCATTGTAATCATAATCGTTGAACAGCCATGTTTATCCCGCCGTCCTAAGTAAAGTGCATCATATTTTAGCGTTTGTGGGGGGGGGGGGGGGGGGGGGGGGGGGAGTGCGTTAGCAACAAGGTTGTACATGTGCATTAATTATTTAATTGTTATTCGTTTCATACGTTATAAAATATGATAATGCTTGGTAAGAACTACAGTGTAACACATTGAAGTTATTAATCCTAATAGATACAGTTGGAATTATATGACAGACAGACATACAGAAATAGTTTATTTGAGTGTCACAAGTCAGTTACATGAATATATAAATACATTGTAGAATTCGAGTTAAGAAAACTGACATCCAGCCATAAATTGGGTTATGAGACACTAAACATTAAAACATTTAAAATATCGTAAAAGTATAGGTTAAACATAGAGCAATATTGTTCTTTTAAATGCGTTATAATATATACAATAATATACAAATATATATATGGATAAATGATTTAAAATGAAATATAGCATTTTAGTGATACAAGTAAAATATAAATGTATAAAAGTGAAATGCTGCTAGATTGAAATTACATGATTAAAAAAGATACTGATAAAAATGTTATATTATTTATCTGTAAATAGAGTGCGTCTATAAAACATTTTGCTTATTATTTTTATGCTTTTAGCTAACAGTTTGATAAAATCAATATTGTGAGAGCTCATAGATACGCATTGTTCATTTGTAACACATTTAGATAACTACGTATTCGTTGTTACATTGAGCTAAACAAAAGATGAGAGGCGACAAGTGACACAACACAAATATTTAATCTATCATTTCAACACCATACCGTGCCCTGTTGGCGGACATGTCGATCACTTTCCTCTCTTCAGTGTTGGTGAGTTGTGGTTGTAGGCCTACCCCGTTCTTAGCATACACTTTAACCCTGCCTTTATTTATTGACATTGACCCGATCAGAAATTGTAGATTTCGCAACGTTATACATCTTGGCAGCTTTTCTTATAAACAGCTGAACTGTGACCAGCTTCCATAAGCCTGGGGTCTTCTAACGAAGCTTTTACTTGTCTGGCTGACTGGTTACCGGGTATACGGCCACTATGACGTCACTGTAATATATGACGTCATACGGGCATCGCATATAATGATGCCATATCATTAGAGCACTGTACCATGCAAAACAATCTTATTTTGTTGTTTTACTGTCCACTCTAAAATTCCTGCGTGAAACCAAAAATGTTCCCGTCATTTTATTCAGCAGCCGGAAATGTCTGAACCTTGGTCGATTTGTGTCCGCACTTTGGTCTACTTGTGTCCAAACCATGGTCAAACCTATCCGAACCAATGTCATTTTGACATGTTATCACAATCGCAATTCTAAACCCAAGAACAAATTTGAAATTATTAAAATACAAAGTTAATAGACTACCTAATTGTTTCTTTATGTACGTGCATATATTTGAAAGAATATGATCACTTCCTTCATTCCCTGAAATGCCACACAAAGTTTACGTTCACACAAATATTTCGTCGATTTCTTTCCTAAATTTGTACCGCTAGATTTCGTTTTTGAAATATACCTGACTGTCAGATATTTCTCAAATGAATCAAGTATTGTCAGAAAATGAACAGAAATATTTAGAAACCAACTGAGTGTAACAATTTGCTTTGTTTTTGTGTCAGCTGTAAATTGAAAGTGTCCGAAGTTCGGGCGACTTTGGGTGGTGTCCGAGCTTAGGTCAGTTTGCCCTATACGTTTGATAAGCTATAATCTGTAGTAAAGTAGCATGTCTTGACATCACGTGCATTCTAGTGTTAGGCTTTACAGTAAAGCCATTGCTTTTTATTAATATGATTTACGTTTTCAAAAGCCTGTCTTTGTGAAGACAATCTAATGCAGATCAAGTAAGAGAACTCATTTACTTGACTCTGTCTGTGCTTTTGCCTTAGCATTACTTTAAATTCATGATACTAGTCCAAAGTCTCATTTGTTTTAAAGAAGATGGCCTTTATGAAAAAGTTTAAAATTTAAGTAACATGTAAAATTTCCGACTGAGTTTATATGTTTGTTCCTTTGCCTCGACTAGACTGGAACTTGATTAGACTGGTGACACAAATCTCCCTTTACCTTTCTTCCTTTACCGGAACTTGGCGACACACACATATTTGTATATATACAAAAACTCTGCCTGCAGTAGAGATCAAATAAAGTTCAATTCTACAATCAATTTGGCCATTGAGTTTGTCATGTCTTCGCCTCTAACTTGAAACATTACATTTTATTAATTCAATCGAATGTGCGATTCAGTCATTATCTATTTGGTATTTGAAGCCAGAAAAGCAACATAAGCGATGATGTGAACATAATCAATAATATGGCGCTTTATGATTAGTATATGATAAATAATTATGCTTAGATAGTACATCCGTAAAATAGTCGAAGTATGGTCTCGCATAAATTATGCAAGTTTTAATAAGGTTTGACCTTTCACATCTTTGAAAATATTAATCATTCTGTTCCTGGTTGTTAATTAGAGAACTCTTATGGATATAAGAGAAGGGTAAACACGTTTGCTAATGAAATCGTTGAATATTACTAGAATCAATGTTGACTAATATAGAATGCATGATGTCTAAACAAACACAAACTAATTTGTTATAAAACTGTTACTATCAGTGACATCATCTATCAAGGTAAATGATATATTGTGTTGTCAATATCAAGATAAATCATAGAACACTGTAATAAAATAACCCAAAATGATTACCGTCACAGCAATGTTGTTGCAGTGAATGTAAATATTCTAGCACACATGATCTGCAACTATTAGTATGAGTAAAGTGTAATTAATTGGTAGCCCAGGTTGCATACTTCAAGGTGAGTTGAGAATGAAAAGGGAATGATGTTGGTCCTCATACCAGGGTAATAATGTGTGTAGCGCTTTTAGCACAGCCCTTTGTGTTGTGGATTCAGCGCCATATGAGTATCCTCAGTATTATTATTATCAAGTGTTCTTCAGGATATTATTGACGACATATCAATGACATTGCTCTCATCGTATTTATGGCAGAGAGACTCGTCACACTCACCCATTGTTCCGTAGACCCAGCCTGATGTGTATCTGCTAAATCTAACTTGTTGATTGCAAAAGTAAAGATGTAATGTAACATTTCAACAGGGATTATTTTCAAGGTGATTTAAATTTACGGTTGTGATATGTGTAACAGTATGCAGGAAACTTGGTGGTACTATCTAACTGTTGAGGAAATATTAATAATTACTAAATGTTGATTGCATTTTGTACAAATTAAACAAGAACAGTGACAGTTTTCCAGTGAAATTGATATGAAGCCTCCTTACCACTTCTTCTTGGTATACCAAGAACACAAACAAACATTAGTATTTTTAAAGCACTGACCGCAATAGAGCCTTAATAACCGTTGTTGCAAGCCATCTGGTACGAGAGCAATAATGTGGACATCCTGTGATTATGTCTTGGGAAAATACATGGAATCGTATTGTAATTATGTCTAGATGTATCAAGTTTGTGTTGCGTTGATGGATGATAAGTGACTTTTGTGGACCAATTTGATCAATATCAAAGGAAGTGATAATTTCATAGAACCATGTCTTTGAAAACAAAATCATCAATCAATTTAAGATCCACAACGAATTCAAACAATAAATCGATAGCATTTAAAAGCACACAATTGATTTTAGATTGTAAGAAATTTAGTAGCAACACTATCGTGTTAGCCTCCGTCCGTAACATCCTTACTTTCTTCACATATGTACTCTGAATTTATTATAGTTCCAGTACTTCTACAAATCCGCACTCGTGATTAATGATTGGTGATTTCATTTACATTACTCCATGGCATTGACTTCAAAGTGTGGATATTTCAAAAGGATTATTTCAGGCAATGACTCCAATCAGTCCATGAGAAAACTATTCTCGCGCAGAACTCTTGTAGCACAGGTACTCCACAGCTATGACTTGTGTTCAAATCAGGGTTTAGGACACACGTCTTGTGAAAGCTCTTGTCAAGTTCAAATGTCTTGTTCCCTTGTTAAGTCTTGACAAAATCGGTGTTGTATACATTAAAGGAACTACGTCCACTCTGTTTTATAGCCTACCTATATGCTGCTGGCAATTAGTTCAACATCTGGACAAATAATTCACGATTGCGTTAGTAAAGGTTGATACTCCCTCCCATGGGTTTAACTAATGACTCCAGTCCGTCCATAAGGAACTGTTCTCGTTGAGAACTCGTGTAGCACATATACATTACAGCTATGACTCTTGTTCAAATCAGGGTTGAGAAAAAACTCTTTGTCAGCTTCAAATGTCAAATTACCCTGTCAAGTCTTAAATACTTTCCAAACGTTTCTTCACACGACATGTGATCACTGCATATTCAATACTCTTAGCGTAGTGATTTAACTTAAAGGAAATCATTTATGAACTTTCCATAAACTTGAAGTCGCTATTGCAAGATCTTTATTTCTTGAAGTCCCTCAAGTGCCGTGCATAATGCTTATAATGTTTAATATCACTCAGGCCGATTTCCCCTTATCACCAATAATCAAGCAATGAAGCGTCAGTTGTTACTGCAAGAATCTGCACTTGAATGCTCCATATTGATTCTAAAAATAATCTGTAGTTTAAGATATGTTTAACTTGTAAAAATGACTTGAAATCTGTCAAATAAAATATATATTCTAAAACTTTACATTTAAAACATTAGCTATATTAACTACTGTTGCAGCTGCGTGATGCTATCGTGCTTTGTTGTTGATATTGATGTATTTGATCGGTTTATTCCTGATAAGATTTCATTGAGGTTGACTTTAGGTTGTTGTTGTTCTGATGGAAGTAGGGTATTATCGTGTGGCAGAAAGAAACAACCTGACACCTCTCTGGTCACAATCCCCCACAAAATTCAGTTCCGAATAACATTGTAACATATTTTCCATCATTGTCTCCTTGAATCATATACATAATAATCTTGATTATTATCTAAATTTGAGAACATGAACAAATAAGTGAATTCACATTTAAAAAGCTCATTAAACATATGAACAAACAGTACGTAACAATTACCTTCTCAAAGTTGATAAAAGTAATATATACAGCAATACAGAAGGGAATCAAACAATATGTTGTATACGATAACAATTCATTTTTAAAGTATTGCACATATGTATTTGACCTTTCTTTTATCTAATTAGTTCAGTTAATCATTTAATCAAGACGTGATGACTTTCAATATCTATGATCGATAATATGCTATGTCAAGATAATTAAATGTCAACTGTTAACCGGGAGTATTGTTGTAAGGTAACAATTTAATAAGGATTGGTGTTGTATACATGATAGGAACTACGCCCACTCTGTTGTATACTATATATCTGCTGCTGGTAAATAGTTCAACATCTGGAGATTGGATCCGTTGTATTTCACGCCTTGTTTTGCTAAAGGTGGATACTTTCTCCCTCTGGTTTAACTATTCTAATTCAGCAGAGAGAAATATCACTGTATTAACAATGCCCTTAACGACAGAAATGAAACCAGTGAAAATACAACGAAGCTAGTCCTGTCAACTTTACACGATAGAGCAAATGTCTTTATTTTAAACTATGGTAATATTCTTGAAATTGGAGTCCATTTTATCGGTCGTTAATGCACAGTACAGATATTGTAGATTCCGAGTGAGGCATCATTCGCCAAGGCTTGTCTGAAATGTCACTTAAAGATGCAATTAGTCCTAGTTACTGTAAGAAAGACAATGCCTCTACCATGAACAAACAAGAATGGTTTAATACGGAGGACCAATCGCCTGAGAAATATGAAACATATCCATAACGTTTGGTCTTCGTAATTTTTCTTGTTTAAGGTATCAGCCCTTGCAAGCATAATGAACTTCACAAAGATGGAAGATGTTCCGAACCATTGAAATGTTTTCTTGACTATAGAGCATTATAATGTTGTGCAGTGATGGGTTGTCAATTATCTATCATTCTTAGATTTACATTCAATATATAAAGCTTGAACCTTGTAACAATAACTATAATATTAGTTTGGTATGATTGATGTTGCCTTCTAACCATTGTCACTGAGCGTGTTCTACTGATCAATCTTGAGACGAAATTACTTTAAGGTCAGATCAAGCAATAAGTCCCCTGATAATTTCTGTCATTTGTAGACATACTTTCACCTTTAATTGGAAACCTTGGAACTAGTTTTTACTTTGGTGTTTTTTTATATCCCTTTAATCAATTTGAAGCATAATTCTTTTTACAAGAGGACCAATATAGGTCAATTGTCTTTGTACTGGCAACGTGAAATGTGTGTGTGCCAGCATTCATAACATTAACAATCCTACTTAAGTGTCCAATATTGAGACAGCATGAAAGACAGCAGCAGAGGAAGATAGCAAGCAAGGACAGATACAGAGTCGGTAGGAGAGGTGTGTGATGGACAATTAAGCAATAATACTTCTTACATCAACATTAGAGTGAGCTAGACAATGGTCACCTTATTTTCTTACTTGCTGACCCTTGAACCTCCTGTACACTTGGGGAATCATGGCCAATGAATATGTCTATGTATGGTGTCAGTTTGTAATGTCTACATCAACTCTTTGGTCTGGTCAGTGCTGCCTTGAGGATAAGTCCCTAGTAGTGTGTGTGTTATCCGCTAAATAACTTCATTTTCCTATAATGTCATGGAAATTGTTACCATTATGAAATGGATGGTGTTTTAAAGAATTCTAAACTCTTTCATCTTGATGCTATTTTTATTGGACAACGTTGACTGAATGCATATTAGCATAACATGGCGTTCATGTACATGTGTTATGTTGCATTCCCGGCAATCTTACAATGCTACACAAACAAAGTAAAACGATTTGAAAACGCTAATCCATTTACTCTTTTGAGTAATGAAAGCCAATATGATACACATCTACTGCAATATTTCCACTCTCAATTAAACTAATAGATGTCAAGTCCTTATTTGCAACGTCTGACGTAACTCAATTATGTTAAAATGCACAGTCTTTCATTGAGATGTCAACACTAATCTTCATTTTAGGAATAGTGTTATATTATATGTTTGTGTATGTCTCCTGTGATATTACTGATGTTAAAAAGTCAGACTCTGCGGGGATTGCATTCTCAATAAAGAAATTTCTCTTGAGGCCAAATACCCACATGGAGAATAAATCAAGTCGCTGAGACATCCAGGTCCTGAAATTAAGGAATATTGCAATATGTTTTATGCATAGACCGTAATTTCTAGTATCCTCTGATGGATATGTTGTTGATCTTCACGCAGTATATTTTAAGAATGACATGTCTTGATTGTGCATAGTCCCTTCCCGCCATTGACATGAATAAATATAGTTTATTTATACGCATAGTTCCTGCACTGATGTTCAGATGTAATGTCACTCTGTGTTGTCCTTTATGAAAACAGATATTCTTTGTCTACTTGATATGTTAAATTGCTATGTGTCAGGTCCCTATAGGATTATTCTAGCAGTATACCTGTTAAGATCAGCTTTGTTGTCTTCTGTGACATTTGACTTTCCTTCCATTCTTAAATTGCTTGTTTCAACTTGTTGAACTACCACTTCTAAAATATATAATACTAGTACTTTTAATATTGTTGTATAATTTATAACGTTCATTGTTATTACGGCTTTGTAATGTTAATGAATCTTTATTTTTAGAATACCGAAGTAAATGTATAACCATTTCTGGAAAGCGAGTTTAATATACATGGTTACATAGTTTCAATCTACAATTACATGTGTTGTGAAATAACTAAATGAATATCATAAATTAATACTATAGACACAATTCTGTACATAATAATATTTAAAAATTAGTATTATAAATCTGTATAGAATTAAAGGGGGACTTCACTAATAGTCAAGATTAGTTTCATACCCGTTTCCTGCTATGTTTTATTTCAGGTCACCCTGATCATGTCATGTGTTTTTTTTTAAAATGTTAACATGGAGTTTGGAAAGTCACATATATTTCAGCCAATACAAGCATTACATCACTTGGAGGACACTCTTTAAAAATAACTAATATTACCAGACCATATTTAAATGCAAGTCCACGTTTCTGTTAAGAAGACAGTGTGTTAATTGGTTGTTGCTATCCTTTATTTCAGAATGGTCCATAATTACCAATAATTCTAAAAAAGGGAAAATCTAAACATGTTTCGCTTTGTGAACCATCGATTATATTGGCAGTGTGGCAGCATTACAGCGAGAGCTAAGGAAAGGTTTATTCATATAATAATTCAGACCCCCATAGTGCAGCTTGTTTAAGGTACAAAACTATTACAAGACCAGGGGATAGAAGACAAGGAGGTGAGGTTATCTATTTGGGGGTTGAAGCAATATGGTGCAGTCAATTTATAATTAGGGTAGGACTGTGTACCGTTTTGATTACACCATTGTTCTCATACAAAATACTCCACTGCCCTTTAAACATGTTTACCCTCTCTCCACGACATTGGACACAAAACATCCATGTCATCTCCAACATATGATAACGTATTTGCTAGACCCATAACAACATGACCTTAGTCTCTGAACATCCGACATAAACACTGAGCCTACTTGCCTACATACATGTAGACTACCTCACACATGTACCAATCGTTTTGTATCATGAGTTAAGGAGGATGCTCGCTCGGGTTGAATTTGATAGGTTACCTTGAGCATTTGTTCCAGATCATTGCAGACATTGTTTTATGTAGAGGACCTTGTAATCGAGTTTTATTGTTATATCAAGTTAATCATAAAGTGACACTGGGCAGGTTTGATGATCTTGTTTTCAACTTTGTTCATATTCATCTATCATCAAACATCTCTTGCATGATCAACAATTCCGTTCGACAATCGTACAGTAATTGAGTTATCTGGCGTCTCTAACACTTCAAAGAAGCAACAAATGATCAGAGGCACCTATTCAGGTATAGATCTTGTTTAATGATGAAAGGGTCATCTCTTAGCCTCATATGTTTTCAATATAATAAATAATAAAATCTAGGCACTGATAATACCTAGTCTGACGAATATATTCACGCGATATACACGCATAAATAAAACATAGTCCCAGACAGACCTGAAAATGATTAATTAGCAGATGCTATAACAAGGTAGTCAATATAAGAATTGACTTACTATTACTACTGCTATATTAGCTAGTATTCTTTAAGCTACAACAATGAAACAAGGCCAATTAAAACATTGAAAATTAGTACAATATAACATGTTTTCTATGTATCCCTCACAGATGTTACATATCCAAACATATGTGTATAGAAGGACATGTCTGACGTGTCGACTGACCTGCATGTTCCACTTATAATTACTTCTTTTGTTACAGGGTGAACGAACAAGAGTTCTCTTATTGCTGTACACATTGTACTCGAAGGAAGCAAGTTGAAATGTAAGGCAATTATACGAAAGATCAGATCTTATCATCTAGATCTGCATTTGACAAACGGTTGTTTTTATGACATCATTTTTTTGGGACATCGACTGAATGATCAAATGACAATGAATAGACATGTCAAATAATGATCAATCCGAAATTATGGCCACGTTTTTCAGAAAATGTATGCTGCATCAAGGTCAAGCTCACAGGGTCAATGGATATGACCTTAGTATGTAACATTGGAAACATACCATTTTCAAAGGCCTATGCTGTCAAATTAAAAGATATGGTCAATGGTTTAAAGTTTCAAAACTTGAAACTTTAATCAAGGTCAAAGACTAAAACTTTACTTCAATGGTCTGAAGGCAAGAGAAAACACATTTATCAAGTTACAATGACATATCATTGATTAATCAAAAGTTTGAGCCAAGCTAGGTTACAGTTTAACACACATGTGGAACAGGAAAGCCAAACGCTCTGGAATCGTAACTAAACTATTATGTTTCTCTATGTATCACTTTCATTTGTGCGTATGGCAGCTTTTTACAGTCAGTTAAAAACCTTTGCCATATCATTTTGCTTAACCCCAAAATCCATTTGTCCATCAAATATATTGGTCTGCAGGACTGGGTGTGCTTTCGTTTTGTATACTTATTGTCCCCTTCCCTCGTCATTTTCTTTCAAACGAAAAAAATAACATCCTAAAATCCTGTGCCTGAGAAATATTTAACTTTTGTATGTAGCGTTAATATTCGCACCCAAAAAGCATATATGCGTAACACCGTGGTTATCCAAAAATGTGTAAAGTTTCGATAAGATTGATAAAACAAAAATGGTCGAAGGGGTTTATTTCACAACACAGGTTCCATATTTGGGATGTACGGACGGACAGACAGACAGAGCGGATGTGCCTCGACACCCTTAGGTTCCTCTTCAGGGGTTACCAAAATCTACTATTTGACCTGCCGAATCTGAAATCTTCGGACTATCACCTCGGACGGGCCTCACAGTCGAAGTGTCCTTATACAACCCTATACAACAAGGAAACTAATGTAGTATCTATTACTCGTGGTGTTTAGAAAAAAAAGTCCATGAAATGTTATTTACTTTCAACTTTCTATTGGCGTGTCTTTTGAATAACAATAACATAATAAAGTACCATGACAGTTATTGCACTGGAGATGTGTGGTTCACAAGCATAATCGTTCCTTATTCAATAAACTATCTGTTCGTTTCCCTATGTATATCCTGAAATGAAGCATAAAATTCGGTATTAAAAATCAGTTCATATTAATACATTCCATTGCTCTGATTTACTGTGGAATACCAAGTTGATGATGTTGACATTTTCCTTGCATCACCACCCTATAAACATGATTTGAAAAAAAAACAAATGTAGACATCAATTCGTGAAATAACATAATTCATATGATTTTGACACATTAATTAATTCATTTTATTAAAGACGAATAAAATACATTCTGATTCATTCAATAAAGACGACTTCGAGCAACTTAGTTTGCCTTTGTTGACACGAATAACCATTTTATCATAAACTGGATCATTAACCGTCCATCAAAAATTACTATGCAATTTGAGCACTGTGTTGGCAATCGATAATGATAATTTTGTCAGGGCAATTACAAGTTTGTAATTGTCAAATCAAGACCCCCGTGCGCACGGCTTTGTTTCTTAAATGTTCATGTACTACTAACCTCCAAACGCGAAATTTTCTTATTTTCTAAACGTGATTTTGGAACATCTTTAGCACTGATATTCTATACTAAACTGTATGTTGTTGCGTATCTTCCTAGCGATAGACTAGAACTCATCCCCAAGGACTTTTTAGTTCTTCTACTTCTACACCCTATCTTAAGACAATCAAAGGATAATAATGTTGCGTTTGTGTTCCAGATGATTCGGAGTTCATTATGTTATCCGAAGTATTCAAGCTGTAAGTTTTGCATATTAAGTTTCTCCCTGAAGCATTCCTCGTTTGGTGCACTAGCTTTTACTCTTGGGGCAGTTTAACCACCAACGTAAAAACTAATCCTGAATAAGCTTTTTGTTTATTTTACCCAACTTGATGTCCTGAAGCCAGTTCTACGTTATCAATAGACTTTGCAATTGAAACTCAAAAAATATATTCCTGAATCAGTTCAATCTAAAATGGTGAGGATCTTGAAATGAGTCATATACCATTTCTTTTCCTTTAGACAGTATTAGTATTTAATGGTTCAACTGTCTTTTCTGTATCTTAGGATCTGGATAAAACTAATATGTTTAAATAGACTTCCGGTCAAGGATACAAGGTAACTCATTTTCCATGAATATTTGACAGAAAAATGTTACCGATATACAAGTTCCATAGATGTCAAATTACGGAAATTCAACTACTAAAATGAGTTTGAGGTTCAGCTGACAAGTTCTTTTCCTTAAACAGCATTAAGTAGTAGGTTATAACTAAAATTATTTATAGAGTGCGTTCCCCAACCGTGACCACACATCTGACTATTGACTGCCTTATTTTACTATCGAAATGGAAATGCTTGACTGCCTTATTTTACTACCGAAATGGAAATGCTTGACTGCCTTATTTTACTACCGAAATGGAAATGCTTCATATGTCATCTGTCGATCACCCGAGGGTAAATACCGCCACTGACTAACAAACAAAGCCAGGTGATAAAGGTTTATTGTCAATCTATAGCTATCTGTGGACATTGCTAGTGATTCCTGCGAGAGATAAAGGCTATCATGTCACAACTCCTATTGTTATTGGTCAAACAATGAGATCCTGTACCGAATCTATGTCAGGTATAAAGGCAGGCGATATGGATTTCCGGTGTTAAATAAATAGAACGTGGAATGTCAATAAAGAAGTAGAAATGCTCAAGATTTCAGGTTAAAATATAATATTTTGATTCTCCACCGTGACGAATACTATAATGGGGGATATAGTATTCGTCAACATAAGTATAAAATGGAATAACTCAGAACTATTCACTGGGATCATTTTCATATTTTGCATATGGGTCATCATTGGGAAAGTAATGTCCCAACAGAGTTTATATTACCTTGACATTCTTTGTAAGGCCAGAACCAGAAAGCAAGCTGATTAGATTTTGGTGACCTTGACATTATTGTCAAATTAAAATTTTTTTCGACATGTGACCTTTGAAATTAAGCTTGTCGGCAGGATGTCTCAAGAACTGTTCTCTTCCTAGGGAAGACAAAAGGCTGAATAATCTTGGTGACTTTAATATTATTCTGAAGATGACTTTGAATCTTTAAAGGTTAAAGTGAATGTAAAGCTTGCCAGCGGGATATCTAAATAACCCTTCACTGGTTTCTCTTCATATCTTACACATAGCTTCTAGGGAAGACAAAGGGCCGATTAGATTTTTATATCAAGGTCACAGCGGACTATGAAATTTTCGGCATTTGAACATGCATGTTTAGCTTGTCAGCGGTATATCTCAAGAGCTGTTCACTCGAATTTCATCATATATTACACTCCTAGTAAAGACAAAGGGTTGAATATATTTTGGTGACCTTGACATTATTAACAAGGTCATTTTTTTGCATTATTTTTCAATTTTGAAGTATTGATTTGTGGCGGGGGATAGGGATCATGTCACCCTAGTGACAACTGCTTGTTTGATTAAATATGTAGAAATATTCACTAACGTGTGAAATTGTAGTCATTATAAAGGATTTTGACAGAAAGATGTTCCTTTAATAGTCAGATGAATGTTGCATTGTTGCATTGTCATTTTTAACAAACATCGTTATTGCTCATCCGCATACATTAAATTGCGACTTTAGCTCTTTCATCGCATCTGAAGTCTATATATTCTAAATAAATTATGCTCTGTACAAACAATAATTATATTGCGTTAAGTTTGATCCAGATCTTGTTTTCAATCCATGGGCTCGGTAGTTCACCAGGAATTTATTGATTTATCATCGACGGTTAATATCTAAGTTATCGCAAGTAATACATTGCTAACTATAAATATAGTGATGTACTGTGATGTCCCCCGCTCCAACTTGCAATCCAACCTAGTCATATTACCCATATTTTATACTTATGCTTAGCACTAAGTTCAATACTGCATTAATAACGAGAAATAAAAATGTCAGAATAGCCAAAGTAGCAAAAGGCACCACTCTATCACTAGGTCTAAGCAAATACAAAGTTTGGTGAAAAAATATTGAACGGTTTTGGAGATAGAGGCCGGAAAAGGTTCCTACCCCCAATATGCGTTAAGTTCCAATTGTTTCCATGGACACCAGAAAAAATTAAAAAAATCAAATAACCAAAATAGCCAAAGGCACCACTCCACCACTAGGTCTAACCACATACCAAGTTTCGTAAAGAAATACTTGATAGATTTTGAAATAGAGGCCGAAAAACGTCCCTACCCCCAATATGCACTAAGTTGAAATTATTGCCATGAAACCAGTAAACAAAATTAAAAAATCAGAATAGCCACATTAGCAAAAGGCACCACTCTATCACTAGGTCTAAGCAAATACAAAGTTTGGTGAAAAAATATTAAACGGTTTTGGAGATAGCGGCGCTAAGTTAAAATTGTTTCCATGGACACCAGAAAAAAATAAAAATTCAGAATAACCAAATTAGCAAAAGGCACCACTCCACCACTAGCTCTCAAATCATACCACGTTTCGTAAAGAAATACTAGATAGATTTTGAAATAGAGGCCGGAAAAGGTCCCTAACCCATATTTGCACTAAGTTGAAATTATTGCCATGGAAACCAGTAAAAATAAAAATAAATCAGAACAGCCAAATGAGCAAAAGGCACCACTCTATCACTAGGTCTAAGCAAATACAAAGTTTGGTGAAAAAACATTGAACAGTTTTGGAGATAGAGGCCGGAAAAGGTCCCTACCCCCAATATGCGCTTAGTTCAAATTGTTTCCATGGACACCAGAAAAAATTCAGAATAACCAAAATAGCAAAAGGCACCACTCCACCACTAGGTCTAAACACATACCAAGTTTCGTAGAGAAATAAAAGATAGATTTTGAAATAGAGGCCGGAAAAGGTCCCTAACCCATATTTGCACTAAGTTCAAACTGGTTCCATGGAAACCAGAAAAAAAATTCAAAAAATTCAGAATAACCAAAATAGCAAAAGGCACCACTCCACCACTAGGTCTAACCACATACCAAGTTTCTTGAAAACATATTGAACAGTTTTTGAGATATGGCCCGGAAAAGAAAGCATTTCGGAATAACGGAATGACGGACGGAGGCGAAAACATTATGTCTCCCGAAAAAAATTTCGGGGGAAATAACAAGCAGAAAATAGGTTTTAGGTCGTGAATCTATATCTTTGGTCACAGGGTCATCAAATCTACTATTTAGAATCCCCAATGGCCAAGGAGTATGAACACAACATATGATGTGTACAGAGCTTTTTATACTGGAGAAGATTTTTAGATCGTGACATATGTGGGTTCAGTAAATCTACAACATAAGATCAGCATTGGCCAAAGAGTCTGTACACAACAGTTCAGCTTTTAAGAATTTATGGTACCTGAGAAGAAGATGAAAATAGTTGTGTTAGGTCGTGAACCCTGCGACCCATATTTAGGGCCACAGGGTCAACAAATCTACAATTTAGAATCTTCTTTGGCCAAGGAGTCTAAACACAACATTTCAGCTTTCTAGAGCTTTTCGTACTGAAGAAGAATCAGAAAATAGGTTTGTAGGTCATGACCGCTTTGACCAATATTTGTTGTAACAGGGTCACCATATCTACAATGTAGAATCCCCATTAGCCAAGGAGTATGTCTAGAGTCACTAGAGAAGTCGAATAGGGGAACAGATGACTGACGTACAATGCCATGTCATGCCATAAGCCCATCGTTCCTGATGAACTAAAAATGACGAATCACGCATCAATCATTTGATCTAACTTATACATACCTTGAACGAAAGATACTCATGCATTATGAGTGTAACTACTTTAACAGTCCCCACTGTCATTTTCAATTTTAGGAACTTTTTGCAACGAAGAGTTTTAGAATATTATTGCGTGTAAAGGATACTAGATTAATGGTTAAGTTTAAATGAAACCCATTCCCCTGATTAATGCCAATATAAGTCACACTGCATGGTATGTTCGTATGTCCATTAACTCAGAGTGCTGTAATTAATATCAAAGAGTCATGAAATTTGGAAATACAATAAAATTTTACTGTTACAATGTATTTTACCGAGCTTCACATGCCATATAAGGTCTTATGCATGAAGCATTTGCCTCATCAAACATACTTAATAATTTGGTTCATTGTTAAACATGAGAAGAAAGGTGTCAGTGGCGGAGTAGATGTTAGTATATTAAGTTAGTAAGTAAATGACATAAAACAATTTGTATTTAAAAAACTCATAAAAAAAATAGTGTACTTACATACAGAATAAAAACAGCTTATGAAACATTAAGTAGTTATTTAATTCATTCATTTCAGTATTTAATTCAACTATTTCATCTAGACCATGGCCTTTTGTGTCAATGTTCAGTTACAATTTTCATCATGGTATCTATATTATTGGCGAGGAGATGCAATTGTGAGGTCAAGCTGCAGTACACATTCCTCGTGTATACAGAGACTAAGGCTATTCCTGCAACCATCCCCCGAGAAGCGACGATCACTCTGTTTGATAGCCTATCAATTGTTACTGGCAACACAGGGGCGTGTATCGCTTAGAATAGCATTGCTGGTTCCATCCGGTGTTACTGCGCTGGAATTCATGCCCCTAGCGGGATTCGAACCCCGGATCTCTTGATCCGAAGCTGAATGCGCTAACCACTGCGCTATCCCGCCCCAAATGTACTTAAAACCTTGTATTTAGCGAATTGTAGCAGTCCCCTATAGGGATCCGTAACCAAACTTTTTTACAGCAATTAATCATCATTATTCCTACCTTGGCAAATACTTATTTGGTTGCAGAGAATAAAATACGGTGTTGACACGCACATCGGATTAGTTTTTAGGTTTTCAAATTTACTGAATTTGACGAAAACAGGATGACGTAAACAGGGTCATTTTGGCAACTTGTCTCTCACTAAGTGCATGACGTAATGTATGTAACACGTCCTCCCATTGGCTCATTCGGTATCAACCATTTATAACCAAAATAATTAACATCATTGTTATTAATTCTGTTTGCCTTTGTTCACATTTCTAGATGGAAACTATTCATTAAAATAACTCATTGCTGTTTATATCCTTTCAAACTAATATTGCAATCTAATATATCTATGACAGCCAGTCAGAATTGTGATGAGATTTGACAACAATTCGAATTTATCTTACAACCACATAGTAAACACAAATGGAAATAAGGCTTAATTTGTGATAAAATGTATCAAAAGTACCTACCAAGACATGCCTTATGGTAGAAAATATACAATTACACAAGGTTAGTGATTAGTTTCTATCTATAGCATCAGATATGACAGTAACGTGATACTTGACATAATCGAAAAACGGACTCGATAGCGATTGCTATGAAGTTTCCTCTAACTGTTAACATTGAAATAAAAGACAAGGCAAGTTCCAACATTCGTTACTCATGATACACAAAAACATTTTGTCAAGGCTGTTCTGTTCTGTTCGATGTATTTTTATGGTTTAAAAAATGTGGATGCAGTTGCTTATATTCAGAAATGACGCGATTTCCATGTGAATACTTATTATCTTCAACCAAATTCAAAGATTCCATGTAATATATCATGATAAAATAATTAATTAAACTATCATAAAGTCTTCATGTTAGCAATTTGGAAGAGATTGGTTGCATTTTATGGCTATTTTAGATACCCCTTCATTGGAACCCTTCAATTACTCTTAGGCCAGAATATTGGTTTATCAGAGAAAAAGAAAAAAAATATCAAAATTGATCAAAGTAATCTTTAAATCCTGTCAACTGTAAAAGACGGTGCTAAACGTTCCAGATTTTGTCATAAATGAGGATAATCTTCTTGAAACTGTTGTTAAATTCTTGAAACTGTTGTTAAATTAACATGTCGTTAATGCAATAAAGACACTAAAAAGTCGGAGTGGAGTCATCATTAATGTGCAGCTTAATCAAAATACACCTGCTGTGAAGGAAATATGTCTAATCAATAACCTGTCCTCAGAAGCAGAAGCTTGAATTACACGAAAAATATCTGTCAATAATTTCTCTCTGCCTGTTTCATGTATAACATATCAGCCTTTAAAACATTTGCCAGGCACTTAGTCCAGTATTTGCATACTCCAAAAGACTTCCCTTTTGACAATGAAGTGTGTTCCTGTCTACATACAGCTTTGTAAGTTTCTACAATGAAGCATTGTAGGTTATTGTCCATGTAAAGCCCCTGTCACACTTCTGCGTATCCTCATTCCTTATGAGTTGCGTTTTGATATTTCTTTCATACGCGGCCGTACGCAATATACGCTGCTCATTTGCATCTTATAAGTTTTAGGTCGTTTCTTGTACGTCGGCATACGCATAGACCATTTCTATACGCATGATAGTTTTGGGCATGCTCAAAACTATGCTGCGTACGATGATATGCAACCCATAAGTTATTCATACGCAATGCATCGGTTTCCCATCGGTCGAGTGCGGTACACGTACGTAATGAATACGTAATGGGTATGCACTCCATACGCAGTATCTGCTGCTCTCCCGAACCACATAGGAATAGCGTATGACAGACGTACTCATAGCGTACTTGGACCGAATATAGCACGCATGCTGAA
The DNA here is from genome assembly GCA_936450465.1 of Gibbula magus. Lineage (NCBI taxonomy): Eukaryota > Metazoa > Mollusca > Gastropoda > Trochida > Trochidae > Gibbula > Gibbula magus. The sequence goes on from OW388303.1 coordinate 43,920,243, forward strand.
CGAACTCAAAACGAATTATACGTATCATAATCGTATTCCTTGCAATCGCAAACCGTATTGTCCTTATGTGGAACGTATGGCAAGCATACACATCAGCAAACATATCGTACATGCCAGACAACAGATCAACACAGACGAAATGTCATCGATGCTGTTATTCAATATCAGATGTGAGTCTAGATTTGATGTTCCTTAATCATTAATTTGTGTGCCATAATATATCTGTGTAATATATAATTTTGAAAATAGAGTCATTGGCTCTATAGGTTATAAGACTTTGTGTGATTTATATCAGGCATTGCATGTGAAATAATAGGTACATAACATAAATGTAATGACTCATCAAATACCAGTGCTTTTAAGCTCATTAGAAGAAGTAGTAAAATAATTCTCTACAACTCCAACTCAGTATCACTAACTCTGTTAATTTGCTCTCAAGTCATGTTAGAATGCATCTTATGGTTCATGAAAAAACATCTGCATATATGCCTGATTTAGGAACTGGTTTTCTCCCCAAGACGCACACAGCTATTTATATATGTTAAAGGCTGTGATAATGAAAGATGATATAATTAATACCATTAGGGATGCTTTTGGATATTTCATTTAAGTCATAAAAGGAGTGCGTATATATCTCAAGATTTTCAGTATCAATTATTTCAATCAACCGTTTCTTCTATTCTCCCATATGACTGTGACGTTTGGGGCTTTATGTAAGCTAAATCTATGGAAAGGGAAACTTATAAAAATATGCTTTATGTGAAAACCATCAAGATTCTCATATGGCGGGTACATTTCATTTAAAAGATTCGGCTTGTCACGGTTATTAAATATTGGCCTAAAATTTTTAAAACTTCACCGGATCGATATATAATTTTGATATACAATGCATTATTGAACGCTTCAGATGAGAAACTTGGGATTGAAAACTTTATTGAGATATATGTTCTTCTAGTTTGGTTTTGGATATATTTGGGTTACTGATGTTACTAATAGTGATGCTATTGTGAGAGAATTTACACAACGGGTTAAAGATATTTATTCCCAAATGTGGAATCATGAATTGTCAACTAGATTGTATTTTCACATCAAATACCCTTCGCATAAAAAATATTTAACTAATATTGATGTGAAGAACTACAAAATTGCACTTACATGCTTCCGTCTCGGCTCACACATGCTTATAGTTGGGAAAGGAAGATGGGTGTGCTTAAAATCCCTTTTGTTTTTATATTATATGTTTTTTGTAATAAAACAAATACAAGATGAATACCATGTACTCTTAATCCGTCCAAACTATTTAGATATACGAAAGCACTATTTGAGTAAAGTTCTACTGCAAAGTAAGTTGAAGTTTATTAGAAGTGCATTAATTTACTTGTTGTGATTTTGAATTCGGTTCTGGAGAAAAAGTCGAAAATGTGAGTCATCTGGTACAACAAATAGTGTTACGCAAATCATGTCAATCTCATTCGCATCTCATACGCATCTCATATGCATCACATGCGCATTTCATACGTATCTCACGCGCATCCCGTACGCATCTCATATGCTATGTTCGCAAACTGTTCGCTTCATGTGCGAAACAAGTAAGGAAAAGTACTAAAAATAGAACTTTAATTTTGAGCGTATCGGTTGCGTATACAATTTTTTTTATGCGCAACTCATACGCACTTACTATACGCTAAAGTGTGACAGGGCCCTAAGGAAACGCAGTATTTTCAATTGTAAAAGTAACAGATCCTTTTTTCGGATGTATATCGAAATACCAACCATTTATTCGTTTGTCTTTTTATCCATGGATCCGTCTTTTGTATGACTGTTACAAAAAACTATCCATGATTCTAACCACTCATCGCTTTCTTTTAAAAGAATGTACAATGTTTCTACTAGGGGAGAACACAGTTGATTGGCTTGATTGTGATTTGAACTCATATATACAAATTCTGTATTTTTTATTTTGTAAATCTTAGATCTTAATTTGTTTAATATATATATATACTTGAAAAGACCGATATACTGGTCGAAATGAGCTCATCGTATTAAAGAAGATTGATCCAGTCAAACCCATCTGATGTTTACTCTTTTCTATATATATATATATATATATATATATATATATATATATATATATATATATATATATATATACATATATATATATTAAAGTACAAAAGAAAGCTTTCACCTCAGTTGCTTTTATCTTATGTTAGATTTTCAATTACAAATATATTTTGTTTTCGACGTCATACTCCAAAACTGAAAAATGCAAGCCTTTAGTCATTAGCCAAAGAATACTTCTACGTGGTTTTGAAATTTTTAGGAAGATATGAAATTTTAAAGTCATAAATTCGTTCCAAATTAATTTGGATAAAACACTGTCCATCGAAATGTAAGACATCTTCTACATGAAACTCAATAAATGTGCATCATTCTGCACATATTTACATTATAAACATAGTAAGGGTCATGTTGGTGTAAATTACATTTCTTGCCTCTGTCTACATTAAACTAATATAATTCTTTCAAACTTTTGCTTTTCTTTTAAAATATCGAATTAATCGAAACCAACTGAGGTGTAAACTTTCATTTGTCAATGTTCAAAGTTACAAGTGGGCTTTTGATTTTCAATGAGTTTACACATTCCTGTATTTTTAACTAGTCATACTTTGACATTTAAATCTGTCGTACCAATTACTGAACAAATATTCATAATAGAGGAGTGTTGATAAGGAATGTTTTTAAGTTCCTATATATAGTGACCAATTTCTGTATTTTAGACTAAGTAGATTTCCGAGAGTTTATTTGATACATTTAAATAACTGAATATAGACATGTCCTAATGGACATTCTTACCCAAGTGGGCAAAGATATGCCGGGTATTAAAGTTTTCATAATGGTCATTGGAATTACAGTTTTTCTAAATATAAGTTGCATTTTGATTGGTTGACGGAACTACTTTACGCCAATTCATGACTTGCTAAGCTGTATTATTTTAGCTAAATCACATAGATGAACATTTTTCAAGCATAACTATTTAAAGTCACACATCTGTAAAACATTTACAATAGAAAATCATGTTCAATCTATGTTTCCGAGACATTATTTACAGTACTAAACTTAACGCCGTGGCTTTGTGACATCATTAACCATGACGTCATTTGGTGACGTAATTACACTCCTATCAAGCAATCCAATTGTCAGTTCGTTTTTATTAATTTTTCTGTCATTCTGCGACATTGTTTACAAGATAAACGAGTTGTTTACTATGTCACTAAACCATTTTTTAAAATAAAATTCAACATCTCTTTAGAATTTTTCTAAAAAAGGGCTTAAGTTGCAAACTATGAAGATGTGCGCATCTTCAAGGTGTGAGAGAGTTGATTAATGGCGTATGAGTACAATTTGAATTTTACAATATAATCAAGATAGTGCTTGTTTTTCGATTTTTACCCATATATATGATATTGGGAAAGAAAAGGAATAACCAACTCGGTGCTCGGAATTACAAATTACCTGTCCCTCGTGAATTATTATGTCGAATTCCCCGCTAAAGCTCGGAGTTTATCACAATAATTTACTCGGAACAGACATCCGTAATTCCTCGCAACGATTATATCAACAAACATATATTTTACCGCAGAATATTTTTTTATTTCTATATTTTCTTAAAACAATTCTTTAATCAACCGTAACATGACCATTAATATTTCTTTTGTGTAATCTGTCATATTAAAAAGTCATTTGTCACGAATGCATAATAATGCATAATCATTGAAAAATATTATTTAAGTCAAAATATGTTACAATTTGGTAATTTTACTAAGACAAAAACAGGAACATAACCCAATATAAAGTTGTTTGAATAACTTTACAGGTAGTGTTCTTGACATACACACATGCCAAATGTTATTGACACATTCATAACAACATATATTCAGGCTTATATATATTTTATAAAAAGGTAGTCAATAAAGGATTTGACTTACTATTGCTACTGCCATATCAATAACTCTTCTTTAACGCCATAATGGTAATGATGACTTTCAGGACGGAAATAATTCGATTTGAAGAACACACAAAATATATTACCAGTCTAATTATTACAATATGAATTATTAAGAATAGCACCCATCACGTATTCTTGTTGCCGATCGTCGGTAATGTGTTTTCGTGAAATGAAAATTAATAAACGTTCGTGCCTCTAGGAAATAAAATGAAACAACTTTACGGAAATTACCTGACTGATATTGATACTTCTTTTCCAATCATTAAGGATTAAAATAAACTCCTAAGTACTATAATGTCACATTTTAGAGTTACCTTAAATCCTTAGTAGTTATAGGAAACACCGAGAAACACGCATATTGCACCAATATCCCGTGTAACAAGTGAATACCATCCATTGTATGAATAAGATACAAGGGTGGATCCGACCTGCGTGTGACGGGGCCTGTCGAGATAGATTCCTCCGTTATCTTAATGATCCAGACACCCAGCATTGACAATATATATAAGTATTCTGACTAAATTCAAAACTAATTCCTTTAAAACAAGATTATAACAAGAATTGTTTATTGATAATTTCCAGGCTCTGATTTATTTTGAGATACGAAGTTAATAATGTTAGCGTTTCTGTACATGGTCAAGTAAAAATAACCTACTGAAAATAACAAATGATTATATCAATTCGATAAATAATCTAATTGGTGCGATTCTGAAGCATATTTCATTTCAGAATACAAATTCATAAGTTTCTTCTAACTTAATAAATGAGGACCACAACCTTTCAACAAACATAATGAAAGCAACGTATTAACCAGCCATCATAGAGCATCGTGAACCCTTGCTGACATGTCTTAAATGTATATTTTGATTCGTTCTGTGTAATAGAGGTCATCTTCAATGCGTTCATTCTGTAATCAATCGAATTCAAATCAAATAGCTTATTCGTACTATATTTGGAATTTGTTCTATGATATTTGGTTGGTTGTAATTTAAATATTGTTTAGTATTAAGAGTATGTGTCGAAAAAGTCAAACCTAGTCTAACCTCACAAAACTCCCAAATATTGACTGTCTCATTTTGATATAAAAACGGATTGCCTCTTAATCTGTCAGTTTTCGCACCAGGGTAAATACATGTCTCTGGCTGACAAACAATCAGAGGGATGATAAAGGTTTATCACAAATCCATAGTTATCTGTGGTCGATTCTGGTTATGCCTGCCAGGAGATAAAGGTCATCTCAACACAAACTCATCTCTCAAACGTAAATATCTTTTACCAGCCAGTTTACTTACTGTGTTCTTATATCAGTCGATATAAGATTCGGGTGTTAAGTAAAACACGGCTCACCCAAGAGACTTTTTGACACACTTTAGCTCGACGTAGACCCTAATATGGAGATGCTTGAACTTTCAGATTTTGAAATATACAATTTCTGTTTTAAATGTGAGACATGTGAACAATTGTAGATCATAGGATGTAAGTATGATAGAGAGAAACACTCATAAGAACTTGTTTTAAAGAACAACATTTTAAACATGTAGTTCATCAGTAATACATTTGCTTACGGTAAACACTTAGTGTGACAGAGATAACTTTCAGCAGAACATCTTTTGGATAACCAGATGGTTAACGTTGTAGTTATTATGTAGGTCGTTGACACAAGATTCCTCAGATGAATTTTTGACGAATATACGCTGTTATTGTACAAACATCGTTATTCCTGATTATGTACTCTTGTACTGTTGGTTCAATTTTTATGCATTATTATGCATTCTTGACAAATGACTTGTTCATATGACAGATTACTCAAAAAGAAATATTAATGGTCATGCTATGGTTGATTAAAGAAATGTTTTAAGAAAATATTGTAATTACGCAGACAAAATATAGGCACACTCACTGATCAATATCGAGTTTATTCGTATATCTCCATATACGACTAACCACTTCAGCTTGCAGCTCTCGTCCTATGCTGTTCAAAACGTAGACTTTTGAGGCAGTTAAAGTTGCAATTTGGGTTATATGAGTGACAGTGATTGTGCCTATATTTTGTCTGCATCATAACTCATATTGCCTTTTGTGATTGACCATTAGTTCATTCCTAATCAGACCTCGTCTTGAGAAACATTGGGTAGAACCTATGATTGTTATTGTACATCAGCATACGTACATATATTTAAAAGTGATCAGAATGCCTTTTGCTAATTTTTTAAAAATATTTGTGTTGCTTATGAATCATATCACATGCAAGCAAATGAATATTCATATTGAATGAGAGAAGAATGATGTATTATATCTGGCTTAATATTCAAATAACATATAACATACAACATATAACATACTTCCATTCAAATTTCATGATATGCTCACTGACAGAAATAGGTAGGACTTTAAGAAAGAATGTAAAGGGCCACTTAGCCACTGTAAAAAGATTAACTGCAACCAGATGCCCTCCTAGCAAGTGGTAAGATAAGTTCTTGTGCTGCGATCGTTTTGTTGGTATTTCGGAAATGCAATCTACTTTTAATACTGACATAACAAAAAATAATATACAATGACACGATTTAGTGCGCAAATACTTTTTTCACAGTTTGAGTGTATAAACAGAACCTACATATTGGTGTATTTTATATCATCAATTTTAGCCAGGGCAAGTATTGGCTAAGGTTTCATTGTTGAGAACATTGTCACATCGTTGTCCAATATGCATGAACGCTTCAGGGGTAATATACATTGTCGAGAGTTTTTGAGCTATCTCTCCTTGAAGTCAAAACTTTAAACCTTTAAAATCTCTAAAACTAATCAAGATAACAAAAAACAAAAAACCTGCACCAAAAGGTGGGCAACAACATCCCCAATAGGATATCGGTTGGATTTGTTGGTTTTCTGGAAAACAATAAAATTGTTTTGCAACTTTCGTGGTTTTGAGGTTACGCATCTTCAAAAATCTTCCAAATAAGGGCAATACATACAACTATGTGCGATAGCTCATATGAAGGCTAAATTGATAAAGGAAAAAAGTTATTGAACCGAATTTTGGATTTGGACCGACAACTCGAGAAATCTGCCCTTGAATATGGCCCCTTTTTTTAAAAAAGGCGTTTTTCGACTCCCATTTTCAGAAAAACATAACTCTGTTGTGAATGAACTTCTGCTAAAATTACCTACTGCAAGCTCCTTCTAATAACTAGTTTATCAATTCAATAACATATCATTACCATATAGAAATTGAACGTTACGGCACAATTGGGACATTTACAAAAGTAACTGCATTTTTTTTTATTTTGAGATGTTTTGTGGGGTTTTTTCTTTTGAAAACTTTCGACCATAAACTATTGAAGATACCAACATAGTTGAAACTATATTTCAATGTGCATATGTACAATTCAAAGAACAAGAACTTGTATGTAGAGCCCTTTCCTAAAAGAATTATAGTTAAGCCTCAACATCGCAAATGTCGTCAAGGGGTGTGACAATCATTTTTGAAAGCATTTTTAGCATGTTCTTGAAGACCATAACGCATTAATTATATTTTAAATCTAAATGATGATTACATCGACTTAAAATTAAAATCTTTTCTATGCTACACCTTATCATGAAATTATTAACCGTTTTGTTCCTGATCTTTTTGCGAATTGATATAGCATGTACGTACATGAACAGGTGCCGAACACATGACACATGCTCATCAATCGTGAATAAGGATGTGCAGGTCGCTTTCTTTTGATTGAAGACAAATCATTGAATACTGTAATTCATGTGTATTTAGACTAACAGAGAGTATGTATGACTTCAATAAGAATCGCACATAATGTTTCTCTTATAAAACGTTTTATAGTAATGGTATACTTAATGAAGCTAGTTTATATATTGTGTAGTCCATGTATAGATAGATCATAGATAGATCATAGGTCATGGTAACTATAACCTTCACAGCTAAGTTATTGCAGTGGATATTAATATCAGAAATCAAGTATTGATCAAATAGTAATCGGAGTAAAGTATCACTGAGAATGTTATTATGATTGTGAAGACGGATCAATGTCATTAATCTCAAGGTATTGATGGCGGAGAGCATCTCAAGACTCTTTAGGACTCATCACACTCAAGCATTGATATGTGGAGCCAGGCTGATGGTATCAAGAATCAGAGATATGTATAGGATATCGAGCACACATTCCTTCATTTGTTGCATGCAGAACTAAAGTTTTAGTTCAACGAATTAGAGATTCGCAGGAGAGTTGGATGGTATCTTCTTCTTAGATTGAAATAGACTTATCGTAACACTGGTTTGAAACGTTAAAGACATCTGCACAGAAATTATGCTCAAACATACCAATGAAGTGGCATATGGTTTAAACACAAGACGAACGGACAGACTGCGCCACGACATAAACCCATTTCCTTTTCGCCCAGGGTTTACAAAATGTACAAACGTAGTTACATAAGTTGGTTATATGATGGAACTATTCTACCCTCTTTAATTTGTTTGGCAATATAATATCCGTAAGCGGATATTGCTGATTTCCTTTCCCCTTATTGTAGTTTTAGAAAGGGGAAACTCCACTCCCTGCTGAACAATAATAATTCTAAATTGTAGACACAGACTATCAAATCATATGGTCAATCTGTATGAAAAATTCAGTCTGAATGAAATCGACCATTTTCTGAGGAATTAAAGTTGTAAAATAGTGTATCAACCGGGATGTGAACTCAAGTCGTTCGGAAGTTTCCTCGCCAGAAACAGCCCGTAGGCTCACATCTCTTTACGCTTTTCAGGTAGTCAATCGCAGAACGTCCCACAAAAGATTTCTGTACGAGAAGCTAGAGACAAGTACCTCCCAACATCCATACTTTCGTTGGTTACCGTAACATGAGTAACCTGTTAACGAATTATTCTGAATTCTTTCAAGGCGTTAAACTAGTTGAAAACAATGATGAGCTTTGAGACTTGGTTTTGTCTGCAATAGACTAGTACAGAACACACGTCCATACAGGGTGTTCTCAGACCTTGTGGGGAGGAATCTACAGAACTTGTTGGTATCACGGTAACTGATTTTATTTGCAAATGTATACAAAATATTACTAAACACTGGTGACAGTGCAGTGTTATAAAATACTGTCGGTACAAAGGATAATTTTGTTAATCTCCACTTATTCTGATGAAAGGCTTATGTTCCTATACTGCAAATGGTAGACTAAGATGGCATAACCTAATACCACGCAGGGAGAATAATCCATCTTTTAAATAAAATAAAAAAACATGAACAGACAATGAAAGAAATACAAAAACACATAATACCAATATCATCAAACTGTTTTTAATTAATTGTTTTTATTAAACTGCTGACATTCATATATCTCTAGACATCAAATTTGTGACTATCAACTAAATATAAACACAATCTGTCAATGATGTAACTAAATCTCGCCATCAATATTCATGAGGTAATATAGTGCCAACAAAATTTCTCTTTTTGAAAGCTTTGTACAAAACTTTAAGGTTATAGTTGCAAACTTTATTAGCGATTCTTCTAGACACATGGTGAGACTGATTTGTATTTCATTCTTACATAATTCTGACTTTAGATGGTCAAAATCAATTCTATATAATTCAAATACTACATTCATGTATCAATCCTATTTCTTTATTTCACAAAAGGTACACACATCTGTTGTTTTTTCCTATTATGTAGATAGAGGATAATCAATTCAAGTCATTGGCAAGTTAAATTCGTTGCTTGTTCAAGAATATTGAAAAAAAATCAAACTCGAAGCAGTGTTACCCTGATCGTGATTGGACAAAACAATATTGTTTCTCATCCCAAGGTGGACATCATATGAAACAGTGGTTTGGTTATGAGTAAGTACTTTAAAGAAGCTGCACTCTTGCGTCGGGTTTATGTGAATAACTTGAAATAAAGTAAATAAAGTCAGTTTTCGTTGTTGTGGTCTGGTCTCGTGAATCCGCCATAATCAAAATTAAAGTGTTGAGTCAAATATTTGTATACTTTCAACACCCTCACTCTGCCGAAAAGTGTGCAGACATCGAAACATACTGATCATTAAATCAGACGTCCATTAATATATTCAATCGTCTTTATAAACGGTTGTTGAGAAAACCTTCCTGTTTAATTAACATGCATATTATGCATTATTATAAACATGACCTAAAACAGTTTCAAGCTTTGGACATGTACATTTTAAAGCTGAACTAACAGTCTGTTTATGAGCACCATAAGGCAAGATTGAAAATGGGACATTGGAGATATTGAGCAGCCATCCAATTTACAAGTACTGACTGTGCGTATAATAACATCAGGATTGTTTCTTGGGAACGGCGTTCCTAATTTGGATGACTTGTACCAACACCTTTTTTTGCATGAATAAAATAAAATTCAATAAAATAAAAACATGCCCAAGTTTCCTGCACTTGACCCATATTCTACCCGGTTTCTCATCACTGTAACGTTAATCAATACTTTATCCAACTGAAATTGATGCTTTAAAATATTCCCATAAAACAAAAACTGAAAGCATGTGTCATGTTATGACAAGTTGAATATATTGTACCTTCAAAATCCGATGACTTGTGAATGATGAATATATTGCATAACTAAACGATCGTTGCATACGGACCTATCATATTATTTGCCAGGGCATCAGCTTGCAGTTAATCTTTAGGTTGTCACATGTTTTACTTCATACCATTTCTCAAATTCTTATTTATCTTGATACAAAAAACGTTTTAATTTCTACATCACAGTGGATGATATTTCCACATTAAGCAAGATACTGTTTTCATCATTCAACGTGTGTTTTCGTTATACCCAATGCTTGCTGTAGGAATGGATCATAAGGTACTGAATCCAAATTAAAATTTTCAAATGTAAGTTTTCAGTTAGATTTTAAGCCTTGTTAAATATGTCCACGTATGGTGATCTACAATGACACTCATACTTTCTACCTTATGTATGTCGAAGTAAGGTTCGATTACCATTGTTCCCTGGTAAATCTTGTTTGGCAAATTGAGCAGTTATGTTGTCATAATCCTGTATGGTCAATATATGTCAAGTGTTGAGTTAATTCGGTTCCTCACACACGGTAAGACTTCTACTAATGCTAGCGACTATCGTCCTACACAGTTTAGAACGTAGACTTCAGATGCATTTAAACTTACAAAGTTACATAACGTTGTCATTTATAATTTAGCTTTCGTGAGTGACACGAAGTTCTTATTACTTTATACACCAGTATGTTATGAGCAATCATCTAACTGTCAAAGTAAAGTAATTTGCTGTCAATAAACTACACAGAAGCTACAATGTTAACCATATGGTTCTTCAGAATAGATCCTGCTGAAGGTTTCTCTCTGTCAACCTACAAGCTTTCACCATCAGCTTCAAGTGTACAGATTGAAAACAGAAAATTAATATTTCAAAACCTGAAATCTCGGGCATCTTCACTTGAGCCCCTTCTTCAAGCTGCAATGTGTCATGAAATGCGTAAATGTTAACCCAAAATCCGTATCGACTGCACTATTCCATGCATGAGAACATGGTACACACATTTGCTAGATAGAGAAACTTAATATTTGAACAATGACAGCTGGGCCTAACTGGACTCTGCCACAAACCGCTATGGATTCGTGATCAAGTTGGATCATCTCACTGAGTGTTTATTAGTCGTCTACGTTTGTCTTCGTTTATTTACTCTTGGGTAATACTATTGACGAATTATTGAGCAATTCAGCAACGTTAAGCGAAGCGAGCCAGACAAGTTTCGAGGGCTGTGTGATTATGATCTCTAAAAATAGGGGACAACCACGCTATAAAACATTTTAAAAACTATCACCAACCATATAATACAATTAATGAAATCAAACTTTATGTTAAAGCAGTCTGTAACTATGTTGCTTGTTTACTTACAAAGAGACGTTGAATGTCTTGTGTCGTGTCACTCTCCAGTTGACGAACAGCAATAGGATGCATATGATACTGGAACAACATATTCAGTGCAAATAAGCAAGTCAGTAAGAAAGTCAGTAAATAAGTCAATTGTATAACTCCTTTCCATGATATATATCATGCTTTTATCATATTATCATATAATCATATTATCCAAACTTTAGAGCAGTTCTGAAGGCCGATTTTCATGGAGCAGGTTATTCCATAGGGAAAGCAATCCCATAAATAAACAGTTACTGTCTTCTGAATCAAGTCATAGATTCATATAAAGAAACTTTTTTTATTAAAATAATGGGAATAAGGGAATAATTTCAGAAACGAGAATTAAACTTTTTGTGACATTGTTGACAGTTTATCGAACTCGCCAAATTCATGTATGCACACTTTGTGTTAGCTATGCTTAGTTGAAACTGACAATGTGTTTGCGTAACTTTACTGTACAATGCCCTATCAAGTATATCCGGTGATAGTAATGTATTCAAGTTATCATAGTTTGTAATTAAAGATAGTGTTACCGAAATTATTGAATGAATTGAACAAGACGTACAGGACATGTTAATCGTGTTTAATGACAATGGTTGTAATAATGTGAATGTCTTGACATTGATGGGTTTATAGTTTATAATGTACCTTGTCAGTAAAAATGTAATTTGCAATTTCAGTAAATATAATAAATGTAGCCAAGGAAGGTCATATCACCCTTTTATCGAATCGCAATAAGTGTGCTATTTGTGTCATGTCATCATATATTGCACTCCTCTCCCTTGAGGCATTCAAAATTAAGGACAAAGTAACTATTCATTACTTTACTTACATCACCTAGCATCCTATAGCTACGGAAAAGTGTGAGGCAACGGAGGTTCTCCTGAAATCAAAAGGTTCATTGACGAAATCTTATGTAGTAATTAGGTGTTTGATCATTACGAGATTACGTTAAATATACTGCTGAACAGCCCAGTGCTGTTATCGATTCGTATCACTGCCGAATGTGCACCGTTAAATTCGATAACTGGGGATCAATCCAATTTGATGTTTTTTAGTTAAATTTGTAATTTGTAAATTTCAAAGGCTTTGCAAAAATATTGGCATTTTCCTCGAATCTGTGCTTTCTCAGCATAGCTTAGAGTTTATTAAATGTTTTTCGTATTAAAAACGTGTATCTTATTATATTACCAAAGTTGCTATTGTTTCGAATTCGTTCTTGTCTTTAATTTTAGCACGACGTACAATAAAACAAGTTGCAAGTAAGAACGTTTTTAATGATTTCTCATTTCTTATTGTAACCAAATCCTTGTTGTAAATACTTTTGTACTTAATCATTTCAACAGTGAGGTTGTAGCATACTGTTGCAAGATACGCATTCTTCAACGAATGATAAATGCACATGAGCGTCAAGTTATGAGTCTTTGCAATGGCAATATAACGCTATGGATACCCATCAGGAAGAACGAGACTAGCAATCTCTAAAATAACATCTATTACACTGGCAACACTTTTTAGAATGTGATATCGTCTCTAAGCCATCTACAGATAACATGCATAAAGCTATCAGCTAGAATATCCTTTATCCGAGAGAGTGGTAAGCAGGGCGAATGATTAGACTGGTAATTACCCAGGAGTTTTTATTAAAGGCAATGGTTATAGATGCAGTTAGAATAACGAGGACCTCTGCTTTTGTAATTTACATTAAACAAACTTCGCTGTTAGGGTCTGTTTAATTTTGTGAGAAAATTGTATCATTTAAAGAAACACAATAAAATGATGTCAGTTTTGACAAAAGCAGTAACTGAAGTTGATATTCCGTAAATATCAGCTTTGGGATCTGTCGGAAGGAACATTACTTACAGAGATACACTAAATTGCTTGGGTTATTTGATGTACCTCACTTCCCAGCTTCAAACAGAAACCACCACAATGCCATAAAGAGTGCAAAAGTAAAAACTTTATTACTTAATCTTCTCAGTCTAGGAAGCAAATTTCACTTTCCAAATTACAGAGAGCAGGAATATAAATCAACATGGTGTTTCTGATGTATGACTTAACGTTTATGTAGGGATCCCGTCTAAGCCAGACGCAAATATCAGTTTCAAGTTCTGTATAAGGTACAACATTTCTGTGTCAGTCTTAGGCTCCATTTTGGATGTGAAGGTCAGTATAAGGAACAAGACATGATTCAGGAAGAAATTTATTATGGAAACCAAAGCAAAAGCTGTGATCGTTCGGAATAAAATAAAGTATCCTTATTAAGGATCAATGATAGTACAAAATGTCAAGCATATATCTTTTTTGACAGAATATTTGCATCAATATCAAATCCAGTACAAGGAGCAAAACTGGCTTCAGTATCAAGTCTACCCTAGGAAGAAAGTTGACTCCATTATAATAAAGTCATGTTTATGAATCAAACGTTCTCCTTTCTTTCTCATGTTGCAAGTTACCAACATCAACTTGACCCTCGATCTTCCCAAGAGGAATGTGACAGGTATTTGATATATCACGCTCACCTTGGGAGTCATGCCAAGATCAGCAAGATCATATCAGCGCATTGGCTTTACTGGTAGAAACCGTGTATAAGATATGAAGACAGATCCTGTGACATCCCAATGACTTGTAAAGATCCGTAGTGACCTTGAAATGAAGGTTAAAGTCACAAATCTCTCTGGGAACATAACTCCCACTAAGGTGAAGCCATATGCCCATCAGTAGTTCTTGACGTATTTAATTTTATAAAGACATTGGGACGTTTCCTGCCTAATGCTATATTCTCCGATTTGCGCTTGCACTTGCACTTGCACACGACAGGAAATAATACAAGAGTTTAACAATCATAACTATCTATGATGAAAGACTAAAACATTAAACTTGTACTTGATTATGTAAGTGAAAGAAAAGGCATTCGTGTCAACATCAATAAACTTGGGTTGAATGACATGTTCTTGATTGAGTTAGTTTGAAGGCAAATCGAAATGAAATGAAATATTAATAGGTTCAAGTACGATCTACTGTCGAGTTCATTTGCGTTCTTATACCCTGTTAGACTAAACAGTTCTGTCAGCTGGCAACTCTTGTTCAATGCACTGTTCAGAACGTAGACTTATGATGAGGTTTAAGTGTCGAAATTACATCACATTACTAGTTGTAATTTGACTTAGGTGGTGAGTGAAACTCGAGAAATTACCCACTAATATATGATAAACAATAACGACGTTTGTTCAATGAGAAAGGATATCAAACAAACTGTCAAATAAAGCATCCTGTGTCAACAACCTATGTAATGGCTACACTTTTAACAAACTGGTAATCCAAAGGAAGTTTTGCTTAACGTTTCTCTCTATCTATTTTAGAACTGTTTGTCGTGAGCAATTTTAAAACTGTAAATGTTATAAGTTCCAAATATGCCATTTTAAGCTTCTGCATGATATGTCTACTTCATGATAAATGCTTAAAACATAGCAAAACAATCGGTTGAAATATTAAACATAGTATAAAAGCAAAATCTTGTCTAGGAACCTTATTTTATTGGGATCATGTCTATTGAATTAAGAATTAATCTGGCACGACACCGAAATTTTTGTACATTTGACATAGCATTAACTTAAGGATCAAGTCGTACTATGTAGCAGAATATTGCCAACACCATACTTAGTTTGAAGATGATTTGAACATGACTGTGTGCCCACAAAATAATAATTATAATAAAGCTTGTCCGCAACGGTGCACGGCAATCTATGGTGAATGGTGGAAATATTGCGTTCATAATGTTAGTGATCATTTTTTATGATATAATTGTTATTCTCGTCAATAAAGATATGTGTTTTCAAATGTGTTTTTGATAAAGCACTGATCGAAAACTGAACATTTTATGTTGTCTTATTTCAACAATTGCCATTATTATCTGACATGACAACTTCTGAAATTTAAATTATTATGCACCTATTGTGCAATTTCTTAATGCTGTAATATTGCTAAACTATTTATAATAGTTTTTACAAAATCTGATAAGATATATGGTAGGCGTTTCTGTTGGCCGACAGTGTATTCGACAAGCAAATACTTGATGAACGGTTGATGTTACAGGGCACGTTGAGTTCAAAGTAGTTTTCATCTAACTATGATAATGTGAATTTCGTGAAATGGATACACTTTAAATGGTCATTATTTATAACAAAAACACGTATCATGGCCTTTTTTCACAACAATAAAGAGCAATTCAAACAGGAATGGATCATTATCATAAAATTTTCATTCAACAAACTGTGAAAACGTTTTTGCAAACACAATAATTTGTTAAAAAACAATTACAGAATGGAAAGTTTACAGAAAGGAAAGTAAATCAAATACCATATATAATACAGGAGTAGATCTGAACACGCACACAGCTAGGATGGTTGTCCCGCGACAGAGTGGTTCACATATGAAGGAGACACATAGTAACTGTATTCATAAAGGGCAACTTGGGACTCATGGGAGGAACACTGCATATATACAAAGTAAATATATTCATTAAACTGGTGTGAAGGGATTACACGTAATCAAGATGTTAGTCAAAAGTCTAGAACTGGTAACTTTATTGTTTGAATACCAGATATAACCATAACCAAACATCAAATTATGCCAGACAAGCAGACTGTGCAGAACAAGCAATATTATTTCAATGTAGGATGTGGATATCTCAGCCGTTTGATTTATTATTGATGGTTTATATGGCGACACAAGAGATAGGCCAGTGGAATACTCATATACAGTCCAAGACATAAAAAGAAATCATAATCAAAGAAGCTACTTATGAAAGTCGGTAGCTCAACGTTGTTTAAATGTACAGGATCATATATCCTCAATGAATTCCGTTTTGAGAACATGTAACCATTATGTTATGTAATCATGTAATAATCTCAAACTAATTCAACTGCTTTCAACAAATGTGTTTCATTTGCATAGGCATTTTCCATGCAAAACTCATGGACACCTGTTTTCAAATCCTTTCGGCGTCCTGCTGTCAAATCGTTGGAACAATGTTTCATGTAGCATGATATGGAAATGATAACTGATACATGTCAATGAGTGTCATGTTATGATGATATTGATTCTGCCGATGTTCGTGATGTCAGTAAAGGGCTGTGGATCTTTCACACAATATAAGCAATCCTCTCGAGCTAAACTCTCTACCAGGCAATGTCTTCAAATACAATATCCTATCTGAGAAGTGGTTGGCAGACCGAATAATTAGTCAGGCCATAATTTTAATTAAAGGCAATGGTTTATACGATGAGACAGGTCAGAAGGGGCAAGCCAATCTAATGCAGCACATCTATTGAGGCCGTAATTTTATCATGAAATTCAGCACAACAGCATCAAAACATCAGCGGGTCTCTCAGTGTTTAATACATGGTTTGAATAATATTATCAATTTGTGAAATACAGAATGAATTGACATTGTACGAATGTACAATGTGGATGTTTACCTAGGCATTGCAACCTATTTAAGCTAACTTTATTACATGTATGTGATGATATTCATTATCAGTTCAATTCATTCCTTAACTTGATTCGAAAAAAGGATTAACATCACTCATTAAGGCATAATAATACTATATAATAATAAATGATTAATTTACATTACATTGCAATACATTACTGATAATTAAAAATAAACATCAACGAAGGATATATTTTCATCCTTAGTCGTACTATGGCCTACAAGAAGGGTTGCCGATGCACATGAGATACAATAGTTGTGTTTGATAACGGTCGAAGGGTCTATACCGAAACGTCACCATTGTTTTAATAGAATAAATCCATAAATATCCGTGACTTCTCTATAGTTGAAGCAAGCAAAAACTGTTCTAGAATATGCTCACACTATGCTAAATGGAACTGCCAAACCTACTGCTGTGCTATTTCTTCATATTATGAGTTAATTGATATATTGAAATTAGCAGACAAACGGGGTCACATGAGACAATGAGATTGATATTCCGTCAGTGAACTGTCTTTCTTTATCTGAGTAAGTTATGTTTATATGCTGTTTCTTTGAAGGTGAGATACGCTCGAAGTATTCAATTACGTACTATTCATTTTAAATTACCCAGTTGGACAGGATTACTTGGTTACATTGGGAAAACAATCAGAAAGGGGAATACAAATTAACATTTTGTAATTGTTATTATTCGTTGTATATATTTCAGTTGGAACAAGTAAGGGTATTATTTTGGTACCTTGGATCCAAACAATCCTATGCTAGAATGGTGTTTATTATCTGACTCTACTCTTCTATATATGACGATGATGTTTGAAGCGCAACCTACTATGTACTTTATGAGTTTACAAACCATAAGCAAACCACGAGAACCATTGTATGAGTTAAAGCAAACTTTTATTGACGTAGTATTAAAAACAATAAGATAGTTTGCATTGTGTATATAATTGGCAACGTTGTATACAACATGTTGACCGTCAATTGACACAAGCACATTGAATTTATGAATAGTGGGATTTGAAAACAATGAGGTGATGAATATAATTAACTTGGGTGACAATGACATTAGCTTAAAATGACATACTTTTGAAATTATGTTATCTTTGCATACTACACATAATGTATTTAATCTGGATTGATTGATATATTTATCGGTTTTGATTTCACCTGAATTAAAAAAGGTGCAATCTAAATATGCAGTCCACTTACCTGAACTAAATATCATTCGCAACTACTGTTCTGTTTCCGAAGACATTGAGATAGACTGCAGCAGATGAAAATAGAAAGTCATTAAGAATGAAGAGTCGATCCGCAATTAAGCAATTAGACTACATTAGAGTATTGCTGCTACACAGACGTTCTCAAAGCAGCATTAGCGTGAGCTG
This sequence comes from Gibbula magus, assembly GCA_936450465.1. Lineage (NCBI taxonomy): Eukaryota > Metazoa > Mollusca > Gastropoda > Trochida > Trochidae > Gibbula > Gibbula magus. The sequence continues at coordinate 43,939,080 of OW388303.1, forward strand.
GACAATGGTCACTTTATTGGCCCACTGGCTGATTACTAAATCTCCTCGATGACCATGGAAATACAACAAACCAGTGCTCTAACGTATAACAAATTCCACTAGTGGGAATCTGCAGTGTACAAAGTATGTAGACATATAGTGAGGATGCCATGCCATTCCAAACTTCCCAATGCAAGGCATAACTCTTGCCAGTCTCAATTTCTGGCTGATTTAGGCCTTGTAGTATTTCCTTAAGAAATCTGTGCTTAGAAATCCAGGCCCAATATACCTTTCTGGTGAAGCGATTCACTATCTAGGCACAACAAAGCAAGGGAAATACCGCAAGGCTTAAATCAGCCAGTAATGCAGACTGGCAAGAGTTATGCCTTGCGTTTGGAAGTTGTGCCATTCCAGAAGGAACGCTCATCTTGAAGCCGGGTCCTATTTTGCAAAGATGTGTTGTGCTTCAAACTGATTAGAGGGATATGGAAACACCAAAGTAGAATCGTGCTCACCGAAGAGTCCTAATTAAAGATCAAAGAACGATTAAGCATGCCCATATTGCCAGTGTTGTTATTATGAGTTATGGTATGAATTGACCAGAGAGTAATTTCATTTTGAGATCAATCAAACGAATATGTCCATCGATAGTGACCAAAAGGTGAAGTCAAAGAAACGTATATTATATTGGATGTACGATGTATTTTGCTTATTTGTTTGTCACATTTAATTGTACAGTGTTGTAGCAAATCTGCCCTTTAGAAGCATATATCACGACATTGTATCATCATCATTTGCAAGATATTCGTATTGACTATATCGGTTGCAACGTATTGCTAAACTAAAATTTGTGTACCTGAAAATACGTTGACAATTCCATTTTTTCAAAGCATGGACGGGTTATATATTCACTCCCCCGAAAATGAACAGCTGTTATTGAAACTTTTATCATAGGAGGGGCACACTTATCTAGCTAAATCCCCGACATATAACAATGTCCAATTCTTTTCAATTACTTAAACGGATTGAAAATGTTTATTTTTGTATTCACACGATTTATTTGACGCAGATGTATTCCAAAAGTGATGTACACCATTGTAATCGTATATCAAGCTGCTGGTAAGTCTGTGCTGCCAATAGCTGTCTTACTCTGAGGGTGTGGGTTCGAATCGGCCCGAAAACGTACAAGAATGTGTACTATTGAAGGTAGTGTTATCCCAAATGTAACATGTTACATTTTTTGTGCGCATCATCTTATAATATAAAACTAAAACAAATAACGTATTTAAGTTACACGGCGTAATGAATCTCATCAAATTGAAATTCATTTCTCTGAATGAAAACATAACTATTACTCCTTGAATTTATTTTATTTCTTTCGCTGTTTGTTGATAATTTTTATTAAATTATCCCCATCAATTATTCAAAAATGCAATTATGGTACATTTTTTCTGCATGTTATGAATGAATTTATAAATTGTTTCTATGAGTCTCGCGGCATTCAAATTAAAGGACAGATTAACTATCCACTAATTTCATTGCAACACCTCGCATCGGTCGTCTTCCAGAAAATGATAAGTGAAAAAGTTTGAAAACTTAGTTTAAAGCATGATGTTTATTGGCGGTATTTGGACAAGTTATTAAGTGGTAAATGACTACGTGATTACGTTATATAGACATTCGATAGACCATTGATTTATATCACGACCGGTGGTGGACTGCTGAACTGCATAACACGAGGATCTATTCAATTAAACGTATTTCAGTTAACTTTGAAAATCTAAGGATTTGCAAAGATAATTGGCAATTTTCTCGAATCTGCTCTTTCTCGATGTCACTAAAATGATAAATCAAAAAGTGTATTGAACGCTACAGTTTTTCACCACTGGATGTCCTTATTGAAATTTTCCTTTATTATATTACTAATGTCGCTAATTGTTTTCGAATGAGTGCGATATTGTTTAACGCCACTTGGACAATATTTCAGCCATCAGTGATGAAATTATTTTTCGAAATCTTCCTTGTATTTAATTGACCATGTCACACATAAACTATACAACTTTTTGGCAATCAAAAGATTTAAATGATTTTTCCCTTAATTTGAAATACAAGATATCAGTGTTAATTGTTCGTTAACTGCATAATTGTAGTGTAATTATGATTGTGTTTCATTATGTTGTTTATGTAGATCTTTTATATTTAATACAATTATTTGTTCATTATTTTTTGGAATTCTTTTATATTTAATACAATTCTATGTTCATTATTTTTTAAAATTCTGTTATATGACACTTAACGATAAATTTAAAGAAATATATGTAACCAAATGTGTTTATGTCACTTTTGAACTTTGAATACACTTCGGGTTTTTGTTAAAACAGAATCATAAATACACTCAACATGCAAAAGAAACGTAAACAGAGATACATCATGTCTCCAAACCCAAACGAATTCAATTTGAAATGTCAGAACATTATCTTTCATTTTTCTTACAACAACACGATTTAAGAAGTTGTCATTTTCTTATTTACATTAACAAGACGAGATGTTTTATGATGTCATATGGTAGGACGCGTCAAAAAATTTAAACCCAAGCAGTTTATGTATGTTGACAACATATCTTATTAAGTAAATGTCGACATTTTAGGAATGTTCTAGTTAATTGCCAAACATTAGGGTCAAAAGCGAGTACAACACCCCAAATACTAGAACAGATATAAACATACAAGTATTGTATACTGATTTTTAAACGCTACAAGGACAACTGGATGCATCCGTCATGCTGTTTACGACTTAGAAACTCAACTTAAACAAAAGGAAGCCACTGCTGATCGCCTAAGACCTCATCGACCACGTGGGAGGGTAGTTGTCCTACGTCACCTCCATAAACTTTCTTTGACGGTTACAGGGACCAGGAATGAGTTGTTCAGAGGTCGATTGTCGGCACAAACCATCCGAAAGGGCTTTGGGCTGCTCACCTACATGCTCGATGACGGTCCTTATCGATGAACAATTCTAACCCCATTCCATCAACGTCAACGTTTGCTTTGGGATCAATGACAGCTCCGTTGGATTTGTGGTGAATCCAGATTTACGCTGCGATATGGTCACCAGATAATTCTCACTGACCATGAAAATGAATCATAACTTCAAAACCTGAGTTATATGTGCTTTGTTTTATACATGTATCTAATCCAAAATACAATTGTGAAATTTTTATTTTGCGTCAGTATATATTAAAATGTCCTCTGTATAAACCGTTAAGCTATTTCTTGATTGTTGAATTTGGCTGCTGAGCGACTTGATTTATTCTTTAAATGTTTATGTAGCTTATTGATAGAGGAAAACTCACATATAGTCTGACGACCTAGCATCTGCAACATGATGGGACAGACACAGTGGATTACAAACACATTCAACTATGCATAAACTGAAGGTTTGCATAAGTGTAGTAACCGAAGATGTATAATCAATCGCGAATTGATGTCTAGTAAATTAGACAAATCAGCCAATCAGAGTCGAGTATCCGACACTGTCATGGTAGAATATATATCTATGCTAAGGTAGTAAATGTACTCGATAATAAATCATTGCATGCAACAATAAGACACATTAATTTAATTGATTCTCAAACTTGTTGCAAGGTAAGAATATGGGCAAATCTGCACACTTGGACTATACATTTCTCTTATAACGCAATCCCTGCTTGAACACATACTTCAACGATTGATAAATACACATGAGTTTCAAGGTATGAGTCTGCAATGACATTGGAACGCCGTGAATACCCATCATCAGGACCATCACAGTCTCCGAAATATCAACTTTATCACACTGGTAACATTTCTTAGAATGTCATGCAATATATATGTTCGGCCATCTACAGATAACCGATTTCCAAGAAAGCTGTTAAAGGGGCGAATTATTAGACTGATAACAAGACGGTCATTTTTTTAGGCAATGGTTTCGGATGTCATTAAGAGTAACAAGGACGTCTGCTCTTGTAATCTACATTAAACAAACTTAACTCTTATGGCTTGTTTAATTATGTGAGCAACTGAAACCGCTGTAGTGCACAATGTACCTATCTCGTGAATCCGGCATGACCCTAAATGTAAAGCTCATTCTTGTCAGAATCAAATATCTGTCCCAATCTAATACTCTCACTCAGCCGTTATATATATACAAGTCCTCACAGAGACAAAAAAAACCCCAAAAAACCAGTGGTCCATATTTGCCAACGTTTTGAGACATGCAAGAGGTAGTTATTTGACTGAGTATCACCCAAAGTGATCCCATGTTCCAGTTTTCCTGACTGACCTTTTATTGTAACAGGTTTCTCAGCACTGTGACGATAGTCAATACTTGCACCGTCAGAAATTGAATAATCCAATAAGTACGTTCTCTCTGCAGACTTAAACTGTGGGAAGCGAAACACACGCAATGTTATGGGTGAAATAGATAGAAACATTTTTCAAGATTCATTGATATGAGTAAACACTCTAGATAGATTAATGAAAATTAATTATGTTATGACTAGGACAAAATTCTAGTTAAAATTGTTGATTTTAAACAAAATTTCCCTGTGTTTAAAAACGATGAATGGAAGTGTCGTGTCCCATTATAACATAAGACACGTTTTCTATTAATCATTAATAATGATATTTATGCATTTAATAATCACAATATGCAATAGCATCTGAAAAGTTAATATCAATGCAATTGTCTTATAGGTAATAAGTTAATATAGATTATTGTAATTCAATCAATTCCAGATGTTATTTACATATATACTTCAATTCATATTGTTATTTCACACTAAATGGTAAGAAAAAAGTAATCTATACACATGTATGTAAATGTTACTTCTGAAAAGTGAATACACTAAGCGGAATATCGTGAACATATGATTGCCAACAAGGAGCAATTTAAAACGGAATGGATCAGTATGGTAAAATTGGCATTCAACAAACTGTAAAAAAGTTTGAGCATAACATATAAGTTAAAAACTGCAATTGCAGAAGCGAGGGTAAGTTAAATACCAAATATATAAACAGAGTAGATTTGAACACGCACACAGCTAGCGTAATCCTACAGGGATCTGACACAGAGCAGTTAATATACGAAGTAGACACATCGTAATTGTACCCGTAAAGGGCAACATGGGGGGGGGGGGGGGGGGGGGGGGATATTACATCAACACATATAGTAAAGAAACAATGCAAATATACTAACTAAATATATCCATTAAACTGGTGCGAAGGGATTGTAATCCCAGACATTCTCAACAGTAAAAGTCCAAAAATAGACCTATCAAAGGACGCCAGGTGTGAAAGACTCTGTTTAACAAACAAAATTTCTTAATTGTTGGACATGACGTTCTTAACGACTTGATTTTTTTCTTCACGGATAATCTGCTGTCAAGAGAGATATGCTTTATAGCTTGTGAAATACTCACAAAAAGTCTTACCACTGAACATGATGAAAAATCCGATGGGACATCATTATCTCAATCACAGATTAACAATTCATTTTGACAGAATCCTAGCTGTTAGATGAGTGTTCATTGCTGCATCTATTAAAGATAAAAAAAAAAAGTAGTCGATGAAAAATCTACAATAATCTAACATACGACTGAATTCAACAATTAATCACAATTAGTTTAATTGAATGTCAAGTTCATTCAACATAGTTCAGTCCATTTGCAGTTGCTTCACGCTTTCATTAATCAAAAGACAGGTGCACGTGGATTCATATATCGCATGTTGTCAAACCATTTGAACAACTATTTTGAAGCATAAAGCTAGAATGATAAATGTTTCATTCACATGAGAGTCTGTTTATGATGATATGGATTCTGTTTATGTCAGTGACACGCAATGGAAAAACAAGGAGCAAAACAAGACAGATAGGTTAAACAAACCCTAAAATGTATCTTTCAATTCCCACAATGGTAAATATACTCTGTATGATGCTGAAAACTCTGCCAGGTAAAATTCAAAGAGCCTTCAAATACAATATCCTATCTGAGAAGTCATTGGCAGGCCGAATAATTTCACTGGCTATAAGCCCGTAGTTCTCATTTAAAGCAATGATTTGGGATGAAGTTAGAATATCGAGGATGTATTGTCAGACAGACGACGATCACACACAGGTCAGAACCGACAAGCCCATCTAATGCAGGAGATTATTGTGGTGGTCTTGTTATAATGAAACTCAGCACAACATGCGGGTCTGTCAAAGTTGGGTGCACGGTCGGAATGATATTACCAATTTGTGAAATACAGAGTAGAATGGCGATGTATATTGGCAATTTACCTAGTCAGTGACACTGATCGAATATTATCAGTTGTATCTTCATAGTCTTGGATGATGTGCAAAAAGAGGTCGTTAGAAAAGCAGGGTATTGCAACCAATAAAAGCTACCTTTAATATGTGACGATAATCACAATCAGTTTATTTCAGTCCTTTGACATTGTAGGAAAAGAAGCACAAATATCAGCCATAAAGGCATACAAAAATAATCTTTATTAATTTCCATTTCAGGACAGTATATTACTGATGACCTGAACGAAACATCAACGAAGCAATATATTGCGCACATTTCACATAATATTAATCGCACTGGTCATGATTTTGCTTTTGCTATTTTCATCCCTAGGAATTTTCATTACCAATGTTGGATCATTGAAGGGTTGCCGATATGCTTGAAGTTGTGAGTCAACACTGACATAGACTTTGCTCGAAATATGCTGTGAAATGCGAGTTACTGTGATTAATGAGAGTTCTTTGAATACTGAAATTAGCAGACAAACGGGGTCACATGAGATACAATGAGATGGATAGTGTCACTAAACTGAACATCTATTTCTGAGTAACTTCCTTGTCTGTTTCTTTTTTATATTTTAGACACGCTAAGATTACTCAATTACTGTCCTTTTCATGTGGAATTAACTAGTTCATCCGACGAATATGATTGCTTCATTACAATGGGAAAAACAGAAAGGGTTTTAAACTTTGAATCTGCAATTTATTCGATGTAGAGTCATGTCATTCAACATTTGGAACAAAGCGTAATCTAGTAAAAGTATTAGTTTGGTGCCTTGAAAATTCAACCTAGTATATTATATAATTATCGGTCTCTACTATTATATTATATGTTTCTACTATTCTATATATCACGGTAATGTTGTACAAGGTACTTTATGTAAACAAACCAGGAGAGCCACTGTATGAGTTACAAAACTGTACAAAACTAGTATATCATCATAATTCACATCTGAAAAGGGGATCAATTGACAAATCAGTATTTCCCTTGTATTGGAGGCCCAGACGAACAAGCCTTACATAGAGGTGCACAACTTTGACCCATCGCTATCGCTTCACAACTTTGACCCATGATATTTCACAGAACAAAAAGTGGTGGAATCCGATTTTCGGATCCTTCTGGATTTTCCCCAAAATTGGTGGATCTCGAAGAATCCGAAAGGATCCGGCAAGTGGATTCAACCACTTTTTGTCCTGTGTCTGTTCACAAATCTGTTGATACTTATTAATTCAATATAAATTAGATGTTTAGCGTTGAGCAAATAGAATGAACAGTCTTTGATTAATAAACTAGTCATTAATTGAGTAAGTCCACTGTGGCTGAGTTACAGGTCCGAAGTCCCAGTACAGCGGACCTCGGACTTGTAACTCAACCAGTACGGAAATACTTAATTAATAACTTTATATCAATATACATAATACACGGAGAAATGAGACAACACATGCATTATTTACGTAGGAGTGATTCCCAAAGTGTCATTGCGTTGTGTATGTATGGTTATGATGTTTACCACATATGATCCTAAATTGACATGAACATCTTGATTTTATGAACATTGTGGCTTGCAAAAACCAAATGATAACAATAATCATCTTGGGTTCAGATGACATGTCATATCAGATATACATAAACTTTATTTTCAATAAGGTTAACCGGGCATACACAACATACTTTATTTGACCTGGTAGATTTGTTATATATATATATATATATATATATATATTTATATATATATATATATTTCAGTTTCAATTTCAAGTTGTAGACGATGTCAAGAAGTTATCGAAGGCTGATCTATATCTGAAGTCCACTGACCTCAACTAAATAAATACAACGTTGCCGACTATGAAGTTTTTGTGAAGGCATCGGGAAAGACTCAGATGAAAAGTCAGTAGGATAGACGCGTGATCCTCGAGCACAGTTACGTAATTAGACTATATTAGAGTCTTGCTACCCAGACGTTTTCACAGCAGTAGTAGCGTGAGCTGGACAATGGTCAATTTATTGTCCGACTGACCACTGACCACTGAACCTCCTTAAGGACCAGACCAAAGAGTCCATGGGGACACAACAAACGAGTGCTCTAACACAAGACTGAGTCCTCTTGTGAAACTATGGTTTTACACACATATAGACATGTAGGGAGGATATCCAGTTATGGCTATTAAGTGGTCAATGACAATGTAATTACCCTAAATAACCAGCTGGATAGCCCAGTGTTGTCATCGATTCGTAACACTGCTTTAGTGCTGAACTCGAAAAAAACGAGGATCTCTTCAAATAGATGTATTTTGGTTATTGTGGGGAATACATTTCTTTGCAAATATATTACAATTTTCTCGTATCTGCGCTTCCATGTTATTAAACGAAATAGAATGTTTCATGCTTACAAAAGACGTGCACTGAATTTTACAGTAATATAGTGTTTGTCTAAATACAAACATTCAATCATTGTTAGAGCGATATGACTTAAATTAGACACGTCACACATGAATTGTATTACTTAAAACATCGTGTCAATCATGTTGTCACTTAAGAATAGTTGTGTTTTAATCAAGAAATCGTCCTCAATGTAAATCGTCAGTAAACTGGATTATCCCAGTGCATTTAGTAGTGTTTTTTAGTAGCATTTAGTGTTTATATGGATCACTGTTTCAAACAAATGAAATCGAAAGGTAATTAGTTCATTTATTATTTATTATTTTGTTATGTCACACTAAATGATAACACACTAATTGTAATCAGATTTATAACAATCCGATGCCTTTATTCAAAAGCAAGAACTATTTGAATTGATCGATATATATAATTTACATTAAAAAGGACGATTACAAACTATGCATGATTTTACATATAAGGCAGACAGGATTTAGTAGTATTCATAAAAAGGCAACACAGGGTTATATTACATATGAACTAAATATGTCCGATTTTCTCTTAACAAAACGTAATGCAATAGATATACTTTCATCAATGAGTAATTCTATAGGTGCATCTTACGTAAAGGGTGGGATTTATTTAGAGAGGAATACTCACATACAGTTTGACTAACTGTAACATGATGGGTCAGACACAGTGGGTCGTCAAAATGTACACAATGCATAAGACTGCAACACTGAAAATAGCAACAACATTATAATCTCAATCAAAGGTTGTGAATTCATTTTCAAAAGACAGGAATACAAAATTAAAAACCATTTGCTTAATCTTTGGGACAATGTGTGTTGTAGCATGTTCTTGGAAGACTTTGACGATTGAATATGTATGGTTGATACCCCTATGCTTTGAATGACGTGAACCTAAACAGATTCCCAATATAAAATTACAGTAGGTCACACACAATTTCAGGTAACTTGAAAGTATGACAATATAATAATTGGCAATTTATTTCAGGCCTTAGGAAGGATTGAACAGGAAACCTGAACATCAGACGTGCAATTACCGTGAGTTAGTTGTATTTTATGTCCTATCGCCTCCTCATTAATTTCCGTCTCAAGAGGAAAAGTTACTGATTGTCAGGTATAAATATCCGTGGAGGATAATATCATGAACATGTCTGTCATATTGTTATCATGTCTTTCCTTTTTGGATATTTGACATTTGATTTTTATGAAAATTATTTATGTAGAGATAACCGATATGGTTGTAGTTTTAAGTCAAAAGACTATGCTAAAAAAATGCAAAATTGAACAGGTGAAACCTCAGGCGTCTCTATGGCGCTGTACATGGTATATTGGTATAGGGGGCATCAGGTGAAACCATAAGATAGATCACTAAGTGAAGTTATACTTCTGAGAGACATCTTATTGTAAAGAACATTGTACAGTATTGGTTTTATATTTCAAGCTGATGGTTTATTCACAAAATTTATAAGGTATTCTTTGCAGATTTTAGGTGGAACAAACTACACAAGGGTGTAAAATTCACAATTCTATGTAAGATTACCAAACAAACAAACCATATTTCAAAAAAACAAGTGTAACGTTTTACTAGACATCACACATTCAATAGTTTGGAGTTTTCATATAAAATTATAATTAGGTGAGAAAATAAAATGTTTATGAAAATAAACTAATGATGATGAAGAAGGTCAATAAAACATATTTCTTACTATGCAATGTCCTTGGAAACTTTGATATCAAAGTTATTGTTCATAAGGAACTCTTCCATTATTTGAGTAAACAACACGTCGTACGGAGATTGTAATCAGGAATATTACACATATTGAAAATACACAGTGTATCGACTGTTAGTTATTTTGACTGTATATTATCAAAGTGACCTCATGCCCCAGCTTGCCGGACACTTTTTATATTGTTATATGTTTCCATACATTGTTACATTAGTCAATAGTTGCGCCATCTGCAAGTGATTCTATACCACATTCCAATATGTAGCTTCTCTCTGCGCATTACAACTGCGAGCAAACACAACCATCTGCAAGTGAGTATATACCAAATTCCAATATGTAGCTTCTGTCTGCGCATTACAACTGCGAGAAAACACAACACTGTCGTGTTATGACAAGCGTTATTATTTCATGTTGGCTTAGTAAAATAGATTGTAATTAGAAAGTAAGAGAAAGTTTATGCCTGATTCTGCAAACATGTACAACCTTTTAAACAAGGTTGGTGTAAATTTCATTCCTTGCAAATGGCCTCATTATACAAAGATATTTTATCCATAATTTAACCACAGTCACCAATTAATTCATTCAAATTACTGCAGAAAAGTATTATTGTATCTTGCCATAGTCAATTGTTGAATTAATCGAAACCAACCGAGGTGAGTACTTTATTATGCCTGGCAGTTTAGATTGCTCACATTGTACAATCAAACAAACTTTCAAGTTTTAATTCAGAAATGTGTAACTTATGAATCTAAAGCATTCATTTGGAAATTAGATCAACGTTTGTGAATTTTGCTGAGAAAAGGAGTGACTAAGCGACTAAAGTGAAAGTGATATATAATCATTATTCCGTATATCAATTCATGGTAAATCACAAAAGGGAATGTGAAAACTTCTGTTTCTGCAGTTAATTACAGGTATGCATATTTAAAACAGCAAATTATCTTTTAAAACTGAAATCTCGAGCATCTCAACTGGAGCATCTACTTCAAGCTGAAATGTGTCTAGAAAGCACTTCATTGAAGTTGTTCACTTGATTTCACACTCGAAACCAGCATCGACTGCCTTTGTTTATACCTGGCATAATAAAACGGTACGCAGATTGGCTAGGATCTTGAACAGATAGGGGTTTGCAGGCACCAATGGACTCGACCACAGATCGCTATTAATTGGCGATAACCCTTGATCATCCCACTGATAATTTGAAAGTCGTAGACATTTATATACCCTCGGGTGCTGAAACTGACAGATTATGCATTAAATCCGGCTCAATATATATTCTTGAGGTGTGTGGTCACGTGGGATGATGGTTTGTTTTCGGAAACACACTCTTTAAAAGAATCATATACAATTATATTAGAATTGAAGAAAAAAACAAGATATATCAGTTTAAGCTAAACATCTCATTTTCAGTAGTTGAAATCCCGCTAATTAACATCAGCATCATGTTAAGCCAATGAAGCAATATACCTGCGTCACATTAATTATAAGATACAAAATGCCAATAGCTAACCAATAAATGTTATGGCTAAGGTTAAAGTTTCTCGGACAAACAGACATGGTTACACATGGACAGACGGACAGGCTTAAAGCAATATACCCCCGACGTTTCCCACAACGAGAACTATTATTGATTTATGTAAATTAGTTAATATGATATGGTTCTGACTTGATCAAAGAATACTGATCAAGTAAAAACAATCTTATGTTTCCTCTTTTATATATTGCAATTTGAAACCGAAGGCACATCTGTTGCCTTGAGCTGATTAATTTGAAGCACATATACTGGTATTGAGTTTCAAATCACTTTCTTTGCCTGAAGATTTGTTCAGACAATTTGCCTTTTTTATACTGAAAAAAAATCATTCAAAGGTTTGAATTTGTTATATTAAATCTCAATTAACATACACAGGGTCATATTTCACTGCACATACAGAATTCTATAAACAGCAAACACATTTCTACTAAATATTATATTAATGTTATGTTTTACGTTCAAAATTCGACGATACTACTGATATTATTTGCATCATCGAACCACAAACAGCAATGGTATATTTATTCGGCAATATAGGATGATATTGTCATTGGTGAAATGTCGTTTTCGAGATATAAAAATTATGCATATTCAGTTTTAACATGAAACATCCATAGCCTACGGGATATAAGTAATTAAGAGAGGGCGATAACAACATTCAAAGCGTATTTATAAAGTCTGCAGTTCTCTATATTCCGATTTATTAATAGGTTTACGCTGGTATCTGGACTAGTAATTAAACTGTTAGTGACTAATAGGTATTCGTATTCGTATCACTGATACTGCTAAACGCAATAACATTGAGGATCTATTACATTAGATGTCTTTTCATAAATATTGGAAAATCGAAGCCTTTGCAAATAAATATATTGGCAATTTGCAAAAAATCCCAATTCATCAATATTAAATAATAAGGTTTTTGTTCCTAGTTATTACGAAAGTCTATATGATTTCACAGCTGAGCAAGATGTGTTCTATTATTTTATTATATTGCAATTCAGCTCAAGTTTTACTTATGTGTACTTGTGTTTATTTTAGAAGACTCAACAATAATCATATTATATAAACACGTTCATTTTTAATATGTAAATGATATCAATGTTAATTATTGCAAATACAAGAGATATTTCTCAATATTAATAATTATGATAATTTAGAAATATTTTGAAAGTTACCAATGTAATCATGAATTTTTATTAGTAAGAAATGTATGCATGTCATTAACATGTATGGCCTCATTCGAAATGCAATAGCACACACATTGAAACCTAAACCAATTATTGAGATACCACTTAAAATCAACGAGAACACTACATGCTTTTTGTAAAAGTTGGATTTGGCCAGTTTCGACATTAACTTGAACAACAGCAATACGAAAAGAAGAATGTGATGCATTTTAACAGAAGGTTGTTAAATTGGATTGATAATCAATCAGATGCAATTGAATTGATAGAATGTCTATCCTGCATTCACAATATGCTGAAATACATTCAGGGAATGTTCCCAATGGCAGTGATAGAGTGTGAATTCACATCATCAAAATGAAGGCTTTGATAAGTTTTAATATATCATCTATATACCAATGGTAAATGCACTTAGACTGAAATAAGAATGGAATGAATACGCAATTTGTTATCTGGAAAAGTGGTATGCAGGGTGATTAATTTGACTGTCTATAAAGGCACTGGTTTGGGATGTAGTTGGAATACCCAATACCTTAACCCTTGTCAGTGCTGAATGTTTGGATCATTAGATACTGAAAACCATAAAAGTCCAATAAGCACAGGCGACAGTCAGACGCGGGTAACATCCGGTAGGTCCATCTAACTACATTAGATGTATTGCGATCATCTTGTTACAATGGAGATACTCTTAATGATACTCCGACACATCCTGGTACACATACACTGCACATTGATTGGATATAATTAACAAATCAAATCACTGACAGGATTAGAAAAGAAGCATTGACATTATTTTATTACCTTTTGTTAGTGTCATTTTTATCTCCTAGAGGTACGACGAATACGTCACTGATGATCTGAAAAACTAAATTATACTATATAAATATACTATTGTGATGTCATATGTAATCATTAGACTGTCCATGTCTAGTAAATTTCCTTCAAATCGAATTGTTTACATCCTTAATGTGTGCTATCACTGACCACTTGTGCTATCACTATCATTGAAAAGTCTCTTTACTATACACCCGGGCAAAAGAAACGTCACCTATATATTCAACAGAGTAAAAACGAATTATTGCTGCCGGAGAAAGGTTAATGGATTTGATAAAGATGTGTCTTGTAAAGAGTGCTCATAATTTCATAAATACTGATACTTATATTACTATATTTGTTATAACACATCGAATTTCGAAATGTATTTTGGACATATTGTTTGACATTAATTTAAGATTTGATGAAATATGTAAATTCAAGTTGTAAAGATGACATAAATTAACTCCTTGGACATTATTTCATTGACGCATTAGTGTGACGTTAATAAAAACACACAACATTAAGTTTGACTTTCCTTCATATATATCGCCCAGTTAATGAGATTTAAAAACGACCACATTTTTCAGTCGTGTTTTATAGCAACATAAACGGCTAATTTAAAATTTAGTGTCTTTGGATTTTGAAGACATGATGTAACTTGTTTCAGTCCTATTGATCGCTCATGCATTAAACTATTTCATGTTAATGTTGATGACGTTTATTTTGTCTGTGAGTTTAGTAGTTGAAAGTCAATTTCTTTGTTGACTACCTTCTAAGAAAATGTGCAAAAATGAGTCCTGTCTGGGAAACGACAGTACATAGCGTGACTATTCCTTATATAAGATATGTTCAGCGCTGAGATTTATATTTGATATATTGAAAGTATGTAGGACAAAGATGTGAATCTTTCATCATATAGTTTAAGATCTATTTAATCTGCTTCTTCTGATCGCATTGTGCTTCTTTGATGTGTTAGAGACGTCAATTTCAGTACGATTCATGCCATATCAACCAGTTGATCACGTTTCTCAGTTATGCTAAGAAAGAAAAAGGGGTTTAGACATTTACGCTGGCAACGTTTTTAATTATCAATTTTGGAAATCTGCATGACCTTTCAATAGTTTGAACAAAGCGTACATATATTCAAATTATTATGTCGGATCCCGCAGGTGAATCACATATATCATCACAATCTAGTCTATGAAATAATGTTGCCAATTACCTGTATGTATTGTGCTACATACTTTACAACATGTTCAGTGACGTTAAGTTTACATTGGTATAAATAAAAACAGACAAATTATCGGACAACCTTAATATAAGCTTCTATATCAACTCGGGTACAGTATCGTTTAATAATATTCGTGTTCTTTGTCATATGGTAGGATTGTTAGCAAACATATTTAAGCAACTTGTTCTTTTTATTGTTGTATATATGCAATGCCACTGACAACAATATATGTATATACATTATTACATACACATTCGCTCTGTCATGGATGACACGTGCTATATGTCCATTTCACAATTGCTTATTCACGAAAATGTAAATGTTGCGTTTATACCTTCTTAGAAAGTTAGTGATGGCATGTTTATGTTAGTTAAAATAAACTACCGGGCAAAAGAAAGTATTCACCTAAGTTTGTTTTGATTAATTCAATATTTAAAAGAAATCAGATGTATTTGACTATGGCACGATACAATAATACTTATCTGCAGTAGTTTGAATGACTTTGTTGGTGACTGAGGTTAAATTTTAGTTCAAATATCGTTTTGTAATGAAGCCAGGGTTAAGAATGAAATTTACACCAACATGACTCCTACCCTGTTTAGAATGTTTTAAATGTGTGCAGAATCAGGAACAATTATTTATTTACACATAAGATGTGTCTTATATGTCGATGAACAGTTGTGTATCATCAACAATAATTTAAAAACAAAATTAAACTTAAAATTCCATTTTAAAAAAAAATAATTAAAAAACATGTAGAAGTATTCTTTGACTGCTAACTAAACAACTGTACTTATCAGTTTTGGATTATGACATCGAAAACTTGAGATATTTGCAACTGAAAATCATACATATGATAAAATCAACTGAGGTGAGTACTTTCTTTTGCCCGGTAGTTTATCTTATGTCCCCCTTAATTTAAAATGGCTGTCGTCTTCAACATCTATAATATTTCATTTTCTGTGCCACAAACGTGTGCGGATTTGCATATGAATTGAACTAACTTGTCCTTGTATGCATTGTATTTATTGGGAAATCATGATTTTCAATTTACAATTGAATACATGACCTTTTAGAGTGTTCTTGCAAGGGTGCTGAGAAATGACACCAGAGAGAGCACGTATTTATGTATGTACAGCCATTATTCAATATAAAAGTATGATGACATTGGTCTGGGAGTGCCATTCTACACTGTACACTACATGACACTAGTACTATTAACCATGGTTTCATAGGGCAATGCGCGAGTAGATGATGCTTTGAGAGCTGTTACTTTTTACAGAGGTTCAATGAGACCATGCTGTGTTCAAATATTGCATGTTTATACTCCGCCCATTTACCTTAATTAAATAAACTCACGTACAAATGCAACAACTAAAGCTATCATTCTCTGAAGTATGAAATTGTGAGTACCTTTTCACAAAACGTGTGCCTATCTCATACATTAAAAATCTAATTTCTCCAGCATATATTGAGTTTTATACACACGTTTTGAGGACGTTTCTATTATATATTGCACTTGACTGTACGTACACAATGTAATGAATACATCAACAATATTGCAGCAAAGGCGGAAAGAAAGCCAAACACAGAATGAAGTGAAATGATGAAGGGTGATTACAGAGAGGATGGAGTGTCGGTAGGAGAGATGTGTGATTGACAATTAAGCAAGAACACTATATTGGAGTCTTCAGTCTTTCTTGGCGTTCGTACAGCAGCTTCAGCGTGGGATGGACAATTGTCATCTTATCATCTGACTTCTTCACTTACCTGACCAAACAGTTCATGGAAACCAATAAAACCTGCCCTATAACGCAAGACGTAGTTCACTAGTAGGACTATTTTTGTGTTTAAAACACATGTAGGGAGCAAGCTATGTAACGACACAAGGTGACTGTTGAACATTGAAAATGATGTTATTACCAGGTTCTACTGTGCAGGAAATTTCAATTAAAGATCAAAGCTTGGCTAAATAGCAAATAATGTTCAGTGTTGCAATGAAGATTTAAAGGTTGACTTGATCTTAAAGTCATTTAATTTCGAGGTGACTTGGGGTTTAACGCCGCTTTCAAAGTGTTTCGCTTACATATACATGTAGTTGCTAGTACTGTTGGGAGAAAGTTCGCAACATCATTGCCAATATGCATATTTTGCGGTGAAACTTGTGAGCATTGGTTAAAACTAGCGAACCATGGTTGTTATTAAGCTGAAATTCAGTGTAGCATTGCACCCCAAGCTTTACTGCATGAAAAACATGTCTCTACAAAAGACAAATTTGTCGAGTTCCTGGTGTGATTAATAACCGGGACCTCTTTATCAAAAGCCGAAAGGCAAAAACCACTACGCCATCCAACCTACTATTTCTTTTCGAGATTATTCATGACATGAAATATGCTCAATGAAAAAGCAAATCATGATTACATTGCCATACTTGTACCAGCCTTTCCTTAGCCTTACTGTATAAACGATAACATATACATGTACATATACAAGGCACATACTCTGATAATTGTTGATATACAAATAATTTCTTAGTTTGAAGTTTACACGGAATCCCGAACGGTGGTTGGTTGAGAGCGCGGTCAGGTGATCAAAATTTTGAGGTTCATTATCCATGAACTTTTGGAAAATTGTTCATACTCGTGTGAACGTTCGACGGTACTGTAGCGTTCGTTCCTGATTGAGCGTGGTTTTTGTTAGCAAATTTCCAACGGTTACCATGCATTTACCGACTTATTTGATTGATTAACTTAAACTCAATACCATACTACCTTCTCAATTGTTAAAATAACAAAACATTTCAATCAAAGATCGCGCATAACTGTTTGATGTTGAGCTAAGCGAGAACCGAACGGCGAAAGACATTCACGGTCGCTGGCTGAATACACATTATGCAATCTATAAGCAAATACTCACAATCTAATCATTATGAACTAACGGGATCCGGATTTCAGCAGTCGTGGTAATGAAATATTGCTTTTCCGACTGTTGTTTACATAATATTGACGAGGTGACAACAGCAAATGGCGACCTTCATGCCATGACGTCATTCAAAGGACGAATAACTCTGATCTTGTGTCCCTGAAAGATTATATTTTATTACGCTTCACTCAGCATGATGAGTGCCGCAGGTTTCATCAAACAGGTAATCACGAAAAATAACGTAAGAAATTATAAGACTTGAATGTCAGTTTGTGTTTGCACTGGAAAATGAATGATGTCAAAGCGGTATTCAAACCCTCACGTGAACTTGCTCGCCGTTCACGGAGGTTTGAATCCCGCTTTGACATCGTTCATTTTCCAGTGCAAACACACAAACTGACATTCAATTCTTAAATGTACTTGTTTGTAACTCAAACCTCTGCTGATGACCCCTTATTGAATACAATCTCATTCATATTGTCTTTGTTACAATTCCTCTAATTCTTTAATAATTCTTTAAGTGTCACGTCCAACATGCCAAGGTCAATAACGACTGCCACTATATAACAGTACATATCAGTGTCATAAATTCATGTACAGCCTGTACAACCGATTTCAGTCTTCTGAAGGTTAACATAGTTTACCATAAAGGTTTACGTTCACATAGTTTACTGACAGATGCATGTTTTTTTTTTTTATAGTTGTCTGGGTTTAAAGATCATTTTCCTCACAGCAGTGACATTTCCCCCTGGGGAATTAGACCAAAGGACAGTCAGGCACCTTTACCAACCAAAGGCGTGAACTATAATGAATTCAGTGTGAAGATGTTGAACTAATTGCCATCGTAAGATTGATAGGCTATCAAACAGTGTGCGCCGCCTCTACATACAATATTAATCAGTAATACAGTTCCACACCATAGCAGCACCTTTCAGCTAATAATTGACATTTAATCACCAGGATTACAGGTATAATCAATCATGGATGTCAAAGGTTATAATGTCTAGATTACATGTATGAATGAAATTTTAAACCTTTTATTTCATTCCGTGTTATATTTTTTAATGGGTCACTTTAACTAATATATATTTCAAAAACTAAACTTTCTATTCCCAATTTACAAAAAAAAAATTTAAAAAGTGAAAAAAAGTGAAAGATACTTCACGATGGAATTTTGTCCTATGCCTTTTTCATAAATATATTTACCGCATTAAATAGCCATCGTAACATTTTCATATAATATTGTCATGATGCTAATACTGTTTGATACCCTTTATCTCAAAATTAGTTCAATAACTGAATTACATAGAAATTAATTATAAAAGGTATAAATACGTGAATCATTGACGCAAGAAATAAACAATGAATACTTCTACTTCATCAGAACAATACCGCCTCCGTGCAGTCTGATCAATGACGAACAGATAAAACACATCAACCTGCAGAATAAGCAGGGGCATGGTACAGCTACAAGAATAGTTCGTAAAACATAATGAATGTTTAGAACGTTTCAAAATTTAAAGAAACCAGATAATTGTGTGACTGAATAGAGGATCCTGATGTCATAATCTTTGTTTGATAATATGGCATGAGGGGAACTATGTTGGAGAAATGCCCAATGCTAAACGTTACCTATGGCAATCGATCGAGTGCAAGCAATTGAGATCATTGATCTTCAAAAAACGACACCAATTTTATGGAAAGTTTAAGAAGTTATTTCCTTTAAGTTTGAAGTGCGAATATTATCGAAAATGCCCTGGTTATATGTTATGCCAATATATGCAGGGACAATTTAATACTTGATTTGGGGTAATCTGACATTTGAAGTTGACAAGTATTTATACAGTGTCCTTCTCCCTGCTCCGTACATGACTAAAAGCTGTATATTACATGTGCTGCAACGACTTTTCAAGAAGACATTTTCTCATGGACAGATTAGCTGAAAAAGTTGATGCCTAAAATAAACCTCTGGTAACATCCACATCTGAAGTTGTTTCTCTGTAATGAATGAACATATTCAGGTTTGTTTGAAGACGATTCAGAGAGAGCAGTCCTTAAAAGTAGATATTGTGGTATTCTCACGATCTTTGTGTGAGAAGATTTACCAACAACTTTTGGTTACTGTGTTATTTTGTGCCTTCTTTATGAGTATATCTCTATAATTTTAAGTTAATTGTTGGGTTGTAACGTACATGATATTTCCAAGCACATGACACTGTGTAATACAAACCTTTAATCTACTGCGAATCATTTCTTCAATGGTGGTTCTGATGTAATAATTAATGTTCAGCTGTTTAGCTGTTAGCTGTTTCAGGCTTTCATACGCAATTTGTACTCGTTATGAAAAGGACTGTTTATTATAAATATTGTTTTATCTTTATAATCTTAGAATTTGTATGGGTGAGGAATACTTTATCATCCACCAATGCACCTCAAATGTACCATCAGTAAGCATACTTACAATAATTATTTAATCCTATCTATTTAATCTTACACATTTTCCTCTTGGATGCTCTAGAGAGGCAGATGGATTCCAATGACTGTTATTAAGGCTTTTTAGGATAATTAATGCTGTCACAAATACACATGCTTGACCTTGGTCTACCATCTGTATTAATGGAACAAGAGCTTTGACATGGATACTAAAGTGGAAGTAAAACAGATAAACTTATTCCCAACATCATGTTCTGAACCAGTTTTTCTACTATCTTATCAATATTAAAAGTATGATTTGAAAGGCTGTGTCTGCAAATTAGAATGTCTCTTTCACAGATGGAAGAAAGGAAATTAGTATTATTCGTACAAGGATATTATATTGGCAAAAAGAAAGAAGGGGTAGAATATAAAACCCTGTTTAATGATATGTATGTACATATTTCAGTATTTGACATCTTGAGATGCGAACATACTAGTCATGAGCTATTCAAAACAACTCAATTGCAGTGTACAGAACATGGAACAGTACATGTATGCACCTGTGCACTTGTACATGTAGGTACTATAAAATAAAATGTATTCAGTAATCTGTCTGTTGTACGATAGCACTAGTCTCCACTTTTGATATTGTAACATTTTCAATATGATGTTATGAGATCATGAAATTAATTATCAGTCCATACTCATTTTCAGCTTATAAGTATACCGAAATGGTAACTAAATTACATTATTATGATTTGTTGATTATTCTCTTATTTCTATTATTTAAAAAAACCACATCTATTTATATAACGCGATGATGGCCCGATAGAGTCAAATTCTGTTACAGATCACTCAGATGAAACCATTTGTGTTTCAGCTGGCGACGGAAAATCACCATTGATGGTGTTGTCCGTTCCAGAGAATGAGATATAGCACACTTGAAAGATAGATCACCTGATGTGGTCATTGATTTGATATTAACAAGGAGATCTTTATTCTGTGATATTCGAAGCCTGGTTGGTACATGAGTGGTCAGTACGGATCACAGCTACTTCGAGGAGTGGTCAGTGTTGAGACACTTTAAGGCGGTGGTCATCAGTTTGAAGATGATGCGCAAGGGGATCATGGAAGAACTGGAGTTACATGCTGTGTCTTCAGGCACTTTGTGATTATTATGGCAGCAGTATTTTGGATGACTTGAAGACGTTGAAGCTGCGAAAATGTTATACCGCACAGGAGAGAGTTAACACCATCAGTACGGGATATGACTAGGGCTTAAACAAGTGTTCCTGTTGACTCTATAGTGAGGATGTAATCTGCTTATTTGATGAGGCTGGTGATGGGCGTCTGACATATATGGCCGATTTCTTAGCAGGTTACAAGTAGACGCCGGTTTTATTTTTACTGTAGCTGTCAAAGACACTTCCATGTGTCCAATTTTCAGCAGACAATTGGAAGTAATTAATTACAACCAATTCCAACCTTAATACCAATGTTATTTCCAAAACAAGGAGAGTAAAGGTATTTATTACCCATATGGTTGAAAATAACTAAGTTAATAGTATTGATATGAGCACATGTGCACATATCACGTTTACCATCGTTTCAACGCGACTTCCCGTATTTCGTCGTCTGTGACGTCACAAAACGGTTGTTCGTGACGTGATTGTAGCTTACCATCGGAAGAGGTTGGGGCGTTTCCTGGCTAATGTTACGCTAAGCATATGGACTCGAATGGGTAATGAAGAAATTATTACCTTCGAAAATGTGACATATGCTTTTTACGAAACTTGTGCAAATTTATGTATAACCCTCGCTCTCACTCGTGCAATACACAAATTCACACTAAATTCCGTAGAAGTCATATGAGACACTTTCTCGGAAAATAATCTCTATATATCTGTCTGTAATGATGACACATGACTGTCGCTTTCTAACATATCTACGTAAGTGTACAATGAGTAAATTAAAAACGTTCACACTACTATTATTTATCAAAATATTAATCATATTTGATAATACATATTATATAACGTTTGCTGTCACAAGAAAGAACCACTGTCTAATAATACTGAAATCAAGTATTTGTATAAATGGTACTTCTTGTCCTAGCATCCTCCATTTACAACATTTCCTCAAAACGGTTTCTATGTGTCAGTTTTTAATACGGTTTACTAAATTCACTTTATGGATTTTATAAACAATTAGAGCACAGTCAAATGTTTTCGTCCAATCATATTGCATTGTGGTTACGTTGAGTATATTTATATTCCGATAGATGTACGGTTGTCTGGTTGCGTTCGGGTATCATGCTCATAAAACTGGTTCACAGACTTCCATAAAAACAACAATGTCAACTGATTGTTTTATTTATGATGATAATACACAATTAAACACTTATTACATTGACAAATGATCTACTGTGTTCCCTTTCCGAAAGGAAATAGTCGCTTCCGTTGATGGGGGTCTTCTATATTAAGGAGCTTAATATTCCTAAAAGAAGAATAAAAGCATGTAAATAAAGCAACTAATGTGAGGTCAATTGGGATTTTTCAAGTGTATTTCACTATATCACGAGTAAGTGAAACAATGACAAGCATCAAACCATGTTACTAATGTTTTATATATTTTCAACCACGATATAAAAAATAATATTCAGAAGTTATATAGAACGACATAAAAATGAGAAATAAGAAAGTGATATAAAATTACCTTCTTGGAGTGTTAGAGGATGGAGGCTGCATTGTCGTCTCACTGAAACCCCTCTTTCGTCACACAGCGTCCGAGCGATGTCCAGTACGACGTTACATTCTTTCCTACAAACAGTTAGAGTACAATTCCTTTGCTGCAATAACCTGAAATAATTTATATGCAATATAGACGGGATGCACAATAGCATATGCAACAATAGATAAAACAACTCGCATATTGATAAATACAGCTCAACAAACAACTTGGTTGGTAAAAAAAAAATTAATTAAAAAAAGCAATAACTGTTATTAAATAAACCAATTTAATGAAAATTAGTTTGAATTTTAAAATTACAGAGTTTAGGAGTAAGGAGTAAAAAAGTAAAGTTACCTTTCCTGAATTAATAGTGTACTTTGCCTTGGACCGTCCATGATGAAGTCATTGTGTGAACTGATTCATTCCAAAAACCACTCAGTCTTTATATGCAATGAAATGTATTACTGCTCAATGTTGCAGAATAAAAACGTGCTTAAATCAGGCATGTTCGTGATTCATGCACGACGCTTATGCTGTAGCACGACTCGTACGCTTTATATAAAATGTACGCCTCATGCACCTAGGACAATTTAAGAAATTCAGTGTCCACAGTGCCGATGATGACGTCAATGTCCCAAACATTTGCTTTATGGAACTCTCTACCTGTAGAACTGAGATCAGTGTCTTCTTTGAAAACTTTCAGGAGCCAGCTCAAAACTCATCTAGCTTCCTTTCTTTCTCTGGACAGCGCCACTGAGCAGCATTAGTTGGACATTAGGCGCTTACACAAATGCATTATTATTATTATTATTATTATTATTATATGAAAATGAGAGATGTCAATGTTTTGCATGTTGTGTTCGAGATAATGTTTCCCAAATTATTTTTTTTAAATATTTGAAATAATTTTATTTTAAGACATGTTCTTGACGACTCAAGCATTTGGCTGTGATAGAGAACTCGTTGCAGTACATTATCGGGATATAAATGCTGACGCCTCGCCCAACCCTCTCAAACCCGTACATTTATATCCCGATAATGTACTGCTACTCGTCCTCTATCTACTACTAAGTAAGAATGAAGATCATTTAAATATAACTTGCATTAATTCAAATTACACATACCAATATGTATTTATTTTCTCTCTCCTAGATAAGTGACAGGGATGCTAAGCTTACTACTAGATAAGACACAGAAAATTTATCAAATACAAGATAATTTATCTCGGAGAGTGGCAAGCTGGGGTATAATTAAACTGACTATAAGCCCGGAATTTTCATTAAAAGCAATGGCTTCGGATGCACTTAGAACACCGAGGATAAATTGTCAGTACTGGATGTTTGGATCATTTTGATCCCGAGAGAAACCATAAACCTGAAATAAAGATAAACGGCATTACAATAAGGTAGGAACCATTAAGTACCGCTAAATACAGCAAAACTATTGCGATCATCTTGTACAAAGAAAATTTGTGGAACATGCAGTCTCTGAGTGTTTCCTTTCATTTGTCGCGTCCATCCAGATTTCTAACACATACAAGGTTGGATAAAGTATCAAATTATTAAACAAAGAGAAGATGGGCAATACATACTGAATGTCATCTCAATCTCAAGTTTTCAGTGCGTTAAGATAAAAACATAAGTCATAACATGTTCTGAAAGATGCAAAGATAAATACACATTTCCGCTGGAGAATCAGGTTAGGTTACAGCGACACTGTAACTGATTTCAGATATCTTGAAAAGGTCGGGATAGAATAATTGGGAGTTTCTTTCAGTCCTTTAGGAGTAGAAAAGTTGCATCGGCATCAGTGCTGTAATTTCCGGGAGGTCTTTAGTAGATTTCGTTTCGGGGAATATATGATCGGTAACAAACGTTTTTGAAAGAAATTATTGTTAACATGTCATTTTGGAACAATTCGACTGGTTTTAACCCACAAATGTAATTACTTGCGGCCTTAAGGATAATGTGACTCTTGTGGCCTATTGGACGAAGCACCAATACGATATAGTTTCTCGAAAAAGTAAAAATCTAAATAAGTCGATTTTGAATGTCTTCTTGCATATAGTTGTCTAAAGTTCTCACAATTTCATTAATTAGAGTCACTCCTTGTTTATATTACTCCAAACATACGCCTGGGTAATAAAATCACTTTGTAGACAGATCGTCTGGTATTTCAATTAACAGGTGATTATGGCAATTTAAGTAATAAAGGATGCTGTTGATATAAATTGTTTTTTTTTATTCATTGACACAACATTTCCCTGTCATAAAACAAGCATAAATTACACATATATAAGGTGCGTTTTTAAATGGTTTTAAATGTTCTAGAAGTTTACATATTTACATAAGTTGGATTCTGGTGACTTCATATTTATAACTCATGGATTAAAATATATTATATTGTTGTTGATGATGTTTTATTTGCCTGTGTTAAGAAGTTAAAGGTCACTTCCTATAATGACCATCTTGTTATAAAATAATCGAAAAGTGAACAAGCAAATAATCCAAGGACAAAAAGTGCTGGAATCCGCTTGCCGGATCCTTCCGGATTCTTTAGGGTCCGCCAAAATTTGGGAGAATGCGGAAGGATCCGGCAAATGGATTCCACCACTTTTTGTCCTGTGAATAGTTCTCAGGCATGTCTGGGCTGTGGATATATGTGTATGATTATATATTTTTAGCGCCGTGATTCAGTTATTTGATATATATTGAAAGTATGCGAGTCAAAGAGATCGATCTTTCATCATTAAATTGAAGATCTATTTCTTAAGAGTTACTTCGTCTGCTGGAATGTTTCTTCTTTGAAGATAAGAGACGCCAAGAGCACAAAATTACTGCAGGATTCATGTCGAATCATCTGATTGAATACGCACACGAGAAGAATTGCTCAATTATATAGAAAAAGAAGCGGAGATTAGGCATTTACGCCTTCAGCGCGTTTTTCAATAAACCGTTTTTGATACACTATCTGGTATATATGACCTTCCTCCAAAAGGTGGAACAAAGCTACATATGCCAAAGCTATAATGTTGAAAACCACTAGTTAATCACATTGAGCATTACAATTTAGTATTTTAAGAATATCTGTGTATTATATGTCTGTATATTACATATGAACAAACCACGGAAAACATTGTACAACCAAATCAGCTATGTAGACAATTTATACATGTGAAATGATTAGTTTCTTGATTATGAACACCAAAAGATACATCCATTGTGTTTCATGAAATTTGATTTAGCTTTAATATGGTCTAACATGCCATATGTGCAGATTCAAATTCAAATAAATTCCCTCAACTTGCTTATTCATCCCTAATCGCCGAAAATATCATAATTATTCTATCCAATTAAACTTGAATAGCATCATAATACATTTACAGAAGCCGCAATTACATGTCCCATTTACATGCACACTAGTTATATGACCTATCGAAAGTCATCAACCCTATTTTTTGTCTGTTGTAAATAAGTTAAGTGTGTTTGACTACTTAACGCTCATCAAATCGCGGTGCATTGTCCAGTTTTCGATAAGATATCACCACCGGTACCTTATATTTTCGCTATACTGAGTCGACTATAATCAAAATGTTAATTTTCGGTAACAGTCAGTACTTCTCGATAACATAACACCATTTAAAAACTTTGGCATGTGACCCCCAGCGACACAATGGATGCACCTTTAATGTTAACAGTTATTCAATAAAACATTAATGATACTTGTGATAAGTTGTTGGTTGTTTAATTCCATTGCCAGATTATCCTTGGGATATGAAATACACCATCTGTTCCATAATCACAAAAATACATGTACGCATACGACTTCTACATCAACTCGGATATACGCTTCTTTTTCATTGCTATTTTTGTTTTGTTCATGGCTGCATGAAAGCACTTTCCCCAAACATATATATAAGGTATATATAAGGTATAAGGAACTAGTTTTTTTTTATTGCTGTGTGTCTGAAATTCCACTGATGGTTTATGCCTTACTCTGCTGGTGTTGGTCCGAATCCATCTTTGCACTCACCCAACAAAAAGTAGAAGAATGTGTACTATTGCAGATAGTGTGATCCCAAATATAATAATGTTACAATTTGAAAATGCTCTATGCCCACTGTAAAATTGCTTACTCAAGATATCATAAACTGTAACGTTCATATCTTCTTGATAATGATTGCATGTTTATAAAATGTTTATAGATAATTTCGACCAGATTTACAAAACAATTTACAAAAACATGTAGATTATATGATATTTTCAATCTATGAAAATAATACTTCTAAGAATACTGACAAATGACAGTAGTGAAAGAAGGTTTTAATGTTATTGTAACTATAGAATAGAGGGTCACATTCATCAAAGTACTAAATAAGTACAATGAGTTATTGAAGACAGCAGTCGGAAAGAGAGCATCAATGGAAGAGAGAAATACAGAAAGAATGAAGAGTCGTTAGGAGGTGTTCATAACTTACAATAGGGCCAGAGCACTACAGTGGAGTCTTGCCGCTGCCCAGACGATCTCAAACAAGCAGCAGTGTGAACTTATCATTTGCTGACCACTGGGCATCCTAGCTGACTAGAGTTCATGGAGACATGACACACCAACCCTCTTACAGAAGACATATTCACCAAGCAGGAATCTCTACATTGTATAATTGTAGATACGTAGGACATGTGATATGAACGACACAAGGCGACTGTCTGAGCATTAGGTAATTTGATATTTATTTCCAGGTCTGTTGTGATAAGGTTTTGAACAATTGTGAAATAATTCTAATTAAAGATCAAAGAATGGATATAACAGCACATTTTCATTGTTGTAATGGGGACCTTTCACTACGACCCTTCAGAAACTTGTTGCGTATCTGGGAATGTTTTCGATATGTTATCCAATCATGGTTCTGGGTTTGGATACAAACTTTGTCAACGTTTATTAAACCAGCATTTTCCCCATGAATTTAGTTTGCGTTCAACAATATTCAAGAAAATGAACACACTCAGTGAGCATGAGAAAATGGCAATGTAGCTAATGATAAGCCTTGTTTTACTATCGTTGTGCAATTGTTAGAATGAACCATACTGTACAACCCCTTCACATCAATCTATAAAGCTATAGAGACAGGAACACTTTCCATTGCTACAAGGTATCTGTATGAGCGGACATGTTTTATTTGAAACAACAGATTGGGTGGCTCAAAAGGTTTTGTAAAAGATGAGACAAAGAAAAGACAAATGACTATAGTTATTTAATAGACATATTTTCTTGTAGCTCAAGCTGACGACAACTTATTGATTATACATACGTTGGCTTTGTTATAATTACTTAGTTTCTTGAATATTCCTTTCAGTGCAACTTCTTACATGTATGCTAGTGCGATAAATGAATTTCAGCCATAGACGATGGGCTGAGGTTTAACTAACTAACAAACTCAATGTCTTCCATTGTTGTCTGGGTTTAGAGATCACTCGTTTAATTTTCACTCTTTCGTTTTCCATATAGCAGTGACATTTCTCCCTGGGGAATTAGAATATTCACTCCAAACAACAGACAGGCACCATTACCAACCAAAGCGTGAACTATAAATAATTCAGTGCCATGATGTTGCCATTATTGCCATCGTAATATCAATCGCTTCTACAGCTTGACCCTATATAATACTGGCACCATTTCAAAACAAAATTTCAAAACATAAATATAAATGATATTGGATGTCAAAGGTGAACATGTCAAAATGTTTAAAAATAATAATTAAACGACTAACACGCTGCTTAAAAAGTTGTTTTCTTCATTCCTGATAATAATTTACATTAAACAGTTTCCATCACTTAGAATGAGTCACTTTATCTTTTTGGTTAAACAAAACTTTCTATCTTCTATTTTACACAAATAATAACCACTTAAACTTAAAAGATAAGGTAAAAACATACTTCTCGATGGCATGTTGCAGCTTTTATCATAATAGCCAACGTAACATGACATTAAACCTCAAGGGAAAGCTGTGTCTATCTCCATATTGACATATATATGATTTTGTCCTCAAACAATTTGTCTCAAAATCAGGTCAACATTATTTACGTGGGAAAGAGCTTATAAAAGTTCTAAATAAAATACATGAATCCTTGAAGCAAGAAATAAACAATGAGTAATTATTCTTAATCAGAACAGGACAACCCCGCCACAGTCTGATCAGTGAGATAAAACAGATCAACAGATAAAACATATCTAAAGATCTATACTTTCAAAATATATTTTACTAGGCGACATCCAAAAAAGCATATCAGTTCGTGACTGAATATCGGCCTTCGTTGTAAGAAGAATCCTACAACCACAACAATTGTTTGATAATGTGTTATCAGGGAAGATAGGGCGGAGAAATAACAAATGCCTAGTGTTATCTATGTCACTTGATCGAGGGCAAACTTTTGAGTTTAAGCTATTGATCTTGCAAAAACAACTTCAATTCTAGAGTTTAAGAAGTTATTTCATTTAAAGTTTAATCATGATGTGAAGATAAATATTGAATGTGCCCTGGTTACATGCTGTGCCAATATATGCAGGAAAATGAAAGACGTGACTAGGGATAATCTGTCATTTGAAGTTGACAAATACTTTGGTAAGAAGTTTGTTCTCAACCCTTGCTCTTAACATAATAGCTGTAGAGTACATGTCCTACACGAGTTTTTCACGAGGACACTCTTCACATGGACGAAAAGGATTGACTGACTGAAAAAAGTGGATGCCTAAAATAAATCTCTGGAAACCTCCACTTCTGACGTGAATGGACATCTTTAGGTTAGTTTAAAAAACAATTCGTTAAACACGGTTACATATATATATTGTTTAAGCCCTTAAAATATTGTGACATATTTACTTTACTCCACATTTTATGAGAATTTTATTTGCGTTGGTCTCTTGGAGTAGGTTAACTTTTTAGGTTTTAAGGGATAGATTTTCCTACTTCTGGCATTATGTAATGCAGATCATGAACGAATAAGCAGTTTTCTTTTTTTTGTCGATAAAAATGTTACAAACACACCAGGAGTCATTTCAGTCAATGCACATACATAACATAACATAATATTCAGTAGCTAGAGAGATGAGAGAAAATGTGTAGTTCCCCTCGAAAGACAATACCATAGAACTAGATAGAAATAATTAGATTTATCAAAATATGCAATCTTCGTGATACAATTAAATTCACCGCGAAAATATGCAACCTTTAACTATAAGATAGTTCTTCACGCAGCAAGTGAACGTACGTGTGCTCGATATCCTATTGATATCTTTGATTCTCAAGCAGATACACAACATCCTGGGTCCACAGATCAATCGTTGAGAGTGACGAGCCCTGATGAGTCTTGAGATGCTCTCTGCCAATAATACCCTGAGATTAATGACATTAACAGTCACTGACATTAATATCCACATCAATAACGTGGTTGTTGAGGCAATAACATGAGTTAGTCTGTCAAGTTGTCTAATGTTTACCAGTTCATTTTTTTGTAAATAGGTGGTTGTCCTTCAACTTGAACTAATCGTTTTCTCTCGTTTGATATTTGGTTAGATACACAAAACCCTGGGTCCACAGATCAATGGCTGAGTGTAACGAGCCCTCAAGAGTCTTGGAATGCTCTTTGCTTGAGATTAATGACATTAACGGTCACTGACATTAATATCCACGACAATCACGTGGTTGTTTAGGCAATAATATGGGTTCTTATAGTCTGTCAAGTTTATTTTTTTGTAAATAGGTGTCTGTCCCTCAACTTCAACGAATGACTCTGGTTTGATATTTGGTTACTCATAAATATTCATGATTGATGAAGATGCTCCTGGGACATCTGTTGATTTAAAAATTGATTTAAATATGTTAAGGCCATTCACAACAGATCAGGAACGCATTGATCAATGGGTTCACATATATCACTGTCAAATGTTATTAGTCCGTTCATTTATTATGTTAGATGATGATTACAAATGTTCTTCTAGATCTAATATCTAGGCATACTTATTTATTCATATACTAATCATGTAACGCTGCAATAATGTAAATTTCCTATTTTCGTTTGTGTCCGGGGATAACACTCCCACGCCTCACACATCCTTACATTTCATTCATCATCACATTCATCCCATAAAACCATTGGCAGTTATTAACGACATTGTTCTCTTCCAAGTTTATTATTATCTCCAATATAAATGAACATAACATAACAAGTTATATGATTTATTTTACACATTTTATTTTTGTTTTGTATTTTTGTAATGTATGTAAACACTCTTTTGATAGTTATATTACATGTTTCTTATCCTTATTTCTAACTTTTCATGCAGACTTCATTCTCAAACCTCTGCCAAGTGTCTGCTTTCCCCTTCCAAATGTCCAACAATGTTCATACTAGTTTGTACTTCACATAACTGTTTTGTTATAACTGTAATATTTTTATTTCAAAATTTTCATTTTTCAATATGTTCTATTTGTAATATATTTTGATACATATTCGATATTTGGAGCCTAAATTAAGGGTTTCATGAAAGAAATTTGTGAAGTATTTGTTTCAGCTCACGATTCATAACAGACAGGAAGCTCCAGCATATCTCAGATTGCATCATTATACAAGAGGAAAAACATATTTATCAGATTTAGAATATTGTTACTTTAAATCCGATTCTGGGGTTAAGTTTTGAGATTTTGATACAATATCATACTGAACATGATGTTTGGACAGGTTTGACCATGGTTCGGACATTATAACACATTCTTTGTAAACACTTGTAAGTTTTTGAATGACCATGGGAAAACTATAAACTGTGTAGAAACATTACAGTTTCATATATATGACAACACAATTAAGTTAATACATGTTTCCGTCAATGCTTGCGAATGTGATTGTGACGTCATATTTCTAATGATGCATGCAGCAGTTGCTACTAATTTATCAAGCATGCTCTACTAATGACATATTACTTCCATTAGTTTAACAAAGTTTATGTTATTGTCCATGAACTGTTTATCACGTGTTATTGGATATTAAGAATCAATTTGACAAAGCATTTAAACCACTGACGCATCCGGGAACAGCGTGTGGTGCTGTCCAAAGCTAGTTCAAAACTCTTTAAACTTATTGTTATATACAACTAAAACCATTACATACGGTTACTTCAAAGTGATTCTGCATATCTATGTTGCAATCAAGTAATATACTTTATATTTAATATTTTATTTTACTTAAAATGACTGATGATGATGTTGTTATGTTGTTTGGTGTTGGATGGTAATGTTTACTTTTGAGACGATATCAAACAGTTTAAACCAATTAAAAGCTACAATCAGTCAACGAAGACTGCAGCGTTATAACAAAGGTGATAACACTACTTTCAATATAGTTACATAAACGTAATTAACAGATTAAATGTAAAAAGAATAATGTTCTCTTTAAAGAAGAAAACGCTATCTATCTCATATGATGACACATGATTGTTGCTTCTTTAATATACATAACTTTTAATGAAGTTAAGTAAAACTTATGACAATACTAATACTATCTAGATATTAATAATATCTAATACAACATATTACATGTAGAATCAAAATCTAAAGGAAAAAATGAACAATCACATGTAATATAATAATGGCATGACTTGTTCTACATCTAGCACCTTTCATTTTAATGGTGTTAGTGTCAGTTATTTTCTATGGTTGACTATATTCGGTTTATGCAGTTCATACAAAATATAGTTGTTTTGAAACTGGTAAAACATGCATATTTTTAAAATGTAACTTGTATTAATTTCAAATGCTCAAAATAAAATGTATTGCCAACACATTCCTAGTGGTACGCGTTTTCCATTTACAAGTTAACACTTTGATGTAGACATATACATTTGTTAGTATTCAATTATGCAGAAGTTCGTTTGATTGTCATTTCGTGTCTGGATATGTAGTCATGGGGTTGTTGAATTGAATAATACACTGTATTCGAGTCAACAAAGCATTCCACTGCTTACATACGAAAGTATGCTGTTAGAACGTCTCAAAACTTCGAGATACCTTTTAAAAAATAATAATATTTATTCATACATCTACGCAGTGAAAAACAAGAGTGGGGAAGAAGTAGCCTAGCTAGGCAAGAACCTCCCCCCTTGGAAAGATCAACAGATTTACAATTATACTATCAACAACTGTTTTTTTCTATATCACGCTAACAAGGTAGACATTTATTTTGAACAAAAATACCAAATGATATTTCAGATAGTTTTCAGTGTTCAGTGTTCAATGATTTTCGATACAGAGTTCAAGCTAAAAAAACAGTATTGTACCGTGCACGTTATCAAAACGAGTTAGCGTCTGTATGTCTCTTTATACATTGAAAGAGTACTTTTAATTTGTAAATGACAATTTCAAAACACGATTGCAGGTTTCAAAATGACATTAATAGATCAGCAAAATAGATAATGTGATAAATGTGTTTGTGGTAGTTTTACTCTTTTACTATGTTTAAAAGTAATGCAAATGATTTTAGTTGAACAGATATAACAATACAGATTCGTATATATGCTCTTCTTGTCCTGTAAACATTATTTACTTTAACTAGTTTAATTAGTTGCATTGGTTGTGCTCTAAAATACCATCAATCAACCATTATGGAAAAGTCATATTAAAAGTTGTTCATAGAGACAGAACATTATGGTTGTTCAGAAACAACATATTAAATCACACTGCCTTTCTATACATTTTAAAAACGATAACGGCTGTTGACAAAACGAAAATGCATTCAATATTCTTCGAAATCTAGATATTTAAGTAGTTTAACGAAAACCTTATTAGAAGATTGTAAATGAGAAATTTGGAGATAATGAAAACGATAATGGTATCAACAAGTAAATTTTGTTATTGAGCGTCATGACCATTTAATCAATCAATCAATCAATCAATCAATCGCAGCAGAACTTACCATTTTTCAGGACATCGGGTTGCAGGAAAAATGACTTTAATCTCTCTTTTTTCACTTTTACAATTTCTCAAAAATGTTAAGTATTCCTTGTGAAAGGAAACTTCCAAAATTTCCAGTGACATTGAATGCCTTTTTTTATATTAGGCCACATATTTCTTACTTCATTATGCTACGGTAATTTGTTGGACCCAATGTTTGCTGCTTAATTCATTATCTTCTCAGGTACAATATGAAGTTTTTGAGTGTATACATCTGATTGACCAGCTCCTCACTGAGTTTATCAGTAGTAGTGATACAATTCAATGAAAACACTAGGCTCTCTGTACATTTAACTAATCACGTAGTCACTAACCGTTTAACGAGTCCAGATATAGTCGATAAACCATTTGATTGTCCTGAATGAAGACGACTGTTCACTATCAAGAGATGTTATAAATATAGTTCCCAACCTTTGTTATGTGTGTTCCTTTGATGGTCGATCATCAGTGATGCCAGTTAAACTATGAAGGGTTACTTAGTTCATTCAGTGAAAATACGGATTCTTCTTTATCCAATAAATGATGTATTTCACGACTAAATAATAGAAGTAACAATTACTGCAAAACCACAAAACAATTTTCTCATCAGGAAAATCCTTAAATAAGGCATGTAATTCTTACAAAATATCTTTTTGAGTTACGAATACCAGTGTTTGATTCAACAACTTATAACTGTCTGGTAATAAATCATTTCGTGGAATAACAGAATTGAAGTGATTCTGCACCAATGATAAGCACCTTAAATATACAAGCACTTGCCAACATATTTCATCATACACATTCAATTTCATATTATTTTAGTTGGGAATCGACTTCAGCTGATTCACCCACGGCAATTCGATAAATAAATTCCTTCTAACTTATTAAATGAACATGATTTCAATCAACTTTGTTTGCCTTGTTGACAGAATAATAACTTTTCTATCATAAACATGATCATGAACGTTATGAACGCAATGTTTCAACCATCGATCATAGACTATTATGCACTAAGATATTGTTTGTTTCCCTTTATATTCCCAGACCTTGTTTCTTACACTAACCTAGTTAACCTACACCTGACACAAGAATCCTATGTCTTATATTAGACTTAATGCTAATGCAGTTATATGGCCTCATGGGCTGGATCCCAAAGTACA
Organism: Gibbula magus; assembly: GCA_936450465.1. Taxonomy (NCBI): domain Eukaryota; kingdom Metazoa; phylum Mollusca; class Gastropoda; order Trochida; family Trochidae; genus Gibbula; species Gibbula magus. The sequence goes on from OW388303.1 coordinate 43,974,489, forward strand.
TTTTACGTCACGTATCGACCTCGATATTCAAACTTCCAATGTTCAGCTATCATGTCACAGGATTGTGGTTCATAGAACATGTTTTAATTTTGTACTATATTTGATTATTTCAAACATTCTTTTCAAGTGTTGATGTGTTGGTACATGCAAAATGTTTAACGTTTGAGTTCATGGTATGAAGTGTATCTTTTCTTGAGAGAGAAAGGTTAACATTTTGTGGAAATGCAAATTCCATAGAGGTCAACTTATATAGGAATTTAACTATTTTAATTGGATTTTGATTTAACTGACATATAAATCGCATTATACAGTAGTTGTAAATGCTTGTTTATAGAGTGTGTCTCCGTTCTTTAACCGATTATAAGCAGATTGCCTTAGAAAAAGATCTGTCCTAATTTAAAACGGGATTGCCCCATAATCTGTAAGTTTTAGTATGTGAGGGTAAATAAACATTACCGACCGAACAAACAATCAGCGAGATAATGAAGGTTTATTACTAATCAATATCGATCTGTGCTCGATTCTAGTTATGCCTGTGAGATATGATAAAGGCCATCACACCCAAACCACTAGCTGTTATTGGTCAAACAATGAGATCCAATATTTAGTGTTATATGAAGAGCTTTATTGACACGTTTCAGTTTTAAGTAGAGCCTGAAATTGAGATACTCGAGATTTCAAGTTCTGAAATTGTAATTATAAGAGTTTGAAATCTGCAGCATGTGCCTACGGCAAAGTGTAAGTGTAATAGAGAGAACCACATTTTGAGAACCTGTTTTGAAAATCAGCTTTTACACTTTTAGCCTTTATATACATGTAGGTTCTTGACATACGCACGATGTTTTCTTGGACAGTTTGGTGAATATACGTTGTCATTGATAGTGCTGATTATATACTCGTGTATAAAGTTAAGTTAAAACATGGCGAATACTAAGTGACAATGTGATGTCACTGTTGCAATTTAAATACATCAGAGATCTACATTGTGCCAGCTGACAGAAATGCGTAGTCACAACAATGCGAATGAACTCGAAAGAGCACAAGATTCTGACACTATATCTTCACACATTGTGATTTTGTGATTTACCATGAAATGGTTGTCATCGAACCTCAGTTTCACATATGTAGGATAGAAAGTAAGTTCGTTATTGTTGATGTACAGATATTTAAAACTGTTTATAGTTCCATTAGTCAAATGGGAAATCAATGTTTCCGCAAAGGTGTTGACACTGTCGCGGATTGAGTTAGGAAAAAGTAGTCCCAAGCAGCTCCATTTCAGTTTGTCTGATGATTGCCACACTGAACACTTATGGTTTCGTGTGTGCATGAAACTCCGAGTAACAGACATGAACTCATGAAACATGAATTCCGTAATATAATATGCACAAATTTAACTTGCAAACGATAGCTCGTAGGCTTGTCTGGGACTGTGTTTTTAAATAGATTCTTCAGATTATGTATTTTCACTGCCACGATTTTGTTATGTGATATATTGGAAGTATGTAAGTCTAAGAGATAGATATTTCATCATTACATTGAAGATATAATCTTGAAAAACTCCTTCGTCAGATGGTATGTTGCTTCTTTGAAGGTTAGAGACGCCAATAGCGCCAAATTACTGTACTACTATATAGAAAAAGAAAGGGGGTTGAGGCGTTTACCCCTGCAACAATATTTAATTATCCGTTTTTGATATAGTATCCACATGACCGTCTTCCAACAGTTGGAACAAAGATACACATGCTAAAGCTAGAATGTTGAAGCCCGCTAGTTAATCACATTGAACATCACAATTTATCCTCACAAGAAGACTATGTATATTGCCTATGAATAAACCAAAAACAACCAAATTAATTATGTAGCTAAACTACACACATTAAAGGATGGTTAGTATATTGTTTGTGAAGGCATAGTGTTAAGACATTCCTGGTTCTTTCAAGGTTATTGATTGTTTAAATACATTATCCGATTGTCAGTTGTAGAAGATATGAAATATGGCATCTGTTCCTTCATCACAAAAATATATATATTCAAAGGACTTCTATATCAACTGGTATATAACATAACATGTAAGACAAACAATCACGTGTACCATCCCTTTTTCCATTGCTATTTGAAAGCATAAAGTTTGGGTTTTAATATTTTGATAAAATAGTCTTCTCTGAATTGTCTCACCATTCTATCATTTGTTTCCATTTTGTAAAAGGGAATTATTTTAAATTTAATTTCTTTGTGCACAGGTGTCCAAGTGCGCACTGAGTGGTATACAACGAGTCTCTGGACATTTTATTTGTTGTTTATTCAACAATTCAAAGAAGACTATTTTATCAAAATATTAAAACCCAAACTTAATGTTTAATAATGTAATTATGTTATACATTATTTGCTCTGTTGGGCCTACATATACAATGAGTCCGCTACCGCTTGCTATATTATGACGTCATACCATTGTTACGTCACTATCATTGTGACATTGTAACGTCACAACTGTCATTCTCCCTGATGATACGAATTAAACTAGTTGGAGAAAAAAACGGCTCTGTGTTTTTTTTACTTTTGAATATATATATATATATATATATATATAAGAAACTGATTTTTGTAATTCTGTATGTACGAAATTCTACTGGTGTTTTGCCTTACACTACTGGTGTTGTTTCGAATCCCGTAATGGACTCATCCTGAAACAAAAGAATAGGAATTTGTTCTATTGCAAATAGCGTGATTCCAAACATAACAATATGACCATTTTAATTGCATGTCAATTATACATTTGCTTATTTAAAAGTGCAACATGTAACGCTCATATCTTATATTGATGGTATAATAACATGTTTATGTATTTTGAAGTATTTGAAATTATAAACTGTTGACACTATTTTACTTGTATACAATGCTATTGATTGAGTAATCATGCTTTACTTTAGACAAAGAGAATACTTGAAGTTTTAGAGATTTAAAATTTTTAAAAACACAAACCTCAATGGCTGCTGAGAAATGCCACTGGCTATGCAATCTTTATTGCATATAATAACGACATGGAGTACCAGGACACCAATACACGCTTTGCTTTGATGATTTGAGAGTTATTTACACCGATACCACAACTGCATCATGTTTTATAGAATTTCAATGAAACCATGTTGGTTACTAATCTTGAAGATGTATACTCCCAAGGGTAATGCCGAGGGCACTAGTAAAGAATGTAAAAGTTGTTGTTATTATCCTTTGTAATTCGAGCTTCTGTTGAATAAATCTTATTGGTAATACTTACTTTCATGAGATATATGTTGTATTTGTTATCATTACTTAATATAAATCCGTCTTTAAGTGTCTTTTTCATTATGCCAAGGTTAATGACGACTGCCACTCAGACATTAAATTTTACATTGTGTCATTGCTCTTCCGGGAATAAGAATAGTCAAACCAAAGGACAGACCAGCGCCTCTACTTACACACACTAATTATTGTGATTACTGTTATTACTGATAATTAATATTTATGGTTATTATGTCCAAATTAAATATTTGAAAACAATTTTCTAATGAATGAAAAGAACTTGTATTACGTTTTTTTCATTCCTTGTTGTGTTCTCTGTTAAGCATTTTAAGTAACTTTGAAGGAGTCAATTTAACTTATATCTGTTTCGTAAATTTCCATTTCCATAAGCAAATTACAACAATATGAAACTCTTGTGAAAAATAAGATAAACAGATACTTCATGATAAACAAATGTTCTGCAAATTGTTGTTTACATAGATGTGTTTATCACATGAAATACACAACGTTATATGAGTTTGAAGCTCAAGGGCAAGCTGTGTCTATCTGCATCTTAACACTTATATCATCCCCTCTTTTATGATGCAACTCTGTTATACAAATTGTCTCAAAATTAGGTTGACAACTGAAGTACATTGGAATGAGCTTAAACTGTATAACTAAAATACGGGAATTGTTTAAACAGGAAATAAACTTTAAATACTTGTACTCCATAATTGTAAACTTAATGAATGTTATAAATCAAAAATTTCAAAATATATTTTCAGAGGTAAAACCCACAGACACCAGATAATGTCTTGACTGATTATGGGGCCTTCATGTCAGAAGATTCCTGAAGTAGCAATCATTGTTTGATAATGGGTTTCAGGGAAGATAGGATGGAGAAATATCAAACGCTACGCGTTACCTATGGCAACTGATCGAGTGCAAGCAATTGCGATCATTGATCTTACACAAACGACCTCAATTCTATGGAAAGTTCAAGAAGTTATTTCCTTTAAAGTTTAAACACTGTGCGAAGATGATTGAATGTAAACTGATTAAATGCCGTGCCAATATATGCAGGAAAATTAAAGACTTGACAGGCGGTAATCTGACATTTGAAGTTGACAAATACTTTGGTAAGAAGTGTGTCCTCGATCCTGCTCTGAACATGACTATTAAGTACATGTTCTACACGCGTTTTCATTGACTGAGAGAAGTGGATGCCTAAAATAAACATTGGAAAAATCCACTTTAATTTATCTCACTGCTAAAGACGAATCACTAAACACGAGAACAGATTTATAAATGTCCTGAACGGTAACTATTGTTACATTTCCTTTTTTCTGTTGGGATCTGCGCAATCTGACAGAAGCATTATCTACCAGTTTAATAAACCAAATTTCATTCAGATAACATTTCACTACTTTGGGTTATTTGCATTCATAAAATTGGGTTAAATTGGTGTCAATATTGATATGAACACTATTGAAATACAGTCAATCATTTGCCAATACCGACTTCGGTTTATATATATAAACAGTCAAACACAAACAAACGAGACTCAAGATTGTGGTATCTCTGCATTGAAGAGAAGCTGTGTGCATGAAACTCCGAGTTACAAACATGAACTGACCTAGTGTATTCAACTTTAGTTTCTGATATTAATATCCACTGCCATAACGTACTTGATGCAATTATTTGAGTGCTTAAAGTCTGTCCAATTGTCTAATGTTTAGTTATATATATATTTTTTTTGTAAATGGACATTTGTCCCTAAATAGTTGTTATTAGATGCTATTAGATGGACCTTTTTTATGCACTTTAGTAAAACCACAGTGCATACAAAAAGACAGCCATAGATAAATAATACAAAATCTACATGTTTGAATTAAACATCCACATTTAACAACCACACATGTAGAAAGAAAAGGAATTGATATGACACATGTTAAATAGGGCACAATTCGTTAATGTACTTTGTTTACTGTTTTTTAACTCCTTTGATTAAACATTGTCATTCAAATGGATATTTGTCTTAAAAATGTCAAATAGTTTGTTAAGCGCAAGGCAAGCATCGCTATGAGTACATTTGTATCTTGATTCAAGGGTTTGTCTTCAATCAAGAGTTGTGAATATGCTTCTTTGACATCTGAATCAGATCTGGAATTGAATATGTTCGATATCAGTCATATTATATTCATCAACTATGTAGGTCGATAATAACCATCTTGTTTCAGATCTATTATCGAGGTATTCTTATTTATTCATATACTTATTGTATAACTCTATAATAAATTAAAGTTCCTATTGTAGATTAGTCTCCAGGACAATAGTCCCACCTTCATGTTCGTTATATTACTCTCGTCATATTTACCAGATGGAAACCCTTGTTAGTTAGTTGGTTCTTCACAACTCCATTAATCCTGTACAATTTTATTGTTATCACCAATGTATTTATGATTTAATTTTAGCGCCAAGATAGTTGTAAGTCAATGGTAATGTATGACACGTGCACCTATCTTAGCACTAAGAGAGATTCGAAAATAAGGGTCTAAGACAGTAAATGTTTTCTTTTGAGATGTTCATCAGTGTTTCTCTATCACACCTACATGACCATCGTGGTACCGTTTGCTACAAGTGGTCACGTGCTGCAGATTTTAAACTTAAAATCATTATTTCAATACCTGAAATCTCGAGCATCTCCACACGAGTGTCTACTTCCAGCTAAATAAAATTCTTCATTGAAATAAATAAAACAATTTTATTTACATCCTAAACTCGATAGAGGATCTCAATGATTGACCAATAACAGTAAGTGGTTGGGATGAGATGGCCTTTATTATATCTTGGAGGCATAACTAGAATCGACCACAGATCGCTATGGTTTGGTGATAAATCTTGATCATCTTGCAGATTGTCTGTTAGTCGTGGATGTTTATTTACCCTTGCATACTAAAACTAACAGGTTATGGAGCAATTCCGTTTTATAATTGGACAGATAATTGTCAAGGGTAGCTCAGTTGTGATCGGTTTAATAATGAAGACACACACACACACACTCTATAAACAAGCATGTACGACTTACTATATTGAGATTATTGAAAAACCAAATGTGTCAGTTAAATGCCAAAATGTATTGCAGCTGAATTCCCATAAATTGAAATCTTTGGGAATTGTAATACCTAAGCATGTTAACTTTTCTCTCACCTGCAATACCGTGTAGGCACCAACTGCAACAATGTTTGAAATATAAGATATAGTACAAAAGTAAAACCAGTGTCTATGAACCACACCCCTGTTTCGAGATAAAGTCTGAATGAACTACTTGAGATAATACAGAACATTGATAGTTTGACATTCACGGTTAATGTATGTCCTTAAAGGTACATCCATTGTGTTGATGGGTGTCAAATATGCCAAACGTTATAAATGGTCTTATTTTATCGAGAAGTACCAACTGTTACAGAAAACTACCATTTTGATGATACTCGACTTAGTATATTGACGATATGAAGGTAAAAGTATCAATTTCTGATCGAAAACCAGACAATGCACCGCGTGTCAATGAGTCAAACGTAATTTTGGAATCTTATTTAAACCAGACAAAATAACAAATTTGGGTTGATTATTTTCAATAAGTCATATAACTACTGTGCATGTAAATAGGACGTGCACTTTCAGTTTCTGGACATGCATAATGACGTTATTCGATTTTAATTTGAAACAAGTAATTATGATATGTTTGGCGATTGGGGATGAATATGCAAGATGAGTGAATTTGTTTGTGTTGTAAACAGCACATATGGTGTGTTTGAACGTATTAAAGCCAAATACAATTTTATTAAACACAATGGATGCACCTTTAAGCTTGCTTCGGGATGAAAACTAGCCTATATAGCTATATACCTGCATCAGCATTTACTTGAGTTTAATATATAAAATTTAAGTTTTATAATAGAAGTAAATTGGCATCAGAGGAAAGCTAGTTTTAGCACCAGAGTTTGATTCGGTCTGAGATTACAAGGGAAACCTCACACTATAATTTCCAAATGATCTTCAATTTGAGTACATTTTGCAATGGTGAAATACGACATTTATTTATTAACAAACTTTAATCCGTATTTTCACTAAGTGAAATATAATGAAAGCCATAGTAAACCTCCATTGGTATACTGGCAACACTAATGATCAACAATATACGGGAAACTAAGGTTGGTAATGAAGTTTTAAGTATCTCTTGATAGTTTGCAGTCTTCTTCATTTAGGAGAATCATGAGGTTGATAGACTATATCTGGACTAGTAGTTAAGCAGTAAGTGACTACGCCATCGCTTTAACTGTACATCAGTAGAGCTAAGTTTTTTCCCCGAATCTTAATAACTGCATTTGATAAACTAATTGAGGATCTGTTCAGGTCAGATGTCCTTGGTCAAAAGGGAAAGGAATGTATCAGAATCGCTGCAATGATGTTATTTCACGAATTCATTTCAAAATGTTCAGATTGTTATATTATGATGATCACAGCCAGTTAAGTTCCATATGGGTGACTTTCAGTGGTATTGCAATAGTTTGTTCACTATTCAGTTTATTGGCTTTATCATTCAAAATAGTGTTCCATAGGGGATATCACTTGTGTGAGATCAACACCACACACAATACCATTGTCAGAGATGTACATTTTTCATTGAAAGTAATTAAAAATGACTTTGGATCATTAAAATAATCCCCATCGTGTCTTCTGATATCAAACAAAACAATCGTTGTTTAAAGTTAAAAATAAGTTGCAAGCTTCGGATATTTGTAACTTTTATCAACTCGAATTGATATATTTGATTTCAGAAGTCACTTGATTGAGATTCTCGTTAACTTGTAGGAGTTGAAACTGACTTGATTACGCTCAGTTCGTTTTATGAAACAGAAAACAATATCATTTTCACTTTAATTTTTTCACTTTCATTTAATTGAAATATATATGTTAGTTCAAATCTAGTTCATGTTTATTTTCGAAATTGCTGATATGCTAATATTATTGCTGTAATTTGGTGCTCTTTATTGCATGTTTCAACGGTTAAAACCGTATTTATTGGATAAAATACAATCAGTAATTTCTTTGAGTGAAATAACATGAAGGCCATAGCAACTCCTAATTGGTGTATTGGCAACACTAAGGATCAATAGTCTAGAGGAAACTAGTAACAGGGGTTGGTAACAACGTTTAAAGCATCTCTTGATAGTATGCAGTCGATCAGTCAGGAGAATCAAGTGGTTTATTGACTATATCTAGACTAGTCATTAAGTGGTTAGTGACTTCGTGATTACATTAAATGTACAGCTGGAAAACAAGTGTTTTCATCGATTCCTATCTCTGATTCTGATAAGCTCATCGACGAAATTTTCATTCAGATGTCTTTTTTACTATAAACCTTTATACTGGACTTCAAATACTTATGAATAATCTATAATAAATTTGGTCAATATGATTAACACCATATGACAAAATGATGTAACAAACTTAATGTTAAACAAGTATATAATGTCATTCAACATTTAGGAACATTTTAATGAAAATGAATACTTACGGAATGTTGAAACATTGTATGAAGTAAAAAAGTGCTAGTAATTCTGCTTAATTTTCCTGCAACCTGATGCCCGGAAAATGCTATGTTTTTACACAACGATTAAATGGACATGAATAATACAAATATAATAATAAATAATACTATTTGTTGATACCATTATTTTTTATTTCTCATTTAAAATATTCTACTAACGGATTTGATTTTCGTTAACAATTCAAAAATCTAAATTTCAAAGGATATTGGACGTATTTTTGTTGTCAACAGCCTTTGTCGTTTCTGAAATCTGCATCGAGGCAGTGTGATTGAACAAACTCGTTTTGACGTTTTTTTGTTTTTTCAAAACGAGTTTGCATCTGTTGTCTCTTGTTACAAGGAAACATTACTAATAATTTGTAAATGACAATTTCAAAATTAATTTGCTGGTTTCAAAATGGTTTAAATTATCCCTGAAACAGATTTAATAAGTAGTGTATTCATTTTCGGCCATGGATTCGTTTTACTATTTTACCGTGAATTTTAATAGTAGTGTAACTGTTATGGGGTTGAACATATTTGTATTAATCGGATTTGTGATTAACAACGAAATAATTATAAACCATTTATGATATGCTGTCATCATATTCAGCAATAGACACATTGCAAATACATTTTTGCAGATTGGATTATAACCAACAAAAGTTGAGCAAGTATAGTTGTAACTCTGAAAGTTAAAACTGTTATGATAGAAATATCATTTTGTGTTTTTGTTCGAGATAGAATGTAGAGATAATTTTTTATTTAGGCTGTTCTTTCACTGCGTAAATATCTAAATGAATTGTAGTACGTATCTTGTAACATTTTGATATTCAGACACGTTCAGCAGTAAACTCGCGTATGTAAGCAGTGTAATGTTTTGTTAACTAAATTACAGCTGTTCACGTGTTAAATTTGACAACCCCAAGAATGCATGTCTGGACATGAAATGACAACCACGACGATGTGTCACCATCTGCATAATTGAATACTAACTAATGTATCTATGTCTATCTCAAAGTGGTACCATGTAAAATGAAAAAAGAATGCACAACTAAAAGCTCATTGCCCAATCATTGTTTCGTGTCCCTTCCACGTTATACGTTATTTACCAGTTTATATACGTGTGTACTGTATATGAACAAGTCAACTGCATTTAGAAAATCGTTGTAAAATATGACACTGACTCTTATGAATGCTGTGAATGGCGGTGCCAAAGGTAGGGCTGGATATACTATATATTTATATTAATACTTTGTGTCATCACTTTTAGGCAGCTATTCGATCATTTTATTGCATTCACATTTTCCTTTAGATTTTGACATTTCAAATCTACGAAACTTAATCTATTTTATCTGGCCATTTTAGTAGACGCTTAGAAAGCAAATACCATTTGTCATCATGTGAGACAGATGGCCTATTCTCAACATTTTAAAAATAACACTGTTTTTTGTTGGGCCACATTCTGTTAATTACGTGTCACATATTGTTAGTACCTTTGCCATAACGTCACACTCGTGCTGTTAATTGAGTGTCAATCCATGTAGTGCTAATATACATTCATATGTTATAAAAAATGTGACCATTATGTTACTGTAATTACATTTCATTGTCATTAACATCGTTGTTCATGTCTATAGGTTCATCTTTTTCCATGGCAATGATTGGAAACCCGGATGTGAAGAGAGGAGAGTACACGAGACTACTCTTTTACTTTGTTCGTTCTTAATGATTAGTCTCATATTGTTACCTTGAGATAAATCTGAGACGTGGGGGATTTATCCCTCAGGCAGCAGTGACATTAACAATATTACAGCCAATGTATATGGATGGTACATGTATAAATAATTATACCTAGATATTAAATCGAGTCAGCATAGGAGGTCCCGCATAGGAAACCATCGTCTTACATACTTAATGGATGGATTAATGATAATAAAATATGACTGTGATGTATTTGAACAAATCTAACCATTCAATTCCTGTGTTGTGAATGGTCAATGCGCATATTTATAAATCAACATATGTTCATCAGGGAGAAAGTTGCACATGTTGCTGCATTACATCCACAAACATTATCGGCAGTAACGCCAATGAATCAACATAAAGCTTAAACAAAAGTGGCTGTGACAAGTTTAGACAGGAGGCACTTCCAATGTGTCGGTAGGACACTGTAATCAGGCCAAAAACAAAGTATTTAACTGTAGAAATATCATCTCTCAACTATTACAGTTTCAAAGGTACTTATATTGGTCAGAGCCTTGTCATAGACACAATCTCAAGTTAATATAAAAAAGTATTAATTAACTCTATTGTTGTGATAATTGTAACTTTGTGCAAGAACCTTGATTTATTCTTGATAATGGTAATTCTGAATATAGCAAGACTATTTAGATGACGCACAAGAAGTAATATGTATCATCGATTTTATAGTTGTTAAAATTCCAACATAACACAATTGAATTTATCACTTCCATATTGATAATCTATCAACTGAGAATGTAGTATTAATTTCATTTCATGATCTCATATGATAATGCAAATATGCGACAATATCGAGGAGGAGAGAGGTAGCCTAGTGTATCTCACGTTATGAAATAAGAAGCACATTACTTCGTAGGGTTTTATTAGGATTGTACATAGACGGCATAAACAACATATACATGCATGCACTATTCAAGTTTCAGTAATCATACAGTGTAATCGAGATATGTCAAATAGTCTAAGACAAGTACATACATAATATTTGCATCCATTTAAAAGCTGTTGTTTTGCTACTGTACGTTCTTAATGAAGCAGCAGTCGTATTCCCGAGTCATACACTGAAATTAAAATCCGCTTTCATATCAGTTATTCAAACCATCTGCTTCCAGAACAGTCATTAGAAAAATGTATACGGTTATATTGTAATTATGCTAGGGTGTGCTAACTTTGAGCTGCATTGATTAATGATATAGGGATTTGTGTTGTCAACATTTTACGAACGTCATAAGAAAATAATAAATATATTGAACCATCCCTTTGAGGAAAACATCCAATTCTGCCTGAAAGCCTTGTGATAAATGATCAAACTGACATCGAACTTGTTATCCATAACTCATATCAATCATGATATTTATAATATCATTGATGTAATGATTGATGGTGATTACAGACACTTAATCCAATATAAACATTACATAATATAATGGAGTCTGAAATTATATATTTTTTAATAATTGACATAGGAGGGACGGAATGAATATCCCACCAAAATTGTGTAGTAAAATTCCTAAGGAAAAGACTGAAAAAATGGTACAACTTCTAAAAATGTGTGCTGTGTTTGATGAATCGTGTTCAGTAAACTAAACTTAACATGTTCATTCACTACAGGGAGTTAAACGTCAGAAGTGGATGTTTCAAGACTTTTTGTGTCATTAGATCCGTCAATGGGAAAAGTGTCCTTGTGAAAAAACACGTGTTCTCTACAGCTTTTAGTCATGTTCATAGCAGGATTGGGGACACACTTCTTTCCAAAGCACTTGCCAACTTTAAATGTCATTAATTTTCTACATATATTGGCACAGCATGTAATCAGGGCACATTCAATAATCTTAGCATCGTGATTAAACTTTAAAGGAAATAACTTGTTTTACTTTCCACAGAACTGAGGTCGTTTTGGCAAAATCAATGATCTCAACTGCTTGCACTCGATCAATTGCCATAAGTAACGCTTAACGTTTGATATTTCCCCGTCCTATTTCCCCTTATAACATATTATAAAACAGTGATTGTTACTGCAAGAATCTTCTTAAAGGCCCAATATCCAGTCACAAAATAAATTGGCTTCTTCAGGGGTTTCGATTTAAAGTATTCATTTAGTTTGAGGAACCATTCTTGTGGCTGTGTCATGTGCTCTACAGGTCTTCCTATCTCGTTTTCAGGTCGTTCGTCACTGATCAGACAGTAGCCAGGTTCTGTTCTGTTAGAGTAGAATTATTCATAGTTTATTTCCTGCTTCAATGATTCACGTATTTATACCTGTCACAAGTTCATTCTTATGTATTTTAGTTGTTGAACTGATTTTGAGATTATTATTTCACACAGTATTAACATCCTGAACAAAATGATAGAAGGTGCCAGTATAGGGCCGAGCTGTAGTGTAGATCAATATTGTATACATAGACGGCACTCACTCTGTTTGATAGCCTATCATTCTGGTGGTGACAATTAGGTCGCCATCTTGACAATAAATCCATTATAGTTCACGCCTTTGGTTGGTAAGGGTGCCTGTCTGTCCTTTGGTTTGATTATTCTAATTCCCCAGGGAGAAATTTCACTGCTATATGGGAAATGGAAGAGTTAAAATGCAAGAGTGATAGTTAAAGCAATACAACTGTAAACGAGTGTGACAGTATCTTCATAAACTATGACTCAGGAGACTTGAGTCCGTTGTTCATACCGTAAAAAGATTGTGACAACTAATATGAATTTTGGGAGTTGCACTCATTATTCATGAATAAAAGTATTTAAAACACGGGGTTAACTTTAGTTTGACGTAGCCATTTTCTCACTCTCACTGAGCATGTTCAATCTCTTGAATAATTTCGAAAATTAAACTCAGCTCGTGTCCAAAGCAACGCTGATTTTATAAACGTTGACAGTGAGTGAATTGTTTGAAAACCAAACCTAAACAAACCTCGACAATAAACATCTAATGTCTTTATAGTCAGAAAGTCGCCTTGTGTCGTTTCATATCATATGTCCTACCATCTGTATGATTTATCCAATGTAGTGCTTCCTGCCAGATGAATATGTTTTCTGTTAGAGGACTGGTTTGTCATGTCTCTATGTGGTCTAGGGGTCAGAAAGTCAGATAATAAGGTGATTATTGTCCAGCTCACGCTAGTGCTGCAAGAGTCTAAGATATTGTTCTGGCTCTGTTGACAGCCATGCACCCCTCCTACCGACATTTCATCCTTTCTGTGTTGTACTCTTCCTGTGCTGCCCTTTTCAGACTGCAGACAAATAAGGAATGGAATTGTTTGTCTTCCATGTCATATTATATCCGAGTTGATATTGAAGTCATATGCATTGACATTCTTGTCAGACTAAATTGTGATGTTCAATGTGAATAACTAGCGGGATTCAACAGTCTAGCTTTAGCATATATAGCTTTGTTCCAACTGTTGGAAAAAGATTATGCACATGCAGAAGCAGATTTAAATCGTTGCATGCGTACATTGTTAATCCCCTTTACTTTTTTCAATATAACTTAGACAATATTTTCACAAGCATACTCAACCAAAATATACATCACCAACAACAATATAAGATGTTTCAATCCATGAGTTACACGTGTCATGTCTCCAGAATTCAACAGATGTAAACTTGTTACCTTTTTTAACATTATCTGTTTATATTTCTAAATGACGCACATGTAAACAAATCATTTTCAATCGTCAAAACTAAACAAAAAGGAAAATAAAAAATGAACTTATGATTGTTTTCTGTCAGAGAGTAATGCTGTGTCAATGAATTAAACAAAAATATGTATATACTTAAACATCCTTTTTTACTTGAATATCTGTATTTATATCAACAACACCTCTTACTACTTGCCTTTCCACATTTCATTAGTTCCTACCAATATGTATTTTTGAAGACATATAAACCGGAAAGTATAAGACTCTTGTTACTGAAATCGTGAACACTCCTAAATCTTTATTCTAAAGACCTTCAAAATCGACTTTATCAGGCAGCAATATTTTGATAATAACTAGAGGTGACATTTCGTTTGCCCGGCAGTGAATATAAGTAAAGAAACATATCATGAAAGAAAGGTGTATTATCAATAAGCTGTAGTCAGAAGAAGTTGCAATTATTACATTTTGTTCCTATTATATGTATATGTTGTGGTATACACAGCAAGGTTAAAGCAAGGCTCGTAAAACAATTCGTGTCATGCTTGTATATTGAGTTTGCCTTCTTCTCACCCCCACTGAGCACATACCATCTCTTGGATAATTTCGGGATGAAATTAATCTAATGGTCAATTCAAGCGACAAATACGTTTTGCAAAACTGAACTTTGTGTCATTTTTAGTCATGCTTTAATCTTTAATAGTAATTCTTCGACAAAAGAAATCCTATTTCCAGCACAGCAAGACCAGGTAATAAATCAATTTTCAAAAGTAATCTGTTGTCGTTGCCTTCAATTCTACATGTTTTGTACACAAAAGGTAGTCGTACTAGAGAAATATGTCTTGTGCTAGAGGGTCAAGTTTTTCCGTCTCTATGTACATTTTGGTCAGGTAAGTGTGGAAATGCTGTGGGCAAAAGTCAGACAATAACATCACCACTGTCATCTCACGCTGCTGCTGCTGTGAGAACGTCTGGAAAATAGCACAACTCCACTATAGAGTGCATTTCATCCTTTCTGGCTTTCTTACTTCATTTGTTGAAATGTTGTTGATGTGTTCATTAACTCGGTTTACATATTTAGTTCATGTTTCATTGAATACATGTTAACACTAAGCGGTAAGTATCAAATAAGTAACAAAATAGATCCTTTTATATGTACATTTTAGCTACATAATTACTCTGGTTTTACAATGTTTTGTTCATCTGTAATATACGTGTACATTCCTGTCCTTGAGGGGCATATGGGAGCGGCATATACATACGTAAGAACAGGAGGATGTTCTGTATAACAACGTCTTTAATGTGACAATACATGACGTTTCAGAGTATATAAAAATGTATCACAAATCCACATTGTATACAATTATCATGCATGTTCAATCTTACTTATTGAATTTCCTCACCATTGTTTTGTTTGCTGTTAAATGTATCCACATTTGTTATTTCTACAGATTCCACCTGATGAAGAAGTAAGTATATATTCCGAAAGTTTATTTTCACATTAAAGAAGTTGCTATCAAACAAATTCTTCCAGTTCGTATATTCATTATTGTGAGACGAATTTGCGTTGTTTGTTGTGATTGACTAGCGGGCTTCACAATGAAAGAGGTCATACCAGATACTATATAAAAAAAGGATAATTAAAAATGGTTGCATGCGTAATGCCTAATCTCCTTTACTTTTTCAATATAACTGAGCAACCACTTTCTCTGGCATGCTCAACCAGTTGATTTGACATGAATCGTACAGTAATTGAGTGCTTTTGGCGTCTCTAAGACTTCAAAGATACAACATACGATCACACAAAGTACCTGTTCAGGAATAGATCTTCAATTTAATGATGAAAGATCCATCGCCATGTCTTACATAATTTCAATATATATCAAATAACAAAATCGAGGCGCTGATAATACCCTATCTAGCGAATATATCCACGCTATGTACTGTTCAGACAGGCCTCAGAATAATCATTTGCTAGTTCAATTTAGCACATTGTATAAGGACGTCAACAGAGGAATTGACTTTCATCTACTATACTAACAGGCAAAAAACGAAACCAAAATTAACATGAGATTTGTAATCCATGAGTAATCAATATTAAAGTAACATCATGTCTCCAGAATCAAATGAAACTAAATCTCAAATTAGCTGTTCATGTTTCACGCTTTAACAATATGATCGTTTTTAATATCGTTAACTACATGTAAGAAACAAACATTATTCATTGGCTTTTTATGACCCCAACACTAATGAATTCAAGTCCCAACATATAAGTTATGTGAACAACATCTTGATAACTTGAAATTTACATCTTTCTTCACTTCTTACATTATTGCCGTGCAATTTGTCAAAATAATTTCGAAAAGCGATTTTAGCATCAAATGTGTCTTTGAACAAAAATAAAGAATTAAGTATCAGTATTTTTTTAATGAAAGTATGAATACTCTTTACAAGACCAATACCTAAAAAATACATTAAACAGAAACTTTCTCAGGCAGCAATAATTCGTTTTTACTCTGTGAAATATACAGCTACATACCGAAAGTGTGTTCACATATCTTAGTGCAAATATCATGTAAACAACATTCATTGGAACGTCAATAAAAATTCACATACAACTGATCATCCACGAGTAAAATAATCATTCTCAAAACTATCCTGTGATTATCTCGTCAGTGGTGTGTATGTATGAAATTCGGCAAGAAATAGACAAACGGGGTCAAATTTTTAAATGACAACAATTTCATTTTAATTGCAAATACGCGGAATGACTATAAAAGTAATATATATATATATATATATATATATATATATATATATATATAAATGATGTTTGATTGACCTTGAGGGTGGAAATAAGTTCATTTCAAGGGAAATGCTAGACATTACTGGTATATCTACATGTACTAATTATTACAATATGACATGTTCACAGTTCACAATTTAATCCTTCATAGATGTTTCTTCCAGATCATCGGTGACGTATTCTCCCGAAACGAACGTTACTAATCAGCTTATTTGTGCCTCTATGAGATGAAACTGACACTACTGAAAGGAAATTACATGAGTGATGTCAATGTCTCCTTTCTTATCCTGTCATGATAATTATACTCAATCAATGCAGTGTACATGTATGTATACCATTATGTAGCGGAGTATCATTAAGAGACAATTGTAACAAGATGTTCATAATACATCCAGTGTATTTAGATTAACCTGCCGGATGTAACCCGCGTCGGACTGTCGCCTGTCCTTATTGGACGTTTATGGTTCTCAGTATCTAATGATCCAAATATCCAGCACTGACAATGCATCCTCTGTACTCTAATTTCGTCCAAAACCATTGTCATTATAGAGAGTCAATTTAATTGCCCTGCATACCACTTATTTCATGCGTATATGCGTATTTCAGGACTGTTTGTTTATTACATAGCAGAGTTTTTAGCATCCTTATCACAGTCTAAATATGTTTAGGGGGCGGGATAGCGCAGTGGTTAGCGCGTTCGGCTTCGAATCAAGAGGTCCGGGGTTCGAATCCCGCCAGGGGCACGGAAACTTTGTCTGCAGTAGAGAACTGTTCTACACGCAGTAAGGTTTGGATTGAATGCTACACTGAATTTCAGCGTAGTACCATCCATGGTTCGCTAGTTCCAGCCGATGCTCGCAGGTTTCACCGCAGTGCATAGCCACATGGCGTTGCGGGATTTCTCCCTGCCATAATACTAGCAGCCGCGATATAAGTGAAACTTGAAAGCGGCGTTAAACCCCAACTCACTCACTCACTCACTAAATGTGTTTACTATTGTGATATAGATTACATTTTAAAAATTAACAAAGCCTTTCATCTTGTGAATCCACACTCTTTCACTGCCATTGGGAACACTCCCTGAATATATATGATGAACATCAATCAAATTGAACAAAATTCTCTTAAAATGCATCGCATCCTTCCTTTCGCATTGCATTTACTAAAAGTATGTAGTGTGTTTGTTGATTATAAGTGGTATCTCAACGATTGATCTATGTTTTATTATGCTATTGCATTTCGAATGAGGCCATTATTTAAGAAATAGAAGACGAGTTGGCGTGCTTTATCGTTAAATAAAACATAGCAGGGAGCATAAAACACGAAGGGCGTAGCCCTGAGTGTTTTATGCTCTCTGCTATGTTTTATTCTACGATAAAGCACAACAACGAGTCTTCTATTTCTTATATGAGATGCCCATAAACAGTTACTCGCTTTATATAAAAGCTGTGCAGATATTATGTTGTTTGTATATATTATTTTTTTCAAAATATTAATGCCTCCCGTCGTAGAACACGTTCACTAGCATTAAACAATCAAAATGACGTAACATGTGACGTAATTTGCTAAGCGACGCTCAAAC
This sequence comes from Gibbula magus, assembly GCA_936450465.1. Classification (NCBI taxonomy): domain Eukaryota; kingdom Metazoa; phylum Mollusca; class Gastropoda; order Trochida; family Trochidae; genus Gibbula; species Gibbula magus. The sequence goes on from OW388303.1 coordinate 43,993,133, forward strand.
TGACGTCTAAAATCACGAGCATTTTTTCTTGTCTCATAAACCACGCTGTCGATCCCATTGACCGCCTGTGTTTTATTGTCGTGGGTATCTTATATATGATTATATGATACCAACGGCAATAAAGCACAGGCGGTGAGACAATAATATATGGTGAGACAATAATATATGCTCGTGATTTAGATCGTCAGTAAGAGCGTTGCTTAGCAAATGACTTCATGTTTAACGTCACTTTGATTGTTCAATTGCTTGTAAATGTGTTCTACAACGGGAGGCATTCATATTGTCAAAATATAGTTCAAGTAACATAATTTATTATATAACTAGCAATGAAATATGTGATTTATCGATGAATATATAATCCATATTTGCACATAAGCAGTAGAAAGTCATATTTTCTCTGCAGTGAAAATATAACTCATATCTTCACTGCAGTGACTAACGTGTGGCCGGAATTACGTTTGATGATTGTCTCCCTTTGAAATGAAATTATCTCCCTTTGTAAAGTGATTACCTTCCTGCTTTCCACGTCTTACGGTGAACGCCAATGTTGTGATGTTTCAGTCAATGACTGTTGACCTTTTGTGGTGTTATTATCATATTCAATATTCCTTAACACTCTGAACTTCATTTAATGTTGACATGTTCCACAGTAGTTCTTTTACTCGTACAAAACTTGGTGAGACGAGAGGTATGTGACAGACAATAACGAACGTCACTCGCTGTATAGTATGTATCACTTCGCGTTTTAAATAACGACAAAACTTGCGTGTTTCAATGTCTTAGGCATCTTCTCTTGACTAGACGATACCGTAAATAAACATCCACAACAGATTTAATGTTGTAAAACATTGTCCTGTTTTAAATATGGACTTATTTCAGTCGAATTAGTTTCTCACTGCATTTACCGTGAACGTATGACGGGAAGTTGTTAGGATTATGACAATAAAGACTGCTCTCAGCTTTCAATGTCACGTTTTAATTGGTTTTATGCAGATAAAAGTTATATAATGAATAGATTATTTCATTGTTTTTGCCGAAGATCATTTCTATCTCACTCCACTCGATGAGATAGAAATGATATTCGGCAAAAACAATGAAATAGTCTCTATATCTCAAAAACGTTTTATATAAAGCGAGTAATTGTTTAAATCTTATATAAGAAATTGAAGATCGTTGTTGTGCTTTATCGTAGAAAAAACATAGCAGAGAGCGTAAAACACTCAGGGCTGCCCTGCTTTGTTTTATTCTACGATAATGCACGCCAAATCGTCTTCTATTTATAAAATAAAGTGTATACATTTCTTTAAAATCAAAATACATATTCCACATATTATAAGAAAGAGTCTAAATTATCATAAAGTACCAAACATATAATTGTAGTGAGCGTTTAATTTGGCAATGCTATTTATAATGAGAAATATTTCTTGTTTTTGCAATAATTAAAATTGATATCTTTTCGATATTAACAATGAACGTGTTTATATAATATGCTTATTTTGGGTCTCTAAAATAAACGCAAGAACTCATATGCTGAAATTGAGCTGAATTGCTATATAACAGAATAATAGAACACATCTGGCACAGCTGTGAAATCCTGTAAATGTTCGTAACAAGTGGTACCAAAAACTTTATCATTTAATATTGATGAATTAGGAATTTTACAAATTGCCAATATCTTGGCAAAGGCTTCGATTTTCCAATTTTATGAAAAGACATCTAAATTAATAGATCCTCAATGTTATTGAGTAAGTAGCAGTGATCCGAATCAGTACAAAACACTTAGCTATCCATATGTGTACGACTTATTTGATGAAATAACGTAGTCACTAACAGTTTCATTATTCGTCCAGATAGAAGCAAAAACCTTTTGATAAGTTTGAATTTAGATAACTGTAGACTTACAAGGGATGTTTTAAATGTCGCAATCGTCTATTCTTAATTCAAATTACCCTAGAGGTTATGGCTGTTTCATGTTATTAGTTAAAAATCGATATGCCAGTGCCAATATCCTCCTATACTGTAGAATAATTACACCATTACTGTGGGTTCAATAATTCAAATAATAATATCAGTAGTATCACTGCATTTTGAACGTAAAACATGACATACAATATAATATTGAGCAGAAATGTGTTTGTTGTTTAAAGGACTCTATCTGTGCAGTGAAATGTGATCCTGTGTAGGTTAATTGAGATTAAATATAAAAAATGAAACCTTTAAATGTTATTGTTTTCAGTTTAAGGAAAGTTTAAATTTCAGTAAAATGATCTCCTAAACTCTTCAGGCAAATACAATGATTTGGAACTTAATACCAGTATATATAAAGTTCAACTTGTGCTTCAAATTAATCAGCTCAAGTCAACAGATGTGCCTTCGGTTTCAAATTACAATATATAAAACAGTAAACATAAGATGGTTTGTACTTGATATTGTACTAGAGAACATCAAAATCTTCTATCCCCTTCATGACTTTGATCCTAGAGTTACGTTCAATATCAAACCTTATCCTGAAACAGGCATTTTGTAGCTAATAATTAATTAGAGGATGATGCAGATACATTGTTTCATTGGCTGATGCCAGTTCGTTGGAATTCAACTGCTTTAAATGAGAGCTTAAACATATATATATTGTTTTCTTCAATTCAATTCTATGGTTTTATATGATTCATTTAAAAGTGTGTGATTCTTCAAAATAATACTCACCCGATCTGACCACACAAATATTATATTTATTGAGCTTGATTGATTGCATACAAATAATGAATAAATAAATGTCTACATCTAGCAAACCATCAGTGGAACGCTCAAGGTTTATCGCCAATCCGTAGCGATCTGTGGTCGATTCCAGGGGTGCCTGTGAGAGATAAGGTTTACCACACTACAAACCCTAGCTTTTCTAGATCCTAGCCAACCTGTTAAGCGCCAGGTATACACACATGCAATCGATGCTGGTTTCGAGTGTACAATCAAGTGAAGAACTTCAATGAAGTGGTTTCTAGACACGTTTCAGCTTGAAGTAGATGCTCCAGTAGAGATGCACGAGATATCAGGCTTGACATTTCAATTTGCAGTTTTAAACATGCATACCTGTAATTAAATGCAGAAGCAGGTAAATGAGTTCAGCTTAATCAGTATGTCAAACTTTAGGTGATTATACAAAATTGTTCACGCAAGCTTAAGGTGATTGTGACAGTTTGATGAATATTGGTTGTCATTGAACTAGCATCCACATCATAATCTCACAGCATAACTTTTCACATTCTCTTTTGTGATTTACCATGTATTGACACACATTGGGAAGAATTATTGTAGATCAATTTCGTTTTGCTCTCATCATCAGCATTTATATTGCTCAAAATGTACAATCAAACAAACTATCAAGTTTAAATTCATAAATGTGCATCTTATGAATCTGAAATTTATTAAATATTAACAATCATTTGGTCTTAAAACCACATTGATTGGAAGAAAGATACACATATTCATTAGGGAAGAGCTTGTGAATTTTGTGGAGAAAAGGAGCGACTAAGATAATCGTTTGTAAGTTCTAACATTAGTTTTTCTACAATGTCTTCGTTTATATAGTGGTGGCACGTGGTCCTGTGCATAGCTCAGTCGACCGCTATCAGTTAAGTTCAGCAACAACGGGCGTGGCTTGCTGGATGGGTGGGTTACCCGCCTCATTGCTGAATGAAAACTGAGAGTTTGAAGGGTGACTCCCTGCCCCACACTGAGACATGAGTTGGTGTCACCTTGGGCAAGGGACTTTATTCGAAATGTGCCTCTGTTCACTCAGCAGTACAATTGAGTACCTGGTTTGGAAGTACAGGCAATGTGACAGATAACCTTCGAGCGCCTTAATTGGCAGCCCAGGTTGCATACTCCCTAGGGAGTTGAGAATGAAAAAGGAACGACGTTGGTCCTTACACCAGGGTAATAATGTGTGTAGCGCTTTGAGCATTGCCCTTTGTGTTGTGGAGTTCAGCGCGATATAAGTATCCTCATTATTATATGCTCATACACCCAGAATGTTGTTTTTCATATCACAGAATCATAGAAAGTACAATCTATTTTACTGAGCCAACATGAAATAATATGACTTGTCATAACACGACAGTCTGTAACCAATGTAACCATGCATGGAACATATTACAATATGAACCCAGATTTGAAAGCTGGGGTATGAGGTAACTTTAATAATATGACTTATACACTGTGTATTTTCAATATGTGTAATATTCCTATTTACAATCTTCCTATGACGTGTTGTTGACTTAGAAAATAGAAGAGTTCATTAACAGTAACTTTAATATCTAAATTTCCGAGGATATTGCATATGGAGAAATATGTTTTATTGACATTCTTCATCATGATATTTTATGTTCACAAACATTTACTTTTCTCTCCTAAATATTTAAAGGTATTCTTTATTATCAATGAAATCATGCTCCTATTCTGAACTCAAAGATATTGAATGTACGATGTCTAGTAAAACGATACACATGGTTTTTAAAAAGATGGTATCTTGGTTTGGTAATCTTACAAAGCATTGTCGGTTTTACACTCTTGAAAATATTGGAATTCAGTTTCACTGATCGGTCGAAATTGATACAGTATCTAGATATCTAATGCAAAATAACCACTGTGGAATGAACAGTTACAGTGAAAGTGATTTGACTTCATACTGCTATTATCAGTTGTCAGAGACCCCTGAAATTTCTTGAGAAATGATCCAATAGCTTACGTATCGACTACTAATTACAAATATCAGACAGTATGGTTACTTTAATTAATACTATTTTACTTAAACTTAAATTAACGGATGGTTGTCATTCAGGTATTCCAACTATGAAGTTTTCATTTATGAGTAATAGTCCATAAATTCGAAAGACACGTCCATTTTGGTTAATTCATTAATTGGTCATAGCTACCTCATTTAACCTAATGAAATAAGTGTTTGAAAGCATAGGTATTTATCATGTCAATGTTCTGAATTACTTTCAATGTAAAGATGCAATTTTATAACATTTCAACCATTTAAGTGACTTTGAGAAAACAAAAGACTATGACATCGAGACTCCAATACTGTGGGGAGCATTTAAAAACTGCAAATATAAAAAAGTTATAAAACATTAGAAAGTTTAAAATGGCTACTAGGACTCTTAGGCCCTAGTGAGCATCACGAGGGTTAAGTAAATCACAAAATGGTTTTAGTAGTTTGAACTTCTTTACTGCGCAAAGAATATCATGTGCATTTTTGCAACTTGAAATATAAAACCAATACACATAGGTAGTTCAAGTGATCAGACTGATATAGCAATAACTAAACACTCAAAGTAGAGTTTTACATATGATGGAATGGTCAACCATCGTACTCTGTACTCTCAAAATCGCATATGATCTTCAAGTCTACCTCTCACACTGAAGAGTTCCGCACCACTATCGCGTTATATGTCGGACCCTTTTCTGCCAATTGTGATAACCCTTACCTATGTATATGGTTTATAGGGTCGTGATGTTTTACCCTCTAATGAACAACATACTTAAATAATAAAGGACAAATTTTACACAAATTATAATATTATGCAAAAAAACCCATCTACAGGGTCTGTAAATATGAAATCGAATTATCACGAACAATAGTTTATTTCAAACTCAAAACAAGATGTGATATGTGTGTATAACTCGTATAATTTACATACGACACTGTACAATCTGTTATGTCATATAATTTGATTCACAGGGGTACAGGGAAAATGGACTCATAATGTTTATGTCACAGTGACAAGACACAATTGACAAGAATTGAATATGGCAATGTGTACATTTCTTTATCATACTTTCATCTTTAACTAGGACTCCTCGATGGATCATGGGTTCATACGTGTGTTTTTCCATATCCCTCTAATCAGTTGGCAGCATAACATGTGCTACAACGCAAGACCTGGCTTCAACATCAATGTTACTTATGTCACGGCATAGTGTCCTCCTACATTTCTATATGTTGGACACATCATTTCACAAGAGTACCATGTATTGTGTTAGAGCACAGATTTGTTGTCCCCATGGACTCTTTGGTCTGGTCAATGAGGGGGTTCACTTCTTTTGTTGATTTTGTTTGTTGCTGAAAATTTACAGCTTCTCTTCAATGCAGAGTTTAACCAATTTTGAGTCTCGTTTGTTTGTGTTTGACTGTTTCACAATGCTCCGTTTTATATCATAGTTTTGTTTTTTCCGTTTGAGTTGCCAAATGTGTTTGGATAATTCAGTTTCTTTTTCATAGCGTTCAGCTTGAAAGAACCACTTGCCAGCCCAATGTATGACACTGTGGCGGATTGAGTTAGGAAAATGTAGTCCCAAGCAGCTCCAATTCAGTTTGTCTGATGATTGCCACACTGAACACTTATGGTTTCGTGTGTGCATGAAACTCCGAGTAACAAACATGAACTCATGAAACATGAATCCCATAATATAATATGCAAAAACTGAACTTGCAAATGATAGCTCGTAGGCTTGTCTGGGACTGTGTTTTGAATAGATTCTTCAGATAATGTATTTACACTGCCACGATTTTGTTATGTGATACATTGGAAGTATGTAAGTCTAAACGATAGATATTTCATCATTACATTGAAGATATAATCTTGAAAAACTCCTTCGTCAGATGGTATGTTGCTTCTTTGAAGGTTAGAGACGCCAATAGCGCAAAATTACTGTACTACTATACAGAAAAAAAGAAAGGGGGTTGAGGCGTTTATCCCTGCAACAATATTGTATTATCCGTTTTTGATATAGTATCCGCATGACCGTCTTCCAACAGTTGGAACAAAGATACACATGCTAAAGCTAGACTGTTGAAGCCTGCTTGTTAATCACATTGAACATCACTATTTATCCTCACAAGAGTCTATGTATATTGCTTATGAACAAACCACAAAAACAACCAAAGTAATTATGTAGCTAAACTATACAAAGTAAAGGATGGTTAGTATATTGTTTGTGAAGGCATAGTGTTAAGACATTACTGGTTCCTTCAAGGTTGTTGACTGTTTAAATACATTATCCGATTGTCAGTTGTAGAAGATATGAAATATGGCATCTGTTCCTTCATCACAAAAATACATATAAGCAAAGGACTTCTTTATCAACTGGGATATAACATGACATGTAAGACAAACAATCACGTGCACCATCCCTTTTTTCCATTGCTATTTGAAATCATTTTCCCAATATATATATATAAGAAACTGATTTTTTAAAATTCTGTATGTACGAAATTATACTGGTGTTTTGCCTTCCACTGCTGGTGTTGTTTCGATTCCCGTAATGGACTCATCCTGAAACAAAAGAATAGGAAGTTGTTCTATTGCAGATAGCGTGATTCCAAACATAACAATATGACCATTTTAATTGCATGTCAATTATGCATTTGCTTATTTAAAAAGTGCAACATGTATCGCTCATTTCTTATAATGAGATGGTATAATAACATGTTGATGTAATTTGAAGTATTTGAAATTATAAACTATTGACACTATTTTACTTGTATACAATGCTATTGATTGAGTAATCATGATTTACATTAAACAAAGAGAATACGTCAAGTTTTAGAGATTTAAAATTTTTAAAAACACAAACCTCAATTGGTGCTGGGAAATGCCACTGGCTATGTAATTTTTATTGCATATAATAACATGTAATACGACATGGAGTACCAGGACACTAATACACAATTTGCTTTGATGCGTTGAGAGTTCTTGCCACCGATACCACAAATGCATGATGTTTTATAGAATTTCAATGAAACCACGTTGGTTACTTATATTGAAGATGTATAATCCCAAGGGTAATGTCGAGGGCACTAGTAAATATTGTAAAAGTTGTTGTTATTATCCTTTGTAATTCGAGCTTCTGTTGAATAAATATTATTAGTAATACTTACTTTCATGAGATACATGTTGTATTTGTTATAATTACTTAATGTCTTTTTCAACATGCCAAGGCTAATGACGACTGCCACTCAGACATTACATTTTTACATTGTGTCATTGCTTTCCAGGGAATAAGAATAGTCAAACCAAAGGACAGACCAGCGCCTCTACCAACACACACTAATTATTGTGATAACTGTTATTACTGATAATGAATGGTTATTATGTCCAGATTAAATATTTGAAAACAATTTTCTAATAAGTGAAAAGAACTTGTATTACGTTTTTTTCATTCCTTGTTGTGTTCTCTGTTTAGCATTTTAAGTAACTTTGAAGGAGTCAATTTAACTTATATCTCTTTCGTAAATTTCCATTTCCATAAGCAAATTACAACAATATGAACCTCTTGTGAAACATAAGATAAACAGATACTTCATGATAAACAAGTGTTCTGCAAATTGTTGTTTACATAGATGTGTTTCTAACATGAAATACCCAACGTTATATGAGTTTGAAGCTCAAGGGCAAGCTGTGTCTATCTGTATCTAAACACTTATATCATCCCCCCTTTTATGATGCAACTCTGTTATACAAATTGTCTCAAAATTAGGTTGACAACGAAAGTACATTTGAATGAGCTGAAACTGTATAAATAAATAAACTTTAGATACTTGTACTCAATAATTGTAAACTTAATTAATGTTATAAATCAAAACTTTCAAAATATATTTTCAGAGGTTAAACCCACAGACACCAGATAATGTCTTGACTGATTATGGGGCCTTCATGTCAGAAGATTCCTGAAGTAGCAATCATTGTTTGATAATGTGTTATCAGAGAAGATAGGATGGAGAAATATCAAACGCTAAGCGTTACCTATGGCAACTAATCGAGTGCAAGCAATTGAGATCATTGATCTTGCAAAAACGACCTCAATTCTATGGAAAGTTCAAGAAGTTATTTCCTTTACAGTTTAATCACTGTGCGAAGATAATTGAATGTAAACTGATTAAATGCCGCGTTATTATATGCAGGAAAATTAAAGATTTGACGGGGTAATCTGACATTTGAAGTTGATAAATACTTTGGTAAGAAGTGTGTACTCAATCCTGCTCTGAATAAGGAATATTAAGTACATATCCACTTCTCTCAGTCAATGAAAACGCGTGTAGAGTATATACTCTACACGCGTTTTCATTGACTGAGAGAAGTGGATGCCTAAAATAAACTCTAGAAAGATCCACTTTAATTTATCTCACTGATGTGAACGATCATCTTAAGGTAAGTTTAAAGACGAATCGCTAAACACGAGAACAGGTTTGTTCTGTCCTGAATGGTAAATAGTGTTACATCTTCACAGTTTTTGTGTTGGTATCTGTACAATCTGACAGAAGCATTATCTACCAGTTTAAAACAGCAAATTTCATTCAGATAACATTTCACTACTTTGGGTTATTTTCATTAATAAAATTGGGTTATATTGGTGTCATGATTGATATCAAATTAACACTATTGAGATACAATCAAGTATTTGCCAATACAGACTTTCCGTATATATAATAATAAAAATAATAACACTTTATTGTACACAATACAATGTACAATGGAAAATCGGTTTTTGCATTTTGCACCCGGCAGCAACAGTGCAGCTCGAGTTCAAGCGTTGTTTTGTCCTTATAATCCTGAGTGTCAACGAAGGAAGCAGCAACTCCCATCTTTTAACGTCTTTTGGTATGACGCGACCGGAAATCGAATCCCGGTCTTCCGGGTGATGAGCGGACACTCTACCAACTGAGCTACATCCTGGGTAATATATATATACACATATCGTTGTCCTATAACTTCACTTCAGCATGCAACCCCGTTTTCGCGATACTATATCAATGTCATTGATTTTTTAAGGAGATACTCACCAGCCTGTTTTTTTAGTTCAATGTTGAACGTAACGAGTTCTGGTGAGTCTGAGATGATCTCTGCCACCAATACCTTCAGATTAATGATAATAATCTATGATTACATTCTTAATAACGTACTTGCTGATATGTCTTTAGTTTCTGATATTACTATCCACTGTCATAACGTACTTGATGCAGTAATATGAGTTCTCATAGTATGTCCACCTGTCGAATGTTTAGTTTTATATATATGTTTTTGCAAATACACATTTGTCCCTAAATAGTTGTTATTAGATGCTATTAGATGGATCAGTTCGTACAGTCACAACCATAGATAAATAATACAAAATGTTTGAATTAAATTGTTATGACATATGTTAAACAGGGCACATATTGTTAATGTACTATGTTTTTTTATAACAATAAATGTTGGGATATATGGGAATAAATGTTCATAAATGATATTTTTTAAAACTACCTGTGGTGTGGATACCGAAAAGAATCCTGCTCTCGACAGCAAGGCAATTCAACTCATTTGATTAAACATTGTCATTCAAATGAATATATGACTTTAAAATGTCAAATAGTTTGTTTAGCACATGGCAAGCATTGTCTATGAGTACATTTGTACCTTGATTTCAAGGGTTTGTCTTCAATCAAGAGTTTTGAATATGCTTCTTTGACATCTGAATCAGATCTGGAATTGAATATGTTCGATATCAGTCATACTATATTCATCAAATATGTAGGTCGATAATAACCATCTTGTTTCAGATCTATTATCGAGGCATTCTTATTTATTCATATACTAATTGTATAACTCTATAATAAATTAAAGTTCCTATTGTAGATTAGTCTCCAGGACAATAGTCCCACCTTCCTTTTCCTTATATTACTCTCGTCATATTTACCAGATGGAAACCCTTGTTAGTTAGTTGGTTCTTCACAACTCCATTAATCCTGTACACTTTTATTGTTATCACCAATGTATTTATGATTTAATTTTCCAGAAGTTGTTCTTGCTACCTGTTGCATATAATAATAGTATTGTAAGGTACGGTCTATATGGTGAATTGATGAGGAAGTTGTTGTTACTTTTCGTGCTGGACCCATATTTTCGAAGCTCTCTTAGCGCTAAGATAGTTGTAAGTCAATTGTAATGTATGACACTTACACCTATCTTAGCACTAAGAGAGATTCGAAAATAAGGGTCCAAGACAGTAAATGTTTTCTTTTGAGATGTTCATCAGTGTTTCTCTATCACACCTACATGACCATCGTGGTACCGTTTGCTACAAGTGGTCACGTGCTGCAGATTTTAAACTTAAAATCATTATTTCAATACCTGAAATCTCGAGCATCTCCACACGAGTGTCTTCTTCCAGCTAAACTATGTCAATAAAATTCTTCATTGAAATAAATAAAACAATTTTATTTACATCCTAAACTCGATAGAGGATCTCAATGATTGACCAATAACAGTAAGTTGTTGGGATGAGATGGCCTTTATTATATCTTGGAGGCATAACTAGAATCGACCACAGATCGCTATGGTTTGGTGATAAATCTTGATCATCTTGCAGAAAGTCTGTTAGTCGTGGATGTTTATTTACCCTTGCAAACTAAAACTAACAGGTTATGGATCAATTCCGTTTTATAATTGGACAGATAATTGTCAAGGGTTGCTCAGTTGTGATCGGTGTAATAATGAAGACACACACACTCTATAAACAAGCATTTACGACTTACTATATTGAGATTATTGAAAAACCAAATGTGTCAGTTAAATGCCAAAATCTTATTTATTGCAGCTGAATTCCCATAAATTGAAATCTTAGGAATTGTAATACCTAAGCATGTTAACTTTTCTCTCACCTGCAATACCGTGTAGGCACCAACTGCAACAATGTTTGAAATATAAGATATAGTACAAAAGTAAAACCAGTGTCTATGAACCACACCCCTGTTTCGAGATAAAGTCTGAATGAACTACTTGAGATAATACAGAACATTGGTAGTTTGACATTCACGGTAAATGTATGTCCTTAAGCTTGCTTCGGGATGAAAACTAGCCTATATAGCTATATACCTGCATCAGCATTTACTTGAGTTTAATATATACAATTTAAGTTTTATAATAGAAGTAAATTGGCATCAGAGGAAAGCTAGTTTTAGCACCAAAGTTTGATTCGGTCTGAGATTACAAGGGAAACCTCACACTATAATTTCCAAATGATCTTCAATTTGAGAACATTTTGCAATGGTGAAATACGACATTTATTTATTAACAAAATCTAATCCGTATTTTCACTAAGTGAAATATAATGAAAGCCATAGTAAACCTCCATTTGTATACTGGCAACACTAATGATCAACAATATACGGGAAACTAAGGCTGGTAACGAAGTTTTAAGTATCTCTTGATAGTTTGCAGTCTTCTTCATTTAGGAGAATCATGAGGTTGATAGACTATATCTGGACTAATAGTTAAGCAGTAAGGGACTACGTCATCGCTTTAAGTGTACAGCAGGAGAGCTAAGTTTTTTTCTCGAATCTTAATAACTGCATCTGATAAACTAATTGAGGATCTGTTCAGGTCAGATGTCCTTGGTCAAAAGGGAAAGGAATTATGAATGTATCAGAATCGCTGCAATGATGTTATTTCACGAATTCATTTCAAAATGTTCAGATTGTTATATTATGATGATCACAGCCAGTTAAGTTCCATATGGGTGACTTTCAGTGGTATTGCAATAGTTTGTTAACTATTCAGTTTATTGGTTTTATCATTCAAAATAGTGTTCCATGGGGGATATCACTTGTGTGAGATCAACACCACACACAATACTATTGTCAGAGATGTACATTTTTAATTGAAAGTAATTAAAAATGACTTTGGATCATTAAAAGAATCCCCATCGTGTCTTCTGATATCAAACAAAACAATCGTTGTTTAAAGTTAAAAATAAGTTGCAAGCTTCGGATATTTGTAACTTTTATCAACTCGAATTGATATATTTGATTTCAGAAGTCACTTGATTGAGATTCTCGTTAACTTTTAGGAGTTGAAACTGACTTGATTACGCTCAGTTCGTTTTATGAAACAGAAAACAATATCATTTTCACTTTAATTTTTTCACTTTCATTTAATTGAAATATAGATGTTAGTTCAAATCTAGTTCATGTTTATTGTCGAAATTTGCTGATATGCTAATATTATTGCTGTAATTTGGTGCTCTTTATTGCATGTTTCAATGGTGAAAACCGTATTGATTGGATAAAATACAATCAGTTATTTCTTTGAGTGAAATAACATGAAGGCCATAGCAACTCCTAATTTGTTTATTGGCAACACTAAGGATCAATAGTCTAGAGGAAACGAGTAACAGGGGTTGGTAACAACGTTTAAAGCATCTCTTGATAGTATGCAGTCGATCAGTCAGGAGAATCAAGTGGTTTATTGACTATATCTAGACTACTAATTAAGTGGTTAGTGACTTCGTGATTACATTAAATGTACAGCTGGAAAACCCAGTGTTTTCATCGATTCCTATCTCTGATTCTTTTTTACTATAAACCTTTATACTGGACTTCAAATGCTTATGAATAATCTATAATAAAGTTGGTCAATATGATTAACACCATATGACAAAATGATGTAACAAATACCTAGCTTAATATCAAACAAGTATATAATGTCATTCAACATTTAGGAACATTTTAATGAAAATGAATACTTACGGAATGTTGAGACATTGTATGAAGTAAACAAGTGCTAGTAATTCTGCTTAATTTTCCTGCAACCTGATGCCCGGAAAATGCTATGTTTTTACACAACGATTAAATGGACATGAATAATAAAAATATAATAATAAATAATACTATTTGTTGATACCATTATTTTTTATTTCTCATTTAAAATATTCTACTAACGGATTTGATTTTCGTTAACAATTCAAAAATCTTAATTTCAAAGGATATTGGACGTATTTTGGTTGTCAACAGCCTTTGTCGTTTCTAAAACCTGCATCGAGGCAGTGTGATTGAATAAATTGTTTTGACGTTTTTTTTATTTTATAAAACGAGTTTGCATCTGTTGTCTCTTGTTACAAGGAAACGTTACTATTAATTTGTAAATGACAATTTCAAAACTAATTTGCTGGTTTCAAAATGGTTTAAATTATCCCTGAAACAGATTTAATAAGTAGTGTATTCATTTTCGGCCATGGATTCGTTTTACTATTTTACCGTGAATTTTAATAGTAGTGTAACTGTTATGGGGTTGAACATATTTGTATTAATCGGATTTGTGATTAATTACGAAATATAAACCATTTATGATATGTTGTCATCCTATTCAGCAATAGACACATTGCAAATACAATTTTGCAGATTGGATTATAACCAACAAAAGTTGAGCAAGTAAAGTTGTAACTCTGAAAGTTAAAACTGTTATGATAGAAATATCATTTTGTGTTTTTGTTCGAGATAGAATGTAGAGATAATTTTTATTTAGGCTGTTCTTTCACTGCGTAAATATCTAAATGAATTGTAGTACGTATCTTGTAACATTTTGATATTCAGACACGTTCAGCAGTAAACTCGCGTATGTAAGCAGTGTAATGTTTTGTTGACTAAATTACAGCTGTTCACGTGTTAAATTTGACAACCCCAAGAATGCATGTCTGGACATGAAATGACAACCACGACGATGTGTCACCATCTGCATAATTTAATACTAACTAATGTATCTATGTCTATCTCAAAGTGGTACCATGTAAAATGAAAAAAGAATGCACAACTAAAAGCTCTTTGGCCATACATTGTTTCGTGTCCCTTTCACGTTATACTTTATTTACCAGTTTATATATATGTGTACTGTATATGAACAAGTCAACTGCATTTAGCAAATCGTTGTAAAATCTGACACTGACTCTTATGAATGCTGTGAATGGCGGTGCCAAAGGTGAGGCTGTATATGCTATATATTTATATTAATACTTTGTGTCATCACTTTTAGGCAGCTATTCGATCATTTTATTGCATTCACATTGTCCTTTAGATTTTGACATTTCAAATTTACGAAGCTTAATCTATTTTATCTGGCCATTTTAGTAGACGCTTAGAAAGCAAATCCCATTTATCATCATGTGAGACAGATGGCCTATTCTCAACATTTTTAAAAAACGCTGTTTTTTTTGGGCCACATTCTGTTAATTACGTGTCACTGATTGTTAGTACCTTTGCCATAACGTCACACTCGTGCTGTAAATTGAGTGTCAATCCATGTAGTGCTAATATACGTTATACGTTCATACGTTATAGAAAATGAGACCATTATGTTACTGTAATTTCATTTCATTGTCATTAACATCGTTGTTCATGTCTATAGGTTCATCTTTTTCCTTGGCATTGATTGGAAACCCGGATGTGGAGAGAAGAGAGTACATGAGACGACTCTTTTACTTTGTTCGTTCTTAATGATTAGTCCCACATTGTTACCTTGAGATAAATCTGAGACGTGGGGGATTTATCCCTCAGGCAGCAGTGACATTAACAATATTACAGCCAATGTATATGGTTGGTACATGTATAAATAATTATACCTAGATATTAAATCGAGTCAGCATAGGAGGTCCCGCATAGGAAACCATCGTCTTACATACTTTATGGATGGATTAATGATAATAAAATATGACTGTGATGTATTTGAAAAACAATCTAACCATTCAATTCCTGTGTTGTGAATGGTCAATGCGCATATTTATAAATCAACATATGTTCATCAGGGAGAAAGTTGCACATGTTGCTGCATTACATCCACAAACATTATCGGCAGGCATGCCAATGAATCAACATAAAGCTTAAACAAAAGTGGCTGTGACAAGTTAAGACAGGAGGCACTTCCAATTTGTCGGTAGGACACTGTAATCAGGCCAAAAACAAAGTATTTAACTGTAGAAATATCAACTCTCAACTATTGCAGTTTCAAAGGTACTTATATTGGTCAGAGCCTTGTCATAGACACAATCTCAAAAGTAAAAAGTTAATATAAAAAAGTATTAATTAACTCTATTGTTGTGATAATTGTAACTTTGTGCAAGAACCTTGATTTATTCTTGATAATGGTAATTCTGAATATAGCAATACTATTTAGATGGCGAACAAGAAGTTATATGTATCATCGATTTTATATTTGTTAAAATTCCAACATAACACAATTGAATTTATCGTTTCCATATTGATAATCTACCAACTGAGAATTAGTATTAATATCATTTCATGATCTCATATGATAATGCAAAGATGTGACAATATCGAGCAGGAGAGAGGTAGCCTAGTGTATCTCACGTTATGAAATAAGAAGCACTTTACTTCGTAGGGTTTTGTTAGGACTGTGCATAGACGGCATAAACAACATATACATGCATGCACTATTCAAGTTTCAGTAATCATACAGTGTAATCGAGATATGTCAAATAGTCTAAGACGAGTACATACATAACATTTGCATCCATTTAAAAACTGCTGTTTTGCTACTGTACGTTCTTAATGAAGCAGCAGTCGTATTCCCGAGTCATACACTGAAATTAATCCGCTTTCATATAAGTTATTCAAACCATCTGCTTCTATAACAGTCATTAGAAAAATGTATAAGATTGTATTGTAATTATGCGAGGGTGTGCTCACTTTGAGCTGCATTGATTAATGATATAGGATTTGTGTTGTCAACATTTTACGAACGTCATAAGAAAATAATAAATATATTGAACCATCCCTTTGAGGAAAACATCCAATTCTGCCTGAAAGCCTTGTGATAAATGATCAAACTGACATCGAACTTGTATCATATAACTCATATCATTCATGATATTTATAATATCATTGATGTAATGATTGATGGTGAATTCAGACACTTAATCCAATATAAACATTACATAATGTAATTGAGTCAGAAATTATATATTTTTTAATAATTGACATAGTAGGGACGCAATTAATATCCCACCAAAATCGTGTAGTAAAATTCCTAACGAAAAGACTGTAAAAATGTGTGCTGTGTTTGATGAATCGTGTTCAATAAACTAAACTTAACATGTTCATTCACTACAGGGAGTTAAACGTCAGAAGTGGATGTTTCAAGAAGTTTATTTTAGGCATAGACTTTTTGTGTCATTAGATCCGTCACTTGGAAAAGTGTCCTTGTGAAAAAACACGTGTTCTCCACAGCTTTTAGTCATGTTCATAGCAGAATTGGGGACACACTTCTTTCCAAAGCACTTGCAAATTTTAAATGTCATTAATTTTCAACATATATTGGCACAGCATGTAATCAGGGCACATTCAATAATCTTAGCATCGTGATTAACTTTAAAGGAAATAACTTGTTTAACTTTCTACAGAACTGAGGTCGTTTTGGCAAAATCAATGATCTCAACTGCTTGCACTCGATCAATTGCCATAAGTAACGCATAACGTTTGATATTTCCCCGTCCTATTTCCCCTAATAACATATTATAAAACAGTGATTGTTACTGCAAGAATCTTCTTAAAGGCCCAATATCCAGTCACAAAATAAATTGGTTTCTTCAGGGGTTTTGATTTAAAGTATTCATTTAGTTTGAGGAACCATTCTTGTGGCTGTGTCATGTGCTCTACAGGTCTTCCTATCTCGTTTTCAGGTCGTTCGTCACTGATCAGACTGTAGGCAGGTTCTGTTCTGTTAGAGTAGAATTATTCATAGTTATTTCCTGCTTCAATGATTCACGTATTTATACCTGTCACAAGTTCATTCTTATGTATTTCAGTTGTTGAACTGATTTTGAGACAATTATTTCACACAGTATTAACATCCTGAAAAAAATGATAGAAGGTGCCAGTATAGGGCCGAGCTGTAGTGTAGATTAATATTGTATACATAGACGGCACTCACTCTGTTTGATAGCCTATCATTCTGGTGGTGACAATTAGGTCACTATCTTGACAATGAATCCATTATAGTTCACGCCTTTGGTTGGTAAGGGTGCCTGTCTGTCCTTTGGTTTGATTATTCTAATTCCCCAGAGATAAATTTCACTGCTATATGGGAAATGGAAGAGTTATAATGCAAGAGTGATAGTTAAAGCAATACAACTGTAAACGAGTGTGACAGTCTCTTCATAAACTATGACTCAGGAGACTTGAGTCCGTTGTTCATACCGTAAAAAGATTGTGACAACTAATATGAATTTTGGGAGTTGCACTCATTATTCATGAATAAAAGTATTTAAAACACGGGGTTAACTTTAGTTTGACGTGGCCATTTTCTCACTCTCACTGAGCATGTTCAATCTCTTGAATAATTTCGAAAATTAAACTCAGCTCGTGTCCAAAGCAACGCTGATTTTATAAACGTTGACAGTGAGTGAATTGTTTGAAAACCAAACCTAAACAAACCTCGACAATAAACATCCAATGTCTTTATAGTCAGAGAGTCGCCTTGTGTCGTTTCATATCATATGTCCTACCATCTGTATGATTTATCCAATGTAGTGCTTCCTGCCAGATGAATATGTTTTCTGTTAGAGGACTGGTTTGTCATGTCTCTATGTGGTCTAGTGGTCAGAAAGTCAGATAATAAGGTGATTATTGTCCAGCTCACGCTAGTGCTGCAATAGTGTTCTGGCTATGTTGACAGCCATGCACCCCTCCTACGGACATTTCATCCTCTCTGTTTTGTACTCTTCCTGTGCTGCCCTTTTCAGACTGCAGACAAATAAGGAATAGAATTGTTTGTCTTCCATGTCATATTATATCCGAGTTGATATTGAAGTCATACGCATTGACATTCTTGTCAGAATAAATTGTGATGTTCAATGTGAATAACTAGCGGGCTTCAACAGTCTAGCTTTAGCATATATAGCTTTGTTCCAACTGTTGGAAAAAGATTATGCACATGCAGAAGCAGATTTAAATCGTTGCATGCGTAAATTGTTAATCCCCTTTACTTTTTTCAATATAACTGAGACAATATTTTCACAAGCATACTCAACCAAAATATACATCACCAACAACAATATAAGATGTTTCAATCCATGAGTTATACATGTCATGTCTCCAGAATTCAACATATGTAAACTTGTTACCTTTTTGAACATTATCTGTTTATATTTCTAAATGACGCACATGTAAACAAATCATTTTTAATCGTCAAAACTAAAACAAAAAGGAAAATAAAAAATGAAATTATGATTGTTTTCTGTCAGAGAGTAATGCTGTGTCAATGAATTAAACAAAAATATGTATATACTTAAACATCCTTTTTTACTTGAATATCTGTATTTATATCAACAACACCTCTTACTACTTGCCTTTCCATATTTCAATAGTTCCTACCAATATGTATTTTTGAAGACATATAAACCGGAAAGTATAAGACTCTTGTTACTGAAATCGTGAACACTCCTAAATCTATATGCTAAAGACCTTCAAAATCGACTTTATCAGGCAGCAATATTTTGATAATAACTAGAGGTGACATTTCGTTTGCACGGCAGTGAATATAAGTAAAGAAACATATCATGAAAGAAAGGTGTATTACCAATAAGCTGTAGTCAGAAGAAGTTGCAATTAGTATACTGTGTTCCTATTATATGTATATGTTGTGGTATACACAGCAAGGATAAAGCAAGGCTCGTAAAACAATGTTATTCTTGTCAGACTTGTAGTTTGAGTTTGCCTTCTTCTCACCCCCACTGAGCACATACCATCTCTTGGATAATCTCGGGATGAAATTACTCTAATGGTTAATTCAAGCGACAAATACTTGTTGCAAAACTGAACTTTGTACTATTTTTAGTCATGCTTTAATCTTTAATTACATTTCTTCGACATATTTCCTGCACAGCAAGACCAGGTAATAAATCAATTTTCAATATTCAAAAGTAATCTTATGTCGTTGTCTTCAATTCTACATGTTTTGTCAGAAAAGGTAGTCGTACTAGAGAAATATGTCTTGTGCTAGAGGGTCAAGTATTTCCGTCTTTATGTACATTTTGGTCAGGTAAGTGAGGAAATGCTGTGGGCAAAAGTCAGACAATAACAATACCACTGTCATCTCACGCTGCTGCTCTGCTGTGAGAACGTCTGGAAAATAGCACAACTCCAATATAGTGTTCATTTCATCCTTTCTGGCTTTCTTACTTCATTTGTTGAAATGTTGTTGATGTGTTCATTAACTCGGTTTACATATTTAGTTCATGTTTCATTGAATACATGTTAACACTAAGCGGTAATAATCAAATAAATAACAAAATAGATCCTTTTATATGTACATTTTAGCTACATAATTACTCTGGTTATACAATGTTTTGTTCATCTGTAATATACGTGTACATTCCTGTCCTTGAGGGGCATATAGGAACGGCATATACATACGTAAGAACAGGATGATTTTCTGTAAAACAACGTCTTTAATGTGAAAATACATGACGTTTCAGAGTATATATCAATGTACATTGTGTATCGCAAATCCACATTGTATACAATTATCATGCATGTTCAATCTTCCTAATTGAATTTCCTCACCATTGTTTTGTTTGCTGTTAAATGTATCCACATTTGTTATTTCTACAGAATCCACCTGATAAAGAAGTAAGTATATATTCCGAAAGTTCGTATATTTTCACATTAAAGAAGTTGCTATCAAAAATATTCTTCCAGTTCGTATATTCATTATTGTGAGACGAATTTGCGTTGTTTGTTGTGATTGACTAGCGGGCTTCACCATGAAGAAGGTCATACCAGATACTATATTTTAAAAAAAGGATAATTAAAAATGGTTGCATGCGTAATGCCTAATCTCCTTTACTTTTTCAATATAACTGAGCAACCACTTTCGCTGCCATGCTCAACCAGTTGATTTGACATGAATCGTACAATAATTGAGTGCTTTTGGCGTCTCTAAGACTTCAAAGATACAACATACGATCACACAAAGTACCTGTTCAGGAATAGATCTTCAATTCAATGATGAAAGATCTATCGCCAAGTCTTACATAATTTCAATTATATATCAAATAACAAAATCGAGGCGCTGATAATACCCTATCTAGCGAATATATCCACGCTATGTACTGTTCAGACAGGCCTCAGAATAATCATTTGCTAGTTCAATTTAGCACATTGTATAAGGACGTCAACAGAGGAATTGACTTTCATCTACTATACTAACAGGCAAATAACGACACCAAAATTAACATGAGATTTGTAATCCATGAGTAATCAATATGACTAAAACAAGTAGCATCATGTCACAAGAATCAATTGAAACTAAATCTCAAATTAGTTGTTCATGTTTCACGCTTTAACAATATGATCGTTTTTAATATCGTTAACTACATGTAAGAAACAAACATTATTCATTGGCTTTTTATGACCCCCACACTAATGAATTCAAGTCCCAGCAGATAAGTTATGTCAACAACATTTTGATAACTTGACATTTACATCTTTCTTCAGTTCTTACATTATTTCCATACAATTTGTCAAAATAATTTCGAAAAGCGATTTTAGCATCAAATGTGTGTTGGAACAAAAATAAAGAAATAAGTATCAGTATTTTTTTAATGAAAGTATGAATACTCTTCACAAGACCAATACCTATAAAAGACATTAAACACAAACTTTTTCAGGCAGCAATAATTCGTTTTTACTCTGTGAAATTTCAGCTACCTACCGAAAGGTGTTCACATATCTTAGTGCAAATATCATGTTATTCAACATTCATTGGAACGTCAATAAAAATTCATATACAACGAATCATCCACGAGTAAAATAATCATTCTCAGACATGTTCACAATTTAATCCTTCATAGATGTTTCTTCCAGATCATCAGTGACGTATTCTCCCGAAACGAACATTACTAATCAGCTTATTTGTGCCTCTATGAGATGAAACTGACACTACTGAAAGGAAATTACATGAGTGATGTCAATGTCTCCTTTCTTATCCTGTCATGATAATAATACTCAATCAATGCAGTGTATGTATACCATTATGTAGCGGAGTATCATTAAGAGACAATTGTAACAAGATGTTCATAATACATCCAGTGTATTTAGATTAACCTGCCGGATGTAACCCGCGTCGGACTGTCGCCTGTCCTTATTGGACGTTTATGGTTCTCAGTATCTAATGATCCAAACATCCAGCACTGACAATGCATCCTCTGTACTCTAATTTCGTCCAAAACCACTGTCATTATAGAGAGTCTAATTAATTGCCCTGCATACCACTTTTGTTATTGCGTATTTCAGGACTGTTTGTGTAGTATATAGTAGAGTTATTAGCATCCTTGTCACAGTCTTATTTTGTTGAGGGGGCGGGATAGCGCAGTGGTTAGCGCGTTCGGCTTCGGATCAAGAGGTCAGGGGTTCGAATCCCGCCCCGCCTCGTGGAGTGAAAATATCACTTTCTCACTCCACTCGATGAGAAAGAAATGATATTCGGCAAAAATAATGAAATAGTCTCTATATCACAACAACGTTTTATATAAAGCGAGTAATTGTTTAAATCTTATATAAGAAATTGAAGATCGTTGTTGTGCTTTATCGTAGAAAAAACATAACAGAGACCGTAAAACACTCAGGGCCGCCCTGCTTAGTTTTATTCTACGATAATGCACGCCAAATCGTCTTCTATTTATAAAATAAAGTGTATACATTTCTTTAAAATCAAAATACATATTCCACATATTTTAAGAAAGAGTCTAAATTATCATAAAGTACCATACATATAATTGTAGTGAGCGTTTTAATTTGGCAATGCTATTTATAATGAGAAATATCTCTTGTTTTTACAATAATTAAAATTGATATCTTTTCCATATTAACAATGAACGTGTTTACATAATATGATTATTTTTGGGTCTTCTAAAATAAACACAAGAACTCATATGCTGAAATTGAGCTGAATTGCTATATAACAAAATAATAGAACACATCTGACACAGCTGTGAAATCCTGTAAACTTTCGTAACAAGTGTTACCAAAAACTTTATCATTTAATATTGATGAATTAGGAATTCTGCAAATTGCCAATATCTTGGCAAAGGCTTCGATTTTCCAATTTTATGAAAAGACATCTAAATCAATAGATCCTCAATGTTATTGAGTTATAAGTAGCAGTGATCCGAATCAGTACAACACACTTAGCTATCCATCTGTATACGACTTATTTGATGAAATAACGTAGTCACTAACAGTTTAATTATTAGTCCAGATAGAAGCAAACACATTTTGATAAGTTTGAATATAGATAACTGTAGACTTACAAGGGATGTTTTAAATGTCGCTATCGCCCATTCTTAATTCAAATTACCCTAGAGGTTATGGCTGTTTCATGTTATTAGTTAAAAATCGATATGCCAGTGCCAATATCCTCCTAAACTGCAGAATAATTACACCATTACTGTGAGTTCAATAATTCAAATAATAATATCAGTAGTATCACTGCATTTTGAACGTAAAACATGACATAAATATAATATTGAGCAGAAATGTGTTTGTTGTTTAAAGGATTCTATCTGTGCAGTGAAATGTGATCCTGTGTAGGTTAATTGAGATTTAGTATAAAAAATGAAACCTTTAAATGTTATTGTTTTCAGTTTAAGAAAAGTTTAAGTTTCGGGAAAATGATCTCCTAACATCTTCAGGCAAAGACAATGATTTGGAACTTAATACCAGTATATATAAAGTTCAACTTGTGCTTCAAATTAATCAGCTCAAGTCAACAGATGTGCCTTCGGTTTCAAATTACAATATATAAAACAGTAAACATAAGATGGTTTGTACTGGATATTGTACTAGAGAACAACAAACTCTTCTATCATCTTTATGACTTTGATCCTAGAGTTAAATATATCCTTATAAACCTTATCCTGAAACAGGCATGTTGTAGCTTATAATTAATTAGAGGATGATACAGATACATTGCTTCATTTGCTGATGCCAGTTAGTTGGAATTCAACTGCTTTAAATGAGAGCTTAAACAGATATATATTGTTTTCTTCAATTCAATTATATGGTTTTATATGATTCATTTAAAAGTGTGTGATTCTTCAAAATAATACTCACCCGATCTGACCACACAAATATTATATTTATTGAGCTTGATTCATTGCATACAAATAATGAATAAATACATGTCTACAACTATCAAACCATCAGTGGAACGCTCAAGGTTTATCGCCAATCCGTAGCGATCTGTGGTCGATTCCAGGGGTGCCTGTGAGAGATAAGGTTTACCACACTACAAACCCTAGCTTTTCTAGATCCTAGCCAACCTGTTAAGCGCCAGGTATACAATCGATGCTGGTTTCGAGTGTACAATCAAGTGAAGAATTTCAATGAAGTGGTTTCTAGACACGTTTCAGCTTGAAGTAGATGCTCCAGTAGAGATGCACGAGATATCAGGCTTGACATTTCAATTTGCAGTTTTAAACATGCATACCTGTAATTAAATGCAGAAGCAGGTAAATGAGTTCAGCTTAATCAGTATGTCAAACTTTAGGTGATTATACAAAATTGTTCACGCAAGCTTAAGGTGATTGTGACAGTTTGATGAATATCGGTTGTCATTGAACTAGCATCCATATCATAATCATACTTCTCACAGCATAACTTTTCACATTCTGTTTTGTGATTTACCATGTATTGGCACACAAAGGGACGAATTATTGTAGATCAATTTCGTTTTGCTCTCATCATCAGCATGTATATTGCTCAAAATGTACAATCCAACAAACTATCAAGTATAAATTCATAAATTTGCACCTTATGAATCTGAAATTTATGAAATATTAACAATCATTTCGTCTTAAAAACACATTGATTGGAAGAAAGATACACATATACATTAGGGAAGAGCTTGTGAATTTTGTGGAGAAAAGGAGCGACTAAGATGATCTCTTTGTAAGTTCTAACATAAGTTTTTGTACAACGTCTTCGTTTATATGCTCATACATCCAGAATGTTGTTTTTCATATCAAAGAATCATAGAAAGTACAATCTATTTTACTGAGCCAACATGAAATAATATGACTTGTCATAACACGACGGTCTTGTGTTTTGTTTAGCGCGCAGACAGAACTTACATATTGGAATTTTGTATACAATCACTTTTGCAGATGGCGCAAGCATTGACTAATGTAACCATGCATGGAACATATTACAATATGAACCCAGATTTGAAAGCTGGGGTATGAGGTAACTTTAATAATATGACTTGTACACTGTGTATGTTCAATATGTGTAATATTCCTATTTACAATCTTCCTATGATGTGTTGTTGACTTAGAAAATAGAAGAGTTCATTAACAGTAACTTTAATATCTAAATTTCCGAGGATATTGCATATGGAGAAATATGTTTTATTGACATTCTTCATTCATTGCTATTATCAGTTGTCAGAGACCCCTGAACATTCTTGAGAAATGATCCAATAGCTTACGTATCGCCTACTAATTACAAATATCAGACAGTATGGTTACTTTAATTAATACTCTTTTACTTAAACTTAAATTAACGGATGGTTGTCATTGAGGTATTCCAACTATGAAGTTTTCATTTATGAGTAATAGTCCATAAATTCGACAGACACGTCAATTTTGGTTAATTCATTAATTGGTCATAGTTACTTCATTTAACATAATGAAATAAGTGTTTGAAAGCATAGATATTGATCATGTCAATGCTCTGAATGACATTCAATGTAAAGATGCAATTTTATAACATTTCAACCATTTAAGTGACTTTGAGAAAACAAAAGACTATGACATCGAAACTCCAAGACTGTGGGGAGCATTTAAAAACTGCAAATATAAAAAAGTTTTAAAACATTAGAAAGTTTAAAATGGCTTCTAGGACTCTTAGGCCCTAGTGAGCATCACGAGGGTTAAGTAAATCACAAAATGGTTTTTTTAGTTTGTACTTCTTTACTGCGCAAAGAATATCATGTGCATTTTTGCAACTTGCAACTATATGTCGGACCACTTTCTGCCAATTGTGATAACCATTACCTATATATACGGTTATAGGGTCGTGATGTTTTACCCTCTAATGAACAACATACTGCATAAACTTAAATACTAAAGGACACATTTTACACAAATTATAATATTATGCAAAAAAACGATCTACATGGTCTGTAAATATGAAATCGAATTATCACGAACACTAATTTATTTCAAACTCAAAACAAGATTAAGGATTTAGGTGCACGAAATGATGATAAAACAATTATATGTGATATGTGCGTATAACTCGTAGAATTTACATACGACACTGTACAATCTATTATGCCATATAATTTGATTCACAGGGGTACAGGGAAAATGGACTCATAATGTTTATGTCACAGTGACAAGACACAATTGACAAGAATTGAATATGGCAATGTGTACATTTCTTTATCATACTTTCATCTTTAATTAGGACTCCTCGATGGATCATGGGTTCATACGTTTGTTTTTCCATATCCCTCTAATCAGTTGGCAGCATAACATGTGCTAAAACGCAAGACCTGGCTTCAACATCAATGTTACTTATGTCACGGCGTAGTGTCCTCCTACATTTCTATATGTTGGACACATCATTTCACAAGAGTACCATGTATTGTGCACTGGTTTGTGGTCCCCTTTGACTCTTTGGTCTGGTCAATGAGGAGGTTCAGTGGTCAGCCAGTCGGTCAATAAGGTGACCATTGTCCAGCTCACGCTACTTCTACTGTGAGAACGTCTAGGTAGCAAGACTCTAATATAGTCTAATTACTTAATTGAGCTCGAGAATCACGCGTCTATTCTGCTGACTTTTCATCTTAGCCTTTCTCGATGCCTTCACAAAATGACTCTTGTCGGCAACGTTATATTTATTTAGTTGAGGTCAGTAGACTTCAGATTTAGAATAGTCCTTGATAACTTAAGGAGTTTTGACATCGTCTACAAATTGAAATTAAAACTGATTTATATATTAATCAACCAGGTAAAATAAATTATGCTGTGTATGCCCGGTTCATTTGATTTAAAATAAATTTCATGTATATCTGATATGACATGTCATCTGATCCCAAGACGATTTTCTGTATCACTTTTTTTTCAAGTCCCTGTTCTTAAAGTCAAGATGTTCATGTCAATTGAGGATCATATGTTGTTAACATTTACATACACAACGCAATGCATCTTCAGGAACCACTCCTACCTCAATAATACATGTATTGTATTGTGTATCCGTGTATTATGTATAATAATATGAAGTTAGTAATTAAGTATTTCCGTACTGGCCCAGTTACAGGTAATAGGTCCGCTGTATTGGCCCGATTCGCAGTAACTCAGCCACTGCGAACATACTTAATTAATGACAGTTTGATTAACTGAACACTTATCATTCTATTTGCACAATGCTTAACATCTCATTCATATTGAAATCATAATTATAAACAAGTTTTTTGAACATGGGTCAATGTTGTAAAGCGATATCGATGGGTCAAAGTTGTACACCTCTCTGTAAATATTGTACGTCTCGGCCTTCACTTCAAAGGAAATATTGATTTGTTAGTTGATCCTATTTTCAGATGTGATTTATAGTTGATATACGAGTTTTGTTAAGCTCATACACTGGTTCTCGTGGTCTGTTCATGTCTTGCCAACATGAGCGTGATATATAGAATAGTAGAGACAAATAATATTTAGAGGTTATAACATGTCATTTTCATACCATACCCCATATCAGCCCGAGACCCCCATATCAGCCCGAGGGCCGCAGGCCAGAGGGCTGATATGGGTCGAGGGCTGATATGGGGTATGGGATGAAAAATGACATGTTGTAACCTTTTTATCATATATCATACTTTTCTTCTGAAGCATGACAAAATATTTACAGAAATATTAAGAATTTGATGTTTCCATTCGAAAGTTTATAATTTCGGGGTTAGAAGATGAAATACCCTCCATTATAAATAATTGGTTTTTAAAAAATAAAAAAATATGTGAGCCTTGCCTCTTATTCAACCTTCAAATGGATATACTTCTAATTCAATGACTTAAAAGCGTTAACAGCATCCTTGTTAGGAGGCTACTTTGAAATGAGCAAGTTATTCTGACACTGCTTCGCTTGTGACGTTACTCTGTGTTAGCGTACCTTTGAGCAAAGGGATATCACTCTGACCTAACGTCACCCGGGCTGATATTGATATGGATTTGCGGACCGGGCTGATATGGCTGATATGGATTTTCGGACCGGGCAGCGATATGGGTGCGGTATCCTAACCTCTATCACACATGCAAAACATCCCATATCTTTGATAGGTATATGATAAACAAACTTATATAATACACTAGGTTGCATTTCCATGGCACCAAATAATACCTTTACTAGATAATGCTTTGTTCCAAATGTTGAACGACATGTCATGATGGCTCTACATCGAATAACGATAATCCAAAATATTGCAGATTCAAAGTTTAAAACCCTTTTTGTTTTTCCTTTTGTAAATAAGCAATCATTTTCGCCTGGTCAACGAATTAATTCCAGAGTAATTGTGTACTCTGAGCGTGTCAAAAATATACAAGTAAGTTCCTCAGAAATAGATGTTCAGTTTAATGACACTATCCATCTCATTGTCTCTCCTTCTCTCATTCGACTGCTAAATTCAGTATATCAAATAACGCTCATAAATCACAATAACTTGCATTTGGCAATAATTCGAGCAAAGTCTATACCTGTCTTGACTTACAACTTCAAGCATATCGGCAACCCTATCGGCAATCCCACATTTGTAAGAAAATCCCTAGGGATGAAAATAGTAAAAGCAAAATCATGTCAGTGCGATTAAAGCAATGTAGTATTTGTGCAATGTATTGCTTCGTTGATGTTTCGTTCTGGTCATCAGTAATATATTGTCCTGAAATGGAAATTAATAACGATTATGTTTATGTCTTTATGACTGATATTAATGCTTCTTTTCAAAAACTGTCAAAGGACTGAAATAAACGATTTGTGATTATCGTCACCTATTAAAGTAAGCTTGAATTGGTTGCTGCATGCAATACCCTGTTTCTCTAACGACCTCTTTTTGCCCTTAGTGTTTCGATCCACATCATTTAAGGCTATGAAGATACAACAGATATATTCGATTAGCAGCACTGACTTGGTAAATTTCCAATATACATCGCCCATCTACTGTGTATTTCACAAATTGATAATATCGTTTCAAACATATATCAAACACTGAGAGACCCCCATGTTGTACTGATTTCCATAACAACATTACGGCCACAATAAATCTCCTGTCTGAGATTGGCTTGCCCGTTCTGACCTGTCTGATCGTCGCCTATCCTTTCTGCAGTTTTATGATTCCACCTGTTATCTAAATCCGTTTCATTTAATGACGACTACGTATATGCACAGCCAATTATTAGGCCTGCCTACCACTTCAAAGAGATGATATTGTATTTGAAGAACTGGTAGAGAGTTTAGCATCTTAATCACACTCTGGAGGATTGCCTCTATTGTGTGGAAAGTAAATTTCAACTGCTTTCCACTTATAAGGTATGCAAAAACTGTCCTTTCGACGCCCTGATGGTACCACTCGTTATCTTAATGATCCAAACATCCAGCACTGGCAATATACCCTTGATATTCTAACTACATCCCAAACCTTTGCGTTTAATGAAAACTACGGGCGTATAGGCAGTCTAATTATTCGGCCTGCCAACCACTTCTCATATAGGATATTGAAGGCTCTTTGAGCATTAATTGGCGAGTGTTTAGCATCTCTATCACATAATATTGAGGATTGTTACCATTGTGTGAAAGATACATATGTGGATTGTTAAACGGTATCTATCTTGTAGGGTTCCTTATCTATCCATTGAATTTCACTGACATCAGAACATGAACAAAATCCATATCATCATAATATGACGCTCATCGGAATGTAACATTTATCATTCTAGCTTTATGCTTCAGGATATTTTGTAGAAAAGATTATACAGCAAAGTGATTTGACAACATGGATCCACATGCTCATATATGTTGAGTAATGGAAGCTTAAAGGGGCAGTAGCACGTTTGTTCGATGAAATAAGTTGATGAAATGTATTTGAAAAATAATGTTGCCAATAGTAAAACACCCTTCTCTTTTCGGAAAATCAAATTAGAAATGAGTGCACATTGTTCCGTAAAGCCATGGGAATCATTTTTGTCATTCAAAATAATAAAATGTGTTCACAATAAAATTTGGAATGGAATGGAATTTTTGCTTTATTTGCAACACCGTTACTGTCACTACAGATAAGTAAATATGAATGACATTAAGTATCATTATAAATGGGAAATTTGAACAAATACAATTTTGAGTAATGAAAGCTTAAAGCACTAGCACATGATTTCAGTCGTATGCTAGATTATTGTAGAACGACTACTTTTTATTTGCTTGAATGAGTCTTACATGTACATAACAGAATTCTGTCAAAATGATTGAGATAATGATGTCTCATTGTGTCTCTACCATCATGTACAGTGGTAAGACTGTATGTGAGTATTTCACTAGCCTTAATGCCTATTTCTCTTGACGCCAGATAATCTGTGACGTTGAGAGAATCACGATTAAGAAATGTTGCTTGTTGTACAGAGTATTTCACATCTGGCCTCATTTGATCCCTGTATATTTTTGGACGTGGTGCAACAGTGCGCCACAAGGTACTTTGAGCATTCCTGGATTACAATACCTTTATACCAGTTTAATGAATATATTTAGTTTTGTATATTTCCTTTGTTTCTTTGCTGATATGCAGATGTAATAAACCCCCCCCCCCCCCCCCCCCCCCCCCCCCCCCCCCCCCCTCACCGATTATGCTGCGTCTGCTTCATATATAAACAACTCTGTGTCAGATCCCGGTAGGATTATGCTAGCTGTGCGCGTGTTCAATTCTTTTTACGATTATACATCTGACATTTAACTTACCTTCCGTTCTGTGGTTGCAGTTTTCAACTTATATGTTATGTTAAAACTTTTTACAGTTTTTTTAATGACAATTTTATTACACTGATCCATTTCTGTTAAAATTGCCCCTTGGTGTTTTTAAAAAGGCAATCATATGTTCACGATCTTCTATTTATTGTATTCACATTTCAGAAGTTACATTAACATACATATTTACAGATTACTTCGTTCTTACCATTTAGTGTAATTATTAATTTAAGTATATATGTCAATAACATTTTGATTTGATAACAATAACCTATATTAACACATTACCACAATGACACTTGCATTGGCATCAGCTATTTAGATTATGATATTTAGTATTATGATAATTGAATAAATACATATAATCTT
The DNA here is from genome assembly GCA_936450465.1 of Gibbula magus. Taxonomy (NCBI): domain Eukaryota; kingdom Metazoa; phylum Mollusca; class Gastropoda; order Trochida; family Trochidae; genus Gibbula; species Gibbula magus. The sequence continues at coordinate 44,024,334 of OW388303.1, forward strand.
AATAGAAAATGTGTCTTATGTTATCATTCATCGTTTTGTAACATATACAATTTGTTTTCAAAACAAACCGCGTTAGTGTTTATAAGTGTTACAGGGAACTATATTACCCCTGACCTATTTCTGAGTGAAGAGGGCTTTGTGGCTATTTTAGTTTGCATAGCGGTGCAACCAGGTCAACACAGATTATCTGGAAAACAACTTCAATGTGAAAATACATGACGTTTCGGAGTACATGCTCACTCCTTCATCAAGTGGAATGTAGGCATTTTTAATCTTCAAGATTCTGTTTCACCGCCTTTGTTTTTGTTTACTATAAAATGTATCTCATTTTGTTATTTCTTTACATTCCACGTGATGAAAGAGTTAGTTTGTACTCTTAAAAGTGTATTTTCAAATTTATTGTTTACAATATACATTACAATTTAAACTAGAAGTTTGTCTTGGAAGAAGAATCTTGGATTTTGTATTTAATTGTACTGACCATATACTGTATATAACAGTGTTTGTCATAACAATGCATTTGTTTTGCTTCCCACAGTTTAAGTCCGCAGAGAGAACAAACTTATTGGATTACTTCAGGCATCAATTTCTGACGGCGCAAGTATTGACTAACCTGTTACAGTATGAGGTCAGTCAGGTAAACTGGGGCATGTGATCACTTTGATGATACTTAGTAAAATACTTACTTGTCTCATGTCTCAATATGTATATGTAGGCATATATGAACCACTGGTATGTGTGTGTCTCTGTTAGGACTTGTCTATATATGCTGAGTGAGGGTATAAGCGAGACAGTTATGTGATTCTGACCAGACTTAGCATTTTAATTAAGGTCATGCCGGATTCAAGAGAGAGGTAGGCTACAGCGGTGTCTGATTATAAGTTGTTCACAAAATTTTACTGACCCCACGAGAGCAGTTTGTTTAATATAAGTACATGACCAGAGGTTCTCATTCTCACTATATACATCAATAACCATTGCCTTTAATAAAAAAAATACCGGCTTATTTCCACTCTAATTATTTGCCCTGCTAACCGCTATCTCGGATATAGGAAACTCTAAGCTTTCTGCGTTTGGTTTCTGTTGATGGTTAAGAATGTCAAAGCTTAAAAGTGACATTACCACATTTGGTTACAGATTCCTTTTAATGTATCGTTTTGTGTCATATACATGTAACAAAATAAAATAAGATAATGAACAAAGAATTGCATTAAATAAAAGGGGTCTACATAAACAACATAATGAAACACAATCATAATTGCACTTCAATTACCAAGTTAACGAACAGTTAATATTGATAATGATTTCTTGTATTTCCAGTTAAGTGATAAATCATTTAACATTTTTTTTTATTGCAAACGTGTTTTATAGATTAATGTATGACATGGTCAATTAAAGACAAGGCAGCTTTCGAAAAAATAACTTCATCACTGATGACTGGAATACTGCCCAAGTGACGTTATACAATAACTCACTCATTCGAAACAATTAGCGACATTTGCAATATATTAAATGAAAATGTTAGGACAGCCAGTGGTGAAAAACTGTAGCATTCAATACACTCTTTAATAACGAATAACCATTTTCGTGATATCGAGAAAGAGTAGATTCGAGAAAAACGTCAATTATCTTTGCAAATCCTTAGATTTACAAGTTAAATGAAAGATGTCTCATTGAATAGATCAGATATGATAAAAGTCAATTGTCTATCCAGCTGTCTTTATCATGTAATCACGTAGTCACTTACTACTTAATAACTTGTCCAAATACCGTCAATAAACATCATGCTTTAAACTTAGTTTTCAATCTGTTTTACTTATCATTTTCTGGTAGATGATCGATGCGAAGCGTTGCAATTAAATTAGTGAATAGTTAATCTGTCCTGTAATTTGAATGCCTCGAGATTCATAGATACAATTAATAAATTCATTTATACAATGCAGCAAAAATGTATCATAATTGAATTATTCAATTATTGATTAGAATAATTTATTAAAAGTTCTCAGCACATAGGATACATTTAAGTAGTAATAGTTATGTTTTCATCTGAAGCCTGATTTCTTGCAAAGGAATTTCAATTTGATGAGTACGTTAATTGAATACGTTATTTGTTGGAGTATTATATTAAAAAATAAGTTCTATTTAATGCACAAAACCAATTGATATAAATATAACACCGTTACATTTGGGATAACATTACCTTCAATAGTAGCCTATATATTCTTGTACTTTTTCGGACCGCCTCGAAACCACACCCTCAGAGTAAGACATCTATTGTCAGCTCTGACGTACCAGCAGCTTGATATACGATTACAATGGTGTACATAACGTTTGGCATACATCTGTGTCAAATAAATCGTGTGAAAACAGACATAATTTCAATATATCAAATAACACTCATAACTCGTAACATGACGAAAAAGACAATGGCAGTTCCCTTTAGCATAGTTTGAGCATAATCTAGTGAACTTCAGTGTTTGCAAAGAACTTCAACTATAGAGAAGTCACGGATATTTATGGACAATTGTGACGTATCGGTACAGATCGTTCTACCATTATCAAACACAACTATTGTAGCTCATGTGTATTGGTAACCCTTCTATAAAGCCATATTATGATTAAGGCTGAAAATTGTAAAAATGTTAAACATGATCAGTCTGATTAATACATTTTTTCAATATTGTCCTTCGTTGATGTTTCTTTCCAATTACCAGTAATATATTGTAATGTATATTGTAAAACGAAAACTGATTAAGAGTATTACTACTTTAATTACGATTTCTTGTTATTCTCTTCCATCATGCTCAGTAGTCTGACCTATCTCTTTTGTCGCCATACAAACCCATACAGAATAAATCAAATGGCTGAGGAAGCCACATCCTACATTTGAATTATATTGCTTGTTTTGCAGAGTCTGTGCCTGGTGTCATTTGATGTTTGGTTATGGTTATGTCTAGTGTTTCCACAATAAAGTTACCAGTTCTAGATTCTTGACTAGCATCTTGATTACGTGTAATCCCTTCACACCAGTTTAATGAATATATTTACTTTGTATATATGCATTGTTCCTCCCATGAGTCCCAAGTTGCCCTTTATGAATACAGTTACTCTGTGTCTCCTTCATATGTGAACCACTCTGTGTCAGGTCCCGGTAGAATTATTCTTGCTGTGTGCGTGTTCAAATCTACTCTTGTATATGATGTTTCATCATCATCATCATCATCTTTACTTACCTTCCTTTCTGTTATTGCTTTTTCCACCTATGTTGTATGCAAATACTTTTTCATAGTTTGTTGAATGAAAATATCATACTCGTAACATGACGAAATAGACAATGGCAGTTCCATTCAGGAAAGTTTAAGCATAATCTAGTGAATATCAGTATTTGCAAAGAACTTCAACTACAAAGAAGCCACGGATGTTTATGGATTTATTCATTTTGTTTAAACAATTGTGATGACTAAGGGTGAACATTGTAAATACTTAAAACATGCCCAGCCTTACGCTGTAAGTCGGGTGTATAATAAGACTGTGGTTCCTAGACATGGTTTTTATTTTATTCCATGTTTGATAGTTCAACCGTTTGTTTTGCTATGTTATAGGCATTTATCTTGGAGTAAACAGTATCATACAGAAGATTGACATGCCATGTTTTGAACTTATAACATTCAGTATGTACGTATATTAAACACTTGAAAATGGGATACAGGGAAACTTTAAGGAGAACCTCTTTTGGATAATCAGTTTGTTAAACATGTAGCTTTATTTGACAGCTTGATGGATAGCCTTCTCATTGAACAAACGTCGTTGATGCTGATTATAATTAGTGGGTAAATTCCTTAAATATCACTCACATAAGTCAAAGTACAACTAGTAATGTGATGTAATTTCGACACTTTAACTGCATCAGAAGTCTACGTTCTGAACGTTCTGCAAGACATGAGTTTCCAGCTGACAGAAGTGGTTAGTCTTACAGTGTGTATGAAGGCAAATAAAGACAGTAGATTTTAGTTGAACCTTTTAATATGTCAAGCAAGCTAATAGTGTGCCTTCAAACTAACTCAATCAAGAACATGTTATTTAACTCAAGTTTATCGATGTTGCCACGAATGCCTTTTTTCACTAACATGATCGAGAATATTACAAAGTCAACGTTTAGCCTTCCATCATATATAGTTGTGATGGCTAACATCTTTTATTATTGCCTGTTGTGTGTTAAGCACAAATTTGAGAATAAAGTATTTGGCAGTGAAGGTCCTAATGTATTTATAAAATTAAATACCTAAAAAAATATTAATGGGATTCTTTTATAATTTACATATGGGTTCACCTTAGTGAGAGTTATGTTCCTAGAGAGATTTGTGACTTTAACCTTTATTTCAAGTTCACAACGGGACATTACAAAACAATGGGATATCTCATGATCTGTTCGCTGTATTCCCTACATATCGTATACATGGCTTCTCCCAGCAATGACGATGCGCTGCTATGATCGTGGTGACCTTGGTAGGACTTACAAGTTCAGCGTTATAAACAAATACCGTTCATGCAAACATTCCTCTAGGGAAGATACAGGGTCAAGTTTATGTTGGTGACCTTGGCATTATATTTTAATTTTGAAGTGATTACAACCTGCAGTAAGGGATCAGGTCAACTAAATTGCAATTGCTTGTTATTTATGGTCATAGTTTCACTATAATTTCAAGTCATCTTCAATGTGAATACTCTGTCATTCTCACAGTTTCAGTGCCCAGTCAGAGCCTTCATATTGGACTCCTTTATAGCATCAATTTCAGATGGCGAAAGTATTGACTAACGTCAAAGTGCTTAGGAACCTGTTTTCAATGAAGGCCCAGTCCCACAAACTGGGGCATGGGGTCACTTTGATGACGCGCAGTCAAACTAACTAATTTGTTTATATAATGGGGTTTTGTTTCAATATCGTCAAAGTTCTGATATATAATTTTGTTATTGGGTATTACATTTGTAGAAACACGACAAGGCATTTGTTAAGCAATAACTGTACACTCTAGTTTCCCAAGGCTATTTACTTTGTTATATTGAATTGTTCGTATATGATAATAGAGGGTTAATAAAAAAACAGCCTCTGTCGTCGCATGTCTCAGAAAGGAGTTGCCCATGTAAAGGTGAAGTGAGAGTATTGACTAACTTCACGCCTGATTCACGAGGGTACTACAGCGGTAGCTGATAAGAGGTTACTCGTAACATTAAACAAGCACAAAGAGCGAAGTTTGTTTAATGTAAATAACAAGAGCAGTTGTCCTCGTTATTCTAATTACATGTATAACCATTGCCTTTAACAAAAAATCCTGGGTAATTACCAGTCTAATCATTCGCCCTGCTAACCGCTCTCTCGGGTAAAGGATCGTCTAGTTGATAGCTTTCTGCATGTTTTCTGTGTCTGTTATATAAGGGCTTCGAGACACAATATCACATTTTGATATCACATTCTTACTCGCAATAGATGGTATTTTAGAGATTGTTAAACTGAACTTCCTGATGTGTATATACAGCATTGTATTGTCATTGCAAAGATTCATTACTTGACGCTCATGTGCATTTATTCGTTGATGTGTATGTGTATTTTGAACTTAAAGCTACAAAACACAGAGTACAGATGATTAAGCTCAAACATATTCGTCAATAGTTATAATAAGAAATTGCAACACGTTAGACACCCAAAATAATGTGTTTAATGGTTGCATGCAAGGGTTTATCCTTTGATTACATCGATTGCATTGAAATTGATATATATTCTACCATGGCAGTGCTTGATACTTCACTCTGATTGTTTGGTTTGTCTAAATTACTAGACATCAATTCACAATTGACACCATCCGTTCGGTTTAAATTTACATTTACTCGCTACCAATTCAGTATAGAATATATCTGATTTTCAAACACAAAATAGGTTTGTCTCCTGAATAAATGTACACTATTTGCTTTCAATGAAGAAGATGGATGCAGCCTAGATGATTCAGTTCCAGTGAATTCACAATCATTGATTACTATTTCAACGCTAAGGCAATACAAGGGGTTTATGTCATAGCTCAGTCCGACTGTCCGTCCAAACGATGTAATAATTTTCAGGCTGAAATTTTGTTAAGTATACCAATGTATGTATTTCTCAAAAGTCGATATAACACACGTGGTAACACATTTCTTCAAATTTATTATCTGGTGATATAACAAATACATACTATAATGAACACTGGATGTTAGTGAATAAAACCGTCTACATTAACAACATACTGATAAAGAATATATCCCTTCATTCTCAAGATAACCATCTATTAACATAGCCAAAGATTTCTTGTATTTTAAATTAACTGATAAATTATTTACAACGTTCTTAATTGCAAACAGGTTTTATGATAAATGTACAACATGGTCAAGAACGCATTTACAACAATCACTGGGAAAACAAATGATATTTAATCATTTACTCCTATTTAATCCCGGAGTAAATATCATCTTTAGTCATATTTAATCCCGGAGTAAATATCATATTTAGTCATATTTAATCCGGAGTAAATATTTGTAAAGTTTTGTAAAGTTTTGTAAAGTTTTGTAAATATGTTATTTAATTCAGGTTAAATGTTTGTAAAAATGTTATTTAATTCAGATTAAATGTTTGTAAATATCATCTTTAATTAAGATAAAATATTTGTAAATATCATCTTTAATCAAGATTAAATGTTTGTTAATATCATGTTTATATGAGATTCAATATTTGCAAATATAATTTTAAATGATATTAAATATATTGTCTTTAAACGGAATGAAGCCCGCCGTTCTTACGGAAATAAAGAGCTCTATAACGGGAAGGAAGTGTAAGCAGTGGCTTAATAATACTGTCCATCAATGAAAAGAGTTGTTAAATAAATAAACTTGATTCGTTTAAGCAATGAAACACTCCCTAAATTGAATTATGTCAAGGTGTAAAGTAAATATTTATCATGTCTTTGGAGGGAATTTACAAGTTGAATACATAAAAATCAATATTTTATAATAAGTTTTTTATATATCGGAGTAAATGATCACTACCGGACAAAAGACTCCAATTTACTTTAAATGCGATATTTCCTGTCATAAGTATATGAAACATTCATTGAGTTACTTATTAATTCAAGAAAACAAAAGTTGTATCCATAATCACGGATAGACGGACAAGACACGACTATATATCCCACAGTATTGCATGCCGGTGGGATAAAATAATATTTTTACTTGCCAAAACATGAAGCCCGCAAATATTATAACATTTTATGAAATAGACAATTTCAGTAGCAAGCAATTGCATTTTGGAACAAATTAATATTTTCCCTGGTTATAATGTCAATCATCAGAAGACCGTCTACGCCATCTATATGATATAATACTATTTACATTTTGATTTAGCTGTTTACACTGTGAATGTCCCGTTTTTCAAGGTTAATCAAACACTTTGAAAAGGAGGCTCTCTTAAAATTCCATTTCTTACAGTCCCTTTTCAATATTTGATAAAATGGTGATATTTTCAGAATACATACTTTTTTCAGAGTCTGAGTGTAAGACTATCATGTACTCAACCGCAAAAGAAATGTCACCAGCCCCTAAATATTGCTGTCTGAGAAAGTAGATTTTGAATGTTTATGATGGACACATATTTATTGAAGAAGTAGTAACAAATTCATACGTTAGAGAATGATACTTTTACTTTTAATGTCAGTTCAAATACAGTTGCAGTGTTGAAATAGCTTTTTCAAAATGTTTTTGGGCCAGAGTATTTGGCATTTAAAATGTAGAAACTACATAAAATGCAATAAAATATGGTGTCGACACGAATAACCTTTTTGAACTTAAATTTGTTGACCCGTCTTTACTGTAGGATGTCATAAAAATGCCAAAAAAGCCCCCTTGGACTCTCCTATCTCATCTAGTTAAGGATATTCGAAAACGTGGAGTTTGAGAATTGCCAATTGTTAAAAGTGTGTTTCTCAGAAATATGCATAGATAATGTTTTAAAAGTTCAGGTTTAGTTAAGTTTTCCTTCTGAATACATGATGTATCTCTGTTTAAGTCGTGAGTATCACTCGTGGAATGAATTATCTTGTATATTGTATGGTGACGTTTCTTTTGCGGTTGTGTACAGAATACACCAGCTAAATTTTACTGTTGAGTGTATAGACAATTAAATCCCGACGAACATCCTGTTTAGTGACTGCGTAAGCTATGTAAGGGAAAGCATGGGAGTAAGTGACACCTGAACACACAGTTGTGCAGATGTTTATCTATAACATAGTCTTCATTTTTTCCAAACATATACATGCAAAGAAGGAAAGTGTTTCCTTCAGTTCAACCTGGTTACAATACAATAGCAGGTGACATTATATTAAGGGTATACTATTTAACATTACAAGGATCAAACATATCAGTAAAGAAACAATATTCTTGATTGCTACCTTGCTAAACCAGATTTGCTGTTATGAAGTGGACCATAAATGCGTGACTTACAGTAAAAAACTGGAACTACTGACCTGCCTAATTATGATCAATCAAGCCTCCTAAAAAGCAATCAGTATTTAGCCTGCTGTGATTTATGCAAAATGACAGACAGGAATATAATGTATGCCGATGCAATCGCTAGTTAAAAATGTAATTTATGTTACCTTCCTTTCATGTTGAGACATTTACGTTTAGAATATATTCTTTTCAGAAATAGTTAAAACATCCAAATGAATATATTAGAAGAACGTTTATAAAGACGATTGAATATATTAACGAACATGTATTTTAACGATCAGTATGTTTCGATGTCTGCACACAACGTTTTGGTTGAGTGACAGTGTCGAAGGTAGATAGCTAATTGACTCAACACTTTAATTATGGTTATGCCGGATTCACGAGACCAGACCACAACAACGAAAACTGACTGACAAGTTATTCACATAAACTAACGCAAGAGTGCAGCTTCTGTAAATAACTTACTCCTAACCAAAGGACAAAAAAAGACGGACCTGTGGTTAGATATGATGTCCACCTTGGGATGAGAAACAATATGGTCTTGTCCAATCATGTTCAGAGTAACACTGCTTCGATTATTTCAATATTCTTAAACAAACGACGAAACTTTCGACTGACTTGAATCGATTATCCTCTATCTACATAATAGGAAAAACCAACAGATGTATGTTCCTATTGTGTCTATTGTGGCTACCGTTTGCCAGCAGCTGTGAATGACGAGCTTGAGGACTCTATTGAAATAAAGTGTTCCAGGTGAGGAGGATAACTGTCTCATCAGGGTAAGGAATGCACATTCTAGTTATACACGTAGGTGTGCAGATGATATGACATATGTATTTCTTATTTTCCTTCAAAACGTTACGCTCGGTTTTAAGATCCGGCTTACCATTGCGTCATTGCATTTGCTCACTTTCTCAACTGCAAAAGGGTCGCTATTCAAAGATATTGTTACTGACGATGTTTGTCTTGTTAATCTATCATTTAATGTAGCTCTAAAACACGTTGTAGGAAAGATTAATTTGATAAGATCGGTTATTTTGATTTCCACAAGTAGAGCACACTTTAGAATCGGCCGTTTGTTCGAATAGGTTGTGACTTCACACGGTAGATGCGTCAATACGCGGTGAAGCGGCGCTAAAATCAGAGGAGGTTTAATCCAGAATTGATCATGTTTGATTTTTCTGGAGAACTTATCAGAATCGAGTATCAAGCAATGTCATGGTAGAATGGGTGTAACTTGCCCCCAGCTTCCCATACCGAAAGCGTTTGAGGGACGTTATAGCGTCAGAACATGATAGCCTATGGACTGTTTTAATACTGTTTGGTGAGGAAATGATTTCAGTTAGGATCACGGTTAATGCACCATTTTGCAACTTTTTTCCTCGGTAAATGGTTGATTTCAATCCTTATGGTTTGATAATCCGTGTCTGTAAGTTAGTATTAGCATTGTTCGCTAGGAGTGGAGCAATATAATATTGTTATTCAGAATGAAAAGGGTAGAACATTTTCGAACTTATATAACTATGTTTCTACATTTGTACTCTGGGTGAAATGGAAAGAGGATATGTCGTGGCACAGTCTGTCCGTACTTTATGTCACTTCATTGGCATGTTTAGGCTTAATATATGTGGAGGTGAGGTAAGGTGAGTTGGGGTTTAACGCTGCTTTCAAGAGTATTTCACTTTTATCGTAGCTGCTAGTATTATGGCAGGGAGAAAGCCCACAACGCCATGTGGCTATGCCTTGATGTGAAGTCTGCACGCATCGGCTGGAACTAGCAGATCATGGTTGTTATGGTTGGTATTACTCTGAAATTCAGTGTAGCATTGCACCCAAACTTTATTGCGTGTAGAACAGTTCTCTACTGTAGACAAAGTTGCCGTGTCCCTGGCGGGATTCGAACCACGGACGCGCTAACAATTGGGCTATCCCGCCCCCAATTGCTGTGGAGATTTCTTGAAACGTTTCACTCCAGTGTAACGATGAGGCTATTTCGATCTAAGATGAAGATTATATAAAAGAACTAATTTATACATGTAAGGCCATGAAATATGGACCTTGTCACAGTTTCCACGTTGATAGACAGGGGAAAACTGGACAAAAATGTCTTAACATTTCAGATGGATTTTATATGGAAATAGTAAGTGTATCCACTTTTCAAAATATTTAAGTGTTAAAGATACAAGAAAAACGTGCCAGACACTGGCAACAGGTACAATAACACAATAAGAATTATCAAAATATCAAATCTGCATAATACAATCCAACTCAAATCTACAAATCTATAATTTATTGAACTGAAAGTTCTGCATGCAACAAGTGAAATGACGTGTGCTCGATATCTTATTGACATCTCTGATTCTTGATATCTCTGATATTCTTGACGACAGATCAATGGTTTGATGTGAGGAGTCCTGATGAGTCTTGAGATGCTCTCTGCCATCAAAACCTTGAGATTAATGACATGGATCCGTCTTCATAATAACGTATTCATAAACTCATTATAATGTTCTCACTAGTACTTTACTCCCATTACTATCTAATCAATACACGGTTTCTAATATTGATATCCACTGTAATAACGCTGCTGTGAAGATTATACTGGGATCTGTGATCTATCTATGAAATTTCTATACATTGACTACACAATGTATAACCTATCTTGGTTAAATATGTCATTATCATTAAACGTTTTATAATCGAATCATTAAGTGAGATATTTATTGGTGTCACAAATAAGTGAGAGATATATACATACTTTTCCGAGTTTATCGAATGATACCCTACACTTTTCCCAGTGGGGACCTTACGAGGCTTATACCTCATTCACGGTCGAGTGTAAACGGTTACTATTTCATAATATTTCTAAACAAATACAGCTGTAAACAATCTTGTGTATGAAACGCACAACCCAAATACGGCCTCATCTGTGACATCTCCCGGGTACGCTCAGTCCGAGCTGCGTTGTAAGGTTACCCATGTTTGGGGCTCGAAATCTAATTGATATGGCCCAATGACGGTATTGTCAACGCAGACGCACGTGCATCTCGCTGAAATCTACAGTAATGCCATAAACTGCATGGCTATTGTCAACATGGTATAACAGAAGCAACATTCAGTATGTTAATACATTTTGCACCCAAACATTCTGATATAAAAAGAATACAGAAATGTGTGATATTATATCACGTATTATGAGAACCTTATGCATTTGGTAATGAAAACATTTATAAGGTTTCAAATGGCCTCGTGCCATTATGGTTAGTACATTCGGCCAGAAGGCAACAAGACACAGGTTCGATCCCAGGTGTCTTATATGTTCATATATAATCTGACATTTTATAAAGTATCATCACTTAGATTTGGAAATTTAGAAAATTGACTCCATTAATTTCTCAGTTGTTAAAAAGTGTAGGTTCATTAGATAGTGTAGGTTTATCAGAAAGAAATGTAGGAATATCAGAAAAAGTATAGGTATATCAGAAAAAAAGGGTAGGTGTATCCATACCAATGAGACCGGAAGTTGGGTTTAAGCTCGTTCGCCAAAATACACAATCTTTACAGAATTCAATGATTTGTCTTCAATCACAAGAAAGCGAATCATAAAAGATGGAGTCATGTCTTTTGCACCTGTCCAAAATTACATTCATTCTATCCTCGAAAAAAAGGACCAATGCGTTCAAAGATATATCAAACCATATCAATTCATGCATTATTTATGTTAGACCACACTTATCACTGTTTTTCGCATCCAATTTATCGGCTGATTATTCATACATTTACCATATACATGTAGATTAATCATTAAAATGTGTACACAGAATAGCTTATATGTCATGGTTTACGTGTGTGAGAACCCTGTTTTGGCTTGACCAATCATCACACAAATTTGATTGCATAAATGTCATGGAGTTTAGCAGTCATACAGAAACTGGTTTTCATATATATTTCATATATTTAATATATATTCATATGTATATAATGATGTTTAGTAATAAAAATAATGAACAAGATTGTAATTGTTTTGGGAAGATTTTGAAAGATTTTGGGTCTCTGGTCTTTCTTCTGCTTTGCTAGCGTTTCCTGAATAAGTTTATTTATCATTTGCTATAAATGCAAAATAACACGTCTTGGTGACAATACATATGGTAATAATATAAGTATTAGGGCTGATTAGTTCTGAAATAATTAACACTATTCGATTTCAATAAAATCTGTAAGCATGGAAGCATATCATGTCCTGCCCTGTAACATAAATTAAATGGTTGTCTGTATACACCTAATGATGTCATTAAGCGTAATACAATCACATTCATCTGAAGGAATATTCTTACAATTTTACAAGGGTCTAACTTGAATGTCTAGGTCAGGTAGAATACGCATGAGCGTACCCGTTAAACTTTAATTCAATTTTAGAGCTTTAGTAATTCTTTTATATGCCGCTGATTTCCAAACACAGTATGTTTATCTCCATTCTACCATATCAACGATTTAGTATTGAACTATTTTCAGACGCTAGAATCGGTAGTGATTTGTCATTCGAATGACGTAGTTTGTTATAAGGCTTCGGAAAACAGCGACAATTTCCGAATGGATTAAAGGGGGGTCACTCTATTCTGTAGACAATAGGAACCGGCGCCAGCGTTCGAGATACTATCTGCAGTATTTTCAATATTGACATAGTTATTATTGCGTCAATTTTGTAAATAAAGTTTTAGGTAAGTTTATTCTACCTTCTGACAGTTTCCGGCTGATATACTGTCCGGTTTTAACCCTTTCTGAAATGTCATGTTGTTGACAACTGCATTGTTAACACCCGCCGTTTCTGGTCTCATTTTAATCGGTTTCAGATTTATTATCAAAATTAATTATTTATGTCATTTTGTTCACAGCAACAGCGCATATAAAAAAAATATTATTCGAGCAAGAAAAGTATTCAGAGATTGAATGCATTCGCTATTGTTGCCTGGCAACAAGCTTATTCTTGTGCAAAAGACAAAGTAAACAGAGCACTGTATAACCAAATTATACCGTCTCTGAATTTTCACAGTAGCCAATCAGAAACGACTATTTCGCAAAGTTATGGTAGAATACGAGTTGTCAGAAGATTGCAAGTGGTTGGCTTTCTCACAGTTTCAGTTCAGAGACAGAACCTTCATATTGGACTCCTTTGTAGCATCAAAATCAGATGGAAGAAGTATTGACTAAACTCACAGTACTGAGAAACCTGTTTTCAATGTAGGGCTAGTCCCGCAAATACACATAGGACATAGGGTCACTTTGATGATGCTCAGTCAAAATAACTATTTGTTGATGTTATGTTTTTGAAATATCGTCACAGTTCTCATGTACAATCTTGTTTTGAGGTGTTGTTAGCTTAGAAACGCCAGGAGGAATTTGTTGAGCAATGTACAATCTAATTTTCCAAAGATATTAACTTTGTTATGTTGAATTGTATATGATAATGCAGGGTTAATACACACATCGGCCTTTGTCGTCGAATGTCTCAAAAAGTTTATGTAGGCATGTATGGGCCACCAGAAAGTTGTTGTCTCTGACAGGATTTACTCATATATGGGTGGGGTGAGAGTATGAGAGTACTGGCAATACCAAACACATTAACTAAGGTCGCACCGGTTTCACGAGGGCACTACAGTGGTAGATGATTAACGGTTACTCACAAAAGTAAACAGGTCGGCAGAGCGAAGTTTGTTTAATGTAAATTACAAGAGCAGAGGTTCTCGTTATTCTAACTACATCTATAACCATTCCCTTTAATAAAAACTCCTGGGTAATTACCAGTCTAATCATTCGCCCTGCTTACCACTCTCTCGGATAAAGGATCTTCTAGCTCAGAGCTTTATGCATGTTATCTGTAGAGGGCTTAGAGCCGACATCTTATTCTAACTCGTAATAGATGGTGTGTAAGAGATTGTTAAACGCGTTTTCTTGTCATTGCAAAGACTCATAATTTGACGCTCATGTTCATTTATCATTCGTTGAAGTATGTGTATCTTGAACCATTATGCAACAAAACACACTGTTGAAATGAACAAGAACAAAAGTATTCGACAACAGAGATTCTGTTATAATGATAACTTGCAACATGTTAGACACTCAAACTTATGTGTTTTATGGTTGCATGCAATGAGTTTTCATTAATTGCATTTAAATGGATATATGCAGAGCTTGATACCTCACTCTGATTGGTTTATTTGTCTTAATTACTAGACATCAAATCACGATTGGTGCCATCCGTTTGGTTTAAACTCACGTTTACTCACTACCGGTTCGGTATAGCATATATCTGATTTTCAAACATACTAGGTTTGTCTCCTGAAAAAATAAACACTCAATGACGAAGACCCATGCATCCCAGATGATTCTATTCCAGTGAGCATCATCGATTACTATTACAACGCTAGGGCAATCTTCAGTTTATGCAGTTTATTTTTTTAACCTCCCGGTGAAACCAAAGTTCTTTATGTCATGGCACAGTCCGTCTGTCTGTCCGTCCAAACGATGTCATAATTTCCAAGCAGAAATATTTTTGAATATACCAAATAGTATTTATTTATCTAAAGTTGCAAACGTTCTTAATTCCAAACGTGTTTTATGAAAAATGCATGACATGCTCGATTAGTGACAAGAACGCATTCAGAACAAAAGCAGCATTGGTAATATAATAAGTCACAATAAACTCAGTAAGTTATCTTGAGACAGCACAGATTCGAGGAAAAACAAAGCCTTTGATTTACAAATTTAACTTTTAAAAAAACATATAATTGGATAGATCTCAGTGTTATTGAATTTAACAGTCCGCCAAAAGTAGTGATACGAATCGAATCGATAACAGCAGTGGGCTATTCAGCTGTATATGTAGCGTTATCACAAAGAAACCGACCATTTAACTACTAGTTATGATTTCGTAAATGAAGCTGTTATCAACCTCAGTTACCCCACTTTTCTGTAGCTTAAGGATGCTAATTATAAGTGAAGTAAGTGAAGTAATGAATAGTTACTTTGTATACGATGACATGACACAATAATACACATCTTGCTAGTCTATAAAACGGTGGTATGACCTTTCTGAACTACATCTATTATAATTAGTGAAATCTCAAGTCAATCTATCCTGACACGATACATTACAAACTATGAACCAATCAATTTCAAGACATTCATATTATTACAACCATTGTCATTAACAGCGGTAAAAATGATAAACATGTCCTGTCCAACTGGTTCAATTTATTCAAGAATTTCTGTAACAATTACTTTAATTAACAACTATGATAACAAGTGCATTCAAATGCATAACTTTTACTGGATATATTTGATAAGGCATTGTAAAGTAAAGTTACTTAAAATATGTCAGATTCAACTTAGCCTCTAAAGACTCTCCTATTCCGCCTAGGTTTGGATAAATTCAACTCAAGTGATATACAGCATGGAAGGGCGTCATACAAAACATATGGCTCTTTGTTAACTGGAGAGAGACACGACAAAAGAAGTTTCACGTCTCTTTGTACGCCAACAAGCTGCAGAGTTTCAGAATCCATGCAAGCCTGTTTACGAGATCTCATTTGCTATAACGGAAAGTTTGGATTTAAGCTGTCAGTTTGATTTCATTAATTGTACTATAACGTTGTGATGAAACTATTTTTTAAATGTTTTAATGAATGTTTGTCTCCATTTTTTAACAGTTCATAACCACACAGCTCTCGAAACTTATTGGTCGCGTTTTGCTAAACACAACTGAATTGCTCAATAATTTCAGGTTTACATTGAACACATTTAAGCTTGAAGAACGGGTTGAAGTGGAGATGCCAGATATTTTGTTTTGAAATATTCACTTCCTGTTTTCAGTCTGCACACTTTACCAAATGGTGAAAGCTTGGAAGTATGACCGAGAGAAACTTTCAGCAGGAATTATTTTTAAGAACCAGATGGTTAACATTGTAGCTGTTGTGTTTGATATTGGCAGCAAGAGGCTTTACTTTGACAGTTTGATGATTGCTGACTATGTACTACTGTACAAGGTTATTAGAACTTTGTGTCACTCACGAAAGCTAAATTACAACTAACAACTTATGTAACTTTGTCAGTTTAACTGCATCTGAAGCCTACGTTCTGAACTGTGTAGGACGAGAGTTGCTAGCTTAAGGAGAAGTCTTACCGTGTGTGAGGAACCGAATTAACTCGACAGTGAGCAGTCGTCAGATCTACACATTGGAATCTCTAAAAGCATCAAGTCCAGTTGGTGAAAGCATTTATTAACGTTACAGTGCTGTGAAAAAGGTTACAATATGGGTCAAGTACAGACACTTTGGGCATGTTTCTTTCATAAAAACTTATTTAATTCATACAAGAAAAGTTTTTGGTACAGGTAATCCTTAGGAACAATTTCCTATGAGAAAAATCCTGCTGTCATGACGCCACTTTTATTACGCTTAGTCAGTACATGTAAACTAGATGGTTGCTCAATATCTCCAATGTTCTCATTTTCAATATTGTTATATGGTATTGTCCTCGTATACCGACTGTTCCTTCAGCAAAACTTATATAATAAAAATACATGTCCAAAGATTTACCATGTTGGCTGCCGACCACGAGTTAACTCGTGTTAACGATGTGTCAAAATGTGCCACTACGAGTTATCTCCTAGTAATATCAGTGGTACTACATAACACATTCCAAATTAAAACAGTTAGTTACCACCTGGCGGTACCATAACCGCAAATAGGTCAAAAGAACAGACAGACGGGAATGCTTGTTTGGATTTGCCGTTATACATAATGACATTTATTTTATAATGTACTTGGGAATTAAAAGCCTGTTTTGTCATTGTATCATAAACTAATCCATAGAGGGCCCTTTCCAAGCGAGCAGATGCTGTGCTTGGCGTTTTTTAAATGATAAAATACTTTGAACAGGAAGATGCAGAAGTAACTGAAATCAAGTTCGACTCATGACACCAGAAATATATGAGGACCTGAACATGCCTATTATAGATAGTCCAATAGTGCTCTAAGGTACACTAAATGCAATTAGATTGTAGGGATACATGTGAAACATCAAATCAATGGAAATTTTTATTTCTGTGGTACATGTATTTGTGTCCTTTCAGTTAGTGAGTTGTGACTCTCTCTTTATAAAATGAAATGTTGATTGGCGAACAAACCATAATGCTTTTTTGAACGTGAATTGACGATTAAGTCGTTAGGCTTATTTTAACGGGAACAAGTGAGAATAAAAAAAATTGCAAGGGTAATCAGCATACATTGGAACTATTAACCTAATGTTTTCTACTACATGCAGCACAAAATTCATTACAATGTAGATAAACAAGAAGGACAGATTCGTCGCTTTAAGACAGAATCATCACTATTAGAATTGCCTGATGTGTCATTAGTCTTCAAAACTATATCCATGTCAATAAAATCTCTTTCAGCATCACTGTCAATTAGGTCATTTTAAATTAGCACTTAGGTCATTAGCATGTATATGTCTTACTGTCATTTTAATAAAGTAAACAATGGAGCTTAGTGTAGAATGAATTTGAGAAGTATTATTGATGATTATTACGCAAAGAGTGATGAGCAGTATTATTACACTGCCAAACTACGACTCGTTGTTGGTAATCATGAAAAAAATAATATTTTACTTTGCCAATCTACGAGTCTTATGTGGGTAAATGAAATAAATTTATCATTACCCTTTGCCAGATACAAGATAATTCGAGACGTTATTTTATAATTATATCAGAAAAGGAAATTCAATCGTTCCTATATAAAAACTTTACATATTGATAGAGCATCAACATGCATATTAAGTTTCATTTTGGCCACTGGTCAAGAAATCATTATTTCTGAGTTTGCAGCATACGTATTGGATGAGAAGTTACTCAATCTTGAGTCTCGTTTGCTTGTATTTGACTGTTTCACAATGCTCCATTTTATATCATGGTTTTGTTTTTTTCCATTTGAGTTGCCAAATGTGTTTGGATAATTCAGCTTCTTTTTCGTAACGTTCATTTCTGAATGATTTTGTGTGGTTGTTGTAGCGCAGCTTGAAAGAACCACTTTCCAGCCCAATGTATGACACTGTGGCGGATTAAGTAAGGAAAAAGTAGTGCCAAGCAGCTCCAATTCAGTTTGTCTGATGATTGCCACACTGAACACTTGTGGTGTCGTGTGTGCATGAAACTCCGAGTAATATATATATATATATATATATATATATATATATATATATATATATATATATATATAAATTCAAATATGAAATTAAACTAGTTGGAGAAAAAAATGAATCTGTGGTTTTTTTTACTTTTGAATATATATATATATATATATATGCAAACATATATTTATATATATATATATGCAAACATTGAACTTGCAAATGATAGCTCATAGGCTTGTCTGGGACTGTGTTTTTAAATAGATTCTTCAGATTACCGGTATGTGTTTTCACTGCCACGATTTTGTTATGTGATATATTGGAAGTATGTGAGTCTAAGAGATAGATATTTCAACATTACATTGAAGATATAATCTTGAAAAACTCATTCGTCTGATGGTGTGTTGCTTCTTTGAAGGTTAGAGACGCCAATAGCGCCACATTACTGTACTTCTACATAGAAAAAGAAAGGGGGTTGAGGCGTTTACCCCTCCAACAATATTTAGTTATCCGTTTTTGATATAGTATCCGCATGACCGTCTTCCAACAGTTGGAACAAAGATACACATGCTAAAGCTAGAATGTTGGAGCCCGCTAGTTAATCACATTGAACATCACTATTTATCCTCACAAGAAGTCTATGTATATTGCTTATGAACAAACCAAAAAAACAACAAAATTAATTATGTAGCTAAAATATACAAATTAAAGGATGGTTAGTATATTGATTGTGAACGCATAGTGTTAAGACATTCCTGGTTCTTGATTGTTTAAATGCATTATCCGATCGTCAGTTGAAGAAGATATGAAATATGGCATGTGATCTCAAAACTACATTTAAGCAAAGGACTTCTATATCAACGGGGATATAACATGACATGTAAGAGAAACAATCACGTGCACCATCCCTTTTTTCCATTGCCATTTGAAATCAGTTTCCCAATATATATATAAGAAACTGATTTTTTGCAATTCTGTATGTACGAAATTATACTGGTGTTTTGCCTTCCACTGCTGGTGTTGTTTCGAATCCCGTAATGGACTCATCCTGAAACAAAAGAATAGGAATTTGTTCTATTGCAGATAGCGTGATTCCAAACATGACAATATGACCATTTTAATTGCATGTCAATTATGCATTTGCTTAGTTAAAATGTGCAACATGTATCGCTCATATCTTATAATGAGATGGTATAATAACATGTTTATGTACTTTGAAGTATTTGAAATAATAAACTATTGACACTATTTTACTTGTATACAATGCTATTGATTGAGTTATCATGCTTTACATTAGACAAAGAGAATACTTCAAGTTTTAGAGATTTAAAATTTTTAAAAACACAAACCTCAATGGGTGCTGAGAAATACCACTGGCTATGTTATCTTTATTGCATATAATAACATGTAATATCGACATGGAGTACCAGGACATCAATACACACTTTGCTTTGATGATTTGAGAGTTCTTTCCACCGATACCACAAATGCATCATGTTTTATAGAATTTCAATGAAACCACGTTGGTTACAAATATTGAAGATGTATAATCCCAAGGGTAATGTCGAGGGCACTAGTAAAGAATGTAAAAGTTGTTGTTATTATCCTTTGTAATTCGAGCTTCTGTTGAACAAATCTTATTGGTAATACTTACTTTCATGAGATAAATGTTTTATTTGTTATAATAACTTAATATAAATACGTCTTTAAGTGTCTTTTTCAACATGCCAAGGTTTATGATGACAAATTAAATTTTACATTGTGTCATTGCTCTCCCGGGAATAAGAATAGTCAAACCAAAGGACAGACCATCATCTCTACTTACACACACTAATTATTGTGATTACCGTTATTACTGATAATGAATATTTATGGTTATTATGTCCGAATTTAATATTTAAAAAAAAATGTCTAATGAGTGAAAAGAACTTGTATTACGTTTTTTTCATTCCTTGTTGTGTTCTCTGTTTAGCATTTTAAGTAACTTTGAAGGAGTCAATTTAACTTATATCTGTTTCGTAAATTTACATTTCCATAAGCAAATTACAACAATATGAACCTCTTGTGAAAAATAAGATAAACAGATACTACATGATAAACAAATGTTCTGCAAATTGTTGTTTACATAGATGTGTTTATCACATAAAATACCCAACGTTATATGAGTTTGAAGCACAAGGACAAGCTGTGTCCAGCTGCATCTTAACACTTATAGCATCCCCTCTTTTATGATGCAACTCTGTTATACAAATTGTCTCAAAATTAGGTTGACAACGGAGTTACTTTGGAATGAGCTGTAAAGGAATACATCAAGTACGTGAATCTTTGAAACAGGAAATCAACTTTAAAAAATTGTACTCCATAATTGTAAACTTAATGAATGTTATAAATCAAAACTTTCAAATATATTTTCAGAGGTAAAACCCACAGACACCAGATAATGTCTTGACTGATTATGGGGCCTTCATGTCATAAGATTCCTGAAGTAGCAATCATTGTTTGATAATGGGTTTCAGGGAAGATAGGATGGAGAAATATCAAACGCTACGCGTTACCTATGGCAACTGATCGAGTGCAAGCAATTGCGATCATTGATCTTACACAAACGACCTCAATTCTATGGAAAGTTCAAGAAGTTATTTCCTTTAAAGTTTAAACACTGTGCGAAGATGATTGAATGTAAACTGATTAAATGCCGTGCCAATATATGCAGGAAAATTAAAGACTTGACAGGCGGTAATCTGACATTTGAAGTTGACAAATACTTTGGTAAGAAGTGTGTCCTCGATCCTGCTCTGAACATGACTATTAAGTACATGTTCTACACGCGTTTTCACGAGAAAAATCCACTTTAATTTATCTCACTGCTAAAGACGAATCACTAAACACGAGAACAGATTTATTAATGTCCTGAACGGTAACTATTGTTACATTTCCTTTTTTCTGTTGGGATCTGCGCAATCTGACAGAAGCATTATCTACCAGTTTAACAAACAAAATTTCATTCAGATAACATTTCACTACTTTGGGTTATTTGCATTCATAAAATTGGGTTAAATTGGTGTCAATATTGATATGAACACTATTGAGATACAGTCGATCATTTGCCAATACCGACTTCGGTTTATATATATAAACAGTCAAACACAAACAAACGAGACTCAATATTGTGGTATCTCTGCATTGAAGAGAAGCTGTGTGCATGAAACTCCGAGTTACAAACATGAACTCAACTTTAGTTTCTGATATTAATATCCACTGCCATAACGTACTTGATGCAATAATTTGAGTGCTTAAAGTCTGTCCAATTGTCTAATGTTTAGTTATATATATATATTTTTTGTAAATGGACATTTGTCCCTAAATAGTTGTTATTAGATGCTATTAGATGGACCTTTTTTATGCACTTTAGTAAAACCACAGTGCATACAAAAAGACAGCCATAGATAAATAATACAAAATCTACATGTTTGAATTAAACATCCACATTTAACAACCACACATGTAGAAAGAAAAGGAATTGATATGACACATGTTAAATAGGGCACAATTCGTTAATGTACTTTGTTTACTGTTTTTTAACTCCTTTGATTAAACATTGTCATTCAAATGGATATTTGTCTTAAAAATGTCAAATAGTTTGTTAAGCGCAAGGCAAGCATTGCCTATGAGTACATTTGTATCTTGATTCAAGGGTTTGTCTTCAATCAAGAGTTGTGAATATGCTTCTTTGACATCTGAATCAGATCTGGAATTGAATATGTTCGATATCAGTCATATTATATTCATCAACTATATAGGTCGATAATAACCATATTGTTTCAGATCTATTATCGAGGTATTCTTATTTATTCATATACTAATTGTATAACTCTATAATAAATTAAAGTTCCTATTGTAGATTAGTCTCCAGGACAATAGTCCCACCTTCATTTTCGTTATATTACTCTCGTCATATTTACCAGATGGAAACCCTTGTTAGTTAGTTGGTTCTTCACAACTCCATTAATCCTGTACAATTTTATTGTTATCACCAATGTATTTATGATTTAATTTTAGCGCTAAGATAGTTGTAAGTCAATGGTAATGTATGACACGTACACCTATCTTAGCACAAAGAGAGATTCGAAAATAAGGGTCTAAGACAGTAAATGTTTTCTTTTGAGATGTTCATCAGTGTTTCTCTATCACACCTACATGACCATCGTGGTACCGTTTGCTACAAGTGGTCACGTGCTGCATATTTTAAACTTAAAATCATTATTTCAATACCTGACTCTCGAGCATCTCCACACGAGTGTCTACTTCAAGCTAAAATATGTCAATAAAATTCTTCATTGAAATTAAATAAAACAATTTTATTTACATCCTAAACTCGATAGAGGATCTCAATGATTGACCAATAACAGTAAGTGGTTGGGATGAGATGGCCTTTATTATATCTTGGAGGCATAACTAGAATCGACCACAGATCGCTATGGTTTGGTGATAAATCTTGATCATCTTGCAGATTGTCAGTTAGTCATGGATGTTTATTTACCCTTGCATACTAAAACTAACAGGTTATGGAGCAATTCCGTTTTATAATTGGACAGATAATTGTCAAGGGTAGCTCAGTTGTGATCGGTTTAATAATGAAGACAAACACACTCTATAAACAAGCATGTACGACTTACTATATTGAGATTATTGAAAAACCAAATGTGTCAGTTAAATGCCAAAATCTTATTTATTGCAGCTGAATTCCCATACATTGAAATCTTTGGGAATTGTAATACCTAAGCATGTTAACTTTTCTCTCACCTGCAATACCGTGTAGGCACCAACTGCAACACTGTTTGAAATATAAGATATAGTACAAAAGTAAAACCAGTGTCTATGAACCACACCCCTGTTTCGAGATAAAGTCTGAATGAACTACTTGAGATAATACAGAACATTGGTAGTTTGACATTCACGGTTAATGTATGTCCTTAAAGGTACATCCATTGTGTTGATGGGTGTCAAATATGCCAAACGTTATAAATGGTCTTATTTTATCGAGAAGTACCAACTGTTACAGAAAACTACCATTTTGATGATACTCGACTTAGTATATTGACGATATGAAGGTAAAAGTATCAATTTCTGATCGAAAACCAGACAATGCACCGTGGGTGGCGCGCGCCAATGAGTCAAACGTAATTTTGGAATCGTATTTAAACCAGACAAAATAACAAATTTGGGTTGATTATTTTCAATAAGTCATATAACTACTGTGCATGTAAATAGGACGTGCACTTTCAGTTTCTGCACATGCATAATGACGTTATTCGATTTTAATTGGAAACAAGTAATTATGATATGTTTGGCGATTGGGGATGAATATGCAAGATGAGTGAATTTGTTTGTGTTGTAAACAGCACATATGGTGTGTTTGAACGTATTAAAGCCAAATACAATTTTATGAAACACAATGGATGCACTTTTAAGCTTGCTTCGGGATGAAAACTAGCCTATATAGCTATATACCTGCATCAGCATTTACTTGAGTTTAAAATATAAAATTTAAGTTTTATAATAGAAGTAAATTGGCATCAGAGGAAAGCTAGTTTTAGCACCAAAGTTTGATTCGGTCTGAGATTACAAGGGAAACCTCACACTATAATTTCCAAATGATCTTCAATTTGAGTACATTTTGCAATGGTGAAATACGACATTTATTTATTAACAAAATTTAATCCGTATTTTCACTAAGTGAAATATAATGAAAGCCATAGTAAACCTCCATTGGTATACTGGCAACACTAATGATCAACAATATACGGGAAACTAAGGTTGGTAATGAAGTTTTAAGTATCTCTTGATAGTTTGCAGTCTTCTTCATTTAGGAGAATCCTGAGGTTGATAGACTATATCTGGACTAGTAGTTAAGCAGTAAGGGACTACGTCATCGCTTTAACTGTACAGCAGGAGAGCTAAGTTTTTTTCTCGAATCTTAATAACTGCATCTGATAAACTAATTGAGGATCTGTTCAGGTCAGATGTCCTTGGTCAAAAGGGAAAGGAATTATGAATGTATCAGAATCGCTGCAATGATGTTATTTCACGAATTCATTTCAAAATGTTCAGATTGTTATATTATGATGATCACAGCCAGTTAAGTTCCATATTGGTGACTTTCAGTGGTATTGCAATAGTTTGTTCACTATTCAGTCTATTGGCTTTATCATTCAAAATAGTGTTCCATAGGGGATATCACTTGTGTGAGATCAACACCACACACAATACTATTGTCAGAGATGTACATTTTTCATTGAAAGTAATTAAAAATGACTTTGGATCATTAAAACAATCCCCATCGTGTCTTCTGATATCAAACAAAAAAATCGTTGTTTACAGTTAAAAATAAGTTGCAAGCTTCGGATATTTGTAACTTTTATCAACTCGAATTGATATATTTGATTTCAGAAGTCACTTGATTGAGATTCTCGTTTACTTGTAGGAGTTGAAACTGACTTGATTACGCTCAGTTCGTTTTATGAAACAGAAAACAATATCATTTTCACTTTAATTTTTTCACTTTCATTTAATTGAAACATATATGTTAGTTCAAATCTAGTTCATGTTTATTGTCGAAATTTGCTGATATGCTAATATTATTGCTGTAATTTGGTGCTCTTTATTGCATGTTTCAATGGTGAAAACCGTATTGATTGGATAAAATACAATCAGTTATTTCTTTGAGTGAAATAACATGAAGGCCATAGCAACTCCTAATTGGTTTATTGGCAAAACTAAGGATCAATAGTCTTTAGGAAACTAGTAACAGGGGTTGGTAACAACGTTTAAAGCATCTATTGATAGTATGCAGTCGATCAGTCAGGCGAATCAAGTGGTTTATTGACTATATCTAGACTAGTCATTAAGTGGTCAGTGACTTCGTGATTACATTAAATATACAGCTGGAAAACCCAGTGTTTTCATCGATTCCTATCTCTGATACTGATAAGTTCATCGACGAAATTTTCATTCAGATGTCTTTTTTACTATAAATCTTTATACTGGACTTCAAATGCTTATGAATAATCTATAATAAATTTGGTCAATATGATTAACACCATATGACAAAATGATGTTACAAATACCTAGCTTAATATTAAACAAGTATATAATGTCATTCAACATTTAGGAACATTTTAATGAAAATGAATACTTACGGAGTGTTGAGACATTGTATGAAGTAAAAAAGTGCTAGTAATTCTGCTTAATTTTCCTGCAACCTGATGCCCGGAAAATGCTATGTTTTTACACAACGATTAAATGGACATGAATTATAAAAATATAATAATAAATAATACTACATGTATTTGTTGATACCATTATTTTTTATTTCTCATTTAAAATATTCTACTAACGGATTTGATTTTCGTTAACAATTCAAAAATCTATATTTCAAAGGATATTGGACTTATTTTTGTTGTCAACAGCCTTTGTCGTTTCTGAAATCTGCATCGAGGCAGTGTGATTGAACAAACTCGTTTTGACGTTTTTTTTATTTTTCAAAACGAGTTTGCATCTGTTGTCTCTTGTTACAAGGAAACATTACTATTAATTTGTAAATGACAATTTCAAAATTAATTTGCTGGTTTCAAAATGGTTTAAATTATCCCTGAAACAGATTTAATAAGTAGTATATTCATTTTCGGCCATGGATTCGTTTTACTATTTAACCGTGAATTTTAATAGTAGTGTAACTGTTATGGGGTTGAACATATTTGTATTAATTGGATTTGTGATTAACTACGAAATATAAACCATTTATGATATGTTGTCATCATATTCAGCAATAGACACATTGCAAATACATTTTTGCCGATTGGATTATAACCAACAAAAGTTGAGCAAGTAAAGTTGTAACTCTGAAAGTTAAAACTGTTATGATAGAAATATCATTTTGTGTTTTTGTTAGAGATAGAATGTAGAGATAATTTTTTATTTAGGCTGTTCTTTCACTGCGTAAACATCTAAATGAATTGTAGTACGTTTCTTGTAACATTTTGATATTCAGACACGTTCAGAAGTAAACTACACTAAACTAAATTACAGCTGTTCACGTGTTAAATTTGACAACCCCAAGAATGCATGTCTGGACATGAAATGACAACCTCGACGATGTGTCACCATCTGCATAATTGAATACTAACTAATGTATCTATGTCTATCTCAAAGTGGTACTATGTAAAATGAAAAAAGAATGCACAACTAAAAGCTCTTTGGCCATACATTGTTTCGTGTCCCTTTCACATTATACTTTATTTACCAGTTTATATACATGTGTACTGTATATGAACAAGTCAACTGCATTTAGCAAATCGTTGTAAAATCTGACACTGACTCTTATGAATGCTGTGAATGGCGGTGCCAAAGGTGAGGCTGGATATGCTATATATTTATATTAAAACTGTGTGTCATCACTTTTAGGCAGCTATTCGATCATTTTATTGTATTCACATTTTCCTTTAGATTTTGACATTTTACGAAACTTAATCTATTTTATTTGGCCATTTAAGTAGACGCTTAGAAAGGAAATACCATTTGTCATCATGTGAGACAGATGGCCTATTCTCAACATTTAAAAAAAACGCTGTTTTTTTGGGGCCACATTCTGTTAATTACGTGTCACTGATTGTTAGTACCTTTGCCATAACGTCACACTCGTGCTGTAAATTGAGTGTCAATCCATGTAGTGCTAATATACGTTATACGTTCATACGTTATAGAAAATGAGACCATTATGTTACTGTAATTTCATTTCATTGTCATTAACATCGTTGTTCATGTCTATAGGTTCATCTTTTTCCTTGGCATTGATTGGAAACCCGGATGTGGAGAGAAGAGAGTACATGAGACGACTCTTTTACTTTGTTCGTTCTTAATGATTAGTCCCACATTGTTACCTTGAGATAAATCTGAGACGTGGGGGACTTATCCCTCAGGCAGCAGTGACATTAACAATATTACAGCCAATGTATATGGTTGGTACATGTATAAATAATTATACCTAGATATTAAATCGAGTCAGCATAGGAGGTCCCGCATAGGAAAACATACTTAATGGATGGATTAATGATAATAAAATATGACTGTGATGTATTTGAAAAACAATCTAACCATTCAATTCCTGTGTTGTGAATGGTCAATGCGCATATTTATAAATCAACATATGTTCATCAGGGAGAAAGTTGCACATGTTGCTGCATTACATCCACAAACATTATCGGCAGTCATGCCAATGAAGCAACATAAAGCTTAAACAAAAGTGGCTGTGACAAGTTTAGACAGGAGGCACTTCCAATTTGTCGGTAGGACACTGTAATCAGGCCAAAAACAAAGTATTTAACTGTAGAAATATCATCTCTCAACTATTGCAGTTTCAAAGGTACTTATATTGGTCAGAGCCTTGTCATAGACACAATCTCAAAAGTAAAAAGTTAATATAAAAAATTATTAATTAACTCTATTGTTGTGATAATTGTAACTTTGTGCAAGAACCTTGATTTATTCTTGATAATGTTAATTCTGAATAAAGCAATACTATTTAGATGACGAACAAGAAGTAATATGTATCATCGATTTTATATTTGTTAAAATTCCAACATAACACAATTGAATTTATCACTTCCATATTGATAATCTACCAACTGAGAATGTAGTATTAATATCATTTCATGATCTCATATGATAATGCAAATATGTGACAATATCGAGGAGGAGAGAGGTAGCCTAGTGTATCTCACGTTATGAAATATGAAGCACATTGTACATACATACACTGTACATAGACGGCATAAACAACATATACATGCATGCACTATTCAAGTTTCAGTAATCATACAGTGTAATCGAGATATGTCAAATAGTCTAAGACAAGTACATACATAACATTTGCATCCATTTAAAAGCTGATGTTTTGCTACTGTACGTTCTCAATGAAGCAGCAGTCGTATTACCGAGTCATACACTGAAATTAAAATCCGCTTTAATATCAGTTATTCAAAACATCTGCTTCTAGAACAGTCATTAGAAAAATGTATAAGGTTGTATTGTAATTATGCGAGGGTGTGCTAACTTTGAGCTGCATTGATTAATGATATAGGATTTGTATTGTCAACATTTTACGAACATCATAAGAAAATAATAAATATATTGAACCATCCCTTTGAGGAAAACATCCAATTCTGCCTGAACGCCTTGTGATAAATGATCAAACTGACATCGAACTTGTTGTCCATAACTCATATCAATCACGATATTTATAATATCATTGATGTAATGATTGATTGTGAATTCAGACACTTAATCCAATATAAACATTACATAATGTAATTGAGTCAGAAATTATATATTTTTTAATAATTGACATAGTAGGGACGCAATGAATATCCCACCAAAATTGTGTAGTAAAATTCCTAACGAAAAGACTGTAAAAATGGTACAACTTCTAAACATGTGTGCTGTGTTTGATGAATCGTGTTTAATAAACTAAACTTAACATGTTCATTCACTACAGGGAGTTAAACGTCAGAAGTGGATGTTTCAAGAAGTTTATTTTAGGCATAGACTTTTTGTGTCATTAGATCCGTCAATTGGAAAAGTGTCCTTGTCAAAAAACATGTGTTCTCCACAGCTTTTAGTCATGTTCATAGCAGGATTGGGGACCCACTTCTTTCCAAAGCATTTGCAAATTTTAAATGTCATTAATTTTCAACATATATTGGCACAGCATGTAATCAGGGCACATTCAATAAACTTAGCATCGTGATTAACTTTAAAGGAAATAACTTGTTTAACTTTCTACAGAACTGAGGTCGTTTTGGCAAAATCAATGATCTCAACTGCTTGCACTCGATCAATTGCCATAAGTAACGCTTAACGTTTGATATTTCCCCGTCCTATTTCCCCTAATAACATATTATAAAACAGTGATTGTTACTGCAAGAATCTTCTTAAAGGCCCAATATCCAGTCACAACATAAATTGGTTTCTTCAGGGGTTTTGATTTAAAGTATTCATTTAGTTTGAGGAACCATTCTTGTGGCTGTGTCATGTGCTCTACAGGTCTTCCTATCTCGTTTTCAGGTCGTTCGTCACTGATCAGACTGTAGCCAGGTTCTGTTCTGTTAGAGTAGAATTATTCATAGTTATTTCCTGCTTCAATGATTCACGTATTTATACCTGTCACAAGTTCATTATTATGTATTTCAGTTGTTGAACTGATTTTGAGATTATTATTTCACACAGTATTAACATCCGGAAAAAAATGATAGAAGGTGCCAGTATAGGGCCGAGCTGTAGTGTAGATTAATATTGTATACATAGACGGCACTCACTCTGTTTGATAGCCTATCATTCTGGTGGTGACAATTAGGTCGCCATCTTGACAATGAATCCATTATAGTTCACGCCTTTGGTTGGTAAGGGTGCCTGTCTGTCCTTTGGTTTGATTATTCTAATTCCCCAGGGAGAAATTTCACTGCTATATGGGAAATGGAAGAGTTAAAATGCAAGAGTGATAGTTAAAGCAATACAACTGTAAACGAGTGTGACAGTCTCTTCATAAACTATGACTCAGGAGACGTGAGTCCGTTGTTCATACCGTAAAAAGATTGTGAAAACTAATATGAATTTTGGGAGTTGCACTCATTATTCATGAATAAAAGTATTTAAAACACAGGGTTAACTTTAGTTTTACGTGGCCATCTACTAACTCGCACTGAGCATGTTCAATCTCCAAAGCAACGCTGATTTTATGAACGATGACAATATTTTGGTCCAAACCTACATTGTAGAACCATGATTGTACAACAAAAAACATATTCTCAAAAACGCACCAACCATTTCTGAGTGAATTGTTTGAAAACCAGACCTTAACAAACCTCGAAAATAAACATCAAATGTCTTTATAGTCAGAAAGTCGCCTTGTGTCCTACGATATGTATGATTTATCCAAGGTAGTGCTTTTTGCCAGATGAATACGTTTTCTGTTAGAGGACTGGTTTGTCATGTCAGATAATAAGGTGATTATTGTCCAGTTCACGCTAGTGCTGCAAGAGTCTAAGATAGTGTTCTGGCTCTGTTGACAGCCATGCACCCCTCCTACCGACATTTCATCCTCTCTGTTTTGTACTCTTCCTGTGCTGCCCTTTTCTGACTGCAGACAAATAAGGAATGGAATTGTTTGTCTTCCATGTCATATTATATCCGAGTTGATATTGAAGACATATGCATTGACATTCTTGTCAGAATAAATTGTGATGTTCAATGTGAATAACTAACGGGCTTCAACAGTCTAGCTTTAGCATATATAGCTTTGTTCCAACTGTTGGAAAAAGATTATGCACATGCAGAAGCAGATTTAAATCGTTGCATGCGTAACTTGTTAATCCCCTTTACTTTTTTCAATATAACTGAGACAATATTTTCACAACCATACTCAACCAAAATATACATCACCAACAACAATATAAGATGTTTCAATCCATGAGTTATACATGTCATGTCTCCAGAATTCAACAGATGTAAACTTGTTACCTTTTTTAACATTATCTGTTTATATTTCGAAATGACGCACATGTAAACAAATCATTTTTAATCGTCAAAACTAAACAAAAAGGAAAATAAAAAATGAACTTATGATTGTTTTCTGTCAGAGAGTAATGCTGTGTCAATGAATTAAACAAAAATAAGTATATACTTAAACATCCTTTTTTACTTGAATATCTGTATTTATATCAACAACACCTCTTACTATTTGCCTTTCCATATTTCATTAGTTCCTACCAATATGTATTTTTGAAGACATATAAACCGGAAAGTATAAGACTCTTGTTACTGAAATCGTGAACACTCCTAAATCTATATGCTAAAGACCTCTAAAATCGACTTTATCAGGCAGCAATATTTTGATAATAACTAGAGGTGACATTTCGTTTGCCCGGCAGTGAATATAAGTAAAGAAACATATCATGAAAGAAAGGTGTATTACCAATAAGCTGTAGTCAGAAGAAGTTGCAATTATTATACTGTGTTCCTATTATATGTATATGTTGTGGTATACACAGCAAGGTTAAAGCAAGGCTCGTAAAACAATTCTTGTCATGCTTGTATTTTGAGTTTGCCTTCTTCTCACCCCCACTGAGCACATACCATCTCTTGGATAATTTCGGGATGAAAGTAATCTAATGGTCAATTCAAGCGACAAATACGTTTTGCAAAACTGAACTTTGTGTCATTTTTAGTCATGCTTTAATCTTTAATAGTAATTCTTCGACAAAAGAAATCCTATTTCAAGCACAGCAAGACCAGGTAATAAATCAATTTTCAAAAGTAATCTTTTGTCGTTGCCTTCAATTCTACATGTTTTGTACACAAAAGGGAGTCGTACTAGAGAAATATGTCTTGTGCTAGAGGGTCAAGTATTTCCGTCTCTATGTACATTTTGGTCAGGTAAGTGAGGAAATGCTGTGGGCAAAAGTCAGACAATAACATGACCACTGTCATCTCACGCTGCTGCTGTGGGAACGTCTGGAAAATAGCACAACTCCAATATAGTGTTCATTTCATCCTTTCTGGCTTTCTTACTTCATTTGTTGAAATGTTGTTGATGTGTTCATTAACTCGGTTTACATATTTAGTTCATGTTTCATTGAATACATGTTAACACTAAGCGGTAATAATCAAATAAATAACAAAATAGATCCTTTTATATGTACATTTTAGCTACATAATTACTCTGGTTATACAATGTTTTGTTCATCTGTAATATACGTGTACATTCCTGTCCTTGAGGGGCATATAGGAGCGGCATATACATACGTAAGAACAGGATGATTTTCTGTATAACAACGTCTTTAATGTGAAAATACATGACGTTTCAGAGTATATATCAATGTACATTGTGTATCACAAATCCACATTGTATACAATTATCATGCATGTTCAATCTTCCTAATTGAATTTCCTCACCATTGTTTTGTTTGCTGTTAAATGTATCCACATTTGTTATTTCTACAGAATCCACCTGCTAAAGAAGTAAGTATATATTCCGAAAGTTCGTATATTTTCACATTAAAGAAGTTGCTATCAAAAATATTCTTCCAGTTCGTATATTCATTATTGTGAGACGAATTTGCGTTGTTTGCTGTGATTGACTAGCGGGCTTCACCTTGAAGAAGGTCATACCAGATACTATATTTAAAAAAAAAGGATAATTAAAAATGGTTGCATGCGTAATGCCTAATCTCCTTTACTTTTTCAATATAACTGAGCAACCACTTTCGCTGGCATGCTCAACCTGTTGATTTGACATGAATCGTACAATAATTGAGTGCTCTTGGCGTCTCTAAGACTTCAAAGATACAACATACGATCACACAAAGTACCTGTTCAGGAATAGATCTTCAATTTAATGATGAAAGATATATCGCCAAGTCTTACATAATTTCAATTATATATCAAATAACAAAATCGAGGCGCTGATAATTCCCTATCTAGCGAATATATCCACGCTATGTACTGTTCAGACAGGCCTCAGAATAATCATTTGCTAGTTCAATTTAGCACATTGTATAAGGACGTCAACAGAGGAATTGACTTTCATCTACTATACTAACAGGCAAATAACGACATCAAAATTAACATGAGATTTGTAATCCATGAGTAATTAATATGACTAAAACAAGTAGCATCATGTCACAAGAATCAATTGAAACTAAATCTCAAATTAGTTGTTCATGTTTCACGCTTTAACAATATGATCGTTTTTAATATCGTTAACTACATGTAAGAAACAAACATTATTCATTGGCTTTTTATGACCCCCACACTAATGAATTCAAGTCCCAACAGATAAGTTATGTCAACAACATCTTGATAACTTGAAATTGACATCTTTCTTCAGTTCTTACATTATTGCCATGTAATTTGTTAAAATAATTTCGAAAAGCGATTTTAGCATCAAATGTGTGTTTGAACAAAAATAAAGAAATAAGTATCAGTATTTTTTTAATGAAAGTATGAATACTCATACTCACTCAGGAAGCAATAATTCGTTTTTACTCTGTCAATTATACAGCTACATACCGAAAGTGTGTTCACATATTTTAGTGCAATTATCATGTTATTCAACATTCATTGGAACGTCAATAAAAATTCACATACAACGAATCATCCACGAGTAAAATAATCATTCTCAAACCTATCCTGTGATTATCTCGTCAGTGGTGTGTATGTATGAAATTCGGCAAGAAATAGACAAACGGGGTCAAATTTTTAAATGACAACAATTTCATTTTAATTGCAAATACGCGGAATGACTATAAAAGTAATATATATATATATATATATATATATATATATATATATATATATATATATATATATATACGATGTTTGATTGACCTTGAGGGTGGAAATAAGTTCATTTCAAGGGAAATGCTAGACATTACTGGTATATCTACATGTACTAATTATAACAATATGACATGTTCACAGTTCACAATTTTATCCTTCATAGATGTTTCTTCCAGATCATCGGTGACGTATTCTCCCGAAACGAACGTTACTAATCAGCTTATTTGTGCCTCTATGAGATGAAACTGACACTACTGAAAGGAAATTACACGAGTGATGTCAATGTCTCCTTTCTTATCCTGTCATGATAATTATACTCAATCAATGCAGTGTATGTATACCATCATGTAGCGGAGTATCATTAAGAGACAATTGTAACAAGATGTTCATAATACATCCAGTGTATTTAGATTAACCTGCCGGATGTAACCCGCGTCGGACTGTCGCCTGTCCTTATTGGACGTTTATGGTTCTCAGTATCTAATGATCCAAATATCCAGCACTGACAATGCATCCTCTGTACTCTAATTTCGTCCAAAACCATTGTCATTATAGAGAGTCAATTTAATTGCCCTGCATACCACTTATTTCATGCGTATATGCGTATTTCAGGACTGTTTGTTTATTACATAGCAGAGTTTTTAGCATCCTTATCACAGTCTAAATATGTTTAGGGGGCGGGATAGCGCAGTGGTTAGCGCGTTTGGCTTCGAATCAAGAGGTCCGGGGTTCGAATCCCGCCAGGGGCACGGCAACTTTGTCTGCAGTAGAGAACTGTTCTACACGCAGTAAGGTTTGGGTGCAATGCTACACTGAATTTCAGCGTAGTACCATCCATGGTTCACTAGTTCCTGCCGATGCTCGCAGGTTTCACCGCAGTGCATAGCCACATGGCGTTGCGGGATTTCTCCCTGCCATAATACTAGCAGCCGCGATATAAGTGAAACTTGAAAGCGGCGTTAAACCCCAACTCACTCACTCACTCACTAAATGTGTTTACTATTGTGATATAGATTACATTTTAAAAATTAACAAAGCCTTTCATCTTGTGAATCCACACTCTTTCACTGCCATTGGGAACACTTCCTGAATTTATATGATGAACATCAATCAAATTGAACAAAATTCTCTTAAAATGCATCGCATCCTTCCTTTCTTATTGCATTTACTATACATTTGATTATAAGTGGTATCTCAACGATTGATCTATGTTTTATTATGCTATTGCATTTCGAATGAGGGCCATTATTTAAGAAAAAGAAGACGAGTTGGCGTGCTTTATCGTTGAATAAAACATAGCAGGGAGCATAAAACACGAAGGGCGTAGCCCTGAGTGTTTTATGCTCTCTGCTATGTTTTATTCTACGATAAAGCACAGCAACGAGTCTTCTATTTCTTATATGAGATGCCCATAAACAGTTACTCGCTTTATATAAAAACTGTGCAGATATTATGTTGTTTGATTATATTATTGTTTTCAAAATATTAATGCCTCCCGTCGTAGAACACGTTCACTAGCATTAAACAATCAAAATGACGTAACATGTGACGTTATTTGCTAAGCGACGCTCAAACTGACGTCTAAAATCACGAGCATTTTTTATTGTCTCATAAAGCACGCTGTCGATCCCATTGACCGCCTGTGTTTTATTGTCGTGGGTATCTTATATATGATTATATGATACCGACGGCAATAAAGCACAGGCGGTGAGACAATAATATATTGTGAGACAATAATATATGCTTGTGATTTAGATCGTCAGTAAGAGCGTTGCTTAGCAAATGACTTTATGTTTAACGTCACTTTGATTGTTCAATTGCTTGTAAATGTGTTCTACAACGGGAGGCATTCATATTGTCAAAATATAGTTCAAATAACATAATTTATTATATAACTAGCAATGAAATATGTAATTTATCGATGAAAATATAATCCATATTTGCACATAAGCAGTAGAAAGTCATATTTTCTCTGCAGTGAAAATATAACTCATATTTTCACTGCAGTGACTAACGTGTGGCCGGAATTACGTTTGATGATTGTCTCCCTTTGAAATTAAATTATTTCCCTTTGTAAAGTGATTACCTCCCTTGCTTTCCACGTCTTACGGTGAACGCCAATGTTGTGATGTTTCAGTCAATGACTGTTGACCTTTTGTGGTGTTATTATCATATTCAATATTCCTTAACACTCTGAACTTCATTTAATGTTGACATGTTCCATAGGATTATGACAATCAAGTCTGCTCTCAGCTTCCAATGTCACGTTTTAATCGTTTTTATGCAGATAAAAGTTATATAATGAATAGATTATTTCATTGTTTTTGCCGAATATCATTTCTATCTCACTCCACTCGATGAGATAGAAATGATATTCGGCAAAAACAATAGAATAGTCTCTATATCTCAAAACGTTTTATATAAAGCGAGTAATTGTTTAAATCTTATATAAGAAATTGAAAATCGTTGTTGTGTTTTATCGTAGAAAAAACATAGCAGAGAACGTAAAACACTCAGGGCTGCCCTGCTTTGTTTATTCTACGATAATGCACGCCAAATCGTCTTCTATTTATAAAATAAAGTGTATACATTTCTTTAAAATCAAAATACATATTCCACATATTATAAGAAAGAGTCTAAATTATCATAAAGTACCATACATATAATTGTAGTGAGCGTTTCACTTTGGCAATGCTATTTATAATGAGAAATATCTCTTGTTTTTGCAAATATTAAAATTGATATCTTTTCGATATTAACAATGAACGTGTTTATATAATATGATAATTTTGGGTCTCTAAAATAAACCCAAGAACTCATATGCTGAAATTGAGCTGAATTGCTATATAACAAAATAATAGAACACATCTGGCACAACTGTGAAATCCTGTAAACTTTCGAACAAGTGGTACCAAAAACTTAATCATTTAATATTGATGAATTAGGAATTTTGCAAATTGCCAATATCTTGGCAAAGGCTTCGATTTTCCAATTTTATGAAAAGACATCTACATTAATAGATCCTCAGTGTTATTGAGTTATAAGTAGCAGTGATCCGAATCAGTACAAAACACTTAGCTATCCAACTGTATACGACTTATTTTATGAAATAACGTAGTCACTAACAGTTTAATTATTAGTCCAGATAGAAGCAAACACCTTTTGATAAGTTTGAATATAGATAACTGTAGACTTACAAGGGATGTTTTAAATGTCGCAATCGTCTATTCTTAATTCAAATTACCCTAGAGGTTATGGCTGTTTCATGTTATTAGTTAAAAATCGATATGCCAGTGCCGATATTCTCCTAAACTGCAAAATAATTACACCATCACTGTGGGTTCAATAATTCAAATAATAATATCAGTAGTATCACTGAATTTTGACCGTAAAACATGACATTAATATAATATTGAGCATAAATGTGTTTTTTGTTTAAAGGATTCTATCTGTGCAGTGAAATGTGATCCTGTGTAGGTTAATTGAGATTTAATATAAAAAAATGAAACCTTTAAATGTTATTGTTTTCAGTTTAAGGGAAGTTTAAGTTTCAGGAACATGATCTCCTAAAATCGTCAGGCAAAGACAATGATTTGGAACTTAATACCAGTAGATATAAAGTGAACTTGTGCTTCAAATTAATCAGCTCAAGGCAACAGATGTGCCTTCGGTTTCAAATTACAATATATAACACAGTAATCATAAGATGGTTGGTACTTGATATTGTACTAGAGAACATCAAAATCTTCTATCCCCTTTATGACTTTGATCCTAGAGTTACGTTCAATATCAAACCTTATCCTGAAACAGGCATTTTGTAGCTTATAATTAAGTAGAGGATGATGCAGATACATTGCTTCATTGGCTGATGCCAGTTAATGGGAA
The DNA here is from genome assembly GCA_936450465.1 of Gibbula magus. NCBI lineage: Eukaryota > Metazoa > Mollusca > Gastropoda > Trochida > Trochidae > Gibbula > Gibbula magus. Next base: position 44,062,323 of record OW388303.1, read on the forward strand.
TTGAACTGCTTTAAATGAGATATTTAGCTTAAACAAATATATATATTGTTTTCTTCAATTCAATTATATGGTTTTATATGATTCATTTAAAAATGTGTGATTCTTCAAAATAATACTCACCCGATCTGACCACACACATATTATATTTATTGAGCTTGATTTATTGCATACAAATAATAAATAAATAAATGTCTACAACTATCAAACCATCAGTGGAACGCTCAAGGTTTATCGCCAATCCGTAGCGATCTGTGGTCGATTCCAGGGGTGCCTGTGAGAGATAAGGTTTACCACACTACAAACCCTAGCTTTTCTAGATCCTAGCCAACCTGTTAAGCGCCAGGTATACACACATGCAATCGATGCTGGTTTCGAGTGTACAATCAAGTGAATAATTTCAATGAAGTGGTTTCTAGACACGTTTCAGCTTGAAGTAGATGCTCCAGTAGAGATGCACGAGATATCAGGCTTGACATTTCAATTTGCAGTTATAAACATGCATACCTGTAATTAAATGCAGAAGCAGGTAAATGAGTTCAGCTTAATCAGTATGTCAAACTTTAGGTGATTATACAAAATTGTTCACGCAAGCTTCAGGTGATTGTGACAGTTTGATGAATATCGGTTGTCATTGAACTAGCATCCACATCATAATCTCACAGCATAACTTTTCACATTCTCTTTTGTGATTTACCTTGTTTTGACACACATTGGGAAGAATTATTGTAGATCAATTTCGTTTTGCTCTCATCATCAGCATTTATATTGCTCAAAATGTACAATCAAGCAAACTATCAAGTTTAAATTCATAAATGTGCACCTTATGAATCTGAAATTTATTAAATATTAACAATCATTTGGTCTTAAAAACACATTGATTGGAAGAAAGATACACATATTCATTAGGGAAGAGCTTGTGAATTTTGTGGAGAAAAGGAGCGACTAAGATGATCGTTTGTAAGTTCTAACATAAGTTGTTCTACAACGTCTTCGTTTATATAGTGGTGGCACGTGGTCCTGTGCATAGCTCAGTCGACCGCTATCAGGTTGCATACTCCCTAGGGAGTTGAGAATGAAAAAGGAACGACGTTGGTCCTTACACCAGGGTAATAATGTGTGTAACGCTTTGAGCATGGCCCTTTGTGCTGTGGAGTTCAGCGCGATATAAGTATCCTCATTATTATATGCTCATACACCCAGAATGTTGTTATTCATATCACAGAATCTAGAAAGTACAATCTATTTTACTGAGCCAACATGAAATAATATGACTTGTCATAACACGACATTCTTGTGTTTTGTTTAGCGCGCAGACAGAACCTACATATTGAAATTTTGTATACAATCACTTTTGCAGATGGCGCAAGCATTGACTAATATAACCATGCATGGAACATATTACAATATGAACCCATATTTGAAAGCTGGGGTATGAGGTAACTTTAATAATATGACTTATACACTGTGTATTTTCAATATGTGTAATATTCCTATTTACAATCTTCCTATGTTGTGTTGTTGACTTAGAAAATAGAAGAATTCATTAACAGTAACTTTAATATATAAATTTCCGAGGATATTGCATATGGAGAAATATGTTTTATTGACATTCTTCATCATGATATTTTATGTTCACAAAAATTTACTTTTCTCTCCTAAATATTTAAAGGTATTCTTTATTTTAAAAAACTTCAATGAAATCATGCTCTTATTCTGAACTCAAAGATATTGAATGTACGATGTCTAGTAAAACGATACACATGGTTTTTAAAAAGATGGTATGTTGGTTTGGTAATCTTACAAAGCATTGTCGGTTTTACACTCTTGAAAATATTGGAATTCAGTTTCACTGATCGGTCGCCATTGATACAATATCTAGATATCTGCAAAATAACCATAACAGTCACAGTGATTTGACTTCATACTGCCATTATCAGTTGTCAGAGACCCCTGAACATTCTTGAGAAATGATCCAATAGCTTACGTATCGCCTACTAATTACAAATATCAGACAGTATGGTTACTTTAATTAATACTCTTTTACTTAAACTTAAATTAACGTATGGTTGTCATGGAGGTATTCCAACTATGAAGTTTTCATTTATGAGTAATAGTCCAGAAATTCGACAGACACGTAAATTTGGGTTAATTCATTAATTGGTCATAGTTACTTCTTTTAACATAATGAAATAAGTGTTTGAAAGCATAGGTGTTTATCATGTCAATGCTCTGAATGACATTCAATGTAAAGATGCAATTTTATAACATTTCAACAATTTAAATGACTTTGAGAAAACAAAAGACTATGACATTGAGACTCCAAGACTATGGGGACCATTTATAAATATATATACTGTAAATATTAAAAAGTTATACAACATTAGAAAGTTTAAAATGGCTACTAGGACTCTTAGGCCCTAGTGAGCAGCATGAGGGTTAAGTAAATCACAAAATGGTTTTAGTAGTTTGTACTTCTTTAAGAATAGCATGTGCATTTTTGCAAATAAAACATCAACTTGAAAAATACAACCAATACACATAGATACTTTTCACGGTCTGCCATAGGTAGTTCAAGTGATCAGACTGATATAACAATAACTAAACACTCAAAGTAGAGTTTTACATATGGTACAATGATGGAATGGTCAACCATCGTACTCTGAACTCTCAAAATCGCATATGATCTTCAAGTCTATGCACTCAGTTCACCCAGCTGTATAAATGGGTACCTGAACAAGGGAATGTATGGACTTATACGGTCGTGCGGAGTGCTTCATAGGCGGCACCGAAAGTACGATTCCTTCAGGGTAATAATTGTGTAGCGCCTTGAGCATGCATTGTGCATGGATATGTGCGCATTATAAATATACTTTACTATACTAAGTCTACCTCTCACACTGAAGAGTTCCGCACCACTATCGCGTTATATGTCGGACAATGTTCTTCTAATTGTGATAACCATTACCTATGTATACGGTTTATAGGGTCGTGATGTTTTACTCTCTAATGAACAACATACTGCATAAACTTAAATAATAAAGGACAAATTTTCTACAAATTATAACATTATGCAAAAAAACGATCTACAGGGTCTGTAAATATGAAATCGAATTATCACGAACAATAGTTTATTTCAAACTCAAAACAAGATTAAGGATTTAGGTGCACGAAATGATGATAAAACAATTATATGTGATATGTGCGTATAACTCGTAGAATTTACATACGACACTGTACAATCTATTATGCCGTATAATTTGATTCACAGGGGTACAGGGAAAATGGACTCATAATGTTTATGTCACAGTGACAAGACACAATTGACAAGAATTGAATATGGCAATGTGTACATTTCTTTATTATACTTTCATCTTTAATTAGGACTCCTCGATGGATCATGGGTTCATACGTTTGTTTTTCCATATCCCTCTAATCAGTTGGCAGCATAACATGTGCTACAACGCAAGACCTGGCTTCAACATCAATGTTACTTATGTCACGGAATAGTGTCCTCCTACATTTCTATATGTAAGACACATCATTTCACAAGAGTACCATGTATTATACACTGGTTTGTTGTCCCCATGGACTCTTTGGTCTGGTCAATGAGGAGGTTCAGTGGTCAGCCAGTCGGTCAATAAGGTGACCATTGTCCAGCTCACGCTACTGCTACTGTGAGAACGTCTGGGTAGCAAGACTCTTATATAGTCTAATAACTAAATTGATCTCGAGAATCACGCGTCTATTCTAATGACGTTTGAGGTCAGTAGACTTCAGATTTAGATCAGTCCTTGATAACTTAAGGAGTTTTGACATCGTCTACAAATTGAAATTAAAACTGATTTATATATTAATCAACCAGGTAAAATAAATTATGCTGTGTATGCCCGGTTGATTTTATTTAAAATAAATTTCATGTATATCTGATATGACATGTCATCTGATCCCAAGACGATTGGTTATATCACTTTTTGTCAAGTCACTGTTCTTAAAGTCAAAATGTTCATGTCAATTGAGGATCATATGTGGTTAACATTTACACACACAAAGCAATGCATCTTCAGGAATCACTCCTACCTCAATAATACATGTATTGTATTGTGTATCCGTGTACTATGTATATTAATATGAAGTTATTAATTAAGTATTTCCGTACTGGCCCAGTTACAGGTCCGAGGTCCGCTGTATTGGCCCGAGACGCAGTAACTCAGCCACTGCGAACGTACTTTATTAATCAGATGATTAACTGAACACTTTTCATTCTTTTTGCACAATGCTTAACATCTCATTTATATTGAAATAATAATCATAAACAAGTTTTATGAACATGGGTCAATGTTGTAAAGCGATATCAATGGGTCAAAGTTGTACACCTCTCTGTAAATATTGTACGTCTCGGCCTTCACTACAAAGAAAATATTGATTTGTTAATTAATCCTATTTTCAAATGTGATTTATAGTTGATATACTAGTTTTGTTAAGCTCATACACTGGTTCTTGTGGTCTGTTCATTTCTTGCCAACATGAGCGTGATATATAGAATGGTAGAGACAAATAATATACAAACTTATATAATACACTAGGTTGCATTTCCATGGCACCAAATAATACCTTTACTAGACTATGCTTTGTTCCAAATGTTGAAAGATATGTCATGATGACTCTACATCGAATAACGACAATTCAAAATATTGTAGATTCAAAGTTAAAAAACCCTTTTTGTTTTTCCTTTTGTAAGTTAGCAATCATTTTCGCCTGGTCAACGAATTAATTCCAGGGTAATTGTGTACTCTGAGCGTGTCAAAAATATACAAGGACGTTCCCGTGAAATAGATGTTCAGTTCAGTGACACTATCCATCTCATTGTCTCTCCTTCTCTCATTCGTCTGCTCATTTCAGTATTTCAAATAACGCTCATAACTCACAATAACTCGCATTTAGCAATTACAGTTAGATATTTCGAGCAAAGTCTATATCTGTCTTGACTTACAACTTCAAGCATATCAGCAACCCTTCAATAATCCCACATTTGTAATGAAAATCCCTAGGGATGAAAATAGTAAAAGCAAAATCATGTCAGTGCGATTAAAGCAATGTAGTATTTGTGCAATGTATTGCTTTGTTGTTGTTTCGTTCTGGTCATCAGTAATATATTGCCCTGAAATGGAAATTAATAAAGATTATGTTTATGCCTTTATGACTGATATTAATGCTTCTTTTCAAAAATTGTCAAAGGACTGAAATAAACGATTTGTGATTATCGTCACATATTAAAGTTAGCTTGAATTGGTTGCAATACCCTGTTTCTCTAACGACCTCTTTTTGCCCTTAGTGTTTCGGTCCACATCATTTAAGGCTATGAAGATACAACAGATATCTTCGATTAGCAGCATTGACTTGGTGAATTTCCAATATACATCGCCCATCTACTCTGTATTTCACAAATTGGTAATATCGTTTCAAACATATATATCAAACACTGAGAGACCCGCATGTTGTGCTGATTTTCATTATAACATTACGGCCACAATAAATCTCCTGTCTTAGATTGGCTTGCCCGTTCTGACCTGTCTGATCGTCGCCTATCCTTTCTGCACTTTTATGATTCCACCTGTTATCTAAATCCGTTTCCTTTAATGACGACTACATATATGTACAGCCAATTATTAGGCCTGCCTACCACTTCAAAGAGATGATACTGTATTTGAAGAACTGGTGGAGAGTTTAGCATCTTAATCACACTCTGGAGGATTGCCTCTATTGTGTGGAAAGTAAATTTCAACTGCTTTCCACTTATAAGGTATGCAAAAACTTAGCCTGTCCTTTCGACGCCCTGATGGTGCCACTCGTTATCTAAATGATCCAAACATCCAGCACTGACAATATATCCTTGATATTCTAACTACATCCCAAACCTTTGCGTTTAATGAGAACTACGGGCTTATAGGCAGTCTAATTATTCGGCCTGCCAACCACTTCTCATATATATTGAAGGCTCTTTGAGCATTATCTGGCGAGTGTTTAGTATCTCTATCACATAATATTGAGGACTGTTACCATTGTGTGAAAGATACGTATGTGGATTGTTAAACGGTCTTGTAGTGTTCCTTATCTATCCATTGAATTTCACTGACATCAGAACATGAACAAAATCCATATCATCATGATATGACGCTCATCGGTATGTAACATTTATCATTCTAGCTTTATGCTTCAGGATATTTTGTTCAAAAGATTATACAGCAGGACAGCAACATGATTTGACAACATGGATCCACATGCTCATATATTTTGAGTAATGGAAGCTTAAAGGGGCAGTAGCACGTTTTTTCGATGAAATAAGTTGATGAAATGTATTTGAAAAATAATGTTACCAATAGTAAAACACCCTTCTCTTTTCTCAAATTAAAAATGAGTGCTCATTGTTCCGTAAAGCCATGGGAATCATTTTTGTCATTCAAAATAATAAAATGTGTTCATAATAAAATTTGGAATGGAATTTTTGCTTTATTTGCAACACCGTTACTGTCACTACAGATAATTGGTTTGTGTAATAAGATGGTTTACCCTCATAAGTAAATATGAATGACATTAAGTATCATTATAAATGGGAAATTTGAACAAATACAATTTTGAGTAATGAAAGCTTAAAGCACTTGCACATGATTTCAGTCGTATGCTAGATTATTGTAGATCGACTACTTTTTATTTGCTTGAATGAGTCTTACATAGCAGAATTCTGTCAAAATGATTGAGATAATGATGTCTCATTGTGTCTCTTCCATCATGTTAAGTGGTAAGACTATATGTGAGTATTTCACTAGCTTTAATGCCTATCTCTCTTGACGCCAGATAATCTGTGACTTTGAGAGAATCACAATTAAGAAATGTTGCTTGTTGTACAGAGTATTTCACATCTGGCCTCATTTGATCCCTGTATTTTTGGACGTGGTCCAACAGTGCGCCACAAAGTACTTTGAACATTCCTTGATTACAATCCCTTTATACCAGTTTAATGAATATATTTAGTTTGTATATTTGCTTTGTTTCTTTGCTGATATGCAGATGTAATAATTGCATAGAGGTGCAACCAGGTCAACACAGATTATCTGGAAAACAACTTCAATGTGAAAATACATGACGTTATGCTCTCTCCTTCATCAAGTGGAATGTAGGCATTTTTAATCTTCAAGATTCTGTTTCCTCGCCTTTGTTTTTGTTTACTATACAATGTATCTCATTTTGTTATTTCTTTACATTCCACATGATGAAAGGGTGAGTTTGTACTCTGAAAAGTGTATTTTCAAATTTATTGTTTACAATATACATTACAATTTAAACTAGAAGTTTGTCTTGGAAGAAGAATCTTGGATTTTTTATCCAATTTTACTGACCTAACGTATATAACAGGGTTTGTCATAACAATGCATTTGTTTTGCTTCCAACAGTTTAAGTCCGCTAAGAGAACGAACTTATTGGATTATTTCAGGCATCAATTTCTGACAGCGCAAGTAGTGACTTTCCTGTTACAGTATGAGGTCAGCCAGGTAAACTTGGGCATGTGATCACTTTGATACTTAGTGAAATACTTACTTGTCTCATATATGAACCACTGGTATGTGTTTGTCTCTGTTATGACTGAGTGTGGGTATTAGTGAGACAGTTATGTGATTCTGACCAGACTAAGCATTTTAATTAGGGTCATGCCGGATTCAAGAGAGAGGTAGACTACAGCGGTGTCGCTCATAACATTTTACTGACCCCACGAGAGCAGTTTGTTTAATATAAGTACATGACCAGAGGTTCTCATTCTCACTATATACATCAATAACCATTGCCTTTAATAAACATTCCGGCTTATTTCAACTCTAATTATTTGCTCTGTTAACCGCTATCTCGGATATAGGATCATCTATTTGAAAGCTTTCTGTGTTTGGTTTCTGTTAATGGTTAAGAATGTCAAAGCCTAAAAGTGACATTACCACATTTGGTTACAGATTCCTTTTAATGTATCGTTTTGTGTCATATAACAACATAAAATAAAACAAAGAATTGTATTACATTAAATGGGTCTACATAAACAACATAATGAAACACAATCATAATTGCACTTCAATTATCAACTCAACGAACAGTTAACAGTGATAATGATTTTTTGTATTTCCAAGTAAGTGATAAATCATTTTATTTGTTTTTATTGCAAACGTGTTTTATAGATTAATGTGTGACATGGTCAATTAAAGACAAGGAAGCTTTTGAAAAAATAACTTCATCACTGACGGCTGTAATATTGCCCAATATTATACAATAACTCACTCATTCGAAAACAATTAGCGACATTTGCAATGTATTAAATGAAAATTTTAATAAGGACAGCCAGTGGTGAAAAACTGTAGCATTCAATACACTCTTTAATAATGTATAATCATTTTCATGATATCGAGAAAGAGCAGATTCGAGAAAAACGTCAATTATCTTTGCAAATCCTTAGATTTTCAAAGTTAACTGAAATACGTCTAATTGAATAGATCCACGTGTTATCCAGTTGTGCAGTCCACCATCAGATATGATGAAAGTCAATGGTCTATCTAACTGTCTATATCATGTAATCACGCAGTCACTTACCACTTAATAACTTGTCCAAATACTGTCAATAAACATCATGCTTTAAACTAAGTTTTCAATCTGTTTTACTTATCATTTTCTGGTAGATGATCGATGCGAAGCGTTGCAATTAAATAAGTGAATAGTTAATCTGTCCTGTAATGTGAATGCCTCGAGACTCATAGATACAATTTATAAATTCACTTACACAATGCAGCAAAAATGTATCATAATTGAATTATTGAATAATTGATTGGAATAATTTAATAAAAATTCTCAGCAAATAGGATACATTTAAGTAGTAATAGTCATGTTTTCAACTGAAACCTGATTTCTTGCAAAGGAATTTCAATTTGATGAGTACGTTAATTGAAAACGTTATTTGTTGGAGTATTATATTAAAAAATGAGTTCTATTTAATGCACCAAACCAATTGATATAAATATAACACCGTTACATTTGGGATAACATTACCTTCAATAGTAGCCTATATATTCTTGTACTTTTTCGGACCGCCTCGAAACCACACCCTCAGAGTAAGACATCTATCGTCAGCTCTGACGTACCAGCAGCTTGATATACGATTACAATGGTGTACATAACGTTTGGCATACATCTGTGTCAAATAAATCGTGTGAAAACAAACATAATTTCAATATAACAAATAACACTCATAACTCGTAATATGACGAAAAAGACAATGGCAGTTCCCTTTAGCATAGTTTGAGCATATTCTAGTGAACTTCAGTGATTGCAAAGAACTTCAACTATAGAGAAGTCACGGACATTTATGGATTTATTCATTTTGTTTAAACAATTGTGACGTTTCGGTATAGACCCTTCTACTGTTATCAATCATAACTGTTGTATCTCATGTGTATTGGTAACCCTTCTATAAAGCCATATTATGATTATGGCTGAAAATTATAAACATATTAAACATGATCAGTCTGATTAATACATTTTTTCAATATTGTCCTTCGTTGATGTTTCTCTCCAATTACCGGTAATATATTGTAATGTATTGTAAAACGAAAACTAATTAAGAGTATAACTATTTTAATTTCGATTTTTGTTATGTCTCTTCCATCATGCTCAGTAGTCTGACCTATCTCTTTTGTCGCCATACAAACCCATAAAGATTAAATCAAATGGCTGAGAAAGCCACATCCTTCATTTGAATTAAATTGCTTGTTTTTCAGAGTCTGTGCCTGGTGTCATTTGATGTTTGGTTATGGTTATATCTAGTGTTTCCACAATAAAATTACCAGTTCTAGATTCTTGACTAGAATCTTGATTACGTGTAATCCCTTCACACCAGTTTAATGAATATATTTACTTTGTATATATGCATTGTTCCTCCCATGAGTCCCAAGTTGCCCTTTATGAATACAGTTACTCTGAGTCTCCTTCATATGTGAACCACTCTGTGTCAGGTCCCGGTAGAATTATTCTTGCTGTGTGCGTGTTCATATCTACTCTTGTATATGATATTTCATCATCATCATCATCTTTACTTACCTTCCTTTCTGTTATTGCTTTTTCCACCTATGTTGTGTGCAAATACATTTTCATAGTTTGTTGAATGAAAATATCATGTAAATGATCAATTCCTGTTTGCATTGCTCTTTGTTATTATGAAAAAGGCAATGATATGTTTTAGTGTTATATATAATGGCCAGGATAGGGTTATGTATCCATTTCACGGAATTCATATTACCATACATAGATGCAGACTACTTTCAACTTAGCATCTAATTAGCTGTTAATGTGAACAACTTCTGGATTTGATCTCACTATATGCCCTGTATCACAGGACGAAAAGTGGTGGAATCAGCTTTCCGGATCCTTCCGGATTCTTCTGGGTGCGCACCAAATTGACAGGATCAGACAGGATCCGGAAGAACCGGAAAGGTGGATTTCACCATTATGTGTCTTGTGTATCTATCTATTTACGTCATAGCATGAGAACAGCGTTGGAAAAAGGTATGGCACATGTGTACACACAGTTTAGACAATTGCAGTAATACCTGCCATATTTTAGTAAGGCGCTGATATTCAGAGAATATCAGTGAAGAAGTAACATTTCACATTGAATTTTCCCAGCCCATAAAAATAAACAATCAGAATTAGGAGTATACGAAAGTCATGTTACAATATATACATAATTTCTTCAATAACGATAAAGCATTTTAGTTTGTTTAATACAGCCAAATGAGGTTATGTTGAATGACGATATCTCAGCAAAGGTTTGATTTCCAATTTTGACTATACACATAATTAATTCAATTTAGTAAGCTTACTAATTAAGCATGTATTTGGTAAGCTTACTAAATCGAATAAATAAGCTGACTAAATCGGATTAACAGACAAACAGTAACAGAAGTTATCCATATAGACGTTCAGTTAAGTAATTGAATATCCATCTCATTGTCTCCCATGCCAGCCCGTTTGGCTGCTAATGTCAATATATCTAAAAACACTCATACTCGTAACATGACGAAATAGACAACGGCAGTTCCATTCAGGAAAGTTTGAGCATAATCTTGTGAATATCAGTATTTGCAAAGAACTTCAACTACAAAGAAGCCACGGATGTTTATGGATTTATTCATTTTGTTTAAACAATTGTGATGACTAAGGGTGAAAATTGTAAGTACTTAAAACATGCCCAGCCTTACGCTGTAAGTCGGGTGTATAATAAGAATGTGGTTCCTAGACATGGTTTTTATTTTATTCCATGTTTGATATTTCAACCGTTTGTTTTGCTACGTTATAGGCATTTATCTTGGAGTAGACAGTATCATACAGAAGATTGACATGCCATGTTTTGAACTTATAACATTCAGTTTTAAATTACTTATGTTAAACACTTGAAAAAGGAATACAGAGAAACTTTAAGGAGAACCTCTTTTGGATAATCAGTTTGTTAAACATGTAGCTTTATTTGACAGCTTGATGGATAGCCTTCTCATTGAACAATAAACAATTATTGACTTCAAGTGAGGTTGATCCAATGATTTATCGACCTTGGACACGGGATATTCACCGAGGCGAAGCCGAGGTGAATATCACGTGTCCAAGGTCGATAAATCATTGGATTAACCGAGTCTGAAGTCTATAATTGTTTAATTATATGAACAATGTCTTAACTTTCTATTCTGCAGTGAAATGTAACAGATATATGAGGTGAACGATTTCATCATGATACATCAAGATTCAATGAAAACAAATCGAGCATAATTTCAAATGTTTAATGTTAGAATCAAATTTGTACTTTTAACAGTTAACAATATTTTAACAATTTCAAAATATCACTGTCATTTAATTTCCTTGTCATGGCTACGATATAGGCCTTCATACCGTACGTACTTTGTATGATTCAGTGAATTCAGTGGGTCATGAACAATGTTAACATTTGTTCCCGATACGTACTTAATGTCTGTTAATCCTATGATGAAGGTAAACTAAAGTACTGCGTAGCCATTCTCTTGTGCCACCTTTAGCTAAAACTTGGCGAGTATTTTGTCCACTTATATCCAACTTCAAAATTCTTCAAATTCTGACGACGTTTCTCATTTAGGTAGGCCTTCATGGTCTTCTCAGCACTAGCTGTTGCCCTCGTGTTCGGCACATCCTTCTTCTTTCAGCAGAAAGTTTATTTCCTCATTAGAAACAGTGGCGAATCTTTACGTTGAAGCTTATTTCTTTGACGTTGTATCGTTTGCCCGTCGACTTCCATATTGTTGATACGAAAGGGACGTTAGTCTAATTCAGCACGGTCACAGAGACGAAGCGATGCCTATCGCTTGATTTACAGTACTACACGCGAAGTACGGAGTTCAAAACCGGGATCTCCCAAAGCTATTTTTAGCCACCGGAGGTGTCCGGATTGTTATATCAACCTCTCGCGCGTCACACAGGTTGACATCGCTTGGCGTCAGTGCTGTCATGTGACCAAGTAGACCAATCAGAAAGACGGAAATTATCCATTCATATAATAAACGTCGTTGTTGCTATATATATTATATATTAGTGGGTTAATTCCTTAAATATCACTCACATAAGTCAAATTACAACTAGTAATGTGATGTAATTTCGACACTTTAACTTCATCAGAAGTCTACGTTCTGAACGTTCTGCAAGACATGAGTTTCCAGCTGACAGAAGTGGTTAGTCTTACAGTGTGTATGAAGGCAAATAAAGACAGTAGATTGTAGTTGAGCCTTTTAATATTTCAAGCAAGCTATTAGTGTGCCTTCAAACTAACTCAATCAAGAACATGTTATTTAACTCAAGTTTATCGATGTTGCCACGAATGCATTTTTTTCACTAACATGATCGAGAATATTACTAAGTCAACGTTTAGCCTTCCATCATATATAGTTGTGATGGCTAACATCTTTTATTATTGCCTGTTGTGTGTTAAGCACAAATTGGAGAATAAAGTATTTGGCAGTGAAGGTCCTAATGTATTTATAAAATTAAATACTTCAATAACTATTAATGGGATTCTTTTATAATTTACATATTGGTTCACCTTAGTGAGAGTTATGTTTCTAGAGAGATTTGTGACTTTAACCTTTATTTCAAGTTCACAACGGGACATTTCAAAACAATGGGATATCTCATGATCTGTTCGCTGTATTCCCTTCATATCGTATACATGGCTTCTCCCAGCAATGACGATGCGCTGCTATGATCTTGGTGACCTTGGTAGGAATCACGTGTTCAGCGTTATAAACAAATACCGTTCATGCAAACATTCCTCTAGGGAAGATACAGGGTCAAGTTTATGTTGGTGACTTTGGCATTATAGTTTAATGTTGAAGTGATTACAACCTACAGTAAGGGATCAGGTCAACTAAATTGCAATTGCTTGTTATTTATGGTCATAGTTTCACTATAAATTGAAGTCATCTTCAATGTGAATACTCTGTCATTCTCACAGTTTCAGTGCCTAGACAGAGCCTTCATATTGGACTCCTTTATAGCATCAATTTCAGATGGCGAAAGTATTGACTAACGTCAAAGTGCTAAGGAAACTGTTTTCAATGAAGGCCCAGTCCCACAAACTGGGGCATTGGGTCACTTTGATGACGCGCAGTCAAACTAATTAATTTGTTTATATAATGGGGTTTTGTTTCAATATCGTCAAAGTTCTGATATACAATTTTGTTATTGGGTATTACATTTGTAGAAACACGACAAGGCATTTGTTAAGCAATAACTGTACACTCTAGTTTCCAAAGGCTATTTACTTTGTTATATTGAATTGTTCGTATATGATAATAGAGGGTTAATAAAAAAAAAACAGCCTCTGTCGTCGCATGTCTCAGAAAGGAGTTGCGCATATAAAGGTGAAGTGAGATTATTGACTCACGTCACACCGGATTCACGAGGGTACTACATATTCATAAACAAGCACAAATAGCGAAGTTTGTTTAATGTAAATTACAAGAGCAGTTGTCCTCGTTATTCTAATTAAATGTATAACCATTGCCTTTAACAAAAAATCCTGGGTAATTACCAGTCTAATCATTCGCCCTGCTTACCACTCTCTCGGGTATAGGATCGTCTAGTTGATAGCTTTCTGCATGTTATCTGTATCTGTTATCTAAGGGCTTCGAGAGACAATATCACATTTTGATATCACCTTCTAACTCGCAATAGATGGTATTTTAGCGATTGTTAAACTGAACTTCCTGATGGGTATCAACAACATTTTATTGTCATTGCAAAGACTCATTAGTTGACGCTCATGTGCATTTATTCGTTGATGTGAATGTGTATTTTGAACTTTATGCTACAAGACACACAGTTCAAATGATTAAGCACAAAAATATTCGTCAATAGGGATTTAGCTAAAATAAGAAATTGCAAGACACCCAAACTAATGTGTTTAATGGTTGCATGCAAGGGTTTATCCTTTGATTACATCGATTGCATTGAAATTGATATATATTCTACCATGGCACTGCTTGATACTTCACTCTGATTGGTTGGTTTCTCTAAATTACTAGACATCAATTCACAATTGACGCTATCCGTTCGGTTTAAATTTACATAGTTTTCTTGAGAATGCTGGGATATATTGTTTATCAGTATGTTGTTAATGTAGACGGTTTTATTCACTTACAACCAGTGTTCATTATATTCATTCGCTACCAATTCACTATAGAATATATCTGATTTTCAAACACACTAGGTTTGTCTCCTGAATAAATGCACACTATTTGCTTTCAATGAAGAAGATGCATGCAGCCTAGATGATTCAGTTCCAGTGAATTCACAATCATTGATTACTATTTCAACGCTAAGGCAATACAAGGGGTTTATGTCATAGCTCAGTCCGACTGTCATAATTTTCAAGCTGAAATGTTTGTAAGTATACCAATGTATGTATTTCTCAAAAGTCGTAATAACACACATGGTAACACATTTCTTCAAATTTATTATCTGGTGATATAACAAATAAATAATATAATGAACACTGGTTGTTAGTGAATAAAACCGTCTACATTAACAACATACTGATAAACAATATATCCCAGCATTCTCAAGAAAACCATCTATTAACATTGCCAACGATTTCTTGTATTTTAAATTAACTGATACATTATTTACAACGTTCTTAATTGCAAACAGGTTTTATGATAAATGTTCAACATGGTCAATAACGCATTTACAACAAGTGACACGTTTTTAATACAAAAAACTGTTAATAATCTCACCAAGTTATGCTGAGAAAGCGCAGATTCGAGGAAAATGTCAATATTTTTATTAACAAATTTAACTTAAGGACATATAATTTGATAGATCCTTGTGTTATCTAATTTAACAGTACGCCATCAGCATTGATACGAAACGATAACAGCACTGGGCTATTCAGCTGATTTTTAACATAATCAATAGTAAACGACCACTTATTCCTAGCTTTAATTTCGTCAATGAATCTTTTGATTTCAGGAAAAACTTGTAATGTCAACCTCGGTTTCCTCACACTTTTCTGTAGCTTTTGATGATAATTATTGTAAGTAAAGTAATGCATAATACTTTGTCCTTAAAATTGTATGCCTCAGGAGAGAGTATTACAATATATTATGACACGATACAGTAATACACTTATTGCGAGTCAATAAATAAGATATATAACCTTTCATGAGTATATTTATAATAAAAGGGAAATTGCAAATCAAACTATCCTGACAAGATACATTACAAACTATAAAACCATCAGTTTCAAGACATTCATATTATTTTAAGGGCGTTGTAGCATATTATTTGTTCTCAAATTTGTCATTTATTATTAAAGTTTATACAATATATTTCTACATTAGATGTTGAAACGTCTCAATGCACGACCCACTAAGCCGTATAAATAGAAAACAGTTAAGCGACAATTTTGTGCAACTCGTCAGTGTGAATGGTATATTTGTAGGTCATATGCAATTTTGAGATTACGGAAAGCAAAATGGTCGACCATTTCATTATTCTATCAAATATAAAACTCTTTGAGTGATTAAGTATTGCTACATCAATCAGATAATTTGAAGTACCTTTGAAGTACCCCTCGATGGGAAATTGACTTGCGTTGCTTAACCAATTCATGTACAGCCGTTTAAGAATGATTTTTACTGATTCAGGAGATTTATTTAGTCATTGGTTATCATTTCAGTTAGCAAAATGCGCTACAGCGCATTTAACATCAATAAAAATGAAAAACATGTCCTGATTGACTTATTCCATTCATTCAACAAATTCTATTAAAATTTATGTAATTACGAAAGATGATAACTTCAAGTGCATTTGAATAGATTACTATTGCTGGATATACATGTACTTGATAAGGCATTGTAAAGTAAAGTAAATCAAAAAGATTGTCAGTTTCAATTTAGAATAGCTCAAATGAGCTATTACAAAGTGAACTGAACATTGCAATATTGCCAGTGTGCATATTCGTGAATTTGGCGAGTTTGATGAATAGTCAACAATTAAAGAAAAGGTTTAATTTTCGCATCTAAGTTATTTGCTTTGTATGACTGTAATAACAGAACGAAGTTTCTTAATATGAATCTCTGGTTAGACTTGATTCATAAGAACGGTTATGGTATTGCGTTTCATATGCAGCCACATCCCTTGGAAACATCGACCTTCAGAACTGCTCTAAAGACTTTACTATTCCGGAAAGTTTTGGAATTAAAAGAAAGTGCGCTATGAGCATGATATACAGCGTGGAAAGACGTCATACAAATGGACTTGCTTACCTACTTACCTGCACTGACTATGACGTTCATATGCATCATATGGCTGCTTGTTAAATGGAGAAAGACACGGCACAATAAGTTTCACGTCTCTTTGTAACTAAACAAAGCTGAGTTACATAATGAAGCCATGCCTGTTTATGACAATTCGCCTACTGTAACAGAAAGTTTTGACTTAGGTTGTCAGTATGATTTAATAAATTGTATTATATGGTTGGTGATAATTAAATTTTTAGCATGTTATATAGAATGTTTGTCTCCATTTTTTAACAGATCAGACAACCTTCGAAACTTGCCTGTTTCGTTTTGCTAAGCATAACTGAATTGCTCAACAATTCGTCAATAGTATTATCCGAGAGTAAATAAACGGAGACAAACGTAGACGACTAATAAACACTCGGTGAGATGATCCAACTTAATGACGAATCCATAGCAGTTTATGGCCGAGTCCAGATGGGCGCAGCTGTCATTGGTTAAATATTACGATTCGCTATCTAGCAAATGTGTGTACTATGTTCTCATGAATGGTATACAGAAAGTGCGGTCGATACGGATTTCCTGACACATTTCATTTTGAAGAAGAGGCTGAAGTGGAGATGCCAGAGATTTCAAGTTTTGAAATATTAATTTCTGTTTTCAGTCTGCACACTTGAAGCTAATGGTGACAGATAGCATGATCTATCTTGAAGAACCAGATTGTTAAAAGTGTAGCCGTTATGTAGGTTATTGATAGCAAGATGCTTTACTTTAACAGGTTGATGATTGCTAAATATACACTGTTGTATAAAGTTATTAGAACATTCATGTCACTCACGAAAGCTAAATTATAAATGACAACTTTGTCAGTTTAATTGCATCTGAAGTCTACGTTCTGAACAGTGTAGGACAAGAGTTGCTAGCTTTAGGAGAAGTCTTACTGTGTGTGAGGAACCGAATTAACTCGACAGTGAGCAGTCAACAGAGATACACATCGGAATCCTAAAAAGCATTATGTTGTGGCGCAGTCTGTGCGTACGTATTTAGTTTGAACCTGATGTCACTTAAATGGCACGTTTGGGCTTAATATATGTTGAGATGAGGTGAGGTGAGTTGGGGTTTAACGCTGCTAATTTCTATGGAGATGTCTTGAAACGTTTCACTCCAGTGTTACGATGAGGCTATTTCGATCTAAGATGAAGATCATATAAAAGAACTAATTTATACATGTAAGGCCATGAAATATGGACCTTGTCACAGTTTCCACGTGGATAAAAAGGGGAAAACTCGACAAAAAGGGATTTTATATGGATATAGTAAATGTATCCACTTTTCAAAAGAAGTGTTAAAGATACAAGAAAGACTTGACAGACACTGGAAAAACATACAATAACACAATAAGAATTATCAAAATATCAAATCTGCATGATACAATCCAACTGAAATCTACAAATCTATATTTTGTTGAACTGAAACTTTAGTTCTGCATGCAACAAGTGAATGGACTTGTGCTCGACATCTTATTGACATCTCTTATTCTTGATACCACCAGACGACAGATCAATGGTTGATTGTGAGGAGTCCTGATGAGTCTTGAGATGCTCTCTGCCATCAATACCTTGATATTAATGACATGGATCCGTCTTCAAAATTATAATAACGTTCTCACAAATACTTTACTCCTATTACTAATTAATCAATACACGGTTTCTGATATTGATATCTACTGCAATAACGTTGCTGTGAAGATTATACTGGGATCTGGGATCTATCTATGATCTTTCTATACATGGATTACACTATTTATAACTTAGCTTGGTTAAATATGTCATTATCATAAAACCTTTTATAAGCGAATCATTATGTGAGATATTTATTGGTGTCACAAATAAGTGAGAGATAAACCCATACTTTTCCGAGTTTATCGAATGATACCCTACACTTTTCCCCGTGGGGCCCTTACGAGGCTTATACCCCACTCACGGTCGAGTGTAAACGGTTACTATTTCATAATATTTCTAAACAAATACAGCTGTAAACAATCTTGTATATGAAACGCACAACCCAAATACGGCCTCATCTGTGACATCTCCAGGGTACGCTCAGTCCGTGCTGCGTTGTATGGTAACCCATGTTTGGGGCTCAAAATCTAATTTATATGGCCCAATGGCGGACAGCTAACGCCACAAATTGCATGGCTATTGTCAACATGGCATAATAGAAAAAACCAGAAGCAACATTCAGTATGTTAATACATTTTGCACCCACACATTCTGATATAAAAAGAATACAGAAATGTGTGATATCATAACACGTATTATGAGAACCTTATTCATTTGGTAATGAAAACATTAATAAGGTTTCAAATGACCCCTGTGCCATAATGGTTAGTACATTCGGCCAGAAGGCAACAAGACACAGGTTCGATCCCAGGTGTCTTATATGTTCATATATAATCTGACATTTTATAAAGTATCATCACTTAGAATTGGAAATTTAGAAAATTGACTCCATTAATTTCTCAGTTTTTAAAAAGTGTAGGTTTATTAGAAAAGTGTAGGTATATCAGAAAAAAAGTATAGGAATATCAGAAAAAGTATAGGTATATCAGAAAAAGTGCAGGTGTATGGCCAATCCACCTACACTTCTAACAAAAGAAACCATACCAACGAGATTGGAAGTGGGGTATAAGCTCTGTTCGCCAACATACACAATCTTTACAGAATTCATTGATTTGTCTTCAATCACAAGACAGCGTATCATAAAAGATGGATTCATGTCTTTGGCACCTGTCCAAAAATACATACATTCTATCCTCGAAAAAAAGAACCAATGCGTTCAAAGATACATCAACCCATATCAATTCATGCATTATTTATGTAAGAGCACACTTATCACTATTTTTTTGCATCCAATTTATCGGCTGATTGTTCATGTATTTACCATATACATGTAGATTAATCATTAAAATGTGTATACAGAAAAGATTTTATCTGTCATGGTTTACGTGTATGAGAAACTGTTTGAGCTTGACCAATTATCACACAAGGAATCACAAAATCTGATTGCATACATGTTATGGAGTTTAGCAGTCATACAGAAACTCGTTTTCATATGTATTTCATATATTTCACATATTTTCAAATGTATATAATGAAGTTAAGTAAGACAAATAATGAACACTATTTTAATTGTTTTGGGAAGATTTTGAAAGATTTTGGCTCTCTGGTCTTTCTTCTGGAAATGCTTTGCTAGCGTTTCCTGAAAACGATTATTTATCATTTGCTATACATGCAAAATAACCTGTCTTGGTGACGATACATATGTTAATAATATAAGTATAAGGGCTGATTAGTTCTGAAATAATTTACACTATTCGATCGCTTTCAATAAAATCTGTAAGCATGGAAGCATATCATGTCCTGCCCTGTAACATAAATTAAATGGTTGTCTGTATACACTTAATGATATCATTAAGCGTAATACAATCACATTCATCTGAAGGAATATTCTTACAATTTAACAATGGTCTAACTAGATTGTCTAGGTCAGGTAGAATACGCATGAGCGGTATAGGTCAAAGTTCGCTTGTAGCAGTTTCCAAGTTTTCTTGTGTCTGAGTTATAGATTTCGTTGCACCTTTTACTGCTTCAAGTCTTACAGTGTAGAAGGGCATGAATTAATTCGATACTCGACACTTGCACATCATTCTAATAACATAAAGACTCACAAACAGGTTATATATTTAAACATCTCTTCATAAATATCAAAGATCATCTCAATTAACTAATATAACAGAATCATTGATTTTGTAAAATTCGGTCTCCTTTTACTGACCCAACGTGATATAATTAGGAGATAAACATACTGTGTTTGGAAATCAGCGGCATTTAACGGAATTATTATAGATCTAAATTTAATTTAAAGTCCAACGCGTATAACACTTGTTATAAGGTTTCGGAAAACAGCGACAGTTTCCGAATGGATTAAAGATAGCGATAGCGTTTTGCAAGCGGCGTCAGTGTTCGAGATAATATCGGCAGTATTTTCAATATTGACATAGTTATTATTGCGTCAAGTTTGTAAATAAAGTTTTAGGTAAGTTTATTCTACCTTCTGACAGTTTCCGGGTGATATACTGTCCGGTTTTAACCCTTTTGTCATCCGAATTGAGTTTATTCAGGAAGCTTTCTGAAATGTCATGTTGTTGAATGACAGATTTCCGAACTGCATTGTTAACACCCGCCGTTTCTGGTCTCATTTTAATCGGTTTCAGATTTATTATCAAAATTATTTATTTATGTCATTTTGTTCACAGCAACAGAGCATATACAAAAATAATATTCGAGCATGCAAAGTATTCAGTGAATTATTGCATTCGCTATTGTTAACTGGCAACAAGCGTATTCTTGCGCAAAAGACAAATCAAACGGAGCACTGTATAATAAAATTATACCGTCTCTGATTTTTCACAGTAGCCAATCAGAAACGACTATTCCGCAAAGTTATGGTAGAATACGAGTTGTCAGAAGATTGCAAGTGGTTGGCTTTCTCACAGTTTCAGTTCAGAGACAGAACCTTCATATTGGACTCCTTTGTAGAATCAAAATCAGATGGTAGAAGTATTGACTAAACTCACAGTACTGAGAAACCTGTTTTCAATGTAGGGCTAGTCCCGCAAATACACATAGGACATAGGGTCACTTTGATGATGCTCAGTCAAAATAACTATTTGTTGATGTTATGTTTTTGAAATATCGTCACAGTTCTCATGTACAATCTTGTTTTGAGGTGTTGTTAGCTTAGAAACGCCAGGAGGAATTTGATGAGCAATGTACAATCTAATTTTCCAAAGATATTAACTTTGTTATGTTGAATTGTATATGATAATGCAGGGTTAATAAACACATCGGCCTTTGTCGTCGAATGTCTCAAAAAGTTTATGTAGGCATGTATGGGCCACCAGAAAGTTGTTGTCTTTGACAGGATTTACTCATATATGGGTGGGGTGAGAGTATGAGAGTACTGGCAATACCAAACACATTAACTAAGGTCGCACCGGTTTCACGAGGGCACTACAGTGGTAGATGATTAACAGTTACTCACAAAAGTAAACAGGTCGGCAGAGCGAAGTTTGTTTAATGTAAATTACAAGAGCAGAGGTTCTCGTTATTCTAACTACATCTATAACCATTCCCTTTAATAAAAACTCCTGGGTAATTACCAGTCTAATCATTCGCCCTGCTTACCACTCTCTCGGATAAAGGATCTTCTAGCTGAGAGCTTTATGCATGTTATCTGTAGAGGGCTTAGAGCCGACATCTTATTCTAACTCGTAATAGATGGTGTGTAAGCGATTGTTAAACGCGTTTTCTTGTCATTGCAAAGACTCATAATTTGACGCTCATGTTCATTTATCATTCGTTGAAGTATGTGTATCTTGAACCATTATGCAACAAAACACACTGTTGAAATGAACAAGAACAAAAGTATTCGACAACAGAGATTCTGTTATAATGATAACTTGCAACATGTTAGACACTCAAACTTATGTGTTTTATGGTTGCATGCAATGAGTTTTCATTAATTGCATTTAAATGGATATATGCAGAGCTTGATACCTCACTCTGATTGGTTTATTTGTCTTAATTACTAGACATCAAATCACGATTGGTGCCATCCGTTTGGTTTAAACTCACGTTTACTCACTACCGGTTCGGCATAGCATATATCTGATTTTCAAACATACTAGGTTTGTCTCCTGAAAAAATAAACACTCAATGACGAAGACCCATGCAACCAATATGATTCTATTCCAGTGAGCATCATCGATTACCATTACAAAGCTAGGGCAATCTTCAGTTTATGCATAGTTTTTAACCTCCCGGTGAAACCAAAGTTCTTTATGTCATGGCACAGTCCGTCTGTCTGTCCGTCCAAACGATGTCATAATTTCCAAGCAGAAATATTTTTGAGTATACCAAATAGTATTTATTTATCTAAAGTTGCAAACGTTCTTAATTCCAAACGTGTTTTATGAAAAATGCATGACATGCTCGATTAATGACAAGAACGCATTCAGAACAAAAGCAGCATTGGTAATATAATAAGTCACACGTTTTTTTTACGAAAAACATTTAATAAACTCAGTATGTTAATGATTGAGACAGCACAGATTCGAGGAAAAACAAAGCCTTTGATTTACAAATTTAACTAAAAAACATATAATTGGATAGATCTCAGTGTTATCGAAATCAACAGTCCACCAACAGTAGTGATACGAATCGATAACAGCACTGGGCTATTCAGCTGTATATTTAGCGTTAAACATTGTCAACTTAGCCTCTAAAGACTCTCCTATTCCGCCTAGGTTTGGATAAATTCAACTCAAGTGATATACAGCATGGAAGGGCGACATACAAAACATGTGGCTCTTTGTTAACTGGAGAGAGACACGACAAAAGAAGTTTTGTAAGTCAACACGCTGCAGAGTTACAGAATCCACGCATGCATGTTTACGTGAACTCAATTGCTATTACAGAAAGTGTGGATTTAAGCTGTCAGTTTGATTTCATTATATCGTACTATAACGTTAGTGATAAAACTATTTTTTTATGTTTTAATGAATGTTTGTCTCCATCTTTTAACAGTTCATAACCACACAACCCTCGAAATTATCGTCCCGTTTTTCTAATCACAACTGAATTGCTCAATAATTTCAGGTTTACATTGAACACATTTCCTGACACATTTCAGCTTGAAGAACGGGTTGAAGTGGAGATGCCAGAGATTTTGTTTTGAAATATTAACTTTCTGTTTTCACACTTTACCAAATGGTGAAAGCTTGGAAGTATGACAGAGAGAAACTTTCAGCAGGAATTATTTTTAAGAACTTATGGTTAAAATTGTAGTTGTTGTGTTTGTTATTGGCAGCAAGAAGCTTTACTTTGACAGTTTGATGATTGCTGACTATGTACTACTGTATAAGGTTATTAGAACTTCGTGTCACTCACGAAAGCTAAATTACAACTGACAACTTATGTAACTTTGTCAGTTTAACTGCATCTGAAGCCTACGTTCTGAACTGTGTAGGACGAGAGTTGCTAGCTTAAGGAGAAGTCTTACCGTGTGTGAGGAACCGAATTAACTCGACAGTGAGCAGTCAACAGACCTACAAATTGGAATCTTTAAAAGCATCAACTTTAGATGATAAAAGCTTTGATTAACGTTACAGTGCTGAGAAAAAGGTTACAATATGGGTCAAGTGCAGAAAACTTGGGCATGTTTTTTTAATTAAAACTTATTTAATTCATACAAGAAAAGTTGTTGGTACAAGTAATCTTTAGGAACAATTTCCTAAGAGAATAACCCTGCTGTTATGACGACACTTTTATTACGCTCAGTCAGTACATGTAAACTGGATGGTTAATATATCCAATGTTCTCATTTTCTATATTCTTATATGGTATTATCCTCGTTTACCGACTGTTCCTTCAGAAAAACTTATATAATAAAAATACATATCCAAAGATTTAACACGTTGGCTGCCGAACACGAGTTAAATCGTGTTAACGATGTGTCAAAATTTGCCACTACGAGTTATCTCCTAGTAATATTAGTGGTACTACATAACAAATTACAAATTAAAACAGTTAGTTGCCACCTGGCGGTACCATAACCACAAATAGGCCAAAAGAACAGACAGACGGGAATGCTTGTTTTGATTTGCCGTTATACATATGACATTTATTTTATAATGTATGTGGGTATTAAAAGCCTGTTTTGTCATTGTACCATAAAGTAATCCATAGAGGGCCCTTTCCAAGCGAGCAGATGCTGTGCTTGGCGTTTTTAAAATGATAAAATACTTTGAACATGAAGATGCTGATAACTGAAATCAAGTTCGACTCATGACACCAGAAATATATGACGACCTGAACATACGTATTATAGATAGTCCAATAGTGCTCTAAGGTACACTAAATGCAATTAGACTGTAGGGACACGTGAAACATCAAATCAATGGACATTTTTATTTCTGTGGTACATGTATTTGTGTCTTTTCAGTTAGTGAGTTGTGACTCTCTCTTTATAAAATGAAATGTTGATTGGCGAACAAACCATAATGCTTTTTTGAACGTGAATTGACGATTAAGTCGTTAGGCTTATTTTAACGGGAACATGTGAAAATACAAAAAACTGCATACACTGGAACTATTAGCCTAATGACATGAATGGGGGGACCTCAACACCTGACGACTAATGAACTTGTACCTGGTTATTTCTTCATTTGATTTCAATTAAATGTTGGCCAAAACTTCTCTTGGGTCCGAAAACGCCAGGACCCCATGCAGTGACATAGACAAAGACGACACATTCTTCTGACAGGACATATTCCTATATATTCTCTGATGTTTTCTACTACATGCAGCACGAAATTGATTACAATGGAGATAAACAAAAAGGACAGATTCGTCACTTTAAGACAGAATCATCACTACAGGATTCGCCTGACGTGTCATTAATCTTCAAAACTATATCCATGTCAATAAAATCACTTTCAGCATCACTGTCAATCAAATTGGGTCATTTTAAATTAGCACTTAGGTCATAAGCATGTATATGTCTTACTGTCATTTTAATAAAGTAAACAATGGAGCTTAATGTAGAATGAATTTGAGAAGTATTATTGATGATTATGTAATAATTACATGACTCGTATCTGGCAAAGAGTGATGAGCGGTATTATTACACTGCCAAACTACGACTCGTTGTTGGTAATCATGAAAAAAGAATATTTCACTTTGCCAATCTACGAGTCATATGTGGGCAAATGAAATACATTTATCATTATCCCTTGCCAAATACAAGATAATTCGAGACGTTATTATTAAATCAGTGAACGAAATTCAATCGTTCCTTAATACAAAATGTACATATTGATAGAGCATCAAAATGCATATTAAGTTTTATGTTGGCCACATGATAAGAAAACATTATTTTTGAGTTGGCAGCATACGTATTGAATGAGGTATTTTCAGTGCTGAGTTTTTTTTATCTGATATATTGAAAGTATGTGAGACAAAGATGTGAATCTTTCATTATACAATTTAATATCAATTCAAGAACATCTGCTTCTTCTAATCGTACGTTGCTTTTTGATGTGTCAGAAACGTCGGTTACAGTACCATTCATGCCATATCAACTGGTTGATCATACAGACGAAACAAGTTTCTCAGTGACGTTAAGAAATGTTTTGGAAATAGTATCCGCATGACGTTCTTTCAATAGTTTGAACAGAGCATACATACCGTATTTCCTCTAATAAGCGCCTGGGCACTTATTTGTTCAACACCCCTTGATCCCCTGGCGCTTATTAGAGGCCCGACGCTTTTTGGAGACCAGGCGATTAAATCTTCAACAGAACATTGAAGTTAACTTAGGAAGCATTACACTAATGGTTTAGACCCGGTGATTATTAGAGACCTGATGCTTATTCAGAGACCCAGGCGCTTATTAGAGGCAAGGGGGGTTATTGGAGACCCGGCGCTCTATGGAAGAATGTTTTAATTACCTGTCTATATTATGCTTCATCTATCGATATTTTTTCGCGTACTATAGTTATTGTATGTTTATAACATGTGACTCTACCACGGAAACTCAAAGGAAATTGTGTGTATAGATTATGATCGTTTGATTAAGTTGTGTTTAGTAACGTTTATTTTAGTTTGTAGTTGTCCCCTTATCAGACAGATTAATAAAAACTTCTATATCAAATTGGATACCATATCGTTAAATAATATTCGTGTTCTTTGTCATATGAAAGGATTGTTAACATACATGTTTAAGCAAATTGTTGTTTGTATTGTTGTATATATGCAATTCCACTGGCAACAATATATTTATATACATTATTACATATAAATTCGATCTGTCATCGATGACACGTGCTGCATGTCCATTTCACAATTTTTTATTCAAAAAATATTTAAAATGTTCTTAGTGATGGCATGTTTATATAAGTTAAAGTATATTATGTCCCCCTTAACTTATATCGGCTGTGGTCTTCAGCATCTATAATATTTCATTTTCTGTGCCACAAACGTGTGCATAAGAATTGAAATACCTTGACCTTGTATGCATGGCATTTATTGGGAAAATATGATAAGATTGCAATTAACGATTTACTACATGACCTTTTATGAGTGTTCAATCTATAAAATAACTAATTGTAAAAGATGCTGTGAAATACACTAGAGAGAGCACCTATTTATGTCTGTAAGGCCAATATTCATTATAAAAGTATGATGACATTGGTCATCGAGTGCCATTCTACACTGTACACTTCATAATTGTTATTCCTCTATTATTCCTCTATTGTATAGAGGGGGTGTGGATACTTTTATATACATTGTTTACATTGAAATCGTGGGTATCCTCAATTTCCTGTGCCTAAACTAAATTCAAAACAATGTCTGAGAAAAACATGTTTTAAGAACTCGGGCGTTTTCGATTTTAAAGATACATCCATTGTGTTTCATAAAATTTCATTTGGCTGAAATGCGTGCCAACAAACTGTATGTGCCGATTTCATTTCAAATAGTTTCACTCAACTTGCATATGCATCCCCAATCGCCAATTATGTCATATTATTAGTTTCTAATTAAAATTGAGCAACATCGTTATACATGTACAGAAACCGAAACTACACGTGCCATTTACATGCACAGTAGTTATAAGACATATTAAACATTATCAAACCAAAGTCGTATGTTTTTCTGGTGTGAATAAGTTTCCAAACATACATTTGACTAATTGACGCGCGCCACACACGGTGCATTGTCCGGTTATCGATCACAAATCGGTATTTTTATCGTCATGTCGTCAGCATACTGAATCGACTAACATTAAGTGTCGATTTTCGGCAACAGTCAGTACTTCTCGAAAGATTAACATCATTCATAAAGTTTTGCATATGTGACCCACAAGAACAAAACGAATGTACCTTTAACTTGACCAGATAAGTTAGTCAAAATGTTTATTTGGGTTGTTTTAAAACGTATTACAGTGATGTACAGTGATCAACAAATATAAGTCAAAGCAGGTTATTTATGTTGACAACAGCTTTTATCAATTACATTTCTACACTTTATGAATGTTTAGCTTAAATGTCGAACATTCAGGCCAATACCTATTTTGAAAAAGTGATTTCAGCAGCCCAAGTGACAGTTATAAAACTAAAGCTATCATACCCTGATGTAAGAAATTGTGAGTACTTTTTTAAAAAAAACGTGTGCCTATCAAATACATTAAAAATATAATTTCTCCAGCATATTTTTCGTTTTATACTCCTAAAATGTGTATGACTTTTCTTTTGCAAGTGACTGCACGTACACAGTGTAATGAAGATATCAATAATGTTGCAGGAGAGGAGATGCAAACTTCGAAACGATGACATATGACGTGAAATGAAGAGATGAAGGGGGATTACAGAGAGGACGGAGTGTCGGTGGGAGAGATGCGTGATTGAGAATTAAGCAAGAACATTATATTTCTAGGCTTTTGCACAGCAGCATCAGCGCGAGATGGACAATGGTCATCTTATTATCTGACTTCATTCCACTGGATTTCCTCACTTACCTGACCAAACAGTTCAAGGAGACCCGAAAGCCTGCCCTCTAAAGGCAAGACGTGTCGCACTAGTAGGACTATAGACCACTAGAAGGGAGCCAATTAACGACACAATGTGACTGTTGAACATTGAAAATGATGTTTATTACCAGGTTCTGCTGTGCAATTATTTTAAAAACGTTTCGTCAAAAAGTTCTAAAGAAAGATCAAAGCATGGCTAAAATAGCATATGATGTTCAGTGATGCAATGAGGATTTGTCGGTTGAATTGATCTTAAAGTAATTTCATTTCGGGGCGAGTTGGGGTTTAACGCAGCTTTCAAGAGTATTTCACGTATATCATGGCTGCCAGTATTGTTTGAGAAAGTTCGCAACAACATTGTGGATATGCATATTTTGCGGTGAAACATGTGAGCATTGGTTGGAAGTAGTGAAGCATTGTTGGTAATACGCTGAAATTCAGTGTAGCATTGCAGCCAAACGTTACTGCATGAAGAACATTTCTCTACAACAGGCAAATGTGTCGAGCCCCTGGCGGGATTCATACTCTTGATCAAAAGCTGAACGCACTAACCATCCAACCCACAATATATTTTCGAGGTTATTCAAGAGATGGAATATGCTCAGTGAAAGTGAGAAAGAAAAGTCAAACTTAAGTCAAGACAGGATAAACATTGTCATACTTTTACCAGCCTTGCATGATTGACATACCACTGCCATCCGCTATCCGTCCATTGAGCATCATAGGTACAATGTTCAAAAAACAGAATCAAGCATCATAACATTGTCTAAAATATTATTGGGAACTGAATTTGTTATTACAAAATTGCATTCACCCTAGATGTTATATTTTTCAGGTAACTGAATTGTTTCCATTAGAGCATCACAGCAGTAATTTGTACCAATTGCAATTTCGGATTCAAGGGCCATAGCTCCGTAAAAAAAATAACATTTCGGAACTGGACTTTGAACTCGATGAAGAGTAGCATCTGGACTGCCTACATGTTAAATTTCATTCACCTAGGTTAAATAGTTTCCGAGAAAACTTGTCCCGATTGAACACAATCAAACTAAGTCCAACGACAACAAATTTAAATCTCAGTAAACTGAAAAGTGTCTATGCGCGATGGGAAGAACAGGTTAACTGTGAGTTTGGTCGATGTACCTTTGACGGTTTTTGAGAAAAATTGACCGGACGGAATGACGGACGGAATGACCGCTATATATCCCTTACTTCGTAGCGGGGGTTATAACTACCAAATATACATGTACATATACTACGCACATACACTGATAGTTGTGGATATACTTGTGTGTAACCCAAGCCTCTGCTGATGACCCCTACATATCTCTTTCATATGTTGTCTTTGTTACAAATACCTGAACTCTTGAATAATTCTGTAGGTGACACTTCCAACATGACAAGGTCAATAATGGTTGCCACTATAACACTACAACAATTCATTTACATCATGCACAGTGGATTCCAGTCTCCGGAAGGTTAACATAATTTACCATAAATGATTACGTTAACATAGTTTATTAACGGACGCGTGCTCTTTCATAGTTATGTGGGTTTAAAGATCATTCGGTGCATTTCACGTTTTATCCCACCGGTATGTAATACCGTGGGATATAGTCATCACCCCGGCCGTCCGTATGTCTGTCCGTCCGTAATCATTTCGTTTCCGGAGCAGAACTCGAAAGTCATTTATCATATCTTTCTGAAACTTCACATGTGTATTACACATTTACTGGAGTGGTGCCTTTTGATATTTTCAGATTTTTTAAATATTTTGTTTTTGTTTCCATGGAAACGTGTTGAAGTTGAACTCTTTTCAGGGATATGTTCGTTTCCGGAGCAGAACTTTAAAACCACTCATCATATCTTTCTGAAACTCTGCACATGCTTTACCTATTTACTGGAGTGGTGCCTTTTGATATTTTCAGGTTTTTGAAAAAAAAAAAAATTCTTTTCCATAGAAACTTGTTGAATTTGGACTTTGTTCAGAGACAGGTTCGTTTCCGGAGCACAGCTCCAAAACCGTTCATCATATCTTCCTCAAACTTTGCATGTGTATTACCCACTATCTGAAGTGGTGCCTTTTGATATTTTCAGATTTATTCTGAAAAATTTATTTTTGGTATCCATAGAAACATGAGAGGGATGTTGGTTGTTGTTGATTTTGATTCTGGAGCAGAAGTCTAAAACCCTTAACATACCTGAAACTCAGCATATGTAATACCCACTAACTGAAGCATGGTAGTAGATACACAAGTATCTGTCAAAGACGTGTTTTACAAATTTTGTGGTACCGGTGGGATATGTCATCTTCTGATGACTCTTGTTCATTTCCCTTATAGCAGTGGCATTTCTCCCTGGGGAATAAGACTAGTAAAACCAAAAGACAGACAGGCACCTTTACCATCCAAACTACCAAAGGCGTGAACTATAATGAATTCAGTGTCAAGATGCTGAACTAATTGCCATCGTAAGATTGATAGGCTATCAAACAGTGTGCGCCGCCTCTGTATACAATATTAATCAGTATTACAGCTCCACGCTATATAAGCACCTTCAAACTAATAACTGACATTTAATCACCAGTATTACGATTATAACCCATCATGGATGTCGGTCATCAGGTCATGATTACATGTTTGAATAAAATTATTATATGAATAAAAATGCTTAATTTTA
Source organism: Gibbula magus (assembly GCA_936450465.1). NCBI lineage: Eukaryota > Metazoa > Mollusca > Gastropoda > Trochida > Trochidae > Gibbula > Gibbula magus. Next base: position 44,093,498 of record OW388303.1, read on the forward strand.
ACACTTTTTTTCATTCTGTGTTATGTTTGATTGGAAGAGTCACTTTAACTAATATTGGTTTCCTAAAACAAAACGTTCTATTCCATATTTACAAAAATAATAAACTCTGGTAAAAATAAGGTTACAAGATTCCTTTACCATGGATTTGTTTCCCACGCCTTTTTTCATAGAAGTCTGTATCGCATTTAAATAGCCAACATTTTTATAGTTTTGTCATAATGCTAACACTGTGTGATGCAATTTCTCTCAAAGTTATTTCAACAACTGAATTACACAGAAATGATCTATAAAAAGGTGTAAATATGTGAATCGTTGAAGCAAGAAATAAACAATTAATACCTCTACTTCATCAGAACAATCAATGACGAGCAGATAAAACGCATCAACCTGAAGAAATAAGCACAGGCGTGACACACCTACAAGAATAGTTCCTAAAACTTAATGAATGTTCAAAACAAAAATGTTTGAAATTTAAAGAAAACAGATCATTTTTGTGGCTGAATAGGGGGTCTTGATGTCATAATCTTTATTTGACAGTGTGTTACGAGAAGAAAAAGGACGGAAAGATATATATAATGCTATAAGTGTTACCTATGGCAATTGATCGATTGCAAGCAACTGAGATCATTGATCTTGCAAAAACTACCTCAATTCTATGGACATCACGGTGTGAAGATTATTGAATGTGCCCCTATTTTGTGCCGATATATGCTGTAAATTTAAAGACTGGACTGGGAGTTATCTGTTATCTGAAGTTGACAAGTGCTTTGGTAAGAAGTGTGTCATCAACATTACTGATAGCTGTAGAGTACATGTGCTGCACGAGTTTGTTTACGAGACACATACTCATGGACAGATAGAACAGAGAGAACGGTCCTTAACAGTAAATAGTGTGGTATCTTCACAGTCTTTTCTTAAAAGGATTTACCAACACATTGTCGTTTTTATGTTATTTTGTGTCTTCCTTTTGGGTATACTTTTATGTTCATCTTTGGGTTGTGAGAGATATGATATCTGGCATTGTTTAATACAAATCATTAATCTACTGCGAATTATTACTTCAATGGTGATTTTTATATTATTATTTATATGTAAGGGTACGTTAAATGAACGTTTGATAATTTATCACAAGGCTTTCATAAGAATTTGTATTTGTTCTGAAAAGGATGGTTATTATAAAGTTTTATCTTGATATTCTTAAAATTTGGTAAAATGATGAGGAAAAATTTATCATCCACCAATGCACCTCAAAGTTAGCATCAGTAAGCATACTTTCAATTGAATCCTATCTATTTGCGGTAAGATATAATCACAACATATCCTCGTGGATGCTCTAGAGCCAGATGGATTCCAATGACTGCTATTAAGTAGTAAGGCCCTTTCTTGTATATTTAATGGGGTTATCCTGTCACAATTACAAATGCTTAACCATGTTCTTGGTCTACCATCCATAGAAGTTGAACAGGAGCTTTGGCATGGATATTTAAGTGGAAGTAAATCAGATAAACTTCGTACTAATATTATGTTCCTGTAGTGAACTAGTTTTTTTACTATTTTATCAAGATTAAAGTTATGATTTGATGGTCTGTATCTGCGATTCAGAATTAGATTAGGTCAGCTCGAGGGGAGTTTCTCCCTCTCACAAACCACAGATGGAAGAACGGATATTAGTATTACTCGTATAAGGATATTATGTTGGCAAACAGACATAAGCGGGGAGGAAATTACGAAAATATTTAACCTTTATAATGTTATATGTATGTGTACATCTTTTAGTATTTGACATGATATATTTGAGCAATGTAAGACAACTCAATTGCAGTGAACAGTGAACGGTTACAGAAAACGGGACAGTAGATGTATGCACATTTGGTTGTGTACATGTAGGTCCTATAAAAGAAAATTTATTCAGTAATCTGTCTTATACTAGTCTCCACTTTTGAGGTGAGGTGAGTTGGGGTTTAACGCCGCTTTCATGCGTATTTCACTTAGCCACATGGCCATAATACTAGCATAATACTAGCAGCAGCGATATAAGTGAAATACTCTTGAAAGCGGCGCTTAACCCCAACTCACTCACTCACTAAATATATAAACCAAATATATTCACAACAGGGGCGTGAAGGGATTGTGTGTAAGCGAGAAATGTTATTCGTATAGTACCTTGCTGTTTGTTGTGGGATTATCAAATATATCAATCAATAATAACGAACATCAACGGACGCTGTTAATAAGAGACTCTGAATAAAACGTTATGCAGCAATCCTAAATTGGAGGTTGTGACTGTCTCAGTTACTTGTTTTATTCTTCACAGAATGCATCATCAAACAGAAGGTGTTGAACCATCTTTAAATACCGTCCTTTCTCACAATGGTAACAATCCCAAATGACAGGGATGCTAAGCTAACTACTAGATCAGATTCAGGATATTATCAAATACAAGATCATTTATCTTCGAGAGTGGCTAGCTGGGCGTATGATTAGACTGACTATAAGCGCGGAATTTCCATTAAAGGCAATGGCTTCTTACAACACCGAGGATAAATTGTAAGTGCTGGATGTTTGGATCATTTAAATGCCGAGGAACTCCAAACCTGAAGTATGGATGAACGCCATTGCACTGGTGAGAACCAGCAAGTAGCGCTAATACAGCAGAACTATTGCGATCATCTTGTTCAATGAAAGGGTTTTGGAACATGCAGTCTCTGAGTGTTTCCTTTCATTTGACGCGTCCATCCAGATTTCGTACACATACAAGTTTGGATAAAGTATTTTTATTAAACAAAGAGTAGATGGGAAATTACACACTGAATGTACATATCAAGTACGTGACGATTTTGTTATTTGATATATTGGAAGTATGTGAATCTAAGAGATATATCTCTCATCATTAAATTGAAGATCTATTTAATTTGAAGATCTATTTTTGAAAGACTCCTTCGTCTGATGAAACTACACGTCCCATTTGTAGTAAACATGCACAGTAGTTATACGACCTATCAAACATTATCAACCCAAATTTGTATTTTTGCCTGTTGTAAATAACTTTCCAAAAGTATGTTTGACTAATTAACGCTGGTCACTTGTGCATTGTCCGGTTTTTGCAATAATATATCACCACTTTTACCTTATATCATCACTATACTGAGTCGACTATCATCACAATGTTAATGTTCGGTAACAGTCAGTTCTTCTCGATAAAATAACACCATTTGCCATATGTGATCCCGAATAATACAATGGATGCAACTTTCATGTTAACAGTTATTCAATTAAACATAAATGATACTTGTGATAAGTTGTTGGTTGTTCAATTAAATTATCAGATTATCGTTGGGATATGAAATAATAACTTTATTATCTAATCACAAAAATACATGTAAGCATATGACTTCTATATCAACTCCGATATAAGCTATTTCTGTTTTGTTCATTTCTGTAAAAAAGCACTTTCCGCATTGATATATGAGGAACTCATTTTTTGATTGCTTCGTGTATGAAATTCCACTGATGTTTGATGCCTTACTTTAATGCTGCTGGTTCGAATCCGGCATTGCCCTCTTCCCGACAAGAAAGTAGAAGAATGTGTACTATTGCAGATGGTGTGATTCCAAATATAATAATGCTACAGTTTGACATACCCTATGCCCACTGTGAATGTGCTAACTCGAGATATCATAACATTTAACGTTCATATCATATAATTATCTTGATGACATGATTGCATGTTTATACAAGTCAACGTTCAATCAGACATTATCCGCATGATTTGGTTACAGTTGAAAATCATCTGGATAGCGAGTTATGCGTATATCTGAATCACACATGTATCTGACGAAAAGACAATGAAAATAAAAGAGAATTGTTTGATGATTTAATCAGTTCATCTACCATATCATATATCATTTATATACCTCTAAATGTTTCCTCAATTAGAGAGAGCGAATAATCATTTGCAAAGAAATACAAAGAGAAAATTTGAAATAATTTCGACGGGATGCGGGATGCAGTATAACGATAACAAAATATTCGTTTCACTTGAACATTGTGCGGATAGTGTTGGTTTTTTTAAATACGGGGTCCGGGTAAAATGGTCTGACTGAAATTTAAACTATTAAAATGACTCTTGTTTTTCATGTTATAGTTTTTTAATGGCTATGCCACACATCCTCCTATGTAGATTTAAATAACCATTGAATATATTTTCCTTGTTTAAACTGTATTGATTAAGTAATCACGCGTTGCAATTTACAAATACATGTAGAGTACCTGATCTGTTCAATCCATGAAAAAATGATTCCAAGGATGCGGACAAATGACAGTAGTTGGAGTAGGTGTTAATGTTATTGTAACTGTAGAATAGAGTGTCACATTCAGCAAAGTACTAAATAAGTACGATGACTAACTGAAGACAGCAATCTTGAAGAGAGCATCAATGGAAGAGAGAAAGCCAGAACGAAGGGAGTGTCCATGGGAGAGGTGCGTGACTGACAATTGGGCCAGAACACTATTGTGGAGTCCTGCTGCTTCCCGGACGTTCTCACAGCAGCGTGAGATGGACAATGGCAATCTTATTATTACCTGACTTCTGTTTACTGGATTCCCTCACTTACCTGACCAAAACGTTCTTTGAGACGCAAAAACCTGACCTCTAAGACACAACAAATTTATCTAATAGAATTTCTTTTGGTATACAAAGCATGTAAAATAGAAGGAAGTATGCTATGTAACGACACTAGTGTAATTTTGAACATTGAAAATGATTTATTGCAGGGTCTTGTTGTGCAAGAAATATTACACGTTTTTGTCCAAGAGTGATAATTAAAGATTAAAGCTTCACCACAATGTACAACACTTCACAAAATACATCTATAAATCTATAAATACAGGAAAATGTTTCATTGCTACAATGCATCTCTATGATCGGACATGTTTTATGGGAAACAACGGATTGCGTGGCCCAGGGGGATTGTAAAAGATGATTTTTATAAAAGACATCAACACTTATAGTTATTTAAAATGCCATTTATCATTAAAGTTTATACTATATATTCTTACATTAGAGGGTAAAACATCTCATTACATAACCCGATTAGTCGTTTCCATAGAAAACAACTATCCATATTTGCAGAAAATGGTGCAACAGTCGTGTGGAACTCTTCACTGTGAGAGGTAGATTTGTAGGTCTCATGAGAATTTGAGAGTTCAGACAGTAAGATGGTTGACCAATTCATCATGATCCCATATTTAAAACTCTTCTCTGAGTGTCTAGGTATGAATACATCAGGCAGATCAATTAAACTATCTTTGAGCGGCCATTATCATGAGAACACATTAAAATTGCCACTCGATGGGAAACAACACATGTACGATGTACACTTGTTTTAGAACTTTTTTTATTGTTTATTATTTAGCAATTGGTAACACTTATTTACATTTTTGTGAGAACACTTTATTTCAGTAAAAAATCGTGCTACAGCACCTTTAATGGAGATATTTTCTTGAAACTCATGTTGACGGCACTTTATTGATTATACATACACCTCGTACATTTGTTGGCTTTGACATAATTACTTGAATTCTTGAATACTCCTTTAGTGAGGTTAAGCATAGTCTACTAATAGACCCATTGTCTTTCATAGTTGTCTCGGTTTAAATATCGCTGGTTTAATTTTCACTCTTTCATGTTCGTTATAGCAGTGAAATGTCCCCCTAGGGGATTAGAATGTTCAAACCAAAAGACAGACAGGCACCTTTACCAACCAAAGGCGTGAACTATAATGGATTCAGTGTCAAGTTGTTGCCCTAATTGCCATCGTAACGAAGTGAGCGCCATCTCTCTATACATTATTAATCACTTCTACATCTGGACCCTATACTGGCACCTTCTAGCTAACAATCATCAGGATTTCAAATAAAAACGATATTGAATGTCAAAGGTGATCATGTCTAGATTACATGTTTTAATACACTGATTAAATGAATAAAACGCCACTCATAACGTTTTTTTTCATTCCTTGTTATATTTGATGGTACATCACTTTGAATTAGTCACTTTAACTAATATGTTTTTGTAAACCAAAACGTTCTATTTCCAATTCACAAAAATAATAACCTCCTGTGAAAAATATGGTGAAAACATACTTCAATGGAATTGTGTCCTGAGCTTTCATAAATGTCTCAATCGCATCAAATAGCCAACTTTATATGACATTGAACTGTGCATAATTTTGTCATCAAACAATTTGTCTCAAAATCACGTCAACAATACTTACGGAGGAATGAGCTTATAAATGGTATAAATAAACTACATGAATCCTTGAAGCAAGAAATAAACAATGAGTAATTATTCGCAATCAGAACACAACAACCTCTTTTAAGTCTGATTAGTGAGGATAAACACATCAACCTGAAGATATGAGCACATAGGCATGACACAGCTACAAGAATAGCTCCTCAATGTTAATGGATGTTTTAATCAAAACTTATATTGTATATATCTATATTATATGTATTATAAAAAGCAATTCAGATTGTGACTGAATATGGGGCCTTGATGTCAGAGGATTCCTACAGTAACAATAACAGTTTGATGATGTGTAATAAGGGGAACAGGGAGGAGAAATAGAAACGCTAAGTGTCATCTATGGCAATTGATCGATCACAAGCTATCGAGATCAAGCTATTGATCTTGGAAAAACAACCTCAACTCTAGGAAAGTTTTAAGATATGTTTAAGTTTAATCATGATGCACCGATTATTGAATGTGCCCTGGTTCCATATATGCAGGAAAATGAAAGACTTGATTGAGGGAAAACCTGACATTTGAAGTTGACAGTTCTTTGGTAAGAAGATTGTCCTCGACCCTGCTCTTAACATGACTAATAGCTGTAGAGTACATGACCTACACGAGTTTTTCATGAGGACTCTCTTAACATGGACGAATAGGATTTACTGACTGAAAAAAGTGAATGCCTTAAATAAATTCATCAATCTCCTCATGCATGTTCTAGAAGCATATGGTTTTCCATAACTCCTATTAAGCCTTACGTTTTAATGCAGTAAGTACCTTAGAATAACGAATGGTTCTTTGAGAGATCCAGAGATTATGCCATTTAAGCCCTAAACGTTATATTTACGCAGTAACGTGTCTGTAATTGGATAGCATTTATTATACTAGTTTATATTTGTCTCGATATTCTCACATTTTAAACACTTGATTATGAGATCATAAATGAAATAAATACTCCATAATCATGTGATCGAATAACACTACCGAAATGATGAGAAGAAGAATGGTGATAAGACGTTTTACTTCTTACTTGTCACCTATGGTATGACCATTGTACAGAATAAATCAAGTTTCCTGCATTTCGTTACAGATATCATAACTATAAATTTAATGTTCCTTGGTCTGAACTTTGACTAATACAAGATACTGTGTAAGGTCAAACTGCAATAGTTATATGATCATCTCCTACATAACTGCATTTACACTTTCTGTTCCTGGCGTGATTGCAGAGTCCTAATTGTAATGTTGAAGTGTATGCTGTTTCATATATTTAATCACCAATGATACCTTTGTTTTACTCGTTTCGATTCATGTCTCCACTATATTTCTTGTGTTATTGGTCTGTTATCATAAAATGAAAATATCATAAAACAGTTTAGTCCCTTGAAATGCTATGTTTAATACATATATGAATGTATATATACCCACAAAAGGCACCACCTACGTTTTTTGAACAATGCAAATAGTACAAACATATAATCGTCTTGATATAATCCAATTTCATGAAAATATGCATCCTTTAACGATAACTTTAGTTCTGCACGCAGCAAGTGAACGTACGTTTGCTCGATATCCTATTGATATCTCTGATTCTCAAGCAGTTACACAACATCCTGGGTCCACAGATCAATGGTTGAATGTGACAAGCCCTCAAAAATCTTGAGATGCTCTTTGCTATCAATACTTTGAGATTAATGACATTAACGGTCACTGACATTAATATCCACGGCAATCAAGTGGTTGTTTAGGCAATAATATGGGTTCTTATAGTCTGTCAAGTTGTCTAATGTTCACCAGTTTATTTTTTGTTAAAAAGGTGTTTGTCCCTCAACCGAATGACTCTGGTTTGATATGTGGTTACTCATAATTGAAATATAATGATTGATGAAGAAGCTCCTGTGACATCTATAAATTTATGCCTTTGTCATTCACAGCAGATCAGGAATTGAAGGATCAATGTGTTCACAGATATTTCAGTCAAATTAGTCCATTCATTTATTATGTAAGATTATGATTACAAATGTTCTTTTAGGTCGTATATCTAGGCATACTTATTTATTCATATACTAATCATGTAAGCTATTATTTAAATACCTATCTGTTGACTAGACCTACTATGCCTACCTCCTAATAGGTATGCTATTTCAACCTTAACACAGCCGACCTTGAAACAGTGGAGAAGGGGTGCGTAAAGTCCCTTATCCAAGGGCGGTAGGTCCAGGTGGTCTCGTGACGTCACTACCTGTCTAGTTCACTCTCCTAAAAGTTGCAGAGCAAGACAGACGTGTTTGTTTTTGTTCTGTGACTGGGTATTTAGCGACTTGTGTTGCTAACTTGCTATTTTTCTCTTGTTCATTCAAGAAATACCCTCAACTTTAATCTACGGTTAGTGCGGGTTGTGTTAACAATCTGCTTCTAGTAGTTGTTAGATTTCAAGGGGCCTTGTTGACATGTGCTAGCTAGCGACCGCCCGGAGTAGGTGGGTTGCATGCACCGCACGTGCAGCTCGTGATTCTTTGTTTTCTCTCACCTGACTGTTGGTTGTTGACTTGCGTAGGGTAAAGGAGCATTGGAATCTCTCCTACGCGTTTGACTTGCTTCGGTTGTCATTCGCTTTTGCTTGTCATACGCCTTCGGTCCGTACTCTAGTGCTTCGCGTCTCGCTTGCTGACTGTTGGTTGTTGACTTGCGTAGGGTAAAGGAGCAGTGGAATCTCTCCTACGCATTTGACTTGCTTCGCTTGTCATTCGCTTTCGCTTCTCATACGCCTTCGGTCCGTACTCAAGTGCTTCGCGTCTCGCTTGGCTTCTCGCCTCGCCTGTCACTGGCTTCGCTAGTTATTCGCCTAAGGTTGATCGCGGGTATCGCCTTACGTGAAATCTACTTGACTAGCTTGGTTAAGGAGCAGTGGATACACTCCTCGCCAGTGACACGCGTTGCCAGTTGCTAGCTTTCGCCTACCATTCGCCTTTGGTATCGCCTTAGGTCGAATCTACATGACTCATTCGTCACGCCAGTGATTCGCGTAAGCCAGTTACTTGCTTCGCCGGTTGGTTCCCCTTTAAAGGCTTGATTCTACATGACCTGCATCTACTCGCTTGTGTCTCGCTTATGCCAGTCACTTGCTTCGCCGGTCCATCGCCTTAGGTTGAATCAGTTTGGTTCAAGTGACTCGCTACGCCAGTCACTTACGGTCTGGTATACGCACGATTGTTATGTGAAATAAAGATTGATTTATCTAAGTGTTATTTATTTAAGTGTTTAGCCTAGTATTTGTCTGGCTTGTTCGTCTTTGTTTTAGCTTGGCGGGTCGTTACTTGATTTTGACTTTGTGCTCTTCGAGTTCAGAGTCTTTGGTCAACTCTCTCGATTACCTATCGTCAGAGTTGTTGTTCTTTCGCTCCCCTGCTTAGGTGTTTCACGTGTGTGACTCACCTCGTCTACGCTACGCTGCTTAGGTGTTTTTCCGTAGGGATTCACCTCGTCTACGATATGTGAGCGAGTGTCTCGTGTTTCGCCACGCCGCGTAGGTGACTCGACTGTCTCTACCTTCGCTTACGTTTTATCGTTTATCGTTCGCCATGTACTCAGCCTTTTGCACGAATTGTGGAGGCAGGAAGTCCGCCTCTAAGGATCCGCACTTGTTATGTAGGAAGTGTAAGGACCTTTGCGAAGAGGAGTACCGTTGCGACGAGTGCGCTCCTCTCTCCGAATCGGAGTTCCACGCGTACGTTTCCGCCATACGCAAGTCTGTGGCCGATAGGGCTGCGCTTCAGAAGCGTGCGTCGTCAGCTCAATGTAGGGAGAGGTCTCCCGTTCGTCATCCGTCTCCGGAGGAGGACATAGACATTGTCCTCACGGCACGGGCGGATGAATTCGACAGGGAATCGTCGGTCCTGTCCGAACCCGCTACGCTCCCCCCCTCCGCCGTCGTGTTCCGGTTCTCATCCGCGGACTCGCCCGTTGTCCCCTCCTTCGCCAGACAAGCGGTTGTCTCCGCTTAGACTTAAGGTGGGCGGACCCACTACGCCCAAGAGCAAGAAGAAGAAGTCCAAGAAGGCTAGATCCGACCCTCCTTCCTTGCGGCTGCTTGGTCGATAAACAAGCAGGGGTCCACCAAGGCGGAGTCTCTGTTACGCGTGTCACTCCAGCTCTTCGAGTTGGTGGACGAGGTGGACCTGGACATTCGAGCAGTCAACATTCCGGGTGCCAAGAACGTCTTGGCGGACGCGTTGTCACGTCCAGATGCCCCTCCCCGACCAGAGTGGCAACTGAATCCGGTGGTTTTCAGGGGGTTGTGTCTCCAGTTCGGCACCCCGCTGATAGATCTGTTCGCGACGTGTCTCAACCACCAATTGCCAACCTACATCTCCCCAGTGCCAGACCCGCTAGCGATGGGCTTAGACGCGCTCTCGTTAGGGTGGGAGGGGATGGACGCCTATGCTTTTCCACCGCCGGCCATCCTCTTCCAAGTTGTAGCCAAGATAGGGGAAACTCGGGTTCTTCGTCTCCTGCTGGTCGCCCCTTGGTGGCCAGCCCGACCGTGGTTCGTTCCTCTCCGTCGGCTCTGTCAGCAGGAACCGTTTCCGATTCAGATACGGAGAGATCTGCTCATCAGCAGGCCAAGCGGAAGGTTACACGAGAACCCTCAGGTGTTCTCCCTTCACGCTTGGCTTGTATTAAAAGAGGGTTAAAGAGTAGTATATACTATAAGTGCGTCGCCAACGCAATAGCTACCTCGCATAGGAAGACCACTAGGAAGCTCTATGATTTCCAGTGGCAGGCCTTCGCCTCTTTCTGTGCTCAGAGGGATTTCATCCCGGCAGAGGCTTCAGTGCCTCAGGTTGCGGAGTACTTGCTGTACCTTCGCAACACTAGACATCTTAAGGCGTCGTCAATTAACACCAACATGTCGGCTATTCTGTCGGTTCTCAGGAAGAGATCGCCAGGCTTGGATGTGTCGGTCCTCAAGGACCTCATTAAAACCTTCCGTTCGGTGGACGGCAGGTCCAGGCTTCGCCCACCTGAATGGGACTTAGCCATTGTGCTCAACCACCTGCGCTCCGATAAGTATGAACCGCTCTCCGACGTGCCTCTCCTCCCTCTCATCATCAAGGTCATTTTTCTGGTGGCCATGGCCTCCGCAGCGCGGATTTCAGAAATCCATGCATTGCAGGCGGACCTGCTACGTTTTGAGGTCAGGGAGGGGGGCTCCGCCTCGCTGGGGCTGGCTCCTGATTTTGTCTGTAAGAACCAGGCAGCGGATGAAGCGGGACGTACGTTCTCTATCCCAGCTCTTTGTTCTGACTCAGGAGAGGTGGATCTCTCTCTGTGTCCGGTAAGAGCCTTGAGGGTGTACACGCAGCATACCCACAGGCTGAGGGATGGCAGGCGTCGTCTGTTCTTGCCTCACTCACCCAGGAGCACCAAGGAACTAGACAAGCGAGCGTTGGGGGTGTATCTAAGATCGGCGGTCATTGAGGCGTACAAGGCCGCTGATCTGCCTCCGCCGTCGCGTTCCAACCCTCATGAGATCCGCGCAGTTTCAGCCACGATGGCGTATCACTGCAACATCGCGGTTTTGGATGTCATGGCAGGGTGTTTTTGGCGTTCATCAGAGGTCTTCGCCAACCATTACCTACGAGATGTCTCCACAGCTGATCTTGAAGGCATCTCTAGGCTGGGTCCACAAGTCTTCGCGCAGACGAAGGTGGTCCCCCCAACCAGACCAAGGTGGAGGACTTGTAGGTTAGCTTACACTCAAGGTTCGTCGCTGGTCTCGTCACTACCACGTATATACAGACCCGCCTCCAAGCGGTGGGATTCTAGGCATAGTAGGTCTAGTCAACAGATAGGTATTTAAATAATAGTACGTTTTTGAGTAAACGTAATTATTTATACTTACCTGTTGACTAGACCTACGCTCTAGGCCACCCCCGTCCTCCCCTCTTGGTCAGTCTTGCCTTTTTGGGACTTCGGAGAGTGAACTAGACAGGTAGTGACGCACGAGACCACCTGGACTTACCGCCCTTGGATAAGGGACTTTACGCACCCCTTCTCCACTGTTTCAAGGTCGGCTGTGTTAAGGTTGAAATAGCATACCTATTAGGAGGTAGGCATAGTAGGTCTAGTCAACAGGTAAGTATAAATAATTACGTTTACTCAAAAACGTACTATAATAATGTACATGTCCTATTTTCTTTTGTTTCCGCGGGATGATACACCCACGCGTCACACATCCTTACATTTCTCACATCACATTTATCCCATAAAACCATTGGCAGTTAATTCACAACGACCTTGTCCTCTTCCCCTTTTATTATTATCACCAATATATATGAACATAATGAATCCGTTGCATCATAATCAGCTCAATTCAAATGTGTAATGATTTATTTTACACTTTTCAGTTTGTTCTGATTGATTTTTAAAAACAAAGCTTATTTAATGTCCGTAAGCAATATTTTGAGAATATATATATATATATATAGTATATTATATTTCATGGTTCTTACCTACACTCCTTATTTCTAACTTCTCATGTAAACTTCATTCTCCAATTTATGCCATTTGTCGTCTTTCCCCTTCATATGTGCAATAATTATTACTATTCTGCACCCGTTTTACATGTATATACAATTATTATTATCTCAATTGAATTAGTAAATGGTAAGGAAAGTGACCAAAACTCGGATTTTCACTTGGAGCTGATGCAATAATAAGTGCCATAATTGTAATCTGTTTATTTCAAAATGTTACTTTTTCATTATGTTCTATTTGTAACTTCTTTTGATAAATATTTGATATCTGGAATTTATTAAATTAACTTTTACTAGAGGCTTAATAAACGATATCATTAAATACATTTGGGAAGTATTTGTTTAAATATAAGTGTCAGCTCACGGTTCAAAACATATCAGAATATCCAAAATCGTATCATTATATGAGAGGAAACAATTATTTATCAGATTTAGAATATGATTTTTTTAAATCTGTTTTGATATTTTGATAATATGTCAAATGACCTTGGTTTTATATTATTACAATTTCTTCGTAAAATGTTGTAAGTTTTTAAATTACAAGTGGAAAAATGAGAAGTTAAGCACTCACATACAATGTTCCGTCAATTGTGACGTCATATTTCTAATTATGCATGCAGCAGTTTCTAAAAAATTATCAAGCCTGCTCTATACAAATGAAATATTACTTCCAACTTTAACTAAGGTTATGTTATTGTTCATGAATTATGTTCACATGTTTTGAGATATTGAGAATCATTAGAAAGAAACTGTTTAAACCATTGAGGCATCCAAAGACAATAGTCCGAAGTTAGTTCAGCATTGTCTGAACCTCTAGTGAGTTCATATACGCAATTAAACTGTTATTTTTCGGTCGTGTTAAAACAATTCTGCATATCTATATCGCAATCAAGAAATATACTTTATATTTAATATTTTGATTTACCGAGAATGACTGATGATGCAGTTGTCATGCTGCTTTGTGCTGAAAAGAAAAGGTTTACTATTGAGACGGTATCAAACAGTTAACATGGTATTAATATTATTTATCATATACTTGCTTATAAATACGAAGATTGTGCATGTATGATAGAGTTTCAACTTAACAACCTGTATCAGCCCGTCGTTAAGGGCAAAACCTGTATCAGCCAGTCATCAAGAGACTTGAACCACGAACCCTAGGTAACGTACGAGACAAATAGATCGACGTAACAGGGAATTTAGTGCTGTCTCCCTTTGCACTGCATATGAATCGCTGAAAAACGCAGCAATTATTTGCTGACTGTATTTTTGAGCTTGACACTATCATTGAATCGGTAGTTGCCGTAGAAAATGAGTCAAACTTTGATGCAAAATGCATTCAGAGAAAATGCCAAACCCAAATACTATAAAAAAAAACCACATGTGACATGAACAACATTTCCGAGTAAGTTACGTGTTAACATAAGAATTAATAGATTCAGGAATTAAAGTTAAGTATGGGTATGTTCTATGGTAAGTGTATATGATAAACATAGTATGTATGATATGGGTATTTTCATATCACATTCTGTATCAGCACTCAACCAATATCAATATGATATTGGGGTCTCGGGATGATACGGAATGTGATATGAAAAGACCCATACAATACTATCTATGTAACAAACACATAGATGAAATGTAGCTGCTTGCACTCTCTGCCCCTCTCTGTCTGCACATCCAAGATGTCAATCAGAGATCGAACACAACGGAAAGGGATAGAACTGTAGACATGAAAAGTTAATGACAATGGAACGTAAGATTACATTAACAGGAATGTTAAAATATAAATATTAACAATATCTGGATTCACAAGCAATAAACGGGAAAACTGCAACCTTATGACAAAGGTAGTAACACGGTTAGCAACAGAGTGACACAAGTAATGAATAGACTTAATCTAAAAACATTTTTCATCTAAAAGAAGAAAACGCTGTCTAATTATAAAGACTAAAAATAGAATATTAATAATATATATTACAAAAGATTACATGAAATATCGAAATGTAAAGGAAACTGTGAACGAACAAATGACACGACACGACCTTCCATTCACATTTCCTAAAGGTGTCAGTGTCAGTTCTTTTTGTGATTTACTATATTCAGTTTATGCATTTCATATACAATACAAATGTTTTCAAACATACATAAAGTTTTTTCAAATGTAAATGTAACAAGAAAATGCATGACCAACACGTTCTTAGTGGTACGCTTTTTCCATTTACACGTTAACACGTTGATATAGACATAGATACATTAGTTAGTATTCAATTATGGAGATGCAGAGACAAGTTCTCGTGGTTGTCATTTCCTGTCTGGACGTGTATTATTGGGGTTGTTGAATTCAACACGTAAACAGCTGTATTCAAGTCATCAAAGCATTACACTGCTTACATACGAAAGTATTCTGTTTTAACGTCTCAAAACACTGAGCTGCTTTTAAAAAAATAAAACGATTTATTTTCACGTTTGAACAGACATAAGATCCGTCTGTACGTTCCTCTTGTCCTGTAGAAATTAAGTACTTTAACTAGTTGCAGTCTTCGGTCCTGCTAAATTATGCGAATAACTTTTTAATTAGTTGCTACTGTTGATATGTAAATGGATAATATGGAAAAGTCATATTAAGAAGTTGTTTACACAGACATTGTGGTGGTGCAGATGTCAAAACAACATATTCAATCACACTGCCTTACTATACATTTTAGAAACAACAAAGGCTGTTGACAAAACGAAAATACATTCAATGTCCTTCGAAATTTAGATATTTATATAAGTTGTTTAACGAAAAATAACACCTTATTAGAAGATTGAAATGAGAAATTATGAGATATTGAAAAACATAATGGTGTCAACGAGTAAAAGTTGTTATTGAGCGTCATGACCACTCAATCAATCGTAGCAGAAGAACCTTGCTTTTTTCAGGACATCAGGTTGCAGGAAAAATTAGCTTAAAGTCTCTTTTTTAGGTATTTAATGTCTCAAAATTTGTATGGATTCCTTGTGATGCGAAACTTCCAAAATGTCGTTGGCATTGAATGTTTTAATATAAAGCCAGATATGTTCCCCTTCATTATTTTGTCATTCAATGAATTAACTTGTTGGACCCAATGTTTGCTACATAATTCATTAGCTTCTCATATACAATATTAAGTTTAAGAGTATATAAGACATCTGATTGACGAGCTCCTCACCGAGTTTATCATTAGTGATGATACAATTCACTGAACACTGTGCTATCCAGCTGTACACTTTAAAGTAATCACTAACAGCTTTATTTCTAGTCCAGAAATAGCCATCAAACCATTTGGTTGTCTTGAATGAAAACGACTGCAAACTATCAAGAGATGTTATAAACATAGTTACCAACCTTTGTTACTTGTTTCCCCTAGATGTGTGGATCATTAGTGTTGCCAGTAAAACAATGAAGGGTTACTATGGCTTTCATGCTTATTTAATTCAGTAAAATATGGATTCTATTTTGTCCAATAAATGCCGTATGACTTAAAACTGAACTGAGAACTACTATAGAAATACAACATTTCTGGAATTATCCCGTCAGGAAAATCCTTAAATAAGGCATAACAAACTGTCTGAAAATGATGTTGAAGTCATTTCGTGAAATAACATAACTGGAATGATTCTGAACAAATAATAATATACCAGCACTTGTCGACTTATTTTATCATACATATTTCATAACATACGTTCAATGTTATATTATTTTAGTTTGGAATCGACTTCAGCTGTTTCACCCACGGCAATTGCAATTAATAATTTCTTCTAACTTGTTAAATAAAGATGACTTTCAGCAACTTAATTTTCCTTGTTGACAGACTTATAACCTTTCTATCATAAACATGATCATGAACGCAATGTTTCAACCATCAATCTTAGATTTCTCTGCAGTAATATATTGTTTGCCCTTCATATTCCCAGGTTTAGGCAGTCCTTGCTTCTTACACTAATTTGCCCCTGCCGCTAATTAACTCATTTAACCTACACCTCATACAGGCACCCTAGCTGTGTCTTAATTATTAGACTTAATGCTAATGCAGTTACATGGCCTCATGGGCTAGATCGACAGTACGCTTTACGGCGCATTTCGACCTAGAAATTCAAGCTTCCAATTTTCAGCCTCCTGTCATAGGTTTGTGGTTCATCGACCACGTTTTAATATTTTACTAATTTTGATTATTTCAACCATTTCAACTCTTCTTGATAGTGGCATATATGCACAATACTTAAGGTTTGAGTTTGTGATGTGACATGTTCATTTTTTTTAGAAAGAAAGGTCAATTAAACATGTTGTGGAATTACTTTTCCCACAGCAATTGAACTACTTTAAATTTGATTTAAATGAAACATTTTTTAAATTGCATTATACGGTAGTTGTAAATGCTTGTTTATAGAATGTGTGTCTTTTATTGTTTAACCGATCGTAATTGGACTGCCTTGGAAAAATTACTTGTCCCAATATAAAACGGGATTGCTCCATAATCTGTCAGTTTTAGTGTGCGAGGGTAAATAAACCTTCACGACAACAAACAATCAGCGAGATGATCAGGGTTTATCACCAATCAATAGCGATCTGTGGTCGAATCTAGTTATGCCTAGAGATATAATAAAGGCCATCACACACAAACCACTAGCTGTTATTTGTCAAACATTCAGATCCTCGATAGTTTCGGGTGTAATACGAAGACCTTTATTGACACTTTTTAGCTTGAAGTAAACCTCAAATGGAGATACTCGAGATTTCAAGTTTTGAAATAGTAATTATAAGAGTTTAAAATCTGCAGCATGTGCCCACTTGTAGCAAAGTGTAAGTGTAATAGAGAGAAACGTTTTTGAGAACCTGTTTTGAAGAACCAGCTTTTAAACTTGAAGTTATTATATATGTCCTTGACATTAGATGTTTTCTTGGACAGTTTGAAGAAAAAAAATGCATTGTCATTGAGCTAACATTAAGACTGCTGATTATATTCTCATGTATAAAGTTATTTAACATGTGACAATTGTATGCAACTGTTGCACTGTTATGCATCTGAGCCATACCTTGTTCCACTGACAGAAATGTTTACCAACAACAATGTGAGATATCGTCAGTGCACAGTAGACAGTAAAAACGTTTCTGACACTATTTTCTCTCACGTTGCCTTTTATGATTTACCCAGGAATGGTTGTTATGGAACCACAGCTTCACAAAAGGTAGAAAGTAAGTAAGTTATTGTAGATTACCAACGTACACATATTTAAACTGATTATCGCTCCTTTAGTGGAATGGGAAATCGGTGTTTCTGCGAAGATATTGGCAGTTTGCATGAATCACTAATTTGGAGAAAGTATATGAACAGGAATGAAGATTCGCAAGCCAAGAAATGTATTGAATTTGTCATTTTTTGAATGGTGTTCTGTTATGTGCAAAAACAGTTTTTTACTAATTATATAAGCAATGTTCAATTCATTTTAATTTCTCATTGTTATTCATTTGGCACATAGTAAACTAAATCATAATACATAAGACATGGTTGCAAAATTTGACTGGTGAACTTAAAGAATCATAATGTTGAAACTGCATGTTGTATATATAGTTTATTTCTACTTTTCAGATCATCTGTAATCATGTTTGTTAATTTAATTTGTTAATGAAATAAAAACATTTCAGTAGAAATTCATAAAAATTACCTTATTTGTAAAAGAAAAAAACCCAAAACAATTGTCACGTGTTTGGCATGAGGCCCCAGCGAAAAATATCAGAGAAATAAAAAAAGAGGTCATAGTTTGAACGAAATTATACGCCAACAGATCACCATGATCAAGTTTGATAATCTTGATCTTTATTTCAGTGTGGTTGTTGAAAATAAAAATTAATTTCATAATTTCATTAGGAATGTGTCAGTCCATGTCAATGACAAACTCCGAGTGAATGTATTATTGCCGAAAACGCCAATGCTGTGGTGTGACTTTGCAAATGATGTCAACGTCACCAACTCGACTGGGCTTTGCGTCTTCTCTAGGATAAGCTGTGTGTTAAATATGAAGACGATCCATTTAATGTTCTTGGGATTTCGAGCTGACAGTGTTAACATCCAAAATCTAATCTGTCATGTGTTTTCCCTTGGTAGACGAATTGTGTGAGACATGAAGAGAATCCAGTGAAGAGTTCTTACGAAGACAACAGTAGCATGTCTCACGATGACAAACACTATGCGATACACACTCTCATTATTGTGAATTTTAGGAGCAAAATATATAAATAATGCAGTGAATAAATGAATTCCAATTCGTATGGAGGTACGAACATACACATTTACATACTGCATGGACGCCTGCTGCCGATTACAAGATATATGTTTTGAAAACCTATTGAGTTGTGTAGCTGTTTTCATGCAGGCAACACAGATTGATATTTCATATTGACTTCAGCTGAGAAACAATGTAAATATATAAACGAAATATATTCATTACCAGGGCATGAAGGGGTTGTGTGTAATCAAGAAAGGCTATTCATATAGTACATCGCTGGTTGATGTGAGACTATAAAAAATATTACCAAACCTGATTTATTTTTTCCAGACATATACGGCGTCAAGGGATTAGTTTTATTGAGAGTGGAATACTGACTTCTCTGAATGTTAGTATCAATAACATAACAGGACACATACACAAACCGACATATAACACTATGCATGAAAGGAACATTGAGTCAGTGTTGTTGTCAATCAAGGAAAGTTCGAATTTACATCAAAACCAATGGGGTCGTTGGAATGTAAGTCACGAAATCAGTTACAAGAGTTTTCAACAATGAGTTAGTTTGATTAAGTGTCAAACTAGATGCACTTTATAACCTTTTTTCAAATCCTCTGCCTTAATATTTATGTTAATGATGTTGAATTACACACACATTAACAAACGATATATGAACGAACACCAACTTATGCCAATATGCGTCTAATCACTGTTTTCCATGGCATTGATGCGTGATACATCATCAAAAAGGTGTTTAACAATCTTTAAAATACCATATGTTCTCACAATGGTAGTAAGTGACAGGGATGCTAATGTAACTACTAGATAAGATACAGAACATTCTAAAACACCCGATCCTTTATCTTGGAGAGTGGTTAGTGGGCGAATGATTAGACTGACTATAAGCCCGGAATCTTCATTAAAAGCAATGGCTTCGGATGTAGTTAGAACACGGAGGATACATTGTCAGTGCTGGATGTCATTAAGATACAGAGAGCAGCCATTAACACGAAGCATGGATAAACGCCACAACACGTAGGTGAGAACCAGTAAGTAGCGCTAAATACAGCAGAACTATTGCAATTAACTTGCACAATGAACAGTTGTGGAACATGCAGTCTCCGAGTGTTTCCTTTCATTAGGGGCGTCAATCCAGACTTCTTACGCAAAAAAGTTTGGATAAAGTATCAAATTATTAAACAAATAATAGATAGACCTTACACAATATATCGAGTAGGTGGTGATAAAAAGTCTATTTTATAACTTGCCCTTAATGATGCAATCCCAATCAACAATTGGCCGCTCTTCCAATCAACTATAATTATTATTTGTTTAACAATTTCAATAAAGCCAATTGGCCTCCCTCGTTTCATCATGTGATGCTACACTGAATTTCAGTGCAGTACCACCCATGGTTCGCTAGTTCCAGCCGTTGCTCGCAGGTTTCACCGCAATGCATAACCACATGGCGTTGCGGGCTTTCTCCCTGCCATAATACTAGCAGCCGCGATATAAGTGAAATACTCTTGAAAGCGGCGTTAAACCATAACTCACTCACTCACTCACTCACTCACTCACCTCATCATGTGTGTTTATGCATATCCTCAATAAAGCCTACAGGCCATTGTTTGTTTATCTAATTAATGTTTGTATTGCAAATCCTCATAATTCTCATATTTCATCTCAATCATGTTTGTATTACAAATCCCAATTCTATACCATCCTCATGCATGTTAATCCCCCCTGATTGAGTTTCCTCACCATGGTTTTGTTTGCTATATAAATGTACCATATTTTGTTATTCCCTTACATTCCACCTGATGAAGGAGTGAGTATGTACTCCGAAACGTCGTGTATTTTCACATTAAAGAATCTGTTATCCAGAAAATATTCATGTTCTTATGTATACCACTTCTAAATGCCCTTCAAAGACCCAATCACTTTTAGTCCAAAAATCTCGCTGGAGAATCAGGGTAGGTCACAGCGACATTGTAACCGATTTCAGATGTCTTAAAAAGATCAGGATATAATAATTAATAGTTCTTTGAGCTCTGAAGAAAAGTTAGACAAGTAGCATCGGCATCGGAGATGTTATTTCCGTGAATAAGTTTCATGTTATCTCATGTAGGCACGAACAAGCTCTTTTGTCATATCCGTTTTGGGAGAATATATTACTGATGATCTGAAATTAACATTTGTGGAGGAAATTTTGTTATGTAATTCGATTGGTCAACTGATGAAATATGGAAACTTTAGGAATAAAGGATGTTGTTGATAAACATTAGCTTCTTTAATTCATTGACACATCATTACTTCGTGTTTATAACCCAAGGATTAAAATATATTATATCATTGTTGATGTTGTTTATTTTGCCTGCGTTTAGAAGGTTATTGTAATTTTCTATAATTATCATCTTGAATTGAACTAGCAAATGATAGCTCTCAGGCTTGTCTGGGACTGTGTTTTTAAATAGACAGTGCATGCAATGGATATATTTGTAAGAATATATTTCAGTGCCGCGATTTTGTTATACGATAACTTGGAAGTATGTGAGTCTAAGAGAAGATCTTTCATCATTAAATTGAAGATCTATTCTTGAACAGCTCCTTCGTCTGATGGTATTTTGTTTCTTTGAAGGTTAGAGACGCCAAGAGCGCCAAATTACGGTACGATTCATGTCGAATCAACTGGTTGAATATGCAGGCGAGAAATATTGCTAAAATATATAGGAAAAGAAAAGGGTATGAGGTATTTACGCCCATTTACGCCTGCAACGATTTTTAATTATCCGTTTTTGATACAGTATCCTCATGACCTTCTTCCAACAATCGGAACAAAGCTACACATGCTAAAGCTATAATGTTGAAGCCCGCTAGTTAATCACTTTGAACATCATAACTTAGCCCAACAAGAACGTCTATGCATATTGCATATGAACCAACCACAAAAACAACCAAAGTAATTATGAATCTAAAATAAACAATGAAACAAGATGATTGTGAACGGAAAGTGTTAACACATTAATTGTTCTTTCGAGGTTATTGGTTGTGTAAATACATTATCATATTGTCAGGGGTAGAAGATACATATAAGCATAAGACAAACAATCCCGTGCACATTCCTTATTTGTTTTCCATTGCTAAATGTATAGGAAAGCATTTCCCCCATATGGTCTCATCAGGAAACAGAAGTACAGGAATGTGTTATTTTGCAGATAGTGTGATCCCAAATAAAATAGTCTTACAATTTTAATCGTATGTCCCTTAAACATTTGCTTATTTTAAAAAGTGCAACATGTAACGTCCATGTCTTATTATACTTATCGTGATGGCTTGACATGTTATACTAGTTGAAGTATTTGTAATTATAAATTATTGACGATCTTTACTTGTGTATACTGCAGTGATTGAGTAATCATGCTTTGCATTAGACAAATAGAATAGTTTGAGTTTTAGAAATTTTCCATTTTTAAAATACATTCCTCAATTGGTGCTGAGAAATGCCACTGGTTATATGATCTTTATTCCATATAATATCATGTAATATTGACATGGAGTACAGTACAGTAGGTACATATTGTACACTGCATGGTACTAGTAAACATTTTCATCAAGGCGAACCTGGTGGGTTAATGAAACTATGTTGGTTACTTATCTTGAAGGTTATACTCTCAAGAGTAATACAAAGAAAACTAGTAAAGAATAAACGTAGTGATGGTCTTGAAATAACTGCTTTTATTATATGATTGCAGATGAAATATCTATCAATGAAAATAAACCGTGTTATCAGTCACTAGTGAAAATAACAATGGAACGTGAATATGCAAGGATTTGGTCATATAATAAATAGAAAATTTGCTTTTTCTTGACAAATGTTGACCATGTTTATCTCATCTGGTGAGGTAGAAAATTTAAGTATTATCACTCGTGGCTACGCCACTCGTGAAAATATAAACTGTCTACCTTACTCGATGAGATAAACATGGTATTAGTCAACAAAAGCCAAATATCCTCTATATATTGCAACTATAATAAAGGGCCACATTATTTAAAGTATTAGATAATTACAATGTGTTTTTGAAGACACGGGTATGAAAGAGAGCAGCAAAAGGAGAGGGCAAACCAGAAAGTAGCATCAGCTTATCGATGGCGACATGACAAACAGGTATAGATTACATTCCTATTAGT
This sequence comes from Gibbula magus, assembly GCA_936450465.1. Classification (NCBI taxonomy): domain Eukaryota; kingdom Metazoa; phylum Mollusca; class Gastropoda; order Trochida; family Trochidae; genus Gibbula; species Gibbula magus. The sequence goes on from OW388303.1 coordinate 44,116,769, forward strand.
CCTCGCTGACGGTGGCAACCATTCATACAAGTGTCCTGTTCATTTTCGATATCAGGACTCTTTTGGGCGAATAGTTCTGATATCCGGACACTTTTTGAAAACAAGATTAAATTAAAAAAATGAACACCAAAAACATCAACAATGAGCTGAATGTTTCATTGAAAAAGATCATGTTGCAAGAACACACATTGTTATGCTTCATTTGCCAATAATACCGAAACGAAAAAATTGTAATCAACATATTGAATTTGGCTTATATTACGATTGAAATAATTGAACGAACAATTAAACATAGGTTGTGATTAACCTTGATCCATTACATTCGCAATTTTAGTAAATTAAATGTCAATCTAGAAGTAAATGACAAAACTAGTTGGAAACATTAATCATTTTAATGAATGATAATTATACATATCAAACAAAGAAATAAGAAGTTTCAGTAACATAAAAAGTAAAAGTTAGAGTGAATATATTTCTATTAAGTATCCTCTTTCGAAATTTCACTGGCGCTATGCAACACAGATGATACACCTGATCCCTTCTCAACCTCAAAATTTCCTAAATGACAATGGATCTTAATGTCTTGCACAATTTCTGAACATTTAGTTTGTGCATTCAATTTGACACGCGAGAAGCACGTGCTAAAATCTCTCAAGCTGAACATCCATAGTACTATGCACTTCATTTTTAACCAGGTGAAGGGGCCACGAAGAGATTGTGGAAATTTTCATAATTTTAAAACTTTAATTTTTCATCTATTTCATTTGGAATAAGTGAGATGTAAGTCAGTTAGCACCTTAATTTCCTGGAGGCAATGGGAATTACCAATATAGTTTGTCCTCGAGTCCCATCCTCGGACAGGGCCTCTCGAACAAACTGTCCTGGTATTTCCCGATACAACTCGAAAGTTATGGTAGTAACTATTACTTACTAGAGGCAATATGGAGGACACTATTAATACTTTGATAAGGGGAATTATGCGCTTAAAGTAACTACTTTTATTGCAAATAGTGACTTAAGAATAGTGGGACACTTGACATATACATCTAACTAAACTAAACATGTAAAATGTGTTAATGAAGAAATCAACAATATTGCAGCAATAATTGCCAGAAAGGATGAAGTAAGAAGTAAATAAACAAGAGACGGGTGTGTTTCACAATTAAGCAATAACACTTAATCAGAGTCTTGCTGTCTCACACGATTTCGCAGCAGCGTCAGATGGACAATGGTCATCTTATGATCTGACTTCTGTCTCCTGGTTTTCCTGACTTACCTAACGATAGAGACGCAAACACCTGACCCTCTAAGACAAAAAAAACATATATCTAATATCAAAACATGTAGAATCGAAGTAAGTATGCTATGTAATGACAAAAGGTGGCTTTTGAACATTGAAAATTTATATATTGCCAGTTCTTGTTGTGCAATAGTATTAAAACTTTTTGTCCAAGAGTGATAATAAAAGATAAAAACAAAGCTAAAAAAGGCACACAGTTCACTGTTGCAATGCGTATTTGTCGCTGGAATTGACCTCAGAGTAATTTCATTCCGAGATTATCCAAGAGATGGAAGATGCTGAGGGAGTGAGAAAAGGCAGAGTCAAACTAAAATAAAGACAAGAATAACACTGTTATACTTTTACGAGCCTTACCTTAATTAACATTGCTGTGTATACGCCAATATATACAAATAATAGGAACAGAATGTAATAGTTATAAATATTTTCCTTTGTAATTCGTGCTCCTGGGACTTCAGCATGTTAATAATACTCTTACTTCCATGAGATATATGTTGTATTTGTAAAATAACTTGCAATGAACCCATCTTTGAGTGTCCTTTCCAACATGCTATGGTCAATGATGAATGACACACATTTTTTATAGTGTCGTAAATGCACTTACAATAGTTTGTCCCCACTCTTTTACACATGGCTGAGTTTAAATACAACAAGCTGTATTTTCACTTTTACATTTTCCTCAAAGCAGTGCTATAGTTCTAGGGAATAATAATAGGTAAACCAAACCAAAGGACAGACCAGCATATCTTCTATCTCGAGGTGTGAACTATAATGAATTCAGTGTCAAAATGTGGAGCTAATTGCCATGGTCAGATTGATAGGCTATCAAACAGAGTGAGCGCCGTCTCTGTATACAATATTATATGTGTACTACAGATTCACCCTATACCAACACCTTTTTGCCAACAACTGACATTTAATTAGTATGATTACTGTTATTAATGATACTGGATTTTACGGTTATCATGGCTAGATTAAATATTTGAATAGAACTTATTAAATGAATGAAAAGTACTTGTTTTGCGTCTTTTCATTCCTTGTTATGTTGCCTGTTTACCATTTTAAGTAACTTTGAATGATACAATTTAACTTATTTCCTTTTCGAAAAAATACATTTCCATAAGCAAATAACAATATGAGAAAAACATTATGCACATACTTCACGATGAAAATTTGTTCTGCAAATTATGTTTTTACATAAATGTGTTTATCGCATCAAATAACCAACTTATATGACATTGAAGCTCAAGGGTAAGCTGTGTCTATCTCCATCTTAACATTTATAATTCCTTCGTGATGCTGTCACGGTGTTGTACAAATTGTCTCAAAATTAGTTTGACAACGGAATTACATTGGAATGAGCTTAAAAAGTATAAATGAAATACGTGAGCTTAAAAGTATAAATGAAATACCTGAATCTTTGAAACAAGAAATAAACTATGAATAATTGTACTCCATCAGAAGAAGACAACCCCGTTTGATCAGTAAAGAAACAGATCAAACATGGAAAGAAGAACAGAAGCATGGTACATCTACACGCACAGTTCCTAGAACTTAATAAATGTTTTAAATCAAAACTTTCAAAGTATATTTTAATATTTGAACCCCAAAGAAACTAGATCATTTCGTGACTGATTATATGGCCTTCATGTCAGATGATTCCTGCAGTAACAATCATTGCTTGAAAATGTGTTATCAGGGAAGATAGGACGAGAAATATCAAACCCTAAGCGTTACCTATGGCAACTAATCGAGTGCAAGCAATTGAGATCATTGATCTTGCAAAAACGACCTCAGTTCTATGAAAAGTTCAAGAAGTTATTTCCTTTACAGTTTAATCACGGTGCGAAGATGATTGAATGTAAACTGATTAAATGCTGTGCCAATATATGGAGGAAAATTAAGGACTTGACAGAAGGTAATCTGACATTTGAAGTTGACAAATACGTATGAAGTATGCTTTGAACATAACTGTTGAGTACAATGTACATGTTCTACGCAAGTTTTTCACCACGTTTTTCATTGACTCAAAGATCCGCTTTTAGCTGCCGTGACTTACCATCTTAAAATAAGTTTAAAGACCATTATACGTACCGGATATATGTTTGGTTTCTGACAATAATATCCACTGTCATAACGTTGTTGAGACAATAGTATTTTCTCATTTTGTTCTTATAGTCTTTCAACTTGTCTAATGTTTACCAGTTTGATATATATTTGTTGTAAATAGGCATTTTCCCCTAAATTGTTGTTATTAAATAATATGAGGTGGACCATGTTGTACAATTAGTATGACTACAGTGCATACACAATACAACCGTAGATAAATAATTAAATATCTGCATGTTTAAATTTAAAACACGAGAACTGATTTGTTAATGGCCTGAAAGGTAAATATTGTTACATGTTCACAGTTTTTGTGTTGGAAACTTCACTCCAAACTTTTGATTAACACGATAATTTATATCTACATGTACTTTGTTGCGTTCATTTTCTTTTTTATAAACGACATATAATTTCTGTCTTCTGGAAATATGTGTAATGTAGATAATGGATTTACTGTCTGAATTCATGTTGACTCAATTGACTTTACTTCAATGGTATTAGGAATATTATGTTTAATATGAATTTTGGCTTTCAAACATAATTGGATGTTGTTTATGTATCAATATATATATATAGTAAAATAAATTCTACCCCCGATCTTTCTCTCTGTATAAGTAATCTGAAAAGAACGTTCACAACATATCTGAAAAAGCAACTGTGCAATATGACATTAGCCTTATCTACAAATGTAACAAAGCAAATGTCATTCAGATAAAATTTCACTACTTTGCAATTTGCATTCTTACAATTGGTATTTTGGTATTCAGAAACAAGTATTGTGACACATATGACAACTATCAATATAATGCAACTTGATATCAACTTAACACTATTGATATGCTGTCAACAATGAAGAATTGGTCCATACAGGTTTCCTTGTGAGGAGTAAATATAATCGTTGGCCTATAACTTCAGTTCAACGTGCAACCACGTTTGTGTGATACTTTATCATGTCATTGATTCCTGAAGGGGATACCCATCAGCCTGGGTGTATAGTTCGCTGGTTGAACGTGACGAGCCCTGGCGAGTCTGAGATGCCCTCTGCCACCAGTACCTTGAGATTAATGACAATAATCTATGGTTACATTCTTAATAACTTACTTGTGGATATATGTTTGGTTTCTGATATTAATATCCACTGTTAAAACGTTCTTGAGGTAATAATATGAGTTCTTATATTCTGTCAACTTGTCTAATGTTTACCAGTTTGATATATATTTGTTGTAAATAGGCATTTGTCCCTAAATAGTTGTTATTTAATGCTATTAGGTGGATCATGTTGTACAATTAGTATGACTACAGTGCATACACAATACAACCATAGATAAATAATAAAATATCTGCATGTTTAAATTTAAAACACCCACATTTAAAAACCACACATGTAGAAAAGAAACAGGATTAGTATGACATATCGGTCAAGTTATACAGGGCACATATGGTTGTTGTACTTTGTTTACTGTGTCCTTGGTATTCATCTTATAACAATGAGTATTTAATGAAATAATACATTGTCATAGTTACAGTCGTTGGTTACCAACGAATTATCATTGAGATAGATGTTTATATATGATATGTTTCAAGTTATTACATGTTGTGCTGATACAGAACAGAATCATGTCCTCGAGGGCAAAGTTCAACTTCTTTGATTAAAGATTGTCATTCAAATGAATATTTTTCTTAATAAAACAAAATGTCAGATATTTTGTTTAGCACAAGTCAAACATTGTCGTGTACTACATATGCACCTTGATTCAAGAATTTGTCTTCAATAAAGAGTACATCTAATGCTACATTCTTATTCATTATTGATGAAATGCTTCTTTGACATCTGGATTAGATCGGGAATTGAATGAAATGTGTTCGATATCAATCATTTCATATCAACCCATTCATCAAATATGTAGGTCGATTATAACCATGTTCAAGATCTATTATCTAGGCATTCTTTTTTTTATTATTAATGTGCTAATAATGTATCTCTATAATAATTTACGGTTTGTCTCCAGGACAATTCACCCATATTCCTCTTCCTTACATTTCTTTCATCACATTTATCCGATGGAAGCCCTTGTTAGTTAGCTGCTCTAACACTGTTATTATTATCATCACCAATACTTATGATCACATATAATAACATTTTAAACATAATTATTCATAATGAAACCACAAATCCAGAATCCTTTTACATGGTTACACTTTGATATAGAATAGATACATATGTTAGTATTTAATTATGCAGATTGTGACAGGATTTAGTGCTCGTGTTTGTCGTTTCATGTCTTGTGAAGAACCAGTCATAACTCCATCTACATTTTATCTCGAAAAATACCCACCAAATGATATTTTTAAAATGAGCCTTTTAGCTTTCATTGTTATGAAATTACTTGCTCAACTTTTGTTGATAAGGATCCAATCTGCAAACATGTGTTTGTAACGTGCCTGTTGCCAAAGCGATTTTGCATCTGTCATTGTTACATTGATTTAATACCATTAATTTGTAAATGGCAATTTCAAAACATTATTTTAGGTTTTAAAATGACATAAATTGTCAGCAATTGTTTACTGTTTTACTGTTTTTAAGTTTGATAGCAGTGCAAATGTTAGGGTTGAACACGTATCCGTGAATCAAATTTGTGATGAACTAGAAAAATAAACCATTAATTTTGTTTTTGTTTTAACTTTTTATTTTTAAGAGAGCATTTTACAGCATTCTTAAAAACTCAACATATGACATTCAAGTTTTAAGTATATACATTACCCAAAACAAATACACTTCATATGAACAGGATATGACATGTTGACCAGAATTTGTAAAAAAGGCTAATATTACACTCAAGTATTGCTGAACATTTAGTAAGGATATAATAGTCCTTTATTTCATTCTGAAAAATTCGGAATGGTGGCATTCTTTTGTTCAGTTTGCTTTTAAATATAAGATATTTTATTTTCATGAGTATGACATTCAGAGGATTATTGTGCCTGTCCGGATAACCAATCATTACATGTTTCTTTGTAATGTTAACTTGGATAAGAGCCTTTTGATGTAGCCATGTTTCTAGTTGTTGCCAGATTTGGCTGACCATGTTGCACGACCAAAAAAGATGGACTGGTGTCTCGATGTCGTTGAAACAGAAACTACAATTTGGACTGTCAACATAACCTTATACAGGAAAACATTGGTTGGCAGTATATGGTGCAAAATTGTATATTGAAACCATTGAAGTCTTGTGTCTTTTGTGCATTGTGCTTTTATATTAGGGACATTAAATCCTCCATTCTTTTTGTAAATAAATAAACCATTAATGATATGTTGTCATCATAATCAGCACTATGATAATCATTTTATGAATTAATAGAGTGGCAACAAATCCTCTCTCTTTGCAAGCTTTTTACAAAGCTTTTTAAGTTTAAAGGGGCAGTAGCACGTTTTTTCAAGTAATGTCGACTGTTGAGTTTATTCGCATCGTACATGTATTACTGTCAGCTGGGAACTTGTCCTACATTGTCCAAAAGGTATACCTCAGATGCATTTAAAGTGTCAAAGTGACATCAAGTTGTCAGTTGTTCCAAAAACTGTATACACGAGTACCTAATCATCACTATTGATTCAATTGGTTCAATGACAATAAGATATTCATCAGTGTTTATCTCTCACACTTACACGCATTGACCATTACTACAAGTGGTCACATGTTGCAGATTTTAATCTTAAAAGTATTGTTTCAATACCTGAAATCTCCAGCATCACCTCACACAAGGGTTTACTTCCAGCTAAATTAAGTCAATAAAGCTCTTCGTTGAAATAATTAATTTGTTTTATTTACATCCTAAACTCGATAGAGGATCTGAGTGACCTATAACAGCTTGTGGTTGAAATGAGATAGCCTTCATTATATCTTGGAGGCATAGCTAGAATCGAACACAGATCGCTATTTCTTTGGTGATAAATCTTGATCATCACGCAAATTGTCTGTTTGTTGGTTATTTACCCGTGCATACTAAAACTGACAGATTAGAGCAATTCTGTTTTATAATGGGACAGCTAATTTTCAAGGGTAGCTCAGTTGTGATTGGTTCAATAATGGAGACACACTCTATAAACAAGTATTTACGACTAACCCTATAGTGAGATTAATGAAAAACCAACTGTGTCAGTCAATCTAATTTATTGCAGTTGAATGCCCATAAATTGAAATCTTTAGGAATTGTAATGCCACGGCAAGAAATGAAACACTTCATTTCGTAGACACCTTTAATGTTGTGTAGGTACAAACTGCAAGGCGTTGACAAAAACCTTTGAAATATAAAATACAATGTATAGTACAAAAGTAAAACTTGGTCTATGAACCACACCCCTCTTTCGAGTCAATTAACGTTTGAACTAATTCAGAAAGGATAGACCATTGGTAGTTTGACATTCATGGTAGATATATGTCTTTAAGCTTGCTTCGGGATCAAAATAGCCTATAAATCCATTTGTACCTGCATCAGCATTAAGTTGAGTTTAAGAGACAACATGCTTGTTTCAGATTTAGGTTCGAAAATGGCAGTAAATTACCGGGGGAAAGCTTCTTTTAGCACCAAATTCTGACTCACCTCACTATAATTTTGAAATCATCTTCAATTTGAGTACATTTTTCAATGGTGAAATACGACTTTTATTTAACAAAATAGAATCCGTATTTTAACTGAGTTAACTAAAATGAAAGCCATGGTAACCCTTCATTGTTATACTGGCAACACTAATGATCAACACTCTACGGGAAACTAAGGTTGGTAACGATGTTTAAAGTATCTCTTTGTAGTTAGCAGTGGTCTTCAATCAGGAGAATCACAAACTTGATTGACGATATCTGGACCAGTAGTAAAGCGGTTACTGGCTACATGATTACGTTAAATGTACAGCTGGAGAGCCCAGTGTTTTCCTCTTATCACTGTGTCTGATAAACTCATTGAGGATGATCTGTTCAATCAGATGTCCTTCAGTCAAAAGGAAAAGAAATTAAGGATGTACCAGGATCGCTCCAATAATGTAATTTCACGAATTGATTTTAAAATGTTCAGATAGTTATTCTATGATTAATCAGAGCCTGGTATAGTTCATATGGGAGGCTATCAGTGTTTTTAATAGTTTGTTCACCATACAGTATATTGGTTTTATCATTCAAAACTGTGTTCCACAGGGATTATCACCTTGTGAGATCAAACGGTATTGTTTTGACAGTAGAATTTGCATAATACTCTGTTGCTGTAAACCACGTGACCTCACAATGATTTTACATCATCAACTAATCACTCACCATGTTATTGGTAAAACAATTATGACGTCACAATGCTATGACATCACCACACTGGTGGTCTAATGGCAATGATATTTTCAGATATGTACATTTGTCATTGAATAACTCAAATTTTAATTGATATCTAATATATAAACACTCATTGAATAAGGTAAAATATCTGCGGCAAGTTTTGAATATTTGTAACTTTTATCAACTCGTGTTGATATAATTGATATCAGAAGTCACTTGGGTGAGATTCTCGTTAAATTGTCGGAGAAACTATTTGAGTAAGATGACATGAACAAGGTCATTCTGGTTTTGAATAGCAAGTCGATTTATTTGAACGTTAATCTTTACATGTCGGATTTATAAAACTGAACACAATATCATTTTCACGTTAAATAACTTGAATTATATGATTCAATTGAAATGTATAGTTTGGCTCAAATCCTTCTCATGTTTATTGTCGAAATTTGCTGATATGCTAAAATTATTGTTTCTATTTAGCTGTAATGGTGTTCTTTATTGCATGTTTCAACGGCATTTATTGGATAAAATACTACCAGTAATTTCTTTGAGGGAAATAACACGAAGGCCATAGCAACTCCTAATTGGTTTATTGGCAACACTAGGGATCAATAGTCTAGGGGGAAACGAGTAACAGGGGTTGGTAACAACGTTCAAAGCATATCTTGATGGTATGCAGTCGTATTCAGTCAGGAGAATCAAGTGATTTATTGACTGTATCTAGACTAGTAATTAAGTGGTTAGTGACTTCGTGATTACGTTAAATGTACAGCTGGAAAACCCAGTGTGTTCATCGATTCGTATCATTGCTTCGGCCAAGCTCATTGACGAAATTTTTATTCAGAATAATGTCCTTTGTACTATTAGACTTTATACTTCATATATTGGGTCAAAATGATTAACACTATATGAAATATTAAACAAGCATCTAATGTCATTCGAAATATAGGAACAAAAGGAATACGTAAGAAATGTTGAGACCATGTGTTAGGTGAAAGAAGCAACCAATTACACTACATCTTCCTGCAACTAGATGCTCTGAAAAATTCTTTTAAAAACATGTCCTTACACTTAACGGCATTGACACTCAATAAATAATGCTACTTTTTGATACCATTTATTTTCAAGTTTTTCAATTTCTCATTTATAATCTTCTACTAAGGGGTTTGATTTTCGTTAACAATTTAGAAATCTAAATTTCAAAGGATATTGAATGTATTTTGTTTGTAAACAACCTTTATTGTGTATAAACGGTTTAACGAGGCAGTGTGACTGAATATATTGTTTTTACGTTTTTGCACCAACACTGTGTTTCTGAAGATGGCTGTACAATATATCGGTTGATTGAGGGTATTTTAGAGCACAACACCGGCAACTAATTTACAAGTGATTCACACAATTAAGATAGACCAAAGAGTGCAGCTTGTTTAAAGTACCTAATCATTATAGAACCAAAGGGCGGTACACATGGACCTGTGTTGTTATCTCTGATGTCCACCGAGGGATGTGAATTACTATGGTCCAATCGGTCTATGATTTTGACTAAATCATTATTCTCAAACCAGGAATTAATTTTCCGTTAAGAATTACAAAACATGATATACCAACAGTTGTGTACAGCTTTTAAGTTTGGTTAAATATGAATAAATGAATATTAAATATAAAATAATGAATGTACTAAGTGGACTGTCAACTTTACTTAAGCTTGACCATATAATTCAAAATGATGTAAGACTGAAATACAACACCTGTCACTGTATGGTACCTGCTTGGAACACTTTGCTGTGTGTCATTACTGACAACTAGTACTGGCCCTTGTTTGACACTGTACACTTAACAAACTTTGTAGAAAGCTTTCAAGAAGAGAGCATCTGTAGCCACTCTAACATGAATATTGATGAATATGATGACAATATATCATTATTGGTTTATATTTCGCAGTTAATCACAACTCCGATTTATGAGACGTATTCAACTCTACACAATTTATAATACTATTAAACTTCACAGTAAAAAAGTTGGACGAATCAATAGCACATTTTTAAGATGCAAGCTTATTAAATCTCGTTTGTTGACAATTTTGAAAACCAGCAAACGTGTTTCGTAATTGTCATTTACCAATCAATAGTACGGTTTCCATGTAACAACAGACAACAGATGGAAACTCGTTTTGACAATAGGCACATTACAAATACAGTTTTGCAAATTGGATTATTTACCGACAAAAGTTGAGCAAGTAAAGCTGTGATGCTGAAAATTAAAAGTGAAATGTTAGAAATATATTTTTTGTTTTTGTTCAAGATCAAATGTAGAGGAAATATGGCTTTCTATTAAGGTTGATTTTTCGATGCGTAAATGTCTAACTAAATGACGTATCTTGTAGTATCTTGATGTTCAGACACGTTCAGCAGTAAACTCGCGTATGTAAGTAGTGTAACAGTGTTAAATTCGACAACCCCAAGACTACATGTCCAGACATGAAATGACAACAACCAGGACGTGTCACCATCTGAATAATTGAATACTAACTAATGTATCTATGTCTATCTAAAAGTGGTATCATGTTAAATGAAAAAACATTGTGCTGTGGTACGTGTGTGGGGGGTAATAAAAAAAACGGACATTGCATCAGGACTGGCGCACGTCGATCAGTCAAACGTTAGTTTTGAAACTTATTTACAATCCACAGAAAGACAAACTTGGTTAACGATACTCAATATGTCATATCAAAACTGTGCATGACAATGTGGCATGTAATTTCGGTGCAATCACGTAAATAATGATGTTACTACATTTTCATTAAAAACTAGAAATTATGATATATTTGGCATGAAGAAAACGAAAATGATGTTACTACTATTCATTAAAAACTAGAAATTATGATATATTTGGCATGAAGAAAACGTAACTCTTTGTCTCATCGATTTTATATTCCAACATAACGCAATTGAATTTATAACTTCCATATTGATAATCTTCCAACTGAGAATGTAGTATTAGTTTCATTTCATGATTTGACTAGTGTATCTCACGTTATGGAATAAGAGGCACGTTAGAGTTTTGTTAGGACTGTACTTAAACAGTTATACATGCATGCACTATTCAAATTTCAGTAATGTTACAGTGTAATCGAGATGTGTAGAATAGTCTAAGACAAGTATAGATATAACATTTGCATCCATTAAAAAGTTTGTAGAGAAGCAACAGTCGTATTTTTGGGGCACAAACCGTACATTAAATTCGCTTTAATATCAGTTATTCAAACCATCTGCTTCTAGAACTGTCATGAGGAAAATATATATTGTAATTATGCTACTGTGTGCTAACTTTGAGCTGCAGTGATTAATGATATAGGATTTATATTGTTAAAATTTGGGAAACATCAAAAGAAAATAATAATTATATTGAACCATCCCTTTGAAGAAAAATCAAATTCTGCGAGAAAGCCTTGTGATAAATGATCAAACTGACATCGAAGTTGTTATCCATATCACATATTAATAATGATTTTCATAATATCATTGAAGTCATGATTTATGGTGAATTCAGACAATGAATCCATTTAATACATTACATTGTAATGTTGTCAGAAATTAGATATCTTTTAAAAAAGAAGGAACGCAATAACATCTCATCAAAATTGTTTAGTAAAATTTCGCACGAAAAGGCTGTGAAAATGGTACAGTATTTACAGAAGTTCTAAAAAACTGTCCTAGTGTTTGATGAATCGACTATAATCAACCAAACTTCAGATCTTCAATCACTACAGGGAGTATAGAAATAGAAATAGATGTTTCCAAAAGTTTATTTTAGGCATTCACGTTTTAGTCAATTAATTATATCCATCAATGAGAAAAGTGTGCTTGTGAATAACACGTGTAACACATGTCCTCTACAGCTATTTATCATGTTTCATGTCAACGTCAAATGTCTTTAATGTTCTTGCATATATTGGCACAGCATGTTATCAGGGCACATTCAATAATCTTAGCATCGAGATTAAACTTTAAAGGAAATAACACTTTCCATTGAATTTAGGTCGTATTTGCAAGATCAATGATCTCAATTGCTTGCACTCAATCAATTGCCATAGGTAATGCTTTGCGTTTGATATTTCTCTGTCCTATTTCCCCTGATGACACATAATCAAACAGTGATTGTTTCTGCAGGAATCTTCTCAAGACCCCGTATCCTGTCGCAAAATGTATTGGTTGGGTGTTTTGATTTAAAGTAATCATTAAGTTTTAGGAACTATTCTTGTAGCTGTGTCGTGTTCATTTTAGGTTGGTGTGTTTCATCTGCTCGTCTCTGATCAAACTGTAGACATGTTGTATTATTCTGATGGAGTATAATTGGTTATGTTTTATTTCTTGCTTCAATGATTCACGTATTTGATAAATACCTTTTAAGTCATTCCAAGGCAATTCAGTTGTTTAACTGATTTCGAGACAAATTATATCACACAGTATTAACATCCTGAAAAAGTGATAGAAGTATATGGTCGAGCTGTCGTGCAGATTTATAATGTAAACAGAGACGGCGCCCACTTTGTTTTATGTCCTATCAATCTGACAACAGCAATTAGGTCACCATCTTGACACTGAATTCATTATAGTTCACGCCTTGGTTGGTAAAGGTGCCTGTCTGTCCTTTGGTCTGATATTCAATTCCCCAGGGAGAAGTTTCACTGCTATAAGGGAAATGGAAGAGTTAAAACTGCAACGAGTGATAGTTAAACCAATACAATTGTGAAAGAATGTTACAGTCTCTTCAAAAACTATTGACTCGGGAGACTTGAGTTCATTGTCCATACCATAAATTCATTTGTGACACATTTGTGATTTGTTGCACTAAATATTTATGAATAAAAGTGTAACAAATTGTTTTGAGAATAACTTTAGTTTGACGTTGCTATTTAAACACTCTCACTGGGCATGTTCAATATTTGAATAATTTCCAAAATCGAACTAAATTCACGGCCAAAAACAACAGGTCGAATCCTGGAACCATGATTGTACAACATAAAAATATTCTCAAAAACGCACAAAACCATTTTTGAGTGGTATAAGTGATAAGTCCTTATTACAACACTGAAATATGTGTCATTTTGTGTCATGTTTTGATCTTAATTAGATTTAGTGTTCAACTGTTCGAAAACCGTATCGCAAAACTGACCTGACAATATACATCAAATGTCCTTATGGTCAAAAAGTCGTCGTTTCTTATTTTCATATCATATGTCCCAATTGTCTACATGATTTGTACACTGTTGTTATTCCTGCTGAATGAATATGTCTTCTGTTAGAGGACTGGTTTGTCATGTCTCCATAAACTGGTCAGCTATGAGGTCCAGGTAGATAATAAGGTGACATTTGTCAAGCTCACGCTAGTGCTGCTTGATTACGGTTAGGCAGCAGCACGACTCCAATATATAGTGTTATTGCCCTATTGTCAGTCACGCACACCTCCTCCCAACATTTCATCCTTTCTGTATTTCTCTCTTTTCTTTGCTGCCCTCTTTTAGACTGCAGACGAAAATAAAGAATGTGATTGTTTGTCTTCCATGTCATATTATATCCGAGTTGATATTGAAGTCATATATATTGACATTCTTCTCAGACTAAATAGTAATGTTCATTATTACCCATATGGTTGAAAATAACCGAGTTAATATTATTGATATGAGCACATGTGCACATATCAAGTTTGCCTGGCAACGTTTGTTTCACCGCGGCTTCCCGTATTTTGTCGTCTGTGACGTCATAAAACGATTGTTCGTGACATCACTGTTGCTTGCCGTCGCAAGAGAAGTGGGCCGCTTTCTGACTATTTTTACGCGAATCAGAACGGGTAATAAAGAAATTATTACACTCGAGAGTGTGTCATATGACTTTTACGAAACTCGTGCGAATTTGTGTATAACCCTCGCTCTCGCTCGGGCAATACACAAAATCACACTCGTTTCGTAAAAGTCATATGACACACTTCCTCGGGTAATAATCTCTATATATGATTCACTTGCGGGCAACATCATAGCTTCAGCATATGTAGCTTTGTTCCAAATGTTGGAAGAAGATTATTCAAATGCAGGAACAGTAAATCGTTGCAGGCGTTAAAGGGGCAGTAGCACGTTTTTTGCAAAATTTATTTTTTTCAAATTTCCCATTTATAATGATAGTTTTAGTTATTTGAATTAACTTCAGAGGGTAAAACATCTTATTACACAAACCAATTATCTGTAGTGGTAAAAACTATGTTGCGTATAAAGTAAAAATTGCATGGCGGTCATTTTATTGTGAACACAATTTATAATTTTGTATTACAAAAACTATACCCATGGCTTTAACCGAAACATGTACACTCATTTTAAACTTTATTTTCCAAAGAGAAATGGATGTTTTACTATTGCTGAAATTAATATTTTAAATACATTTTATCAACTTATTTGAGCGAAAAAACCTGCTACTGCCCCTTTAATAGGTAATCACACAAAGGAGCTGTTCAGGAATAGATTTTCAATTTAATGATACAAAATCCATCGCAAATAGCAAAACCGCAGCACTTGAAATATATGTATTCCAAATATATCTACGACATGTCGTATTTCCGAACACAATTCTAGACAAACCTGAGAGTTTGCTAGTTTAACTTTTACATATTTTATAAAAATATTGTTTATTAAACACGGGCCAAATACACATCACCAACACAAATATAAGATATTTCAATCCATGAGATATACATGCAAAGTAAGATCATGTCTCCAGAATTCAACTAAAGTAAACTTTCCATCTTCAAGCTCATCATTTGTTTATATTTCCACATAACGCATCTTTAAACATAATCATCACCAGGCGGAAGAGGAAAGTAAAACATGGATGTCAGAGGGTAATGCTGTGTCTATGAATTAAAAAAGCCAATTTATATCTACAACATTTCCATATTTCATTACTTGTAAATTGAAATGCATAGCTATTGTCTTAACACATTTCCTACAAAAACGTGAGCACCAAAGGCCTTCACAATCTGGCAGCAATATTTTGATTATAACTCTGTTGAAACTATAGGTGACGTTCCTTTTCTCTGAGCATAGTCAATCTCTTGGATAATCTCGGCATGACATTAGTCTAAGGTCAATTCAAGCGACAAATACTCTTTGCAACACTGAACTTTGTGCCATTGTAGCCATGCTCTGATCTTTAATTATAACTCTTGGACAAAAACTTTTAAAATTTCTTGCGCAGCACGACCTTATTATTAATAATGTTTCATGTTCAAAAATAATCTTATGTTGTTGCATACCATACCTCTTTTGATTATACATGCTTTGTACACCAAAGGTAGTTGTACTGGGAAAATATGTATTGTGTTAGGTCAAGTTTTATCGTCTCCATGTATATTTTGGTAGGGTAAGTTAGGGAATCCAGTGGTCAGAAGTCAGATAATAACGCTGCTGCTACTGTGAGAACGTCTCGGAATAGCAAGATTCTTGCTTAATTGTCAATAACGCACCTCTCTTATTGACTTCTCTTCTTACTTCGTCCTTCTGGCTTTCTTTCGTTATTTATTTCAATGTTGTTTCAATAAAAATCCTTGCATTTAGAACCTCATTACCTAGATCATTCTAAACGTGTCCCCTCTGCATTTCCCTTCAGCGTATACATCTTCAAGAGTAGCAATCAACATGGGTTAATTGAAATTCTATGAAACCTAAGACATTTGTGGTTTTGGTGAAACAAGCTTTCAAAGTATCATCAAATCGCAAGCGTTACCTTGATCAACTGAATTTGACACTGCATGTGGAATAAAGTTCACATCGCTATTTTCTAAGCACCCATTGAAGTATAAATTGAAACTCTCTTAAAGGTCAGATGTTCTATTTGTCTTATGTAAAGCACGATTACTCAATCAATGCAGTGTATACAGGTAGAGTTGTGGCAAAGTCGAGAAAAATTCTAAAACGTGGAAAACAACAGTCATTATAGTTTGTAATTCCAAATACTTCAACTAGTATAAACATGACATCACGAAATTATAAGAAGATATGACCGTTACAATTACACTTATTCACTAAGCAAATGTACACTGGACATACAGCATCTTGAAATTGAAAGATTGTTATATCTGGGGTCACACTATCCCTGTACTTTTGTTTCAAAATGAGTCCATTGCGGATTCGAACTAACACCAGCGTTGCAATGCATCAACCCCTAGTAGTATTTCATACATACAGCAAAACAAAAATTGAGTTCCTTATACATGTACATGTATGAGGAAGTGCTTTCATGCAGCAGTGGAAAAGCAAATAAGGAATATGACTGTCTGGCTTACATGTCATATGTTACATTATATCTGATTTGACATAGAAGTCTTATATGCATTTTATTTGTGATGAGGGAACAATATAGTATTTCATATCTCCTACTAATGCAATTTGATAATTTGATTAAACAACAACAACCATTAATGTTCTATTTAATAAATATCAACACTAAGCGTTAATTAACAATAATGGGGCGGGATAGCGCAGTGGTTAGTGAGTTCGGCTTCGGATCAAGAGGTCCGGGATTCGATTCCCGCCAGGGGCACGGCAACTTTGTCTGCAGTAGAGAACTGTTCTACACGCATTAAGGTTTGGGTGCAATGCTACACTGAATCCCGGCGTAGTACCACCCATGGTTCGCTAGTTCCAGCCCCTGCTCGCAGGTTTCACCACACTGCATTGCGGGCTTTCTCCCTGCCATAATACTAGCAGCCACGATATAAGTGATATACTCTTGAAAGCAGCGTTAAACCCCATTTCACCTCACCTCACCTCAATTAACAATAAACATGATACATCCTTTCATATGCATATTTCAGCTGCATAATAAATTTGGTTGTAAAATGGTTTGTTCACATGTAATATACATGCATTCCTGTTTTCCGGGGGCATTTAGAAGTGGCATATACATACATAAAAACAGGACTTTTTTCGTGGGAACAACTTCTTTAATGTGAAAATACACGACGTTTCAGAGTATATACAAATCTAATTCAAATCCACATTGTACACCATGCTCATGCATTCAATCTTCCTGATTGATTTTACTCACTATTGTTTTGTTTACTATATAAATGTATCCCAATTTGTAATTTCATTACATTCCACCTGGTGAAAGTGTAAGAATATTCTTCCGAAATTTAAAGAAGTTGCTATCAAGCAATCTTCAAGTCCGTATATACATTCTTGTGGGACGGAATTGCGTTGTTCACTATTATTAACTAGCGGGCTTCAATATAAAAGCTTCAGCATATGTAGCTTTGTTCCACCTGTTGGGAAAAGGTCATACCAGACTCTATATGAAAAAAGATAATAAAAAATGGTTGCAGGCGTAAATGGCTAATCTTCTTTACATTTTCACTATAACTGAGCAACTGTTTTCGCTGGTATGCTCAACCAGTTGATTCGACATGAATCCTATAGTAATTGAGTGCTCTTGGCATCTCTAAACTTCAAAGAAGTAACATACGATCAGACGAAGTGTCTGTTCAGGAATAGATCTTCAATTTAACATAATTTCAATACGTCAAAAAACATAATCGAGGCGCTGATAATACCTTATCTAGTGAATATATCCACGCCATGTACTGTTGTCTCATTCGCTTTCAATTTAGTCAACATAGCAATTGACTTTCAACTACTAAACTAGGCAAAAGAAACGTCACCAACATTAACATGAGATATTGCAATCAATACGACTAAAACAAGTTACATCATGTGTCAAGAATCCAATAAAATAAATCTAAAATTAGCTTCCATGTTTTTCATGTTTCACGCCTTTAAATGTATAAACGTCTTTAAGCTCAGTAACTACATGAAAGAAAGCCAAACATTATTACTGGCTTTGTTACGACTCAAAACTAATGCGCCAGTGATTTAAAATCCGAGAAGTTAATTTCTGCAAACAACATCTTTAAAACTTGAATGTACATACTTCTTGAGTTCTTTAATTATTGCAAAACCATCTGTCAAAATACATTTCGTAAAGCGATTTAAGCATCAAATGAGTGTTTGAACAAATATAGAAATATAAGTATCAGTCGTTTTGATAAAGTTATGAACATTCTTTATAAGATAAATATTTATTAAGGACATTTAACATCAATTATCTCAGGCGGCACTTTTCTCTGTTGAATATACAGTTGCATACCGAAAGTTTGTTCACTTACACGTGTATCTTAGTGCAAATATCATGTAGTTTAACGTTCACTGTAACGTCAATAAAAGTACATCACACACAATGAACAGTGAACCATGATATATCCATTAGTAAAATAATCATTCTCAAACGTATCCTGTAATGGTCTCGTCAGTGGTGCATGAAATTCTGCATAATGAAATAGACAGATTGGATTATTTTTTTTAAAATGAGAACAATTTTATCCCAACTGCGAATACACGGGATGACTAAAATAGTAATATATAGATAATGTTCTATTCACCCAGCTCACTACTTATTGAATATACATGTATCACAGAAGAAAATAAAAAATGTAGTTTTGAAAAGATTGACTACTTCAAAGAGCTGCCAAATCTGTAATTGTTTACTATGAGGCATCAAATACCATTACGGTATAATACTCACATTTCTTCTTATAATACAACAATGCAAAGTGATATTTCTATTTTTCGCATTGGTACGATGCTTCAAAATTATGTGCACATATTTGTACTGAAATACACCGGTAGGTGAATAAACTTTCGGTATACAGCTGTATAGGTGACAGTTCTTGTGCCTGGGTGTACATGTACCATATACGAGTCCTTTCCATATGACCACAACAGTAATAGCGACATTAGTGGTGGGAAAACGTCGATTTCAAGAAAACAATGCTAGACATTACCAATCTAATTATTACAATATGACTTGTTCACAATAAAATCCTTCATAGATGCTTCTTTCGGATGAGTATTCTCTCGAAACGGAAATTACAGGTTGTTAGTACCTCCAGGAGATCAAAATGAAGCCAACACAAGGAAATTACATGAATGATGGCAATGCTTCGTTTCTAATCCTGTCTGTGCTTAAAGGGACAGTAGCACGTTTTTTCACTGAAATAAGTCGATGAAATGTATTCGAAAAATACGCAACACCGTTATTACTATACGGATAATTGGTTTGTGTAATAAGATGTTTAACCCTCTAAAGTAAATATAACTGACATAAACTATCATAATGAATGGGGCTTTTTTAAAAATCATATTTAAAAAATACGTGCTACGGCCCCTTTAAAACATTTGTTAAATGTATCCAATCAATGTGCAGTGTATATGTACCAGGATGTGTTGGAGTATCATTACGAGACCCACATTGTGGACTTATTTCCATTGTAACTAGATGATCGCTATAAATCTAATGTATTAGATTGACCTGCCGGATGTTACCCGCGTCTGACTGTCGCCTGTTCTTATTGGACTTTTATGGTTTTCAGTATCTAATGAACCAAACATCCAGCACTGACAATGCATCCTTTTGCCACTTTTGCCAATGCCACTTTTCTAGATAACAGATTGCGTATTTGAGGACTGTTTGTGTATTACATTGTAGAGGTTTTAACATTCTTATCACAGTCTAAGTGTGTTTACCATTGTGATATATATTACATTGTAAAACTTAACAAAACCCTTCATCTGTTGAATTCACACTGTATCACTGCCATGGGAGCATTCCCTGAATATATATAAGCATAGTGTAAAGATATTCCATCAGTTCAATTGCATCTGCTTTCTAATAAATGAAACTTCTTTCTTAGTAATGATGAACATCCATTCACTTAAACAACATTCTGTTAAAAAGCATTGCATCCCTCTTCTTCTTCGTAGTGCTTTTAATATTGAAATTTTCCCAGTCCAGTTTATACTAAAATGTGAGGTGAGTATTTCACTTATATCACAGTTGCTAGTATTATTGAAGGGAGAAAACCCTCAACGCCATGGTGGCTATGAATTGCGATGAAACCTGCTAGCATCGGCTGGAACTAGCGAACCACAGGTGGTATTGCACTGAAATTCAGTGTAGTATTGCACCCAAACCTTATTGCGGGTAGAATAGTTCTCTACAGCAGAAAAAAGTTGCCGAGCCCCTGGTGGGATGCGAACCCCGGACCGCTTGATCAAAAGATGAACGTCCTAACCCCTGCACTATCCCGACCCTCTCTATACTAAAAGGGGGCTGGTATATAATGTAAGTGGTATATTAAATATAGGTCCATGTTTAACTTATTATGTGGCATTTCCTGATAGCTTCATTACATGTTTACAAAGTGCATACATTTCTTAAAAAGATAATTACACATCAAAATATATGATTACATGAGTAACTTTCACGTATTATTAGAAATAGTCTAAATATCATAAAGTATCATACAGATAATTGCATTGAAAATTTCTTTTAACATTAATATTGAGAAATAGAACATATTTGCAATAATTAACAATAATTACAAAATAATTTTGTAACACAAATTTCCGCGTTTCTGATTTGACGAGCGCTCTCAAAAACCTGCTTCCATTTCTCGATGAATGCAAATAGCATGTGCAACCATACCAACCATTCGTGCCTTGTCACAATCCATCAGAACAAACGGTCGTGTCATTCGGTTCTTACAACTGAGCGTAACATTTTGATGCAAAATAAGAAACTATCGTCTTCACACTTACGCCGATAACTGGAATATACATTTATTTTTCGAATGAGACAATTAATTTCACCGGGAACACTTCACTTTAATAGATACTAGTCCTCAAGCTTGTTCATCAATTTGTTTTCCGCAAACGATAGCCATGTTTGAACGTCGCGTGATATGCTAATGAGGGCGAATCGCAAAATGCGTAAACCAGAAAAAAAGAACCCTGATTGTTTGCATGTGAATGCTGGGAGAACGAAATTGAATCCTCTGCCGTTTTAGAGTAAATATTCCTAAACTTTGCTTCAGCCATGTATTGTTGCGTGTAACAAGCTGCTGCCACAAGTGATAAATGACAAATAAATTAGATTTGTGTAAATAGTTTAGGAAAAACTTGTTGATTTTGTCGTGATAAGGATTGTTTTACATTGTGTGTGCCTCTATAGAAGTATAACAGCAACATATTTTGTATTACATCACTCCTTTGCGCACAAAACATGTAAAACAATCCCTAATTAATATCGTTTCAATGTTAAAAATCAACGTGTTGGTCATAAGCGGAAATTGAGCTCAAATACAATATAATAAGATAAAAGACCACATCTTGCACAGCTGTTAAATCCTGTAATCTTTTGTAATAATTGCTAAAAACATGATCGGTTAATTTTGAGGAATTAGGAATTCTGCAAACTGTCAATATCTTAACAAAGGCTTCAATTTTCCTATGTTATTGAAAGACATCTAATTTGTTTGGGTTGAGGTAGCGCAGTGGTTAGCGTGATCGGCTTCGGATCAAAAGATCCATGTTTCGAATGCCGCCAGTGGCACGGCAACTTTGTCTGCAGTAGAGACATATTTTACACGCAATGCTAAAAAGCTACACTGAAAGTCAGCGTGGTAGCACCCAATCTTCGCTAGTTCAAGTCGGTTTCAGCGCAATGAATAACCACATGGTGTTGCGGGCTTTCTCCTGTTTCTTCTGCTTTATACATTGAAACGTCTTCGCGGTTTAATCCCTCCCGTTATGGAGCAAAGGATATCGGAGTCACTGTTCCCCTTATGACTAAACTTTGAACATGTATATACTGTCAGTATTAAACCTAATCAGGCAATATATATTATAATTAACTTGATTATGCAGATATATTTCTTCACTGTATCTATTTGATGCTGATGTCAATTTACGGGAATTTACATACTTTAAATGTAAGGTTTAACTGAAACTGACATCTCTTGTTTTTCTTCAGTTGAATTATATGTTGTATATGCTTATTTAACATGTGTGTGTCTCAAAACTAATCCCAACCGCAGGTGACCACACATCTCCAGAATATTTGTTGAGTCGGATTTAATGCAGATTTAGCAGCCGAGGGTAAATACATGTCTACGACTATCAAACCATCACGAGATGATCAATGTTTATAACTCGGTTTGTCGCCAATCGTTAACGATCTGTGGTCGATTCTAGTGGTGCCTGCGAATGGTAAGGGTTATCACACTACAACTCTTATCTGGCCAATCTGTGTACCGTTTTCGTATGCTAGGTACCCACAAAGACAGTCGATGCTGATTTTCAGTATGAAACAAGTAATTGATCCCCCGACGCAAATTAATACTTAAAAATTGAAAAATAATGAAAAGATCATAAAAAAATCCACTGGGCCCTGAATTTTCCCTAAAAGAACCACTGGTATAAGATAATGATGATAATCCAATTAACAGTTCTTATGATATCGATTCCCCTGACAAGCTTAACATGTCGAAAAAAACTCAATCTTGTGCTGTGACCTTGAGAATAATGTCAAGGTTAAAACATATATAATCAGCCCTTTGTCTTCACTGGGAGGTGCTTTGTGTTGGATATGAAATTCCACTGAATGGCTAATGAGATATCCTGTTGACAAGCTTTACACGTACATAAACATGTCGAAAATTCAAATATGGACGTACGAAATGGAATAACTCAAATACTGTTCACTGGATTATTTTCATATCTTGCATGTATGTTCATCACAGGGAGAGTAATATTCCTACAACGGCTTACGCCATTGACCTTCATTCAAGGTCACAAGGAGACATTGCCATTTTACCCTTGTCAGCGAGATATCTCAAGAACTGGATTCTCTTCATATCTTACACATTGCTCCTCCATTGAAGATTAGATTTTGGTGACCTTGATATTATTCTCAAAGTCACAGCGGAACTTTGAATTCTTCGACATGTTCTTGTGCATGTTAAGCTTGTCAGCGGGATATCTCAATTACCATTCACTGCAAGATCATCATATCTAACACCTCCCAGTGAAGACAAAGGGCTAAACGCGCGGCTGGGGATATAGTACTCGGCTACGCAGCCGAATACTATATCCCCCGCTTCGCGCTAAATGCGCGTACGCCGAATACTAAACGCGCGGCTGGGTATAATAAAGCAAGGAACTTCAATGAGCTGATTTTTAGACACGTTTAAGCTTGAAGTACATGTAGAAGCTCTAGTAGAGATGCTCGAGATTTCAGATTTGAAATCATAATTTGCAGTTTCAAATATACATACGGGTAATTAATTGCAGGTAAGATGCGTTCAGCTGAACCAGTATGTTATACATGAAGCCATTATATAAATTGTTGATGCAAGATGATTTTGAGAGTTTGATGAGTCATTCAACAAAATCGGTATCATAAACAAGCCTCTCGCAGCATTACTGTTCACATTCCTTCCGTTTCGTGATTAACCAAGGATTGGCATGCACATAGGGAGTTATTATTGTAGATCACTTTTATTTCGCTCACAATGTACAATCCGCTTACATTTTCAGGTTTTAATTTGGAAATATGAACAAGAAAGATGTGTTTGTTAAACACGGATGCCCCCAGATGCCAAGTATGAAAGCCCTAGCTCTGAGCAAACCAAAGTCATGGCCAAGGTTGAAGTTTTTTGTGGACAAACACACGGACGGACAGACGGACAGGTGAAAAACAATATACCCCCGGAATCTCCGATTCAGGGGCGCAAAAAATGTAAGCATTAGGAAAGAGTTTGTGAATTGAATGATTGAATGAATGAATGAGAATGAATAAATCTCTTTATTTCCTCCAGATTGCGATCCGAAGATCATTACACATAAATACATTAAATATTTACAACAACAGTTTCACAATAACATAATCATACAGGTAGGGAATACAATAGGAAAAAAATCTAAAATGGACAGTTCAGTGATGTTCGCATAGAAAACAGATATTTACAGAAGTGATCTATCATACATCTCCATGACATTTCATCCATATGGTTGGTTACTGGTATGTCACCTCCAGAAAAGAGAGACAGCATTTCATCTTCAGATAATAGTTCTATTTCAACATAAACATTAACGTCAAACAGATCTATGAGTTTTGGTGAAGACTTGGTTTCTGTTATACATGTACAGTTCACAATAAGCAGGGCCGACACAGTTAATCGTTGGTAAGTTCTAACATAAGTTCTTGTACATAAACGTTCTCTTACACCTCTCTAATGTTCATAAGCCCATAAATCCAGAATGTGTGTATTCATATCAAAGAATCATAGAAAGAACAATCGCCCGCCTGGTGACATTAAATAGTTAACCTCTGATATTGACCTGATAACCACACCCAGTGGTGTATAACTGAGAAACCATCTTCGCTGTTCAACTGGTTAATACGACATGAATGTTAGCAGAAATGAGTGATCTGAGCGTGTCAAACCTTATAAGAAACAGCATACAAACAGACAAAGACGTTACTCAGTATAACTTTATTTGTAGTGAGCTATGTTATGTGTTCACGTGTGACCCCCTACCAATTTCAATATACCATAAACAGCGCCAGAAAGGCTTCAGCTGTTCAATTTAGCATATTTTGAGCATAGTCTTTAACAGCTTTGACTTAAAACAACAACCAAATTGGTTATTCTACGTTAATAAGTGTCATAAAAAAATCATAATGAACGTCGCAAAGAAAAGACATGACATTTTCAGTGATATTAATATGACATATTCATAACATTATCCTCCACGGATATTTATACCAGACAATCAGCAATGTATACTCTTGAAACGGAAACTAATGAGGAGTGTTGTCGTGACGTTAGGATATAAAATACAGCTAACTCACGGTAATTGTACGACTGAGGTTCATGCTTCCTTTCCAATCCTTCCTAAGGCCTGAAATAAACTGCGAATAATTATATCGTCACACTTTCAGGTTACCTGAAATTGTATGTGACCTACCGTAATTCTATACAGGGAATCTGTAATTTCTCTTGCACTAAAAGTGTTTAGGTTCACGTTATTCTGCCCTACTGTTATCAACTTTACTTAAGAAATAGATTTCACAATGTGTTTGGTCCCTAGCTTATAAACGGTTTGAAAGGTGCACGTTAAACTAGTATAAATGCCGGAACTTGTCGATGGCATTTATACAACAGTTTTACGTGAGTTACATGTATGTCACCAGGCGCAAAAAGGAGTTTACAGGAAATATGATTAAAGTGTGCTAATGTTTTGTTCTAGCATGCTGTATGAATCTTTCAATCAGACTACACAAAGAATTCACGTTGTAAGGTTTTTTAAAAAGTTTAATCAAGAAAAGAGCATGTTATATCAATCTTATAATTGCGCAATGATACAATGATAAAGTAGTCCCGCAGTTTGTTTTGTATAAACATCAGAGTATGAAGGTTATCTTTTTTAGCTGTCGATCTCGTGTTTATGAGAATGTATACCGGTCACATGACCTTGTTTAATCCAATCAGCAGAGATCATATCGCTTAAATTTCAAAGTCTGAATTTATATATGTATCAAGTTTTGATACACACAATAAATGGTTCATCTCGTTATCTTTAGGATCAAAACATCCACTGACAATAATATCAAATATCTCTATTTCAAACCTGAAACTACATATGTTTTTAGTGTTTGATATTTACATTGTTAGTATTTTATGTTATGCATCTGAGTTATGGGTTTCACACAATGTAGGAAATAAACCGGGCGATACTAAATCAACGTGTAGTGCTTTGACTGAACGTATGCGCTATTCTTCAAAATTTAAAAGAATGTTTAATTTGATAAATTTATGGTTTGCATTATTGGGAACAAATAGTTGTATTCAAAGGGGTTACTATGAATAGATTTATAGTTAAACGGAATCGCATAGAGTAAAACGTTGGGTTTATCAGTTTAAATAATTTCGACATCTAATGTTTTGCAGAAATAGGTATATACAAGAATGGCATTAACATTGTGTAATTAGTAATTATGCCAAAAATTCAAGCTATATTTAGTCAATATCAAGGGAATTATAAGTATTACCATTATCACCGTTTCACAAGAGGACTAAGTCTTGTGTTAGAGCACTGCCTTTATGTTTCAATGGCTCTTTGGTCTGATCATTGAGGAGTTTCAGTGGTCAGTCAGTCGGACAATAAGGTCACCATTGTTCAGCTCGAGCTACTGTTGCTGTGAGAACGTCTGGGTAGCAGCAATACTTATATAGTCTAATGGCTTTATTGGGATCACACATATGTCCTACCGACTTTTCATCTGCTGAGACTTTATGAATGAACGAATGAAATTGAAACTGATCGACACATTATTCATCAAGGTTAAATTATGTTTGTATGCCTGCTTAACCTTATTGAAAATGATTTTCATTTTAATTTGATATGACCATGTCACCTGAACCCAAGATGATTATTTATATGACTTGTTCCCACTGTTCACAGCATCAAGCTGCTCATGTCGATTTCGGATCATCTGTTGTAAACATCATAGCCATTTATATACACAGAGCAATGTATCTATTCAGGGAGTCGCTCTTACGCCAATAATTTCGTATTATTTGTCTGTATATTATCAAGTTATTGTAAATTATCCTTATAGCCCTGTTTGTACAGCGAACTTTGCACATATGCAATATTGCTTATGGTAGTAATATACACACGTGAGTAAAAGTAAATTTACTTTGCGTTCATATGCGTTTACTTTCTGCCTAAGCAAATGGGCTTCCAACTCTTTTAATATCGGAACAGAGAATTCCTAAAACTTGCCAATTAATATTTATTAGATGTAAACTAAATAAATGACATTTATTTATATTTGTCAACATTGTTTTGACTATATCACCCTAATTATATAATGAAAATCGAATAGTCAGATAGATTTTGAAGGTTATCGCTTGCAAGAAGGTGATTATCCAACATTGAGAATTTGAAAAACAGTTCAAAGTTCTCTAATTTATTTTCTGAACCTGTGTGAAGTCACTTTGTCTGTATACGACGAACTTTTACTAGAAAAGTGAAAATACCATATTTACTCACTGTAGTAAACATTTACAACTACCCCTGACTAGGTGCAAATTTGCCTACGGTAGTGAAAAAATTGCCTACGGTAGTAAAATATCAATCACCGTATGGACGCATTTGCACATATGAGCAAGTTTGCATATGTGTAATGCTTTACTCATATGGAAACGCTCGCCGTATAAACAGGGCTTATGACTGACACACATGCTCCTCTCTATAAAACTGGTGCTACAAAGGACATACTTGCTCCTCCTTTCAGATTCATTTATATATATATAGGTTATATACTAGACTGGGGCGGGATAGCGCAGTAGTTAGCCCGTTCGGTCAGGGTTTCGAATCCAGCCAGGGGTACGGTAACTTTGTCTGCAGTAAAAACTGTTCTACACGCAGTAAGGTTTGGTCGCAATGCTACATCATATTTCAGCAAAGCACCACTCATGGTTCGCTAGTTCCAGCCGATGCTCGCAGGTTTCACCGCAAGGCATAGCCACATGGCGTTGCGGGCTTTCTCCCTGCCATAATAATAGCAGCCGCTAGTGAAATGCCCTTGAAAGCGGCGTTAAACCCCAACTCACCTTATCTCACCTATATACTAGACTGGTTCAAGACAGCAAATATTAGAAATAGTAGATACAGGTATTATTACAGCATTTTACTGCAGACTAGGTTGGAACTTCAAGATACCAAATAATACCTTTACTAGGTGTTCATATCTTCCAAATGTTACAAATGTTCCAAATGTTCCAAAGAAATATCATATTGACTCTACATTCAATAACGACAATTCCAAAATGTACAGACTCAAAATGTAAATATTTAAAGCCCTTCCTGGTATTTTTCCCATCGTTACTTAGCAATCATTTTCACCAGTTCAACTAGTTAATACGACATGAATAGTACAGCAATCGAGTGCTCTGGGTGTATCTAATCTTCAAAGAAACAGCCTACAAACAGAAGTTTCTCAGAAATAGACTTTAGTGACGGGAGCTCCATCTCATTGTCTCTCATGTGACCCCTTCCGTCAGTATATCAAATAACACTGATAGTTCGTGATACTCGCTCGTATTTTGCAGTTACATTTATCATATTCATAAGTTTTGACAAATAACTTCAATCATATTGACAAACCGCCAATAAGGCTACTTAAGTGATGAAAATCTTTAGGCATGAACATTGCAAAAGTACAATCATCACCATAATGTAATTAATACAATGTGAAATTTGTGCAACACTATCCTTCGTGGATGTTTCCTTCTGATGATCAGTTATGTACTTTCCTGAAACGGAAATTAATAAAGAATATTTATTTGCCTTGATGATTGATGTTAAGGCTTCTTTTCCAACACTGTCAAGGGACTCAAATACATCGCTAGTAATTACCGTCGTCACATATCAAAGTTAGCTTGAATTGGTTGCAATAACCCTTCTCTAACATACTTTGTTGGCACTAAAAGTGTTTAGGTTGTCATCATTCAAGGCTATTAAGATACAACATATATCTTCAATCAGTGTCACTGACTAGGTCAATTCCCAATGTACCTCTCCCATCTACTCTGTGTATAACACACTTATAATATAATTCCTACCATGTATCAAACACTCAGAGACCAGCATGTTGTGCTGATTTTCATTATAACATTACGGCCTGAATAAATGTGCTGCATTAGATTGGCTTGCCCGTTCTGACCTGTCTGATCGCCGCCTGTCCTTTTTGCACTTTTATGGTTCCACTCGTTATCTAAATGATCAACATATCCAGCACTGATAATACCTCCTCGTTATTCTAACTACATCCCAATCCATTGCCTTTAATGAAAACTACGGGCTTACGTACATGTATAGCAAGGCTAATTATTCGACCTGTCTTCCACTTCACAGGGAGGATATAATTGTATTTGAAGAACTGGTAGCATCTTAATCACATTCTGGAGGATTGCTTCTATTGTGTGGAAAGTAAATTTCAACTGCTGTGAAATGTTATGATTATTATCTATTCTTGTTTCATTTGCTCTTTGTTGTTATGCAAAAGGCAATGATTTGTTTTGTTGTTATGAATCATAGTCAGGATATGGTCATGATTACTTTCAAGTGTTTTTGTGAAATATCAATATGAAATGAGACATTTATGTGAACAACATTCAGATTTGATTGAATCAAAAGAACCTATATAATCTCCATACAGTAATTGTATGTGACCTACCGTAATTCTATACAGGGAATCTGTAATTTCTCTTGCACTAAAATATGTCAATAAAGCTCTTCGTTGAAATAATTAACTTTTTTTATTTACATCCTAAACTCGATAGAGGATCTCAATGACTAGACCTATAACAGCTGGTGGTTGAAATGAGATGGCGTATGAGTATGAGTATTTACGACTAACCCTATAGTTGGATTAATGAAAAACCAAATGTGTCAGTTAAATTAAAACAATCTAAGTTATTGCAGTTGAATGCCCATACATTGAAATCTTTAGGAATTGTAATGTCACAGCAAGTTAACTTTTCTCTTCCAAGAAAAGAAACACTTCATTTCGTGGACATCTTTAATGTTGTGTAGGTACCAACTGCAAGCTGTTGACAAAAATGTTTGAAAAAATAAAATACAGTACAAAAGTAAAACTTGGTCTATGAACCACACTTCTGTTTCCAGTCTTTTCAAGTATGAACTCATTCAGAAAGTACAGACCATTAGTAGTTTAAAACTCATAGTAGATATATGTCTTTTAGCTTTGCTTTGGGATCAAAATAGCCTATAAAGCCATATGTACCTGCATCAGCATTCAGTTGAGTTTAAGAGACAACATGCGTGTTTCATTTATGTTTGATAATGGAAGTAAATTGCCGGGGGAAAGCTACTTTTAGCACCAAAGTCTGAGACTGTCTGGCTTTTAAACGGGAAAAGTCACTCTATAATTTCCAAATCATCTTCAATTTGAGTTCATGTTTCAATGATGAAATACAACATTTATTTAGCAAAATAGAATTCGTATGTTCACTTAGTGAACTAAAATGAAAGCCATGGTGACCCTTCATTGTTATACTGGCAACACTAATGATCAACACTCTAAGGGAAACTAAGGTTGGTAACGATGTTTAAAGTATCTCTTTGTAGTTTGCAGTGGTCTTCAATCAGGAGAATCACAAAGTTGATTGACGATATCTGGACCAGTAGTTTAGCGGTTACTGGCTGCTATATTACGTTAAATGTACAGCTGGAGAGCCCAGTGTTTTCCTCGTATCAATGCGTCTGATAAACTCATTGAGGATGATCTGTTCAATCAGTGTCCAAAAGGAACATGAATTAAGAATGTACCAGGATCGCTCCAATAATGTAATTTCACGAATTGATTTTAAAATGTTCAGATAGTTATTCTATGATTAACCAGAGCCTGTTATAGTTCATATGGGAGGCTATCAGTGTTTTTCAATAGTTTGTTCACCATACAGTATATTGGTTTTATCATTCAAAACTGTGTTCCACAGGGATTATCACCTGTGTGAGATCAAACGGTACTGTTTTGACAGAAGAATTGCCATATGTGCTGTCGCTGTAAACCACGTGGCCTCACAATGAGTTTACATCATCAACTAATCAATCACCATGTTATTGGTAAAAAGATTATGACGACACAATGCTATGACATCAACACACTGGTGGTCTAATGGCAATGCTATTTTCAGATATGTAAATTTGTCATTGAATAACTCAAATTTTAATTGATATCAAATATATAAACACTCATTGAATGTCCGCGGCAAGTTTTGAATATTTGTAACTTTTATCAACTCGTGTTGATATAATTGATATCAGAAGTCACTTGGGTGAGATTCTCGTTAAATTGTCGGAGAAACTATTTGAGTAAGATGACATGAACAAGGTCATTCTGGTTTTGAATAGCAAGTCGATTTATTTGAAAGTTAATCTTTACATGTCGGATTTATAAAACTGAACACAATATCATTTTCACGTTAAAACACTTGAATAATATGATTCAATTGAAATGTATAGTTTGGCTCAAATCCTTTTCATGTTTATTTTCGAAATTTGCTGATATGCTAAAATTATTGTTTCTTTTTAGCTGTAAAGTGTTCTTTATTGCATGTTTCAACGGCATTTATTGGATAAAATACTATCAGTAATTTCTTTGAGGGAAATAACATGAAGGCCATAGGAACTCCTAATTGGTTTATTGGCAACACTTGGGATCAATAGTCTAATGGGAAACGAGTAACAGGGGTTGGTAACAACGTTCAAAGCATATCTTGATGGTATACAGTCGTATTCAGTCAGGAGAATCAAGTGATTTATTGACTGTATCTAGACTAGTAATTAAGTGGTTATTGACTTCGTGATTACGTTAAATGTACAGCTGGAAAACCCAGTGTGTTCATCGATTCGTATCATTGCTTCGGCCAAGCTCATTGACGAAATTTTTATTCAGAATAATGTCCTTTGTACTATTAAACTTTATACTTCATATATTGGGTCAAAATGATTAACACTTTATGAAATATTAAACAAGCATCTAATGTCATTCGAAATATAGGAACAAAAGGAATACGTAAGAAATGTTGAGACCTTGTGTTAGGTGAAAGAAGCAACCAATTACACTACATCTTCCTGCAACTAGATGATCTGAAAAAATCTTTTTAAAAAATGTCCTTACACTTAACGGCATTGACACTTAATAAATAATGCTACTTTTTGATACCATATATTTTCAAGTTTTTCAATTTCTCATTTATAATCTTCTACTTAGGGGTTTGATTTTATCTTATCATTATAGAACCAAAGGGTGGTACACATGGACCTGTGTTGTTATCTCTGATGTTCACCTAGAGATGTGAATTACTATGGTCCAATCGGTCCATGATTTTGACAAAATCATTATTCTCAAACAAGGAATTAATTTTCCGTTATGAATTACAAAACATGACTCGTACCAACAGTTGTGTACAGCTTTACTTTGCCTTGACCAAATAATTCAGAATGATGTAAGACTGAAATTCAACAACTGTGGTACCTGCTTGGAACACTTTGCTTTTTGTCATTACTGACAACTGCCCTCGTTTGACACTGTACTCTTAAACAACTTTGCAGAAAGCTTTCAAGAAGAGAGCATCTGTAGCCACGCTAACATGAATATTGATGAATATGATGACAATATATCATTATTGGTTTATATTTCGCAGTTAATCACAACTCCGATTTATGAGACGTGTTTAACTCTACAACATTTATATTACTATTAAACTTCACAGTAAAAAAGTAAGACGAATCAATAGCACATTATTAAGACGCAAGCTTACTAAATCTCGTTTGTTGACAATTTTGAAAACCAGCAAACGTGTTTCGAAATTGTCATTTACCAATCAATAGTACGGTTTCCATGTAACAAGAGACAACAGATGCAAACTCGTTTTGACAATAGGCACATTACAATTACAGTTCTGCAGATTGGATTATTTTACGACAAAAGTTGAGCAAGTAAAGCTGTAATGCTAAAAGTTAAAAGTGAAATGTTAGAAATATAAGGGAATTATGGTTTTCTTTTTAGTTTGATTTTTCGATGCGTAAATGTCTAACTAAATCACGTATCTTGTAGTATATTGATGTTCAGACACGTTCAGCAGTAAACTCGCGTATATAAGTAGTGTAATGTTTTGTTGACTAGGTTACAGTTGTTCACGTGTTAAATTCGACAACCCCAAGACTACATGTCCGGACATGAAATGACAACAACCAAGATGTGTCACCTTCTGCATAATTGAATACTTACTAATGTATCTATGTCTATCTAAAAGTGGTACCATTTAAAATGAAAAAAAGAACGTACCACTCAGAGCACTTTGGCCATACATTGTCTCGTGTCTCTTTCACGTTATACTTTATTTACCATTTTACATACATGTGTATTGTATATGAACTACATAAACTGCATTTAGCAAATCGTTGTAAAAACTGACACTGACTCTATGAATACTGTGAATGGTGGGTGCCAATGGTAGGGCTTGATTCGCTTTATATTATACACAAATACTTGTTGTCATCACTTTGGGACAGTCATTTGATCAAATTTTTCTTAACATTTTGACAATTCACGATACTTACTGTATTCTATTTGGCCATTTAAGTAGATATGTAAGAAAGCAAATCATTTGTCATCATTTGAGACAGATAGTATTTTCTCAATCTGTTAATTACTTTTGTGTAACTGATAGTTGTGGTAGTACCTTTGCCAAAACGTCACAATCTTACTGTAAGATGAGTGTAAATCCATGTAGTGCTAGTATGTATTCACATGTGATTAAAAGAATATGACTGTGATGTATTTGAAAAAAACATGTCTGACCATTCAATGATATGCTGTGAATGGTCAATGCGCATATGTATAAATCAACAAGCGTGTTCATCATGGACAAGAACATACTAGTAGGTTTACTGTTGATGGAAGAAATTTCACCATACTATGAAAGATGAGTAATTTTACAAGTGCACCTGGGTATGAATAAGTTTCCCAAAGTTAC
This sequence comes from Gibbula magus, assembly GCA_936450465.1. NCBI lineage: Eukaryota > Metazoa > Mollusca > Gastropoda > Trochida > Trochidae > Gibbula > Gibbula magus. The sequence goes on from OW388303.1 coordinate 44,151,011, forward strand.
ACATCCTTGTATTTTCTACATTGGTGCATTACGTCCACAAATATTATCGGCAGACATGTCAATGAATCAACATAAACCTTAAACAAAAGTGACAGTGACAAATTTAGACAGGAGGCACATCAAATGTCGGTCAGGACACTGCAAAGGTGATTTCTGATCAAAAACTGGGCAATACATCCATCATTCAAACGTTAGTTTTGAAACTTATTTACAACAAACAGAAATACAAATTTGGGTTAATGAGACTCAATTTGTCATATAATTACTGTGCATGACAATGTGGCATATAATTTGGGTTTCTTCACATATATAATGATGTTACTACATTTTCATTTAAAAGTAGTAATTATTATATATTTGGCAGGAGGAGGACGTAACTCTTTGCATCATCGATTTTATATTCCAACATCTACCAACTGAGAATGTAGTATTAATTTCATTTCATGATTTGACTAGTGTATCTCACGTTATGGAATAAGAGGCACGTTATAGTTTTGTTAGGACTGTATATAAACGCTATAAACAAGTATACATGAATGCACTATTCAAGTTTCAGTAATGTTACAGTGTAATCCAGATGTGTAGAATAGTCTAAGTCAAGTATTGATATAACATTCGCATCCATTCAAAAGTTGCAAGTTTGTAAAGAAGCAGCAGTCGTATTCTTTGGGCACACACCGTACATCAAATTCCCTTTAATATCAGTTATTCAAACCATCTGCTTCTAGAACTGTCATGAGGAAAATATATATGATTGTATTGTAATTATGCTAGGGTGTGCTAACTTTGAGCTGCATTGATTAATGATATAGGATTTGTATTGTTAAAATTTAGCGAACATCAAAAGAAAATAATAATTATATTGAACTATCCTTTGAAGAAAAATCAAATTCTGCATGAAAGCCTTGTGATAAATGATCAAACTGACATAGAACTTGTTATCCATATCGCATATTAATAATGATTTTCATAATATCATTGAAGTCTTGATTTATGGTGAATTTAGACAATGAATCCATTATATACATTACAAAATGTAATTTAGTTAGCAATTTTAGATATTTACAGAATTTCTAAAAAGCTGTTCTCGTGTTTGATGAAACGTCTTTAATAAACCAAATTTGAGATGTTCATTCACTACAGGGAGTTAACGAAATAGATGTTTCCAGAAGTTTATTTTAGGCATCCACGTTTTAGTCAATTAATTATATCCATCAATGAGAAAAGTATGCTAGTGAAAAACACGTGTAACACGTGTCCTCTACAGCTATTTATCATGTTCAGAGCAGGGTTGGGGACACTTCTTTCCAAAGCACTTGTCAACGTCACATGTCTTTAATGTCCTTCTATATATTGGCACATCATGTTATCAGGGCACATTCAATAATCTTAGCATCGAGATTAAACTTTAAAGGAAGTAACTTGTTGACCTTTCCATTGAATTGAGGCCGTATTTGCAAGATCATTTATCTCAATTGCTTGCACTCAATCAATTGCCATAGATAATGCTTAGCGTTTGATATTTCTCTGTCCTATTTTCCCTGATGACACATACTCAAGTGATTGTTCCTGCAGGAATCTTCTTCAAGTCCCCGTATCATGTCGCAAAATATATTGGTTGGGTGTTTTGATTTAATGTATTCATTAAATTTTAGGAACTATTCTTGTAGCTGTTCATTTTAGGTTGGTGTGTTTCATCTGCTCGCCACTGATCAAACTGTAGCCATGTTGTTTTATTCTTATGGAGTATAATTCTTCAATTTGTATTTCTTGCTTCAATGATTCACGTATTTGATAAATACCTTTTAAGTCATTCCAATGCAATTCAGTTGTTGAACTGATTTCGAGACAACTTATATCACACAGTATTAACATCCTCAAAAAGTGATAGAAGTATATGGTCGAGCTGTAGTGCAGATTAATAATGTAAACAGAGACGGCGCCCACTTTGTTTTATGTCATATCAATCTGACGATGGCAATTTGGGCAACATTTTGACACTGAATTCATTATAGTTCACGCCTTGGTTGGTAAAGGTGCCTGTCTGTCCTTTGGACTGCAATTCAATTCCCCAAGGAGAAGTTTCACTGCTATAAGGGAAATGGAAGAGTTAAAATGCAACGAGTGATAGTTAAACCAATACAACTGTGAAAGAATGTTACAGTCTCTTCATAAACTATTGACTCAGGAGACTTGAGTTCATTGTCCATACCATACATTCATTTGTGACACATTTGTGATTTGTTGCACTAAATATTTATGAATAAAAGTGTAACATATTGTTTTGAGAATAACTTTAGTTTGACGTTGCTATTTAAACACTCAAACTGGGCATGTTCAATATTGGAATAATTTCCAAAATCGAACTAAATTCACGGCCAAAAACAACAGGTCGAATCCTGGAACCAAAAACGCACCAACCATTTTTGAGTTGTATAAGTGATAAGTCCTTATTACAACACTGAAATATGTCTCATTTTGTGTCATGTTTTGATCTTAATTAGATTTCGTGTTCAACTGTTCGAAAACCGTATCGCAAAACTGACCTGACACTAACATCAAATGTCCTTATGGTCAAAAAGTCGCCTTGTGACGTTTTTTATTTTCATATCATATGTCCCAATTGTCTACATGATTTGTACACTGTTGTTATTCCTGCTGAATGAATATGTCTTCTGTTAGAGGACTGGTTTGTCTCCATAAACTCTGGTCAGCTAGGAGGTCCAGTGGTCAGAAACTTAGATAATAAGGTGACATTTGTCCAGCTCACGCTAGTGCTGCTGGAGTACGGTTAGGCAGCAGCACGACTCCAATATATAGTGTTATTGCCCTATTGTCAGTCACGCACACCTCCTCCCAATCTTTCATCCTTTCTGTATTTCTCTCTTTCTTTGCTGCCCTCTTTTAGACTGCAGACGAAAATAAGGAATGTGATTGTTTGTCTTCCATGTCATATTATATCCGAGTTGATATTGAAGTCATATATAATGACATTCTTCTCAGACTAAATAGTAATGTTCATTATTACCCATATGGTTGAAAATAACCGAGTTAATATTATTGATATGAGCACATGTGCACATATCACGTTTGCCTGGCAACGTTTGTTTCACCGCGGCTTCCCGTATTTTGTCGTCTGTGACGTCATAAAACGATTGTTCGTGACGTCACTGTTGCTTGCCGTCGCAAGAGAAGTCGGCCGCTTTCTGACTATTTTTACGCGAATCAGAACGGGTAATAAAGAAATTATTACACTCGAAAGTGTGTCATATGACTTTTACGAAACTCGTGCGAATTTGTGTATAACCCTCGCTCTCGCTCGGGCAATACACAAATTCACACTCGTTTCGTAAAAGTCATATGACACACTTCCTCTGGTAATAATCTCTATATATGATTCACTTGCGGGAAACATCATAGCTTTAGCATATGTAGCTTTGTTCCAAATGTTGGAAGAAGATTATTCAAATGCAGGAACAGTAAATCGTTGCAGGCGTTAAAGGGGCAGTAGCACGTTTTTTGCAAAATTTATTTTTTCAAATTTCCCATTTATAATGATAGTTTAAGTTATTTGAATTAACTTCAGATGGTAAAACATCTTATTACACAAACCAATTATCTGTAGTGGTAAAAACTATGTTGCGTATAAAGTAAAAATTGCATGGCGGCCATTTTATTGTGAACACAATTTATAACTTTGTATTACAAAAACTATGCCCATGGCTTTAACCGAAACATGTACACTCTTTTTAAACTTTATTTTCCAAAGAGAAATGGATGTTTTACTATTGGTGAAATTTATTTTCAAATACATTTCATCAACTTATTTGAGCGAAAAAACGTGCTACTGCCCCTTTAATAGGTAATCACACAAAGGAGCTGTTCAGGAATAGATTTTCAATTTAATGATACAAAATCCATCGCAAATAGCAAAACCGCAGCACTTGAAATATATGTATTCCAAATATATCTACGACATGTCGTATTTCCGAACACAATTCTAGACAAACCTGAGAGTTTGCTAGTTTAACTTTTACATATTTTATAAAAATATTGTGTATTAAATACGAGCAAAATACACATCACCAAAACAAATATAAGATATTTCAATCCATGAGATATACATGCAAAGTTAGAACATGTCTCCAGAATTCAACAAAAGTAAACTTTCCATCTTCAAGCTCATCATTTGTTTATATTTCCACATAACGCATCTTTAAACATCATCATCATCAGGCGGAAGAGGAAAGTAAAACATGGATGTCAGAGGGTGATGCTGTGTCTATGAATTACAAAAACCAATTTATATCTACAACATTTCCATATTTCATTACTTGTAAATTGAAATGCATAACTATTGTCTAAACACATTTCCTACAAAAACGTGAGCACCAAAGGCCTTCACAATCTGGCAGCAATATTTTGATTATAACTCTGTTGAAACTATAGGTGACGTTCCTTTTCTCTGAGCATAGTCAATCTCTTGGATAATCTCGGAATGACATTACTCTAAGGTCAATTCAAGCGACAAATACTCTTTGCAACACTGAACTTTGTGCCATTGTAGCCATGCTCTGATCTTTAATTATAACTCTTGGACAAAAACTTTTAAAATTTCTTGCGCAGCACGACCTTATTATTAATAATGTTTCATGTTCAAAAATAATCTTATGTTGTTGCATACCATACCTCTTTTGATTATACATGCTTTGTACACCAAAGGTAGTTGTACTGGGAACATATGTATTGTGTTAGGTCAAGTTTTATCGTTTCCATGTATATTTTGGTAGGGTAAGTTAAGGAAGCCAGTGGTCAGAAGTCAGATAATAACGCTGCTGCTACTATGAGAACGTCTCGGAATAGCAAGATTCCAATATAGTGTTCTTGCTTAATTGTCAATAACGCACCTCTCTTATTGACTTCTCTTCTTACTTCGTCCTTCTGGCTTTCTTTCGTTATTTATTTCAATGTTGTTTCAATAAAAATCCTTGCATTTAGAACCTCATTACCCAGATCATTCTAAACGTGTCCCCTCTGCATTTCCCTTCAGCGTATACATCTTCAAGAATAGCAATCAACATGGGTTAATTGAAATTCTATGAAACCTAAGACATTTGTGGTTTTGGTGAAACGAGCTTTCAAAGTATCATCAAATCGCAAGCGTTACCTTGATCAACGCAAAGTGTGTTCAAAGTACTAGTGCCATGCAGAGTACACTATTTCTCTACTGTACTGAATTTGACACTGCATGTGGAATAAAGTTCACATCGCTATTTTCTAAGCACCCGTTGAAGTATAAATTGAAACTCTCTTAAACGTCAGATGTTCTTTTTGTCTTATGTAAAGCACGATTACTCAATCAATGCAGTGTATACAGGTAGAGTTGTGGCAAAGTCGAGAAAAATTCTAAAACGTGGAAAACAACAGTCATTATAGTTTGTAATTCCAAGTACTTCAACTAGTATAAACATGACATCACGAAATTATAAGAAGATATGACCGTTACAATTACACTTATTCACTAAGCTAATGTACACTGGACATACAGCATCTTGAAATTGAAAGATTGTTATATCTGGGGTCACACTATCCCTGTACTTTTGTTTCAAAATGAGTCCATTGCGGATTCGAACTAACACCAGCGTTGCAATGCATCAACCCCTAGTAGTATTTCATACATACAGCAAAACAAAAATTGAGTTCCTTATACATGTACATGTATGAGGAAGTGCTTTCATGCAGCAGTGGAAAAGCAAATAAGGAATATGACTGTCTGTCTTACATGTCATATGTTACATTATATCTGATTTGACATAGAAGTCTTATATGCATTTTATTTGTGATGAGGGAACAATATAGTATTCCATATCTCCTACTAATGCAATTTGATAATTTGATTAAACAACAACAAGCATTAATGTTCTATTTAATAAATATCAACACTAAGCGTTAATTAACAATAATGGGGCGGGATAGCGCAGTGGTTAGTGAGTTCGGCTTCGGATCAAGAGGTCCGGGATTCGATTCCCGCCAGGGGCACGGCAACTTTGTCTGCAGTAGAGAACTGTTCTACACGCATTAAGGTTTGGGTGCAATGCTAAACTGAATCCCGGCGTAGTACCACCCATGGTTCGCTAGTTCCAGCCCCTGCTCGCAGGTTTCACCACACTGCATTGCGGGCTTTCTAGCAGCCATAATACTAGCAGCCACGATATAAGTGATATACTCTTGAAAGCAGCGTTAAACCCCATTTCACCTCACCTCACCTCAATTCACCTTCAATTAACAATAAACATGATACATCCTTTCATATGCATATTTCAGCTGCATAATAAATTTGGTTGTAAAATGGTTTGTTCACATGATATATACATGCATTCCTGTTTTTCGGGGGCATTTAGAAGTGGCATATACATACATAAAAACAGGACTTTTTTCGGGGGAACAACTTCTTTAATGTGAAAATACACGACGTTTCAGAGTATATACAAATCTAATTCAAATCCACATTGTACACCATTCTCATGCATTCAATCTTCCTGATTGATTTTCCTCACTATTGTTTTGTTTACTATATAAATGTATCCCAATTTGTAATTTCATTACATTCCACCTGGTGAAAGTGTAAGAATATTCTTCCGAAATTTAAAGAAGTTGCTATCAAGCAATCTTCAAGTCCGTATATACATTCTTGTGGGACGGAATTGCGTTGTTCACTATTATTAACTAGCGGGCTTCAAGATAAAAGCTTCAGCATATGTAGCTTTGTTCCACCTGTTGGGAAAAGGTCATACCAGACTCTATATGAAAAAAGATAATAAAATTTGGTTGCAGGCGTAAATGGCTAATCTTCTTTACATTTTCACTATAACTGAGCAACTGTTTTCGCTGGTATGCTCGACCAGTTGATTCGACATGAATCCTATAGTAATTGAGTGCTCTTGGCATCTCTAAACTTCAAAGAAGTAACATACGATCAGACGAAGTGCCTGTTCAGGAATAGATCTTCAATTTAACATAATTTCAATACGTCAAAAAACATAATCGAGGCGCTGATAATACCTTATCTAGTGAATATATCCACGCCATGTACTGTTGTCTCATTCGCTTTCAATTTAGTCAACATAGGAATTGACTTTCAACTACTAAACTAGGCAAAAGAAACGTCACCAACATTAACATGAGATATTGCAATCAATACGACTAAAACAAGTTGCATCATGTGTCAAGAATCCAATAAAATAAATCTAAAATTCGCTTCCATGTTTTTCATGTTTCACGCCTTTAAATGTATAAACGTCTTTAAGCTCAGTAACTACATGAAAGAAAGCCAAACATTATTACTGGCTTTGTTACGACTCAAAACTAATGCGCCAGTGATTTAAAATCCGAGAAGTTAATTTCTGCAAACAACATCTTTAAAACTTGAATGTACATACTTCTTGAGTTATTTAATTATTGCAAAACAATCTGTCAAAATACATTTCGGAAAGCGATTTAAGCATCAAATGAGTGTTTGAACAAATATAGAAATATAAGTATCAGTCTTTTTGATAAAGTTATGAACATTCTTTATAAGATAAATATTTATTAAGGACATTTAACATCAATTATCTCAGGCGGCAATTTTCTCTGTTGAATATACAGTTGCATACCGAAAGTTTGTTCACTTACACGTGTATCTTAGTGCAAATATCATGTAGTTTAACGTTCACTGTAACGCCAATAAAAGTACATCACACACAATGAACAGTGAACCATGATATATCCATTAGTAAAATAATCATTCTCAAACGTATCCTGTAATCGTCTCGTCAGTGGTGCATGAAATTCTGCATAATGAAATAGACAGATTGGATCATTTTTTAAAAAATGAGAACAATTTTATCCCAACTGCGAATACACGGGATGACTAAAATAGTAATATATAGATAATGTTCTATTCACCCAGCTCACTACTTATTGAATATATCACAGAAGAAAATAAAAACTGTAGTTTTGAAAAGATTGACCACTTCAAAGAGCTGCCAAATCTGTAATTGTTTTCTATGAGGCATCAAATACCATTACGGTATAATACTCACATTTATTCTTATAATACAACAATGCAAAGTGATATTTCTATTTTTCGCATTGGTACGATGCTTCAAAGTTATTTGCACATATTTGCACTGAAATACACCGGTAGGTGAATAAACTTTCGGTATACAGCTGTATAGGTGACAGTTCTTGTGCCTGGGTGTACATGTACCATATACGAGTCCTTTCCATATGACCACAACAGTAATAGCGACATTAGTGGTGGGAAAACGTCGATTTCAAAGAAACAATGCTAGACATTACCAATCTAATTATTACAATATGACTTGTTCACAATATAATCCTTCATAGATGCTTCTTTCGGATGAGTATTCTCTCGAAACGGAAATTACAGGTTGTTAGTACCTCCAGGAGATCAAAATGAAGCCAACACAAGGAAGTTACATGAATGATGGCAATGCTTCGTTTCTAATCCTGTCTGTGCTTAAAGGGACAGTAGCACGTTTTTTCACTGAAATAAGTCGATGAAATGTATTCGAAAAATACGCAACACCGTTATTACTATACGGATAATTGGTTTGTGTAATAAGATGTTTAACCCTCTAAAGTAAATATAACTGACATAAACTATCATAATGAATGGGGCTTTTTTTTAAATCATATTTAAAAAATACGTGCTACGGCCCCTTTAAAACATTTGTTAAATGTATCCAATCAATGGGCAGTGTATATGTACCAGGATGTGTTGGAGTATCATTACGAGACCCACATTGTGGACTTATTTCCATTGTAACAAGATGATCGCTATAAATCTAATGTATTAGATTGACCTGCCGGATGTTACCCGCGTCTGACTGTCGCCTGTTCTTATTGGACTTTTATGGTTTTCAGTGTCTAATGACCCAAACATCCAGCACTGACAATGCATCCTTTTGCCACTTTTGCCAATGCCACTTTTCTAGATAACAGATTGCGTATTTGAGGACTGTTTGTGTATTACATTGTAGAGGTTTTAACATTCTTATCACAGTCTAAGTGTGTTTACCATTGTAATATATATTACATTGTAAAACTTAACAAAACCCTTCATCTGTTGAATTCACACTCTATCACTGCCATGGGAGCATTCCCTGAATAAATATAAGCATAGTGTAAAGATATTCCATCAGTTCAATTGCATCTGCTTTCTAATAAATGAAACTTCTTTCTTAGTAATGATGAACATCCATTCACTTAAACAACATTCTGTTAAAAAGCATTGCATCCCTCTTCTTCTTCGTAGTGCTTTTAATATTGAAATTTTCCCAGTCCAGTTTATACTAAAATGTGAGGTGAGTATTTCACTTATATCACAGTTGCTAGTATTATTGAAGGGAGAAAACCCTGAACGCCATGGTGGCTATGAATTGCGATGAAACCTGCTAGCATCGGCTGGAACTAGCGAACCACAGGTGTTATTGCACTGAAATTCAGTGTAGTATTGCACCCAAACCTTATTGCGGGTAGAATAGTTCTCTACAGCAGAAAAAAGTCGACGAGCCCCTGGTAGGATGCGAACCCCGAACCGCTTGATCAAAAGATGAACGTCCTAACCCCTGCACTATCCCCACCCTCTCTATACTAAAAGGGGGCGGGTATATAATGTAAGTGGTATATTAAATATAGGTCCATGTTTAACTTATTATGTGGCATTTCCTGATAGCGCCATTACATGTTTACAAAGTGCATACATTTCTTAAAAAGATAATTACACATCAAAATATATGATTACAAGAGTAAATTTCACGTATTATTAGAAATAGTCTAAATATCATAAAGTATCATACAGATAATTGCATTGAACATTTCTGTTAACATTAATATTGAGAAATAGAACATATTTGCAATAATTAACAATAATTTCAAAATAATTTTGTAACACAAATTTCCGCGTTTCTGATTGGACGAGCGCTCTCAAAAACCTGCTTCCATTTCTCGATGAATGCAAATAGCATGTGCAACCATACCTCGTACATTCGTGCCTTGTCACAATCCATCAGAACAAACGGTCGTGTCATTCGGTTTTTACAACTGAGCGTAACATTTTGATGCAAAATAAGAAACTATCGTCTTCACACTTACGCCGATAACTGGAATATACATTTATTTTTCGAATGAGACAATTAATTTCACCGGGAACACTTCACTTTAATAGATACTAGTCCTCAAGCTTGTTCATCAACTTGCGTTCCGCAAACGATAGCCATGTTTGAACGTCGCGTGATATGCTAATGAGGGCGAATCGCAAAATGCGTAAACCAGAAAAAAAGAACCCTGATTGTTTGCATGTGAATGCTGGGAGAACGAAATTGAATCCTCTGCCGTTTTAGAGTAAATATTCCTAAACTTTGCTTCAGCCATGTTTTGTTGCGTGTAACAAGCTGCTGCCACAAGTGATAAATGACAAATAAATTAGATTTGTGTAAATAGTTTAGGAAAAACTTGTTGATTTTGTAATGATAAGGATTGTTTTACATTGTGTGTGCCTCTATAGAAGTATAACAGCAACATATTTTGTATTACATCACTCCTTTGCGCACAAAACATGTAAAACAATCCCTAATTAATATCGTTTCAATGTTAAAAATCAACGTGTTGGTCATAAGCGGAAATTGAGCTCAAATACAATATAATAAGATAAAAGACCACATCTTGCACAGCTGTTAAATCCTGTAATCTGTTGTAATAATTGCTAAAAACATGATCGCTTAATTTTGAGGAATTAGGAATTCTGCAAACTGTCAATAGTTTAACAAAGGCTTCAATTTTCCAATGTTATTGAAAGACATCTAATTTGTTTGGGTTGAGGTAGCGCAGTGGTTAGCGTGATCGGCTTCGGATCAAAAGATCCATGTTTCGAATCCCGCCAGTGGCACGGCAACTTTGTCTGCAGTAGAGAAATATTTTACACGCAATGCTACAAAGCTACACTGAAAGTCAGCGTGGTAGCACCTAATCTTCGCTAGTTCAAGTCAGTTTCAGCGCAATGCATAACCACATGGTGTTGCGGGCTTTCTCCTGTTTCTTCTGTTTTATACATTGAAACGTCTTCGCGGTTTAATCCCTCCCGTTATGGAGCAAAGGATATCGGAGTCACTGTTCCCCTTATGACTAAACTTTGAACATGTATATACTGTCAGTATTAAACCTAATCAGGCAATTTTAAACTTATAATTAACTTGATTATGCAGATATATTTCTTCACTGTATCTATTTGATGCTGATGTCAATTTACGGGAATTTACGTACTTTAAATATAAGGTTTAACTGAAACTGACATCTCTTGTTTTTCTTCAGTTGAATTATATGTTGTATATGCTTATTTAACATGTGTGTGTCTCAAAACTAATCCCAACCGCAGGTGACCACACATCTCCAGAATATTTGTTGAGTCGGATTTAATGCAGATTTAGCAGCCGAGGGTAAAAACATGTCTAAGATCTATCAAACCATCACGAGATGATCAATGTTTATAACTCGGTTTGTCGCCAATCGTTAGCGATCTGTGGTCGATTCTAGTGGTGCCTGCGAATGGTAAGGGTTATCACACTACAACTCTTATCTGGCCAATCTGTGTACCGTTTTCGTATGCTAGGTACCCACAAAGACAGTCGATGCTGATTTTCAGTATGAAACAAGTAATTGATCCCCCGACGCAAATTAATACTTAAAAATTGAAAAATAATGAAAATATCATCAAAAAATCCACTGGGCCGTGAATTTTCCCTAAAAGAACCACTGGTATAAAATAATGATGAGAATCCAATTAACAGTTCTTATGATATCGATTCCCCTGACAAGCTTAACATGTCGACAAACTCAATCTTGTGCTGTGACCTTGAGAATAATGTCAAGGTTAAAACATATATAATCAGCCCTTTGTCTTCACTGGGAGGTGCTTTGTGTTGGATATGAAATTCCACTGAATGGCTAATGAGATATCCTGTTGACAAGCTTTACATGTACATAAACATGTCGAAAAATTCAAATATGGACGTACGAAATGGAATAACTCAAATACTGTTCACTGGATTATTTTCATATCTTGCATGTATGTTCATCACAGGGAGAGTAATATTCACTGGAGAAACGACCGTCCATTCCACAACTTTCCACACTTGGAAACAACGACCTTTCCAAAACCGAAAGGCGACCTTTCCACACTGTGGAATGATCACATTTCCACAGCCAACCTTTCCAAACAGAGGACTTACATTGAAGCGTGAATAAAATCACATTATTTGTTTTAGTCTATTTACTTCTTCAATTAAATTAAGAATCACTCTTTAAAACTCCTGTTTATCCTATTTACCTTAATTTATTTTAATGTAATTATATTTATGTGAGAAATTATATATTAATCATTTAATGTAGTATTTAATTTGTTCATGTCATTATGTGAAGCGTTCATAAAATCGTGGTTCAGTTTTCTGAAGCAACGGGAACATTTTGGAATAGTTTTATTACCAATACCATAAATAATTATATTTTCCTATGATTTTCTGAACAAGTGATAGATGAGATCAATTTAAATGACTAAATTATCAACATTCAGATAACCAGAAATAATATTTGAATGGGAAATTAAAATTAAATGAGATTAAGACCATCCTTACATACAACCTATGGTGAATATATTTTCTCAAGAAAACGACGGCATATCCACAGATTTTCCAAACAAATAATAAAAAAGCGCGAGTGGTATTCCCGTGTGAGTGAAATTAATCAAATTAATCACCAATACGAGTCTTACATTGCAATGGGTGTAGTTTTGTTTTTTGTTAAGGGTTATCAGTATTAATTATTCATGCTGGGTTGTATACGACACAATTGAAAACTACTATTATTTGAAAAGATCATTAAAAGAAGCATTATAAAATAACAGTTCGTTTGTTTTGCCATTGGTATAGTTGGGATAACATTATCAGCAATATAATTATTTCCATAGTGGTCTTGCACATACATGTACACTTATGTCTTTACTTCATCGAAGACTTTATAAACAATTCTGTACGTTGACACTTACATTTCTATTTTAACATACTAGTCACACATTAATAATTTTCCAATTACCATTATGTACTACATATGAGATATTCGAAACTATGTAAATTTATACAATTTTAAGTTATGAATCTAATTACATTGTTCCCACGTTTAACCACCCATTCATATTTTATTCATTTAATCACTGAATATTTATTTTCAAATTAAAATTGAGCTACTAATCCTTCATGTATGTATAACTTATTAACCACATGATGATTACAAATGTGTATTATACAGTTAAATCACTGAGGCAAACTGTACATTGAGTGATTACACAGGGAAAAGACACGCATATATAAATGTATTTGTCCATACATCATAGTTTAATTGATCTTGTACATTATCGAGTATTCCCCCCTAGTTACAAACAAATACCAATGGGAGACATCTCACAAGAGAAAATATTGCAGTTAATTGAACGATAGCATTTGAATATCATGAATATCCATATTGTAAATTATGTAAATACTATGTCTCTCTCCCTGTCTCTCTGTCTATCTCTCTTTCTCTCTCTTTTCCCTGTCCTCTCACCTTCTCTCCCTCTCTCCCTGTCTCTCTGTCTATGTCTCTTTCTCTTTTCCCGCTCTCCCTGTCTCTCTGTCTCTGTCTCTGTCTCTGTCTCTGTCAAACGACACCATTTTGTTTTTCAGTTGGGAAGATATAACTGTATAACGTTCAACAATTATAGACAACTGGCACAGTCTAATCTCTCTCCCTCTCATACTCCCGCCCTCCGTCCGTCCCTCCGTCCGTCCCTCCGTCCATCCCTCCGACCCTCCGTCCGTACGTATGTCTCTCTCTCTCTCTCTCTCTCTCTCTCTCTCTCTCTCTCTCTCTCTCTCTCTCTCTCTCTCTCTCTCTCTCTCTCTCTCTCTCTCTCTCTCTCTCTCTCTCTCTCTCCGTCCCTCTCTCCGTTCCTATCTCCCTCTCTCCCTCCCTCCGTCCGTCCCTCCGTCCATCCCTCCGACCCTCCGTCCGTCCGTATGTCCCCTCTCTCTCTCTCTCTCTCTCTCTCTCTCTCTCTCTCTCTCTCTCTCTCTCTCTCTCTCTCTCTCTCTCTCTCTCTCTCTCTCTCTCTCTCTCCGTCCCTCTCTCCGTTCCTATCTCCCTCTCTCCCTCCCTCCGTCCGTATGTCCCCCGTCTCTCTCTCTCTCTCTCTCTCTCTCTCTCTCTCTCTCTCTCTCTCTCTCTCTCTCTCTCTCTCTCTCTCTCTCTCTCTCTCTCTCTCTCTCTCTCTCTCTCTCTCTCTCTCTCTCTCTCTCTCTCTCTCTCTTCCCCTCTCTCCCGCTCTCCCTGTCTGTCTGTCTGTCTCTGTCTGTCTGTCTCTGTCTGTCTGTCTCTCTCTTAGTAAATACCTGTATAACAAACAAACAGCCCCAAAACCCAGCACTTTCATTTTACTTGCAATTCTGAATTACAGAGTGTGTGCACGTGTGTGTGTTATTGTATGATGAACGATTAGCGGACGGAAATGTTGTGTATCATGTTGTGAAGTTACACCATTTTGAAAAAAGTTTTTCGTAAGTCTTATGGCATTTCACAGTGTTGAACAATGTTATTTCGATAAATATATCATCTCAGTTAAATGACAAAATTGGTTATATGAGTATCTATGCAATGTAGCTAAATTACGCATGTATTTTAATTTCACAGATATATTGCACTATTTTACGTCATACCATCGCATGTCGTTATCTTTATATTTTATTAACATGTATTTATGTGTACGAAATGAGCCATAATAATCTCTCTCAATACATTCCACAACAACGCAATCAAATGATTGTATATTTAAGTCGTTAAGTAGTGATTGTGTATTCAGTCATAATACGTGCTGAGATACACATATGCAGTTGGTACACTGAGTTGCATAACTACTAGCTACGACAATCTCTGACAGACAGACATACAGATTGTTTTATTTAGATTTATATAGTAGATTAAAACCTTCTAGCTTATTAAAACGAGAAGCTCTGCGAAAAACTTAGTTCACGAGACTTTGAAGGTCTATCCATTGTGCTGTTGGGGGTCACATATTCCAAACGTTATAAATAGTGTTACTGTATCGAGTACCGACTGTTCAACACTACCATTTTGATGAGTGTCGACTTAGTACATTGACGATATGAAGGTAAAAGTAGTGATTTCTGATCGAAAACCGGACAATGTAACGCGTGAGTCGCGCGCCAATGAGTCAAACATAATTTTGGAATCTTATTTAAAACAGGCAAAATAACAACTTTGGGTTGATAATGTTGAATAATTCATATAACTATTGTGCATGTAAAGGGAACATGCAGTGTCGGTTTCTGCACATGCAAAATGATGTTAATTGGCAAATAGTAATTATGATATATTATGCGATTGGGGAAGAATATGCAAGCTGAGTGAATTTGTTTGTATTGTAAACAGCACATATGGTGAGTTTGAGCGTATTAAAGTCAAATATTTGTGTATGAAACACGATGGATGCACCTTAATTCGGAATATATAAAACTAATCATTAATGGTACCCTATATGGTCTATGGTTATACTACAGCCTGCATTTAATTACCGACCCATTCTGTAACAACTGCTACGATTTTTTTTCGATAAGTTTTGGTTTTGATATTTAAAACAAAAATTCAGAAGTAAATAACAAAATATTGAAATAAGTGTGTATTTGTCGGATTGTGTCCGTGCATACAAAATCTTAAGTTAATGTAATTAATCTTCTGCAACATTGTTAATGATAACTAAAATAATTTATGTTTATTTTCACAATTTCCATTTTAAATTCCTCTAGAGCTTTCGGTTTAACAACAGATGGTTGTGGCTACATCACACATCATATGAAAGTAAAATTACAATTACGTTTTGAGTTGGATTTCAATCATTTGTTAAGATATCAGTAAATCGTTTTTTAATTCCATTTTAAATTACATTTAAAATAAAAAGTTCATGACATTGTTGATGAATTGTGATGTTTTAAATGCAACAATAGCAGATCACAAAACTGTCAATTTGTGAGAAGTACGTTCATAAGACGGAGTCTTTCATGTCTCACATGGTGCGAATCAATAAATCAATTAGAACGACGACAGCCACTGAAGCGTTGGGTATATACCTATTCACAGTGCGTCCTAATAAACAAAGTTGTGTATTCTGTTAATTAAAAAAATATTTCTCGCATTCATGTACACAAATGTCTAAATAGCAGGCTGATACCCTCATCAACATAATACAAGCTATTCTATAATATAAAGAAGTCATTCAATACCTTTTAACATCCTGTTTTTGGCTGACCTTATAAAATGTCCAAATTACCATTCATTGTCAATAAATCATCCCATATTTAATTACTGACAAAATAAAAAATAATAACGAACACTTGGTTTCAAATCGTAGTTCTCCATTAAAACAAAATGAACAGACAGGCGACTTGCAATATAATTACATTTATCATAAGACATCAGTTTAGTTTCAAAGAGTACGTCTTTTTGTGAGTTTTGGTGATAGTTGAATACCAGAGTGCGCCCAGACTGCAGTCGACAGCAATCAGTACCGGTAAATATATATGCAACCCACAGTAACGTTATCACTGCCCTATTACTATGCATATATATATTATAGAAGGCGACGAACATACTCATTTTACTATAAAAGGGTAGTGTCACTGAACATAATTATAACATACAAACGGATATGAATAAACATGCAATATGTGCTAACCCGTCAGGTTTGACCTATGTGACACTCAGTTACTAATAACGTGATTAAAATGTGATTAACATTTACATTATTTTAATAAATTTCCATCCGCATATCATTACAGTAAAGCAAGAATGATTGAATAAGTTTTTATCTATAATTATTGAGTCATACACAGATAATAAGTAGACAACGTTAAATGTCGGATGACTATTTTGTAAAACAGTAAAATATAAAAAAGAAATGTCATGAAGTTAAGATAAAGTGCCGTTAAAAAATGGATAGACTTCTCAAATATGTATCCAAATGACACATACGCGCCCAAAACACTCATAAAAGCACAAATAACATAAAATTATATTTTTACAAATATGATAGTGTTACTACAGTAAGTAAGAACAGATTAAAATGTTCAATTACTTACCATTCTCGTGTATTGCACAGGATGTTTTATGACCCGCAATTGCTATCTTTAGATGGGCTAAACAGCGTGTATTCTCGACTTCGCATACATGTATATTCGGTTATGTATTTGTGAACTCTGTGCCGTGTTCAAGATAGGTTTCAAAGTAATCGCTCAAAGAGCGATTACTTTGAAACCTATCTTGAACGCGATTGCTCAATGTAGCGCTACGTAGCAAGGCGAGCAAACTTTGAGGAATTTGCACTGTGTCGTTCAAGAGAGAAGAAGCGCTCATTGAGCGCTACATTGAGCGCTACATTGAGCAATTTAAGCGCTCGCTGCTATTGAACGGGGCGCTGATGAGAGTAGTCTCTTCTTTGACCAAGACACATCCACGTGTACACTGTATATTGGACAAGCTTCCATTCTTCAACAAATTAAAGTGTACTATCAAGATAGCTAACATAGGTTTTCTGTTTATTGTATATTGTTGTCCCACATATATATACTGTCTGTTTTGCAATTTTTGTCGGGGTATGATTTGTAAGTATTTTAATATTTTCAATAAAAATAATAAAATATGTCATGTTCTGTCCATCATACTTCGTTTTCGGATCACAAATTAAAACTGGTGGAATCAATCAAATATTTACTGTATATGACGCAAGAGCGTGTCCACTGATTTTAGATATTAATAATTATTATTTTAAAAAAAACGGAAAATATCCATTATTGGTATCGTTTGTGGAAATTAAGTGAAACCGACTGAAAATGTGACAAGATTTTTTAAATTTGTATTTGTATTTGTAAATGATAAAATGTATACATGTATGCTTTGTTTATGAAGCATATTACATTAAAACTCAATGCGAGTGTTATGAAGTACGTTCGCAGCAAACGGCCTACTAATAGCTTTAATATATATATATATATATCATACTGATGCAAATGAACACAGCTGGCGTATAAAATGTCACATGCAGATCATTAAAGTATATCATGCTTGTTTTCATATTGTTGCAGACAAAATCCAAAGTGGCAAAGCCCACAGTTGTCATGTACACAGCTTTGATTTCTTAACTATTAGTTTTAAGATACGTTTTCTATAACGAGTACGCATCCTTAAATATGTCCCGTTAACACGCATTAGTTAGCTGATATGAGAAATAAGTATTGTCAAGTGGATTGTCTTATATTTGGTTGAATCAAAATGTTGGTGAGAGGTAAATATCTTTGTTTACTTTTAAAGGATATGTTTATACAAATTGGTCCGAAACAATTAATTCATCAATTTATTTAAGTCATTACATCATTTCAGATCGGGGTTTCGGCCAGACTAGTATTTACGTTTTCTTAGTGATAAGTCACTCTTACGAAATCTATGTAAATATAAAAATACAACATTTTAGAAAGGACTATTACACGCTGGATGATCTATGATGTTCTAATTATTCTTCTGGTCAAATAGAAGACGAATTTTACAAATGGTTAGTTTGTGACGCTTTGCAATCCACAAACGATGTATAATGTACTTATTCATAATATATCTTAAAATACCTTGCCATGTTTATAAAAGATTAGATGAAAACTCCGGCGTAAATAATTATCAAAGTCACGTCATCTCAAGCCGTCATGCTGAAACATGAATTGTACTTGTTTGGGCCTTATATATTGAATAAACCTGTCCGTAAGTGCTCCTTTCACAAATAACTGTTGCATAAATGTTTTAACGATACATCAATTATGCATTAATTATATCCGTCCGTCTGTCCTACCAGACATTTTATAAATGACATTACAAACATATTAACAGTATCGATATCGATTCAGGGTATTGTATCGAGAAGACGTTTTTACAAGGTTTAAAAACAATCCAGTATGAATGGGTGAATTGTTTACGTGTCAGGCATACCACTGCAGGGTATACACGTGTAAGTTCCAAAGATAAAATTGATAAGCCAAAGCTTCGAAAGAAGAAGAATCTGTAGTAAAATGTAAATAATATAAGTGATTATAAAAATATAGAGATAGCATTACAGTATTAACGGACATCATATGGTTTAATATTAAATCAAATAATGACCAATTTTAACTGGGTACATATACCTAACACTTTTACGCCGACAAAGAATCTTGTACAAATAAACAACCAGAGAGCTAATAAAAGCAAAATTTAAGATAATTGTCATTTGCATTTAAGGTAACATACAGGGCGGTTTATGACCCGCAATTAAGCTAACATTGTCTGGGTGAGCAATGTTGTGTATTGGTGACTAGCTGTGGTTGTATATTCGGATGTATATTCGACAATTCTAATGAGAGGGTTACCTTTAAAAGCCAATACACATACACACGGAATTGTCATTGACAAACGCAGAGGAACATGAAATATCTAGATATATCTAGCGTAGGTATTCGAGTCTGCAATTATGAACATGTATATATAAATCGCCATCCATGAATTTATTTGAGCAGGATAATATGAAACATCAACCCATCCAAACTGTTTTAAACCGGAACATGAGTCTTTGGCACATGTGTGCTTATTCTATGTTTTCATTTTATTTTATGATTTGTAGTAATACATGTTCAACTTCTATAAATACCTTATAGTATCGTTGTTAACACAACTGTGACCTGTTATCTAGGTATATATTGTCTATATCTTTTATTTACAATTTTATTTGTAGTTTAGAAAATAGTCATACCTTTCACATCTACAACATGTAAATGTCATTGCAAATTTACAATTCGACATTCAAATTTTGTTTCAGCAGATAATGAAACATTCACGGGCTAGTGTACAGCAATAAAGCTATTTGATGTTCAAACTCTGAACGTTGAAACAAAGGGGCATACTGGTACCCCTTTGTCATCATAACAATTAGTTCAGATACCCATATGAAAGTGTCTATAGCGAGTGTTGATAGATGAATAGCTGAATATGGATGCAGTACAAGATACCCGAATCAAGTGTTACAGTCCCCAAGGAGACCTGTTTAAGACCGAATACACATGTTACATAACACCGACCGGAACGCATCGTTTAACAGGTTGTTCTGATAGGCATTTGCACGTGACGCTTGCTCCTGTATATAGCCAGGGACTCCCATCTGATTACAGAGTCCCTGGTTGACCACAGTCAGTGAAGTTCAGCAAAAATGAGATTGACAAAAAGAGTCATTGCAAAATGAAATACAGATGTATACAATGTAACATCTTAGCAGCATTATTATCATGATAACCGCTGCATTAGCTTGCAACATAACAATAATTAATTTAATTTGTATTATGGCAGTATGTAACTTCCTCCAATAACAGAAACTCTTCCGAATACAATCTTATAAATAAAGAACAGGCGGACCAATAAGTATCAGTATTTTAATTTAATACACTTAAACAACATGTGTTGAATTTATATCATTAATCATTTATATTCAAACCTAAACACTTTAATAAGAGTAAGTCGTGTGATAGTTGTAATGAGCCTATCGGCCTATGATAAATTGTTTAACTCATAATGATGAATTACAATCGTGATACCAGTTAATCTATTCATTAAATATAAGACTGTAAAATGATCATGTCAAAATAACCGGATGAAAGATCATGGAAATGTTTTATTGCTTGTTTTCGTTTGCAATGAAAGACCTCCAAACCAAACCACTTGACATGCTACAACAGAGAACGTTTTGAATAAAACTTTTGTTATAAAGAACAAGTGTAAAGGTATTGACATTAAAAGCCATTGTTGGCCATTCTTGTAGATGCTATCTGTGTTTGAATTTGTCATAAAAAATAGTGCCGAGACACATGTATTTATACTCCGGGACAACTTCTATGATGGAATTGTCAATGAGAACAGGTTTATAGTTGTCTTTCTTCACTTATTAATCTCTGTAATCATTGCCTTTATTTTCCGGGTATTAATAACTATAAGGTTCTCTCAGCACCATATACAAAAACGTTCTATGGCCTTATGGAATGTGAGGTATACATTTTATTAAAATCATAACAAAAAATATTTAAGAATGAAGAAGTCAGCAATTAAAATGTTTTAATTATAGATTTTAATATAACATACTTCAAATTGGTAGTTTCTTTTCTCTCTGTGTTAATGAGCGTAAGCACGCACAATGACCTTGAAAGGCTTTGCAGCGTGATATCTGGGAAACGTGCCGCCTTTGATGAAACTAAACTGACTTGCAAAAGAAACGCCACCAGAATACACAAGGTTATTATTTTTCGAGGAACGAGGCCTACCGATTGAATACACTTTAAACATGTCTTCTTAATGTAACCTGTACATTCATTGTACGCAAATGTAAGTTTTCGTAGTAATTTTCGAGAAAAATGAACTTATTGGTCAAAACTTTCAGATGGTGTACAAAGTTAACCAAATTAAAATTGAGTACAAAACATCAACAGAATGGAGGTTTTGCATTAAAATATTCGATTGCAAGCGAAGAACATGGTTTTTTAAAGTGCTGCAGAAAAAGAGAGAACAATTTGCATCCTGCAGGTTGGAGCGACGCTTAACCAAGTTGCCTAATCATGGATTGCACCAAATGTACAATAGCCAGACTCACTTAATTTTACAGACGAACTGACAGCATTGCGTACAAGCCACGGAGTGGAAAACAAAAGCTATCCACGCCGTAGAAAGACTGATCTGCTGACTTGTCACCCATTGAACAACTTTTGCAATTCCAACCTCGGCCATTAACAAAAGAGACTTGGCCTTTTCCTCATGTGTCTGTAAGTCTTCTTACACCATTAAGCTTAAAATATCGTTATTATATTCAATATTCTAAAAATCCTGATGATCGAAAACTGGACAATTGACCCTTTACGTCATGTCAATCAATGGTTATTTTTACCGAAATACCCTTCCAATTGTATGTATTTTCGATACATACTATTATAATATGAGTTTGTTTGATTTGGGACCAACAATGGTTTGGTTGCGTTTCTTTTGCAAGTCAGTTTATTACGTAATTCATTGGGACAAATCGTGTGTGCAGACGGCATAATGCCGACATATGATCGCTAATTGGTTTATAACCCTCGTACTGTTTATATCAAAGACGACAATCGTTTTCAAGTGTCACAGGTATGAAAGCATCCATCTAAAATTGATCTAGGAGATACTAAACTTCACTATGGAACATGCTATACATAAAAATACAGTATGACTGCAAGTTACCCATTGCTGTGGATGTCGATGTGAACAGTTGAGAACAGCTTTGACATAACAAACAGATGTTAATGTACATGATCATATATCTCTTTTTCATCACCTTAACTTCAAGAATGCCAATCAAAGAAATGTACATGCTCTTTGAATATTTCTTCTTTAAATGTACTTCTGGTCAATACGATCGTTTATACATAGCTTAAGCTTGTAGTGAAATCGAAATGGTCATTGGTAAAGAAACCACATCACAATAACATGGCTAATTAAGAGGTTAATATAATGTGATTGATAATATGTAAATTGATGTAGGATAATTGAAAGGCAGTCACATGATAAACACTTAGACATATTTCTAAAATCTACCAGTAATTGAACTTAATTGATTATCAAATCTGCAAGTTAAGAAGCAGTGGTGGGGCAGACTGTAAGACAGGTTATCATCAAGATGACACAACATACTTTGTCAAAAAAAGTTGTTTAAAGCTTGCTCTTGTTCTTAATATAACTCATCATTTCACATGTGTTGTGTTATGTATTTTTGTGATTCAGGCCGAATGAATATAAGATTATCTTTCGGGATATGTCTGTTAAACTTATGATAATTTAGATCACTACAGCTGCTTGCGTGAACATGCCAATCCCTCATTCATTCTCTCTGTCGTTCCATCATTCAGTCAAATACTATATATGTAGGATCTACTTTTTAACTTAATAACTTATGGTTAGCTAATGAAATTAAGGAATGAAATAAACATATTATCACCCTCCCATGTTCTATCAGTGATTAGTTACATTTCAAAGGTAAGCACATTACGCCAGGGAGTATTTTTCTTGCCCTGTAGGATTATGTAGTGTTTAGACATGGTTATAGTGATAATATTATACATGGTAATCTTTTCTCATGATAGCATCAGGCTGGTTGGTTATTTGTTTTATCTTTGAACACAACTGTGCTCCTTTTGTACATGGAAATAGTTCCAAAATATAATATGTAAAGGTAGTGAGATGTTGGATACTTAGAAATGAAACATTACCTGTAAATGTGGTCGTATGCAAACGTATTTTTTTAAAGATGCATAATCAGTTTTGCATGATACTTTATATGGTTCTGAAATGTACATATTACAGTAGGTGCTGGTTTGCGTTATATCATCTTACTCAACTTTCTTCATATTACTATTATTATTATTATTATATATATATATATATCAATGAAAACTAAGGAACAGTCTCATGCATGTGTTTTAGTCGACATATATGGCTCTATTTCAGTATTTACTCGTTATAAGATCTATTAAAAGCTATAGAAGCAAATCTGTCTGCCTATCTATTTTATGAAAGTGTCCAAATATACGTTTGACTTAATGGCTATATCATGCCAAGGTTCTATGTCCTGTTTTCGATCATGACCACGACTTTGAATGGTTGTATTTTCTTTATAATGAACTGACTGACCTTAAACTGGTTATTTTCGGTTAAAGTTGGTAAATCTCAATTACATAAAATTAAAAAATTAAATTTTCTTGGCATTATGAAGCTCATCCATCTTTAATTCCATCGCTGTAATTAATCATATGTTAACAGGCCACAAGGTGCATGATCAGGGATTTTTACGGCATAGGTAATTTGGACAGCATAAATAAAAAATGCTTATTAAGAAGAATTTCCAGAACAACACACCTCTTGTGCATTTTAGGTACATGTATGTCTATATGTATGTATGTATGTATGTATGTTTGTATGTATGTATGTATGTATGTCTCTGTTAAACGGGACATAAAATAGCACAATGTTTATAAATAAGTCAGTGTCAAATCAACATTTTACATTCAGTTTTGTTTACCTAAAGTAGGATTTGTGAAAAATTCTAGAAAGTCAGTTTCTTGTATTTGTTCGTAGACTGATCACATTCCAATTAAAGTCATACTTACGGATTTAAAATCAAAATAGAAAAGGAATGTTTTAAAAAAATCATTCAACGAAAATGATTTTGAACAAATAAAGTTATTTTTTTCTAATTCTTGTCAAAACTTTGTAATCTTTTTATAAATCAAATATAATATTTACTTTTCAACATGATACAAACATGTTTCTATTAAAATATATTAAAACATATTTTTATTATTTTCATTATTTTAACAAAGTCAATATATTCTGCTGTCTCATTTTCACTTTCACTTTCTTGTTAGAATACGTCTAACAATTTTAAATGTAGTATTCAAATAATATTTAATCAAGTCAAAATAATGTAAAAATAAAAAATAATATTCAACAACTTATTCTTTTAATGTCAAAATAGGTATCAAAGTCTAAGATTTTCCTTAATCAAAATGATATTTAATATGGTTAATAAATCAAAGGAAATCTAATCATAAGGGATAGTTCTATAGACATTATTGACAGGTCGCGCGTTACAAGGGGACATAACTCGTCGTCAGAAAAGTAATTATCTCATTAGCGTGATGGCTGTGGAAAGGCCGCCTTTCAGCCGATATTTCCAAAGTGGCTTTGTAAAGGTCGTTCTTTCCGTCTTTGGAAAGGCGTGGAAAGCTGCCTCTTTCCACGGGTGGAAAGATTGGAAAGGTCGCTCTTTCCACGCCAAAAGAACGCCTTTCCACTAGTGGAAAGAACGGTCGTTACTCCAGTGATTCCTACAACGGCTTACGCCATTGACCTTCATTCAAGGTCACAAGGAGACATTGTCATTTTACCCTTGTCAGCGGGATATCTCAAGAAGTGGATTCTCTTCATATCTTACACATTGCTTTTTCAATGAAGATTAGATTTTGGTGACCTTGATATATATTCTCAAAGTCACAGCGAAACTTTGAATTTTTCGACATGTTCTTGTGCATGTTAAGCTTGTCAGCGGGATATCTCAATTACCATTCACTGCAAGATCATCATATCTAACACCTCCCAGTGAAGACAAAGGGCTAAACGCGCGGCTGGGGATATAGTACTCGGCTGTGTACGCAGCCGAATACTATATCCCCCGCTTCGCGCTAAATGCGCGTACGCCGAATACTAAACGCGCGGCTGGGTATAATAAAGCAAGGAACTTCAATGAGCTGATTTTTAGACACGTGTAAGCTTGAAGTACATGTAGAAGCTCTAGTAGAGATGCTCGAGATTTCAGATTTGAAATAATAATTTGCAGTTTCAAATATGCATACGGGTAATAAATTGTAGGTAAGATGCGTTCAGCTGAACCAGTATGTAATACATTAAGCCATTATATAAATTGTTGACGCAAGATGATTTTGAGAGTTTGATGAGTCATTCAACAAATATCCGTATCATAAACAAGCTTCTCGCAGCATAACTGTTCACATTCCTTCCGTTTCGTGATTAACCAAGGATTGGCATGAACATAGGGAGTTATTATTGTAGATCACTTTTATTTCGCTCACAATGTACAATCCGCTTACATTTTCAGGTTTTAATTTGGAAATATGCACCTCGATAGCAATCATTTGGTCTAACAAATAACAAGAAAGATGTGTTTGTTAAACACGGATGCCCCCAGGTGCCAAGTATGAAAGCCCTAGCTCTGAGCAAACCAAAGTCATGGTCAAGGTTGAAGTTTTTTGTGGACAAACACACGGACGGACAGACGGACAGGTGAAAAACAATATACCCCCGGAATCTCTGATTCGGGGGCGCAAAAAATGTAAGCATTAGGAAAGAGTTTGTGAATTGAATGAATGAATGAATGAATGAATGAGAATGAATAAATCTCTTTATTTCCTCCAGATTGCGATCCGAAGATCATTACACATAAATACATTAAATATTTACAGTTTCACAATAACATAATCATACAGGTAGGGAATACAATATGAAAAGATCGAAAATGTACAGTTCAGTGATGTTCGCATAGAAAACAGATATTTACAGAAGTGATCTATCATACATCTCCATGACATTTCATCCATATGGTTGGTTACTGGTATTTCACCTCCAGAAAAGAGAGACAGCATTTCATCTTCAGATAATAGTTCTATTTCAACATAAACATTAACGTCAAACAGATCTATGAGTTTTGGTGAAGACTTGGTTTCTGTTATACATGTACAGTTCACAATAAGCAGGGCCGACACAGTTAATCGTTGTTAAGTTCTAACATAAGTTCTTGTACATAAACGTTCTCTTACACCTCTCTAATGTTCATAAGCCCATAAATCCAGAATGTGTTTATTCATATCAAAGAATCATAGACAGAACAATCGCCCGCCTGGTGACATTAAATAGTTAACCTCTGATATTGACCTGATAACCACACCCAGTGGTGTATAGCTGAGAAACCATCTTCGCTGTTCAACTGGTTAATACGACATGAATGTTAGCAGAGATGAGTGATCTGAGCGTGTCAAACCTTATTAGAAACAGCATACAAACAGACAAAGACGTTACTTAGTATAACTTTATTTGTAGTGATCTATGTTATGTGTTTACGTGTGACCCTCTGCCAATTTCAATATACCATAAACAGCGCCAGAGAAAGGCTTCAGCTGTTCAATTTAGCATATTTTGAGCATAGTCTTAAACAACTTTGACTTAAAACAACAACCAAATTGGTTATTCTACTTAAATAAGTGTCATGAAAAAATAATAATGAACGTCGCAAAGAAAAGACATGACATTTTCAGTGATATGAATATGACATATTCATAACATTATCCTCCACAGATATTTATGAATAGACAATCAGTAATGTATCCTCTTGAAACGGAAACTAATGAGGATTGTTGTCGTGACGTTAGGATATAAAATACAGCTAACTCACGGTAATTGTACGACTGATGGTCATGCTTCCTTTCCAATCCTTCCTAAGGCCTGAAATAAACTGCGAATAATTATATCGTCACACTTTCAGGTTACCTGAAATTGTATGTGACCTACCGTAATTCTATACTGGGAATCTGTAATTTCTCTTGCACTAAAAGTGTTTAGGTTCACGTTATTCTGGCATACTGTTATCAACTTTACTTAAGAAATAGATTTCACAATGTGTTTGGTCCCTAGCTTATAAACGGTTTGAAAGGTGCACGTTAAACTAGTATAAATGCCGGAACTTGTCGATGGCATTTATACAACAGTTTTACGTGAGTTACATGTATGTCACCAGGCGCAAAAAGTAGTTCACAGGAAATATGATTAAAGTATGCTATTTTTTCTAGCATGCTGTATTAATCTAACTTTCAATCAGCCTACACAAATAATTCACGTTGTCAGGTTTTTAAAAAGTTTAATCAAGAAAAGAGCATGTTATAGCAATGTCATAATTGCGCAATGAGAGAGTGATACAGTAGTCCCGCAGCTTGTTTAGTATAAACATCAGAGTATGAAGGTTATCCTTTTTAGCTGTCAATCTCTTGTTTATGAGAATGTTTACCAGTCACATAACCTTGTTTAATCCAATCAGCAGAGAGCATATCGCTTAAATTTCAAAGTCTGAATTTATATATGTATCAAGTTTTGATACACACAATAAATGGTTCATCTCGTTATCTTTATGATCAAAACATCCCCTGACAATAATATAAAATATCTCTATTTCAAACCTGAAACTACATATGTTATTAGTATTTGATATTTACATTGTTAGTATTTTATGTTATGCATCTGAGTTATGGGTTTCACACAATGTAGGAAATAAACCGGGCGATACTAAATCAATGTGTAGTGCTTTGACTGAACGTATGCGCTATTCTTCAAAATTTAAAAGAATGTTTAATTTGATAAATTTATGGTTTGCATTATTGGGAACAAATAGTTGTATTCTATGGGGTTACTATGAGTATATTTATAGTTAACCGGAATCGCATAGAGTATAACGTTGGGTTTATCAGTTTAAATAATTTCGACATCTAATGTTTTGCAGAAATAGGTATATACAAGAATGGCATTAACATTGGGTAATTAGTAATTATGCAAAAAATTCAAGCTATATTTAGTCAATATCAAGGGAATTATAAGTATTACCATTATCACCGTTTCACAAGAGGACTAATTCTTGTGTCAGAGCACTGCTTTGTTATGTTTCCATGGACTCTTTAGTCTGGTCATTGAGGAGATACAATGGTCAGCTAGTCGGACAATAAGGTCACCATTGTCCAGCTCACGCTACTGCTGCTGTGAGAACGTCTGGGTAGCAGCAATACTAATATAAATATAGTCTAATGGCTTTATTGGGATCACACATCTGTCCTACCGACTTTTCATCTGCTGAGTCTTTATCAATGAAAGAATGAAATTGAAATTGAAACTGATCGACACATTAATCATCAAGGTTAAATTATGTTTGTATGCCTGCTTTACAAAACATGTACCTTATTGAAAATGATTTTCATTTTAATTTGATATGACCATGTCACCTGAACCCAAGATGATTATTTATATGACTTGTTCCTACTGTTCATAAATTCAAGCTGCTCATGTCGATTTCGGATCATCTGTTGTAAACATCATAGCCATTTATATACGCAGAGTAATGCATCTTAGGGAATCACTCTTACGCCAATAGTTTCGTATTATGTGTCTGTATATTATGTATATCAAGTTATTGTACATAACACTTACGACTGACATACATGTTCCTATATGTAAAGCTGGTACTGTCTGCGCCTCCACTACAAAAGGATATAAGTTGTATGCTTCTCACGAGGGTAATACTGTCTCATGTACCATCTGTGTACGAGTGTCGCCCGGGCCTTCAGGCGAGGGTGACACTGGTACAAAGATGGTACATGAAACCGTATTACCCGAGGGAGAAGTATACAACGTATTTATCTTTCCGTCATGTCAATACACTTAGTCTTATTATCTTTATTGCGTTTTGTCTGCCGATGCCTGATCAGCTGATATCGGTTGAATGACCTTGACCCTAAATGTAAACAAAATGGCGTCACCCGTCTCGACTGAAATGTTAAAAGTCGTATAACGTATTACTACAAGCTTTTAAATGCCTTAAAACGAGTTATTTTTTTTTAATTGAGTGTGCAAGCAATGCAAATTTGTTTCCTAACAAGGCAGCAACTATTTGAAAAATAAGTCTGTAATTAATAGACCCATAAACAGCTGATCGAACTGTTCAAAACTCCGTACAGCGCATGCGTCATTTTATAACGCCATCTGACCATAATGCCTACTACATGTATGAGCTAGGAGCGGTTACTATGGCAGCGGGGTACATGAAATTTGTACACCGCGAGACTGACGGGGAAATGTAACGACCGTTAGCCAATCAGAAACGAGTATTTTACTGTAAGAAAGATAATGATTTGTTGATTGCTCCTCCTTTCATATTCATTATAGATATGTAGGTTATAAACTAGACTGGTTCAACTCACACAGTTGTTCTTGTGGTTTGTTCATGTAAAGTTACATTGTACATTGTGCATCAAACGTTACCATGATATATAGAAAAGTAGATACAAGTATCATTTCAACTTTTTTAACATATTAAAATGTAAGTTTGGAGCTTCAAGGCACTAAATAATACGCGTAATAGGTGTACCTATGTTCCAAATGTTGCAAGAAATGTCATATTGACTCCATATTTAATAACGACAATTCTAAAATGTTCAGAATCAAAATGTTAATATTTAAAACTCCTTTCTGGTCTTTTTCCCATTGTAACTTAGCAATCAATTTCACCAATTCAACTAGTTAATACGACATGAATAGTACAGCCATTGAGTGCCCTGGGTGTATCTAATCTTCAAAGAAATATGATACAAACAGAAGTTACTCAGAAACCAGTTCGTAGGAGTGACCTTTTCGTGGGTGAAACCGGTTCGTAGAAGGTCTTTTCGTAGGAGGATTATTTTTTAAAATATATTATGTTTTAGGATATTACTAAGTGTTCGTTTGTAATTGTTTTACTTTATTTTGTATAGATAGTATCGCACTGGATCGCATGTTGCCTTGGTCGAACATCTTTCTTACATACAACGCATAGAGCCATGGTTGAAGAAGAGTGACTTACTGTTGTATTTTGCCGGTTTATATATCATAAGTGTTTGTATAAGTTCGTGGATTAAAATAAATGAGTCTTCTCAGTTAAGGAAAGTTGTATTTGTAAGAAGTGAGATGTTTTGATTGTTGTAATGAGATGTTTTGATTGTACATGGCATTGTCGGCGACTTACCCGTTTCATCTTCAGCGGCACCAGCTAATCTTCTAGTCGTTGCTGATTAGTCATACTTACCAGATTACTTTATTAAAAACAACATCACAAAACAAATAATATATATTTAATACCAATCATGTTTAAATAAACCTCATCTCCCGCGGCGTATGCTAGGGATTCACTCGCTATTTAATACAATATAAATTGACAGACGATCATAAAAATAACAAATAAAGACTACAAATCTTGTACATAATACAATTTAATAATCCTCCTACGAACCGACCGTTTTGTACTCCTACGAACTGGTTCCTCCTACGAAAAGACCTACACCCCTCAGAAATAGACCTTAGTGACGGGAGCTCCATCTCATTGTCTCTCATGTGACCCCTTGCGTCAGTATATCAAATAACACTGATAATTCGTGATACTCGCTCGTATGTTGCAGTTACATTTATCATATTCATAAGTCAATATCAGTTTTGACAAATAACTTCAATCATATTGACAACCCGTCAATAAAGCTACATAAGTGATGAAAATATTTAGGGATGAAAATTGCAAAAGTAAAATCATGACAAGGGTCATTAAAACAATGATCATCAGTCATGTATTGTGCTGAAACGGAAATTAATAAAGAGTATTTATTTGCCTTGATGACTGATGTTAATGCTTCTTTTCCAATACTGTCAAAGGACTCAAATACAATGCTAGTGATTACCGTCACATATCAAAGTTAGCTTGAATTGGGTGCAATACCCCTTCTCTAACATACTTTGTTGGCACTAAAAGTGTTTAGGTTGTCATCATTCAATGCTATTAGATTAGATTAAGATATCTTCAATCAGTGTCACTGACTAGGTAAATTCCCAATGTACCTCGCCCATCTACTCTGTGTATAACACAAATGATAAAAACAATTCAAACCATATATCAAACACTGAGAGACTCGCATGTTGTGCTGATTTGTATTATAACATTACGGCCACAATAAATATCCTGTCTTAGATTGACTTGCCCGTTCTGACCTATCTGATCGTCGCCTGTCCTTTTTGCACTTTTATGGTTCCACTCGTTATCTAAATGATCAAAACATCCAGCATTGATAATACCTCCTCGACATTCTAACTACATCCCAATCCATTACCTTTAATGAAAACTACGGGCTTACGTACATGTATAGTCAGTCTAATTATTCGGCCTGTCTTCCACTTCACAGAGAGGACATAATTGTATTTGAAGAACTGGTAGCTTCTTAATCACATTCTGGAGGATTGCTTCTAGTGTGTGGAAAGTAAATTTCAACTGCTTTGAGATGTTATGATAATTATCTATTCCTGTTTTAATTGCTATTTGTTGTTATGCAAAAGGCAATGATATGTTTTGTTGTTATAAATAATAGTCAGGATATGGTCATGATTACTTTCAAGTGTTTTGGTGAAATATCGATATGAAATGAGACATTTATGTGAACAACATTCAGATTTGATTGAATTAAAAGAACCTATATAAACTACATACAGTACCACAATGGCATTTGCACCGAAAAAAGAAACAACAATTTAGATTAGGAATTATCTCTTTGATTTCGTTTTCGGATAATCACAAGATAATGTATTTATATGAACGTCGCGGTTGAAAAAGTGGTTTGTGTAATAATAGGACACAACACATACATTTATCATTATTTAACACACGCAATGTTTGTTTAAAACTGATAGCGTTGGCGTTTATCGGTAACATGGTCGTTATTTAATAAGTTTTACTGTGACCTCTATAATTTTCAGGAGATGAGAGATACGTGATATTGCACTGAAAACAAAAAATAAATATTACGTGTTTCTGTGGTCTGAAATGTGGTGTTTTTAGTCCAAAATTGTTCAATAGAGCAAGTTCTGGCGACGTCATACCATTGATGCTCTGTCACTTTGTAACGGCGATGGCGTTGCGTTGATTGTAAAAGTGACGTCATACCACTGTACCCAATACGTCATCCCCATTGTGATATTTTCACTATGTGGAGAAAGTAATATCAAACTGCAGTGATGAGAACACATTTCTCAAAACTTATCATTTAATAAACTTCAGTTCATCTGAAAGAATTTATTTAGAATTTAACAAAGTCAAACCGTGCTGACATTGTAAATACATGATCCTGTTAAAACTGTTGACTATGCAATAAAATGAACCCCTTATTCTCGTTTCTGAAATTAAACCAACGTAGATCCTTAATTAAAGCATAAAACAAAAAACAAATATAATTTCCCAATAATGCCCTAGCTTGGATTTTACATGGAATACCAAATTATTCTTGTACCGAGAAGCAATACTAGAGTAGCAATGGCAATGGTTAAATAACCTTCTAGTAAAATGATAAACAAACCTGAAATTTGCTAAACATCTATCTCTTTGAAATGTATGAAAAAGTCATTTATTTTTTCGCAGATGTTTTCGACCCGAAATAAGCGGAGTAATAGCGCTGATTTGTACAGGTGTATTCCATTCCAAATATAAATCAAGTCTATTATTTTCTAGCGCAAATCATTGGGGATTACTCCAATAAATAAGTTCAACCGTTTGTTTTGCCATGTTTCTAAACATTTATCTGTGAGTAGTTTATGCTTACAAGTGTGATAGAGAGAAACTTTCAGCAGAATCTCTTTTGAATAACCAGTTTGTTAAACCTGTAGCCATTAACTACGTTGTTGATGCAAGCTGCTTTATTTGACAGGTTGATGAATATCCGCTCTCATTGAACAAACGTCGTTATTGTTGATTATATGCTGATGGGTAAACATAAGTCAAATTACGACTAGTAATGTGATGTAATTTCGACACTTTCACTTCATCGGAAGTCTACGTTCTGAACAGTGTATGACGAAGGTTTCCAGCTGGCAGAAGTGGTTAGTCATACAGTGAATAGGAACGCAAATGAACTTGACAGTAGACCGTACTTGAACCTTTTCATACTTTATTTCATTATGCAAGTTAATAACGTGTCTTCTAACTAACTCAATCAACAATATGTCATTCAACTCTAGTTCATTAATGTTGACACGAATATCCTTTCTGTCACAAACATAATCAAGAACTTTACAAAGACAGTATTTTAGCCTTTCCCAATTGTCCCCATCTTTGTCGAGACGAAATGGTCGTGTGTTAAGCTGTTGGTACAGTCAATGCTGGCGATAGTTGCCTTACTCTGAGGGCGTGGGTTTGAATCCAGCATAGGACTCGGCACGAAAAAGTACAAGAATTGTTACTATTGAGGGTAGTGTTATCCCAAATATAACAATGTTATATTTCTTCACTATCTAAATGGCAAGTATTTCTAATGATAATTAGATGTAACTTGGCCACTTTAACTACAGCTGAAGTATTCGTTCTGAACAGTGTTGTATTGCTAACAGAAGTGGTTAGTCATACAGTGTATAAGGACACGAATGAATTCGACACTGGACAATTTAAAAAGGTTCTGACAACAAACCTGCTCATGGCGCATTGTGAAAAATATATACTGAACAGCAAAACAAACGCAAGTCCACAGTAACAATTTCGTAATTACTGATTACGCTGTATTCAGCAAATTTATAATATCAGAGTATTCAAATTTTGTTGATATTATGTTAATTACATTTGAACAGCATGCAGACAAAACGAAAGTCAATACTGGTGTAGAACTTCTGCATAGCATTATCTTATCATAGTCATTCTCAGGGAAAACAGCCACATTCCTGTTCAGATGATAAAGGCCCAATGTGTTTTTTAATTCAAATGGAACATGTGCAAACACTCCCATGAAGATGTTTGATGAAAAAACCCTGTCTTTGCTGATGTTGATTTGACGTTTTGGCGTCATTTTGAATTTCATTCGGAATGGCTCAATGGGTCTCATTTTGGTAAAACGTCAAGGTATTGCATTCTTTTTCGGTACCAAGGTGTTCCACTCGCACACTTACCGTCCTTGCAAACTGTTCAGCATGCATGCAGCAGGCCAAAATCCCGAAAATGTCACGTTTCTTTTGGCCAAGCATTACCTTCTTAAACTTTGAAGCTAGCGTCACAATTTGGGTTCCTTTTCACGGAGCAGGTCTCAGACTACGGAACGAGGAACATGAATTTCACCAGACTCATGCATATAATGTTACCATGACAACATGTGACGTACATTTTCGCAAACAGATACCATTTGACTTCGAATGGTAACCAACCATCTGTACTCTAAAGTACCAATGGCTCAATATGTTCTCTGATGATATGACAAACCATGGGCTGATATGCAAACAAAAACTATAACAATTAAAACTCACATTTCTTTTGCTGTTCAGTATATACGTGTTTGATATATCATACACACATATAAACCACTCTTCGTAAACACTTCAAATACTGTTATAATGTAAATAAGAATCAGAAGTTCGTCCTTATAATAATGGAATAATAGTGGAAATCTTCATTAATCCATTGTGGTAACCTTAAACATTACCACAGAATCATTGATGTTGTACAGATCAGTCTAAATCTACTGGCCCTAAGTGGTTTGCTTTCTCACAGTTTTAGTGCGCAGACAGAACCTACATATTGGACTCCTTTATAGCACCAATTCCAGATGGCACCAGTATTGACTAAACTCACAGTACTGAGAAAACTGTTTTCAATATTGGCACAGTCCCTCGAAATGGGTCATAGGGTCACTTTGATGACGTTCTGTCAAATAACTACTTGTTTATATAATGTTTTTCCAATATCGAAAAAGTTGTCATTTACAATCTGGTAATAGGGTGTTGTAAGCTCAGAGACACCGGAAGGCATTTGTAAAGCACTAAGTGTACAATCTACTCCAAGGAAATTGAATTTGTTGTCTTGAAACGTTACGCAGGGTCAATCAAAACATTTGGGTTTTGTCAACAGCTTTTGTTGTCACACGTCTCAATATATATAAAATAAATAAAAGAAATAAAAGAACAGAACAACATTGTGATTATAGCTGAAGATCCGGAAGATTTATCTTTCCGTCCTATAGTCGGAGGCCCAGAAAGTCCGACACAACGCTTAAGTAACGTTATTGACATCATTCTTAAACCTTTGTGTAGCAATGTTGAAATTTATTTAAGAGATGATTTAGATTTCTTATGTAAGCTTCCGAAGCAGGTGACGCCGGGTACTAGTTTAGTCAGTTTTGATATTGGTAACATGTATAATAACATTGACAAACAGTTTGGTCTTGAAGCTATTCAATACTGGTTAAAAGAATGTAGAAGTGACATTGATGATAGGTTTTCAGATAAATTCATTCTAGATGCTCTTGATCTTGTCATATCCAATAATGTATTCTATTTTGATGATGAATTCTACACACAAACTAAAGGCGTTGCTATGGGAACCAAAGTGGCACCAACCTATACGACCCTTGTTTTGGAATATCTTGAAACTTTCTTATATGAGAAAATTGGACAGTCGCTCGGAGAAAATATGCGGGAACATATAGAACTCAACTGGAAAAGGTTTTTGGATGACTGCTTTCTGCCATTCAGAGGAACAAATGAGGAATTGTGCAAGTTGCATGATATCCTTAACTCTTTAAGCCCGTCTTTGAAATTCACAATGGAAAACAGTGACTCTGAATTAAGTTTTCTTGATGTGACTGTTATTATTAAACAGGACGGCCGTTTAGAGACTGATCTGTATTATAAATCTACAGATACACATCAGTATCTGGATTTCCAATCATGTCATCCAAGTCACACTAAACGAAATATCCCATACTGCCTTGCCAGAAGAATATGTGCTATTGTCACAGACGACATTCAAAAGAAAGAACGTTTAAATGAGCTCAAGGACTTTTTGTTAATTCAGAATTATCCTGAAAATCTGGTTTTAGATGGTGTAATGAAAGCTGCTTCTTTAGATCAACATCACCTCAGATATCCCAAATCTAACAAAAAGTGCAACAAAGATATTGTTCCGTTGGTTTCTACTTTCAATCCTAACCATCAGAGTGCTGTTTCAATAATTGAGAAAAACTTACCGATTTTAAACCAATGTAAACATATGGAAAAGGTTTTGTGTAAATCCAAAATTGTAAACAGTCTCAAACAACCCAAACGTCTTCGAAATTTGTTGACTTCATCCAGGTTTGACTCCAGTCATGTAAAACCAGTTGTATCCAAGTGCAGTGATTCGCGCTGTTTTACATGTAAAAATATTTTTGTCGGCTCTTCTGTACAGATTACTGAAACTAAAGTGTTTTCTGTTCGACAAAATCTCAACTGTAGCAGCAAAAATGTTGTGTATGTCATTATATGCTCTGGTTGTAAGGAAAAATACATTGGGAACACCGAAATTAAGTTGAAATTGCGAATGAACTTGCATAGATCGAACATTAATCAGCCCAATAACCGTACAATTCCATTAAGTTAACATTTAGCTGAATGTGGAAACGGGCATTTTTCTGTCTTCCCAATGTATAAATTAAATTTTGATAATAATAAGCTTTTAGAAACAAAAGAAAGCAGATTTATCAAAATGTTTTCACCCATGTTAAACTCTAAAACTTGATGTCTCTACTCCATTATGCTACCATGTAGTATGACGTCATAATACTATGACGTCACAATGTACACGACGACCTTGCCTGACAACGTTTTATCCGTTATGTAATGGCCTGAAGAAGCTGAGTACAGCTGAAAGCGCTAGCCATAAAATGGATGTTTACTACTTCTGACTCCATCATTTTTTATATATTTCATGCCTGAGAGTTTGACAATCTTCTGATTGTGAACTTTGTGTATATATATATATATATATATATATATATATATATATATATATATATATATATATATATATATATATATATATATATATATATATATATAAAAAACAGTTTAAAACATCTTCCAACTCCCAGGTCTCATATAGAAAAAATAAAATGTTCGAAGAAATTACGATGATTTAATCAGATTCACAAGCATGCTTTCGACCATTACGGGTCTCATATATATATATATATATATATACACACAAAGTTCACAATCAGAAGATTGTCAAACTCTCACCTGATGAGACCCGTAATATATATATATATATATACACAAAGTTCACAATCAGAAGATTGTCAAACTCTCACCTGATGAGACCCGTAATGGTCGAAAGCATGCTTGTGAATCTGATTAAATCATCGTAATTTCTTCGAACATTTTATTTTGTCTATATATATATATATATATATATATATATATATATATATGTGGAGTGAGGGTATTAGAGTGGGACAGATATGTGGTGCTGGCCAGATTAAGCATATTAATTAACGTAATGACAGGCGCACAGGAGCACTACAGTGATACTGATTAAGCTTCCACATAATTAAACAGGCCCACAGATCGACGTTTGTTAAATATAAATTACAAGACCAGAGTTCCTCGTTATTCTAACTAAACCTAAAACCATTGCTTTTAATAAAAACTCCTGGCTTATTACCAGTCTAATTATTCGCCCTACTAACCACTCTCATGTGCACATATCACGTTTGCCTAGCAACGATTGTTCACCGCGGCTTCCCGTATTTTGTCGTCTGTGACGTCATAAAACGATTGTTTGTGACGTCACTGTTGCTTGCCATCGCAAGAGAAGTGGGCCGTTTTCTGACACATGGAATACAACGAGTAATAAAGAAATTATTACACTCAAAAGTGTGTCATATGACTTTTACGAAACTCGTGCGAATGTGTGTATATGGTGAGCGTGATGAAACAACACATTATTTCCGTTTCTGAAAACATCATCTTTGTATTTCTTAAAATAAAGTTGTACAGCATATGCTACCCAACTAAGTAAACATGCTGCGAAGTTATAGAATCCATATATGTCCGTTTACGAGAATTTCAACTACTTTAAATGAGATTTTGGACTTGGAGTACTTTAAAGAATGTATGTCTGCATCAGTTTACAGATCATAACAACCGAAACGTGTCCCTCTTTTCCTTACATAACTGAATTGCTCGATACTTTGTCAGTATTGTTATTCGAGATTAAATAAATATAGACGGGTTGCAGGTAAATACAGATCATCTATCCCCCCGAGTTAACTATTGTGATAAAGTTCGAGCTTTAGTGAATAGTTTGGCATAATAATTACATGTAACTACATGTATTTGATTTATCTGAAAAAAGGACAGTTTAGTAATTCATGAATTCCGTCAACGACTTAAAATGCAGTTAATATTTATAAAAACTGTTATTTCCATGAGCATTATGAATACTTCAATACCCAGCATATCCGTGCCCACTTGGGTAAGAACAAACAACCAGTGATATGATCACTTTATCCCAAATCCATACCGGTATGTGGCCATATCCAGCTATGCCCAGCTGTCTTTGGTTAATCTCATCAATATGCGTCCCGTGTTCTCATGTCAGGTATGCACCCAATTTCGGATTTACATTGAGCATGGAACTTAACTGAAGAGCTTTCTTGACACATTTCAGCTTGAAGAAGGCTCAAGTTGAGATGCCCGAGATTTCAAGTTTTGAAATATTAATTTCGTGTTTTCAATCTGCACCCTTCAAGCTAATGGCAAAAGCTTGTAAGTGTGAAACAGATAAACTTTCAACAGAACCTGTTTGAAGAAGCAGATGGTTCGCTTTGTATGTTATTGACAACGTGATGCTTTATTTGACAATTTGATGAATATCTGCTGTCGTTGAACAAACAACTTTATTTCTGGTTATATATTACTATATTAAAACTTCGTGTCACACACGAAAATTAAATTATAACTGAAAATTTTATGTAACTTTGATAGTTTCGATGCATCTGAAGTCTACGTTCTGAACAATGCAGGACGGGAGTTGCTAGCTTACTACCGTGTTACCGTGTATAAGGAAACTAACGAACTAGACAGTGAACGGGTATTGAACCATTACAAGATTCTGACATCATAACTGCTCATATTTCCTAACAAGATTTACCAGGGACTATTGGTAATCGAACATGTCCTTGGTAGAGAGTACAATGAGTGTTGAATATCACCATGCATACACGTAATCTGGGTGCCTTGGAATGTAATTTAAAGGGACAGCCCGTTTTTTCGCTGAAATTAATCGATGAAACGTATTTGAAAAAATATGTCACCAATAGTAAAACAACCTTCTCTCTTTGGAAAATCAAGTTAAAACATGAGTGTACATGTTTCGGAAAAACCATGGCAATCGTTTTTGTCATTCGAAATAATAAAATGTGTTCACAATAAAATGGCCGCCATGCATTTTTTGCGTTATACTCAACACCATTATTACCGCTTTGGATAATTGGTTTGTGTAATAAGATGTTTTACCCTATAAAGTAAATATAAATTACATAAACTATCATTCTAAATGGAAAATTTGAAAAAATAATTTGCAAACAACGTGCTACTGCCCCTTTAAAACTTCAAATTGAAAGTTTTAATTTAGATTCGATCGACCAAAGATTCCTATGACAAGCATTGATCCTGAATGATGTATCAAATATCTGGGTAAACGTAGAAATACTGTGATTTGACATACCATCTGAATAAATTGGCACGAATTTGAGAAATGGTATGTAAAAAGGTTGCCAAATTAAACTTAAGATTAACGGCCACCCGATGCCCTAGCAAATACTATGATAAGTTCTTCTGTAACGATCGTTTTGTTTTACAACATCTTAATCATTCACAATGTCATAGTTCCTTTTTGGGATATCTGATGGCTTTTTGAAGGAATAATATATTTACTAAATCAGGTGCATTAATACCACAGGGGTTCGAATCGCTGTTTTGACAATATTTTCAAAATTAAAAATCTAGATTGCTGCATTCATATGATGTTTATGTACGATATTTTGAGCTCATATTCCAAATTTGAGCAAAATCGGTTAAGAAATAAAGATTTGATATCAATATCCCCTTTATTTATATAAAGACACAAAAGAGGACACTTGCTCTACGAAGTTCTGATCGAAAACCGGAAAGCCAAACTATTCTAACGTGCGGTTCAATCAATCTTTGCTTTCCTTATAAAATGAGGCATTGAACCTATAGACAAGTATTTTGGCTTTCTGTGAATCCAAACCAATGTTTCAAACTTTACGCCACATTTGACCACTGACCCTCGCAATGACCCTACCCTCCTCTGTGTACATACATGTAATAGTCGACAACATCGGGAAATCATCGTTTTTTCCGTAATTCAAACACGCCGCTCTCAAATCGCACGGAGATAGAAAGCGCCTCTCATTTGTCAATTATGACATGTGAGGATATTATTAGTGATGTTTTGCCAGTTTGATGTTTTTATATTGGACATACGTATCTGATATGGGTTAGAAATTCTTTCGTTGTGAGTGATATTTAAGGTATTTATTCGACATGCATATGAAGAAGCATTGTTTACGTTCGTATCAAGTGCCCAACACGTCTCCAAGTGTCAGTTTTTCGCTCTCAGAACTAGCTTAGGTCCATTTTTCATCAACAGTGTGTTGTGAGAAACATTAAAAATCAAATTACCTTTGAATAATAAGAAAGAAAGGTAGTGGTATTATGTTTGTGTGAAATAGTTTATGTTTTATGGTATAATATCATCTGCTCTACAACCTCATATAAATTAATTATGTCATCAAAAAATAAATTTCCAGTAAAGAGTTATCTCCCTTTGCCAATACTTTCCATGTGTTGTGAGAAACATTAAAAATCAAATTACCTTTGGATGTTAATTTTAAAAAAGGTATTGGAATTATGGTTGTGTGAAATAGTTTGTTTTATGGTAATGTTTTCTATCTGCTCTACAACCTTATATAAATAAATTATTTACTAATATTTCAAGTTTCCAGTAAGGAGTTATCTCCCTTTGCCAATATTTTTCATAAATTTTCAACTTCAGCATCATATTACTCAGAAAATAGGCCCATGACACTTATTTTTTTAATCATCTATTATTCTTCAGCGGTACGTTATCTACAAGTTTTATCATGTTTGAATCATTTTTCATTTATTTTTATTCTTGAACAGGAGTTATGGAGAAAATATATAAATAAATGTGAACCAGTAAATACAGTTGGGACACGTCATATTTTGAAATTAAAATCTCTTTGAAACAATGCTCATGTCAAAATATTATGACTGGCCATTTTAATCCAAAACAGCACATATTTATTATTTTAATGAAACATCATATTTTGTTACAGTCGATTCAATTATCGAATTCAACATGTTTTGTTTTTGGATGGTGAAGTTAATTTTTTATTGTTTAAAATGTGAAGCAACTGATCTACACTTTTCTTGTATTTAAATTTAATGTTTTTATTCAGAAATATTCCTTAAGCATACGTACTACTTTTAAGTTTAATGCAAGTTTTACTGTATATATTACATTTATTTGAAAAATATCAATGTAACCGTTTTACCCATGGCATTAATCATGGGAAAATATGGTCCCATAACTATTCACCCTTGACTGCCTCAAAAACTTGTTATATATTTTGCTTGGTGAATTAAATAAGAAATGGGTAATTGTTTTTTAAACAAGTATTTTTAATTATAACATCGATCAATTATAATTGATATGACGAAGATTGCCTGCTGGCAGAAGTGGTTAGTCTTACAGTGATTAAGAACGCAAATGAACTTGACAGTAGACCGTACTTGAACCGTTTCATACTTCATTTCATTATGCAAGTTAATAACGTGTCTTCTAGCAAACTCAATCAACAATATGTCATTCAACTCTAGTTCATTAATGTTGACACGAATATCCTTTCTGTTACAAACATAATCAAGAACTTTACAGAGACAGTGTTTAGCCTTCCCCAATTGGTAACTGTGCTGGTAAACAGCTTTTATATTCCCCCGTTTTGTATTGAGCAAGTCAGTATTTGGCAGCGAACATTTCAAATTAAATACAGATTAAACATTTCAAGAAGTATTGAAGGCTTTGTTTTATATGTTGCATATTGGTTCACCGCAGTCCTACTAAACTGAAGCACAAAAGAAACGTCACACATCAATTTGTTTCGATTAATTCAATATTTTAAAGACATGCGATGCATTTGATTATGGCACGATGCAATAACACCTTTTGGCAGTAGTTTTAATGACTTAATTGGTGACTGTTTTTGTTTTTTTATTACAATATAATTTTTTTAACTAGACAGGGGTAAGAAATGAAATTTACACACACATGACCCCTACTATGTTTAAAATGTTGTAAATGTGTGTAGGACGAGGTATATTTATTGATTTTCACACATAGTATGTGTTATATGTCGATTAACAGTAGTGTTTTATCAAAATTAATTTTTGGGAATTTTAAATTTCAAAATTTTGATTTTTAATTTTTTTTTTTTTAAAAACACGTATAACAGTTCTTTGACTGATTTAATATTTTGGAATAATTGCAAAACTATTCAGATTTGGAATACGACGTTTAAAACTCGAGAAATTGGACTTTTGTGCTTCAGTTTATGTGAATTTATCAGCGTGATATAACCAACACAGGTCACTTGACTCTCCAGATGTTTCTGTAACACCGACATTCTTGTAGAGAGGATGAAGGGTCGAGTTGATTTTGGTAACTTTGGCATTATAGTTTTGAAGTGACAACATGCAGCAGGGGATCATGTCACCTAAGGTACAATTGCTTGTTATATCATGGGTAATACTATAATTCAAAGTCATCTTCAATCTGAATAATGTGTCATCAATCGACTGAAGCTACTGCGAATTAAGAAACAACTAAAATTAGTGGAACAATCCAATATCATTATTGGTAGTTATAAACTGATGAATAAGGTTATAAGAACTTTGCGTCACTCACTTAAGTCATATTACAACTGACAATTTGATATACTTTAAGTACATCTGAAGTTAACGTTCGGAACAATGTAGTATTGCTGACATAAGTGGTTAGTCATAAAGTGTATAAGGACATGAATGAATTCGACACTGGACAATTGAATAAGATTCTGACAACAAACCTGCTTATGCTGCATTGTGAGAATTTATGAGTGTTTAATATATCATCAAACATACAAATAAACAACTCGTAATGAATATTGTAGATGTCCAATACTTCAAAGAAAGAAATGTTTATAATGTTGTTATAATGTAATTCAGAAGTTCGTCCTTATAATAATGGAATACTTAATTAATGTTCATTAATTCATTGTGTTTACTTTAATTAATACCAAAGAATCATTGATTTTGTAAAGATCAGTCAAAGATCAGATTACAAGTGGTTTCCTCTCTCACAGTACAGTACACAGACAGAACCTACATATTGGACTCCTTTAAAGGATCAATTCCAGATGGCACAAGTATTGACTATACTCACAGTACTGAGAAACCTGTTTTCAATATAGGCCCAGTCCCGCGAAATGGGGCATAGGGTCACTTTGATGACGTTCTGTCAAATAACTACTTGTTTATATAATGTTTTTCCAATATCGAAAAAGTTGTCATTAA
Source organism: Gibbula magus (assembly GCA_936450465.1). NCBI lineage: Eukaryota > Metazoa > Mollusca > Gastropoda > Trochida > Trochidae > Gibbula > Gibbula magus. The sequence continues at coordinate 44,195,048 of OW388303.1, forward strand.
CAATCTGTTTATAAGGTTTTGTAAGCTCAGAGACACCGGAAGGCATTTATAAAGCACTAACTGTACAATCAACTCCAAGAAAATTGAATCTGTTATCTTGAAACGTTACGCAGGGTCAATCAAAACATTTGGGCTTTGTCAACAGCTTTTGTTGCCACATGTATCAATAAGGTTGAGACCACCTGTATGTTTTCCTTATAAATATATATATTATCGGTGGAGTGACTAAGTATATTAATTAACGTAATGACAGACGCACAGGAGCACTACAGTAATACTGCTCAAAGCTTCCACATAATTAAACAGGCCCAAAGATCGATGTTTGTTGAATGTAACTTACAAGACCAGAGTTCCTCGTTATTCTAACTACATCCAAAACCATTTCTTTTAATAAAAACTCGTGGCTTATTACCAGTCTAATAATTCGCCCTGCTAACCACTCTCTCGCATAAAGGATCTTCTAACTTTGAGCTTTGTACGTGTTATCTGAATTTTGTTAGCATCCCTATCAACTTCAAAAAATTTTACCAGTGTAATAGATGGTATTTTTGAGATTGTTAAACCCTGTCTTCCAGATGATGTGAATCCTCGCCATTTCAATCCAATTGCAAAGACTCAGAGTTTGACGCTCATGTGCATTTATCATTCGTTGAAGTATGTTTCTGATTTTATCTTGGTACACAAACACATAGTTGAAAAGGATAAACAAACAAAAATAGACAAGGGATTGAGTTTTGATAATAAGTTGCAACACATTATATATAATTATGCACTCCAACTATTTGATAATGAATACAATGATATTTTCCCATACTACATACTGAGGTCATAATCTTTGACATTGTGGTCTTAACCTTGGTTAATGATGCATTTTCTTCAAATTTAAACATGGCCATTAATGGCAGTAAAGTTCTGTCAACGAATCAAAATGCAAGTAATATTTTTTTTAATTTTGTATTTCCATGACCATTATGAAAACTTTAATACCCAGCATATCCTTGCCAACTTGGGTAAGAACACACATCCAGTGAGATGATCACTTTATCCCAAATCCATACCGGAATGTGGCCATATCCAGCTGTCATTGGTTAATCTCATCAATGTGCGTCCCGTGTTCTCATGTCAGGTATACGCAAAAACAGTTGATTTCGGGTTTACATTGAACTAAACTAACTAAACTGAAGAGCTTCCTTGACACATTTCAGGTTGAAGAAGGGGCTCATGTTGAGATGTCCGAGATTTCAAGTTTTGAAATATTAATTTTGTGTTTTCAATCTGGGATCTTGAAACTAATGTTGAAATCTTGTAAGTGTGACAGAGAGAAACTTTCAACAGAACCTGTTTGAAGAAGCAGATGGTTCGTTATGTATGTTATTGACAACATGATGCTTATTTGACAATTTGATGAATATCCGCTGTCGCTGAACAAAATCTTTATTTCTGGTTATATATTACTATATTAAAACTTCGTGTCACTCACGAAAGTTAAATTACAACTGACAATGTAATGTAACTTTGATAGTTTTGATGTATCTGAAGTCTACATTCTGAACAATGAAGGACGGGGGTTGCTAGCTAACTGAAGTCTTGAAGTTTATAAGGAAACCGACGAACTAGAGAGTGAACAGTTATTGAACCATTACAGAATTATGACATCATAACTGCTCTCATTGCCTAGCAATATTTACCAGGGATTATTGGTAATCAAACATACATAGGTTAGAAAGTACAATGAGTAGTGAAAAGTAGTGCCTTGGAATGTAATTTAAAACTTCAATTTGAAAGTTTTAATTTAGATTGGATCACCTAATGATTGCTATGACAACCATTGATCTTGAATGATGTCAGACATATCTGGGTAAACGTAGATATACTATGATTTGACATATCATCTGAATAAATTGGCAAGAATTTTAGAAATGGTATGTAAAAAGTTTGCCAAACTAAACTTAAGATTAACAGAAACTCGATGCCCTGGCAAATACTATGATACGTTCTTCTGTACCAATCGTTTTGTTTTACAACATCTTAATCATAAACAATTTTATAATTCTTATCTGGGATATCTCATGGCTTTTTGAAGGTATGATATATTATATACATATAATATATTAATACAGCCTAACATTACATGAATACTTTTTTCAATTTAGTGCGCCTAAGGACCTATACATATTTGATTTTTTTTATAACATCAATTGCTGTTGGGTAAAGTATTGATTAACGCCACAGTGCTGAGAAAGCAGTTACAATATGGGCTTAGTTCAGCATTTGTTTTTTTGAGAACTTATTTTATTCATGCAAGAAAAAGGGTAGGTACAAGTTATCCAACTTAGGAACGCACTCTCCAGAGAAAGCTACTGAGGTCATGACGCCACTTTGATGAATCTCAGTTAAAAAAAAGTACTTTTTAATTGAATTGTTCTCATTTTCAATCTTGTTAATAATAATAGTGCATATTTCCTGAGCGCACACATCCACGCTCAAAAGCATGCTCATGGCGATACAATTAACAATACAAATCAGAGTCAGTAAAATTGCTGTCTTTGAGTTTTAGATCTGAGTAAAGATCATGAGCCATTGTAATATGTGGTCACAATCAGACTAACTTTCTCAGTAATAGTTTACTGATATTACTAATTTAGGACCAATGACTTATTTCTGATATTATTATCCACTGCAGAAACGTTGCTGTGAAGGTTATACTAAGGGTTATAATAGTTACCATGATCTATGATCTATCGATGATATGTAAATTGTATAAATATACTAACACCAGGATACATGGTTATTGAGATACACAAAACAATGTGTATACCAGATATATTATATGATAAACTAAAGAAGAGATATCGGCCGTTTATAAAAGCCGTTTCAGTTACAGTTGCCGTGAATGCCGGCACTTACTGTAGGCAGTGTTGTTTTCTATCCTTGAGACGATAACTTACGCCCATACATAATGTACGTCTAACTTAAGTGGCCAGTGGATTAACAATATTTTCCATATGTAAAAGAAATGCAGCTTGTTCAATGTCTGATATTTGGGTGAACCTTCGGTATAAAATACTTACGTTTTGAAATAGGTAATATCGGAGATCTGAATATTAAGGACAATTTACTAGAAAGTAAACACCGCCTTCGACAACCTGGCGACTGCAGTGACTGCAACTTCAAACTACAATAGGTCATCCTAAATATTTATTGGCCTTTGAGAACGGATTGTATAGTATCATTAATCACCAAGTGAAGTATGTATATTAACGTCTTACAACACTTACAATACGTTTGCATTTTCGAACAGTTGAGATTTACATATATGTAAGAATTTAAGTTATTTCTTTTACATAAATACGAATCAGTTCCAATAATTACTTGTTTGTTACATGGTGGCACTTGGTCCTGTGCATAGTTTAATTGACAGCTATAGTTGAAGTGCAGCAGGAATGGGTTGGTTACCCACTGCATTGCTGGATAAACCGATAGTTTGTAGGGTTGATTCCTTGCCCAACACAGAGACATGAGTTCTAAAAACGTGTCTCTATCTGTTCCCCTGGCAGGACCATATGGTACCTGGTATGGAAGTGAAGGCAATATGAGTGATAACCTTTAGAATCGCCTCAAATTGCAGCTAGGTTGCATACTCCCAGTGAGATGAGAATGAACAAGAAACGATGTTAGTCTTTATATTAGGGCAATAATGTGTTTGCGCTTTGAGCATACCCTTCGTGGCGTTGAGTTCAGCCTATCTATACATACATTTTTACATTGTACCGGAGTTTGTTATATCAAGAACAAACATCTCATTGCTATATGTAGATACCTATTCACATGCCTACCAATGCCGTGACTGATTTATTTGTTTCCATTGAGTTGATATGTTTAAGAACATGTTGCACCTGCCTTAAATGAACTGGTAAATGGATGTTCATGTAGAAACATGAATATACTATGTACAAACATGTAAACAAATAAACTGGAAACAAAGCTGAAAATGTACACTTGCACTTCCGTGTGTTACTATCTCTACATCTTCGTGAAACTCCCGCGAAAATTTTGTGAAACTCACGTGAAACACACGCGAAACACACGCGAACTCACGCGTGTGTTTGCGTTAGTTTCACGAAACGGGGTAACTTAATTGATTGGATAACTGTATATGTATATGGACAACAACATAAATCAACTACTATCAACTAAACATATCATTGATATTAAACTTGTTATAAGCGAATCATAATGTAAGATAAATATTCACGCCATACATGTTTTCTGTTTATTACTTTAATTTATAGTTTTAAACCATCTGTGTTCAATCAAGAGAAATACTTTCCACAACATTATCCATGATTGATGAGCACATGGGCGCTTTATGCATTGTACAGGCTATGCGCATACATCAAATGATTAGGAACTGAATGATCAGTGATAAAAAGATATGGCAGCCAAAACTTATTAATCCATGCATTATTTACACTTATCACTGTTTTCCTCTTCTGATATATCGGCATTATTATTTATTGATATATTAATCATATAATGTTATTATATTGTTTAAAAGCATAGCTTATATCACTAATACTTGCCCTGGCTTTCATATGATAAATGACTGAAGCACAACCGCGATTGCATTTGTAAAAAGTAAGCTTTCAAGGAACAGAAATGGATATCTTCACACTTGATTATGTCATTGTATGACGAGGCATATTATTTTATGTCAATAAACAAGTTTATATTTTGAAACGAATTTATCAATACCAACACACTGGATTTATGAAGTTATGAATCAGATGTCGCATAAAAACCCATTCGTATCACAATGAGTGATCTCAATATTTTCTATGAGGGCATCTGGTTATTTTAAGTAGCTTAGCGACCCTTTTACTCTAAACTGTTTTTTTCTTCCTACCTTTTTCTTTCAATTAAAATGAAAGTGTTTGTTATTTGAATATTAAGCCAGATACTTCATACATGTACATCATCCGTCTTTCAAGGTGTGTATTTATTTGCTTGCTTGTTATGTGATTCATAAGCTGCACACATCCATATTGCATATAGTTTGTAAAGTACATTCTGAGCAATTTTAAAAACATGTACATGATCTACAACAACAATTACACTTTCTAGCCTATATTTGCCAATACGAGTCTCAATTACGAATGGTCTCTGGTAAATCACAATGGGCAATGTGAGTATTTATGTTGATAGAACATGTCTGGGCCAATGTCGAGTTCAATCGCATCCTTATACATAATGAGACTACCCACTTCTGTCAGCCTGCTGCTCTCATCCTGTACTGTTTAGAACGTACACTTCAGATGCAGTTAAAGTGTCAAAGATACGTCAAATTGTCAGTTGCAATTTCAGATATACAAGTAACAAAAATAACTTCATGCATTGGCATATAATCAACAAAAACTATATTTGTTCAATGAGAGCGGATATCCATTAAACTGTCAAGTTAAGAATCTTTCTTCAACAACCTACATAAGGACTACAAGTTTAACAAACATGTTCTTCAACTTGTTTTGTAGTGTAAAAGGATATGATCCTGCCCAGGACCTCAGGTCCGCAGGATTCAGATGTTAATAATCACAAATGACCACAAAGTTACCAACAAAATATTTCATTCTTGGTAAACTTAACAATTACAAACTCAACAATGATACTTTCGGGGCCCGTGACGACAAATAACACACAACATGTATCAAAAACTCAAGAAAAGAGAAAACTCCCTACTAGTAAACCTATTTCTTTTACATTTCTGTCATAAATACCCCTTAATTTCCCTCTTAAACCCAAATTAACCAATAAACGACCTAATTACTAGTTACTAAATAATCCCCCACATTCAATCTTACTGTCCCTTTTATTTCACTCCAAAAACTCCAAATTTATCAATTAATTAACCTTATTCCTAAATTTTAATTCCCCAAAATATTACCTAATTCTTAAATAACTTAAACCAAATTAAACGAAATTAAACTTAAAACTCTGTGACCTCCTCTACAGATACTTAAGTGAATCTCTCACCTTATAAGCATCTGCAGAACCAGCCCCAGAATTAAGATTTCCCTACCCTTATATACCCTAATTCATAACAACTTTACCCAATCGAAAACCAAAATCTCAAACTATGCCCAATAACAGCCTACAAAACAAACTTCAATGAAATACTCCATCCAGCTCATGAGATGCTCCTGCAATGGCTCAACCCATTTCTTAGATGGGTAGAAGCATACCAGGCACATGCCTAGTGGGTCACCACCCCTCATGAGCTAAATGGACCAGCCTAAGGAAGCCCTACTCTATTCTATTTTTAACCCAGCCTTACCGTGGTCCAACCCAGCCTAACTATGTAAACAAAATAATCATCCCCTTATACTCCCCACATCTTAAGATCTTTAAAAAAAACACACAAAAAAAAACAAATGATACACAAATTCATGACAACGATTTTTGTGTGTGTTTGTTTTGGTTTTGTTGTTTTAAAGTCCAAAGATCCATTCGTTGGTTTCCTCCAATCCATACTCTTGCTCGAAAGTTTGGATCAGGGTCGGTAGAGGTGGCTTTCTTCTAACGATGCTCTCACATCTGCTCGTACCATACAGGGGCCGGACCTCAGTGTCCCGTGGCACTCCTGGAGCCATGAAGACGAAGATGGGGTGCTCCTTAGCGGTTGCCGCAATGATCTCCCGCGTCTTCTTGGCCAACTCCCTGGAGCTGAGATGCAGACTTACCTGTTCCTCCGGCTTTTCATCTGAACCTTCAATATGATGCCTTAATCGCTGGTGGCGATTCAGATTCGTTCTTACCCGGAACTTCCTTTGGCACCCTGGGCACGAGAACAAGTATACAAAGGTAGCATGGAATTTCTTCATATGCCGATTTCTAGCCCTCTCCGACACAAAAGGTCCTGCTCCACAGTCATTGCATTCTGGCACTAGGTTTACGTGGTCAGTTTCGAGTTCGTCTAGCTCTTCCTGTGCAACGGTGATCTCTATACTATCTGCCATCTGAAAAGAAGGGTTGGACTTAACATAAGAAATTATGTCACGATCATTGTTTGTTCTGAACTGGCAGTGCTATAACCCAATGTCTCATATGAAATCTTTGTCAATTTCTCTACATGAATTTCTCATGTTGAGTCACCTACGGAACCATGGCCACGGTTAATCTCAGTGAACTCATTCGTGCAGCCCTTCTTAATCACCAGAAATGGCTCCTATCCTTATCCCACTGTTACAAAACTAACAACTGATGAAAACCTAACGAGAATATCTTTGACGTGGTCTAACTGCTCGCCCACAATGTGTACGCTTCACATTTTCGACTTCAACCCCACTCTCTTCTGGTTCAGATTCCAACTCTGGAGTCTGATAGCTTTGTTCTGAATATACACTGTTTCTTTCTTCAACATCTGAGATATCGCTTTCAGAATCATCACGCCATGCCTCAGGAGTGGTCCTCCCTTCGTATGGCTTTAAGTGATCTACATGTACTACTATTGGTTTTTTAAATCTACTACTATTGGTTTTTTAAATCTATCAAATCATCAACTTCTACAACATCTGTGGCCATTGTGATTACAATTTACCTGAATCATGGCACGCTCGCCAAACATCTGTAACAGGATATGATCCTGCCCAGGACCTCAGGTCCGCAGGATTCAGGTGTTAATAATCACAAATGACCAAAAAAATTCAAAGTTACCAACAAAATAGTTTATTCTTGGTAAACTTAACAATTACAAACTCAACAATGATATTTTCTGGGCCCGCGACAACAAATAACAAACAACATGTATCAAAAACTCAAGAAAAGAGAAAAATCCCTACTAGTAAACCTATTTCTCTTACATTTCTGTCATAAATACCCCTTAATGTCCCTTAATGTCCCTCTTAAACCCAAATTAACCAATTAACGACCTAATTACTAGTTACTAAATAATCCCCCACATTCAATCTTACTGTCCCTTGTCTTTCACTCCAAAAACTCCAAATTTATCAATTAATTAACCTAATTCCTAAATTTTAATTCCCCAAAATATTACCTAATTCTTAAATAACTTAAACCAAATTAAACGAAATTAAACTTAAAACTCTGTGACCTCCTCTACAGATACTTAAGTGAATCTCTCACCTTATAAGCATCTGCAGAACCAGCCCCAGAATTAAGATTTCCCTACCCTTATATACCCTAATTCATAACAACTTTACCCAATCGAAAACCAAAATCTCAAACTATGCCCAATAACAGCCTACAAAACAAACTTCAATGAAATACTCCATCCAGCTCATGAGATGCTCCTGCAATGGCTCAACCCATTTCTTAGATGGGTAGAAGCATACCAGGCACATGCCTAGTGGGTCACCACCCCTCATGAGCTAAATGGACCAGCCTAAGGAAGCCCTACTCTATTCTATTTTTAACCCAGCCTTACCGTGGTCCAACCCAGCCTAACTATGTAAACAAAATAATCATCCCCTTATACTCCCCACATCTTAAGATCTTTAAAAAAAACACACAAAAAAAAACAAATGATACACAAATTCATGACAACGATTTTTGTGTGTGTTTGTTTTGGTTTTGTTGTTTTAAAGTCCAAAGATCCATTCGTTGGTTTCCTCCAATCCATACTCTTGCTCGAAAGTTTGGATCAGGGTCGGTAGAGGTGGCTTTCTTCTAACGATGCTCTCACATCTGCTCGTACCATACAGGGGCCGGACCTCAGTGTCCCGTGGCACTCCTGGAGCCATGAAGACGAAGATGGGGTGCTCCTTAGCGGTTGCCGCAATGATCTCCCGCGTCTTCTTGGCCAACTCCCTGGAGCTGAGATGCAGACTTACCTGTTCCTCCGGCTTTTCATCTGAACCTTCAATATGATGCCTTAATCGCTGGTGGCGATTCAGATTCGTTCTTACCCGGAACTTCCTTTGGCACCCTGGGCACGAGAACAAGTATACAAAGGTAGCATGGAATTTCTTCATATGCCGATTTCTAGCCCTCTCCGACACAAAAGGTCCTGCTCCACAGTCATTGCATTCTGGCACTAGGTTTACGTGGTCAGTTTCGAGTTCGTCTAGCTCTTCCTGTGCAACGGTGATCTCTATACTATCTGCCATCTGAAAAGAAGGGTTGGACTTAACATAAGAAATTATGTCACGATCATTGTTTGTTCTGAACTGGCAGTGCTATAACCCAATGTCTCATATGAAATCTTTGTCAAATTTCTCTACATGAATTTCTCATGTTGAGTCACCTACGGAACCATGGCCACGGTTAATCTCAGTGAACTCATTCGTGCAGCCCTTCTTAATCACCAGAAATGGCTCCTATCCTTATCCCACTGTTACAAAACTAACAACTGATGAAAACCTAACGAGAATATCTTTGACGTGGTCTAACTGCTCGCCCACAATGTGTACGCTTCACATTTTCGACTTCAACCCCACTCTCTTCTGGTTCAGATTCCAACTCTGGAGTCTGATAGCTTTGTTCTGAATATACACTGTTTCTTTCTTCAACATCTGAGATATCGCTTTCAGAATCATCACGCCATGCCTCAGGAGTGGTCCTCCCTTCGTATGGCTTTAAGTGATCTACATGTACTACTATTGGTTTTTTAAATCTACTACTATTGGTTTTTTAAATCTATCAAATCATCAACTTCTACAACATCTGTGGCCATTGTGATTACAATTTACCTGAATCATGGCACGCTCGCCAAACATCTGTAACAGGATATGATCCTGCCCAGGACCTCAGGTCCGCAGGATTCAGGTGTTAATAATCACAAATGACCAAAAAAATTCAAAGTTACCAACAAAATAGTTTATTCTTGGTAAACTTAACAATTACAAACTCAACAATGATATTTTCTGGGCCCGCGACAACAAATAACAAACAACATGTATCAAAAACTCAAGAAAAGAGAAAAATCCCTACTAGTAAACCTATTTCTCTTACATTTCTGTCATAAATACCCCTTAATGTCCCTTAATGTCCCTCTTAAACCCAAATTAACCAATTAACGACCTAATTACTAGTTACTAAATAATCCCCCACATTCAATCTTACTGTCCCTTGTCTTTCACTCCAAAAACTCCAAATTTATCAATTAATTAACCTAATTCCTAAATTTTAATTCCCCAAAATATTACCTAATTCTTAAATAACTTAAACCAAATTAAACGAAATTAAACTTAAAACTCTGTGACCTCCTCTACAGATACTTAAGTGAATCTCTCACCTTATAAGCATCTGCAGAACCAGCCCCAGAATTAAGATTTCCCTACCCTTATATACCCTAATTCATAACAACTTTACCCAATCGAAAACCAAAATCTCAAACTATGCCCAATAACAGCCTACAAAACAAACTTCAATGAAATACTCCATCCAGCTCATGAGATGCTCCTGCAATGGCTCAACCCATTTCTTAGATGGGTAGAAGCATACCAGGCACATGCCTAGTGGGTCACCACCCCTCATGAGCTAAATGGACCAGCCCAAGGAAGTCCTATTCTATTCTATTTTTAACCCAGCCTTACCGTAGTCCCACCCAGCCTAACTGATGTAAACAAAATAAACATCCCCATTACAGTAGAATGATTGTCTCCTTCACATTTACATGTTTCGGCCTTCTACCGTTCACCTTCCTCAAGTTAAAAAAGAAACGTGTATGTCAAAACCTGGTATTTCAAGCATTTCAATCTTTATAATGTGTTTTCTTAACGCCCAAATCTTGTTTTGTCTGTTTTTTGTGTATATTGACAAAAGCACAGAGTCGGGAAATTGGCAGGTTAAAGATCTCAAGGTTTGATAGATGACAACTAGGATTGTGGTAATGATCTTTATCTGGAATCGACCACAGATCGCCATGGATTGGTGATAAACTGTGATCATCTCGCTGATTGTTTGTCAGTCAGGGACGTTTATTTACCCTCGGGTGCGAAAACTGACAGACCATGAAGCAATCCGTTTTTTATTGCAAAGTGGGACAGTCAATATTTTGGGGCAGTGTGATCACGTGAGGTAAGAAGAGGTTTTACATTGAAACACAGGTCTATTTCAATAACAACAAATTCAGAGATGGCAAGGTCGATATGTGTTGTAAAACATGATTCAGGGCCAAGTCAAGCCTACGAATTAAATTATCTGCATAAATAGTGTGTTGAGTATAAAATACATAATTATTATTAAAGGATGAGTTTTAGAGTCATGTCAGTAACACAATAAATAGATACATTAGGGAGGAACATATGGTAAACAAAGCACTAGCAGTACATATTTCGGGACAAGTCAAAAATCGTTCTCCCGATTAATTATAGATTAATTAAAGTACAAATAACGAAAAATGGATCATATTAGGAAAATTTCAAAATCTTCTGTAAAAGGCATGTGAATATTACAATTACTACAAGAAGTAAGGCTTCCTTCAAGATCAAGGCTAGCTGAGGGTACAACATCAATATAAAGTTTAGTTTATTAATCAAAGTACTCTTCTTGGGGGCTACTCCGACAAGGAAATCAAATATCGAGTTGGGAATCAAGTTTAGTACATGTAAGAAGGAACGTCGTTCTCATCTAGGTCAATTAGGGCATCTGGTTATTTTAAGTAGCTTAGCGACCCTTTTACTCTGAACTGTTTCTTCTATTCCTACCTCTTTCTTTCAATTCAAATGAAAGTGTTTGTTATTTGAATATTAAGCCAGATACTTCATACATGTACATCATCCTTCTGTCTTTCAAGGTGTGTATTTATTTGCTTGCTTGTCATGTGATTCATACGCTGCACACATCCATATTGCATATAGTTTTTAAAGTACATTCGGAGCAGTTTTCAATACATGTACATGATCTACAACAACAATTACAATGTCTACCCTATGTTTGCCTATACGAGGTTCCATTAGGAATGGTCACTGGTAAATGGGCAATGTGAGTATTTATGCTGATAAAACATGTCTGTGCTCAACTGTCCAGTGTCGAGTTCAATCGCATCCTTATACATAATGAGACTACCCACTTCTGTCAGCTTGTGCTCTCATCCTGTACTGTTTAGAACGTACACTTCAGATGCAGTTAAAGTGTCAAAGATATGTCAAATTGTCAGTTGCAATTTCGGATATACTTGCATTGGCATATAATCAACAAAAACTATATTTGTTCAATGAGAGCGGATATCCATTAAACTGTCAAGTTAAGAATCTTTCTTCAACAACCTACATAAGGACTACAAGTTTAACAAACTTGTTTTTCAATTTGTTTTGAAGAATGATTGTCTCCTTCACATTTACATGTTTCGACCTACTGCTGTTCACCTTCCTCAAGTTACAAAAGAAACCTGGTATTTCAAGCATTGCAATCCTTTAAATATGTTTTGTTTACGCCGAAATCTTGTTTTGACTGTATTTTGTGTATATTGACAAAAGCACAGAGTTGGTAAATTGGCAGGTTAAAAATCTCAAGGTTTGATAGATAACAACTAGGAATTGTGGTGATGACCTTTATCTGGAATCGACCACAGATCGCCATGGATTGGTGATAAACTGTGATCATCTCGCTGATTGTTTGTCAGTCAGGGACGTTTATTTACCCTCGGGTGCGAAAACTGACAGACCATGAAGCCATCCGTTTTTTATTGCAAAGTGGGACAGTCACTATTTTGGGGCAGTGTGATCACGTGAGGTTAGAAGAGATTTTACATTGAAACACAGGTCTATTTCAGTAAGAACAAATTCAGAGATTGCAAGGTCGATATGTGTTGTAAAACATGATTCAGGACCAAGTCAAGCCTAGGAATTAAATCATCTGCATAAATAGTGTGTTGAGTATAAAATACACAATTACTATATAAGGATGAGTTTCATTTTAGAGTCATGTCAGTAACAAAATTAAGATATACATCAGGAAGGTATATATGGTAAACACAACACTAGCTGTACATATTTCGGGACAAGTCAAAATCGTTCTCCCAATTAATTACAAATAACGAAATAATGGATCATCTTAGGAAAATCTTAAAATCTGCTGTAAAAGGTATGTGAATATTACAATTGGTACAAGAAGTAAGGCTTCCTTCAAGATCAAGGCTAGCTGAGGGTACTACATCAATATAAAGTTTAGTTTATAAATCAAATTACTCTTTTTGTGGGCTACTCCGACAAGGAAATCAAATATCGAGTTGGGAATCAAGTTTAGTACATGTAAGAAGGAAAGTCGTTCTCATCTAGATCAATGAGGCAAACAATTATATTGATTTGACAATTAAAACATAGATTTACGACAGAGTACACATATAGAAAATTACTTTAATTTATAACTTATGACATAAATATAATAAAAGACGTCAGGAAAGGTCCATGACGAATTATAAACATTGTTTTCATGATGTTTGTGATCATGATGAGGATAGAAAGATTTATTTGTGATTAGACCCTTAGTGAGATCTTATGTTTGCTTCTTGGAAGATTTGACACGCCATTACTCAATTACTATATGGTTTATGTCACATCAGGTGGTTTGAAGTTCATGCCAAAATGTTGGCTCAGTATTGAGAAAACAAACTGAAAGTGTTTCATACTTTATACATAATTTTAGAAAAATATTTAGCTATTGGTACGCCAAACTTAGATCTCATAATATGACTAGTTAATAATACAGGAATGGGTTAACACAAATTGTAAATGAAAAACTTGCGGAACCGACGGGAAATGTATATATATTTCATTTTCTTTCTTTAGTTGGTCGGACTTATTAATATCGTAAAAACAATGAAAAAATACACCCTTTCAAAAGTACACTCTAGCATCTTATAAGTTTACCTGTACTCTCCTAGTAGTAAACACATTGCATATAATTTGAACAGAAAGAAAGGAGTGGAAAGATCCATGACAGGTTTGTTTTTTGTAATCAGTTCGACAAAAAATGTTTGAAGGACGGATGAATGGAGAGAAAGACAGACGGAATGAATCGTTGGCATACTATTTACATACAATATGCATCCATAAACTGTTTTTGTTATTTCACAAGGGATAATGCTGCTTTTCCTCGAATGAACCATAACCATAATGTTTCGCTGCGGAAACCTTCAAATCTGTATATAGAAAGGAACATACTTCGTTACTAGAAGAGCATCTTCTTGAGAGATCAGTTTGTGTGGAAATACCGGATTGGGTGCCTTGCAAAGGTTGTAAAAGCTGGTATGATGAAACAGGCAGAGAGAAATTATTGATGGATATTTGCCCTGTAGTTCAAGCTTCTGCTTCTGAGGACAGGTTATTGATTAGACACATTTCCTCAATGGCAGATGTATTTTCATTAAGTGTCACTTCAAACATGAATGATTGCTGCCACTCCGATGCTACAACTTTTTAGTGTTTTTATTGCATTAACGATCTATTAATTTAACTCCAGTCTCAAGAGGATTACCACTCTTTATGACAAAAACTGGAACGTTTACCACGGTCCCTTACAACTGACAGGATTTAAAGACTTCCTTGCTGTACTTTTCATTTCTCTTCTCAACCAATATTCCTCTTTAAAGTACCATTTTCCTCTGCTGAATTAGAATAGTTAAACCCAAGGGTGGGAATATTCCCCCTTCCCAACCTTAGGCGTTAACTATAATGAATTTAGTGACAAGATTTAGAGCCAATTGCCACCAGGTGATTGATCGGCTATCAAAAGAAGTGAGCATCGCTCCTCGGGGGGATGCAAGAATAACTTAGGTCTCTGAATTCAACTTCAACCTGTAGTACAGCTTGATTTCACCATAGCTTTTTCTCGCCAATGATTTAATCACCATGATCGAAATTATAACTGATCATTGACTTTGAAAGTAATCATGTGTACACTGAATATGTAATCAATAATTAAATGAATGAAAGAGTAACTACTTATTGAAAGTTTCATAATATTTTAATGAGCTTCAATGATACAATTCGGTTATATGCTCTTTTACATTATTACCTAAGGCATCTACTCCGCCGTCATAGTAAAAGTAATAACGGATGTTATTGCCAAATCCCACGACTCTTTGATTTGCATTACAGCACTCTGAGGTATTGAACAAATGAAGAAAGTACAAAGTTTTATCTTAGCGTTTGCTAGTGGGAGTGGGTTTCAGTTGAACCGAATGATTAACATAGTCACATTTTTACATCATAATACTAATTCCACAATGACAGTTTTCATTGAGGACAACGATTATTGCTTTACTTCCGGTTTTTCTGCAGCAAAGTTGCTAGGATTCCCGGTAGGCTCAAATTGCCCTATGACATCATTACGTTTCCAAAAATAGACCAATGCCAAGATCATTCCATATGGACATCTACCTTACAACGATTTGAGATTATCTAAAAACCCAGGTACGTCAATTTTAGTGTCCCGTCGTGTTATACTTTTTGCGACACCTGATGCACCAAATACTTTGCTTTGTAAATGGGTCACTATTAGCTGACAGGATATTATATGCGATTTTATAATATTATATTTTTTTCATGCAAAATTTTTTATCAATTTGTTGGGGTATATAAACATATACATGTAAATGAGTATAAAACTTTTGTTAATATTTGACTTTATTTTAGAGAAATATGTATTGGCTTTGACGTGGTATATAATATTGAATGACAATAAGATGACTACATTCTGAAATATAATTTCAAACGGCCATGGGGTGTTAACATCGTTACATCCCTTTACTTTTTTATACTTTAAGGGCTGGATCGTTGACTTTCTTTTGCTTTCTAATTTTCGACATTACAAGCCCCCGTGAATTTGACAATTATGGAAATTGTGTAGAGGTATTTCATATTTACTATAAAATATTCATAGACACTGAATAATCGTGTACTCACACCGTAAGTCTAATTCAAATACTATTTACATCCAGACATAAGATCCAAAAAAGACTGCAACATAAAGTAAAACATGGTCTAGTCTATAGCGAGGAAACAAAGCATCAGCATACACTTTAGTATAGAATATCAGTAGCTAAGGATGTTTCAAAATCACGTTTGAAACATGTTCCAAATGCCGAGTTTGGAAGCAAGTAGTATATGTACATGTAAAAAGCAAAGCCTTGCTCATGGGATCTTACTGTTAAAGGTTTCTTTTGATTTGACAAATAAAAACTCGTAATTGCCCTGGACAAATCAGTAAGAGTCTATTGCCAACACGGTGCTCAAGTTGAAGAGGTGAGGTGAGGTGAGTTAGGGTTTAACGCCGCTTTCAAGAGTATTTCACTTATATCGCGGCTGCTAGTATTATGGCAGGGAGAAAGCCCGCAACGCCATGTGGCTATGCACTGCGGTGAAACCTGCGAGCATCGGCTGGAACTAGCGAACCATGGGTGGTACTGCACTGAAATTCAGTGTAGCATTGCACCCAAACCTTACTGCGTGTAGAACAGTTCTCTACTGCAGACAAAGTTGCCGTGCCCCTGGCGGGACCAAGTTGAAGATGACTTGAAAATAATAGTGTGCCAGTAAATATCATAACGCATTTCAGCGAACGCCAACAAGCGCACATCAAGTTTTGATGGATGGCTGAAACATTGCGTTGATGATGTTAGCGACTGTGCTTTATGATAGAAAGGTTATTTGTGTCAACAAAGGCAAACTAAGTTGCCTGAAGTCGTATTCATTGAATAAGTTAGAAGTCAATTAATTAGCTTTTATACAAACAAGAAAATTTAATTTGTCAAAATTACACAAATTATGATATTTCACCAATTGTAAAGAAATGTCAACATTATCAACTTAGTATTACCCTACAAATCAGACGAATGGATTGGATTAATACACAATTTGCATTTTTACCGAAGTTTATTCTTTATTTACGGATTTACGTTGGGATACGGAAACAGATTTTTTTATATAATGAGTGACGATTAAATACCACATTCTTTCAGTGGAATAACGAAATGTCTTCCTTACTTGATGAGATAAACGTGTTAAACAGTTAACTGTGTTTAAGTGTAATAACGGCATTTAAAGCATCTTTGGAAAATCTGCAGTCATATTCATTGAGTCTTATCAAATGGTTGAGGCGATATCTGAACGAGTGATTAAATGGTATGTGACGTATGTGATTACCTTAAATGCATGGCCCAGTGATTTCATCGATCAGTATCACTGCTACTAACATACCAAATAACATTAAGGATCGATTCAAAAAGATGTCCTAGTCAAATTTAAAATCAAAATCTTTGTAAATACAATTGCAGTTTACACACATTCCAAATTCATCAACGTTACCATCATACACTTAGTAGGTTGAGTACCAGGTGTTTCATTAGGTCTTCAAAACGAAAGGCTGAAGACCTATTGTTTTTATCCAGATTATTATTATTATTTGTACCGATGGCTGAAGCGTTTTTTTCTGAAAATTGCAGGAATGCTAGACTGTGTCCAGGTCTCGCTCTGTACGGAGCCCGAATATTGAATGTTGACCTTGTTCCGGAATTATCCCCCTTAGAATGAACAACTTTAAACTTCAATAGCTCACAAACTAAGCTAGATAATTTCACATGACTTTCACCAAAATGTGCGCAACAACGTTCACCATCGATTAGGTCTATAGCAGTTTTGCTATTTCGAAAAAAACTGAAAAATGTGTGCACTTTCTCAGTTTTGAGGGTACGCGTCTTAAAAAATCATCTCCTAAATCACAGCAATACATACAGCCATGTGTGATAGCTCATCTGAAAGTTTTTTTTTAATTTAGAAAAAAGTGATCTGAACACAATTTTGAATTTTGACCTTGACCTTGAAGTTTTTAAAAAGGTGTTTTTCGGCTACATGTTTTGACATATGTGAAAGTTACTTAATACAATCTTTTTCTAATGAAGAGCTAAACAATTCCATAACATATTATTATCATATAACAATTGATAGTCTCGGCACAATTTTGACATATTCCCATAAAAGTACAATTTTGTGATTTTGAGCATTTTCGAGGGATATATCCTTTGGAGAATTATTGATCATGAACAAATGAAGATAAGACTTTTAATAGCTCATTTCGATGTAGAAACGGCTTTTATGAAGGACAATTTTTTTTTAGCACATCTGTCATAGTTTATATGTGACAAGTCATAGAAGATTGTCATTTTCAGCATAGTTCATAACTGCTTAACTTATTATGTAATTGAAATTTTACCAAAACCTGCGTATGCACAATTTAAAGAACAACACCGTTTCTGTTGTACCCTTTCATAACAAAAATCGACAGTTAAGCTCCCAACATAGCATACATTGTCTGGGGGTCCAAATTTAAACATTTTTGAATATTTTCTTGAATATTCAGAAGAACATAACGCATAAATTATGTATGCAATATTAATGATGATTACATCTGCTAAAGTGGAAATTTAAACACAACATTTTATGTTGTAATAAGTATGAACATATTGACTATTTTGTCTTAATCGTGAGAAAGATCATGTAGGGGTCCATTAATAAGCGATTGTTCAATTTTCAGAAGAGACAGAAGACAAGTTTGATAACTCATTTTAAAGCAGAGAAACTGGTGAATAATCGAGAGACCAACATGGAGTTCAAGGTCAAGCAGAATTCTTGAAGACCTAAGTATTGCCTGTGGCAATCCTAGTTTGTTTATTTTATTACTATTGGGTCAATATCTGCTTTTGTGTTAGTATGTTTTTGGGCACATTCATCATTAATCAAATTAAACAAAACACGTTTTCAATAATTGGTTTTAATTTGGATATAATCTATTTGAAATACAAGATATAGTTATATCAATACCAAAATGCTTGTGTACTGCATATTCTCAGTGCAATTATAATCGTGATTTATGATGTTGTTGTCAGTCAAAACATCAACAGTATAATAGTTGAAAGTAATTCTTAAACCATGTGTTTTAATGTGAGGTGAGGAGAGGTGATTTGAGATTTAACGCCGCTTTCAAGTGAATTTCACTTATATCGACTGACTGTATATGCTGTGACTATCACTGACAGTATTATTGCAAGGAGAAAACCTGCACCGCCACGTGTATTGCGGCGAAACCTGCGAGCAACGGGTGGAATTAGCGAACCATGGGTGGTACTGCACTGAAATTCAGTCTAATATTGCACCCAAACCTTACTGCTTGTAGAACAGTTTTCTACTTCACACAAAGTTGACGTGCTCCTGGTGTAATTCGAACCATGAAGCTCTTGAAAAAGCTCTAACCACTGCGCTATCCCGCCCCCTATTTAAAAGTAAAGTGAACTTGAAATGAACGCTCTTGATGACATCATTTTGAAACATTATAGATCAGTTTAAACATTCGTGAATCTTTGAGAAAGTACCTACATTCAACAAGACGTCAACAAACTCTGTTTCGATTTGAAACAATTGAACATAGAATATAGAAAAAAAGAATAGGAAGGTGAGTGAAGTGCCAAAGATAATAACAGGTGAAAGTACGTTACTATCATATTTTCCGATTTGCATAGGGAAATATAACGACACTTCGACTGTGAGGTCTGTCCGAGGCGATAGTTGAGGAAGGGCCTTCAAGGATAAAGTGTCCTTATATTTTCTACTGCAACGAGGAAACTACAGAAGTAACCTTGGTAACTGTCTGTTACATCTCATTTAGACCTCGTTGTCCTTGGCAGCCATCCATAAAAGAGTACTGTTCATTATCGATATCAGGACTTCCTCGCCTAAAGAGCCCCGATATCTGATATATGGACACTTTCAAAACCACTTGTAAACAAGATAAGTTACAGTTTATCAACGCCAATGACATAAACATTAAGCTAAACATTGGATTGACTAAGATCAAGACGTAAGAAAACGAATTTATTGGATGTAATACTCAATATGATAGAGACTTAAAAACTAATCAATTGATTGATTTCTGCAAAAAATTGAAATCGAATAAATAGACCCAATAAATAAAGATGACTTTGATATATATATAACATATAGATAGATATATAAAACATATTGTGAAGACAAATTGTAAGGGACAAAGACATAAAAAAAGCACATAAATGTTTGAATGAAACAAATCATGACAGAAGAAACGAATATTAATCCTTCCTTTACCAGTGACACCAATACATTTTTATCAACAAATTGCATTTAGCAGATATTATGCTGGACATAATTCAACCAACATATATTCGCAATTTTTGGAATGTTACTTTAGAAATAATTGCAAAAACAAGTTTCAAACATTAATCGTATCTATTAAAACAAATTATAATGAAACATTCGAATGACATAAGGTAATTATAAGAAGTTTAAGATACTTGATGTGGAAGGGTCGAGCAAATATACATATTCCTTATAAGAATCCAATTTCGGAACCTGAATAAAATATGCAAATGGTGAAAATTACCCAGATTGTAACAGATTACATGCAGCGCACAATTTATGACCATTTAGATCTTGCACTTATCTTGACATATACGAATTATCTGCTAAAATATGTGTGGTATAATATGCCATGAATGATGTGAGTATTAACACTTTTATTACAAAGGGAACTGAAGATCTCCACTTGAAGGTTAAGGTAGTTCACAGCGTTAATGCAGCCGAATGGCGGTCATTTGAAAATGTGAGGATATCATTATTGGAAGTTTATATCAGTCCTGTGACAGTATTAGCAAAGAAGCACTGACACCAGTCATGTAATTTCCGTTTCATCTCATCTCCTAAAGGCACGAAGAAGCTCTTAACTAATTTCCGTTTCAGGAGAATACATAACTGACGATCTGAAAAAAAACACCCTCATTTGTGACGGATAAAAAGAGAACATGTTATATTGTAATAGTTAAACTAGTCAAGTTTGTAGTTGTTTTTCTCCCAAATCGATTCATTTCCATCCTGAAGGTGGTTATTAGTGTTCTCGCCAAGAAGAGTCGCAAATATGGCAGTAGTGATACTAAGTCAATTCCTGTATTGACAACCTTCGTGTAGCATCTGTTAAATTGAACTGGCAGATATAATTTCCAGGTCTGTCTGGGACTGTGTTTTAAAATACAACAGTACATTGCGTGGATAAATACTTCAGACTTCATATCAGTGCCTAACTTTTGTTATTCGTCTGACTGTTTGTTGCTTATTTGAAGGTTAGAGATGCCATGAGCACTCACTTACTGTACGATTATGTTGAATCAAATGGTTTATCATGCAGGTGAAAATGGTTGCTCAGTTATATTGAAAATGAAAACGATACAAGTAGATCCATGGGCGTCTTAGCTCATTGAATTTGTATTGTTTGATTTTACAGATTAGAATAAGAAGTTCATCAAACCAAATATCATCAATATTTCCCAGTGTCAGTGCATGACCATCATGAATGTACACTAAAATCGATTACAAGGTGCTCTAAAATTCACAATCCCTGCAATGTTCTTGCAGAATTGCTCAAGGTAACTTACCAAATTCAACTGGACTGGGCATATTCCCTAAATAGCGTTGCTAAACGGTAGATATGAAGTATTTTAAATAGGCAGTAGGTTCAGTGCATAATCAAGATGTCTAGGGTCATGCTGTTATGAGTGAAGCAAATATGTTGTTATTAGTTGCAGGAGACAAATTGGTCAGCCACACATAACGGTCTACCCTCAGCTGATATATGGATATATCATTGAAGCATATTTTTCAAGCAATCTGATTGGTCGAGACTCGATCAGGAGACCGTCGACAGAAAAGCAGTTTGTCTCCAGCCTGAGTCAGCCATATTTACTTTATTGACGTCAAGCGATTACTGTATAACGTCAATCGATTGTAGCATGACGTCATGATATTGTTATTTCATATTGATAATTGATATAATGATATTGCTATGGTGTCATTTTTACGCTAGTCCCGGCTGTCCAAACCAAATACAAATTTTGACTGTATTTCATTGTTTTCCTTTCGTTTCTGTATAAAATACATAATAAAACAATTATGGACTGGTCCTTGGTCAATATTGTTTTCTCGGGTCCATACAAATCAGGTATTGACCTCATCACCAGTCTATAATTTTATAAAGTTGTGTACAGACACCAAAGAAATAATGTTGATATGTATATACATGTATATGCCAATATAACTTTTGGGGTGGCAGGAATCAACAAAGATTGATGAAAAAGCGAGACATGTTTAGATTCACCCTTGATGTTAGACATATTAGATATGATGAACGTTTAGCTACAGATAAGATAGCATCACATTGTGTTCTTAACTGAAAAATGAACTTGAATGTAACTTTGGTTGGGTTATATTGGACATTGGACATTCAAAAACCGTTTTATATATATAATCAAAATATAAACATGTAGGAGATCAGTCAGCATCTTGATGATAAGTTGCCATATTACTTTACACAAAATCATATTTCTGAAAGTCTTTTCTTTTTTATTTTCCTTTGATAAACGTTCAATAGAAGCAGTTACCCTGTTACACTGTCTAGGTTTAATAGCTTCTGTCGAGTTCATTGAGTCCTTATACAATATTAGACTAACCACGTCTGTCAGCTAGCAGCTCTAGTCCTACACTGTTCAGAATGTAGACTTCATGAAGATGCAGCTAGAGTGTCGAAGTAACGTCAATTTGCCAGTCCTAATTTGACATTTTAGTGAGTGACACGTAGTTCTTGTAACTTTATACACGAGTATATAATCAGTAATAAGGATGCTTGTTCAATGACTGTATATGAAACTGTCAAATAAAGTATCTTGCATCATCAGCCTACATGGTGCCTATAAGTTTATCAAGTTGGTTCTTCTAAACAGGTTTAAATACTTTTTTCTAACTCGCGCCTAAAGCCCCTGCTTTTGTTAACTTGTCTTTTCAAAACCTGAAATCTCGAGCATCTCGATAAGAGCCTCTACTTGAAGCCGATATGTGTCAAGAAAGCTCCTCAGTAAAGTTCGTCGTTTTACTCAACACACAAACCCCGTATCGACTACTTTCGAGTATACACGTCAAAGGAACACGGTAAGCAAATTGGCTAGATTGAAGATCTTAATGTTTGACCGATGACAGCTAGGGGTTGTGGTGTAAATACCTATCTGTCAGGGATCACTAGAATAATCCACAGATCGCTGTCGATTGTATTGCAGATAAACCTCGATCATATCGCTGATTGTTTATCTGTCGTGGATCTACATTTACCCTCTAGTGATAAAATTGAAATTACTATGTAATACTTTCAATTTGTATAGCACAATGGGGCAATGTTCGACAGGCAGTTTGGTCACGTGAGGTTATGGTCATTTTGACAATGAACACAAACATTCTGTTATACATTTTAATAACATTTACATGGAAAAAAACGGGTCAGTCAAATTATCTTTTACAGTAGTTGAGTTTCTACAAACTGTCCACAGTTGGAACTGTAACTCAGCAGTATGTTTACTTACAGGAGGTTATTTTACTGCTTGTGATGTGTCTCTCCCAATTTGACAAACATTCCATATCGTGAACACACATCTCCAGAAATGTACAAATCTTCAAGCTGTAGAATGCAAAACATTCAAATATATAAAATATACTTTAAAAAAAAACGAGATTCAAGATTCATTTCAAGAGTCAAATTTATTTAAGGAGGAACTACTTCAGGAAGAGCATTGCACATTGGTAACTAAAGTAAAATTATAGTGCACGTGCTCGAGTGGACTATCCAGCCCAAGAAAACACCAAACTCCTTCCATGAACCTCCAAATCACCTGCACCAACTCTACAGCGCCTGTTGGATTGGGTGAAGTCTGTTCCGAGGATGTGTCGGTTCTTAATTCGGCAGCATCTGGTAGCCACGCACAGCAAGTGAATGACCTGTCATGCTGAACGGATGCACATTGCAATGTAAAACTCACCTTTTCATTTGTCTACTGTATTCTACTTTGATTCACATGCTAATGAAGTAAAATTGTGTGTTTTGTTTCCTTTTCTTGTTGATGAGTGTATTTTTGAAGAGAGATATACATTGTGATTTCCCCTGAGACAGAAGATACTAATGTCTATGTGAATTGATTAATTTTAATTGAAGACAGGGATAACATTTTATAAATTGGTTTTCTGTGTCAAGTCGACTTCTTTTCATGATAATTCAATCATATCGTTTTACAAAATCGATAAAATATAATAAATATGTCTGTGTTAGAAACTTTGAATAATGTCATTTAATTATAATACTTATGCACAAGGTCAGATTTTACTTAACGAACACTATCAAACATGTTTTGACTCAAATATGGTACATCTGTTTCAATTACACATCCGCATTGTGTGAATTATTGAAACGTGATGCTGCACTTTAATCGTCTGTGAAAAGCAAATCTTAATAATTTTACTGGTAACGTAAACATCCATCCATAGTGAACGGGAAGTTGATAACATATAGGTTTACACTACATTTAAAGCATCGCTTGAAAGTTTACAGACGTCTACATTCAGTCGTATCAGAGGATTATTGACGATATCTGGAGTAGTAATTAAACAGTAAGTGACTATGTGATTACATTAAACATCAGCCAGATAACTGGGAGCATCGATTCATATCATTGCTCCATACATTGTATCAAATTTAAAATTGAATGATTGAAAATATATTTCCATTTTAAGCAAATTCGTAATTTGTCGATTTTAAGCGGTATAAAATGACAATTCGTTGTAGAAATACATTGAATTTTGCAGTTGTGCACTGGTGTTTTGTTTGAATAATAATATTACCATTGTTGCTAAATTCCCGCTGATGTTGATTTTGCACGAATGACGTTATTGTGTCACATAAAACAATAATAAAATATTCAATGATCTTAATTGGAAATACAAAAGATCGCTCTCACTGTAAACAATTCTTGAACACAATATTCCATTTGCAGATATAATTGTGGTACAGAATTGTAGTTATAGAGGTGATTTTCTCAAACACAATCGAAACCGTTGTTTTATTAATTCCACATCATATTGAATAGTAGGTTGAAAGAACCATGTATATTAATGTGACAAAATGTATATCAATGAACATCGGTATTACATAAACATAGATTGTTGATCATTTTATGGCCATCATGATATTGAATGGTATACATGTAAAAATAAAAGTGTTGTTAACCTATTATTCAAATTCAACAAGCAAGAAGACCACAAAATCTAAAGATGTTTGGTATTTCAAATACAAGTTGCAATAAGCAATTTAAGAATGAGAGGAAAGTCAAATGTCTAAGAAAACAACAAAGCTGATCTATAAACGTATACTGATAGAATAATCCTACCGGGACCTGACACATTGTTGTATATCAAGTAGACACGGAGTAATTGGCTTCATTATGGGCAAAACGGAGTGACATTACATCTGAACATCAGTGGAGGTACTATGCCTATATACAAATTATATATATTCATTTCAAGAAGGGAGTGTGGGCAACCAAGACATGTAATTCTTTTAGTGTCTTGACGAGTATTGTGTTAGCTTCAAAAACATATCCTAACATCAGAGGATGCTAGAAATGACAGACTCTCCATTAATTATGTTGTAATATTCCTTAATTTCAAGACGTGCATGTCTCAGCGACTTGATTTACTCTCCACGTGGGATCTGGCGCCAAGAGAGATTGCCTTTATTGATAATGCAATCCCTTCAGAGTCTGACTTTTTACCTCATATGGCCGTGTATGACATTGCTTCTGTCTTGCACATTTCACTTACTCTCTAGAACCAATGACACAAATCTACAAAACTTAAATGTTATGAACAGAATCCTTAGCCAATAGGGATTCTAAATAGGGATTTGATAACCATATAACCCCCAAATGTGGTACAAAAAGTTGTAGAAGGAAGAAATGTTGTGTGCAGACTCCTTGCCCAATGGGGATTCTAAATTTTAGATTTCGTTAACCTCTGACCCCATGACCCTCATGACCTATAAAGATATTTCCATCTTCTCAAATACGAAAAGATCTAGAGAGCTGATATGTTGTTTGCAGACTCCATGCCAAATAAGGATTCTGAATTTTAGATTTGGTTATCCTGTGACCCCAATTATAGGTTACAGGGTTCATAAGTTAAAAAGCTATTTTCATCTTCTTTCCCAATCCGGAATGCTCTAAAAAACTGAAATATCGTTTGCAGTGGTCAATGGGATTTCTTAATTGTAGATTTGGTGTAGATTTCAGCGTGGGAAGCTGCGATCAACTATCAAAATGAACATTGTCACTGGGGCCCATTATTCTAATTCAAAGATGCCAATCAATGAATCGATAATACAATATCGTTGAGTGTGTACAGTAACGCTAAGCATCAAAAAGGAATTTCTCCTCATTAAATACATGTCAGCCCATGACCTTGTCCAAATGATGTGACTTTTCCCTAATAGATGTTTTTAAGTTTGTTTAGTCAAGCACCATATATTGAAATGACAAAATTGATGGCTTCTTTTTTCTAAGAAGTTATTTGTTATTGAATGGGTTTTATGCAGAGTTAATTGATAGTTTGAATGACTAGTAAAGAAGTGGTTTTAACATTATTATTAATTCCAAAGCATCTACAAATCCTATGTAGACACTTCTCGGACGTCAAACGATTAGTTGTGTGCCAATCAGCAATCCATATTTGACACACTACCAGATGATTTAACAGCAAAGCAGACGGCAGGATGTTCAAACAGAAATGTTGGTAATGAAATAGTGATGTAAAGCAAGTTTGTTTAATAAACATCATTTTAATAAATTAAATTGTACAAACAACCTAATAAGTGTATCGAGTGATAATTGAGTTCTAATTGACTGTAATAAAGACACCAATATATCAATATCTACCATAGATGACATGATGTCATTGTTAAAACCAGTTATAGTATTTGAGGTGACCTCCACGAAATAAAACATAATATCAACGACTAGCGACTTATCCTGCATCATACAAGACACCATCAGAGAAATAGATGAAGACAGAAATGATGAAATGGTCGACAGACGATGCGGGTAATTGACAATTAAGCAATACTACTTGACAATTAGGCAATACTACTTTATTGGAGTCTTGCTACTACTCAGACGTTCTTACAGCAACAGTACTGTGAGCTGGACAATGGTCACCTTATTATCCGACTTGCTAACCACTGTAAACCTCCTCAATAACAAGACCAAAAAGTCCATGGAGACACGACAAACCGAACCTCTAACACAATACATTATTCACCAGGATTCCATCCCGTGCAGACATCATGGAGAAATATAGGAGGACTATTTCAGGCTATATATGCTGTCATACAAGATCACATTCCTAGAATAAAGATATTTGACGTGTACGCTGGGTCCTTCTCTGCTAGAATTGTGGTATTTTCAATTGATTAGAGGGATATTGAAACACCAAAGTAAAACGAGTTCCACGAGTTCCAATTAAAGATGAAAGTATGTCTACAAATGACACAAATTATCAGAGGACATATTGCTTGATCTGACCTTAAAGTACTTTCATTTCAAGATTGATCAATAGAACACGCTCAGTGACAGTGATCAGAAGGCAACGTCAATCATCAATACAAAATAATTTTGTGTTATTGTTCCAGCTTTATATAATGAGCATATCTGTGAGATTGGCATATAATGAACAGCATTACTTATACACAAACTTATAAAGCTCTATAAACAGGACAGCATTTCAATGGTTCGAGGCATATTCCTATTCTTTGTGTAGCTGATAAATCATGTAAGGGATGATACACGTTTGTTATATTTACTTGGAATGATTGCATTTTAAAGAGACATTTCAGACAAGCCAAGGCGAATAATGATCCACAACGCAATTACAATATCTATACTGTGATCAATGCATTAACAAACGATAAAATAACTCCAAGCTCAAGGATATTACCAAAGTCTACAATAAAGACTTTTGCTCGATCATTTAAAAATGGCTGTACTAGCTTCAATGTACACTGGTTTCATTGCTGTCGTTAACGCACATTCTTATTACAGTGACATATCTCTCTGCTGAATTAGAATAACTACACCAAAAGGAGGGAATATCCACCTTTCAAACCAAAAGGCATGAACTATAATGAATTCAATGTCAAGCTGTTGAGCTAATTGCCAGCAGCAGATCGATAGGTTATCAAGCAGAATGAGCGTCGTTCCACGGGGTGAAGCAAGAATGGGCTTACTATTATCTATCTATACAACATCAATCTCTACTGCAGTTGTACTTTACAACAGTATCCCCTGGTCAAAAATTTACATATAATTAGCCTGACCAAACTTATTTTCGACCATGGATATTGAAGGCAGTAGCACGTTTTTTGCAAATTACCCATTTATAATGATAGAAATGTCATTTATATTTATTTTAGAGGGTAAAACTTCTTATTACACAAACCATTTATCCGTAGTGGTAATAACAGTGTTCCTTATGAAGCAAGAATTGCATGTCAGCCATTTTATTGCGAACACATTTTATTATCTCGAATGACAAAATCAATTCCAATGACTTTATGTAACCATGTACGCTCATTTTAAAATTGATTTTCCGAAAAGACAAGGGTGTTTTACTATTGGTGACATTAATTTTCAAATACAATTAATCGACTTAGTTCAGCGAAAAAACGTGCTACTGCCCTTTTAATGTTTTGAAATAATGAATAAAAGAAAGGCCCCAATACTTAAGTGTAAAATGGATTCTTATTCTGTACCAACGTAATTGTATGTCCTTCTGTATCTTATCTTATCGTATCTTATGTCTTTATTAACTTTGAAATTGTCATTGTTACGTGTTATTTGTGTCTATGCTTAATGAGCTTTCAAAATGGGAATTCGCTTATTTGTTTATTATTTTCATGACACAGGACACTATGTTTCTCGACTGTAAAGAATAATCAACATTAGTTTCTATAAGACTTACGTAGGCAAAAGATTCATGCATAATATGTTACAGTGGTTCCCTGAACTGAATGTTTCTTTGTTTATTGTGACAGATAGGTGTCAGGTTGTTTCATTCTGCCATACCTTAACTTTTTAACGCCGAGAGCCGCACATATGCGACAAATTAATTAGCTCCTCACAGCGAGAGCCACATATATGCCACAGCTAAAGCAGCGCTTATTCAGCGAAAGACGCATATATGCGTTCTCACTGTTCTATTGCAGAAAAACTGTTATTTTCACCTTATTAGCGATGTCAATGAACACTTTTATTGATTCATAAATGCGGTGTAGATCTCTCAATGTATTTGATATGTTTTGTATGAATAACTTATCAAAGCAACGGTTTATTCAACATTTGAAAATAAACACATGCATGTCGGCGGGGAAGGCAACAATGATGTGGAATCATGTTATGTATAGCGCATGTTTGACTTCAAGAAACTCTTTTGTATTCCTACTAGTGTATTTTGGAACGATCAAAATGTGTTATTTGCATCCGCATGTTTGAAATCGTTTACAGCACGTATCTATTACATAGACAAAACATGCGTTGACTGAATGCAAGTGAGTATAATGTAATAACTTAATTATTATCTTTAAACCATGTAACATATTTTAGCTGTATTGTAGGTTCAGTTGATGAAATTGTCTTTTGTGGTTATAACAATACATCCATTGTAATTTGTGGTTTCATTTATGCATGTTGCTGTATCAGTTACGGGATTGGTTATTATACGAATACACATTCAATTAGGGTATAGAAATAACATATTTGACCTTGATATAACAGTATGGTGATCAAATCAGTCGTAGACCCAATCTAATTTAAATACAAGTGACAGGTGCGTGACTTACTTAAAAAACAAGCATATTATTGGACAATATTGGCCCCTGTCTATAGTGATTCAATCACAAAAATATCAAACTTTTGTTAGATATCCGAGAAAAAATCAACTTGCCAAATTTTATTTTCATGCCACATTGTGTGTTTTAATGATTAGCTAATGTAACACACTTTGCATCAACAATAAACAAATGTATATGTATTCAAGCTGGTGTGCTTCGGAACTTTAGGCCACGCCCCGTGATATGTCATTCTTTATTACGCGTATCTCACGATTGGTCATCATGCATATGACGCTATTGGTCAGTAAAAATTATCAACTGTTCTTTCGGGAAGAGCATGACGATTCATATTATGTCAATAACACTTATTCCCAAAATGTAAAATGGAAACATTCACAATGTTATAATAACAGGGAGGTGTTTGTCGCATCTAGTACATACGAATCATCCCAATTATAAAAAAAAACATATGTAACTATACTAAGTGCCAAACAGTTACAAGCGATACAGACCATGCATAAATATACATTTGGGTAAATAAAACGAGCATCAAGACGTTCACCTTTGCACGTTAATTTAATATATTTCTTACGAAATTTTAAATTTGACAAACTATGTTTTCAAAGCACTGTACACATCACAAACTGTTTTATCTGTGAGATCTGACAATATCTCTCTAACAAGCAGCATAGACATTCACTATCTGATATCTTAATGTTACATAATTTACAATAGTTCTGTCCATCCATTTCCTGTCTATGTTATGCAAGACACAACAAACAAGCAGTCCTGTTTATGACATGCCGCTTTCTCTCTCTCGCTAAATCAGAGGCGAAGAGTAATTCGCCTCGCTGCAGCCAGGTGTTAGTGTAGACGGTCGCCTCGGCGTTGAACTGGTAACTACCTGTCGGCGTTAATGAGTTAATACTTTAAACCTACATCCATCAAAACAACAAGCTCAAGATACCCTCAGTGAAATCTGATCAGAGATGAACAGATCAAATACAACAACATCAACAACTTAGCGCGGTATCAACACACAGCTGTAATAATTGTTCCTTAAATTCAACTAATGTTTCAAAGTTTTTGAATATATGTTTTATTTGATAGATTCCAAGCTAATATTTGAAAGTTAAACAAATGACATCTTAATCAACAGATTAATCTAAGATTCAATATGGAGCCTTGATGTGAGAGGATTCCTGCAGTAACTATTGACGCATCATTGCTTGATTAATGGAGATGAGGGTTAATCGGACTGAGTAATATCAAACATTATAAGCGTTCTGTATGACACTTGAGGGAGAACATTAAGAAATTAAGATCATCGATCTTACAAAAACGACCTCAATTTTATGGGAAGTTCATAAATGATTTCCTTTCAAGTTAAATCACGGTACTAAGAGTATTGAATATGTAGTGATCATATGCCGTGTGAAAAACGTAGAGAAAGTAAACACTTGAAAGGGTAATTTGACATTTGAAGTTGACAAAAGCTTTAACAAGAAGTGTGTCCTCAACCCTGATTTGAACACGAGGCATAGCTGTGGAGTACATGTGCTACACGAGTTCTCCACTCTTGGAGGGACTGGATTAATTACCTGAAATACTCCTCTTGAAATATCAACGTTTAGAAGTAAATGCCATGAACTGAAATGTAAATAAAGTCAATTTCAACACGACTGATTAATCACGAGTACAGATTTGTAGAAGTACTGTAAGTAAATATCTTAGAGTCTTAAATATCAGAGTATATCAGAGTATATGTGTGAAGAAAGTAAGGACATTACGAAAGACGATATTGTGACACCGTTGTTACTAAATTTCTTACAATCTTAAATGGTTTTCGTGTTTTTAAATGTCATCGAATCACTGTTTGAATTCATTGTGGATATTAAATGGCATTATGATTTTGTTTTCAAAAGAAAGGTTCTATATATATATATAGAGAGAGAGATATTTTGTAATTTGACAAGGAGAAAGCCCGCAATGCCATATGGCAATGTATTGCGGTGAAACCTGCGAGCATCGGTTCAATTATGTGTTGTCAATGCCAATACTTGATATATTGGAATTTGCTGACGAAAGAAGTCATCTATGGATCTCTCATCAATTGAAGATCTATTTCTGCACAACTTCTCGTGTCATAGTATGTTGCATGTCTGAAGGTCGTGCCAAGAGCACTCAATAACTGAATGATTATTTCGCATCGACTGACTCATCATGCAGACGGAAATAGTTGCTCAGTTATTTTGGTTCAACCCAACACACTGTTGTAGAGATTTAAGTCTGAAGCTTTTGTAGTTAACAATTTGATATATCTGCATGACTTTTTTTTCAACATTTTGTAAAAAGCATACATATGATCAGTTTACATGTGGGAGTCATCTGAAGAACCACTTTGAAAATCACAAAGTAGACAGAGGGTAGTAAAACCCTTTGCGGAAAGCTAGAAATTCTTTTCAATGAATACATATTAATTTTGCAGCAAAATCACGTGAACAATGTATTACACAGAAAAAAATAGAACCAATTAATACCAAAAGTCCGTGACCTTTTCCCCAAATATATTGTTTGAGGAAGGAACTTCAAAGATTGATTGCCTGAATAACGAATGACTAATAAAGGCGTATCGTATGAAATAGTGAAGAGGACATTTTAAATTTTAGTTGAAACATTACATGAAAAACAACAATCCTAACTAAGCTCTTCACGGACTTATTAAGATAACGATTGTTTAGTTTCAACAAGTAATAGATATGTGCACACTGTACAATGATCTCCAAAGCAAAGCAGCCCACAAGAATGGATTTTCAAAAATAATTTTGAAATATTTCTTGTTTATTCTTGTTTCTTTGTGGTGTAAACACTAAACACTGTTATGGTTGTGATCAAAATATAGACATTCATACGTTGATGGCATGATAACATAATAGATCGGTATAACATGTAATCGACTAAGGACTTCTAGAAGCCAGAAAAGACTAAGTGTCAGTGGGACAAAAGTTCGATCCTCATTGGAGCAATGAGTCTATATTAGAGAGTTGCCGTAACCCAGACGTTCTCACAGCAGCAATAGCGTTAGCTGACAAATGGTCACCTTATTATAATAATAATGATAATATGTCATCTTATATAGCGTTTTTTTCAAATTACTCTGTAATTTCCCAAGGCACTGACAGTATTAACCTGACGGAATTGGGTTTTTTTGGGAGCAGTTATAAGTGCTTCATGAAACAACTCGTTATGTCAGGTACCCAATTGTACAGCTGGATGGACTGCCTTGGCCAAGGTCACAATTGTTGGTACTTTGCCCGGGATTTGAACCAGGGACGTTGCGATGAGATGGCATCCTGGACCTCCTCACTGAGCAAACCACAGAGATCATGAATTCATAACAAACCAAACCTCCAACACTAGAAAGATTCGTCGACAAGGATTCCCTCCAGTATTAGTGTACATAGCAT
The DNA here is from genome assembly GCA_936450465.1 of Gibbula magus. NCBI lineage: Eukaryota > Metazoa > Mollusca > Gastropoda > Trochida > Trochidae > Gibbula > Gibbula magus. Next base: position 44,228,242 of record OW388303.1, read on the forward strand.
GTAGGAAGGACATTTACGGCTATAAATGTTGTCCCATAAGGTCCCCTTCTCGGTATTAAGATAATTTCGTATATGCCGGGTCCTTCTCTGCAATATATATTTCCAATTGATTAGAGGGATATTTTTAAACATTATATTTAAAACGAGTTCAAAGAGTTTAATGAAAGATGAAACCATGTCTACAGATGGCACAAATGAACAATTTTGTAACGAAGACTTGTTGATTGAATACACCTTAGAGCACTTTCATATCGATATTAACCAACAGGGATAGTTATCAGAAGGCAACGTCGATCATAAGTCAATACAAAATAATACTTTTGTATTGTTAAAATGCTTTATATTCATTATTCATTGTACTTTTATGCGTTTTTAAAGTAGACAATCGCTTCTCTGTAGTTTAACCTTTTAATTTCTGTCGTTAACTCTCCTTCTTATTGGAGTGCAATTTATCTCTGCTGAGTTAGGAAAGTTACACTCTCGGCCAAGAGAAACACTTGCTTGATTTTCCTTAAAATTAAAGATGAAATAATTTCTGAAATATAATTAATGGTGGTCTCCACGTTATGCTGAAACATTAATTAATATAAACGTGCATTGAAATCGTGGAAAAAACTGTGATTCGAGTCAATAATATTCATGAAAACCAAGCCCACTGAAGACAACTATTTCCGCTTGATTCACTTGCACACCATAACCACGTACATCTGTAGCGTCATCATCACTTTAATGCAAATGCGTACCTGTATTGTTGCTCGTGGCTGTATGAAAATCTGTTTCAAAAGTTTTTCTGATCAAGCACTGATCGAAAAGTGAACAATTTCAGCTAGCTCATTTCAACAATCACCATTCTTTCGTGCGTGACACTTCTGAAATTTTAATATATTATGCAGAAATGGTGCAACTTTATAATGCTCTAATATTGCTAAACGTTTCATTATAGTTTTAACGAAATCTTATAAGATCTCTGGTAGGCATTTCTTATGACCGACAGTGTAAACCCAAGAGCAGGGAGTAGGAAAACGTAGACACGTAGTCACTGTGGCTATATGTCATCACACACAGTGATTTTATGAGTATAAGGAACATTGACATTTATGTCGGGTCCTTCTTTACAAGATATGCTATGCTTTCATGTGATTTGAGGGATATTGAAACACCAAAGAAAAAACATTCTATGTCCATGAGTTCTAAGTAAAGATCAAAGCATGGCTATATAACCACAAATTACCAGCGTTGTAATGAGAACTTAGCGCTTGAATTCGAAATTAATCAAGAGATGGAACATGCTCAGTGATGGTGATCAGTCAATACAAAACCATTATTTTGTAATTGTAACAACACTTCAAACTTACTAGGTGCATTTCTAAGAATCAACGAAAGCACTTTATTTCAGAAACTTAAAACATTCTATAAACAAGAAATAGTGCGAGTCATCTTCTGGAATGGATATGTCTGATGTACAAATAACGGTTTGTAACGTCTGATAAGGGGTTTGCAAAAGCTGATATGTATATGCATATAGTGGTTGTGGATATTGTTCATGTAACTCAAGCTTCTATTGACAAAAGGTTATATAGTTATGCAGAGTTTGTCATTGGAGGTGCATTCTCTCTCTCTCTTATGATTACTACATGCATCTTTCAGTGGCAAGTCAAGGTGGGTGATAACTGTATTTATTATCTGAATTATCATAATTATTATCATGGAAGTTGTAGGGTCAAAGCAGGGTCTCGAAAGATTCACAAAAAGTAACATACTGATGGGACGAATCAGCTGTTCAGAAATAGATCTTCAATTTAATTATGAAAGTTTAATTTCTTTGCCTCATACTTCTTTCATCGGTTTTAATATCAACGATTGGTATTGAGAACACAAAACCTGACAAATGAATCCACATAATGTAGTGTTGTTTTGTGATGTATGTTGGATACAAAAGTAGTAAACATAAAAAACAGATATGATATTTAGTGGATTATTATTCCTCCCGTCAAAACCCAAAATAATACTTTCTGATGTTCGTTCAAAATTTCTTTACCCAACTTTACCAATAATTTCTGCAACACTATACACAATTTCGTAGAATTGGTACAATCACATAATATATGGATGATACTCTCAGATATCCGAGAACAACAAAATACATAAAGTGTATCAATATATTTTACATAAATATTTGTTTTGTAAAGGTGTTATGAAACACTTTGTAAATTAACAATTACATCATATTTACTAGTCATCACATTTCTCTGATCTTATTTATTCTCTCTTACATTTAGTCATTTGATTATTTAAACTCCGTTTTACTTCTTTTAGAAATGTCGAGTAGCAAGATAGGAACTGCATTTAATTCAAAGTTCTCACCTTGATGTGTAAGAAAGAAAACTAATAATATCATTTGAACTGTCGAATTATTCCAAAGAAAGTATATTGCCATCACCATTAACATAAGAAGAATAACCAAACCGTGTATTTGTAGAAAGTCTCTTGACGTATCTAATGAAAGGACACACTAAGAGGCATTCATGTTTTGCTGATTGTCATTATTACAAGATGATAACAATAATTCTTAGATTGACATGACGGATCCGACTGGCGTGTGATGGCCCCTGTCCTTACTGTATGTTTATGGTTCCTCTCGTTATCTAAATGAATCCTTGGTGTATTAAGTACATCCAAAACCAGTGGCTTTAATTGCAATTCCGGGCTTATAGGGAGTTAAATTGTACACACTACCCAACACTCTCCCGGGTGAAGCATCTTGGAGTTTAGAATGGTCTGTGTTTACTTTGGCATCCTAAGTATCCTAATGACATTCTAGGAGAGTGTTATAATTCAGAGAAAGTATGCATTTTAAATATTGTGAAAACCCTTCTTCATTTTGTCATTGCGAATCAATTAATACACATTTATTTTTACTGTAGTGCAAATAGCTTAATTAACTAATTGCATACGTGCTTAATCGTTTGTTAGAGTCGTAACAGAGGTTTTGCTAGAAATTCAACTTCCTTTGGTTGTAGTTATAATATACACCAAAGATAACCACTAAAATATTATATTAAAATCTTAACATTCTCTTTGAGATGTATATGTGATATTTTCATGTTAGGATTGGTGTTATTTATGTGTTTTTTTAGGTATCCCGTTACTGGTACGATACAGTTAAACAAGTTTTTAGTTTTCTTTAAAAAACCTCCATAAAATAATATAATCTCTCTTGACATTCAGTCCGAATCGTTGAGACGTCTTAACTTAAGACATGTTGCATTACCACCTTTTTTAGAATCTTCTACATGTATATATAATTGTTGTTTTCCACTTTAATGTTGAAATATATAACTAATCATAATTAAAATTACCATAGATTGTAGTCAGCTGGTTGAATATAAATTATTTATTTATTTAAAAGTCATGGCCAGATATCTTACTGGCACAAAGTTATATCATGAAAAATTAACTTATTGATATCTGATGGCAACATGTCACTATTTGTTTCGCAGTTAATCTAAAATTTAATAAATAGACCATAAATATTTAAAGGCGGTATCGCACGATTTTCCTAAATAAAGTGCCCTCACAAAAACATAAATAAGTGCTACCAACGATAAAACAATACTCATGAATCAATAAAAAGAGTTCAAAAACGAACATACGTCGTTTTCTTAAACCAAGTGAGACCATTTCCCATCGAGCGAACATTTTAATGTGTGCACATTAATGATAGCCCGAGAGTAGTTCAGGTGATCTCACTGATGTAGCGATACCCAAATACACACAGTAGAGTTTTAAATATGGTGCAATGATATAATCATCAAACATCTTGCTGTATGACCGCTCAAATCCTAAACCTCTCACACTGAAGAATTTCACACCACTGTCGCTTTGTACGTCGCACAATTTTCTTCGAATAGGAATACAGATAACCATTTTCTATTAATGTTTTACCCATTAACTTGCCAACATATTGTACAAAGTTTAATAATAAATGACAGTTTTGAGAAAACATGATATGCAAAAAACGTGCTACAGGGCTTTTAAAGTTTGTTGACATTGATACAGTTTGGTGATAAAAGTATTGTGTTCCACCTTGTGGGCATATCTCTTTTATAGTCAGTTCATGTTTTTTTTTATCTTAAAAACAGATTATTTACTACTTCGTGGCATTATGTTATGCAACAATGGATGTACTGTTTGAGTTCATCGTGACTCATTACTTCAATGACATTATGAATATTAATATTGATATCTGGGGCAAAGTTAGATGCCATTTCGATAATCTATCACAAGGCTTTTATGCACACTTACTGTTTGTTATCAAAAGGATGGTTCAATATAAATAGCATTTTCTTTTTATATTTATAAACTTAGTGCATAACGATGGGTCAATTATCATTCATCAATGCAGCACAAAGTTACCACACCTAGACATAATTACAATCCAACCCCAATGATGGTCTCCAAGATAAAATCACTGGATTTATCTCATGGATGTTCTAGCAGCAGATGACTTTCAATAAGTGCTTTTAGTGCCCTTTTGATTTTTTTTAATGTGGCTAGTCGTCTAAAATAGGAATGGTTCTTTGGTCTATAATCTAAAGTAAAGGAACTACGGCACACTTTTGTCTGATAATGAAGTGAAGATAAAACAGTTACGCTTCATACAACATTTTATAATATCTCCTCCATTGTTACCAATGTTTAGTACTATTTTTGTATCAAGATTAGTCATATGGTCATATGGTACTTGGTCATAGCCTCTGACTTCGTGACCTTGAATTAGGTTTAAGAAAAATGTCACCACAGTCATGCTTTGTGATTGCCCAGTGATATGCTTTCGATAAGTTCACATATACTCATGGTAATAATGGTTGACACCCACTAATAGTATAAGGAATGAAATGTTATATAAACAACGTAAGGTGCCAGTTTCGATTATGTTTTGGGTAAAACATGTAACTGCTAGATGTATTTTTGTGAATAGTGTCCTTGAGCATTTACTATTTCTCCCCTTGTACTTTAAACTTCCAAAGCAAGAGGAATAAACGAAAATTGAAATTTATCCAAAAGAATTAATTTCTTGTCTTGAGATCTTGGCCATTGGTATTTTGATACAATGTTTAAGTGTTCTCAATTTGGTTCTAATAAATAATGAAAGATTGCATTTGAAAAAAAACATTCTACTGAAACCAAATATACACAAAATCCTTCATGGAGTCTCATTCACACACAGTACATACATGGTAAGTATTGTGTAGTTTACACCATGTGTTTGTGTCATTTGATTTAGAAAATACCATAATATCGAACAATATTATTGGTCATGCATTTATTTGGTAAAATCAATTTTCTGTTTTGTTTTCACCATGAGTATATTTATTCATTTTGACGATGCTTATCAAAATCATCTCATGTTAAATGCACATCTGGACCACTATTAACAAAACACTAAGGTTACCTTAGAGCAATGTTAAAGAATGGGAGATATGATGAACCCTAGTAAAGGTTGATTTGTAAAAGGAAGCCCTGGATATGATCTGATCTGTTGTGAATTACCCTTACATTTAATCTGCTTATTGTTTCTGCATTAATAGGAAAAAACACGGGGGGGGGGGGGGGGGGGGGGGGGGGGGGGGGTTCTTGTGTTCTCAGAACACTCTTGCTGGTATTTGACTTATTGAAATGTTTCAAAGCTGGTCAATAATTATTCAAGAATTATTTGTACTTTTTCGCGTCTGAAATGTTAACAGTACACATATGCATGTTTATAAATGGTAATTACTAGTCCTATAAATCAACATGTCTGCAGTAATATGTCTCTTATACAACATCTTGAGTCATGCTAGTCATACAGCCTCTCTGTTGATAGTGTCATATTTTTTATATTATTTTACCAAAAATTGAAATTAATAGTCAATAATCATTCGATCGAATACCGAAATGATAACTTCAATTGTATCAATATTGTTTCTCGAATATTTTATTGCTATAAATTATATCAAGTCCAGATATCTGTTCACGTTTTACTTACATTCAAATTCCCAGAAATATGCAGTCAATGATAGAAAACTGTTAATGTTTCCTCAGTCAGATGGTATGGCCATTCTTCAGAATAAATAAGTAAATAAACAAATACATTTCCTGCATAGAGTAAATTTAGTGCTACTTGATGTTAACTTAATAATAATAATAACATTACTTATCACAAGTTTGCAGTTAGACATTTTGTTTCTGGCTTTTTAAGTGCCTCCAGGGACACGTGAGTGTACTTTTGTTTTTATTGTATGTAAAAAGAGTTGCTTCATAGGCATTTGTTAGCCTAATAATAATAATAATAATAACACTTTATTGTCCGCAATACAAAGTACATAGGAAATTTGGTTTGTGCCACAGTGCAGCGCCAGTTCAAGCATTGTTCTATCCTTATAATGCTGAGCGCCAAGCAAGGAAGCAACAACTCCAATCTTTTAACGTCTTTTGGTATTACGCGGCCGGGAATCGAACCCCGACCTACCGGGTGATGAGCAGACGCTCTACCAACTGAGCTACATCCCAACCAACTGAGCTACATCTCCATAATCGTTATGGAGTAAACGTTTAGTTGAGTGTTATGATACTGCTATTACGATGCTATCATTTTTTTTTATTTCTGACGTCATGTACGAATACATTCCAATTCCCCACAAATATATATAAATCGATGAACTGAGTGCAACAAGTGAATGTACATGTGCTCGATATCCTATTGATGTCCTAAATTATTGATATCCATCAATCAGTAACTACATATTAGTGCTCGAGAGTGAGCAGCCCTTAAGAGTCTTGAGATGCTCTCTGCCATCAATACCTTGAGAGTAATGCCATTGATATGTGGTCACAAACATACTAACATTCTCAATAATAGTTTGCTGATATTACTTTTTGGGGACCAATGATTTATTTCTTATATAAATATCCACTGCAGTAACGTTGCTGTGAAGGTTATACTAGGGGTTATTTTAGTTACCGTGATCTATGATCCATCTATGATATATATATGTATATGGACAACAAAACAAATCAACTACCATGACTAAACATACCATTGATATTTAGGTTTTTATAAGCGAATCATAATGTAAGATAGTTATTGACGCCATACATTATGTTTATAACTGGAAGTTATAGTGTTCAACGATCTGTGTTCAAATCAAGAGAAATATACTTCCACAACCTTATCCATGATTGATTGGCACATGGGCGCTCCATGCATTGTACAGGCTATGCGCATACATAAAATGAACTGAATGATCAATAATATCGAAGACATGGCAGTCAAAACTTATTAATCCATGCATTATTAATGTAAGACCACACTTATCACTGTTTTCCGCTTCTGATATATCGGCATTATTATTTATTCATGTATTAATCATATAATGTTATTATCTAAATATGTTGACAGCATAGCTTATATCAATAATATTTGGTCTGACTTTCAAATGATAAATGACTGAAGCACAACCGCGATTTAATTTGTAAAAAGTAAGCTTTCAAGGAACAAAAAGGAAATCATTAAGTCAAACATATTTTGACTGCATAATATAGTTGTTGTCTGAACAGAACTGCATGGAAACAGTTGCTTTATCCAAGAGTATACGGATAATCGGTCTATTTAAGGTTTGGTTATGTTCAAGATCTTAGAATAAATATACATTATATTCTTATTAGTCAGGAATCATATTGCCATTGTGTTTATATATTCGTCTGCTTGTTATATAATAATAGTAGTATATTTATAATGCGCGATGCATGCTCAAGGCGCTACACAATTATTACCCTGAAGGAATTGTACTTTCGGTGCCGCCTATGAAGCGCACCGCGCGGTCCATACATTCCCATGTCCAGGTACCCATTTGTACATATTGGTGGACTGTGTGCAATGTGGATGAAGTGCCTTGCCCAAGGACACAACACAGTATAAGACCCAGGTCACAAATGTTTGGTGTCTCCACCGGGATTCGAACCCGGGCCGTTGGCGTGAGAGGCAGACATGCTATCCACTAAATTACATTTTCAGCAGTTTTAAATACATGTACATGATCTACAACAACAATTACACACGTTCTACTCTATGTTTGCCTATACGAGTCTCGATTAGGAATGTTTTTTGGTAAACCACAAAAGGGGTGAGTATTTATGCTGATAGAGTATTACTAGGCTCAACTGTCCAATGTCGTATTCAATTGCATCCTTATGCAATATAAGACCCTCTACTTTTGTCAGCTTGCTGCTGTCATCCTATACTGCTTAGAACATAGATTTCAGATGCAGTTAAAGTGTCAAAGATACATAAAATTGTCAGTTGCAATTTCGGTTATACATGAGGCAAAAATACCTCTATACATTGGCATAAAATTAGCTAAAAAATATGTTTGTTCAATGAGAGCGAATATTCATTTTACTTTCAAAATAAGATTTTTTCGTCAACAACCTACATAAGGAATACAAGTTTAACAAGTTGTCCTTCAAACAAGTATTGTAGAATGTTTGTCTCTATCACATTTACATGCTTCTGCCTGCTACAGCACACTCCTCACATTTAAAACAGAAACCTCGTATGTCAAAACCTGGTATTTCAAGCGTATTCATTTGCGTCTACATCGAACTTAAATGTGTCAGAAATCTCTGCATTGCATTCATTATAATGTTTTTTATTTAACGCCAGAATTGTGTATTGGCTGTATTTTGTGTATATTGACATAAGCACAGAGTTCATAAATTGGCAGGTTAAAGATCTCACGGTTTGATAGATAACAACTAGGGATTGTAGTAATGACCTTTATCTCCACAGATCGCCATGGATTGGTGATAAACTGTTATCATCTCGCTGATTGTTTGTCAGCCAGTGACGTTTATTTACCCTCTGGTGCGAAAACTGACCATATTTTTTTATTGCAAAATGGGACAGTCCATATTTTGAGGCGGTGTGGTCACGCGAGGTTAGAAAAGGTTTGACGTTGAGACACAGGTCTAGTAAGAACAAATTCAGAAATTGCAAGGTCGATAGGTGTATATTGATTCAGGACTGAGTCTAGCCTACGAATTTAATTGTCTGTATCAATATCATGTTGACTATCAAATACACAATGCCTATTTCAGGGTTAGGTTTAATATTGAAAATCTAGCTTCAGAGTCAAGTCAGTACAAGAAGTAATATATACCTCAGGAAGAAACATATTATAAGTTGTATGCTTCCCACGAGGGAAATACGGTCTCATGGACCATCTTTGTACCAGTGTCCCCCGAGCCTTCAGGCGAGGGATGACACTGGTACAGAGATGGTACATGAGACTGTATTACCTGAGGGAGAAGTATACTACGTATTTATCTTTACATCATGTCAATAAAGTTAGTATTATTTTATTTATTGCGTTTTGACTGCCGATGACTGATCAGCTGATATCCCTTGAATGAATCTAAACCTAAACAAAATGGCGTCACATGTCTCGACTGAAATGTTCGAAGTCGTATAACGTATTACTCCAAGCTTTTAAATGCCTTAAAACGAGTTATTCTTTGTTGTATGTAACGACCGTTAGCCAATCTAGTTAATTATAGTACAAATAACGACCAAATGGATCTTCCTCAGGATCAGGTCACGAAAATATTACAATCTTCTGTAGATGAATATCACAAAAAGTACAAGTTTAGCTTCTATCGAGATCAAGTCTAACTGAGGGAGAAACTCGCCTGCATCAGCATAAAATTTAGTTAATGAATCAAAATATTCTTCTTCAGGGTAACTTCTGACAAAGGAATCAAATGTCGATTTAGCAGTATGTAAGAAGGAAAGTCGTTATCATCTAGGTCAATGGATGAAAGATTTATATTGATATGACAAGTAAAACATGTTTTCAACCTTCCCGAATAAGCTGGATTCGATTGTCGACAGAGTACACATTTACAAGATGACTTACAGTTATAATGTAGGTATTAAATATAATAAAAGGCGTCAGGAAAGGTCAATGACGAATTATGATGGATTGAAAAAACATTGCTTTCATGATGTTTGTGATCAAAGTAAAGATAGAAAAGTTATTTATATATAATAAAGGCGAAATTAATTTGCAGGGAGTAATCTTTATATAATAAGTTAGAAGCCGCGTGTATTAGGAAATGAAATATGAATGTGCCGGTTTCGCTTCAATTAGAAATCTAATTGATGTTACCATTTGTTTTTTTCAGAAGATTATATTATTAACTACATCAATAATTTAATTACTAATATTACTAACATTATTAACTTTGTATCGAAACATAAATCAAAGGTCTGAAGATATTAAGTAACACATTTTATTTATTTCAAATTTTTGGGTTTTAGAGGCATTGGTTTTGGATTGTAGTCAGGAGGATATAATGTCAGTGCCCGAATTATTTAGATTTCGACAGGAACCATTAAGATATGCTCATCACAGCATGATATGCTCATCACATAAAGATATACCCATCACATCAAGATAACCCATCACATCAATATATAACCATCACATCAAGATATGCCCATCTGATCTGATCATGCTTAATTCAGTAATTTCACTTAATAAAGGACATTGCTGGAGTATTGGGTCTCTTAGTGTACAGATGAAGTTTGTGCAACATAGATGAACGACCAGTTTTCCGATGGGCGAACGAAGTGAGCAAAGGTTGGCAACAACTTTCTCTCGACTCAAATCGAGGTGAGGTGAGGTGAGTTGGGGTTTAACGCCGCTTTCAAGAGTATTTCACTTATATCGCGGCTGCTAGTATTATGGCAGGGAGAAAGCCCGCAACGTCATGTGGCTATGCATTGCGGTGAAACCTGCGAGCAACGGCTGGAACTAGCGAACCATGGGTAGTACTGCACTGAAATTCAATGTAGCATTGCACCCAAACCTTACTGCGTGTAGAACAGTTCTCTACTGCAGACAAAGTTGCCGTGCCCCTGGCGGGATTCGAACCCCGGACCTCTTGATCCGAGACTCAAATCGAGATAATTTTTTATCATCGAAATTAATTGTCCCAAAAAGTCAAGCTCTACACTCTTTTAAACACAGTGTCGTGCTCTCTTAATCCCAACCCAATATTTTACATTTACACACGTAAAATATATACAATTACTTACTTTAAACGCTCAGAGCGGCTTCTCGGGCCATTCTTCACCTTCATTCTCACTCACAAACTTCCACTATACAGAGTGAATGAAAAGGGATACTTTCAAATTAAGAAGAATTATAATTTTACCCCGTTTTGCAGTTTTAAATCAATATTTATGGAATGTTTTGTCGTAATCTTTTATTTTTTAGTAGTTTAAAAGACATATGTCAAAATATTGAAGAACCCTTGAAATAACTCTGTAATTAGCAGTACAAGTTTTCGATAGATCCAGATTGTGCGTCTGTTGGGAGTAATTTCCGAGTTTTTGAACATTTTTCAATATTTTCATTGATGTGTGATGTATTGATGTTAGATTTTCCGACTCGATTGACTTTTTATTCTTTTATTAATACCATTGTTTTTAGTACTCAGCTGTCAGTCAGTCAGTGTTCGTCATGCACATTAGAAATTGTAATAACTGTAAAGAAATATGATAATAATTGTATTGTATTATGAATGTGCAATATAATATTTGTTTTATGATGAAGAGATATATATTTTTTATTTTGCTCTATAAACTTTTTAAAGTGAAAAAGTTGTGCCGTACAAACAGCATTTGGAGTTAACATCATTCCATAGCGTAAAAGTAGCTAGTACAGTGGCATCATGAACAACTATTTTATGACGTCACAGATGAAATAATACATGCAAACACGCTAAACAATGGCAAACGTGGCATGTTATCTTTTAACCGTATGTGCAATGTTATAAATTACCTGCCTATATTTTTCTCTATCTCATGGTGATATTTCATTCGCCCATTTACAAGATATCTTATAGGTATTACTTGTGACAAATCATGGACGTCATTGATTGATTTAAAACCAAACTCATATCTTAACTATAAAAATCATATAAAGAGGGCACATATGTTGTTATTAAAGTGTCAATACTTAAGTATTTATTTCACTTATCTAGCTTTTAAGTAAATCAGCAAAGAAGTTCATATTTGGTAACGTTCTTGTTTTTTTTTGTGAGGAATTAAACAATTGTAAGGAAAGATTGAAGTCAAAGATAATTTAGACATATCATAATTTGTTCACATGTCCATATTCAACTGATTATATGGATAACATTATAACATTAGAAAATTGCTTAGAGTGAAATACAAACATCGGTTACAAAATATGAGAACTATAGAAAAACTATAGAAAAATATCTGATAATAGGCACAATTTGAATATTTTTTCAGCAATTGGTACGACAAATTTAAATCTCATTATATGACTAGTTAAAAATACAGGAATGCGTCAACAAGAATTGAAAATGAAAAACTGTGTTCTAAACTGGCAAGGAAATGCTAGATTTGTTATTTTGTTCTGTAAATAGCGGGACAAATTAGGATTACAATTAGAAAAATAGAGCCATTGGCTCTGTAGCTCATTAGGTTTTCATAATGATAAAATATAAATTTATACATATGAAATATGATAAAAGTTTAGGGCTTACAAAATAAATATTACAAACAATGTTTGTTAAATCCTCTATTCTTAATTTTCAAGCCTCAACTTCTTTCTCAAGAACCATTTCTCAAAGTTTCACAGATGAAAATATTTTTGGGCTTGTGACCCCTGTGACCCCATTTGAGGTCACCGGGTCATGAAATCTACAATTTAGAATCCCCATTAGCCAAGGAGTCTGCACACAAAATTTCAGCTCCCTAGACTAAGTGCTTCTGGAGAAGAAGTCGAAAATGCAAAAAGTTTACAGACGGACGGACGGACGGATGGACGGACGGACGCCGGACACCATGCCATGCCATAAGCCCATCGGGCCTTTCAGGCCAGATGAGCTAATTACAAAATAAAAAATACAGAATTAGAAAATACACATCTTATCAATCACAATCTAACATATTGTAAATTGACCCTGGACTTTTCTAGTAGTGTACACATTGTGTATTATTGGAAAGAGATGAGTGGAAATATCCATGACAAGGTTATTGGTTTTTTTTCAGTCAGACAAACAAGTTGGAAGGATAGAAGGATGGAGAGAAAGACGGACGGAAGGAATCGTTGGTGTACTTTATACATTCTATATGCATCCATAAACATGTTTTGTTACTTTCACTATCGACAATGCTGATTTTCCTCCTGTGGACCACAACATTGAATGCTTCGCTGCAGAAACTGTAAAAGCTGTACATAGAAAGGAACACACTTAGTTGCTAGAAGAGCAACAGTTTGTGTGCAAATACTGGATTGAATGCCTGAGAAAGGTTGTAAAAGCTGGTATGTATGAAACAGGCAGAGAGAAATCATTGATGGATATTTGTTATGTAGTTCAAGCTTCTGCTTCTGGGGACAGGTTATTGATCAGACACATTTCCAGCATGGCAGATGTATTTTCATTAAGTGTCACTTCAAACATGAATGATGGCTGTCACTCCGACGCTACAACTTTTTAGTGTTTTTATTGCATAAACGATCTATTAATTTAACTCCAGTCTCAAGAAGATTACCACTCTTTATGACAAAAACTAGAACGTTTACCACAGTCTCTTACAGCTGACAGGATTTAAAGATTCCTTCATTTCTCTTGTCAACCAATATTCCTCTTAAAGTGCCATTTTCTTCTGCTGAATTAGAATAGTTAAACCCAAGGGCCGGGCGATTCCCCCTTCCCAACCCAAGGCGTGTACTGGAATGAATTGAGTGTCAAAATGTTTAGCTAATTGCCACCAGCACATTGATAGGCTACCAAAAGAAGTGAGCATCGCTCCTCGGGGGATGCAGGAATAACCTTCGTCTCTGTATACAACTCGAATTTATAGTTTAACTTGATCTCACAAAATCATCTTCTGGCCAATTATATAATCAATAATTATAACTGATCATCGACATTGAAAGTCAATAAGTGTAGATTGAATAGTTGATTCAATAAGTAAATGAATGAAAGAAAGAGTAACTACTTATTGAAAGTCTTTTGGTGTTGTGGGTGTTTTTGTAAGCACAATCTTTTAATGAGCTTCACTAATACAATTGCTCTATTACCTTAATATCTAGGACATCTGCTCCGCCACTAACACCTTTATTCACAAGTTTTAACAATGAACCAAATTATTAAGTATATTTGAGGAGACAAATGCTTATCTTAGATCTTATATCACATGTGAAATTCGGTAAAAGTCATAGTAAAAATAAAAACGGATTTTATTTCTAAATCCCATGATCCTTGATATTCATAACAGCATTCAGAGTTAATGAACAAAGTACAAAGACTTATCTTAGGATTTGCCAATGGGAGTGGGTTCCTGTTGAACTTAAGGATTAACCAAGTCGCCTTAATACATCATAATACTCCTCGTTGAAAAACGTCCTAACTCAAATGACAGCAAGAGCTGCTTAGGTAGTAATTCAAGTAGTTCAAGGGGTTTATTAGTTAGATCAAATGATTGATACATTGATTCATAATTTTTTCAAATTTAAACTAAATGTACAATGTACGCAATTTGATTTTCTTGTTGAACAAAGGGAAATGAAGATGATCTACATGAACAATGAATGATATATAGACTTCAAATGCAATAAAGGAAGCATTAATCATAACTATTTCATAGCATTGATAATGAAACATTCGTATGACATAAGGGAAGCTTAAGATGCTTGATATTGAAAGGTCGAAGAAATATATATATATATATTTATATTCCTATTAAGAATCCAATTTCAAAATGTCTACAAGAAATTTACAAATTGTGAAAATTACCCAGATTGTAACAGATTACATTCAGCGCACAATTTATGACCATTTAGATCATGCACTTATTTTGACATGCCAGAATGATCTGCTAAAATCACTTTTATTTTTTAGCTCATCTGACCTGAAAGTCGAAGAAGTATGTGGTGTAATTTGCCAAGAATGATGTGAGTATAAACACTTTTATTGCAAAAGGAACTGAATATTGTTAACTTGAATGTTAAGGTAGTTAATAGGGTTAATGCAGCCGATTTGAGGTCATTTGAAAACGTGAGGATATAATTATTGGAAGTTTATATCAGTCCTGTGACAGGATTAGAAAAGAAGCATTGACACCAGTCATGTAATTTCCATATGTTAGTTTCATTTCATGTCCTAAAGGCACGATTAAACTCTTTAGTAATTTCCGTTTCAGGAGAATACATAACTGACGATCTAAAAAACGTGACGGATAAATAGAGAACATGTTATATTGTAATAGTTAAACTAGTCAAGTTTGTAGTTGTTTGTTTCCACCCAAATTGATTCATGTCCATCCTGAAGGTAGTTATCACTGTTCTCGTCAAGAAGAGTGGCAAATATGACTGTAGTGATAATAAGTCAATTCCTGTATTTACAACCTTTTTTAAAACATGACAGTACATCGCGTGGATAAATACTTCAGACTTGGTATCAGTGCCCAACTTTTGTTATTTGATAAAGTTTATGAATTTAAGACCAAGTGATCTTTGGATCTTGCTATCATTTGTATGAATGTTGTGGCCATACGATAGTCAACTCTATAGTTAAAGTTGTATAACAATTCTGATGTTAATAATCTGCTAAAATGAATTTATTAGTTGATATATTGAAAGTATGTTAAACTAAGAGATTGACCTTTCATTATTAAATTGATGATCTGTTCCTGAGCAGAGCCTCCGTCTGACTGTGTAATACTTCTCTGAAGATTAGAGACGCCAAGAGCACTCAATTACAATACGATTATGTCGAATCAAATGGTTTTCATGCAGGTGAATATGGCTATGCTTGATTCGTTTTGGCGGCGTATACACCGGTCACATGTCCGGCGTACGCCGTTCCTCTACTCGGCTCAGTTGAAACAAGTGTATCGGCGTACAGACAGGAAGACGTCATCATCCCTCAAACTAGCTTAAAAAAACATTTCATTTATATTATATAACTATTTTTTTTAAATTATTTCAAAACATTGATTAATATTTTATTAGCGTGTAATGCAATGTTTTAAATAAGCAGTGACATTTAAAAATAAATCAGTCGACTATTTAATTGTACAACGCAACTTCATAAACAAAAGGGTTATTGAATGTCGCAAGGGTAACATTTGTCCGCCATTACACGCCGCCTTCGCCGGTCATTTCCAACCGGCGCATTCGGAGTACGCCTAAGGCGTACGCCGGGTTCCAATCAAGTGATTTGCCGGTTGCGACGCTTCCGGCGGCGTACGCCGGGTAGTGCGCCGGGTCCCGAATCAAGCATAGCCTATGAATGCTTAGTTATATTGAAAAACTAAACGATACATGTAGATCTCTGAAGGTTAGAGACGCCAAGAGCACTCAATTAATATACGATTATGTCGAATCAAATGGTTGATCATGAAGTTGAAAATGAATGCTCAGTTATATTGAAAAAGTAAACGGTACGTGTAGATCCATGGGCTTCTGAGCTCATTGTATTTGTATCGTTTAATGTTATAGATTAGAATAAGAAGTTCATTAAAACAAAAATCACCAATACTTCCCATACTATCAACATGCCTTTACACTAACATTTGAATAAAGTTCCTCTAAACATCACACTTCCTGCATCGATATTGAAGAATTGCTCAAGGTAACAAGGTAATGAGGGGGCATATTCCTTAAACATGTACATATATAAATATACTTAAAAATAAACGATTCACAATTCATTTCAAGATTCATATTTATTTAAGTGAGAACTAATTCAGGAAGAGCATTGAGCATTGGTAACGTTATAGTGCACGTGCTCGAGTGGCCTAACCAGCCCAAGAAAAAACCAAACTACTTCCATGACCCACCAGATCACCTGCATCAACACTAGAACGCCTGTTGGATTGGGAGAAGTCTGTTCCGAGGTTGTGTCGGGCAGGGTTAGCATACCAGGTTCTTCTTTCGGTCACCTCTGGTAGGCATGCACAGCAAGTGAATGATCTTGGTCATGCTGAACGGATGCACATGCAACAGAATATTCACCTTTTCATTTGTTTGCTGTATTCTACTTTGATCCACATGCGCATGACGTAAAATTTTGTCTGTTGCGTTTCCGTTTCTTTTTGATGGGTGTAATTTTTGAGAGAGTTATACATTGTGATTTCCTTTGAGACAGAGGATACCACTGTCTATATGAATTGATTAATTTTATCTAAATATATGGACAACATTTTGTAACATGGTTTTCTGTGTCAAGTCGACTTCTCTTCGTGATGATTCAATCAGATTGTTTTATAAATCCGATTAATTATAATAAATATGTCTATGTTAGAAGCTTCCAATAATGTCATTTAATTCACACTTTACCTAGCAAACACTAACAAACATGTTTTGACTCAAATATGGTACATCTGTTTCAATTACACATCCGCATTGTGTGAATTATTGAAACGTGATGTTGCACTTTAACCGGCTGTGAAAAGCAAATCTCAATAATTTTACTTGTAACGTAAACATCCATCCAAAGTGAACGGGAAGTTGATAACATAGAGGTACACAACTACGTTTAAAGCATCGTTTGAAAGTTTACAGACGTCTTCATTCAGGCGTATCAGAGGGTTATTGACGATATCTGGACTAGTAATTAAACCGTAAGTGTCTACGTGTCTACATTAAATATTCAACCCTCATATCATTGCTCTTGCTAAAATGCATAACATTGTATCAAACTTATGATTGAATGATTAGAAATATATTGGCAATTTAAGAAAATTCGTAATTTGTCAATATTAAGCGGTATAAAATGGCGATTCGTTATTGTAGAAAATTCATTGCATTTTTAAGTTGTGCACCAATGTTTTGTTGGAATAATAGTACCATTGTTGCTAAATTCCCGCTATTGTTTCCTAGATGTTGATTTTGCAAGTAGCACGTTATTGTGTTTCATAAAACACGTTGTCCATTGTGTTTTCCCTTCATAAAAGATTCAATGATCTTAATTGGAAATGCAAAAGATCGCTCTCACTGTAAACAATTAGTGAACAAAATATTCCCAGTGGAGATGTTATTGTGGTAGAGAATTGTAGTTATAGAGGTGATCTAATCAAACAAATTCGAAAACGTTTACAAATAGATAATTCTTTTTATTAATTTCACAACATATTGAATTGTAGGTTGAAAGTTAGTAACCATGTATATCAATGTAGAACAATTTATATCCATGTACATTGATTTTTCATCATTTCATGGCTGGCATAATATTGAACGTATTACATGTATTAATGAAAGGATCGTTTACCTATTATTCAAATTCAACGTGACGACTTCAAAAAATATATAATATTCATATTATATATTTTGGTTGTGGTATTTCAACAAAAAGGTTGAAATAAGCAATTTAAAATTGAAGAAAGTCAATTGTCACAAAAAACACCAAAGCTGGTCTTAACAAGTATACTGGTGGAAAGTCAATTGTCACAAAAAACACCAAAGCTGGTCTTAACAAGTATACTGGTGGAATAATACTATCAGGACCTGACATATAGTTATTTAAATCAACTAGACAGACTAACTGTCTTCATTAAGGGCAAAACGGTGTTACATTATATCTGAAAATAAGTGGCACTATATAAACAAACTATATATATATATTCATTTCAATGGTGAGACGGGAGTGTGCACAACCAGGACATGTAATTATTTTAGTGTCTTGACGTGTATTGTAGTAACTTCAAAGACATATTCAAACATCAGAGGATTCTAGAAATGACAGACTTTGCATGAAACATGTTGCAATATTCCTTAATTTTAAGAGGTGAATGTCAGCGACTTGATTTACTCTTCACGTAGGGATCTGGCGCCAAGAGAGATTGCCTTTATTGATAATGCAATCCCTTCAGAGTCTGACTACCTTATATGGCCTTGTATGGCATTGCGGTTGTCCTTCACATTTAACGTACTCTCTATAACCAAAACAAGATGTGTTTGTTAAACACGGATGCCCCCGGATATACCAAATTTATGGCCAAGGTTAAAACTTTCTTAATATTGTCCACCGCGGCAAGGTCAAGGTCACAAGGTCAAATATGATGACCTCATCTGAAAGGTCTCATCACAAGGTATGCACATGCCAAGTATGAAAGCCGTAACTCTGAGCAATCTGGAGTTATGGCCAAGGTTAAAGTTTACTGAAGATGTCCACTGCGGCAAGGTCAAGGTCAAATATGATGACATCATCTGAAAGGTCACATCACAAGGTATGCACATGCCAAGTATGAAAGCCCTAGCTCTGAGCAATCTAAAGTTATGGCCAAGGTTAAAGTTTTCTGAAAATGTCAATTGCGTCAAGGTCACAAGGTCAAATATGATGACCTCATCTGAAAGGTCGCATCACAAGGTATGCACATGCCAAGTATGAAAGCCCTAGCTCTGAGCAATCTAAAGTTATGGCCAAGGTTAAAGTTTTCTGAAAATGTTCATTGCGGCAAGGTCAAGATCTCAAGGTCAAATATTGGTCAAAGTTATGACCAAGATAAACGTTTTCTAAATATTGTCCACTGCGGCAAGGTCAGGTCACATAGTCAAATATTATGACCTCATCTGAAGGTCTCATCACAAGGCATGCACATGCCAAGTATGAAAGCCGTAACTCTTAACAATCAAAAGTTATGGCCAAGGTTAAAGTTTTCTGAAAATATTCAATGCGGCAAGGTCAAGGTCACAAGGTCAAATATGATGACCTCATCTGAAAGGTCTCCTCACAAGGTATGCACATGCCAAGTATGAAAGCCGTAACTCTTAACAATCAAAAGTTATGGCTACGGTTAAAGTTAACTGAAGATGTCCACTGAGGCAAGGTCAAGGTCAATTATGATGACCTCATCTGAAGGTCTCATCACAAGGCATGCACATGCCAAGTATGAAAGCCGTAACTCTTAACAATCAAAAGTTATGGTCAAGGTTAAAGTTTTCTGAAAATATTCAATGCGGCAAGGTCAAGGTCACAAGGTCAAATATGATGACCTCATCTGAAAGGTCTCATCACAAGGTATGCGCATGCCAAGTATGAAAGCCCTAGCTCTGAGCAATCTAAAGTTATTGCCAAGGTTAAAGTTTTCCGAAAATGTCAATTGCGTCAAGGTCACAATGTCAAATATGATGACCTCATCTGAAAGATCTCATCACAAGGTATGCACATGCCAAGTATGAAAGCCCTAGCTCTGAGCAATCCAAAGTTATGGACAAGGATACATTTTTGTGGACAAACACACGGACGGTCAGACGGACAGGTGAAAAACAATATACCCCCGGAATCTCCGATTTGGGGGCATAAAAATCTACAAAACTGAAATGTTATGTACAGACTCCTTAGCCAATGGGGATTCTGAATTTTAGATTTGGTGAACATGTGACCCCAAATATGGGTTACAGAGGCCATGAACTAAAAAGCTATTTCCATCTTCTCCGGTACAAAAAGTTCTAGATGGATGAAATGTTGTGTGCAGACTCCTTGCCCAATGGGGATTCTAAATTTTAGATTTGGTTACCCTCTGACGTCAATTATAGGTCATGACCTAAAAAGATATTTGCATCTTCTCCTGTACAAAACAACTATAGAAAGCTTAAATGTTGTTTGCAGACCCCTTGGCAATAGGGATTCTAAATTTATGATTTGGTTACCTTGTGACCCCGATTTTAGGTTACAGGGTACATGACCTAAAAAGCTATTTTCATCTGCTCCTCAAGTTCGAAATGCTCTAGAAAGCTGAATGTTGGAAATTCTCAATTGAAAATTTGGTGTAGATTTTAGCATGGGAAGCTGCGACCGTCTATCAAAATGAACAATGTCACTTGTCACAATGGTGCCCATCATTCTAATTCAAAGATGTCAATCAATGAATAGATAGTACGATATCGTTGAGTGTGTAACCCTAAGCATCAAATAGGAATTTCTCCTCAATAAATACATGTCAGCCCATGACCTTGTCCAAATAACGTGACCTTTGCCTTGAAGATGTTTTTCAATTTGTTTAGTCAAGTAATATGATATGTTGAAATGTCAAAATTGATGGCTTTTATTTTGAGTTTTGGCAGTGATCAAGACATCATCATTTTACTTAGATGACATGATGTCATTTCTAAAACCAACAAGCAAAAAAGTGAGCGTGGCTCACTAATACCCCCGACTGTTTAAGTTTGACATTTTTATTTTACTTAAAGAGAGAGGTGTCTGCACACCTAAGGATTGATAAGCTTTGAAATGTAATTGCTAAGATTAAACTGTTTGTGAAAATGGTAGGACAAGTCTCGATCTTCATGTGAAAAAGGTGGTTTAAGTCAAAATAGGAATAAAAGTAACTTGAAAAGGTATTGGTAATATAATACACTACTGCTATTAAAACTGATTTCAACTTTATTTTGGAAATTAATCCATCATAATGATTCATTCGAGTGACTTTAAACAACAGGTACATGGAAGCACACCCCTGAAGGCACAGTGAGAGATATACAGCAGTTAATGGCTGAAAGGAAAGAAAATTTAACTTTTCCCAAAATATAACCAGTGGAAATATAAAAAGTAAAATCAACGAGAACACAGAAGTAGCTTTTGATGAAAGTTACATGAAAAAGAAAATGATGAAGTCAACAAATCACAATACAGAAGTAGCTTCAGTCATTCTAGCTATGATAAAGTAAAAGAATATAAAAAATCGCCAAAAATTCAAAAATTCACCAAATCGTGTTACATTTTGCAATGCACCTCTCCTAGTGGTGAAGGAGACATGTGCCAAATTTGAAAAGGATGAGATGAATAGTTTTTCTGAAATCGATCGGACAAAAAATGCTCCGAATTTGACAAAGTTAAAAAATAAAAAAAATTCGCCAAAAATTCACCTTTTCGGTTTAAACTTCGCACTGCACCTTTCCTAGTGGTGAAGAAGACATGTACCAAATTTGAAAAGGATGAGATGAATAGTTTTTTTGTAATAGATCGGACAAAAAATGCTCAGAATTTGACTAAGTTAAAAAATATAAAAAATCGCCAAAAATTAAAAAATTCACAAATTCGGTTTAAACTTCGCACTGCACCTCTCCTAGTAGTGAAGAAGACATGTACCAAATTTAAAAAGGATGAGACGAATAGTTTTTCTGTAATCGATCGGACAAAAATTGTCTTCGGACGGAAGGACGGACTGACGGAAGGACAGACGGACGGACGGACGGACGGACGGAATCGTTGGTATAACTATATACCCCCAACCGTTGGTCGGGGGTATAATTACAGTATTTGAAATGACGTCCACTACATAAAACATAATATCATCGACTAGCGACTTATCCTGCATCATAAAAGACACCATCAGAGGAATAGATACAGCCAGAAAATATTGAGTGGTCGGAAGGAAATGTGCGTAATTGACAATTGAGCAATACTACTTTATTGAAGTCTTGCTACTACTCAGACGTTCTTACAGGAACAGTAACGTGAGCTGGACAATGGTCACCATATTATCCGACTTGCTGACCACTGTAAACCTCCTCAATAACAAGACCAAAGAGTCCATGGAGACATGACAAACCGAAACTCAAACACAATACATATATTCATCTACCATGATTCTTTCCAGTGTACACATCATGGAGACACATAGGAAGACCATTTCAGGCTTTATATGCTGTCACAAAAAAATCACATTCCTAGAATAAAGATATGTTACGTGTATGTCAGGTCCTTCTCTGCAAGAAATGTGGTATTTTCAATTGATGAGGGGGGTATTGAAACACCAAAGTAAAAACGAGTTCCAAGAGTTCCAATTAAAGATGAAAGTATGTCTACAAATGACACAAATTATCAGAGGACTTATTGCTTGATCTGACCTTAAAGTAATTTCATTTCAAGATTGATCAATAGAACTCGCTCAGTCAGTGATCAGAAGACAACGTCAATACAAAATAATATTTGTTATTATTACATGCTTCAAGCTTTATATAATGAGCATATCTGTGAGAATGACAAATAATGGACAACGGTTCACTACACAAACATTAAGACAACATTTCAATGGTTCTAGGCATATTCCATCTTTGTGTAGCTGATAAGGCATGTAAGGTATGATACGCGTTTGGTATAATTACTTGGAATAATTGCATCTAAAAATGTCATTTTAGACAAGCCAAGGCGAATGACGATTCAATAAGCACTGACAATATATATACTGTGATCAATTGATCAACAAACGATATGGTGAAATCAAAACATAAGACATGAGCTATAATGAATTCAGTTGGAAGCTGTTTGCTAGCAGCAGATTGATAGCCTATCAAACAGAAAGAGTGTCGTTCCTCGGGGTGAAGCAAGAATAGGCTTAGTATTATCTATCTATACAACATCAATCTCTTCTACAGTTTTACTTTACAAAAATATCCCCTGGTCAAAAATTGACATTTAATTATCCTGACCAAACGAATTATCGACCATGGATATTGAAAGCCATCACGTCTTGATGAAATGAAATAAAAGAAAGGCCCAATACTTATGTGTAAACTGAATGGTTATTCTTGAAAAACATCATTAAATTCCCTTCTGTATTTTTCTATATAATGTCTTTATCAACTTTGAAACAGTAATTTTTACGTGCTATTTGTGTCTATGCTTAAAGGTACATCCATTGTGTTGTTGGTGGTCACATATTGCAAAAGTTATAAATGGTGTTACTTTATCGAGAAGTACCGATTGTTACCGAAAACAATCATTTTAATGATAGTCGACTTAGCATATTGACGATATGAAGGTAAAAGTAGTGATTTCTGATCGAAAACCGGACAATGCACAGCGTGTGGCGCGCGTCAATGAGTCAAACGTAATTTTGATATCTTATTTATAACAGACAAATTGACACATTTGGTGAGATTATGTTTAATGGGTCATTTAACTACTGTGCATGTCAATGGGACGTGCAGTTTCGGTTTCTACCCATGAATAATGATGTTACTCAATTTTAATTGGAAACTAGTAATTATGATATATTTGGTGATTGGGGATAAATATGCAAGCTGAGTGAATTTATTTGTATTGTAGACAGCACATGTGGTGAATTGGAGCGTATTAAAGCCAAATACAATTTTATGAAACACAATGGATGTACCTAATGAGAATTCGCTATTTGCTTATTTGTTTCATGACACAACTGACACTATGTTTCTCGAATATAATATAATAATCAACATCAGTTTGTATAAGATTTACGTAGGCAAAAGATCGATTCACAATATGTTACAGTGGTATCCAGAAAGGATTGTTTCATTCAGTCATACGATAATACTTTAACCCCACATTAATCAAAACAACATTTAGCAGAGATGAAAAGATCAAATACATCAACATGAACAACTAAGCGCAGTAGCATCACATAGCTACAATAATAATTCCTTTCATTCATCTAATTTTTAAAAAGCAAAGTTTTGGAATATATAGTTTTGAATAAATTTCAAACCAATATTTGTAAGTTAAACACATGACATCTTAAACAATATATTGTTCTGAGACTCAATATGGAGCCTTGATGTGATAATTCCTGCAGTAACTACTGACGCTACACTCATTGATTATTGTTGTTAAGGTGAAATCGGACTGAGTAATATCAAACATTATTACTTTAAAGCGTTATGAATGACTCTTTTAGGAACTTCAAGAAATTAAGATCATCGATCTTGCACAAACGACCTCAATTTTATGGGAATTAATAAATAAATGATTTCCTTTAAAGTTAAATCATGATACTAAGAGTATTGAATATGCAGTGATCACATGTCGTGTGAAAAAACGTAGAGAAAGTAAAGACTTGACAGGGTTAGTTGACATTTGAAGTTGACAAGAGCTTTAACAAGAAGTGTGTCCTCAATCCTGATTTGAACACGAGTCATAGCTGTAGTAGGGCATGTGCTACACGAGTTCTTTACTCTTGGAGGGAGTGGATTTTTTAACCTGAAATAATCCTCTTGAAATATAGACATTTAGATGTAAATGCCATGCAGTGAAATGTAAATAAAGTCAATTTCAACACGACTGATTAATCACGAGTACAGATTTGTAGACGTACTGGAACTTTAATATCTTCAGAGTATACTTGTGAAGAAAGTAAGGACATCACGAAAGACGATAATGTGACAGCGTTGTAACTAAATTGCTAACAATCTAAAATAGATTTCTT
Organism: Gibbula magus; assembly: GCA_936450465.1. Taxonomy (NCBI): domain Eukaryota; kingdom Metazoa; phylum Mollusca; class Gastropoda; order Trochida; family Trochidae; genus Gibbula; species Gibbula magus. The sequence goes on from OW388303.1 coordinate 44,253,512, forward strand.
GCTTTAAAATGTCATTGATTCACTGTTTGAATTCATTGTGGATCGTAAATGGCATTATGATTCTGTTTCAAGATAATGGTTATATATAATGATATTGATAAAACTGGTCCATAATGATCAAGAGTCATAGACACACATGGACATGATAACAATATTTCCTATGTAAATTCCCCAAGATAATATCACAGGATTTCCTCCATGGTCCTGATACAGATGCATATGGCTTCGGATGAGTGAAGTTAAACAGTTAAGCTTCAAACATTTATCATTGGAAAAAACCGCATTATCAGGATTGACTGATTTACATTTGATAAGAATGTACATAAGTAAACTAGGAGTTGAGTCTGATTTCCCACAGCACAGTGAAAGGAATCAAAATCAGAAGTATCTATACAATGACATAATATTGCCAAAATAATTAAGTGGCAGGAAAATGTCCAAATTATAACCTTTCTGAATAACAATATGTATATACATCTTTTGTAATTTGACATTTTGAGATGGCTAAATAATAAAATACTCCAGACAACTCGATTTCAATGCACGATACTAGAAACTTGAACAGTACAGTATATTCATACACACGTAAGTACAGGTTGGTCCTACATTAGAAAATTAATACAGTAATACGGTAATTAATACGTCTGTTGTACAATAGCATGATTGTTCCACACACCATGTTTCAATAACCTAGGCCTTACCGTTTGTTAAGTTATGATCCGGACACTATATGATGACTATTCCACATACCAAGTTTCATGGAGGTTGGGCTCACAATTTTTAGTTCTGGTCCGGAAACAAAACCTCTACACGCGAGGTCATTTCTATATATCCGGACAACTTCCTTGTGGCTGGGTATAATTAAGCGACTCTCGACCTTTTTAACTGCTTGACGTCTTACTGTTTCACGCCGTTTTCAAGAGTATTTCACTTATATCACGACTGCTAGTGGCATGCCAGGGAGAAAGCAGTGAAACCTGCGAGCATCGGCTGGAACTAGCGAACAATGGGTGGTACTACGCTGAAATTCATCGAAGCACCTTACTGCAGGTAGAACAGATCTCTACTGTAGACTGCCGTGCCCCTGGCGGGATTCGAACCCCCCCCCCCCCCCCCCTCGGACCTCTGAATCCGAAGCCAAACGTACAAACTCTTGCGCTATCCCGCCCCGTATCAGATGTCAGATTTGTCGGATTATGTGTTTTCAATGCCATTATTTGATAAATTGAAATTTGCTGACGAAAGAAGTCATATATGGATCTCTCATCATTTCATCGAAGATCTATTTCTGAGCAACTGATCGTGTCATAGCATGTTGCATGTCTGAGGTTGGTGCCAAGAGCACTCAATAACTGAATAATTCATGTCGCATCAACTGACTCATCATGCAGACGAAAATAGTTGCTCAGTTTTTTTGGGTCAACCCAAAAAACTGTTGTAGACATTTAAGCCTGAAGCGTTTGTAATTATCCATTTGATATATATCTGATACCTTTCTTTCAACATTTTGTAAAAAGCATACATATGATCAGGTAAATGTTGGAGTCATCTGAAGAACCACTTTGAACATCACAATGTAGACAGGGCAGTAAAACCCTTTGCGCAAAACTGGAAATGAATACATATTAACCTTGCAGCAAAAATGTATATACACCAAAATATACCAAAATACCAAAATACCAAAAGTCCGTGACCTTTGCCCCAAAAGCATGTTTAGTGTGTTAAGCGAATTACAGTGACATCTATTGAATAATATGAATATATATTGTTATTATTGAGGAAGGATCTTCAAAGATTGACTTACTAGTACTGATAAACAAGAAATAACGAAATGACAAATAAAGGCGTATCATCAGAATTTTGAAATATTTCTTGTTTACATGGTGGTGGTGTAAACACTAGTGAAAAATGTAGTAATCGATTCTGTTACGGTTGTGACAAAAATATAGACATTCATATGTTGATGGCATGATATCATAATAAACCAGTATAACATATAATCGACTAAGGACTTCTCCCTAAGGCATGATGAAAAACAATAGAGGTAAAGAGGAAGCCAGAAACGATTAAGTGTCAATAGGACAGATGTATGATCATCATTGAAGCAATGAAACTTTATTGGAGGCTTGCTGTAACCCAGACGTTCTCACAGCAGCAGTAGTGTGAGCTGGATAATGGTCACCTTATTATAATAATATAACTATATCATCTTATATAGCGCTTTGTCAAATTACTCTGTAATTTCTCAAGGTGCTTACATTATTACCCTGACGGAATTGTATTTTCGGAGCAGCTATAAGCGCTTCACGAAACAATCCGTTATGTCAGGTACCCAAGTGGGTGGTACAGTTGGGTGGACTGTGTGCAATGTGGATGAAGTGACTTGCCCAAGGACACAACACAGAAAGAAACTCGGGTCACATTTTAGGTGCTTCCCCGGGATTCGAACCCTTGCGGTGAGAGGTCACTTGACCTCCCCACTGAGCAAACCACAGAGATCATGAATTCATAACAAACCGAACCTCTAACACTAGTCCGGTTGCCAAACCCCTGATATTGGACAACCTTGCATTGCGGTATGTACAAAGTTTTTTTGCTGTTTCTATACCTCTGAGATGTGCTCTTCAAGAATCTGAATGATGCCACTCTGTCATCATTGGCCAATCCGCACAATATGCAAATTAAGGCTGCCGTTACTGAAAATCTTGTATCAATCAATATCTCAGTAACTATACAAGATATCAAATAAGTGTTGGTGTCTATCCCCATGTTTGGACGGGTAATGAATCAGATTAAGCCTTTTCAGTAAAGATCACAACAATATTGTATGCTGAATATGCAAATTAAATCTTGTATTCGTGAGGTGAGGTGAGTTGGTGTTTAACGCCGCTTTCAAGAGTATTTCACTTATAACGAGGCTGCTAGTATTACGGTAGGGAGAAAGCCCGCAACGCCATGTGGCTATGCATTGCGGTGAAACTAGCGAACCATGGGTGGTACTTCTCTGAAATTCAGTGTAGCATTGCATCCAAACCTTACTGAGTGTAGAACAGTTCTCTACTGCAGACAAAGTTGCCGTGCCCCTGGCGGGATTCGAACCCCGACTCCATGTTCACAGCCATGACCGATGCTCAACGTCTTACGAAGGAATGTGGACTGGACATTACTGTTTTGGCAAATGATTAGCAGCTCTACATAGATGTAGTCAATGTGAATTAGGTTTACCAAATGATATACTCGCAATTCATACCAAACCTTGGGGGCATGCACATGCTCATAAGTTCATGGCTCTGTTGGTGTGTTGATGACAGACAGCGAACTTGAGAATATCATGAAATCGTATGTTGGAGGTGTGGCAAACATGCTGTCAGGGAAGAAAGTTCCGCAGAACTTTAGAGCGCTTTTGGTTAATGATAAAAGATGCTAGCATCAGTTACAATTAACTTTTTAAGAAGCATGACAACTGGCCACTTGGTTCAGAACCTGACAAAACCTGTCTTCATCATGATGATCTTCATGGTGTTATCATCAATGTTGTCATTGGTCTAATTGCACCTGAAACAGTGAACGTACCTGACGCAGTTGAGATTGTGAATGGTTAACTTACATCATTTAAGAGCTGACCTGGCGATTCAATTCGTCCTTATCCAAGTTCAAATCAGCGGGCTGGCCAGAGGATCAATGCAAGTCAGAAATTTTCCCAGGTGGGAGATGCTCAAATATCTTCACATATTACAACCCGTACCTCGCTTAGTTGAAGTGAACAGAAGCAAAAGAGTGTGGCATCATTAGCTCTATTGTTCAGATATGGAGTGGCCAGTTTTTGTCAGGTTCAGACTAAGTGGCGAGTTGTGATGCTTCTTGTACACGTTCCAAGCATATCATGACTGTTGCATCCTTTTGGTGTGAACGCAACAGTTCTTTTGTCATTAACTGAAGGGCTCTAAGTTCTGAGGAAATTTCTTCCCCGACAGCATGTGTGCCACACCTCTAATATACGATTTCATGATATGCTCAAGTTCAGGGTCTGCCTTCAATAAATCAATAGACTTAATACAACTCATGAACACGTGCATACCCCCGAGATTTGGTATGAACTCCGAGAATATCATTTGGTAATCCTATTTCATTCGAAGTGGTAAAACAGAACGATTCACTTCACTTCACTTCACTTCACTTCATGTCTTTGATTATCTGTTCTATCATCTTGTCCTTCCTTGTGCGGTGAAAGGTATGGGCATTGACACCACACCTTTTTACAACTGTTAATAGCATTGCGAGAAAGTGTGTTGAGGAGTCGAATCTGTAATGAAAACTGTACATCGAAATTTTCAGATAAGCTGAACAAGACAAGTCTTCAGCATGGACATACCCTCTTAACAATGGATTTGCTTACAGTAATGGCGGCCTTAATTTGCATATTCAGCATAAAATATTGTTGTAATATTTACTGAAAAGGCTTAATCGGATTCATGATCCCTCTAAACATGGGGGTAGACACCAAAGTTAATTTGATATCATGCATAGTTACTGAGATATTGACGAAAATAAGATTTTCAGTAATGGCGGCCTTAATTTACATATTGTGCGGATTGGCCAATGATGACAGAGTCGCATCATTCAAATTCTTGAAGAGCACACCTCTGGGGTATAGAAAAAGCAAAAATAATTTGTACATACCGCAATGCACACTTATCGGTCCCTGCCACCCGACTACACGAGAAATATTCATCGACCAAAATCCCATTCAGTGTACACAGCATGTAGACACGTAGGAAGGAAATTTACGGTTGTAAATGTTGTCCCACAAGATCCCTTTCTCGGTATAAAGATAATTTACATGTATGCCAGCTCCTTCTCTGCTAGAACTACAATGTTTCCAATTGATTAGAGGGATATTTTTAAGCATTATATTTAAAACGAGTTCAAAGAGTTTAATGAAAGATGAAACCATGTCTACAGATGGCACAAATGAACAATTTTGTAACGAAGACTTGTTGATTGAATTGACCTAAGAGCACTTTCATATCGATATTAACCAAGAGAGCATGCCCAGGGAAAGTGATCAGTAGGCAACGTCGATCATAAGTCAATACAAAAATATCGCCGCTAATGGCTGCAATACTGCCGAAGTGGCGTTAAACAGTAACTCACTCACTCACTCAATACAAAAATAATATTTTGGTATTGTTAAAATGCTTTATATATTTTATATAGTACTTTTGCACTTTATTTTAAATTTGCCGATCTTTATGCGTTGTTTCTCCTTTTCATTTCGTAAGGCTTGAGGCTCCTGAGTTAGAAGAGTTACACTGTCGGCCAAAAGAAACGTTACTTGATTTTCCGTAAAATGAAAGATGAATTTATTTCTGAAATATAATTAATGTTGGTCTCCACGTTGTGCTGAAACAATAATTAATATAAAAGTTCATCGAAATCGTGGGAAAACTGTGATTCCTATGAAGTATGTGATATGTATGAAAGCCACGCCCAATGAAGACCGCTTTCTGCTTGATTCACATGCGTAGCGTAATCAAGTACATCTGTAGCGTCATCATCATTTTAATGAGAATGCGTGCGTGTATTGTTGCTCGTGGTAGTATGAAAATTTGTTTCAAATGTTTTTTTTCTGATCAAGCACTGATCGAAAACTTAACAAGTCCAGTTATCTCATTTCAACAATCGCCATTATTTCGTGCTTGACACTTCTGTGATTTGAATATATTAAGCAGATATGGTGCAACTTCATGATGCTTTAATATTGCTTTTCATTATAGTTTTAACGAAATCTTATAAGATCTCTGGTAGGCGTTTCTTTTGACCGACAGTGTAAACCAAAGGGCAGGGAGTAAAACATGTAGACACGTAGTCAATGTGGCTATATTTCATCACACACAGTGATTTGATGAGCATAAGGAACATTGACATTATATGTAATGCCTACATGTGATTGGAGGGATATTGAAACACCAAAGCAAATACGTACTATGCCCATGACTTCTAATTAAAGATCAAAGCATGGCTATATAGCCACAAATTACCAGCGTTGCAATGAGAACTTAGCGCTTGAATTCGAAATTAATCAAGAAATGGAACATGTTCAGTGATGGTGATCAGAAGGCCAAGCCAAACAGTCAATACAAAACCAATATTTTGCAATTGTATCAACACCTTAAACTAAGTGCATTTCTAAGAATCAACGAAAGCACGTTACTTCAGAAACTTAAAAAGTTCTATAGACAAGAACATGCTTCGATATTGCCAGGCATCTTCTGGAATGGATATGTGTGATGTACAAATAACGTTTTGTAACGTCTGATAAGGGGTTGCAAAAGCTGGTATGTACAATGTATATGCATATACTGGTTGTGGATATGTTTTGTTTCTGTAGACAACAGGTTATCTAATTATGTACAATTTGTCATTGGAGGTGCATTCACTTTCTTATGATTAATACATGCATCTTTCAGTGACATTTCTGACAAGTCAAGTTGAATAATACTTATTATGAGATTTGGCAAAATTATTATCTTGGAAATTGCAGGATCAAAGCAGCGTCTCCAACGATTCAAAAAGCAACATGCGACGAGAGGAAGCAGCTGTTCAGAACTCTCTCAACAATTTCTTAGAATTGTTACAATCACATGATATTCTCCACGGATATCCACAAACAACAATATATATAGGCGTATCAATGTATGCTATTTTACGTAAATATTTGCTTTGTAAAGGAGGTATGAACAACTTTGTAAATTGACACTTAAAGAATATTTACTTGTCATAAAATTTATCTGATCTTATTTATTCTGTTGGAACTCACACTTAAATATGTTTGAATTTTCCCATTTGATTTGGTAATTTGATTTAATATAACTCAGTTTTACTTATTTTAGAATGCTGAAGAACGAGATAAGAACTTCTAGTATCTAAATCTCTATTTAATTCAACGTTCCTAGCTGTGTAAGAAAATCAACTCATAATATCATTTGAACTATCAAATTGTTCCAAAGTCATTAAATTGCCATCGTCATTGACATCAAAATAGCCAAACCGTGTGTGTAGGAAATTTCTTGACGCATCTAATGAAAGGAATCACCAAGAGGCATTCATGTTTTGCTGATGTCATTGTTACAAGATGATTGTAATAATTCTGAGATTGACGAGACGGATCTGACTTGCGTGTGATGACGCCTGTCATTACTTCAGGCTTATGGTTCGTCTTGCTAAACGACCCGGGGTGGGATAGCGCAGTAGTTAGCGTGTTCGGCTTCGGATCAAGAGGTCCGTGGTTCGAATCCCGCCGGGGGAAACTGCAGTAGAGAACTGTTCTACACGCAGTAATATTTGGGTGCAATGCTACGATCAGTTTCAGCGTAGTACCACCCATGGTTCGCTAGTTCCAGCCGATGCTCGCAGGTTTCACCACAATACCTAGCCACATGATGTTGCGGGCCTTCTGTCTGCCATAATACTAGCAACCGCGATATAAGTGAAATACTCTTGAAAGCGGCGTTAAACCCGAACTCACCTCATCTCAAAAGGAACCAAATATTCAGCACTGGCAATAAATCCTCGGTGTATGATACATCCAGAACCATTGGCTTTAGTGTCAACTCTGGGCTTAAAGCGAGTCATAGTAAACACACTGATTTTGAGAATTGTTAGCGCTTTCTCTGGCATCCTTAGCATCCGTATGACATTCTAGGAGAGAAAGCTGGTATTTAAATATTGTGAAACTCCTTCTACTTGGCATTGCGAATCAATTTCAAATTCACTGATATGGTGAACAGTGATTGAATTGATATAAGCACAACAATGTGCTCGTTTGCATGTATCATTGGTTTGTATATGTGTATTTTTCAAAATCACTCTACAAAAAATAAGAAAGAGGATCACCCATCCCTGTATTCCTCTTTGACCAATGATGAAGCTTATATTTTATTGCAGTGCAAATAGTTCCGCACTTCATTCACTAATTGCGACACATGTACCGGATTGTGTGATAGATATTCCATCAACTCCCTTGGATTATAGTTATAATATCAACCAAACATAACATTACAATATTAATGGTGAAATATGATTGTGATATCTTCATGTTAGGCCTGGTGTTATGTATGTGCTTCTGTATTTATCCCGTTATCGGTACCACACTGTCAAACTATTTGTGAGTTTTCCATAAAACCTCTAGAATACATGTTGCATTACTTCTGTTCCAAGAATCTCTAGCGTCTTCTATAATTGCTGTTTTCCTCTTTAATGTTGAAATATATTCCTACTGAAAATAATACTAAATTGTTCATAGTTTGTAGTCATCTGGTTGAAAGTAAATTATTTATTCATTTCAAAGTTATGGCGAGACATTTTTATCATCGCATACCTTCAGAACTGTTTTTCTTCATATCCCAAAAATGTTACAGACCTTTCAAGTATATTCAAGCTCACAGCTAATCTTTTAACGTTTCGGCATTGGCAATTCCATGTTGTTAAGCTTGTCAGCACATTATCTTTTCGTATTTACCACACTGCTTCTCCAAGGGAATATGCAGGTCATAGGAGATGTTAGTGACGTAGATATGATTTTCGTGGCCTCAGCAAAGCATTGACTATTGTCAAGTTCCGAGTGAGTGAAAATAGGTTTATTTTTCATTATTCATACTGAGAATTAAACTAGGCAATGTTTCTGTTGATATATTATTTCATATCAAACTAATAGTTGTACGTTTTGGAGTACTAAGTTGGAGATAATATATTTCAGGTGGACAATTCCCCGCTTTATTGAATAATTTAATATGGTATATACTTAGTTTCGCCCGTTTAATAATGATTCATTAACTCGTTTATTAAAAATGGTATAAAACGGAATGTCGTTTAGCATCCTCTGTGTTCTTCACACAACACAGAACACTGTTGCACAATTCAATAAACGTATTTGATAAAGAACCATCATTCTAGTTCCTTTAATATCGACATATTAGTCAGTCATGCACATTGCCAATTGAAGCATAGCATCGATTTCCTATTTAACTAAAAACATATGTTTGAAGAGATCATCAATGTTATTGATTTTATCAGAAGCAATGACAGCACTGGTTTGTCCAGCTTTACAGCTGTATACCGAAAGGCTGTTCACCTACATGTGTACCTTAGTGCTAATATCATATAAATGGACGTTCATTGTAGCGTCAATAAAATTGCATCACATACAAATCACAAGGAATCATCATATATCCATGAGTAAAATAATCATTATCAGACGCATCCTGTAATCGTTAAATCAGTGGTGCATGTTTATTAAATTTGGTGTAATGAAACAGACAGGAGGGGTAATTTTTTTAAAGTTCGAATTTCATTAAGTTTCGAATAAAAGTTTTCATGTCGACTAAATGAAAACAATTTCATCACAAACACATTCAATAAGTATAAGAGGGAAAATGTGTATGTCAGACCTAATCGATCACTTACTGAATATTTCACAGAAGACAAATATAAACTGTAGTTTTGAAAGGATTTACCCCTGGTCATTGCAAAGAGCTGCAAAAACTGTAACTGTTTATTATGAGGTGTCCAATCAGATTACGTTATGGAATAGTCAACTGTCTTCTTATAATGGAAACATATCAGTTTTGTATTTGCGCTGATACAATGCCTCACAGGCATGCCAAAGTACATGATATTTGCACTGAGATACACAAGTAGATGAACAAACTTTCGGTATGCAGTTGTACATTTAACGTAATCAAGTCAATAACCCTTTAATGACTAGTGTAGATGCAGTCAATACACCTCTTGTGTCTCCTGAATCAATACGACTATAAGCTGTAAAGAGATGCTTTAATCGTCGTCGTTACCACGTTTGCAACTTGTTTCTCGTAGATTTAGCATCCTTATTATTGCCATTAAAACAATGCATCAAGAGTTGTAATGGCCTTCATATTTGGATTTCCTGAAATATTTATTACTAACGAAGTATCAACATTGTACATCGCATCACTCAATCGAGGTTATATCATCATATTGCCCCACGACGTCAACGACATCATATAATAGAAAGTTTTATTTCATTGAATAGAATATTTGACATTATTCGTCAAGCTACCATGCATATTCAATCTCATGAAGTAGAAATCATTTATTTACACTCGTGACTGTGCCATTAAAATTCTACTTCACTGAATAAAATATCAAATATCATTTATTTAACGTGTGATTCTATGTGTTTAAATTTCATGATCTTATGTAAGCAGGTTGACGTTGAAATGTAAGACTTAGTGTATAATATATTGTATAGTAGATTTAGGACTCAATAGCCTGTTTATTTATAAATACGTTTTCTCAGTTTATATACGAGTTCATGTTCAGTCAACATTTAAAGGCATAGTACATTTCTTTGTTTGCATTCCAGATCTAACATATATGCCCCTCTTTATTTGTTATACAAACGCCTTAAAAGCACAAACACTGAAATTCATAATAATATTACAACATTTGTATATCTTTAGGGATAATAGTTTAAAATTATTTTCAGATCGGCTTATCTTAAAAGTTTTAAACAAATTCGTGCGTCTTCATTATGTTAAGTAGACAAACAGGACTGTATTTTAAGAGATGTATTCACAAATGGAATCTCAACTGGAATGGGGTCAGATCATGACCTATAAACCAAGTCTTCTTTGTTAAACCTCTGATAAATACTGGAAAATTTACAGTTTGAAAATTATTTAGTTTAGTTTTTAAAGCTTGATGAGCAAAAGAGAAAACAAAGATTATCAGCAACAAAAGCAGGAAAAGGAGTTTTAAGAATTCTGGACTAACCTCTATCGTCATCAAAAAAAGGCTCAGTATTCAGCCCTGACGACCTCCACTCATTGCGTTGAATTATTCTATTATAGTAAAATGTGATACTTTGACAGCAGATATTTTATATTTTTATTTTATATAGATATTACATTACAAATCACACACTATTGATATCATGTTAGCATGATTGCCATTATCAATAAGAAAATGACATAAAACCTCTATATTTACACAATGGAAGGCTTCTTTAACAAACAGTGAAATAATTCCTTTGACATTGACAACTAATTTTGAAATAAAGCTTGCAGAGAACAAATATTATCAACAGTAGAATAACCAACTTAAATTCAAATCATGTAACTCTACATATAATTTCTACATATAAATCTTCCATTACAATTTAAGTGAATATTTTCCCATATATGCCCATCAAAGAGATGCCTCGATAATTAGTTACATCATTTCTTCTTCCTATCTTATGTAGACGGAATACAATGGTGAAACACCAATCACAGGAAAGGCACCCGAGTACAAGACGCAATTGAACAGTACATGTAAGTATGGTAGTAAAATATGACATCCGTATTTCCACATTTCAGGGGAAGCCAGTCAGGGCAACATGGATTGTCCAATTCTAAAGCATGTATATTTCCTTCTAGATTTATCTCTCAAAATCATCATCCGCAACGCAATATTGAATCTTTAATGTTGTAACCTTTTAAAGCCATTCATATGGAGGCATATTTTAATCTTCATAAGTAAATCAATTTTCAGTGCATGAAAAAGTAAGTCGTTGCGACGACTTTGACTTTCAAAGAAGTCTTAAAGAACGGTTATCTGTTTCATCAGGTAGTGTAAAGTCAGGTAGTGACAAAATGAACTGGGACATATCAGAATCAGCTTTAGAAGCGGAAACCCCTTTAATTTCTTAAAATTAGAAGTATTACCAGAGTAATCTGAGTTTCAAATGCTAAGATGTGATGTGATCCGATTTGGCAGTCTAATTAAAATCGACCTTGTTCCGAGGTATAAAATTTGCAAAATGATGCATCTACTGGATACGAACATGTTCTGTAGATTCCTCTCCACAAGGTCTGAGAACACCCCGTATAGGTGAATGTTCCGAACCAGTTTAGCACAGCCAAAGCCCAGTCAAATAGCTGACCAATCACAACGTAGTTTTGAAAGCATTCCGTACAGACCACAGGAGAGCTGTTTGGAGGTATCTGCCCCTAGGTTCTCGCACGGAAAGCATTTGTTGGGCGTCTTTTGATTGGCTACCAGAATTGCACTCGAACAAGCGAGTCTACGGGCTGTTATTAGAAGGTTGGGCGTGGAAGCTACGACTGATAGGAGTTCGTATCCCGGTAGATGCACTATTTTGCAATTTTTATTCCAAGGAAAACCGTCGATTTTAATCAGACTGTCCGATTTGGAGTTTAACGCTTTCAAGAGTATTCCACTTAAAATATATCACGGCAGCTAATATTTTGTCAGGGAGAAAGCTCGCAACACCATGTTGTTATGCATCACGGTTAAACTAGCTAACCCAGAACAGTTATCGGCTGCAGACAAAGTTGCCGTGCCCCTGGTGGGATTCGAACTCTATAGGCCCGTAGACAAAGAACCTAGTGAAGTTTTATATAACGGATATCTGTTATCAGCTTCTGATAGCACTGGATATGTGATGGTTCTAACAGCGACACAAACAAATTTGAATAAGGTCGTGGTGAGGATAAGTCGTTATGCAAGGTCAGTGAATTGCGTCCATGTTGACTCGGGTCATAAGGTAAGATTTTACTTATCTCTTGGTCGAATAAACAGACTAAACCGTCTTCGCCAGGCACCCAGAGATGTCCACATGCTTGATTTAATGATTTAATGATATTTTATGGATCTCGATTAGTTTAGAAAAAGATTCGGTATTTTGAGTTCAAACATAGCCTGCCTCATCTCGCGCATGCGCACCAAAGCCCATTGTTACCAAACCCATGTCATAACACCATATAATTTGATTTGAAACCGACTATGCAAAAATGAGTCTTAATTCAGTTTCTAAAATCATTCCATTAGATCAATCCGTAAATAGGGAATGTAATTCCTTTCCTAATAATGAATTACATGCCTCTGACTTGCCATGGGATAACCGTCTGAAAATAACTAATGTCGCCATAAATTTTGTGAAAAAAACATAATTGATGCGATAATGACATGTTAAGAATTCATTTCATATAGAAGCTTATTAGTTGCCTTCACACTTATTCAATAAAGAAGACTCCAGCAACTTAGGTTGCCATTATTGACAGGAATAACCGTAACACATTAAACGGTAACGATAAGAATGAGTCCGTCCATCATAGATTGCTGTGCATTTACGCGCTTGCTGATATGCTTTACTGTAGTTATTGTCACACTGTAATTTATAAGTCATCTTCAATTCGACTGCAGATAATTCGGGCAATATACAAATAATTCCACAAGGACAAAGGATAAAAAAATACTTTGTCAAATAAGTCGTCTGTATAGCGCCAATATCAAGTCCTAAAGGTCTGCACAACGGCACTTAGGGGCTCTGTCACACACATGTTTTGTCATATGTTATCTATAAAAGGTGCGCTTTCAAACTGGATTTGAAGTCGTTGAATTACTGAATGTTGCTGATGCTGTCCGGAATAGAGTTTCCGAAGTACGGAACCTGCAAAACGTATATCACTATACGAACTGTTCATATTATTATACTAATCTTGATTCCAACTCGGCGTGAATCTATTTTATCTTAATATCTTATCTTATCTTATAGACTGGTCTTTATATCGAAACACGTTTTATTTCTGGTATTTGGTTCGATATTCAAGCATCTTTTACACCTTATGTTTATATTCTCCAAGAATGATTATTTGTTTCGCTTGTTGAACTATACGGGAACCTGGAGAACTATTGTTGATTAACCCCAATTTGGAACCGTGCTATTGTTTATTTCCCATAGTATGAGGCATACCTTGCTTCGTATATTGACTACACTCTGAAGATAGTTTGACATTCAAAATTAAAACTAATCCCGAAACAGGCATTTTGTATCATAAAAGGAACTCGATATTGATGCACATGCATTGCTTCATAGGCTAGACTTTATCTTGGAGAATTTTTCTTCAACAATCATCGACCTTGTGTTTTTTTCTGAATTAGTTCTTACTAAAATAGATTTTTTCTCGAAACAGGGATTTGGTTCCAAGGCAATGTTTCACTTATGTACTATATTTGACGTTTCAAATCTCATGAAGTTTGGATATAACTGGTACAGATATTATATCGGGATATGAATTTATTGTTATTTGTTTGATTTTTTTTTTTTTGGGTGGAGTTAATCCACCAGCAGTTTCTGGTCTCTTTTTAAGTAAATATGCTTCGGAGTTACAGTTCCTATAAATGTCAATTTAAGAGAATTCATCTAGTTTGAATGACAGTTACGACTTCAGATGACACATTTTATTTTTCCTTTAATAGAATTTTATGGTTTTAGAGAGTGTGTGTCTCCATCGTTAAACCGATCCTATCCTCCCGTGACCACACATCTCCAGAATATTTACTGTCCCACTTTGCTTTAAAAATGAAAGTGCTTCATAATATGTCAGCTTTAGCACCCTAGGGTAAATAAACGTCCACGACTAACAAACAATCAGCGAGATGATCAAGGTTTATCTGCAATCCATAGCGATCTGTGGTTGATTCTAGTGATGCCTGAAGGAGATAAATGTCATCACACCACAGACTCGGGCTGTTATCGGTCAAACATTAACATCCTCTATCCAGCCAATTTGTGTACAATTTTCTTATGTCAAGAATACACAAAAGGCCGGATTTCGGGGGTTCAACAGAGCGAAGGATTCCATGAAAAGCGCTCTTGACACATTTCAGGTTGAAGTAGACTTCTAGTAGAGATGCTAGAGGTTTGGGGTTTTGAAATGATAATGTTCCGTTTTGAATCTGCACACTTTTGGTTAACTGTGAAACCCGTAATGTAAAGAAGCTTTCAACGCCAGCTTATTAAACTTGGGGTTATTATGTAGGTTGTTGACGCAAGATTCCTAATTTGACAGTTTGATGAATACCCACTGTCCTTGAACAAACATTGTTATTGCTGATTATATACTGATGTACAAAGTTATGAGAACTTTGCATCATTCACATTAATCAAATTGTGGCTGATAATTTCATGTAACTATCATCATTTGAAGTCTACGGTGTGATCAGTGTACGTAGGACGCGAGTTGCCAGCTGACAGGAGTGGTTATAGTTTGATAGTCTACAGTAATACGAATAAACTCGACATAGACAATAATTGTACCAAGACATGATCATGACAACAACACTGTTCAAATTACCTTTTCTTATTTACCAAGGATTGTTTGTATTGGCATGCAATTCAACTCCACTGTGTTTTGTTCAACAAAACGATAAAAAGAGAATCTCACCCAAGTGTCCTCTTATATCAAAATATCAATACGTGTGGATAAAAGTTACAAATCGACGAGGCTTACCAATGATATTTTACTTTGTATCAACGACTGTTGTATATTTAATACCGCAAGACATGAGAGGGCGATTATATGTATCATCCAATGCATTTTAATTACTTTCAAGGAAAGATCTACATCTCTGAACCAGGCACTGGCATAAGTCTTCCAGTGCTGTGATGTCATAGCACTGTGACGATGTCATGTTTATGACACTGGTATTGTGATGTCATCAATGTTTTGTTTGAATCATATCATTGTGAGTCATTACTTGGTGACGTAAGTACATTATGGTGTCATTAGGTTGGCGGTGACAGGGCATTGTGCAAAAGCCAATATTAAACCTTCTCTTTGGACATAATCGCTTGATCTTACACAAGCGATATCAGCATTTTGGATGATTGATAGAGGATATATGTCTGTCTCCAGACTAATACCAAAATAAAGATGGTATTTGTCAAGAGATGACAGATATCCTCTATTTATTAAATGATATTATGACATTGTAATTACGCCACATCAGGCTTGAGCGACCGTCACAGCCCGTCACCACAATAAAAATGTGACGTCATAAGATGACGTTAACGACGTCAACTTCTTCACTGTAGCCTGATGGACTGAGTTTTGGATTTGTGCACAAAATGAACCATGTATTAAGCATTAGGTTTAGGATAAATAGTAGACAGATATTTGGTACTGGCCATACTAAACATTATAATTAAGGTCATGACGGAATCACGAGGGCACAACAGCAGCTGATTAAAAGGTTATACTCATCTAATACAGCAGGCATCAATATAACAGCTTGTTTAAAGTATTAATATTACAGGACCACAATGCGGTACATAAGGATCTGTGTGGTTACCTCTGATTTCCAGCGTGGGATGTGAAGCAATAATGGTCAAGTCCGTCAATAATTAGGGTAACGGTGGATCACCGAATTTACCTTTTAAAATGCTTATCCTCAGTGATTAGGGACATGTTTTGACTATTACTATTACTAAGTGTCTAAAGCAATAGTAACTTTGCCTTATACATTGTTAGTTTTTATCAACGTAAACATATGTCTGTCGTTCTTTTTGGATGAAATATGTTATGAAGTTTAAGTCTAATTTAAACTGTGCACATGATCATATACTTTCGAAAAGATGTAAGACTATACTGTAGAATCTGTCTCTTTAATATGTCTCCAGTAGATGGGAACTCCTTGCCATTTGTTGTCAGAGGTAATTATGCCTCGTACACTTAAATATAGAGTTTTATAGAAACCTGTCAACGAGACGATCTTTATTGGCAATCTTTCACGACAGCATGTCACTATTGACTTATGACTCGTGAATGCTTTATAACAAATCTGATTTAAAGAATAAACAACTACTTTGCATTTGCATAACTGTTGAACAAGACGTACAACAAAATAAAAAGCATATGGTTAACTTTATTTTGCTTAAACATTATTAAGTTTTAAAACTTGCGATCTGATTGACAACCCGGATTAACATTCACAGAACATTAGAGATTAAAATTAATGCCTTTTAATTTTATTTCTATAATTTTCTGCACTTATCAACTTCTCCATTAACATTTCCTTTACCATTCGTCACAAAGCAGTTCATCTATACCAACAGCATGTGAGCAACTGAATGTACAGATGTCCACAGATGTTACCTTTAGATTAAAGTGTTGCCTCCTCACTCACCCGTCATTCTATTTATTCATACAACCAAAATTAACACTGTCCTACAATTTTTAATTTGCAACATTCAAAAACCTACACAATGCTGAAGGATAAAAAAGTATGTACTGTAATCCTAAAGGATTACAATTATATGGAGGAAAATCAAAGGCAATATAATTTCAAACTATGAAAATGTGAAGTGAGATTTGTGTATTCCGTCTAAGAGAACAGTTACACCACTTTGATTCTAGTAACGGTAATATTTGGAGACTAGAACCTGCTTACAAGAACAATGTCGATCAAACTGGAAAATATATGCCTCCGCTGACAACTCTTTCAATTGAGGCGACAGATTTCAACACGGCTTGCAATTATGTTAAAAGAGCCGCCTGTCATGAAAGCGGAAGTAGTCAAATTCCAAATTCTCAACTTTTCGACTCGTTAACAAACTACACACGTTCGGTATTCGATTCAGTGCGTCTTTTATAAAAAATATATATCTGCAAAACCGACCATGATATTGCAACTAGAAATGACGCAAGCTCCTTTTTAAAAAATATCAAGAAATGCAAAATGGTAACAAGGAATGAAAAACATATCAAGTAATGCAAAAATACCATTTCATAATGCGGTGATAGATTTATTTCTAATTTCCGGAACATGTCACGAAAGGATTTCGTGCAGTAAGATTTACAGTGCTGTGTATGCGGAAAGCAGGGACGCCAGTGTGCTCTGGAGCAGGCTGCGTACATCCGTAATGTATACCCTGGACATTTGAAGGTCTTACGCTGGGTAATAAATCTGATAAGGAATAGCACATTGCCCATATAATTTGTGTGTGTTCGGCAAGACCTTGGGGTACCTCGGAAAAGTCGACATTGTGATTTACATACTGTTCTTATTATATGTGTTATCTGTTTATCATACCAACATGTATCCTGTATATAACCTGCTGTTTCAAGATCTCTTCCATATGCTTGATAACGGTATAAGGATCTATACCGAAACGTCGCTATTGTCAATAAAGAAGTTGATCATCCATAAATATTTGTCTTCTTCATCACCAAGTATGTCTATCATCTCATCTCAAATGTTTATTTAATTATATTTTGAATTCATGGATGTTGTAATTGCCTTAATTAATAAGAGCAGTATGTAAATCACAATGTCGACATAAATATTTGTCTTCTTCATCACAACAACTTCTAGAATGCCCCTCAAACAGTATAGACTTGGTGATGTGCTATTCCTTATCGATATTCCTTATAAAGTTCCCAAATCGAGCTGTATTTTAAAGTCAGGAGCAAATTAAGCAATATGTTTGTATATGAAACAAACGGCACATTAATGTGGGAAGAACTTTAGTCAGAATGAGTTTATGATGCTGATTGAAACCGCAGCGCTTATAATGCAATAGTTGTATTAACATACCTGCAAGTTACACGCCAAGTGTTATGAACATGCTTATTGCATAGGCCTACTCCTTACTAATAACCCGATAAGACATTTGTGATTATAGGAATGTTTTCATGTACTTTCCAATCATTATTTTCAAGCCAATAATTCCCATGAGCTCTATTAACCTCGTTCGGAACTGTTGCAGTTTGTTTAAAAACAAAACCAAAGTTCTCTTTCAAGCTTACGAAACTCATATTTTTTCTTCCAAAACAATCGCAAACATGTTAATAAATCTTGTGTTTATACTACTATGATTTCCGTAGAAGACACAAGTCGTCGTTCATTGGTTGATAACTGAATAAATTACACTGAAATGTTCCGCATTAAGACGTAGGAGACAGTAATTCATTTTTGGATTTGTATTTTATGTCTTGAGTGCAATCGTAATCACACGTAATGTCTTCTTATCATGCGAAGTGTGCGTCATTGTAAGAGGCCGTACTTGGACCACTGTGTTGAGGATTGAATACATCCCCTCTCCAGCTCGAGTGCTGTAGACTTATCGTAATAGTCACTTCGTGATTCTCTCAGAAAATGATGGATTTATTCCCTGATACAATATAATCATAGGCATGCTTTCTTTCCAGAAAGGTACCTAATCACAAAACCAAATATTCTAACAACGTCTTTCAGGGTTTCTGTCCAGAGATAACGATTTTGATTTGTTTAACAGCAAAGATCATTTCTTGGTGGGGATTTATATTTTAAGTAGCTTTAGACAGATTCATCCATCAATCTGACCAATATACTGTAATGATTATTCTGATTTTAATAATACAATTCCATTGTTCTCAATAACAATAAAAGAATCGGTGCCACTGAACCAGACGCAAGCGAACTAAAGTGTCTATGGTATTTTGAGATTTCTAGTATCATAAGCGAGTGTGTTTGTCTTGAATAAAATCTTCCCGAGAGAGGAAATAAAATCCCTTTAGACTATAAAAGAGCTTAGTTAGAGAGTTGTGTTTAAAGGGGGAAGTGAATGTAGTGATCCTGTAGTCTGGAGACGGATACAGGGAGATAACGATATGGGTTACAGAGATGTTCTTTAATCTGATATCACCAGTAGGTGGATAAGTGTTCTACGTCGTTGAGGGCTCATTGTAAATTCAATTCCGGAATTCTTATACATTTTTTTAAAATACGCCTAAGAAGACGCTTGTGTGTATTATTCATTAATCCATGTCTTTGTAAAATCGAACTTCGTTTATTTCACTAATGCAATGTGTTTTGTGGGAAATGAAGAAAGTTATCTCATTCTGAAAGGGATACTAGAAATAAATTCCAACTGTTAAAATGATTTTGTCTGATCGTTGATGGATATTGCATATTGGCATTGCTATTTCTGGGCAAACAGCACGAGAGCGTGTCTTCAGTAAATCTCGAACGGTTGGGCGCTGAAACTGATCTCTGAACACTTGACTCGGAGCTCAAGTATGTACATGCTCGGTGTGTGGTGAATCTTCATTTCCAACATAACTACATCACTGCACTAATGCGGTGTTCATTACACGGTCAGAGCAAGTGTAATTGTACTTTAACGAAGCATAATTTCATTTGATATACAAAATCGAAATGAAGTCTTTTCTTCCTAAGATAGTGTGTAAGTTTCGGCTCGACCCTGCGATAACACTCACAACAAAGTATAAAGTGGTAAGACAATATTTTCAGACAGACTCTGTCTGTGAATCTACAAATAAATCCGACACATCAAAACGATTCGGGACTAACCAAAACCAAACCTACCTATGTCTGGCAATAAACTCTCATTCTCTTGCCCTAAGTAACTAACTCGTGGACTGTTGACTTTCCCTCGCGTATTATCTCCTTCTTGTGCCCACGATGGAAACCAAACAAAGGAATGAATGTGAGAATGTAGAGTATGTACAGACTGTCCACAACCTATCACAATAATAGCTTCACACCGAGAGAGAAGTATTACTGTTCTCGCCAGGATTGTTTCCGTAAAAGATTTAGCTCGTTCTCGGCCTGCAGCAATGAGGGAGCGCTGAGAGGTCTAGTCGCTGTCTGGAGACACCGCTGCCAACTTCTATATGGCAATGAATCAATCTGCTCCCGGACTCCTCTGATTAAAAGGCTACATTGGGTAAAAGCTCGGCTTTGTCCCTAGAAAATGGTTCATATCGATTGGGAAATGGGAAACGTGCCTCCTTTGTCAAGCAGTCAATTGACAATTGGACTAACCCTTTAAATCTCGCCATCGCATTGCACACGGTTTATAATTACTCTCATAACTACTGATCAGACCACATGGCCAGTGAGAGGTAAAGAAGACGAATTGCAATTCCGTTCAATAAATATACTCTGTTGAGGCGCCTGATTAACATCTATTATATAACTGAATTAGAATATGTCGAATAGGTTAAAATTAATGGCAAGTGATTCAAATGTGACTCAGGACACATCTTCTTTGATAAATTGCTATAAATGTTTGTCAGGTGGATGTTTACTGTTCGTATTGGGCTGGAAATGTCAAAACATCCATGTGTTTGATTATTATAAACACTAAAACAGTTTGTGGCCATTGCGTTTACTTTTTAATATAAAAATTATTGGATAGGCACATCTTCATTTATTTTTGAAACTATGTTGGATAAAATTTGTTTTTAACATCCAACCATGTACAAGTTTATTAGTTATTTAGTTAAGGCTTCTTCTTCTAGTTCGTAAAATAAATGCCTACATATTGTATACTTGTTTTCGATTCATTTGGTAGCTGACATGTACCGGAGGACATCCCCGGTCGTCCTGTACATAACGAGGCAATCCTCTACATTATATTAACTCCGGGACGTCCTGGCTGACGACGGGGTAAACGTCACCATTCATGTTTTCCGAGCTACATACCATACACTATACATTTAGTGGAACGTAACGCCCCTTCGTGTTCCGAAAACATTAACTGACAAAAAGGTTTGTGTCGAGCTCATGAGAGACGTTGACTTTTAAACTTTCACGACATAGTTCATGTATTAGTGCTGGAAGTTGAGAAAATCACAACATAGTTCCTGTACAAAGACTGGGGGTTGACATACTCACAACAATTGATTTAGTTCAACGACAAACTAGCCGTCTTAAATCCACTGACTGACGCCAACAGTAAGAAGCTATTAAAGGCTGCAGGTCCAAAAGACGAAGCAATTTGATTGATTTACATAATTCACAGAGAATGTATATTTAGTAAAACATTTCTTATGGACATCCAAGTTCGATATAGTGTAGAGATTCGACATCTTAATCCCAGGGTGATTGAAGATGGATAGGCCAAGGGGGCGATGTTCACGTTTTATTCCCATAGCCAGGTAGTGATGTAATGTTGTAGTGATTTCCTTTCACCAAACGTTCTGAAGATACTACTGTTTGGTTCGCTCTCAAGGATACGTATCTCGGCAAATGCAAGGATCGCTGACTGAGTATTGGGAAGGAGTATCGAAATAATGTCAAAGACCCATTGTCAGTTTTTCTATCAATTGGATTCAAGAGTATTAACAAAGAGCAAGTATCGATTATCAGATGAGCTATGATATATTTTTATACTTTAATAATAGGTACAGTCAGACCCACGTTTACCCGTACCCCGTATAGGGGAGAGAGGGGATGGTTCGGACAGCGGGATGGTTCGGACACCCCCGCTAACTCCAAAACCGAAAATGTAACAGATGTTTTCATTGGTTGAACAACCACGTCAACGATCATGTCATATTCGCGAAAAGTTGGTCTAGCGGGAATTTTGCTAAATCGATTTTCGTTTTTACCAAATCCTTTGACTATCAGAACATAAGCGCTCACTACCATAAAAGGCATCGTTGTTTGAGGAATATAATGTTCCCTTGCAGTGATAAGCACAACTCATGTGTGGACAGTTTCATTCTCGTATAACCTCTCCTGTCTGGTTGTCAATTTGTATTTATCTGTAAAAAATTACAGTGGGGTAGCTTCGTCCATATGGACGAAGCTACTCCTAACATGTCCCTTATGTTGTGTGCGATTGTTTTAAACTTTCACATCCATGGAAATTTATCAAAAGCCTTTGCTTTTGACATCTTTAATTTTGTTCAATGCATATTTACTATCTACTTCGGTATTACACCGTTAATGTCTATTCATTGAAAACTGTTTGCTTATTTTCAAAACTCCAATGAGTGATGGTCTATATTGCAGTTTACTTTGTTGACATACTTGTAGATAGGAGCTAATAGACTTTAAACACGTTTGGTCAAACACACGGCAAGGACGCTTATATGACAGACACGTACATTTTTACATCTTAAACATTGATACAATAAACGAGTCGTCGACGTATGATTGATTAAGATTGTTTTCCGCAACCATGCCTTCTCTTGAATGTTACTAATAAAATAAAGAAACATTTTGCAATAACCTCAATATAAATCTTTTAAACGATTTTATTGAATTTCCAGAACGTGTAACTACTTTTGATTCTTCTTTTATTCGTTGATTGATTTCTTTAAGAGCTGTATAGGATTAGTTAGTGCTGTAAGGATAAAAAATATCCTGGATTTCGTTTTTGATTACTTATGTTGATGTTTTGTCATGTAAGTTGTGGTTAAAGACTTTCATAAAACTGCAGTAGTAGTTTATAGTTATACTTGATGTTGGTTCATATTCATTTAATTTTCATGTTTATTTACTTCATTGCAAAAAACGGATTTTTCAGCAAAAGCAGTATGTGTCCGGATGTACCGCACCCCTTGTCACAAGTATCCCTACCTGTTGGGATAACTTCGGACAATGTGGACATATTTCAAAATCTGATACACTTTTTTCACTATGAGAGGTACATGTAGCACTCTCATTCACTCTCATTTTGTTAAGCGCCTAGAGCTTATTTTATGAGATAAGGCGCTATATAAATATCCATTTTGATTATTATTCAAGGCATATACATAGATAAGATATTAAGCTGTATTGAGGCATGTTTCATGGCTTTCATATCTTAGTATTTAATAATCCATGAAGATGTGTCTGAAAATCGTCCGAACCATCCCCGCTCTCCCCTGGAAATCCTGCTGTCCGCACGAGTTACAAGTGAAATGAATATTTTGTCAAGAAATTATATTCAAATAACCGGACCCCGTTTTTCCGCACCGGTCGGAATCATATCAAATCGTCTCTATGTATTTCTATGTATGTTGATGGAATATTGATGATATTTTTAAAGTGCAATTCAATCATTTCTAAAGCACCAATGATATTGCTTCCGTTATTAATACCACAAAAATGACTTACAAGGCATGCGTATGAGAACTCTTCGACGTTAAACGTTCTAATTCGTTGTAAACGTGAATAGAATCATTTATTGTAGTTGTCCTGTTTTGCAAAGTACCCATTTAGCATGGTCAGCATAATCCTCGCCTGACTCACACATTTACCCGTCAACTACAGATAATGAGTATCTGTAAAATAAAACTTATTCTGTCATTTGAGAGTAGGAATAGAATTACTGTGAATTATATGTAATAACATTCCAATTATGTAGGAGTTTAATATATCAGGAGTAGTGTGTTTAGTGAACTGTCATCAGATGTTGTAAACAGCTGACTACAGAAAGGCGGTAAATCGATCGCAACCTTTCTGAACTTATAAATAAATGTTTATGTAAGTATGCTTGTCTCTCTGGACGTATTTAGTATAACGGCTCTGGCCCGACGTGTATTAGGAACAACATATGAAATGTCTTATATGCGAATTGAGACGGTCTCTGCGTAGGTTTAACAGCTGTTATGGGAAATTAAATAAAATAATAAATAAATTTTCAAATATTTTCAATTTGGATTGCAAACATGTATATCACTAATAAGGAAATACTATAACAAAGATATGTTAGCCTTTTAAGCAGACAGAATAGACGCGTTTCCATGTGGTGTAAGATCAGAATGTAAGAAAGTGACGAGTACTTAATACCAATATAACAGTCGACCTGTATATTATTTTTTTTTAAAACATTTACAATTACATTCCATGTCTTTTAGTTTTGTCAAGTAGTTGAACAAGATTTGGAACTTGGAAAGGTTTGATTCCACAAACAAATGTATGTCAGAAAGTTCCTGTAGGTTCCGTTTCATATGTCTAAACAAACAAAAATGACACAAAAAGGGGAATGCAAGGTCTCCTATGTATTCCGACAGAGTATTAGTATATGATTGTCTGGCCGGAACGATCAATATGGACATGCGAGCGAGCTGCAGCTACTCTTGATGACCAGTGACAGTGACTCTGTTGGACACCACGAAGAGAGCTAGGCAGGACGCCGCCCTAGCTTGTATTGGAACAAGACACCCGACCGACGCTAATCAGAGTGATAGAGACACAGAGCCAATAACTCCCTGGAGATAATGCTTTCAATCACTTTGCTTTGTCTCGCTACCTGACAATCACTTTTAAGGTAGGTACGTATTGAATATTTCTTTGTTTATTCATAGCAACAGCAAAATTAGCTTCCGGACTCATCCTTCTGAAACAAACTAGAAATGGTTATACTAGTCAACTTATTTTCATTTATAAAGCCTACAATGGACCCCTTTATGTAGAGGTTATGTGCGCATTGATACTATTGAATATGTGAATCGATTTTCGACCATGCCCATAAGTGTTGCAATTCCAACAAATTGATTTAAACCAGATAACTAATCCATATGAAGTCATCGGAGACAAAACGGCTCTAATCAGTTTTAGTATCAATTATCAGTAGGCACCAGCGTCAGTAAATAACACGGACAACAAGTGTTGTGCTATATATAGGTGCGCAAGGTATCTATCACAGACTTTTCACGATTTAATTTAAAATTAATCCATTTGTGCCAGCCCTAAAGAAGGAATCAGAGAAGCATGACTCGTCTGCGACAAGGGCTTATGTTTTCAGCCCAGCAGATACCACCAGAGACAAAGGGATTTGCGCAGGGCGGTAAATTAAAGGACGAATCGGAACTCAATCCGGCAAACTGATCGAAGTGCTTATTGAATCAGAATACGAGATTAAGTTTGTTTTTACCAAAGAACTGCATGTTTTACCGGCGGGATGGACGAAGCTTTTGTTTGAGGCTGGTCCTACCGACTAGAACATTCATGACAGCATTGTATGCAGCACATCACGAGATCTTCGCTTCACTTACATCCCCCTCGATGTTTAATATTGATCGATATTACTGTTTGTTTCTTGACATTCACGTCTATTGTTGGAGTATACTTGCTGTCCTTTTATAGATTGATGTGTTTGCTGGTTTGATGTTCGCTAATGACAAACACATTGTCCGAGACCCTAGATCCATCGCAGTACTTTTCCTTATTAACCCCCGTACATTAGCCGATCTTTGTGTTCAGATTAATCACTAACTTAGAACAATCATTTTACCATTTTCATGAAAGTCGCTCTGCAGAAGACGAGTGCCAATCCTTAAATAAGAAGTACTCTTCTGATTGAGAGTCGGTGGCCTCAGCCAAACACACAGACATCGGTCTGGCCTCGCAGCGACTGCAAAAATCAGCTATGCACGAGGGATGTACACTGATAGGGTCGCTTACCTTATCACATGATGGACTTCCATCAGATCGACAAGCCTCTCCCTGTCATGCGTAATTTGTAATATAAATGTATTGTATTCGTCGTATTTAGTGAGTAAGAGGTGACCGAATGTATATCAATATCGTTGGAGAGCGACAGTGGATGTTGACAAGGGCAGCCGGGATTTACATCAATAAGCAGATAGTTGACATGTTCAGCTGCCCATACGGCACTACGTCGCTGAGTTCAACCGCAATCATTCAACAAACCACATGTGTACACATGCATAGAAAATGTCAATAGTGTCTGTCCTTGACATCGTAAAACACATTTACTATGTCTGGCTATGCCGATGTCTTTTCCTCTCCCTCGTGACTGCTGGGCAGGTGTCCGTGTCGTCCATTATCTCTTCATGACGTAACATCCATCACGGGCTTCAGCTCAGCGTTTTGTTGTGTGATGTGTTGGGTCTGTGATCAACGTCATTCTTTAAATGACAATTATCACCCAGTTGTAAAGGTCGAATCGTTGTTATGAACAACACACCATGGCCCTGTGAACAGTACAATTATCAACATTGATAAAAATCATATAAATGGACAATTGTATTCACACAAAGCGGTATCCGATAACGCAGATCGATAATAGTACTGTGAACTTACTGTATCCGATCAAAAACTTTAAGGTGATAACGTACATGTACGGCATGAACAAACTTCAAAATGATTTACTGTCATCATAGAATATCCCTGAACAATTTACTGGCCACCACACAATATTAATAGTTGCCGGAAGCATATATGACATTCACGATTGAGGGTTTCACCATTGTTTCCAATTAATTAAACAAGTGACTAAATTTAAATTTACTTTATATCACATATTAGCGTCATAAATACCAGTTATTTATTTCTTTAACACTTGTCAAAACGATTATTGTTTTTGAGGGGCATTTAGAAATGGAATACATGTTTAGTCTGGGGTCAAAAGTTTTTCCTCACACTGGGATTTCCTGTAGACTTACATGTTATTTAACCCTTGCAAGAAAAATTTCATAATTTAAGTTTAAGCCAAATTGTTGTAAAATTTAACAAACATCAAATTATGTTAGCTGTGCATCTGTAAATTCGTTTACCTTTATGTTGATCACTCATCAAATGACATCCGACTGAAGAACGTATATACAGTTCATGTACCAATGTCCCATTGACCGCCATGTTAAGTTATTGACGTATGATGTATATGCTTTGCTTATAAGAAGACAATTTTCGTGACATTCAACGGAAACTAACATGGACATTATGTGTACATGTATGTAGCTGAAGTGATTTCCAATCTTTCAACGGTTAATTAACATGTAAGTCTATGGAAATGCCAGGGTGGGGAAACAATTTTGGTCCCTGGGTGTACATAGGAAAAACAAGATTTCCTGCATAACGACTTATTTAATGAAAATATACGCTTACTTTCAGAGGCTAAGCTTAGGCCTTCATTCGGTGAATTCCACCTGATGAAGGAGTACGCATATACTCCGAAACGTTGTTTCTTCACAATAAAGAGGTGGTTGTCCAAAAAATATTCTTTTTCTTATTATAGATTGCATTGTGTGGTTGACCTTGTGACAGTAATTGGTGAATGAGTTCGATATTTTATTTTATTCATACATGTAGATGTATGTGTGTGTACGTTGTCCATTGAGACCTTTTTAGAACAAGGGCATATGATATAATATTGATAACTTAAAAAGTATAAGGGCATATTATTTACCATTAAGGTTTTTCTCTTCTTCAACTCTCTCTCTCTCTCTCCCTCTCTCTCTCTCTCTCTCTCTCTCTCTCTCTCTCTCTCTCTCTCTCTCTCTCTCTCTCTCTCTCTCTCTCTCTCTCACTCTCTCTCTCTCTCTCTCTCACTCTCTCTCAAACACGACAACGACATGTAAATCAACCCAGTTGATTGAACAAAGCGATCATGTGTTTCTGTAGCAGGCCCTCGATATAAGAACAAACATAGATCTGAAGCAATCAAAGCGAATTTTTGACTAAGTAAGCCTCTAGTTTATTTGGGTTTAAAAAAGAAAGATATTAACTTATATTTAGTATGTCCTGTAGTAATTGGCGTCAGCAATATATTTGATTGCAGTGTCTCAAAGCCTGTGCAACATAACGACGTTAACATTGCTTTAGGACAATCCTTAACACACAATTGCTGTGTCGGATAGACCTAATTGTTAACGCGCCCGGCTTCTGATCATAAGGTCAAGGTTTCGAATCCCGCGAGGGAACTGGCAACTCCTATCGAGTTCAGAATTGTTCTGCAATAGCGAGGTTTGGTAACAATGTTAGGTTGGTATTTCGCAGAGTACCACTAAAAGGCGCTGTAGCACACCGATTTTACTGAAATAAAGTGATTTCACGAAAAGGTAAATAAGTGTTATCAATGGCTAGATAATACTCCTCAATCAATAAAGAGAGTTCTAACACGAATGCACATGGTTCGGTAAAGCCGTGTGAGTCAATGCATTTCCCTTTGGGAAACTGAGGAATTTCACACCACTGTCGCTTTACACGTCGTACAATTTTCTTCCATGCAGTAGGGATAACCATTTCTATGGATACGGTTTATCGGGTCGTGTAATGAGATGTTGTGCCCTCCGACGTAACAGTATATTGTATAAACTTAATTAATCAATGGAAAATTGAGAAAACAAAAAAGTTCTACAGCACCTTTAAGGTTTGCTGTTTTCAGCAGGCTTCCCCCCCCCACCCATAATAATCCTCGTTATAAGTGAAATTCACTTATACATATCTTATAGATCTTATAAGCTATTGTGCAGAGTGTGATATATTACCTGACTACATTTGAAAGTTGCAAACAGAATTAAGCATTGAGTTATGCCCATGTCCAAACTATGTATCTCATTATTGTGTGACATGCAAATAGGTGTTGATACTGTCTCAGTTGTAAGAGGAAATTGCTTATGAATCCAATTAGGTGATAGGATGGAGAGTCTGAAGGGATTCTATATATGCATTTAATGTCTGTAAGGTGTACCTATATATGCGTACAAGCTATACAGACTGTATATGTTTCAATAAAACTTGTCTGTATATGTACGGAAGACTAACATTGTAGCCTCTTGTATATTTCCGCTGATTGAAGGTCGTGCGTATAGTCCTTATTTGTAGGAAGGAAACTATGAGGACGAGATAACCAGTGAAACATGAAGAAAGACTGTCTGTCTGTAATGCGATAAAACTGTAGACAAGACGCCCTCGTAGAGCCGCAACTCCCTTCCTTGCTTGTTGTCTTTGTGTGGTCACTTAACCCGCAGTGATCCCCTTCAAGCTCAGTATTCTTCAAACTCTGTATTGGATAGCGGAATGACAAAACAGGAACTCTACAATTAGATTACAGCATCGTTTACGTCTAAACATCCTTTGCTTGCCTCCTATGCGTGCAATAACGTGGTTAAGATTGATCCTAGTTTTTATGCACAGAACTTCTCATCTAATACAGATTTGTAGCCCCCTTACTTCAACTTGTTGAATTTGGATAAAGCCATTACCACACCGCTGCTAATCGTAAAGAAACATGGGTGTCATTAGACGGATTCAAGCCAAATCAGATTTGCACCAACAATCTCTGTAAACTCATTCCTTTCCCTTTTGAAATAATTATCAGCTCGTTTGTTTAGAGTCTCTCGGGCGATTCTCTTTTATTCTGTGCTTCACAAAATATCACTGCCGCGCAAAGATTTACGGCTTTCAAATACGATTATTTCAACCGCATTGCGAATTAATTCAATAAAAGACTGAAGTGAAACGAATTACAACTTTGAAATACTAAGTTATTGCCCTAGCACCACTACCTTACTTCTATAAACCAAGTTCACAAATACCTATAAGTTCAAGTGAAGCGTTAAGTGTTTACTTTGATGGACTGATTGACTGGAAATGAGTTCAATGAACAGCTATGAAATGTTTCTGGGCGGAGACGTGATGCGAATGTGAAACACTCTCGTATGGCAGATCTGAAATCGTTTATTTCAACGCAAGCTATTACTTAAATGAGAAAGCATTTTGTTACAAGGTTAGGTTGAGAATTAAAAATATAACACATATATATGGAACATCATACTTGATTGTGCACTTGGATCGTTTGTATTGAACGAGAAGATGTCATGGAAGCGGAGGAAAAACCAGTTCGAAGAACGAGTTTTTGCTTCCATGACAGCTTGGAGTTCAATACAAACGACTCGAATGCACAAGTATGATGTTCTATATTTATTATATACTCTCTTTTATGAGCAAATTGGTAAACAAATAGAATTGCATAAATATAATGGGACGACGTGCTGCGCATTTATACACAGACGGTTGCTTGACCAGTACGACTCGTGATTTGAAATCTTAATAATATCTTCATTTTCTCATTTGTCGGCACGGTAGAGCTTTAAGTGATATTTTCTCAATTGTGTTAACATAATTAAAACATCAAATTTGGTTTAGAATCGTTCAAGTACAAAGAACTGAATCTTAGAAACAACATGTATGCTTCCGTCCGTCTTGCTTCTTTCGAATGACGGTACCATGGATATGACGTCACAATAGTAAACAGTTGTGACGTCACAATGACGCAGCTTCGCTAGCGAAGCCTTCGGCAATGTTTTCAATTCCCCTTATACTCTGCGCTTTACTGCCTTGTAAATGATAATTTAAGTGACATGTTCCCTGCTTGTGTTGTTAATATTAGGTCTAAATCCAAACTGGTATTTTAATCAATTGCAAAATGACTAGCAGTATTATTAAAACATAAATTCCGGAGATTGAAATGGGGAAACATTGAAAAGTATGGAAAATTCCGAGAAGTGCCGAAGTTTGGAGAAAGTAGAACCGTCAGCCGTGCAATACGGAATTCACCTTGCAATACGGAAATCGACCACGATAACCGTGTTGCACGCCTGTATTACTATCTTAAGTTTGCATGGGTATATAATAAAAGGTGTTCATGAATATCATGGGGTGCAATACGTATTTTATATTGCGATGTAACAGAATTGCAAATGTTTTTTAAACTGTGCATACACGTAAAAATTACATATACAAGCGGCAAAGATAATTGATTACTGAAATGAATTAAATATGTTATTTGTATAACAAGGCAAGATTTACCAATTATATTCCATCATATTATTGACAGTAACCTCATCACCGCCATTTTCCCCATCTCCTTCCTCTTGGCTCTATATACATTGATCAAGATGTTAAGTCCGCATACTGTGGTTCATTTAAATCAAAACGTTGGATATTAGTATGTTCTTTCTATTAGTTTACATGCATATCTCCCTAAGAATATCATTGCATTATTCGACTTTAACGTCTTCTTCTGTTCAATTTAATATTTTTTTTATGTATTATTAAAACAAATAGGTTCGTATTAACAATAAATTTCAATTATTTCAGCGCATTAACTTTTTACGGATGCTCATGTCAAAGATCCTGAAATGTAGCGCTGTGCTTTTTAGACGTAAAGCGCGGAGACGGAAGACCATGATTGGCCGAATCAAAGCGGCAGTGGACTAACACAAGACGCTAAAATATTCCTCCCTCAATCTGTTCCTTTACAGTTTCAATTTGTCCATATTTATCAGAAAACGTCATTATCAGGATGGGAGGGAAGCGCAGAGCTGGTTTCTCTATCGTACTCCTGGCTACATGCAAAGAAGGGATAAGATCACAAAATCAATAATGCCAGCCCGCAGAGGGCGCTGACGAATTCATTAGCATTTTGTTCGCTTAGCCATGTAAGCTGTGTCCACGCTCTCTGTATATCTCGAGTTCAGATACGGGCAGGTGGGCTCTATCGTCTCTCGTCTCTACCTGTCTCGCCAACTCCAGTACAGGTGCAGCGTGCAGGATGCTCACAGATTAGGTAAGTCTTGTCTATGTGCTCCAGTGCCGAGAACTCAGTGTCAGTGTTAAGCTGTCTCTATGTGACCAGATGGTGGCTAGTCGCGACCTGGTAAGCTGACAGCCAACAAGAAGGATTGAGACTTGGCTCGGCTTGGTTCCACCAACTTGACCTGCGATTGTCGTCTGATTGGATTTGCTCTTAATGTTAGATGTGGTGCGTGATCCTTTGTAATATCAAATGCTACTGACAGTGCCTAGCTACTGATATCATGCTGTATACAAGTGGTAGTTAGTGGTGAGAGGATATGCTGCGGATGAGAAAATGTTACATGGCTGTGACAGTATGAGTCGAGCATCAATCATTTGAACAGTGGAGGAATACATACAAAGGTTTGTTTTCATCATGTAGCTTGACTTTAATAGTCTCTAGTCGCTCGCCGAATCGATGTTAATTCTTTACTTACACAACATCAAATAGTTCACCTGTGATCTCAGAAGCTACACCCTCATGTGCTTAATATGCCAACATCATAATATATCTTGATTGCAAGAAAAGTGATGAAAATTTCCTTTTGTATTAGCTACTTTTGGCATCCTCCCATCAGTTTTAATTTTGCTGCTATAGCTAAATATATAGATGAATGCTTCCACGCTTTACATCAAGCAAATGTGGAATACTGGTTATTTTCATGATGATATACAGTCGGCTTGCAGCTCTCGTCCTCCAATGTTGTATAAACTGGGACCGTTATAAAGACAGTGCAGCGTGGCATATAGTTGTAACTTCTGGTCTCGGATTGATTGCAATACGTATTTATTATTAATCAAATATCAACACGGTTAGAATCACGCGGGTTTTGTTTGCAATATCTAGTACATGTTGCGAGTTATTAAAATGTGTTTACCGTAACAGTTGACAGTGAGAAATGCTTCCACAAGTGAATCAATAGAAGCTGCAATCGGACGCCACCAATTAGACGATTTTAACTGCTCACGTGAAACAACGATTGCGCTAGTCTGTTAAGTTATAACGCTGTGACGGCAAGAGGGGTGATTTTTAATAACCCTTGTGACATGGTTCGTTTTGAAGTCATGGGAATATGAATTGTATTAGGCATTCTATCATAAAGTTGACAAATATCGTTGATCTGATTCAAATCGTCAATGAATCTCGCATGCATGGGATGTCCTGTTTTTCACACCACGCTTGTAAGGTAAATACTGTACTGATGGATTAACGCAGCATTAGCTAGAGGACCTGATGAGAGCACAGCACGTATACATGTTACATGGAGACGTCGATTGTTCTCATGCGTGTGCGCCCATGCTGAACAAAGCATCCCGTGTGCACCTCTGAACACTAATGGTAGGGCACACTGGAGAAGCATGCGTTCTTTGACCTCGTCAGTATCCGTTAGGATGCATCAGTAATTCTCTCTTAAAGGCAGATTTGCTATTTCCTATGTTTGACGTCTACATACTGCCAACCTGTTATGTCAGAAAGGACCAAAATAACCCAATCAGGTATATGTGGCAATGGCACTAGTTTCCATGGCGCGTTTTGGCACTTCGAGTACGTTTCGGTCAAACTGTTTTGCTTGAATTGAATATTCAATGAATCTGAATTTCGATGCTAGATTTGAAATTAGCCAATTTCTTGCAAATGAACTATTTAAGATGCAGTTGTTTTTCTATTTAGAACCAGTGCTTTTCAACTGTATTCTAAACGCTTTCGTTGCCTGAAAGACTATGGTAGAAGACGTGCCCGCGTCAGTGAAAGCGCCCCTTATACATAATGCATAGTAGTCAAGTGAACAGTTAACTTCTCCATAATTGCAACATGTTCAAGAAATTGCTATCCGTAAAAGTAATACTCTACACAATATGAGTGCATCATGCTATTTACCATCGTTCAGCATGTCTCAAGTCGTTTCAAATTTAAGAGTGATATTTCATAACCAGGCATCATGCATGGTAAACCTGATGGAAATGTAGGTATGTCGTTCTGTATTCAGGTTCAGAAGTACAAATTTAATGTCATTCTCGAAAGAATCACAAATGCACAAGACATGCATGTATTGTTGAATATCACAGTGCGTTATGTCGTGTGTATCCCATGTAAACTGCGTGTGTGATATATTATTGTAGGGAAAGAGTCAAGTGTGAGTTTGAAGAGAACATCAATTCCACGTATGTGCGTCTATTAGTATGTACAGTAGGATTTACAGATTGCTAACTGTGAACGTTTCGTCCCACGGCGTGATGTTTTGAAGAGTTTTACCGCTGCTCATAAGGCCCTTCCTATGCATATAAATAGTTGATTGCTTATGTTGCTGAAATATTGTTTATCTCCCAGACAGATAGTGGTCTCCGCTAAACGTTTGAGATTTAGACCACTGGGGAAATATATATACGAATATTGTGAAGGATGTCTTAAGGTAATAACTGGGCAGTTTCTATTCACCATCCTCGCCCCTTGAAGAGCAACTCTTCTTAAGGTACTAACGGCAGTTTCTTTGCATCAACCTCGCCCCTTGAATAGCAACTCTTCTTAAGGTACTGACTGGGAAGTTTCTTTGCATCAACCTCGCCCCTTGAATAGCAACTCTTCTTAAGGTACTAACTGGGCAGTTTCTATGCACAACCTCGCCCCTGAAGAACAACACCGGGTAGACCAGTAGCAATAATCGGTTTCTAGGTGTAAGTTTGTTTTATTATATTTCAACATCGTGTTTTGGCATGTTTGCATTTAGTCAATTTTTAGGGTTTGTACTCTTGCATACTTTGAGATCACATATGTGTTAGTGGGAATATAGTATTCCAGATAATTAACATATCCATGGGAGGACTTGGCATGACTGTCCTATTATGCTTCACGAACTGACTACTGTATACTAGTTTTTTATTCACTCATACTTTCTACTGTAATTTGATTCTTCAGGCTGATGCCATAAAGAGATATAAACCAGATTATTGTTGGATTCTTCGGTTCTAAGATTTGTTGCTTATATGTAACGCAGATGTTATCCGAATTACCAAAGTGTTTCAATATAACAGTATGTTACTGAATCTATGTTATCAAGCAGAATATGTCAATGATGAATGTGTATGCTTATCATTTGCGACTATGTCAATATACTGGTTATAACGTACATCTGGTAGCCTTAGAATACTTCGTTTCCCTGACAGGTCAATCTATGAAAGTAGACTACGGTTCCTGGACAGTTCATTCTTTGACAATACACCGAGGTCTCCTTTAAGACTATTTTCAGACAGTACATTTAGCTTCACTGACATATGTTTACATGAAGATATCAGTAAAAGGAGTTTCCCTGATAGACCATTCTATGACGGTACACACGTTTCTCTTACAGACAATTCTATAACAGTATACACGTTTCTCTGACAGCTCACTGATTTTCTCTGACGGACGTTGTAGGATGACTGTCTCAGTAAAATGAGTTTCCTTGATAGGCATATATTACAATACACCGATTTTCCCTGACAGGCATTATTATGAAACTGAACGCAATTTCAATAAAATATATGTGTATATGATTGTCTCCAAAAACGAGATTCTCTTACAGTTGTATAATTATCTCAGAACACTGACTTACACAGGGTGTACAGAGATCCCCTTACAAATGACGGTGCCAAGCTATTGTTTCCCTGTCATATGTTTGCAGCGCTCAACAATATTACTTTCCCTGACAGGTGATTGTGTGCCCGTAATCCGAATTCCCCTAACAGTAAACTATTGTTTCCCTGTCATGTGTGTAGGACTAAAAAAAATTATTTTATCTGATGGGTGATTGTATGACAGTAAACTGACTTTCCCTGACAGTAATTTATTGTTTCACTGACAGGTTATGGTAGGCTAATACAGCGCCGTAACCTAACACTTGATTATATTCCTAATTGCTATTGTACACCATCAGATCTTTGACCTGTTTATGGCTGGCTATTGTAAACAGATAACGATGCGTCTCCGTAACATGTTAGTGTATGCTTGCATGCTCTCCTCGCTGCTCCTGTCTTGTGGACAGTCGCTTTTGCTTCTACAGAAGCACGGGCCGCCCACTCTCTGTCGACCTTCTGGCGAGCCCAGTCCAGTTTCCGCTGCTTTAAAGGTTCTAATGTAACAAATGTTATTCCTGGGAACACCGGGAATGGTGAAAATCAGAAAGTGAATGTCTGTTGCATTAAGGTAAAAGTACGATACTGCTGGCCCTGAAGTCCATCCTGTGTTCTCGTCAAGCAGGCTTTTAGTCCGCTGTCACCAGAGAGAATAATGGAGGCATTATCAATTTCGTTATATACCAGTCGGACTGTATGTGAATCACACAAATAACTGTGTGTAACTGTAATAGTGCCTGATCTACTTTCTCAAACACGACGAAGTTTGTACTTGTGCATTGTGCAAAATAGGCGTAATATATAGGACATGAAATCCGCTGTGCACAGGATTCCGTTTGAAGTGATGCCATAAAGATTAGATAGGTAGTAAATCTTAGTATTTACAAAGTATGACGACGCAATGATGTATCGAAGTCACGAAAGAGCGTATTTATTGTAGTCCCTGGACTGGATCAATACTTCTCTGATTCTCTTTTCTGTCAGTTAATTCTGCCGCTGTGTAAAAAGAACCTCAGGTATCTAGCTAGAGCAAAGGAAATTAGTTTCGACTTAATGAAAATGCTTGCAAATCTGAAACATCAAAGGTTCCGCCGGTGTTGACAGAAATTAATTGCAAACATGAGTAATGAGCGCCTGTCTCAATGGCTGTATCGACCTCTCATGCTTAATGTTGGCGAGGCGGCCGAAAAGGTGTTCACATTTCCAATAACATCGTGTTAGAACATCATGGATGGATACTAAACGATTCAAACATTAATTTGTCTTATTTTATCTACCCACTAAATTGCATTAATTACTTGAGTTAAGATCAGAATTTTGATGTCTCCGGATCGCAAATATCTATTAATTTATTTCTGCCATGATGGGTTGGCTGCGTTTATGACTCGTTGACTATGATTAACTTGCCCGTCAAATGAGATCAGTTAATAAGGGGAATTCATCACTATGAATAATGTTATATCTATATGTAAATTCACCAGCACAAGGAGTTGATGAACTCTATCAACTGACAGGATATGTCATTTAGGGCATGCAATAATATTTATTACCTTCAACTTACTCTCTAGAACCACGTCGCACACTCACTCTGTCTCACACTCTCACTCCCTCTCACGCTCTCACTCCCTCTCACACTCTCACACTCTCACACTCTCACTCTCTCTCACACTCTCACTCCCTCGCACACTCTCACTCTCTCACACACTCTCACTCTCTCTCACCCACTCACTCCCTCTCACTCGTCTTCTCACAAACACTATCAACCACCAATCTCACGCACTCACCCAATCTCACGCAATCAGCCCTAGGTCTTATTATCACAACACTCTCCGACACTAATATCACGCACCCACTTCGTCTCACATGACGTCCCCTCCCGTACATGCACCCCGTCTTCGCGCAACCACCTATCTGACACTCTCACTGCACCTCACCCACTCGCTCCGTTTTCTCATATTACTCTCAACCACTAATCTAACGCACCCACTTCGTCTCTTCACAAACACTCTCAACCACTAATAACAAACACTCAATCCGTCTCACAAACAGGGAATACAAAAAAAAGGCCATGGACACGACTTTAACGATTTTGCCCAAAGAGAACTGTACTTATTTAAAACCTAAGATGATTTCCTGATCACATTTCCAATAACTCCTGGTAATTAAAGAATGGGGAATTGGAAACTTAATTAACAATACGAAATGCAGTAACATGATCAGCATATTAGAACGTAAACAGTTACATAAGACACTGTGATTATTGTGT
Source organism: Gibbula magus (assembly GCA_936450465.1). Lineage (NCBI taxonomy): Eukaryota > Metazoa > Mollusca > Gastropoda > Trochida > Trochidae > Gibbula > Gibbula magus. The sequence continues at coordinate 44,291,319 of OW388303.1, forward strand.
TTTAGTCTAGAATGATGCCATTAAGATGTAATTACACACACAACGTACATACGTTTTCATGACCATGTTGACATTCATACCTGAATGACATTATGATGTTAAAAGTTGTTACTACTGAGCTGCTGTCCAGCGTTAAAAGGCAACAACAAAGATATGAAATTACAGAGGCAAGTACACAACTAATGCCACTATCCCGGTGAACTGTAAATGAAGCCCGGAAGCGCACCGCACACTAGAGTAATCATGCTAATGGCGTGTTAAATATCTTACAACGCAACAGTACTGGAACACCTGTGTTATCTCTATATTGGAAATGGATTTCAAATGAACTGTTATTAGTTGATGTGGTGGACGTGACCAGATGTCCGCCCTCCTTCACATAAATAACAGCTTTGTGCTGGAGTAATCACTCGCTCCACACCACCTGACGGCCATCTCAAGATACTTCTGTAGACTCCCCAGCAACTGCTTAGCATCTACTCGTTTGTCGGTCACAGTGTGAAATATCTGAAATAACTGATAATACGCTTTGTAAAATACTTGAAATAACCGATAACACGTTTTGTAAAATACTTGAAATAACCAATAATACGCTTAGTAAAATGCTTGAAATAACTTGATATATCCAATAATACGCTTTGTAAAATACTTGAAATACCCGATAGTACGTTTTGTAAAATACCCGATAATACGCTGTATCACTGCTATTATAGTTACGACATAAATTGTTTATAATTTCACAATCATTTTGAGGCATAGTTCTAATAGTGTATGACATGATACAGTATGACATGATACAGGATGATTTAAAATCATTGTCGCCATGTTGCTACACTGTGTCTGTGATTTGAAATGGCTCATAGATTGTCGAGTTGTCGGTTTGTTTGGCTGAAAAGTAATTTCCAATCAGTATTGCTTTAGAAACCTAAATGTCCATCCTCCTATGTCTCTATGTATGCATCTTAAACTTTATGTACGTGCCACTTCATAACGATGCAACGCCGTGGAATGATGCATATTCGGATGCATACTTTAAACAGGACATAGAACGGACACATAAGTCAGTATGACAGCTATGTTTGACTGTGTATTTGCAGGTAATCAATGGATGTACATATTTAACAAAACTTTTTTTATTTTACTTTATTTTTCTTGTTCTGCTGTAATGTATTTGTGTAATGGCGATTGTATGTGAAATCTGACTCTCTTCTATATGTTCGCCTTCATGTTGTAAATTTGACACTCTTGTGATAGATCTTGTGCTATACCGTGTATATAATTAGGTTCAAACAGCCCTCTCTGCAGCACGGATACATTCGTGTTTCTGAACAATTTCCGAAATTACTTTACTGTGTGTCAAAAGAAATCAGCAGAAGGGAATGTAGTAAGCCCTTGACGGCCACATATGATCAATTATGTAGGACTGCGAGAGAGCTATTTTACGGTCAAGCTGATTTTTTGGTTTGTGACATTGATTTGGGGAGGGGTAAGATTGAACCTCTCGCGGTTTGTCAATCAATTATTTAGAGCCCGCTGATTTACAATAAATTATAAATAGCGTTAGTTGAACCACTTTGCGAAAGCTAGCACGGGTCAGCCCGTATTAATTAACAAACAAGGAAGAGGACAATCTATCGCATGTTGATATACCTTTTACAAATAACCACAATAATGCTATATATCGATAGTTTGATAGTGTTTAAAGTCATGAACATAACTGAAACAACAGTAGCAAAGTAACACTAGATGTAAATACTCCCACACGGGGCCGTGTACACACTCGAGAGCATAATCGTCTCAAAGTAAACATCTTAATGATACTTATGTAGGGTTATTATCAAATGATAGTGATATCCTCCTCCTTTACGAGATACTGATGGTGGTTTTATCAGTATAAGGGGTACATGCTCTCAGAATGGACGGCGATATTCAATGTCTTATTCATGAAGCTGAAACGCGGTCATGGCAATAAATATGCAAATACGAGAGATTTCGTTTACCAGAGTCCAAATAACATTTGTCAGTATTCATTTATTGTTTGATCGAAAGGAAAATTGTGAAAGCATGCAGAAAACGATGCTTAAATCATGGAGTGTAGATTGCCGATTGATTCGATAATTGGAAAACAAGACCCGATTCTGTTGACGATTTGCAAGTGTTGTCAAGGAAATGCGTTGAACACAGAGGCGATCGCCTTCTGAATCTCCTGTCAAATACAGGCGCCGATCCGATATCTGCCAACTTTTTCTTCTTAACGAAATAGACCAATCTGAATTGACTCCCCAATAGCGGATGATTTTCACTTCACTCCCATCATTGCCGTTCGCAAACTGAGATTACATCAACCTTTATCGCCCATCTACAAACCATTATCGAAGCACATGAAAAGCGCTGTAGCTAAATGCTGCCTCTCCAGCTATAACAAACCATACTGATATATAGCGCAAAAAGCGGATCGAACTATGGGACAGTGGATTAAAATTGTTCTGGGGAGGATATCAGACATAACGAGTTTAGCGTAGATTCAATCATGTTAAACAACTTGACTTTTTGGTGTTATAAATACATTGTACTGAGAATTTCAATCATCAAATGCATGACTATTGTTAATTTACTTTGGTATGGCAGATTTAGATATCTTGTCAACACCACGATTGGAAACATTGCACTTCGTGAATCTCTTTATAAACAAGTCTGTTCCGGTCCGAATGCACCTGTGAAGGTTATTAGACACCAAGGTGCCATTAACAAATCATTGCAACTATTGCACATAAAGTAAACAGTTCTGTATACACCAAAAGCATTTTAACCTCCCCAGCTTTACCAAAGCAGTAATTTGCTAAATTGACAAAATCATACAACATTACTGCTGCAGTGAACGGGGTTCATAAATCAAGTAACTAAGAAACTTAGTTAAAAGTAAATCACCTCAGGTATATTGAGGGAAGTGTTATCCCAAATATAACCATGTTATACTCAGGTATATGGTTTATATATGAAGCAGTAGTACATGGTTTACACATCAACCAGTAACACTCGACTTATCTGAAATGTCACTGCTTAACCAGCAATGTTAAAAGTATGGTTGAATATTCTTGAATATAACGAGCTGTGTTTCCACTCAAGAGTCGGTTCAAAAGTCAACCAGTGTCATGGAATGACCCGCAGCTCGCCGTACGTTTAAGCACTTTCGAGTTTTCTAAAAAACACGCCTTAAAGGTACATCCATTGTGTTGTTGGGGGTCATATATTCCAAATGTTATAAATGGTGTTAAATGGTGTCGAGAAATACCGAATGTTACCAAAAACTACCATTTTGATGATAGTCGACTCAATACATTGACGTTATGAAGGTAAAAGTGGTGATTTCTGATCGAAAACCGGACAATGTACAATGTGGCGCTCGCCAATGAGACAAACGTAATTTTTTAATCTTATTTACAACAGACAAACTGATAAATTTGGGTTGATCATGTTTACTATGTCATATAACTACTGTGCATAAAAACGGGACGTGTAGTCTCGGTTTCTGCACATGCATAATGATCTTACTATATTTTGGTTGGAAACTAGTAATTATGATATATTTGGTGATTGAGGATGAATATGCAAGCCGAGTGAATTTATTTGCACTGTAAACAGTACATATCGTGAATCGGAACGTATTAAAGCCTAATAAAATTTTATGAAACACAATGGATACACCTTTAAACCTTTGTTGATGTCTCTGTCAGATATAAGCTCTAGCAAGCTGAATTCTTATGTTTAAGTTATTTGGCAGATTTTCGTTTTTATTTTACGTATTGTGTTGTTAATCATGTACATTCAGTAGTTTGTTTATCCAATGATAAGTAATCACGTGTCATACAACAAAATTCAATTAATATGATTGATAAACGTACATATTTTCTAAAATATTCTTACTGAATGGTGGGGAAGGGTCGTTACGTACCAGCAGACTTTATCTTAGCATGTTTATGTCAATACTTATTGAATATTATTATGTTGAATGCATGCGCTTCGTGCCATAGTTGTCGATCTGTTCAAGTGTTGAAATACATTAAAAATAACGATTAGTGATGTGTTCAAGAGCGCCAATGTTCTTGAAGTAGAAAGTCGTGCATAGTGGTGACAGTGCGGTGATTCACATGAACCAAGATATAAAGAGATGGAGTTAGAATACGTCAGCATTCTCTATCTGTTATCGTTGTTTTTCTTTTGAAAATAATTATTTATATGGTCATCTCCTACCAGATCTATGAAGTATGTTTTGCCGCTTGAGCAAAGGGTACATTCCTTGACGCATTTAGTCCTCGGGAAACGGCTGCTCTATTTGGAACTACATCATCTTTGATAACACATGTATATGTAAACAGTAGTCAACATAGCAAATACCAGATAAATGACGTATGTTTTGCTACTTGAGCAGTCTTGCGAGATAAATTATGGTCGACAATGTAGGCTACATTCCTTGACTATGATAACGCGCATTTTAGTCCGCGAGAAACGGAAGCTCTATTTGGAAATACATCCTCTTTGATAAAACATATAAACAGCAATCAACATAGCAAATACCAGCAAAATAAATATGCTTGCAAAAGGTCATGCAAAGCAAAAAGAATTTGACTTGTGACATATGCTTAATAACCTGTTTACTATTCAATGACTGCAAAAAAGCTGAGTAAGATGTTTATTATTTGGTAGTGATTGTTAGATTATGCGAGGTCCGTTTGATCTTTCAGTAGTTTGGAGACGCCAGAACGCATGGATGTGTATGAGATCGCCTAACGAGGTGATTAGTGGCCTCCACAGTGACTATCAAATGAGGCTAAACACCAATGTATGCTTCACAGTGTTTTATATAATATTCGTGGCTTCATTTGAATGTCTTCCTATGTTAATAGTAATCTGGTACATCTCAACTGTCCTACTCAACTGTGAAGGTGTTCGTTGTTAGGCATATTCTTCCGGACAAAACATGGTTATTTATGCTAAAGACAGGTATCTGCATATGATGTATGTAGATTTTGTTCCTTCCACAAGTGTATGCCAGTCTGCCAGAATTATCTGTGATCAGATACAGAATGATCAGCACCACAGACTGATACCGTGTTAAGGCTCATTATTGAGATGAAAAGACGACCACTCGTTGTTTTCTCTTCACGATAGGTATAAAATGGGCAGTTATCACCTTCAATCAGGAATCTGTGATACCGTCAGTGTATTCATGAATAATGGCGAATAATTCAGGTATTCCGCCTCAATCATCTGACATGAATAGTGTGATGATGCTGGAACACACCAGGTTCTGAGTGATGTTCAGATCACCCGTGGTGCGCATGTTCAGATGATGTGCAGTGTTTAGAAAATCTTGATATTCGGTTGTTTAACTACATAAGATAAAGGGCAACAGGCACTCGTCAAATCTTCTAGACAGTATAGAGCTATGGTAGAACAGGCATTACCAGCAGGTTACTGGATACGGACAGACAAGTGACTAGCGCGGAACTTTTAAGGCAATTATTTACTAACGAACAGAGCACGTCGGGTTATTAAGTAACAGAAAGTTCTTTGTGTCTCTCTGTTGATGAGGTGGAAATGTGACGATTGCAAGGCTGTAGCACGTTTTGATCACGTACAGAATTAGCACCCAGTACGAAGCATCCAATTAAACGTTAACAGACTACGGGTTAATGATTACCACCAGGTTATAATGAACCGTTACCTAGGTAACGTGTATACCATGATTGTTGATATCCGCTGTGTACGCTGAGGTTATTATAATAACGCAAGGTGTTTGTTCAGGAAAGTCAGTGATGAATTCTTGGATTACCCATACGTCTGATAATTAGGAACCATATTCGAAGAAGCACTAAACCTATTATAGTGGTAAACAACGGAATTATGGAGTCCATTATCAACCGAATAAAAGAACTACGTTTCCGCTAGTTAACAACCAGTGTAACATAATACACAGCTGTGGCTCTAAGCTCAACGCGCTGTCCTAATCAGCTCACATCGTTTGTACAATACATGTGGCTGAACGTCACGTACGTAAGTACTGCTAGACTTCCATTATTCAAAGTATTCAATGCACCAGCCTAATGTGACAAAGTTTGGTATATCTAAAGATGTAAGAAATGTCAGCCAATGATGATTACTGTTGACTTATCACACGGCATAATTATGTTTCCATGAGTCAAATGTATATACTCATGTAATTGTTATCAAATTTGGTATATTGCACAGAGTGTTAAAACCCTTAAATGATACTTGTTGTTTTAATATTGTTGTTTAAGGGGTCATGACTATAACCTTTGTAATTCAGAGGTCAGATTAGTTTGGTCAATCAAGAAACGAAATGAAAGTTGAAATACAATACGATTGAGTATGCTGTAAATAGAAATATTAACCAAATCAATGTTTCAAACCAAGAGGTAACACGGAAACTTTTGATTGTGTAAATACGTAATTAAATAAATAAATATACAAAACAAGAGTTGACTTTGAGTCAAGTCTCCGATCCATATCCACATCTTATTACCCGTTGTTCGCAACCTAACCTAGAGGATATCTGTCTTCTCTTGATTGATAACATGTTTATCTCATCAAGTGAGGTAGAAAGTTTATATTTTCCCAAGTGGCGCAGTCACGAGCGAAATTATATAACATTCTACCTCAAGAGATGAGATAAACATGAAATTTTCTCAAGATTTGACGGATATTCTATTTATTATATGATGCTATCCTTGTATTTGCGCCACAACATGATCGTTTCCATGTTGAGCAGCCGCTAGAACAATCCCGTCACCACAGTAACAATGTGACATCATGATATAATTCATTATATTAAACCGTTGTTATATGACGTCAAATTATATCAGTCACTGGTCACAGTGAAAAGATATGTTATTTTCACTGTAGCATGATAAAACAGTTTATGTCACTGATAAATCCCAATATTCCATTGCTCCTCATATAATAAATTCCGATATTTCACAAGTTATGATAAATATTATGTATCTATCAATGTGAACCATACACTGCATTGTGATTGCTCGCAAACAAACATGAACATGAAGAAAGGTTCTGAAGTTATGGAACCCGTTGCTACCTCATTCAGACAGATTGAGTTAACATGAAAACATGCCTGCCCGTGGAGTTGTTAGGAAAGTGTAATAGATGACAACGTGCAGATAATATACCTACCCACGAGGTTGTTCAGCAAGTTTTGTTTATCACAACACATACACGTTCAAAAAGATTGAGCAAAAACTGCACAAAAACGTATATGATTAATGTAAAACTGTCCTACGAGATACTCACAAATCTCAATTTCCGTTGTTTGCGAAAGGAACAGAATAATTGTTGGTAAAAGGAGAAATATATACAAAACAGAAAAAATCAAATCCAACCTGCGTCATCAAAGACTGATAAAAATAAATGATTCAATCCGCAATCCCTCTAAACCCTGTCCAGAAACGAGTTCTTCAAATGGATGACACTTTCAGGACAGTTTTTTCTCATGTGATATATTTCAATCTGAACATATCTTTCACACTGTATACGAACTTTGTGTAGTTTATGTAACATTTCATGATTTTTTTAAAATCTGAAGATCTTAAATTATTGCAATCTGTACGAAAGACAAGGTCAACAAGGGAAAGTTATTCTTTATAAAAATATTTTTATATAAATAAATTGTTCGTCGTGGTGATGATGGGACATATTATTTTGACTGTCCCATTTCAGTTAGTCAATGCTGTATTTCAAGCCACATTTATTTCATTATAAGCGAAATTTATTATATTTCAATGTCAGGTAAATATGGTGTGCAAATGTTTCCAGCTATGATTACAAATGATATTCTCCTCTCTTCCGGGTATGTTATGGTCGTTTTAGATACTATCGTCGGTCTACAAAACCAGCTAACTACTTTTAAAAAAGAGAAGGCCCAGTAACCTTTAAAGAAAATGTTTTCGAATGGCAAGCACATATTTTGTGTTAAGAAGTTTTCCTATCTCGGACATGTTCCTAAGGCGTGAAGTCATGTGCCGAGAAGCTTTTCTCTGTAATATCAGGAATTTTGGCATTTTAAGAGCCAATGTATATTTCTAATTGTTTGATTAGCTAGTCCAACCAATAAGGCTTTATGGGTCTGAAATATGGGGATTTAAACTTCATGTTCATGGAGAGTTGCATTTCTAGTGTGTAAATATTTTGTAAATGTAGCGAAAGCATCACCAAACTTTTTGTTTATGGTTAATGTGGTAGATGTACAATTTAAATAATGATCCTAGGATACACTTAGATAATTTTGGTAAGATGACATTGGTGCCGCATATTAGAAATATTTTATTTTCTCATGGTTTGGGATTTGTGTTGTTAAATCGAGCATTGGGAAAAGCTTACATGTTACTGAATATAGTCTGTTAATATGTATTACCAAGAATGGCATTCCCGTCTAGACAATAGTACAAGATATCAATTGTACAGATCATACAGTACCTCAATTCAATTAGTCTAAAGAAATATCAGACGCACATTTATCAATTTTAGACTTAACAATAAATAAAGGTTGACGGTTTGCCAAAGAGAGACGTTTGAGAGTAAATTGTATGTCAATAATGTAACTCTGCTATATATAGCCATCTTTGCCTTATTGACTTTTGCGTTATGTAAAGGTTCAGAAGGTGTCGAAGATCGCAACACCATGGTATTATGTTTACTTGCGAGCTAGTTCGTACGATACAACACGCCGACAAAATGCCTACCCGTGAGGTGGTTCGTTACACTACCACACTCTGACTAAATGTCTACCCGTGATGTGATTCGGGACGGTACCACACGCCTAGACAATGTCTACCAACCCGAGAGGTGATTCGGTACAGAACAACACGCCTACACAATGTCTACCCGTGAGGTGATTCGGTACAGAACCACACGCCTACAAAATGTCTACCCGTGAGGTGATTCGTTACAGAACCACACGCCTACACATTGTCTACCCATGAGGTGATTCGTTACAAAACCATACGTCTACACAATGTCTACCCGTGAGATGGTTCGGTACAAAACCACACGTCTACGCAATGTCTACTCGTGAGGTGATTCGTTACAGAACCACACGCCTACACAATGTCTACCTGTGAGGTGGATCGTCACAGAACTACATGTCTACACAATGTCTACCCGTGAGGTGATTCGTTACGATACCACAGGTTAACAAAATGTCTACCCATGAGGTGATTCGGTACAGAACCACACGTCTACACAATGTCTACCCGTGAGGTGATTCGGTACAGAACCACACGTTTTTACAATGTCTACCCGTGAGGTGATTCGGTACAGTACCACACGCCTACACAATGTCTACCCGTGAGGTGATTCGTTACAGAACCACACGCTTTTACAATGTCTACCCGTGAGGTGATTCGGTACAGAACCACACGCCTTCACAATGTCTACCCGTGAGGTGATTCGGTACAGAACCACACGCTTTTACAATGTCTACCCGTGAGGTGATTCGTTACAGTACCACACGCCTTCACAATGTCTACCCGTGAGGTGATTCGTTACAGTACCACACGCCTACACAATGTCTACCCGTGAGGTGATTCGTTACAGAACCACACGCTTTTACAATGTCTACCCGTGAGGTGATTCGTTACAGTACCACACGCCTTCACAATGTCTACCCGTGAGGTGATTCGTTACAGTACCACACGCCTTCACAATGTCTACCCGTGAGGTGATTCGGTACAGAACCACACGCCTACACATTGTCTACCCATGAGGTGATTCGTTACAGAACCACACGCCTTCACAATGTCTACCCGTGAGGTGATTCGGTACAGTACCACACGCCTACACAATGTCTACCCGTAAGGTGATTCGTTACAGAACCACACGCCTACACATTGTCTACCCGTGAGGTGATTCGTTACAGTACCACACGTCTACACAATGTCTACCCGTGAGGTGATTCGGTACAGAACCACACGCCTTCACAATGTCTACCCGTGAGGTGATTCGTTACAGTACCACACGTCTACACAATGTCTACCCGTGAGGTGATTCGGTACAGAACCACACGCCTACACAATGTCTACCCGTAAGGTGATTCGTTACAGAACCACACGCCTACACATTGTCTACCCGTGAGGTGATTCGTTACAGTACCACACGTCTACACAATGTCTACCCGTGAGGTGATTCGGTACAGAACCACACGCCTACACAATGTCTACCCATGAGGTGGTTCGTTACAGAACCACACGTCTACACATTGTCTACCCGTGAGGTGATTCGTTACAGTACCACACGTCTACACAATGTCTACCCGTGAGGTGATTCGTTACAGAACCACACGCCTACACATTGTCTACCCGTGAGGTGATTCGTTACAGTACCACACGTCTACACAATGTCTACCCGTGAGGTGATTCGTTACAGTACCACACGCCTACACAATGTCTACCAACCCGAGAGGTGATTCGGTACAGAACAACACGCCTACACATTGTCTACCCGTGAGGTGATTCGTTACAGTACCACACGCCTACACAATGTCTACCAACCCGAGAGGTGATTCGGTACAGAACAACACGCCTACACATTGTCTACCCGTGAGGTGATTCGTTACAGAACCACACGCTTTTACAATGTCTACCCGTGAGGTGATTCGTTACAGTACCACACGCCTTCACAATGTCTACCCGTGAGGTGATTCGTTACAAAACCATACGTCTACACAATGTCTACCCGTGAGATGGTTCGGTACAAAACCACACGTCTACGCAATGTCTACTCGTGAGGTGATTCGTTACAGAACCACACGCCTACACAATGTCTACCTGTGAGGTGGATCGTCACAGAACTACATGTCTACACAATGTCTACCCGTGAGGTGGTTCGTTACGATACCACAGGTTAACAAAATGTCTACCCATGAGGTGATTCGGTACAGAACCACACGTCTACACAATGTCTACCCGTGAGGTGATTCGGTACAGAACCACACGCTTTTACAATGTCTACCCGTGAGGTGATTCGGTACAGTACCACACGCCTACACAATGTCTACCCGTGAGGTGATTCGTTACAGTACCACACGCCTTCACAATGTCTACCCGTGAGGTGATTCGGTACAGTACCACACGCCTTCACAATGTCTACCCGTGAGGTGATTCGGTACAGAACCACACGCCTACACAATGTCTACCCGTGAGGTGATTCGGTACAGAACAACACGCCTTCACAATGTCTACCCGTGAGGTGATTCGTTACAGTACCACACGCCTTCACAATGTCTACCCGTGAGGTGATTCGGTACAGAACCACACGCTTTTACAATGTCTACCCGTGAGGTGATTCGGTACAGTACCACACGCCTACACAATGTCTACCCGTGAGGTGATTCGTTACAGAACCACGAGCTTTTACAATGTCTACCCGTGAGGTGATTCGGTACAGAACCACACGCCTACACAATGTCTACCCGTGAGGTGATTCGGTACAGTACCACACGCCTTCACAATGTCTACCCGTGAGGTGATTCGTTACAGAACCACACGCTTTTACAATGTCTACCCGTGAGGTGATTCGGTACAGTACCACACGCCTACACAATGTCTACCCGTGAGGTGATTCGGTACAGAACCACACGCTTTTACAATGTCTACCCGTGAGGTGATTCGGTACAGTACCACACGCCTACACAATGTCTACCCGTGAGGTGATTCGTTACAGAACCACACGCTTTTACAATGTCTACCCGTGAGGTGATTCGGTACAGAACCACACGCCTACACAATGTCTACCCGTGAGGTGATTCGGTACAGTACCACACGCCTTCACAATGTCTACCCGTGAGGTGATTCGGTACAGAACCACACGCCTACACATTGTCTACCCATGAGGTGATTCGTTACAGTACCACACGCCTTCACAATGTCTACCCTTGAGGTGATTCGTTACAGTACCACACGCCTTCACAATGTCTACCCGTGAGGTGATTCGTTACAGTACCACACGCCTACACAATGTCTACCCTTGAGGTGATTCGGTACAGAACCACACGCCTTCACAATGTCTACCCGTGAAGTGATTCGGTACAGAACAACACGCCTACACAATGTCTACCCATGAGGTGATTCGTTACAGTACCACACGCCTACACAATGTCTACCCGTGAGGTGATTCGGTACAGAACCACACGCCTTCACAATGTCTACCCGTGAGGTGATTCGTTACAGTACCACACGCCTACACAATGTCTACCCGTGAGGTGATTCGGTACAGTACCACACGCCTTCACAATGTCTACCCGTGAGGTGATTCGGTACAGTACCACACGCCAACACAATGTCTACCCGTGAGGTGATTCGTTACAGTACCACACGCCTACACAATGTCTACCCTTGAGGTGATTCGTTACAGAACCACACCCTTAAAAATGTCTCCCCGTGAGGTGATTCGGTACGATACCACAGGTTAACAAAATGTGTACCTGTGAGGTGTTTCGGTACCACACGCCGACAATATGTCTTCCGGCTAAGTGCTTTGGCATGGTGCTGTCGGTTTGAATCTACTTTCTACCTCAACAAGAGAGGTTGACTTACAGCATTTAGCCTAGAGGTAGCTCATCAAGGTTATTACGGTAATGGTTGTTGCTTGATTCTTTGATCGGAGTTCATTGAACATGTACAACGTGATGGGGGTGCTGTGCTGGTTTTGCCGGAAGCTGCATCTGTTATACGTATGGTCCACGAATACCCGCGTGCAGTTAATAGAAGCTAGGTGAGTACTATGCATACCGATGTCGCCACCATGTCACCATGTGGCAGGCTGCTGTAGGGGATGTAGAAGTAGACAAGTGGCCACCTTGATGTACAGCTGTATAAATACTTATCTCCTTGGTAGACATACAGCATGCTCCACCACCAATATTCAATGGAGAACAGCCAATAGATTTAACACATGAAAACATGACTTCCTGTGAACATCGTGTGGAACCATGCTGATGCTCTTATGGTATAACACAACATTATATAACAAAAGTGTTTTCTCGGAGTTAAAATGCCGCCCCCTCCGCCCAAGTACACTAAAGTTAACGATGTGAATTCGCCATTAAGTTTCTTCATCACTTGCCTTACACGAAATATATTCAACATTCTTGATATTCTTTAATAAATAAAATTCCAGGGTTTTTCATTGCTCTTCACTTTAGAGTTCAAAACAGGTTCTGTTTATGAATACTGTTATAAGATAACAATGGGCAATACGTCACTTGGTAAAAGAACATTCAATAAACTATTAGATTCTTTTATCAGTATGTATCAGGTAATGTTACAATGACACATTCTGCTGTTGACGGATACATTACCGAAATACCATTGCTAAATGTAACCGTTGGAAATTTCAGGACATAAACTAGATAAGATAAATGTCTAATGTGATTATTTCGCCGCAAGAAGATTGCCAGCTTGGCGGGACTAATGACAAGGGATGTAAATATGCAATTATTGAGTGTGTGAGAGACAGAGACACATTTATAGGCTAGATCTGGTGAACTGGTTGCTCCTTGGGGAAACAGATGTTGTGTTCAGTGTGTTCATATCCGCCATAAGAGTCTCTTCAGTCCAGGTGTCTGGATAACACCGTGCTAATCAGTGAAGCTGTCGACCCCCTCACACCACTGTCTATGATTATACCCAACGACCATGTTATGCTTTTAAGCTACCTGAGAGAATGAGTATAAGTGGTAGAAAATGCGCACGTGTTTACTATCCAAAGCTCACAACTACACCAGCTATTGAATACATGTAGATGACGTAGATCTCTATCGTACAGCTTAGTGTTTTTATTTTAGAAATTGAATAGACAATAAAGTAATGTGCAACGTTGTTAAAAACGACTATGTATCCCCAGGTCAAAACTACATATTCTGTGTATGGAGTGTTGATCCCTATAATTACTATTTGACATCGTGTGCATTAGCTCTTAGAATTATCACGTCAAAGGCCAATATAATAGTCATGAAGGGGGCGGGGTTGTAGGTGAGGACGTATATGTAGTTGAAGAGAGGTCGTCTCTGTTGTACCTCTCCCGTAATTGTCCATATCATATCTTGACTGAGCCAAGTCGGGCGCCTGGGTCTTCTCGGCTTCCATGTCGGACGCCATATTTGATGAAGACAGTCAGGTGGCCAAGTCAGGTGCCTCAATAGCCACAGAGTTGGGAAGAATTGAGCGGCGGAGGGGAAGACAGGTGCCCGTACTTTCATCATAGGTGTGCAGCCTGTCAGGTGCCCACTTGGCAAAGGTGCTGAACCGTTGTTTTCTAAAACTAGACAAGGATTTAGTTAGAATCCTTGGACTGAGGGATGTCTTCCCAGTACTCCAGTATTCTGGCCATACAGTAGACTGGTGTTATAGTGCGAGCTGACTTCGCACGGCTGTGAAGGGGTTGAGTGGTGAGTTGATGGACGGAGCGGGGGAAACTGTCTGATGAGAGCACTAGTTCCTCCATACAGCGTCTACCAACAGGAAATACTTTCTGCCTTGAGTGGTACGTTGTGTTTGTTTGTTTCTTTAGAAGTAGGACACTCTCCCTAAGTGAAAACGGATGCCATAACGTCTACACGTAACGCATTATAGATTTATGGAAAATCGTTTGGCGCCAGAAGAGCTTGTACATGTCTCTCGTTCAAACAGTGACAATCATGCTGTTATCGTGTTATACACTACAGTAGGGAGATGCACATGCTGATTTAGTGATTAATCGGAAATGTATATTGTATTTTCTCTAGACGAATAACCACTCGTGTTTCCTCTTATAGATGTTTGGGGTCATATTGAAGATTTGTTCGTTTAATGAAAGCTTAAACTAAATGTTCTTCAAAAGAAAATATTGTTATATGTTTGGAAAAAACGATTGCACTTGAATACAGGGCGTATTATTTCAAGATTTATCGAGATTCATACCATGTTGATGACAAATATTGAACCAATAATTAGCTTGTGTTATATTCATTAAATTGATAGCGGCCGGTGATTCTATACTGTCAGATAAACTTAACTGTATTATTATATCCCGACCTAGCGTTTCATGGGTATATAGTATTACCAACGATTTCGTCCATCCTTCCGTTCATTTTGTCACAAAACAAATACAATATCTTATGTACTACTAGAAAGAGGTGCAGTGCCGAATAACAAGCGATTTTAAATTTGATATTTTAAAAATTCTGTTTGTTGTACTTATTCATTTTCTGAGATCTATATTGCAGACAAACTATTCCGAGTCTGTTCAAGTATTACTCGGATCTTCTACTGTGATCATATATACTAGGAGAGGTACAGTGCATAATTACAATCGTTTTTGTATTTTTTATGGTTTAGGGCGTTGCCCGCATTACTAGGTGTCACAGGGCCATCATATCTATATTTCACAATACCCATTAGCTAAGGAATCTGTACATACGATTTCAACATGGAAAAGTAAGTATAGGGCAAAGTTATTATGTAATGATTTTTTCCCAGACACCTGCCCATAGGTAGAATTAAAAAGATCACGCATGAAGGTTCAGTCACTTTTATTTGCTTGTAGCAGTGGCAAATCAAGGTATGGTATAGGGACTTATATCCAACTACATGTAGATCAATACAATATTTAACTATCTATTCCATATAGACAACATAAAGGGTCATGCATATCATATATCCAGCAATAAGAACAAAATAAATATAACTACGTTGTCAAATTATCTCTGAGCTTGCTGTATTGATTTATCTTCATATCTCTACAATAATTAAACTCTTTATTCCACTTGACCTCCTTGCAATTGTCTCCCCAGGATGCCACACAGCGTGCTCTATAAGTGACAGCTTGAATACTCTCCCATAAAACCATAACGTAAAAATATCCCGTCCTTCATTGTTCAATAATCGTTTAAAATGAGGAATAAATTCGTTTATGAGAATATAGCTAATTTCAGTTTGTTAGATTATAAAGAAAAGTAAAGTGCAAAGTTATTATATAAATATTTGAATTCAGGAAGTTTCAATTTCATAATTGCGAGGAAAATGTGAAATATGACAATCCATTACCTTACTTAATCAAGTTGTTGTCCATCACTCATGGATCTGTCAGGTATGATTAAAGAGCACAGTTACCAGACTCGTTACAAGTTACTTACTTATTTGTTTTATTCTTGAATGTGTTTCAAGTAAAGTCGACATGCCATTTGAAGTTGTAAAATTGTTTAAACACTTTCGAGAAAATATACAGTGTGTGTATTTCGAATTTTTACTATGACTGAAAACAAGTTGTGTGAATATAATAAATAATAATAATATACAAAATTTGTATAGCGCCCTATATGGCTTAACAAAAAAAACACTCTAAGGCGCTTCACAGAGACAAGGGATGAGAGACTATTGATGATTTGTATAAGCCTTCTTGTACAGATGGGTCTTGACGCCCTTTTTTAATGTGATATGATTCCGAGTCTCTGATTGTGGCTGGTAGATTGTTCCAAACAATCCCTACAAACATCTGGCAACACAGTAAGTATACACTCTGAAACGTCGTGAATATTTACAATAAAGATGTTTAACAAAAGTTAATATACTGTTATATCTAATGAAATACTATGCCTTGTGAAGGAAAGAATTCTTTGAAGGGACTTTAGAAGTGGAGTAAATTGAAAAAGCATCATTTATCAACAATTGGTGGAATCCGCTTTTCGGATCCTTCAGGAATCTTCCTGCAAATGGATTCCACTAATTTTGTCCTGTGTATGGAATTAAAACATCTTTATTGTAAATATTCACGACGTTTCAGAGTGTATACTTACTGTGTTGTCAGGTGTTTGTAGGGATAAAGATTTATTTGCTTATCATGGACGGTGTAATGGTTGGAACACATACTAAGGTTTGTCACTATGCATGGCCCAGTACAATCTGAATGCATGCATATCTCCATCCATCACCAGACTGACGAAGAATGCATTAGGAGAGAAACAACATGACTGTGTGTTGTAATGTAAAATAGAAAATACTCTAATTGTCTGCTTGAAGATATAACACACTCTACATGAACGTTATGCTTATAAATATTAACTGAATTAACACCTGAAATATCACTTGTGTCTGAAATTGAAATTGACATAATTATGAGAATGTACCAAAGTGCGTTACACTGGACCGCGTCCAGTTAGGGGCCACGATATTACCTGACTGTGATTTCCAATAGATATTCCATCCACGAGATGAACCAATTTACCACTGGCTGAACAGTCCCTACGTGATAATTAAAAACGTGACTGTGTCACAAAGTAGCTGTAACTGCAAGGGTCCAGATTCACTGGTCAGTATGCTTGAATAGAGAGTCACCTTAGGAAATTCAGCCCTGCATATTTATTTCTGCTTAAGTGCACTGCAAGCGCTGTGTGATGTGATTGAGTTTAAATTAACATTACTTTCCCGGAGAAGTAGATCCTTACAATGGCACCTCCTCAGGCAAGTAATCAAGATTGGGCATAATATAATATCTGGTAATAGCATTTTGGAATAATTCACTCACGACTCTTTGCCGTGTTCACCTCTACATGCGTGAACTGACAGCAAAGTTGACGTTTAAAATCCGCTTCATTAGTAAGACATCAATCCGTTGTCCCTTCTGCAGGGGTGAATTTGAAGTCGACGGTATACAATTGCTTCATTAGTAAGATATATCCGAAACAAAGCAAAACAGACCGAAACCAAAGATAACTTATATTAAGAATGACATAAAGAAAGCTTACAATATTGACAAATATATTAACTTACAAATGCGCCTACTTTATGACATTGTGGTCAACCTGTCATTTAGGTATTTACCTTTTAAAGATTGACGTCAATAAGTTCATGTTGATTTACCTTTGTCCCACTTTATTCGAAACCCAAAATTAATCCAATATTAGGTTTTTATTAGCATTACTGCAGATGACAAGATTGTCATATTTTCTTATGTTCTTCGTGCCGAATTATCACATCACTCGACCAGCATATTCATACCCCATAACCAAGTAAATGTTTTCCATTAAATTGAGAAAGAGCATTATACATGTGCAGAAACCACAATTATAGCAAAGCATTCTTGTACCCTATTAAACATTACCAACCCAAATTTGTCGTTATGTCTTTGGTCGATAAGTTGCCAAAACTACGTTTGACGAATTGACGCACGCCAGCAGCGGTTCATTGTCCGGTTTTCGATCAGCAATCCCTACGTTCTCCTTCGCTTCGTCGCTAAACTGAGTCGACTATCATTAAAAACGTTGATTAACGGCAACAGTGAGTACTACTCGATTGAATAACATAATTTTTAACGTTTTGGCATGTATGGGTCCAACAACATCCTCATTGGCATCTTAATGTATTTTAGCTTTGTACCAGTTCTGATTAAAATGGGATTTATCAACTCGCCGATTCCATGATCTGATAATATTTATTGATGCCACTATTACATTGATGTTTTAACTTTTTTAATGAAACATAATCGCGAACAGATTAATTCCTCCACAGACGACATTAATCAAACTTGATTTTTATATTGTTGTAATGTAAAGGGGCTTTTTATTCACATAATAAAAATCTGTCTTAAAAATGGTATATTCATCCAAAAAGCTTTACTTGCAATAAAGTAGGAACTATAACTCCAATTTATCGGTAAATGAAAACTGATCACTTTTCAAATAAAAGTGTCTAAACTATGTTTTCTAAATTGCTATAATTTTCTGACAACTTCGATTACATTGATAAATTAACTGCTGGTCATTACTTTTTGTTCGTGTGTATACATTAAGCACCAGTGTCGAACGTTTTTCAGTCAATATGGATGATCTTGTCATGTTTAATAGATTTGAAGTTTAAAATAAATCCCAATTTAAATCAATAGAGACGGGGGAAATGTTCATCCACAGATTAGTTAAAATTGGGTATTTATTTTTAAATGGAATTTAGATTCAGTATCTTAATCTCTCAACAGGGGAAATCAGTTTGTAAATGAAAAAGCGGGGAATAATGAATCCTATTGGAAATATGTCATATTCAAGCCGTCCTGTTGCCAGTTGACCGTTTAACCAAATGTAGCAGCTGCATCAAGTACTCGGTATGTACAGCTACTGTTTTGTTAAACATAATAACGTATGTGCAAACGGTAACCTGACCCGTAGTGTGTGTGCTGTGTTTTAAACATTATTGATTTCAGTCATTTAATGTCACTTCTTGTAAAACAACTACATCTGCGTTTATAGTTCGCCCTTACTAATTGATGAATGTAGAAAGTTATACGTTGTCGATTGCAGTCTTCCGTACATGTATGTAATCTGTATCTCCATTACGTTGCCATGACACTCATTACAACGACACTTATGAATTTATCTGTACTAAATCTCGCCAGGGGCTTGGCAACTTCGTCTGCTGTGGAAAACTGTTTTACGTGCAGAAAGGTTTGGGAGCAATGCTACACTAAAATCCAGCGCAGTAACGCCTAAGGTTCGCTAGTTCCCGCTAACGCTCGCAGATTTCACCGCAATGCATAGCGACAATGGTGTTATCGGCCGTTTTCCTATGTACAATAAATTAGCAGCCGCGATATAAGTGAAATACTCTTGAGAGTGGGGTTAAACCCGACCTGACCTTTATATATACTTAACTGTTTCATGGAAAAGGTGAAAAGAAAGCTTGCATTTATAAATATGTTACAGGGTCGTAAAAAAATATATGCAACGCATGTTTGTATACGTTTATAATAATGTATAATCTTATATTACGTTTCCCATGTATATGCATGTTGTATGCACCCCAGACGTGTATGTTACCATGTGAAGTTGCTGAGTGTGTACGTGTTTGTTGCAGATATGCCATCAGGCGCTTGAGACGAGCCGAACCATCACCGTCCCCTGTAGAGAGACATAGACGCCAGGATGCCTCTGCTTACGTCATCTAGCGGCTACATCGCCAGTCACGGGTGGGGCGAGGGTACCACCCAGCAGGCTCCCCACTATGAAAGTGTCTCCCCCTTCTACGTCAACGATGAGGACCACCAACAGGTCATGCGACTCCCCTGGCTTATGGTTCTCTTCATTATCATGTACTGCATCATCTTCCTCCTTGGCATCACTGGTAATTCCTTGGTGGTATATGTTGTCCTGAGGAACAAGGCAATGCAAACTATCACTAACATCTTCATCACCAATCTGGCTGTATCTGATATTCTCATTGCTCTCCTGGCTGTTCCCTTCACCCCTATCTCCTACTTCCTCGACTCGTGGGTGTTCGGTGAGGGACTGTGTCACATCGTACCCATGATCCTATGTATCAGTGTCTACGTCTCCACTCTCACCTCTACTGCCATTGCCGTTGATAGGTATTTCGTTATCGTCTACCCTTTCAAGCCACGCATGAAGATCTACATGTGTTTACTGATGATCATCGCGATATGGATCATCTCTGTATCAATCTCACTGCCACTAGGAATATATCACGAGGTCGAGCTAACCAACAAAACGGACAGCTATGCGTGCTCCGAGAAGTGGCCACGTGTACAGGCCCGCCAGTTCTTCACCGTGACCAGTCTCGTCTTACAGTACATAGTGCCTTGTAGTATCATCACCTTTTGCTACACAATGGTGTCCTTGGCATTGAAGAGGAGGACCAAGGTCAAGATTGGAAGCGGGACGAGGACAAGGGAGCGAGACGAGCTCGAGATCAAGAGAAAGAGGCGAACAAACAGAATGTTGATCGCAATGGTCACAATATTTGTGTGTTGCTGGATGCCCTTAAATATGGTTCATTTGGTTCGCGAGTATGAAGTCGCCATAGCCAACTGGTACTACTTCACCTTGATATTCTTCATAGCGCACGTCATAGCTATGAGTTCAACGATATATAACCCATTCTTGTATGCCTGGATGAATGACAATTTTAAGAAAGAATTTAAGCTGGTTGTTCCTTGTCTATTTTTCGCCTCTCGTCAAACCAATGCTTCGAACAACTATACGCAATATACAAATGTGGAAACACAGCCCTCAGTAATTATCAACCGTTCTCCTGTGCGAAATGGAAATGACAATTGCGCGAAGGAGACCAAGGCGGTGTACGATGCCGATTCGGAAAAGGTTCATTTGAACATTGCCGAGGAGGATAACCGGGTGGACGACACATGATGTGTCAAGCAGGGAGTCACTACGTATCGTGTAAACGTGCTGCAGATATCAAAGTTTCCACTGTGATTGAACACACTACTGTGTCTGTTTAGTCTCTGCGAGTGTGGACAAGTGACAGGACATATCCTCTGTGGCAAGGTGTTACAGAGACCACCGGCACGTTCCGGTGGGGAGTTGCAAACCAAAGAAAGGTAATTCTGTTCTGACATTGTTGAAAACAGTTATCACTGACATGTTGAGTGACTGGTTGTTATCCCAATCATATGAAACAGGCGGCTCAGGGACGTAAAATACAATGGCCTGCAGTGTCGCCATGCTGTTCGAATCCGCGTCAAAGCCTTAGGATGACCTTGTGGGACTGACACTGTTGGTCAGTCTGACTGACTGACTGACTGACTGACTGACTGACACTGTAGTTGAGGCGTGTGTACTTGCTACAGTGTTTAACTGCTCAACTAGAGAACTTTTGATCCCAGCACAATGTTATATTCCTAGTGTCAAACTTGAACTGTGCCCAACATGACACATGGTGATTATCAATATTGTGGCAGTAATGTCAATGTCTTCTGCTGGGACAATGCTTATTAAGTGTGAGATTCACTAACCAGACTATGTCACAGTGACCTGCTGCTCCCACTCGGATTACCATGCATTAGTGACTGTAGATTGTTTGTAAATATGTTTCATGTGGAAATACACATCACAACGTGAATCCTTGGTAGATAGACTGAAAGCTGTGTTGCTAGATTAACAGCTACCGTTCCTTGAGAGTTAAGTTCATATTAAGGAAGTAAATTGTCGCTTCAAAACATTTCGAAAACAAAAGTCTTCGTCTCCATTTTACTTCATGAACAGGGATTTGGAAAGGTAGAGTTTATATTTTGTGACAATTGTTTTAGAGCAAAAGGAGTTATACATATTTTTTTCATATTTTTCAAGAAATGTTACGAAATGTATTTTTCCACACAATAACAACACAGCAGCTGGCAGAGTTTCCTCCCTTTGTACGTGTTCTTGTACTGACCCCTAATAAGAACACGAAAGGGGAAGTAACTCCCGACGTTTTCTATTTGGGCTTCACGTTGAATTACGCTTTGTGTTTATGCAGTGAAAACTGTTCTTGTGACACATCAAGTATCACTTCATGAAACGGATATAAAACTGATGAAAGTGGTTCTATGATTAATAGATATCTCGTGTAGTCCTCTTTATGATATAGTTTTGTGACGCAGTTTCGGTGCATATTTAATGAATATAATTGTCATTGTCTTACTCAGTATTATTACATCTTGGTTCATGTGTAGTTAATTTGTAATCTTTTTACTTTGTTCTGTTCTAAAAAGATATTTGAAACATCAAAAATCGTTTTCGAATGTAGATATTTTGTATCTTCACTACAATTTATATTACCAAATTAAGTTTCGAGCTATTGAAATACTGTTTTTGTTAAAAGATTAAATATAATATTAGAACAATCGCGGGTGATCTGAATTGTTTAATGGTTTCGTTAATTGTAAACATACTACACCGTAAAAAGTGTCATTATTATACTTGATGTTGAGTAAAAGTTGCTAAAATTACAATTACTAGAGTTTGTTATGTATTCCAATGTCTTAAAACAATTTTCTTTTAAGTAGCACCTGAAACAACGAAAGACAATATCCTAGAGACCAGTTGGGGGATGATGCAGCTCTTGTCATCAATATATGACTTCGGACCACATTTCATTCATTTCCCTTTTGTGATGTCATGTTGAGATTGTGCGCATTGTGTTTCAAGATGTCATGGAGGCGTAAACTTGATAGCTGATCCTATAATGTTACAGACATCAACCCTCACGCGAGATCCATCTTGTTAATTAATATATAAAAATAATATTGGAATAATATATTTACAAAACAGCAGTGTTCTAACTTTGAGATATAGAATGACAAGAAGATACCTCATGGTATTATCAGGATCAGGCGACCTGTAAACGAACCCGTCGATTTCCCAAGATGTATCGTGGTCGTAACGTTTTTTTCAAGATTGTTTCCTTTATGTCCCTCATCAAGATGTGTTGGGTCTACATTGGGATGAATTCTACACAGGCTGGAACTAGCAACATCATTTGCACTGCACTAAATCACATTTTATACTGCCATAACACCCACACCTGCGTGTAAACAGTTCTCTACAAGGTGTCGAGGGGCGGAATGGCGCAGTGGTTAGCGCGTTAGGCTTCGGATCAAGAGGTCCGTGGTTCGAATCCCGCAAAGGCAAATTTGTCTACAGTAGAGAACTGTTCTACGCAGTAAGGTTTGGGTGCAATGGTACACTGAATTTCAGCGGTAGTACCAGGCATGGTGCGCTAGTTCCAGCCGATGCTCGCAGGTTTCACCGCAATGCATAGTCCCTGCCATAATACTAGCAGCCGCGATATAAGTGAACTACTCTTGAAAGCGGCGTTAAACCCCATTTCACCTCACTTTACAAGATGTTGACCTCACCTTACAAGGTGTCGACCTCCTGTCTATATTAAAATTTGTCGCAAAAATCGTCACTCACCACTCGCAAATGTTAGTCTCCATCCGTCAAATGCAACTATTTATCGCTATGACGACATTGCCTTCTCTTATGAAGTCTTTGTAGACGACCCCTGGTCTTTTTAAGTGGCGATAAGTGGTCACAGGGTCCTTTTAGATGGAGATAAACGTTCTTCTGTCGTATCGACAACATTGAAAAGAGGAATAATCTAATATTTCCCTTAGCCTATTGTGACACCGACACTAACACTGTGACATGAACATGGTGTAATTGTATGTTATATGACGTCATACATTGAGAATGACATTCAACAGAACGCATGGTCCGAGAAGGCAAATAGGATAATAAAAAAAAACTTAATCAGGTAAAATTATTAAGTTCGCAATACAATCGCAATATCCTTTATTCATATTAAGGATCGATAGTCAGCGTAATTTGTGGATTTTTTAAATTGGAAATTAAGACAATGGTCATTATTTGCTTGAGTTAAACAGATCAATGCAGTCATGACTGGGGCCGAACCTAGAGGACAAGATATATCATGTTGACTCAGCCAATTTGCGGGATTGCATTATTAATCAATAAAGGGAATGTTCTTCAAATCAGCACATCAGAAAGGAGAATACATCGAAGTTATGTAACAATTGGGATTAAAGATGTAAGATGTACAAAATAGAACATTCTACTCACTATGTTTCATAGCTGTTTCGCTCTCTTCATGTTGTTGTTCAAGCATCTCGTCTTCGCAACTTACTTTTGTCACAGTACAGATGTCACGCAGTGTGATTGGGCACAGTTGATGTTACATATAATTTACACAGTTTTCCTTTAAAAGTAATTATTGTTAGTCACGTGTTCAACTGGTGAGATTAAACATAGATCCGCAATGTCTTTTTCAACATCACGTATCTCACATAGGACGAACCTCTGCGAAGCTTCGAACATTATTTGCAAGGGGCGAGCTTACATTTGGAACAGTACTTCATCAGGTTCAATACACAGTGTCTTACTGATGATAACCTAATATAAATGGCAACGTGTTTTTAGATTCAGCAGTTTAACGATGTTGTCAATAACGTCTCGCTGTACCATGTTATATGTTATAAGCCAAATGAGAAAGATCGTATACGGTGGACAAGTTCTTTGTGGCGCCTGCATCTCACACTCTTATTTAAGAAGTTGTCGTTCATAAATAAATGTCCTGGATTTCCTTCAAACTTTTGGTGCTGAAAGATTTGCGTTGAATAATGCAATTACGTATTGGCAGGACAAACACGTGGAATCTAAAAAGTTGGTTTGAGTATTAGACGATTGTCTTGATTTGATTAAAATCAAAAAGTAAAGAACATGTATTAGTCATACTTCTTTATGTAAATAGTTTGTATTTTGACAAAAATGTGAAAGTTTTACTCTCAGTGGAATTATAAAATGCCACATCCCCTCTTCGGTCAACTTCAATCTCGGTTTCATTTATCAAAATCACAAACTTGACATTTTGAAGCAGGACATTTTGTACTCTGAAAGGTGAGATGTTTTGCAATTGACATATTGAAGGACTTGCTGCTCGTGTCAACCCTCTGATGAGATTGTCGCTGAACGTCTGTCCTTCTTCCTGTATTAAATTCCCTCAACCTGAGTCTAATTTAATCTCTACTTCTCTCTGGGGACGATGGTGTGACCGCAACCAATGATGGAGCGACGGAGACAAAAGGTTTGTGCTTGTTTGGAAGAATGAGAATTGACAGTGGATGTCTGCAGTAAGGACAGGTTCTACTCGCAGAGGCGCCGACCGAACGCGGTGCGAGCTGAGTAACACCAGATTGCTCTAAACTGTACATTGAATCGCTGTAATCGTGATTAAATTTGCTGAAAAGAGCTATTTTGTCCTCCAAACCGACTGGTAGGTTTTTTAGCTGACAAGATATCGCTTGTAAAGAGGACGGTGAATCGTTATAGTCTGACATAGTGTATGCGTGAGAAAATCAAAATCGTAGGTTGTGTTAATTGTTGAACAGACTCTGTATGCTTGCAGATTTTCAAAAATAATGACCCGTGCATGTTTCGTCATACATAACAATGTAACAATAGTCTGTCTGTGCTAATAGCTCCCTATACAGATAGCAAACCTATTTCCGTCACCAGTTGTCATGGTATTTCTATTATATGTCACAGTTTTGTTATGTAATAATAGTGCAGCTACAATATATAAACATATAAAACAGAAAAGTAGACAAACCTGCAAATGTCACGTTTAAGTTGTTTTCTGTAAATCTCCAAAATGCTAACAACTGAAAGAATTGGTAGTTAACCAGTATATCTGATACTTTATTATTGCACCGGAACCCTCTGTAATTAAGCATATAGAGACAATATAATTTAAACCTGTAGATTTTTTCACAGGACAAAAAGGGGTAGAATCCGCTTGCACCCCAAATTAGATGGATCCGGCGGACTCCGGAAGGATCCGGAAGGAACCAGCAAGCGGATTCCACCCTTTTTGTCCTGTGTTGATCTGTGAGAACTATAAACTAACTGAACATATTAAGGGAATGCAACTGTATATATTCGTTTTGGTTCCGGAGTTTTTAATCCAACTTAATGTATGAACATTTTTTAATGCGTCGTATGTGACATGCTCTTCTGTTATGACGTGCATTTATAATGAATGTTTGTCTTGTAAACTTTAGCAGCACCATACATCCATTAAAATCGTGAAATATAATATGTTTAAGTCGCGGATAATCACAAATGGTTTTCTAAGCGCACATTAACACATAAACTACACATTAAATATCAAATAACCATCTGCGCTCTGACAGACTTGCTAAATCATACATTCACAGCGGGTAATTTACTTCTACAAAATAGAAATTTCATCAATTAAAGATGACTTTTACGCACATGTAAGTAAATTTCATTTGACCTTTCCCGAGGTATTGGAAAAAGCATATATCATAATTTAGACTGAATTCATATAATTATATCGACGGCAGAAATTGAGGGAAAAGATCACCAGTAAAAATAACATGATGTAAATGATATTTATTACTTGTTTAAATGGCAAAATATTGGCACGAATTAGAACTGTTTAAATATCAATCACGTTAATTACGTCTGTGCCTGCTCCGGATAAAGGGGAATGGGACATGCTGACTGTGACATTCAAGAATGTCATTGCCATGGAAATGAACGTACTACATTTGGGTGTTAAAGATATCATAGCGACAGCAGAGTCGTCAGGAAACTGCAACTTTGAGCACAGATAAGCTGGCAGCGAGTTCAATAGGCATCACGCACACAATGTGCATCAATATCATGTCGGTAGTTCGCTTGTTTATTTATCAAATCAGAACTGAAACCTGAGCCTGATGTAGTCCTAGTAACAGAAAATGTAATAACAGATATCTCAGGATATGTCAGAATAATACGTGTAGCTTGTCTGTCCTGTTTAGCTTAACTTAAATAAATGATGTGATATAATATATAATACTAATAGTGGATATTTATATCACGCACTTATGCTGTCTCAAGACGCTAGATATACTACATGAAGGGATTCTACTTCCGGTGCCGCTCCTAAGCGCTCCGCGCGACCGCATAGGTCCATACATCCAGTGTCCGGGTACCCATGTAAACAGCGGGATGGACCGAGAACAATGCGAATGAAGTGCCTTGCCCAGGGATACAACACTGTATCAGACCCAAGTAAAAATGTTGCGATGTCTCCACCGGGATTTGAACCTGGCCTTCGGCGCGAGGGGACAGTATGCTAACCACAACACCATTATGTCCCACTTTACACACGTGCCCTTTATCTAATCAGGTAATCAGATACATAAGACCAAAATAGTTATATTTGATATAATCTAGGTGTTCACTTCCGTATGATAAGAGATATGTTCACTTCAAAGCATACTGAAGCATTCAAAAAAATAAATGTACAAGATGAACAAGTCATGCTTTCGTTTTTATCAGTCTAACGTAAATACATTTCTCCCTACTCCTCGATATATCTCTATTGCAGGTGCTTGTTTTCACCTCATTGTCAGCATGCGTTCAATCTTAAGTGTTTTTTTACACGTGGAAAGTATTATGTTGACAAGCTGACGCCACCTCGCAAACACTGTTTGAATGACAAGATAAATAAAGCTGAAATGTGAACAGAATGGTTTGTTATCTGATGACGTAGGCATACCACCTGTACACACAGGTAAATATGGAAAGTGGTCATTAATGCAAGATTAGATGCAATAGTTGGACCAAAACATGTCGATGGTTATATTCAAACAAAAGTGTCCTTCGTAATCCTTCGTATTGGCAAAGGCTGTAATTGATGTTTTAAAACGCGCCTAATTCTGAAATTTGACACTTTCACCTCTACTTAAATTACACGAACACTATAATGCTTTTCTAGCAGAATGTTCTCTGTGAATCTATTTTCAATTGTAATCTGAGGAAAGATAAACCATTGGCCTTTCACGTCCACGATGTAATAATAATACCTGCGAATGGAACATGATATATAACTAGAAGCAAACTTACCTGAAAAACCTTTTTGGAATCATGTTTTAAATACTTCTAGAAACACGCCTTTAAAATCGTTTTGGAATTTCTAGGCGAGACGGAAGAGTGAATAAGGACTTGTTTTATGACGTCAGACAGCAATGATACGACAACGAATAAAAGTCAAAGAAAGGTATACATTGTGTCGACATCGTCCTTTATTAACTTTCCCCTAAGGTTTAAGTTAAGTGGAAACATCCTTTTTCGATTTCAGCACTGTGTTCAAAAAGACATAAACATAGACGTATCATTTCCTGCTGAATGAAAGTGGGTATACACATCATGTTCATATCTAATTAAACTTAATAGGAGAATGTAACTCAGAAGTTACGTGTTGTGTTTGTGAAGGTATCGTGCCCAAAAGATTAAAACCTGTCAATAATCACAATTAGTGCAAAACAGGAAACAATCACTACACAATGACTGCATGATCGAAAACAAAGCGTCCATATTTATTATTTCCTCACTAGTACACAGTCCCTGTAGGACTATATATTCCCTTTCAACCATTCGTCATTTTGATGATAATCAATCAATTAATATGTATTGACTCACAAACCAACAATGCAACGGTGATACACGGCAGATAATAACAAAACACTGGCTAAAGTAAATATATGGAAATTTGAAGATTTCGTATGAGCCTTATTGTTCCACGTTTTAATCCTGAACTATTGCTAATTGTTAGCATCCAATATGTGCTCATATCACTCTACTCTGTTAACCCAACCCATTTGCGGTCTGTTAAGTGGACCAACATAGTACGGTTTTATTTTTAGGGAATTCTGCCAACTAAGTCAGTAATTTGATCGCCCGAATCAGCAAACGTTCTTATTATGTCTGATAGCGGTCGCCGCTTGAGATAAAATATATCTAAACGGGTTTCAACAACAAACGTGATGTTATTTTCTTAAATAAACACCAAGATAGTGCATACGCAAGTTTTTGTCAGTAATTTCAGTAATTCAGTTTCTGTATACGTTTTGTGTGCAACGCATTCTGAAATAACGGCTTAACATATTGTCCTGATACAACGCTAGCTTAATTTCTTAATCTCGACCAAGTTCACGAGTTATCTTTGGATTGAATTTATTTACTATGTTATTGGACGGACTAATATTAAGTATTTCACTTTGGAGACCTCCATAGAAAACCGTTATTTTGACATATTCATGACACAACTAAAAACTCAATTTTAATGTATTATTAATAATTTGTTTACAAAGTCTTGTAATTAAAGTCTATACTTTATTTAGACCTGATCCATTAAAACTCTCTTCCACAGAGTTGAGTATCTGTCAGCAAGGTTGCTTTAATGAGAGATATATCGTACTGTAATTTCTGAAGTAGTGAAGATCATCATGTTAGCAAATTACATTTGCCTCAGAAGCTCAAGCTTTGGCATAAACGTCGGGCTTTTAGTAGGCATTCGCTGACGTATAATTTAGTTAAGAGTGACCCTTCCTAGCCCATTGTCAGGTAATTACGTATTTGACGCTCCCTGACAGGCCTGTTAACGACACTAACGATAACATAATACCCCGACATATTCTAACTAACCTCTGTTCCCTCCACCATCGCTGACTT
Source organism: Gibbula magus (assembly GCA_936450465.1). Classification (NCBI taxonomy): domain Eukaryota; kingdom Metazoa; phylum Mollusca; class Gastropoda; order Trochida; family Trochidae; genus Gibbula; species Gibbula magus. The sequence goes on from OW388303.1 coordinate 44,321,212, forward strand.
ACATTTAAGAAGGTTAATTCTCTTTTCCTTGTTTTAAGGTTTTCATCAAAAAGTCTTTTGCAATATTTGTTTTGTGCAGTGCAAACAGTTTGCAATCAAACACTACTTTACGATTTTCAATATTGGCGATTAGGTCAGTAGTGCAGAAGATAAATTTCATTGTTGAATCATAACTTCATCCGCTGTTCCTTTACAGTGATCAACTTCAAATATGCACTCAAACAAACACTGACATTAACGTAATTATATTTTGCCTGTTTTAGATTTTTATGAGAAAAGTCTTTTGCGATTTTCGTTTTAAGCAGTGAAAACACTTTGAAATCAAACACTACTTTACAATTTCAAGTATTGAATAGGTCAGTTCTAGTTTAGAAGATAAACTTCATTGTTGAATCGTAACCACGGCTGCAGTTCATTTCAAGATTGACATCAAATATGCACTGAAACAAACGAAGAAGGAGAACAAGATTTTTTTAAGAACACTTGATGAATCAATTTGGGTATCATTTCCTGATGAATATATTCTTTTCAAAGCGGTTGCATCGACCACTATCTCAATGTAAGACCACATTATGGAGAATGGAGTGTTATGGAAACCAGGGTGATTTTGTGGGCGTGAAATAGCACACTTTGAGGGATTTTATGTCTCATCCTTGACCAACCAATGTTTGTATATTATGACGTTGTAATGTGATCCCAAGTAATCATTCACTGACATCATTTAGATACGTATATATTAAACATGTTCACTTAAAGGGATACCTGCAGGGTATTCTGAAACTTTAATCACTTCATTTCAGAATGTATTTTGGTCAATTATCACCATTTTCAAATTAATATTCCTTGAAGTAAGTTCCCAAAGCGATATAGTAACAATTCAATATGATGCAGATTTTACCATTCAGTACATACATGTAGCCGCGTGTGCTCCTATGTAAACCAGTAAAGACTGAAGATAGGACTTGAAGCTGCTCTCATCAGAGTAAAAGTTACACTGCTTATAAAGACTCATTTTACAGCATTGCGTCTTTACAAGAAAGACAGCCTTCCTCTCTCTGGTCGTGGAGATGATATATCGTTCAATAATACGGCTTTTACGCTCTCTTTTACTTGCGAAGCACGCAGTAAGACACTAAAGCGTTTTCTTTAGGGTATGTCGAAAGCCTTATTACAGGTGCTTTAATCAGTGACTAATGGTTTCACTCTCAAAACAGAATAACTAGTGGAACTCTTTCATGTCTGCTCTTTTATGTCTTAAAGGCGCAGTTACGTTATCTCGTATCACTACCAAGTACCAAGTGTTTGTCTGTCTGTCTGTCCAAGTACCTAATTTTCTTGAGGTTTATTTATTTGATGTCTCTCACAATTAATTTAACAGCGCAAGAGTGAAACCATTTAATAAGCCACATTTGTAGCATTAAGAAGTTTACAGTTTACAGATGCAATTGCTTTCAGTGTTAATATTGTCACCTCGCATTTATTTTTTAAAACTTTTTAACATGAATCTGTGATCGAAATTATAACATAGTTGTTCAAAGAATTGTTACTATAGTTTAATTAAATCTTGTAGGGTTTATTTTATATGATAATTGAATGGTTTGATTACTCAGGATAGAGAGTGGTATATTATCGTTCCTCTGAGATTTCTATCTCTATTACATTCTTATTGTATTGCCCGCCGTTAACATTCAACCATTGATGTTGACCTTCTATCATCATCCTCATTCAGTTTTATTAGTGATACGTGACAGGGTACTCATGGACGTAAATCAAATGAACATGTAATTGGCATGCTATAAGGTAAAATCAGTCATGATATACACAATAAATATGTATATAGCCACACATTGTAAGGTTTGATTTAAAGAAAGAAATATATTTTTCTTCAGTCGCAATAAATTATTATTTTTATTTTCTGACGATAATAGTGACATTATTTACGTTTGAAGATAAGTACAATTTTTCATTGAATTAATAATTGCTGTAGACAGTTTCCTGATAAAGCCAACTCGACATTTATTTACCCAACACTTGACTCTTATTATAATATAAACAGTGTTTACTGTCAATATCATGCGTATCAAGTATTAGATATGAAACCTAAATTTTGTGTTGTTTACTATACGGGTACACGAGAGTGCTGTTGTCACTGTACTGCAATTAAACTTCTAAAACATTTAAAATATTCAATGAATCTGTTGCCTGGACACATTACAATCATCTTTCCTAAACTCAATTGAACGGCATTCAAATTTGAATTATTTGCGAGCCATTTTTTTATGATTGCATTTTTTTGAACAAAGTAAGGTAATTCAAGTTTAACGAAATGTGGTAGATGATCCTTTAAGAACGTGCTGTAAGTTAGGTTTTATTGACAATTGTTGAAAGTTCAACATTCCAAATTGAGACCAGAGACATATATCTTTAATAGTGCAGATGAAACGAGTATTGATGACTTGCAATATTCATATACAAGAGATTTTGGGTGGGACGTTTATTATTCAGAAACAACAATAGTTCAAAGCTAATTGCAACTGAAACTGATTTTAGTTAAACGGATATTGAAATAAAACGTTGCAGTATCAATTAAGTGTTTATCAGCTTAAATATTGTGGTATGATATGGCGTCCAAGTAATAGTTATGGCATCATGAGTTCCCAATGATAATATTTAAATGTACACTGTTAAGAACGTATTATTGATGACTTACAATATACATATACATGAGTTTTTGTGGAGAACGTTTATTATGCAGAAACAGTTATAGTTCAAGGATGATTGCAACTGAAACTGATTTTAGCTTATAGGATATTGAAATGAACGTTGAAGTATCAACTAAGTGTTTATCAGCTTAAATCTTGTGGTATGATATGGCGTCCCACTGCTAAGTGATAGTTATGTAATCATGAGGTCCCACTGATAATATTAAATGCACACGGTTCGGAACATAACTCAATATACATGTACATATATTCACTATCCTCATATGAATCAATGTGGTTTTAAATTTAATCACGGAAACCGCATCACTTTGATTAAATATGCGATTAGAATCGTAGGGTAATGACGTATGTACCCCAAAGTCATTTTTAAATCAAAGTCATATTTTCTTATTAAAATCAATTGATCTTATCAACATATTTCTGTTTATCATATTATCATATCTAATAGTATAGTATTCATCAACTTATTTTTTTCATCGAAGCTATTACTTGCATCAAAGTCCTTTTATTTTAACAAAGTAATTTCTCTTAAGATAGCTATTAAACTTATGCCATTTTCAGACGATAGATCGTACAACAATGACCACTTCTGTCTCCTTCTCTTCAGTTATGTTATGAACGAATCGCACATACAAAACGAACATTGGAATGGTGATAAAACATACCAGACGTCATTGTAGTGAATTTATTCGTCTTTATGAATTGGAATAGGAAGTTTCCGCTCATAGAAAAAAAAAGTTTTTAAGTATTTTACATATTCGCTGAATGTTTATGAATGAGATACCAACACATTTGATTGTTGTTGTTTTTATTGAATTCCAACCTTTACAACCTATCATTCATGGAATAACTGGACACATTTGTTTCAACGATGTATCACCAACGTTCATAAATGCATATTCATGTAATGGATGTGATAGGTCTTTCTGTATTACATTCCAACCTTGCTTCTCTTCCCTTCTCGTCTCTTCAGGAAGTTTAAAGATGTTTCTAGAACTTGTTGGAAATGTGGTGTTACCAACTTTGCATATATATGTATAAGTCTATATATATTATGGAGCCAGTTATGACTATTTAAAGCCTGTTTGAGGGTAGGACTGACATTTCCTTTTCTACACTTGGAGGTAAACAGTCAATTCAGTTGTGTTATTGTCGGATAACCAGGCTGTGAGCTTATCCTTTACATCGCAGTTGGCTCTCTCTACAGAACCTTGAGACCGGATGTCTGGGCTTGCAATGAACAATGGCGAAACGTGGCCATAGTTGTTTAAGTTCAACAATAATCTGAGCAGTAAATTCTGACCCATTGTCACTTTCGAGGATAGCTGTAGCGCCTATAGCATAACAATATGTCCAACAACTGGAATGCTACCTATTCTGTACGTTGTGGTGATGATAAAACGTTGAAACAAAAAGTTATTGCATGTGTGACATCATTCATAAACATTCAGGGAATATGTATATAGAGGATATTTGTCTTTTCTTGACAAATACCATGTTTATCTCATCGAGTGAGGTAGAAAGTTTATATTTTCACGAGTGGCGTAGCCACGAGTGATACTATTTGAATAATAATAATTACGCTATAGAAAATGTCACAGCATGATGTAAAAAAAAACAGTTGTCATGTTCAACTACTTGTCCACACTTTGTCGTCACGACTGCTTCAGTTGTCGATCTGTTGAACATCTTCTGTAAAAACGAATTATGATAGTTAATATTATATACCCATTAAAAGCTCATACTGTAGATATAAATGATATGTATGTATACACATATGGTACAATTGTGTCGGATTGAAAACAGATTAATTAAAAAATATTAACATCGTTTTTACACAATGTCATTGACCTTGGTATTCGTAAAGAACGAGTATTTATGAAAGAAATTAACGCCACTATCCGTCACACACAGTGTTTATTGTCTTCTCCCTGACAAGTAGACGTATTACATCGATTTGCCCTACCAATCAGGGAGCGAAATGAAACCAATATGTGGTGTCGGTTCTCCCCTTTAAATGAATTGGTTATTTATTGTTCTAAAGGGAGGATTTCATCAGTTTTCCTCATTAAAAGCACCCTTTAAATAAATTACAATTCATCAATGGATGAATCAGGGAAACAAACATAATAATTGACATTTGTTTTAGATGTATCAGATGAATATTTATAATAGAATATGGTTATTTATTTGTATATTATATTTAGTTTGGGATCTAAATGAAATATTAACCACAACTGTTTCCACAACGTTAGTTTCACTCATGAGTTCGTAAGCAAAACCTATGAAATCCTGGTAGAATGCATATTAGGGATAATATCAATGTCATGTTTATACCTTGCTTATACACAGTCGACGTTTTGAGCCGGAAGCCAATCATCACCCACCTGTAAAAGTTGCAAGAGAACAGTTACCAAAGTAACAAATTAACCTGAACTTGTTAAGATGCGAAGTGAACAGATGCCACAACTGATGCCACAGCTCCAGTGTATTTTTACGTAAAAGACCCTTTGATTATACAATAAACCACATGCTTTAAGTTGACTGTCATCCTTAATCTTAATAAAAACAAAACCTGAGTATGATATGTATATCGTGGTGTATAAAGATGTGGTAGCTGCTCTTAAAGGCAAACAACTACTGTGATGTAACAGCATGCATTTGATGCAGATTAACCATAAAGGTGGTTTGCCACATATCAATCATTAAAAAACCAGGGACAGAATACAAAATCTTTACACAAGACCAGCTGTTATAACAATAAATTAGCACTGAGGCCCAAACTATTATTCAATGGACATATATAACTTTCTGAAATATATTTCAACCAATATTCTCGTGAGCGATGTCTCTTGAGATATTGTATTTTGATTGACAGTTCTCCTAGCCGATTATCGCCTTTGAAAAACATATGTTTTATATAATTATTATTGACAGTTTAAAAATTGGAGGCCATGAAATATGCAGTTTAAAACATTGTTCTTCAATTTAGAAGTGAATATGTGCACACAAAGGGGAGGGCACAAAGAATAAATCTGACATTGCACCAGAAGAATAGATGCCATGAGACACAACAAAAGCAAGACCTTTGGTTAAAAAGATCAAAATGTCTTGAAGTCTTGATGTCTCTCTTTATGGTGCGTTCGTACAGATAGTTTTGTTAATTTGAGAACATGGATGTAGACATTAAAGTAGGGAGGATCAATAAACTGTTCTTGTGAGGCAGCTAAGTTCATGATAGCTAATAAAAATGTACGTGTATTTATGATATGTTAGTTTAATTTGAAATGACATGTATTGCATATATATATATATATACATTACACTTACATATATATATATATATATATATATATATTACACTTACATCATGTTACACTAGAATTGAATCGTTTGCATCAAACATAGTGTCATAAATTGAAACCGACTGTATATATGATATGATTTGTGGGCACCATTTTATAAGCTTCGCAACTAAATATTGAAATAAAATCACTAGATATAAATTTATACGAATCAACTAAACGTTTCATGATTTGAAATACTAGTTGTTAATTGACATTTGTTTTCTTATTTATAACGTGAACGATGTGTTTAGTATAAATAATGTAATGTAACTCACGTTTTAAATTAACTGTACTGTAATAATAGGAGTATTGCCACGATCATATTATTCAAAGTGATCCGAGGCAAGGAAGTCTCGTTTAGAGCTTAATATTCTGACACTCTTCACACATCACTCCTTGAACCTTTCATAAGGAACATTCGTACTCACATTATCAGCCATTCGGTGTTGTAATACAAACAGACTTAGTATGTTGGACTTAACCTGTTGTGATATCACGTTGTTAAAAAAGCCACAAGCTAAGAATTGTATCTTCAATACTAAACCGAAGCTTGTTATCAGATGTATTTGTGAAGCTCGCATGACCAATCATCAAATCAGTTTGTTGGTTTCCCATATTAAGTGCGGGTAATTTGAGTGATAGTTTTCCTGATGAAAATATCCAGCCGTGATATGCGAAGAGTGTCTAAACAATTAGCCTTTGGTGACTGAGAATGGATATACTGAATCTGTAAATATGAGCAGTTGAATAGTTGTTTGAAGTCCGACACCCTCATTATGATACTTTCAAAACTCATTTTAGATAGCGAACCTCCCTTTACGTCCAAATATTACCAATCACCTTGTTTATATCTTGGAAAATTATCCGATAGTCGGAAATTCCTATGAGTCTGAAGTAGTCTACTTCATGATTGAATGAGGCCCATAAATACTCTGCTGATATGGATGACCATTTAAAGGTACTAGGTGTCTTATGTAACCTTATGTGAAGGACACGTAGTTACGAGTGATTCTCAAACACAATGCCATGTACAACAAACAGATTAGTTTCCATAATGAATGTAACAAGTGAGATATCTGATTCATTTACTGGGATTTACTGGAATCCATGATACAAATTTCATTTTACCATATTTTAGACCATGATATGTGTGATGCATGGCGCCCTCCTTTCACTAATTGACTGCGGAATATACACTAGCTCACTACGACAAAAGTATTTAACCACAATTGTTCTTTACTAACTTGAAAAATACCTTTGCTAAACTATTTATATTGTACGACTTGAGTTTCTTATAATTTTAATATAACTGTTTTAATACTTAATACAATTTACAAACAGTTGTAATAGAGTTTGAAATGCTCCTTTATTGTGTATGAATTGTATCGAATATGGACTTCGGGTTGAAATGGCAAAATCAAATATTATGTTTTTTAGAAAGGGGGGTATGCTAGCTACAAATGAGAAATGGAGGTATGACGGGGAAGAATTGAAACTTGTGAATACTTACAAATATTAAGGCATATATTTTACCCCGCAGTAATCATGAAAATATGCTATCAACAGCTGTGGAAGGTAGAGAGCTTTGAATGGCATACTCAAGACATTGAATATGAATTGCTTCATAAAGAGCCAAATATTTTTCAAAATTTTTGATAGCAAAATATTACCTATACTAACGTATGGCTGCGAAATCTTGGGACATACAAATGACGATGAACTTGAAAGAATTCAGAGAACAGCTTGCAAGAGGTATCTTAAGTTACCAATTAAAACACCTAACTATGCTGTTCGCTTTCTTTTATTTCATAATACTACGATAAGAGTTGTCAAATACTGGCTGAAGATAATCAGAATGCCTGACCGTAGATATGTCAAAAAATCTTACAAAATGTCACTACTTTATGATACAAATGGTAAAGTTAACTGGGTAACTAAAGTTAGAAACATTTTATGCTCAAATGGATTTATGTATGTCTGGGCAAATCAGGGGGTACAAAACATTAACTTATTCATCAGTGAATTCAAACAAAGAATAAAAGATGTTTTTCTATCGGATTGGTATACTTCTATAGATACTATATCGAAACTTCGAAATTATAAAACTTTTAAACTAAGATTCGAAACTGAAATTTATATAAATTCCCTACAATTAAGTAAATTTAGAAGTACTTTGGCAAATTTCCGTTTTGGAACACTCCCTTTAGAAATAGAAACTGGTAGGATGAATAGGATAGAACGTAGAGATAGATTATGTAAGTTATGTAAATCAGGAGAGATAGAAGATGAGCATCACTTTCTACTTCTTTGTAAGCCGCTCACACACATTAGAGAACGATATATCGATGTCACAAGAACGTCAAAATAGTATATTATAGAATTGATGTCAAATAAGAACGATGAATGTATTAGAAACGTTGCAATGTACATATATCAAGCTATAGAATTTAGAAAATCATTGATTTCATGAACGTTTTCTTATTCATATATCCTGTTTACGCATGTGCATCATGTTTATCTATTTTGTATATATGCTATGTTGTTTTAGGCCGTTGGCCTAAATATCGACTGAAATAAAGAAATTGAGTATGAATTGCATTGTTTAAATGTCTGATGGAAATGTACAGGATAAGTTCTTTATCAAATCGGCAAACTTAAGGAAAACATTATTCCACTCTGAACAAAAGTGTGTAGATGCGTTTTCCTTGGTTGCAAATAAGTGTTATTTCAGTAAAACGATTTCATTGACGTCATTTGGTCTTTTTCACAGAGCTGTTAAATTAGAACTTGGTCAAACGTGTCCTATAGGTTCACAGAGGTGATGAAGACTTTCAAAAACACGATAACACGCTATGTTGATATTTAACAAAGTATAAACGTTGGTTTATCTTAGGAGCCAATTGAAACGTTGACATTCAGCATCAATAGAAACGTAGGCATATCTAAGGAATCAATGGAAATGTATGATTTTCTTCTTCGAGTTGTTCATGATAACTACACCCTTTCCTGGAGCAATATTGATATGGACACACGTATTTTCATAATTGGTACAATACATGCACTTTTTCAAGTAGTTCAGTATATTCTAATATAATATTTGTTTGTTTATGAGGCCAGGTGCAGACTGACAAAGCAAGATTATGTGAATATACATTCAGTCTTCGTATTGGCGTCTATACGCTTCTAAACGTTTATATGACATTTCCAAAGATGTTTTTACTTGTTTAGTAAATATATCAAACCAAATAATGTGCTGATCTATTGTTCTCACAGAGTAACGTGGAGTGTATGGCTATAGAGGATAGTCTGTAATCCCAATGGCGAGGAGTGTTAGTCTAGACTGTAAAAATGGCGTTTATGATATAGCATAATAAACTCACGTACAAAAGAAACGTCCCCACATTTTGAAAACAGTATAAAATGAAATATTGATGTCGGAGAAAGTAGATTTTGAATGTATTTGGTAGCCACATGTTTTGTTTAAACGTATTCACAATTTCATACATCAGAGTATGCTTCTTTTATTTTTACATCTGTTCAAATACACATGGGGTGCTAAAATCGCTTTTTAAAGATGTTTTTGGCCCACAATATTTGATATTTAAGCTCAAAACATTGAAAAAGTAGAAATTTAATTAATTAAGGATATCCTCGACATAAATAACCTTCTTTGATTTAAATTTGTTGACGCGTCATTACTGTAGGACGTCACAAACCAAGCAAAAACTGGCTTTTTGAGGCTTCTATCTCGTCTAGTTAAGGAGATTCCAAAGAGACCATATCTTAAAACTTGTGTTTCTCAGAGTTATGAATAGATAATGTTTTGAAAATTCATATTTAGTATTGTTGGGTTCTGAAGACATGATGTTCCGCTGTTGCACTCGCATTTATCGCCGGTCGATTGAAATATCTTGTATTTTATATTGGGACGTTTCTTTTGCACGTGAGTTTACTAAACGCTTATCTAGTCCTGTTTTTTTTACGTGGTTATACCCCCAAACACGTTTAGAATGTGTTTAGGAATGTGTTAAGCAACCAATCACGTTTAGCTACATAAACACGTTTATTAAGTGCTTAGTAACTAAACACATTCCTTAAGACATTTTATTTCCTTTGGCATCCTTCACCTGTAACATGAATGAAGAAACTTTTAGTTTACCATCTAAATGCAACATGACAAAAAAAATAACACATTAGATGAACATATCATGTCTCCCGAAAACACTTTAACAAATGAAGTAAAGTGTAACATGTTATAGAGTAACTCAATTGGGTATATACAAAGGGTTGTTGTGAAATATTAACTGACATCAAATCCTGTGATCAATCAGTAAAAACTGTCATGTATTTTAGTGGGACTTTAATGTTTTGTAATCACTGATTGTGTAAGTTCTGGTTTCCTTCTATTTATCCATCACAGCATCTTGCTTGTCAAGGTAGAATGTCATCAGGAAAATTCCTTCAACTGTATAACATATAGATACATCCAAATATACTCGTCTGGTTCTAAATGACCTATATGAGCATCAACCAAGTATTTAATGAACAATTGTCATATGCTTCTTTCAAAACTTTAGCAAATACAATTCTAAACATCTATACCCTTGTTACACATCTTACAATTCTAAACATCTATACCCTTGTTACACATCTTTATTCAAGTAATTCAAAACAACCAGTCACACCAATCAAACCTCAACAACTAGAATATAATAGTAACAGGTGGTTTATGGATATTACTTTATTTTAGGTCTATAAACGTTATCACAGCCCTCATATATATAAATATCATTTATACAAATAACAAATATTACTTTAAAAAAATATGTTACTGTTGGTGCTAAGGAGATAATATACGTACTTTAAATGACTTGCTACAAACTCCTTCGACAAATGAAAACAACAAATACATCGCAATTGAACCTACCTTACAAAGTCTTGGTTGGAACCATAGTTGTGTCGATCAGGAAACATACTGGGAAATTCTCAAAACATGTTTAGAATTGTGTTTAGCGACTGTCGTAATGTCTGTCTTAACACATTTATAAATGTGTTTAAAAGCTATTCGTGTTTAAATATTAGATATAATATCGTTCTTGTGTTTAGCCATTAAGCACTATACTAAATATGTGGAACATTAAACATGTAAAGGTGGTGTTGAATTGCTTAACACGATTTTTACAGTGTAACGACTTGACAAACACACACACGAATTCTTCAGTTTTAATCAGATAGTTTCAATAGAAAAGCGATGATAGATTTTATGATAGAATCAATATCTTTTTTTTCAGCCTGTATGTTTGCGGGGGATAATTAAGTTTCAATCTTGATTTTACTTCTCTGCTTCAGTGTTTTCTTTAGAACAAACAATAAGTTCATAAGAAAAACACGTCCAATATTTTGGTCCACAAGAGGAAATGGACACGGCCCCACTAAAACATGAATGATACTATTGCAGATAATATCACCCCAAACATAACAATTTCTTTTATTCTTTGATGTGTTGTATGGTGTGTACATTGGTTCATGTAAAACATGGACTTGACATCTTACACTGAGCAAAACAAAGATGTGTTTTGCTATAAATCATTTCCCTGATGACACATGGTCAACACTTGGGATTCAATATGATCATTGGTACTAGTGCTTACGTTTGTCACGCCAGTCATTAAGACAATGATCAGTCTTGTAGTGTCCTCTAGGGTTTTAAGACATCCCTCGTGTTTAATTGTTCTCAATGAACTTCTGTTAATGTCTCAGAACTTTCAGTGTATAGAGTTATGCTATCATTAGTGAAATCCTGGACAAATGTTCCACAAGAGACGAACATCGTGTGGTACGCTCTTGGTACAGTCAATGCTGGCGATAGTTGCCTTACTCTGAGGGCGTGGGTTCGAATCCCACATGGGACTCGGCCCGAAAAAAGTACAAGAATTTGTACTATTGAAGGTAGCGTTATCTCAAATATAACCATGTTATATTTCTTCACTATGTAAATGGCAAGTTTTCTAATGTTTTTTTAATTTGTTTATTATTTATTGAATATCATATTTCAAATGGTATATTGATTGTACAATTTTGTTGATATTTATGACATGATGATGCATCAATATGGTACTTTTAATTAAGGGGAAAATTTACCGTTTGTTTGTTTGTTTGTTTATACTTATATGTGGTTTATCTTGATGATATGATCATGTTTTGTGCATTTACAGCGCCAAACATGAGAATACCAAAGAATTTTCAGAAGGTGAGGTGATTTTGGATTTAATGGGTTTCAGGAGTATTTCACTCACAGATGCTAGTATTATGGCAGGGAGAGTGGTGGCAAAGAGGTAAGCATCGTCTGTAACTATACAACCATCAAAGTCCCTGAAATTCAGGATAGCATTGCACCAAAGTCTACTGCGTGTACACAACATCTGCAGCACGCAGGAGGCCGATGCCCTGCCGGTAGGTAGGGGCCAATATATCAAGCATTAATAACCACTGCACGTACCACAGCTTACAAATGAATCCGGTTTTAGATTAAAAACTGAAAGCTGATACTGTGCAGAAGCAAATAAGTAAGACGGGAACGAATCTGTATCATTGTCCACGCCCACCTTTCGCAACTTCCGCAGTTAAGCCTTCAATAAAACTGACAAATAAATGACACAGTGTATCAGCTACATACATTGTAGCGTCAATTTTCAATGATTATTTGTTTAATAAATTTAAAAGGAATGACTCATCTGTATCGTTTTTGAACATCATTCAACGTTAAAATTTTAATCAGTCATTTATGGCATTTACCGCAAGTATGATGATATTGGCACAAATAACAAGTAAATACTTCAATTGCGTATCAGTGTGTCACGTAAGTGGGGATACACATCATGAACAGTTTACCAATCTGTTCAAAACCGTTTCCAGATTTCCAATTACATGTGTTAGAAATCTCAAATCAGCCATTCAGTTCACTTAATACAAATATCTTAGGAGATCAATAGTTGGTCAGATGGTATTATCAACATGGACGATTAATACGTATAAGCATATATACGATAGAATAAGATCAATTCCGTTATATTGATTGCAAAACCCTGTCTCTTCCTATCCTTCTATCTATGTTAGTTAAAAAAGATAATCCAATCTAGTTTACAATAGTTGTCATGTTAGTGACTACAACACTTTACAACAAAAATGACCCAAAAGTTATTTATAAGATTTACATCGTGTATATTGTATTGATACATGTAGATATATTTTACAAAATTGCATCGCATTTACTCTGGGAGACATATAATTATAATCAATTTCTCCTTCAACAAAAGTATTGCAAAGTCGTCCATTCAACAATTGTGCTGTGACAGACTGAAATATACATTGTACATTGTAGTGACATTTCTTTTTACCAAGCATGATAATATAGTATTTTGAAACTATTGTTGGAAGTGATATGAAGGATGATGTTTTGATATTGATAATAAATGTCACGATTATCATCAATCTATGGTGGCCGGTTGCACCACTTATAATATGTAGTGAAAAGTGTTGAGTGATGGAATTCCTATTAAGATGGAGTAAAGAAATACACTGTAACCTCTTTATGAAGCAAACAGGTGGAACCCAATATGAAGACTTAACTTATTGCTAGTGACAATCATGTGAGGACCTTACACATGAAGACAGGCCTAAAGAGTACATAAAAGTAAACCTAGAATCATTGATCTTTTGTGCTGTACGTCATTATCAAATTGTTAATGATAAAACTTTAACCTTAGAATCATTATGTTGGGAAGAGAAGGACATGTAAATAATTCAGACCTCAATACCTCTTAAACTACTATAAGTATTTTCAAAGAACGTTTTTCTACATATAATCAACATCACTATCTGTAGATGGCTATTGCTAGTCGCCACGAGAGACTCTCTGCTAATACTTGAACACTGCAGATAATGTGATCTTGGCAATTTTGAATAAGATTGATTTAAATGACGTTTGGTAAGGATGGTCGGCGGGGGAGTTATGGGGATATTAGTGTATACAATCAACTTATCCTATAAGTATAGTATCAATCATATTTAAACTGCAATAATGGTCGACTGGTTTCGAAATTATCTTGTAAACATACTGTCTTTATATTCATGATTGTAATCATGTCGATTTTCATACTTTAATTGTCAGTCACATTTATTTTTTAGATATTTTTCTGTACTAGTACTTCTCTTTTATTTCAACTGATACTTTAGAGAACAAAGTGTGTATTATTAGGAAACATTTTGGCGATGTTGTACTCTCAGAGTACTCTTGTTAAAATAAGACATTAAAAACGGACTGTTTGAATTTCCTAATCTAACCTAATCCAAAAATAAACAAATATTCAATGGAATTAACATGCACAAACAATATAAAACTGTCTTCCTTCTAGCGAAAGGGAATGTTGTAATGTAAGTTGGGGCTTGATAATATTGATGAAAATAAGATGATCTCCACATTTTAACATGTAAATCATGGTAAAGTGGAACTAGTGATTTAAGGAAAATAACGTCTATTTCCATAAGAAAATTTTGATATAGACAAACATAACTGTATTATTATCCTTTGCAGTGAGTTAATCTTAGTGCAGGAGATAAAGTTTTCAGTAGCTAACGCCTGTTTGTATAAACGTCTAAAATGGAATAATTAAAGAACTATAGTGGTCCTGTGCATAGCTCAATCAACCGCTATCAGTGAAGTTAAGCAACAAAGGGCGTGGCTCGCTGGATGGGTGGGTTACCCGCCTCATTGCTGGATAAAAACTGAGAATTTGAAGGATGATTCCCTGCCCCACACTGAGACATGAGTTGAGAAGCTCGTGGTGTCACCTTCGGTAAGGGACTTTTTTCGAAATGTGCCTATGTTCACTCAGCAGTATAATTGAGTACACGGTTTGGAAGTGAAGGCAATGTGACAGATAACCTTCGATCGCCTTAATTGGCAGCTCAGGTTGCAAACTCCAAAGAGGAGTTGAGAATGAAAAAGGAACGATATTGTTTGTTCCTTATAGCAGGGTAATAATGTGTGTAGCGCTTTGAGGGCGGGCCTTAGTGTTGTGGATTTAGCGCCATATAAGTATCCTCATTAATTATTATTATTGATTCTTTTATATCGTTTCACCACAATGAGAGTTATGTTCTCATATATGTTCTCATATGCTTTATGAGATCGACCTTCGTTTCAAGATCACAACCGACCTTTGCTATTTAAGCTTGTCTCAATTCTTCAATTATCTCAATTCCTGTTCACAAGTAATATCTGAGAGGTGTATTTTTTATCTTCATATCTTGACAAAATGTTTATCAAAGGGAAGATGGACTACACAGTATTAGTATTTTTTATTTCCATTTTTTCGGTACATTTCCATTCATTCATAACAGCATTGACATATAAATACATGCGCATGTAGATATACATACATTTGTCATCTAGATGTCACATTTACGTTGGAAATTATACAGGATTGTTTAAAAGAATATGGAGATATGACCAGAAAGTATGAAAGCTTGCATATTTACAGTTGGAGAATGCAATGAATTGGTTGTTTGATAATATATGAATATTTCATGTTGTATAGGTTTGATATTTGGTTTAATTTTCTAATACTGCATCTATAAAGCATCACTTTTTTTACAAGAATGATTGCGTTCAAAGGATTGTTATTTATTCCCTTAAATCAAAACAGTATAGTTTCTTCATTAAAATCAATATGTCCTTCAATGTAATTTGCAAGCCATTCGGTTAGTTGTCTAATATAATAAACCTGTGTATATTAAGTGCATATAATGTACAGTGATATTCGAGAGAGGACATTGTTAACAAAACCAAGTTGTTCAGGCACATTTATTAATTTTCACATAGAATATGTCTTATATGTTGATAAACAGTTGTGTATCATGAATTTTCGATTTTTTTAATTTGATATTTTTAACAGATTTAAAAAAATGAGTTCTTTGACTGATGACCAAACACCTGTACTTTTCAGTTTACGATTTTGACATCGAAATCTTGAAATATATGCAATTGAAAATCATGCATATGATAAAATCAACAGAAGTGAGTCCTTTCTTTTGCCTGGTAGTTTAAATATCTCTATTAAAATTCAGGTATTCCAAATGATTCGTACGTGTTCTTTAAGTATATCTCATAAAATATATATTTGCTGTTAAAGTGATTGTGCCATGTTAGCAGGGAAATGTTTGTATATGCCATGCCTATATTTCACGACATACAACAATCTTTCATCAAACGTTTCCAATATTTATCAAAATTTAGACATAACCCACTTTTATTTCACCTCCCATCCTGATTTCTTATTAACTTGACACATGTGTGAGTGATAGTATTGCAAACTAAGATAAAGATGAACATAAACATAAACATAAAGACCGTCAGACAGTTCAGACAATAGACTTGAAAGGAATAAACATATACACTTCACTAGTTGAAGATGGCCATGTACAAACTATGAAAATAATCGGTTGAACAGTGTTTCGGTTGAAGATAGTCCTCCATCATTTGCTGAATATACCAAGGTCAACATTCGTGGAGCTTCCGGTATTAGGGTAGTTTCCAATTTTGCCTGTAGTCACAATCTAGCTTCAGGGTATAGCCTAGGCACAACTTTTCTGAATTGTTGGCAAAACGAGACGGAATTAACGTCAACATCAACTAAATGTATAAGTAAACAACTAGAAAGCAAATGATTGCTTTCATATGATATCTGTATATCATGTCCCTTGAGAACTAAATATAACCAAATTAACACAGTTATAATTTGTAAGGACAACTGAACGAACTGCGACGTTGATTGTCAGCACAAAGTCCATTACAGGTCATTCATTTGCTTTGGTGAGTATCAGCTCAAAAATTCAAACAAATCATCAAATGATAAGTGTGGATAAATGACATTATCCTACCTCATGTAAGAATGTCGATCTATGATTGGTCCACGTGACCCTGAACAAATAACCATATTCACCCTCACCCAGGTGGATAAATGTCACCGAGGGTGATAAAAACCGTATACCCCGCTACCGAAATAAAGCGTGCGTCCACGTCCATGTCACGTGATACAGTTTATTTTGACTCTGACCCAGATTTGTTGCTTCTTTGAATAAACGATGTTCGAGCATTTCTGTTTGTTTTTAATAATATTTTGAGACATTCGGTAGGATAAAAACGTTATAACATTCAGTGGAGGTTTACATCGTGAATTATAAGACCCTTATTATTTTTTATTCTACTCGCCTCCGGCTCGTAGAATAAAAAATAATGCGGGTCTTATAATTCACGATGTAAACCTCCACTGAATGTTATAACTTATATGAAAATATATAATAAGTCATCAAAAAAGAAGATAACTTCTCCTTCGCTGAACACGCAGTCATATAACCTTGCTTTTCCAACTTATATTTAGATGAAGTGAGAAGTGTTTAAAATGACATCAACCTGAGGACATATGAACACTTACTCATTTACATTGGCGTGATCAGAGAGCAGTAGAACAAATTATAAGAACGTTTGTATAAAATTCCTCTTGAAAAGATATTAACACAATATAGTTAATACTTGGATAACCTCCCAGCAATGTGGTTAATACTTTCAAACATCAATTTGATCCTGCCATAAGCCAATCGAAGCCATATAATATGTGAAGGCAAAAAGTCAAGAGTGAAACAAACATATCATTATCAGATATGAGTTTTCACATTGAACAATTGGTGCTAATTCATTTTAGCAAGATCACAGTTTTGCTTTTTTTCTTGTTTATAGGTATATATTACAAGACACATTTTCATAAACAAAGAATATTGATTGATGTTTTCTGTTAGGAGAAGCAATTTGAAAATATAATTTCAGATGATGATTTACAAAAGACATTTATCTGAATTAGGGCAATATTACGAGACATGATTTATCTGAAAAGTCACAATGGATTCTATTCTTGAAATTGAAGTATGGTTTTTCTAACCTATATGTCGTTTCTCATGAGTTATCAATGTTAAGTGATATTTACGCTTTCACACAGGTCATTACCTCCAAGTTTCTATTCTATATTTACGTTTTTAATTGTCAACACATATTTATCTGATATGCCAACACAGTTTATATGTAGACAATATTTCAACAGATTACTTAGATCTCTCGTAATATGTTTTTTTTTAGTATATTCTCATAGAAAATCCCCGCGACAGCATATACATGAAGACACATGGATTCCTGGGTCTCACACGCTATTTTGATAATGCTGTGACTATTTTTATTTGAAGATTTATATTTACTAAAAGTAAACGATAACCTATTTTTCATGTGTAAACCGATCATACACTTTAGAAATTTACGCGAGAGTCATTCTAGCTTAATCTTTCTTACTCCAATTAGTCATAACAGCTTCAAACGGATTACCTGAGCAGGTTTCACTGAATCCATGATTGTAAAATGTTGTCAGCATGTTTATTGATAATACATTCACCAGTTCTTCGCCAGTTATTCAAAGCATCACCTGTAAAGACAAGCAACACTTACATTACAGTTTTCGAATAATGACTTTTTGTGCAGTACATCTAAAGCTGTTCTTTGACAGAAAAAAGTTTACTTTTGTGTTAAGCCAATAACTAAAACGAGGGCTTCTATGATTAAGTCTTATGTCATTGACACAGAAAGACAATTTATAAGTAGACCACATCGGATCCGTACAATACGGTACATTTTGATTTGACTGACATTTTATTTTACAAGTATTTAATTTAATGGATACAGTATATATTTGGATTTATAGCTTGATAATGTCGACATTCACATTTAATCAATCGCTCCAGAAGTGCCAATGTTGTAATTCATTAAAAACAACTTTTAACAATATTGGGATATATAGGTGTACACTAGATAATTTGAAGTCGCCTTGCTGTTATAATAGGATTTCAAATTCTCAGAAGCAAGTAATTCTGAAAAACCAAGTAGGAATGTAAATGTTAAAGTGTTATCAAATTAAGTTATAGAATAGATTATTATTTCACTAATATCCTAATCATTTTCTGTTATTTCGAGACCATATTGATAAAATTACTATTTTTCCTGTTGCATTATTCCGTACTATGTATTACTTAAAACCTTCGCTATTGAATTATTAATGTTACAAGTCTTCAAAATAAACCTTTTACGAGTCACAGCTTATTTGTGAGATGGACAAAGCTGGTATGTGAGAAATTAAACATCGAAGAAAGTGTTTACATTCAAAGTCCTGCTTTAACACAGTTACAAAAGCAGATTTTTGAGGGGCGAATTTTCCAATTCCGTCTTGCAATTACTAGCTATTAGAGTGGGAACAAAGTTAAGTGTCCTCTCACTCATAGAATTCCAAACAGATGAAGGAGTAAACATAACATTCAGGTAACTATGCAATTTTGTATTATCGTGTCAAAATACATTTTTAACTGTCACTACCTTATGATTATGCCTCCATGAAGTATTCATAGTGGAAATCATAACTAATTCTGCTTCAAAGTTGCATTACCAGTATAACAAAAGGTTTTTATCAAGCGACCAACATTAGTGCATTTTGGAAAATATTGAAATTATTTACAAAACGCTTGTATCAAAACAAAACCAATATTGAATTAAATATTTCCTGGATTGTGAATAAGTTTGAACCTTTATTCATAACATACAATCAAAAAAATACAATTATATAACTTCTTCCGCATTCCGCTAACTGAAAGGCATTAGCGCATTTACAACTTACACCCAACACGTAACTACAAAACCCAGTGTCAAACATGTTGTTACAAACTTACTCCCCACAGAGGTAAGTGAACAGAAATAACTTTAGTTATATATGAAAAACCCTTAGGTCACTATTGTGAAATTTCAGAATTTTGTGACACTAGCATGGTATGTATCATGAATATGATGACTTTTCCGAAATGTCTACATTGTATTTAAACACTGTAAATATATAGTTGATTCTACCAAATTCATTAACCTCAATGTGATTTATTCAATTTCATTATCTGACATTTAGCCTCCTTAAATTGATTAGATATTCATGAACTCACATGGCAGGTCAGCTAAATGACCCTTTTCTATTTACCTTTAGCTTTTTGTTTTCAGTTTTTTGCAGAGAGCGTCAGATTGGTAAAATTATAACAATAACTTCACATGGGTACCCTTCATTTAAAGCTTTTCTCCCTTTAGTCATTTCTAAATACTAATTAAATATAATGAAAGCCCATTAATTTCTGATTCGGAAAATGTTAATTTGTTCATGAATCACGGAACTTTGTCACACACTTATGTCGTATGTATGTCAAAGGGTTAAACGTCAGCGACGTGTCATTATATGAAAAACCCTTGGGCCACTATTGTGGCCTACAGCAGGCATGATCTTAATAACCAACAGAGCAGGAGAAATATGCGACATCTTGCACATGTTGAAGTCAACTGGTGGTTAAAGAGGTTAATACATATTAAACAGATATATGCACATAACACCACAGCAACGATAGGCCTGAGAGACAAGGTATAATTACTCATTAAGACTGACAAATGCATAAATAGTGGTGAACTGCAAAAAGTTAAGTGCTTATTCACAGTAACCCAATATTGGGAGAAACTGGTATTTACAGAACAAATAATATTCCTAAAGCGTAAAAAAGACTTCACCTCGCTGGAGATATACGTTTTAAGTATCCTTCTAACAATCTTATCGGAAGACAAAATGTTATTCTCTTTTAAATTAAAATAAGCCTACAAAAGGCACTTAATTGGCAGATATTTTCTAGACTAATATAGGCAGCTGATTCTTTATTTTTAATTGTACTTGTGTTCGATTATCCGGAGCTTTTTTTCTGGGCTGCCAACTTAATATCCTCGAGAAACTTTTTATTGTATTATACATGTACATCGTCTTCTTAACGCTGAGCAGACACCCCTCTCATGGCATTGTTGAAATTACCCATTGTGAGGTGAGGGTTGAGTTGGGGTTTAACGCCGCTTTCAAGAGTATTTCACTTATATTGCGGCTGCTAGTATTATGGCAGGGAGAAAGCCCGCAACGCCATGTGGCTATGCATTGCGGTGAAACCTGCGAGCATCGGCTGGAACTAGCGAACTATGGGTGGTACTGCACTGAAATTCAGTGTAGCATTGCACCCAAACCTGACTGCGTGTAGAACAGTTCTCTACTGCAGACAAAGTTGCCGTGCCCCTGGCGGGATTACCCATTGTGAACAAGAATTATACTCATGTTTCTAAACAATAGAATAGCTTTGGTTACTTGAACCACAACAAATAGCAGTACCTTTTGTGTTTTGTTTCTAAGCCATCAATACCAATTTTCAAAGCAAACGACCTTACATTTACGTGTGTTTGTATATGAAACTATTGGCATTACTAAGGTAGATTAGAATACAAGAAAACTTTTCTCATTCGATATCCATTAGTTAATCAAATGTATATCGCAAGGCTCCCTGTCTTTGCTCTGTATTGATATTTGACATAAAATACACATTTAAAATAAAAGTCAATACTCAAGACTACAACAGCCTTTTAAAAAGTCGTTGGACTACAGGTGAATTGGTGTCATTAGGTGAATGTTCATATTGATTATTTACTTGAAAATAAATATATGGGCGAGAGTCTTTGTTTATGACTGCATTTAGATGTTCAAACAGATAAATGGTATACTGACATGCAAAAGTGGTATTGTTATGATGGCAGAAAGGTGTATAAAAACATGGTTAAAACATAATGTAAATGGAAGAAAAGAACCATCAGGCAAACAATTCCTTAAAGATAACTGATTTCTTTATTTAGATCATACAACGTGTGAGTCATTATTGTTAAAATGTATTCATGTTTTCCATTTATCAGTCTTTTCTTTCTCTTTTGCCGTACCTTTTCAACAGTTTCGATTGCAATGCATTTGGTATTTAATGGTTTATTGGGTCCAAGTGCACTTTACTCCTTCTACAGTAATATCATCTTAGTTAATCATAATTCCAAAATCCAATTCTCTTTTATTTACCAACAAATATCTTGACTAGTTCTTTGTTCAGGGCAAACACAACATCAATAATAAGACTTCAGGGCGCTCTCTTAAAGCAAAACAGTGATATTAAATAATATTTATCTTATTTAAGACTAAAATGTCAGACACACCAGACACATCATTTAATAATATTCAGTGAATAACCACTAAACTTTTTGCAGTTCACCACTATTTATGCATTTGTCAGTCTTAATGAGTAATTATACCTTGTCTCTCAGGCCTATCGTTGCTGTGGTGTTATGTGCATATATTTGTTTAATATGTAGTAACCACTTTAACCACGAGTTGACATCAACATGTGCTAGATGTCGCATATTTCTCCTGCTCTGGTGATTATTAAGATCATGCCTGCCTTAAGCCACAATAGTGGCCCAAGGGTTTTTCATATATTGATACGTCGCTGACGTTTGACCCTTTGACATACATACGACATAAATGTGTGACAAAGTTCCGTGATTCATGAAAAATGGGCTTTCATTAGCTTTAATTAGTATCTCTTTAAAATTATATTCTATTGAGAAATGACTAAGGAGAGAAAAACTTTAAATGAAGGGTACCCATGTGAAGTAATTGTTACAATTTTACCAATCTGACGCTCTCTGCAAAAAAACTGAAAACAAAAAGCTAAAGGTTAATAGAAAAGGGTCATTTAGCTGACATGCCATGTGAGTTCATGAATATCTAATCATTTTAAGGAGGCTAAATGTCAGATAATGAAATTTAATAAATAACATTGAGGTTAATGAATTTGGAAGAATCAACTATATATTAACAGTGTTTAAATACAATGTAGACATTTCGGAAAAGTCATCATATTCATAATACATACCATGCTAGTGTCACAACATCCGAAATTTGATTTAGGAGATAAACCTACCACCTAAACTTACAATTGTGTGTGAATATAACGTATATTTGTTTTTTATCATTCTTAGTCGAACACGTCAGCAAAAGTAAACTGAGTGATGCGGTAATCAGTTGAATCCATTCTTCGTCAGGTATGAAGCATCACATTCCATTGTTTTCGATGCGGTAGAAATTTAATAACTAGTGAAATTGAAAATTCATTCTAACTATAATCTTGAAGAAAGTAAATTAAATAAATCCCCTGTAGATAATGGATTTTGATCTCAGATATAATCTTTGATGAAAGTAATATATCGCGTAGGAAAGATATCAGAGAAAGATATCAACTTTCAGGTTAATGGCTTTCAACCATCATATACAGTCTATCAACTTTACTTTGAACATGAAAAATTCAACCAGACTAATTAATATCAATCCTAACATTATAATAGAATGTAGTGAATAATAACTTTGAAGACTAGGCATTCACCTTTAACCACTAAGAGCATTTTGGGATCACTGACAGGTAATGCAGATCAGGTATATAGTAATGCCCTTTGTTCATTGCCCTATCCCTTTGTAAAACTAAAACAAATTATTAATTCATAATCATATCGGATTCATTTTCACCATACCCGCGGGTGATTAAATAGTTTATACACTGAAAATGTATGACAATGTTAGGTGAAACAAATTTAAATTGAGCACATTATTAAAGAGAAAAAGGATTTTCATTATAATTGTTTGCATATTCAACATGATTTTGCAGCAACACAAACAATTAAGAAATACCCTAAATAAAATAAAAAGAATAGTTAAGAGTTCATGGTTCTCCATCACAGTAACTTTTAAATGAAACACGGACCATTAAATCTGGTTCTGTTTCAGCTAACACTTAGTGTATTTTCATGATACAATATTATGTTCCCATAATGTTTTGTTTCTGTTGCTGCAGAGTGTATCTTACTTGCTACTTCCGTAAACAGGAACAGAAACAGAAACTAACAAACACCTTAAAGAGGGAAATAAGGTTAAGTAGGTCTCAAAGATTAAAATAAATAAGTGACAGCAGGAGACTATCTCACGTAACTGCCACTTGTAATAAGTGTTAAGTTTCCAATGAAACGAGAAGTTATTCCTTAAAGACCAAACGTCTACAAATCATCTTGCCTTTCAGGTATGATTGCATTAGATAAATTTAAATGTTCAAATGCAGATCAGCAGAAAAATAGTATAATTTAATGGATTAAGTAAGTGTCTCAGTTTAGTTTAGTTTAATACTCAACTGATTCTGAAATTTGATACGGTCACTATAATGCATTTCTAGCAGAATGTGCTCTGTGAATCTGTTTTGTTAGCTGAGGAAGGATAAACCATTGGCCTATTCACGTTCACGTTGTAATAATAATACCTGCGGATGAAACATGATACATAACGTTTCTAATAGCAAACTTAACTGAAAACCCTTTTTTGAATCTTGTTTGTACATCTAGACACACGCCTTCAAAATCGTTTTGTAATTTCGATAATGTATAACGATAGGCGAGATGGGAGAGTGAATTAGGACTTGTTTTATGACGTCGAACACAAATGATTGGTCATTGAATTAAAGTCAAAGAAGGTACATTGTGTTGACGTCGTCTTTTTTAAACCTTTCACCTTTCAAACATTTTTCGATTTCAGCACTTTCAAAAAGACATAACAATAGAAGTATCATTCGCTGATGAATGAAATTGCGTATACATTTACAAAACATATGCTTATTACAGAAACAGTTGTCTTTTCTTTTGGAATCTGATGGAAATACATGATCATATCTTTTGCGCGGTAGTCGATCAATATTGCAACCAGTTTCACTAGTACATTTGGTATAGAGGAAGTCCTATATCAAGCATGATTCATCCATGAGTACGAAGGTACCACTAATCCAGGGACCATTTGACTGGAATCGTACAGACTGCTACCATGCTCGTTATTCAATACGAGTACGTTACACTCACAATGCTTGTACAAAATGAGCACTCAATAACACACACAACACAATCCTGACATGATGCTATCATGAAAGTACGATTTACACTATTTAAAGAAAGTTCGACCACTGAGTCAGGTAAGGTGCATGTGACGGGGGACGATTAGGCGGGGAGCACTCTGATTAGTGTAAGCTCATCTGCCTGTCATCTATCCCAGTTTGATAGTGTACAGCTGCTGAACAAAAGTTTGTTACATTGCTATGTTTACATGACTTTGGAGACTTAAGACACAAATAAATTGTTGTATTGTAGCACTATTTGGTATCAAAAGAAAGTACATCCATTAAGGAATATCAATCCCATTTGTTTGTCTTATTGGGTGTATTTGTTAAGGCATGACTTCCTGGAGACTGCGACAGGTATCTTTTCAGACAAAATACCAATATTTATTAACCAACTTGCAAAGCTCCTGGCTTGAAGTAGGCAATCCCTTAGCAGCTGTTTTACCAATAATGTCACAGAGAGTCTAAATAGGGTTAATGTATTGGGAATTCCAAGGGTATTCCAAATATGGTATGTTCTGAACAGCCAAAAATGAACGAAAAATGAGCAATGGATTGATTTTGCAGAAATCTGATTTTTTTACTCAGAAATACAAGACATTCATATTGTGTTTAAGGGCATTAATGATCCCATTTGGATATTTCTGGGAATTTATGAATACCAACCTCATTTTAAGATTCCAAGTGCCATTTTCTGACAATATTCCCCAAAATGGACTTTGGGATTGGTGTTTTACAGTCACTTCTGGGCAATATATTCTGTATCTCTTATTTTGAAGACGCCTTACTTACATCTTACGAATATTACTAAAACATGTGAAGATAGATTTGTCAGCTAAAAGAACATGGTTCCAATTTGGCCCCCCGGTAATATCCGTATGATCTTCTGCAGTATTTTATTTGTTTTAAGTCCAGTCATTCAAAATGAGTTTTCTGCACGAAGAAATAGCATTTAAAACCAAATTGTTGAACATCTCTGGAGATTGTAATTTGGCTGATCAACAAATCAACCCTTTTCTGCACAATACCCCTCAGGATGTTAAGAGTTGAGACTCTGTTCTCATACACCGATTTCGTGTCAATCTCACTTCTTCATTAGTTGGGTTTCTTAGTATGCAAGATGTCCCTGCATCAATAACATATTCTGTAGCATGAAGTTTTAAAATCAACTTCTTCATACCATGATTTGTGACCCTGCACATGTATATTTCGATCATTACTTTTGAACTGGTATCCATTCCATTCCGGTGTGCTTAACGGTGACAAATCAGGTTCTTTAATTACAAGTTGTATTTCTTCCCTTTATCATATTCACTGCTTCATATGTTGATATAACCAGTTGTCTGAGACAATTGTGTCAATGAAAGAAGATACATTATTCATTAGCATCGTTCTAGCATCTACGTTCACTTCCTGTAGTAAGCTCGCAGCAACATGTCATTGAACTTAGGAGCATGTAACTCGGAAAGTACATGTTGATTACGTGATTGTGAAGGAAAAGGAACATTCTTGTGTTTGTAAAAGAATAGTGCCTACAAATTTTAACCTGTCAATAAACACAATCACTGTACAGACAGGATACAATCACTGCACAATGACTTCATGTTCAACCCAAATTGTGCAAGTCCATATAATTTCTTTCCTTGAAGTTAACACGGATATCCGAACGTTGGTTGGTTGAGAGCGCGGTCATGTGATCAACATTTTAAGGTTCATTATCCATGAACTCTTGGAAAATCGTTCATACGCTTCACTCAGCATTGTTAGTGCCACGGGTTTCATCAAACAGGCAATTGCGAAAAATAACGTAAGAAATTTGAAGAATTGAATGTCAGCTCGCTCAGTTCACGGAAGTTTGAATCCCGCTTTGACATCGTTCATTTTCCAGTGCAAACACACAAACTAACATTGAATTCTTAAATAACACTATTCTTGAATCAGAAACAGGTTTCTTATTTCCCCTCTAGAAAACAATCCCTGTAGTTTGATATCATCACTTTAAACCACTCGCCATTTCAATGACAATCAATCAATTAATATGTATTTACTCACAAACCAACGATGCAACCGTGATACCCGTGCAGAGGATAACAAAACATACAAATCACTGGCTAAAGTAAATAAATAAATAAAGTAAAGTAAATAAAGTAATGAAAATGTTTAAACAATAAATTATGATCAATTTATTTTCTGACTCACGGATACAATTTCAATAAAAAAAAAGAATATCCATTACTTATTTTGTGACACAATGTGACGTAATAAGTGACATAGGAGCATTATTGTTTGACGTTTTAATCCTGAACTTTTGCTAATAAGTATGTGCTCATTTCAATCTACGCTGTTAAACCAATCAACTTTCTCTGGACTATTAAGTGGACCAACTTAGTATGGTTTTATTTTAGGGAATTCTGCCAACTAAGTCAGTAATTTGATCGCCAAAATCAGCAAACGTTCACATTACGTCTGATAGCAGGCTCCGCTTGAGATAACAAATATCGAAACCGGTTTCAAATATAAACGTGATGTTATTTTCGTAAATAAACACCAAGATAGTTCATCCGCAAGTAAAGTCAGAAATTTCAGTAATTCAGTTTATTTATACATTTTGTGTGCAATGGTTTCTAAAGTAACGACTGACTGATTGTCTTGACACTGCGTTGGCCTCATTTTTCTTTACCTCGTTCATGAATTATCTTAGGATTGAATTTATTTACAGTGTTATTGGACGAACATATTTTAAATATTTCATCCTGGATATCCATCATAAAAAAACCCTTACCTTTACATATTCATGACAACCATTTAAAATTCTTTTTTTAATGTAATATTCATTATTCATATTCATTCCCCATATAGTTTAAGTTTAAAGGGGCAGTAGCACGTTTTTTGCCAAATTTATTTTTTCAAATTTCCCATGATAGTTTATGTCATTTAAACTAACTTTAGGGGGTAAAACATCTTATTACACAAACCAATTATCTGTAGTGGTAAAAACTATGTTGCGTATAAAGCAAAAATTGCATTTTATTGTGAACACATTTATTATTTTGTATTACAAAAACTATTCCCATGGCTTTACCGAAACATGTACACTCATTTTAAACTTTATTTTCCGAAAAGAGACGGATGTTTTACTATTGGTGAAATTATTTTTCAAATACATTTCATCGACTTATTTGAACGAAACAACGTGCTACTAACCATTAGCCCATAGAGTTGAGTATCTGTCAGCAAGGTTGCTTTAATGAGAGATATATCGTACTGTAATTTCTGAAGTAGGGAAGATCACCATCAGCAGCTCAAACTTTGGCATAATGTCGGGCTTTAAGTATTCAATCGCTGACGTGTAATATAGTCAGAGTGACCCTTCCTAGCCCATTGTCAGGTAATTACGTACTTGACGTGCCTGACAGGCCTGTTAACGACACTAACGATAACTTAATATCCCGAAAAGTCATACGTAACCTCTGTTCCCTCCACCACCGCTGACTTTTACGAAGGTTAATTATCTTTTGCTTGTTTTAAGTTTTTTTCATGAGATAAATATTTTGCAATATTTATTTGAAGCAGTGAAAACAGTTTACTATTTCAAGTATTGGCGAATAGGTTGGTTCTATTGTAGAAGATAAACTTCGTTGTTGGATCAGAACTACAGCTGCAGTTCATTTCGTGAACTATGCATTGACACAAACGAGGAAGCAGAACCAGTTTTTATAATAACACTTCATGAATCAATTCGAATATGGGTATCATTTCTTGATGAATATATTCTTTCAAAGTGGTTTGCATCAACCATTATCTCTATGCAAGACCACACTATGGAGTACAGGAAACCACGGTGCTCTGGTGGTAGTGAAATAGCACACTTTGAGGGATTTTATGTCTCATCCTCGATCAACTTATGTTTGTATGTTATGAAGTAATTTGATGCCAAATAATCATTTACTGATATCATTTAGATACATATATACTCAAAGGAATACCAGGGTTATCTGAAACTTTAATCATTTCATTGCAGAATGTGTTTTGGTCAATTATCACCACCTTCATATGTCAATGACATTTAAACAAAATTATTCCTTGAAGTAAGTACCCAAAGGAATATAGTTTCAATTCAATATGATGAAAATTACTTTAAGATTTTATCATTCAGTACATGGCCGCAATTGTAAATCAGTAAAGTCTGAAGATAGGACTTGAAACTGAGCTCACCAGAGTAGAAATGACACTGCTTATACAGACTCATCTTCCAGCAGGGCTTCTTGACAGGAAAGGAAGCCTTGTTCCCTGGAGTCGTGGAAATGATATATCGTTCAATAATACGACTTTTATGCTCTCTTTTACTTGCGAAGCACGCAGTAAGACACTAAAGCGTTTTCTTTAGGGTATGTCAACAGCCTTATTGCAGGTGTTTAATCAGTGACTAATGGTTTCACTCTCAAAACAGAATAACTAGTGGAACTCTTTCATGTCTGTTCCTTTATGTCTTAAAGGCGCAGTTACGTTATCTCGTATCACTACCAAGTACCTTATTTGCTTTGATGTCACTTACAATTAATTTCACAGCACAAGAGGAGCGGACCCATTTAAAAAAGCCACATTTGTAGCATTAAGAATAAGAATAAAATTTAATATTGTTATCTCGCACTAAATGATTTTAACTTTTTAACATGAATCTGTGATCGAAACTATAACATAGTACAAAGGATGGTTATGATAGTTTAATAAAAAGTGTAGGCTTTACTTTATAAGATAATTGAATGGTTTTATTAATCAGGATAGAAAGTGTGTTTTATCGTTCCTCTGCGATTTCTTTCTTTATCGTGTTCTTTTTCATTTTTAAATCAAAACTCATATTTTTTATTTTCAATCAATTTATCTTATCAAAAGATTTCCTTTATCATTTCATCATATCTATTCAACTTATTTTTTCCTCAAAGCCAGTATTTGCATCAAAATTCTTTTATTTAACCAAAGGAATGTTCTCTTAAGATGGGCTATCCCACATTGAGATTGCGAGTTATCCTCAATTTAGATAGCTATGAGAGTTATCACATGTTCAGACGATAGATCAGTACAACAATGACCAATTCTATCTTAGACTTCAGTTCTTCAGTCATGAACAATTCTCTCACAAATAAAACAAATATTGGAAGAGTGCTATAACATCACAGATATCATGGCAGTGAATTTATGCATCTTTATGAATTGGAATAGAAAATTTCCGCTCCAATACAATACGAAAGTCACATGTAATGATGAGTGAGCCATTAAAAACTAAGAGGTAATCTTGCCGTTTTTCACAATCAGAGACATGTTTTCTGAATTGTTAGCGACTGCATATTGTTGGAAATCGAACAAAATTCTCTATCATTATATTATGAAAAATGTATTTATATTTTCATTTAGTTATGATTCATTTAGTATAGAAAGCGTCTTATCCGGCAGTTGTATGACTGTGCAAAGTTATATCCCTTGGGTCTGTAATGTTTACAGTGTTAATTTCCAATGATAATGATTTCGTTAAGACTGGGTCTCACCGTATGATTTGTAGTTAAGACTTCTAGTAACGAACTTCAATGATGCTGTTAGAACATCCAAGTCACTCCGACTTATCATATTGTGTACATACAATATGTATACAGGTTTAAACTGCAAGTCGTAGACAAATGTGACAACATGAAATGACATTTAGATAACAAACGTCACAATCAGGTTGTCATTACAAATGTTGATTAGGCTAAATAGCGATTGTTTTGTAATACCTCTGCTGTATGACATTTCGTTGGTGCATGAATTACCGAAAAACTTTCAATAATAATTTTGGATAACGGACACAGTTAGTGCTTTTGGTACAAATATATGAATATATGATGTAATATAAAGGTACATGTCTTGCACACATCATTTATTTATCATTCTTTTCTCAGCCGTTTATCCCAATTTGTCGGTCTACAGTCCTTTATACAAACATATATCGTAAGTATAATCATGTGAACTAGAATTGGATATTTGATATCTCATACACCTCACTCAGGTCTAGACTACTAATTACAAAGTAGAATATTAAAGAATCTGTTGACGACAAGATGACATTTATATGAACATGTTAGGAGCGTCGTTCATAAGAAGGAGTCACAAACAGCCATTGATTTTCTGCTTTTGTTCGAGAGTGGATCAGACAGAGTTTATATTATGCAAGAGAAAACCTACATAGTTATTTTCACCATGACATGCGTAATCCTTTATGTAACATCAATTACTATTCTGCATTTATCAGACGAATAATGTTCTCTCAGTGTTTTCATACTTAAATCTGTATGAACAATTTGATGAAATTGTTTCAAAAGATGAGATAATATAAGCCATATTGTCCTATATTTGAGTAATGTCACGTCGACGAAGATACATGTTGTATTATAAACATTTTCATTAAATCAATAATGACCTTAAGTACTAATAATATATTCTTAAATTGATTATTTACCGACCAGATCGAAATTTTTAAATATTTTGAAAAGTGGTTTTGAATTTAATTCCATAACCAAGCCTTCGTCGTTTTTAATCTGTTTTATTATAAATTCAAATCATTGGTAATAAATTCAATGCACACAGGATAACTGTTTCACATACCAAATGTCAGTGAGCTAGGCCTATTTTTAGTTCTGCTCTGAAAAGATAGTTTACGAATTTATGTCCATGGAATATGGAAAACATTTCGAGGAAGATGAACATTTTTACACACAGGCACATAGATTCTTATTTTCCACAAATCTAGTTGTCGTGAAAGGGCTCACAGCTTTTTCAAAATTCTGCTGAGAATGTAGGCGTCCAAAAATGAAACTCCCCAGAATTTGAAAACCAAAAAGCAACAACATTTTGTTAGAAATATACAAACACTTTTATGAAAATATAATAAACAATTTCAGACTTGGACCCCAATGGTTGAATATATATATATATATATATATATATATATATATATATATATATATATAAAGAAAAACAGTTTAAAACATCTTCCAACTCCCAGGTCTCATAAAGAAAAAATAAAATGTTCGAAGAAATTACGATGATTTAATCAGATTCACAAGCATGCTTTCGACCATTACGGGTCTCATCAGGTGAATGACGTTGAGTCGGTTGATGCGTCATAAAGTGTAATTATGACGTCACAATACATTGCATAGATACATTCATAGATACAATGCATAGAAATAGATGTACATTGAGAATGACATTACATTTTAGAATTGAGTCTTGGCTTATATTTATTAATAAACAATAATTCTTTTTCTGCCAAGCAATCAGATTCTGTTGAATCAACTTTGTATATCGGAAAAACAGAATATTTATTTTTTCCACATAGTTCAAGATGCGCACTAAGAGGGATAGTACGATTGTGTTTTTGTTTAATTTGAGAACGATGAAGATTCATTCTTCTTTTTAATTTCAATTCTGTTTTCCCGATGTATATTTCTTGACATCCATGACAAACAATCATATAAACAGCATTTTTTTAATCACATGTCATATTTCTTTTTACAAAAAACATTTTATTTGGTGGGATACTAACCGATGTGCCCTCAATCAAAATGTTACATGTCGCGCATCGTTTATCACCACATTTTCTAACCTGGGGGGTATTCGTAATAGAATCTTATCTAGACTTTGTCAGTAATTTCCTTAGATTTTGGGGCTGTCTTTGACTATTGATAATACGGTAATGTTTCATTATGCGTTGCATCCTTTGGCTTTGCTGTAAAAACGGTATATGCTGATTAATTAAGCTTATTGCGTTGATGTGATTCGGATTAAAAGTAGTTATTAATGGGAGACAACTCTTCTCTGCAATGTCAGCCTGACTGGTTCCCAGGTTGGAAGCGTTTGCGCTATTGTGGGATGGAGAACTGTCTAAAGAATGATTACTATTAGCTGATTCCCTGAGTTTGTTTTGATTCAGACTCAATGCCCTACTTATACCGTCATTTATCAAATGAATAGGGTACTTTTGATTTTCTAAAAATAGCTTTAATTCATTAAGGCGTTTTTCTTTTATGTCATTTTCCGACACTATAGTGCAAATTCTCCTAGCTAAAGAGTATGGGATATTTCGTTTTGTGTGTCGGGGATGGCATGATCTAAAATCCAAATATTGATGTGTATCCGTACTTTTGTAAAAAAAAATATCTGTGTTTATAATGCCTTCAGAATTTAATTTCACTTTTACATCCAGGAAATTCAGTTTACTCTTCTCCATAGTAAAATGAATTGATGAATTTAGAGAGTTTAGAATTTTGTGAATTTCTTCTAAAGTTTCATATATGTCAATATATGTATATATGTCAATTACCATGTCCTGTACGCTATAGAAAATGTCATAGCATGATGTATAAAACAAATAAGTGTTTTTGTTCAACTACTTGTAAACCTCCACACGGTGCCTTCATGTGTGATTAATTTGTCGACCTGTTGAACAGCTTCTGTAAAAACGAATTATGATAGTTAATATTTATAATACACCTATTACAAGCTACATACTGTAGATATAAATAATATGTATGAAGACACATATGGTACAATTGTGTTGGATTGAAAACAGATTAATTGAAAAATATTTACATCTTTTTTTTGCACAATGTTATTGACCTTGGTATTTGTAAACAACTAGTATTTATAAAAGACATTAACGAAATCATATTGCGCTAGGTATAGTGTAAAATAAAACACAATGTATATAAACAGAGCAATCTATTGTGGCATATTGATGGTTTATTCCTGGTCGGCAAATGACAATTATTTTCACCACCATCCGTCAGACACAGTGTTTATTGTCTTCTCCCTGACATGTAGACGTATTACATCGATTTGCCCTACCAATCAGGGAGCGAAATGAAACCAATACGTGTTGTCGGTATTCCCCTTTAAGTGAATTGGTTATTTGTTGTTCTAAAGGGAAGATTTCATCTGTTTTTCTTATTGAAAGCACACTTTAAATACATTACCATTCATCAATGGATGAATTAGGGAAACAAACATCATAATGGTTCAATATTTGCCAGAAAATGTCCTGTTTTAATATCTCCTTTGTCTATATTTAGACATGTAAACTATGGCGTAATTAGGAAAATGATTTATGACTGAATGAATCCAAGGGAAATTAGATGTCATGTTCATCTTTCCAAAAATATAAAAGTAAAATAATATATAAAATAAAAATAAGTAAAATCGTTACGAATACATTTGTTTTAGATTTTTCCACCAGATGAAAATAGAATAGAATAGAATTAGGTCATCAGTATGTATAATATGTTTAGTTTGGGCTCCAAGAGCAATATTCCACATATCTTTCATATCATTTTCAGTGACCAAGTCCTGCTGGTTACGATACCCTACACATATATCACTTTTGGGATAGCTGATACCATTGAAACAGGATGCTTGGCATGACTTCTGTTAAACTAGCCATATCATTGATGAGTGGAAAGTGTGATCTTAAACTTCGATAGAATTGAATTTTTTGAAGATATGACTCATTTCATTAGTTGGCAGATCCATTTGGCGGAACTATGTCAATTATCCTCAATACGCATTTCTCTGATGAAAATCCCTGAAGTGATGTATGTGTAGAGAAGTATAAGAAAATCCAGCCGTCGATGACATAACGTGCATTAATATGTAATAAAAAATAAAATCATAAAATAAACACTAGATTTTTGGTTTAACGAATTGTAATTTTTACAGATTGCACACTTTTAAGTTAAGAACAAAAGTTTAAACTATCAGTGGAATCTACGGAAGCTTCCTAGTGCCACAGTGAGAATTTTTTTTACCTCCTAATTAGGAGATACTATCACCTAATTAGGAGATACTATTTCCTAATTAGGACTTGGTTATCTCCTAATTATGACTTAGTTATCGCCTAATTAGGACATAACTAAGTCCTAATTAGGAATTAATTAAGTGCTAATTAGGAGTTAGTATCTCCTAATTAGGTGATACTAACTCCTAATTAGGACTTTCTTATGTCGTAATTAGGTGATAGTTATGTCATAATTAGGCGATAACTAAGTCCTAATCAGGAGATACTAACTCTAATTAGGAGTTAGGTAACTATTGCCAGCACTGACGTACCAGCAGGTTACCACACGACCAGTTCGCCTCGACATCGTGTGGTAAGCTGCTAGTACGGTCAGTGCTGGCAATAGTTGCCTTACTCTGAGGGTGTGGGTTCGAATCCCGAATGGGACTCGGCCCGAAAAAGTACAATAATTTGTACTATTGAAGGTAGTGTCATTCCAAATGTAACATTGTTATATTTGTTCACTATCTGAATGGCATGTATTTCTAACATGGGTACTGGCACGATCCTATGATTCACACTGACCATGGTTAAAACATTCTCGGTAACCTAGGTCTAAATGTTCCAATACTCTTCACAGATAACCCCTTGGACGTTTCATCGGAAACATTCACATTATCCTCCCTTCGTTGTTGATATGAAAACAGACTTAATATGTTGTAATGGACAGAACAGGTTATGACATCGCGATGTTATACAAACAATTTTGTATCTAAGAATGGAAATAGAAAGCCAGTTTCTTCAATACTAAACCAAAGCTTGTAATCAACAAATCAGTTTCATTGGTTTTCCCATATCGAATGCGTGTAATTTAAGTGCTCGTTTTCCTGATGAAAATTCCCAGCGGTGATATGTGAAGAGTGTCTAAACAATTAGCCTTGAGACTGAGAATGGGGAGAATGAAACTCTTAATAGTGACAGTTGAATAATTGTTCAAAGTCCGAAAAATAAAAAAGTCCGACACCGTCATAATGAAACTCTCGGTACTTATTTTAGATAGCGAACCTCCCTTTACGTGCAAGTCATACAATCACCTTGTTAATATCTTGGAAAACATCCGATAGTGGGGAATTGGTATGAGTCTCAAGTGGTCTGATTCATGATTTAATGAGGCCCATAAATATTCTACTTGGATTCCGCCATCCCTGTGTGACCAATCAAAGGTTCTTATTGACTTATGTACCATAGTCACGAGTCATTCTCAAAAAAAAAAGTCATACAACCAGCAGATTGGTTTTCATAATAAATGTGACAAGTGAAATATCTGATTGATGTACAGTAATTTACTGTGATTCATGATACAGAATTCATTTACTATGTTTTAGACCATGATATGTGTGATAGCGCCCTCCTTTCACTCATTGACTTTTGAATATACATTAGCTCACTCCGACAGAAGAAATTTACCCAAAATTGTTCTTTACCTTTGCTAAGCTATTCATATTGTACGATATGTGTTGCTAATCATTTTAAAATAAATGTTTTAATACTTAGTACAATAAAAGCAGTTGTAATAGAGTTTGAAATGCCCCTTTACATATAAACAGTTACATTGTTTTAAAACACGATAGGGGGACATAATGTCTGATGGAAATGTAAACATTATTTTACTTGTGATTTAAAAGAAGGATTTCTTTTGAAATCTGAAACATTGTCACTAAATAATGGTTTAATACAATCCACTAGTGGTCTTATATCGAGTTTCGCCGCTGAACTTGTAGATGCTTTTTCCTTGGTTGCAAACACATGTTATATCATTTCAGTAAAACAATTTCTGACATTTAGACAGTAAACACATGCAATATCTTTAAATAGAAAGTGTAGGTTCGAATCCCGCAATGGACTCGTCCCCAGAAGACATGAATGATGTTATTGCAGATAAAATCATCCCAAATGAAACAATTTTAAATATAAGTTAATGATATTTTTCTTTTACCTTTTGATGTGTTGAATGGTAAGTAATATTCGTTCATGTAGCAGATTGACTTAGAACGTTAACTGAGTAAACTATTTACATATTATTTTTCTTTCGAAATAGGACAAAAGATGTGTTTTGCTATAAATCATTTCCTGATGCATAAGTTGACACGCGGTCTACACTTTGGATTAAATTGTATCGTTGGTACTAGTGGCTGCTTGTGTCACGCTAGTCATTAAGATAATGATCAGTCTTGTAGTGTCCTCCAGGGTTTTAAGACATCCCTCGTGTTTAGCCGTCCTCATTGAACTTCTGTTAATTGGTGGAGAACGTTTAATGTATAGAGTAGTACTATCATTAGTGAAATCCTGGACAAATTTTCCACAAGAGACGAACATATTGTATTCGAATTTGTCTATTATTTATTGAATATCATATTTCAAATGGTATATTGATTGTACAATTTTGTTGATATTTATGACATGATGATGCATCAATGTTGTACTTTTAATTATGGGAAAATGAGGAGTTTACTGTTTGTTTGTTTAAACTGGCTTTTATATGGAGTTTCCCCTGATGATATGATCATGTTTTGTGCATTAACAGCGAAATCAAAGATCATCAAGAACATAAGGTGAGGTGTTTTTAGGTTTAACGGGTTTCAAGAGTATTTCACTTAAATCACATCTGCTAGTCTTATGGCTGGGAGTGTGGCTATGTAAAGCTGTAAGCATCGTCTGTAACTATAAAACCATGTAATACACTGACATTCAGTGTAGCAAAGCAACGAAGTCAACTGCATTACAAAGATCTCTACAGCAGACAGAGGGACCAACATAACAAGCATTCATAATCACTGCTTCAAAATGAATCTGGTTATAGATTAAGAATGAAAGTTGATATTGTGGAGAAGCAAGGAAGTAAGACAAAAACGAATCTGTGTCATTGTCCACGCCCACCTTTCGCAAATAAATGACAAGGTGGAATCAGCTACACAGCGCAAATTTTCAATGATTATTTGTTTCATATATTTAAAGGGAATGACTCATTTGCATCTTGCATGAACATCATTCAACGTTAAAATGGATTTAATCAGTCATATACTGGCAGCTAGTACGATGATATTCGCACAATATTTACAGTGTGTCACGATCTTGTGGAAACACATAATAATCATTTTACTAATCTGTTCATAACCATTTCCATGTATCCATTTACATGTCCTAGAAATCTCAAATCAGTCGTTCAGTTCACAAATATCTAGGAGATCAATTCCTGGCCAGATGGTATTATTAACATGGACTATTATTTTGTAATAAAATTAATGTTAGCATATATACGATAGAATAAGATCATTTCCACCATATTGATGACGGAACCTCCTCCTTTCGTTCTATCTATGTCTATGCAATGTTAGTTAAGAAAGATAATTTAATCTAGTTTAGCATAATTATCATGTATTTAGTGACTACAAAGCTTTACAACAAAACATACTACAAAACTAGTTATAGGATAACTCTTGTATATTGTATTGATATGTACACATATCGCACCACAAAGGTTAACCCTGGAATAGATCTAATCACTTTATCTTACAACAAAAGTCAAAAGTCGTCAATTCCACAATTGTACTGTGAAAGACTGAACATAATGTGACATTACTTTTGACCAAGCAGGATAGTTGTAGTGTATTTGAAACTAATGTTGAAAGTGATATGAAGAGGGTAGTGTTTTGATATTGTTAATAAATGTCAATATTACCTTATGTAAAATTTATCAATCAGTGGTGGAAAGTTGCACTATTTATAACGTGTAATGAAAATGATGGAATTCCTTTTAAGATGAAGTTGAATGATGGAATTCCTTCTGAGGTGAAGTAACACAAATACACTGTAACCTCGAGATTTAAACGGAAATACAATTTCGTTTTCTCCCCGATTTTAAGACCAAATATAGAGATAAAATGTTTGATCCCCTAGGTGCAAAATACCTCCCCAAAACTATCAGCTTTGGGGGAGTAGCGGTTCCTGAGAGGTTGAAAATGTCATTTGAACGGCGACGGCCTGTGCTACAAGCCCACCTGGCATTTCGACATTGACAAACACCAAACATATGACCTGCTTTTAAATCATCTGCCAAACTATTTTAATATTCAATGATAAAAGGTTGCATCTATCCCTTATACATTACCTCGGGACATTGCTATAACATTTCGCTTCCCCCCACCCTCCCCGCTTGAAAACTTCAAAAGCTTAAACTTCACTATATTACAAACGTTTTTCTTCATAAATCCAACACCACGATCTTTTGATGGCTATAGTGATTCGTCACGAGAGACTCTCCTCTAATTCTTGAACATTGTAAATAATGTGGATTTGGAACTCCGATAACATACTGCATGGTTTTGATAATTGTGATATAAAGGATGTTGTGGCGCAGGTTGGGGGCGGGGAAGTTATTGAGGATATAAGGCTTTAGAATCAACCTCATGTAAATCATGTCATGGTTAGAATTTCATGTAAAGTGAAACTAGTGGTTAAAGAAATATAACGTTGATTTCCATAAGAAAACTTGGAAATAGACAAACATAACTCTATTATTACCCCCGCCGTGCGTTAATGACAATGCGGGAGATAAAGTCTTAAGACGCATATGTCCGTTAGTATAAACGTATGAAATTGAATAACTCAAGACCTATTCTCTAGATTCTTGTATATTGCATTTAGTTTCATCTCAAGGATAGTTTTGTTACCATACACTTGATAACCTTGACCTTTCAAGATCATAACCAGCCTTATTTACACAGCGGGATATTGCAAGAACCTTTACTTGTAATATCTGAAGAGAGATCATTATCTTCATATACAAAATGACACGAATTACACGAGTCCCATGACTTTACCGAACCATGTACAACCCGTTTCAAACTTGAAAAACGTGCTATTGTCCCTTTAAATGTGGTACTATGCGAAAATGGTCAACCATCATGTTGTCTGAATTATCAAATGAGACCTACAAATCTAACTCTCACACTGAATAGGTCCATGGATAGGACTTATCGGGTCGTGTAATGAGATGTTTTACCTTCTATCATAACAATATAATTTATAAATCTTAATTATATATTAAAATGAGAAAAGAAAATATGCACAATAACATGCTACAGCGCCTTAAAAATGATATCTACCTGGGGACATGGTGTGATGCTTTCAATGAAGTACATGCCTGGCGTGAGAGGAAAACTGTTGTGGCATGTTTCTGGCTCTCAATTAGTTCTTCTGACTGACAAATTCAGAACTGCGGTAAGTTTATAAAATACATAAATACATTTGTTTAACATTGCCCTTGAAAAAATATGGATTATAAATTATTGTGTAAGCGACAAGCATTTGGGCTATCAATTTCAAATCCTGCCATAAGCCAATCGAAGCCACATAATATGTGAATGCAAAAAGTCAAGAGTGAAAGAAACACATCATTATCGGATATAAGTGTTTCATAACAATGAATTTTTTTCAGGTGATTATATATTTTATGAGGTTAAAGGTGTGTTATTCTTGTGTTGATTGGTATATGAGAATATGAATTAAAAGAAACAATTTTCATAAAACGAAGAATACTGATTGATGCTTTATGTTGGGAAAAACAATTGGAAAATATATTTTCAGATGATGATTTACAAAAGACATTAATCTGAATTATTTCAATAATACGAGACATGATTTATCTGAAAAGTCAGGATGGATTCTATTCTGGAAAGTGAAGTATGATTTTCCAAGCTTGATGTCGTTTCTCATGAGTTATCAATGTTAAGTGATATTTACGCTTTCACACAGGTCATTAACTCCACGTTTCTATGCTATATTCGCCTTTTAAATTGTCAACACATATTGATCTGATATGTCCACACAATTTATATCTGTAGACACTATTTTCCTTGATTCCTTAGATCTTGCCATAATATAGTTTGCAATATATTTTGATAGAAAATCGCCGCGACAGCATATGCCTGAACAAACATGGATTCCTGAGTTACAAATTTTATTCTGACAATTCTTTGACAATTTTTATTACAGAAACAATGCAAATGTTGGACATTTACAAATGTTTGACCATAAAATTGCATTAAAAATCAGTCATGTGAATCTTTTTTTTTTACTAACGAAGACAATTCTGATGTTTATATTTTTTTACCAACAATAACTAGTCGATTAGCGCTGAATGGAAACATTGATTATTTGTCAGATGTAAAATAAATCATACAGTTTTGAGATTAATTTGAGCTCAATTAGTGCATATGTGAATTTGTCATTGATAAGATATTGTCAGCCTGTTTGATGCTTGATAATACATTGTTGAGTTTCCAAAAGTCAGGTATTCAAAATATCATCTGTTCACTTCAAAGAATGACATTCCTTACATTACAGCTTTCAATAAGATAGAAAAAGAATTACAGCAAAACCATTTGTTTTTATGTTCAAGCAAATAACTAAAATCAGGGCTTCTATAATTAGCCGGATATCATCGTCAAAAAAATAAATGTCACCCATCGGATGAGTTCAATAAGGTCCAATTTGGATTGACTGGCATTTCATTTTACCAGTTTCATTTCAAAATGAATTTTGAAGATGGATAGAGTACATATCGGAACTTATAGCTACATAATCTCGACTTTCGATAGTTCGCAGATTTAATTAATCAATACTTAAATACAAAAATGAGAATTAATTAATACGTGCAAGTAGTTCTTAGTCGTTAGATATTTAACTGGATATATAACCCTAAGGCGTAGAATAGGTACTTCTAAGTTGTCATTTTATTATCATAAGATTCATTTCAGAAGCAGTCATTTTTAAAGCCGAGCAGGAATGCAAATGTCAAAGTGGTATCAAACTAAGTTAGAGAATAAACTGCCAAAAGAAAGTACCCACCTCATTTGGTTTTGATTTAATCAATATTTTAAAATAAATCAGATTCATTTGATTTTGCACAATACAATACCACTTTTCTGCAGTTGTTGGTTATTTTTTTAGTTAAAAGGTCCCTGCTTAATGTCGACAGAGTTAGGAAAGTAAATGTACACTTACATGACTCCTACCATGTTTAAAATGTTGTCAATGTGTACAGAACGAGGCACATGTATTGATTTTGACATACAAGTTGTCATTTATCCAAATTAAATTTTGAACAATGTTTTAAATTTAAAATTCTCTTTTTCTTAAATTTTAAAACGACATAGAGGTATCCTTAGACTGATGACTAAAGGCCCACACTGTTCAGTACGACGTTGTAAACTCAAGATATTTGTAATTGAAAACCATACATATGATAACACCAACTAAGGTGTATACTTTCTCTTACTTGGTAGTTTATATTATTATTTCACTGATATCCTAATCATTCAATGTTGTTTCGAGACATTGAATGATAACATTATTATGTTTTCCCTGCTACATTAGTGTCTGCTATGTATTATGTATCAGTGTGACAAACAAATCCGTTACCACATTGACATTCAGTACACACATTATCTCAATTATTTTAAATGGTTTTTTTTTCAAATCTCAAAACTATCATTGATATGTCAATGTTATATGAACATTCCACACTTTTAGTGTTAAGGCTCGATGGGCTAATGTGTTTGACATCTGCCATTCCGTAAACCTTTCACTTTCCGACTTCTTAAACAACATTGGCTCTAGAACGCTGAAATCCTGTAAACAAACGCTTTGGCGAATAGGGATTATAAATTGTAGTTTCGCTAATCCTTTGACGAAACTTCTGGAAAATTAAAAACTGTTGACATGTTCAAAGTAAAATGACAAAGAGGGATAATTTAGCCATCAATCGGGAGACAACATGCAGTAGGAAACTTTATAGCTCTAGTTACCACCTTGTAGGAGGAAAAATGTATCTCCGGTGGTAGCTTCACACTAAGTGTAAGGACTTGGATAGAACAGGGACTACAGTTTAAGTATTTGACATGTTCAGTCTTGTATGTTTTAAATATATGCATTATGAATTATGTTGGCCTGATGAGCTACACAGCCAATGACACTTTTCTCTAAAAACTTAAGAATGTTACGAGAAACAAATATCTCAGAGCGTTTGCTGAACTGAGCTATAAACTCCCATTTGAATATTCGAGATGGACGAAGCTGTGTGTAAGAGAGTAAACATAGGAAGTGTTGACATTCCAAGTCCTGTAATAACACATTTACATGAACGGACTTTTCGGAGCACATTTCCAAAATTCCTTCTTCCAATTACTAGTTTATGTAAAGTTGGGAAGGGTTAAGTGGCCTCTCGCTAATAGGATCAAAGGACAGGTTAGGGTGTATGTATAACATTCAGGTAACTAAGCACTTTCTTATTATCGTGTCGTTACTGCTTGTCATTACCATGAAATCTTGAAAAATATTAAATTGTGTATCAATACTTTTTAGACTGTAGTAAAGAACCAAAATACAGAACATAGCATTGTTACATTTGGGATAGCATTACTTTCAATAGTATAAATTCTTGTACTTTTTCGAGCCGAGTGCCTTATGGGATTCCATGCCAGCACCGACCATACGAAAAGGTTACCACACAACCATGAGACCTCAAGTACAGGGCATCTATAGGACACGAATTTGTACTATTAAAGGTAGCGTTTTCCCCAAATGTTATGTTATTTCAGTTAAATATCTACATGACATGTATTTCTAAATGGCTGGTTTATGACAAACTATGCTGTAATGTTGAATGTTCTTTAGAGCAAGACAATGGTCAGAAGAAAAAATAATAATTTTGTATTAGCCTTTTACATTTACTGAGTGATGTACATTTACAACAATCATTTTCGTCTATATCTGTTTACTATCTAAATGACATGTATTTCAAAATATAAAACTTCTTCCATATTCAGCCAAAAGAACAGAAATAGACATTATATATTCTACACTCAATATCTAGAAACAAACCCAAATGTGAAATTTTCCAACTTGCCGATGTCGTTGCTTAGTTCCACGCCACACAGGTAACGTGGAGAGAAATGTGACCTTTATATTAAATATGAAAAATATGCCTTTCACAGATATGTTCGACTCCAAATAAGCAAAGAATCACATTTATTTGCTAAGATCTTTCCTAGTCGAAAATAGTCCATACCTATTATTTTCTTTGTTTTCTATTCACGAACTGTGAACAGACGTTTCTTTATTTGTGCATCGTTCGTTTCTTTTCTGAGGCTGTCAACCTAATATCCTGAATAATCTTGTTATCGCCTTATTAAAATTCTAAAGGGACATCCGTTCAATGACCTTGTTCAAATTACCTGTTGAGAACAAGCATTTTACTCATGTCTTATAAAGAATAAAATAGCGTAGGGTTAATGATTCAGAACAATTAGCAGTATACTTTGTTTATTGTTTGTTCAGCAACCAATACCATTTTCCAAGCAAAAGGCGTTTTTTGTTCGTTTACATTATTGAGGTTAATTGAACTTTCAAAGACAAGGTTTTTCATTTCATCCATTAGTT
The DNA here is from genome assembly GCA_936450465.1 of Gibbula magus. NCBI lineage: Eukaryota > Metazoa > Mollusca > Gastropoda > Trochida > Trochidae > Gibbula > Gibbula magus. The sequence continues at coordinate 44,365,542 of OW388303.1, forward strand.
AATCAATTGCATACTGAAAGGCTCCCTGTTTTTCTTTGTTCGCTCTTCATAGTTGGCATAAACTACACATCTTAAATAAGAATTCGGTCAATATAAGATACATCAATTTGAAAAATCGTTGGACTTTTAAGGTGCATTTGCTGTCATTAGAGGACATATTGATGACTTATTTGAAATGGAAATATATAAGCGAGTGTCTTGGTTTATAACTTCAATTAGATGTTCAAACAGGCAAATTATATTCTAACATTCGCTGGTGGGTTCTTTAGGCAGAGGCAGAAAGGTTAATTCGTCCTGGTTTAATCATAATCTATATGGAAGAATAGAGCCATTAGGCCCATAATTTCTTCCAGATAACCGATTGTATTTATTTAACTCATAATACAGGTGAGCCATTGTTAGATTTTTTTCATATTTTCCATTTCTCTTTTTCCCCCGTATATTTTCAAGAGTTTTAATCGCAATGTATTTGGTATTTAATGGTTTATTGATTCAGCGTGCACTCCTAACTAGTATTATCAGGATTAATCATTATTCCAAAATCCGATTATTTTTTGTATTTGCTAAAAGATAATCGAAGTTCTTTGTTCAAGGCATAAAGCAGTTTACACAGTCTTCTGTACGCTCTCAAAGAGCGAAACAGCAATACAAAATAATATACTTTTTGCTTTATACAAAATGTTCATTGCATAATTTTTTTGTATTCCTATCCATGCCGAACACATTCCATCCAGTGAATGACAACTGAACTCAATGCCGTGTTGATCCAGATCACCGCTAAATATGCATTCGTCTGTCTTATTGATAAACTACAATTAAATTATTGAATAAACATAGTCTGTCAGTTACATCGTCACTGTGGTGTTAAGTGCGTGGATTTGTTTATGTATTAGCCACTCTTTTTTTCTGTTTGATTAGAACCACATACACGGTTATGTATAAACACTCAATCTTGAGAGACATTCTGAGAAATCTTCAGAAACACTAACCGTTCAACATGTCATGGAGTTGAGTGATCTGTACCCGATGACATACATTTTGCTTATCTATAAACATATGTTTTATCACCTCTATCAGTCTCAATTCCATTACAAGGTGGAGCAACGTGATTCTCACATGTACATATTTACTTCAAGACCATGCCCACACCATGAAGAATAACGTTATTGCCAATGGATGTCAACCAATGAAGAACAACTCATTATTTATATATTATATTAAGTTATCTAAGGCTTTTTGATGTTTGTTTGTATTTGGATTAGCCTGTGATTATTATACATGACCATTATGACATTTACTTAGCAACGATGCCATCATGACTTTCGATCATGATAATAGACAAATACCTTAAGGCTTTGTAAATAAGAGGACAATGTTATTTAAGGATTTAACTCAATGTCTTTAGTGCCTTGTGGAGAATGTACTCCGGAACGTCGTGTATTTTCACATTAAAGAAGTTGTTATCCAGAAAATCGTCCTGTTTTTGTGGTAATAATATTCACCACATTTGCATACATCGTCGATCTGTTTCAAGTAAACTGGTAAAATGTTCTTGTGACTGAACAATGTAGGGTATGCTAAATTAAAAACTAAACAAAATAATTCCCTTGTAGATAATGAATATAGTCTCAAAATTAACTTTGATGATAAGCAATATATCGTGTGAATGTACTATCAAAAGAGAACGATACCAACTTTCAAATTTATGCCTTTGAATTATCATAAAAAAATGTATCAATTTTACTTTGAACATTTAAGAAGAGTCACAAGTAATAATTATTAAAACATTTTGACAGAATCTAGTACATAATAACCTTAGCGACTTAAACATATAAAAGTATATGGAGATAACATTTACCTTAACAATTGAGAACATGTGGGAAACACATACTGGCTCTACAGATCATTGATGAAATACTGCCGTCGTTAAAGTAAACTTACTGACTATTTATGCCTCTATAACACCCGCTTTAAATACATATTATTCACATCATATCATAAACATTTAATATACTCGCTGATGAATAAAACAAAGTTTATATTGTAGAGCAATATGACAAATATAACAAACTTAAATTTTCATTTGTTTTCAATGAACATGATTTTTTAAATGTTATTTATTTGCATATTCACCAGCAGTTTCACTGACTCAACGAACGGAGATCTTGACAACGGGTTATATGGAATACGCAGCAGAATAAACAAAATAATTCAGAATTCTTGTTTTCCGATTATGGTGATTATGGTGAGACCATGATGTAATGTCACAAGGTCACATGACACAACCTGGGCGAAGGGCAACGCGACAACGGTTGTCAGAAGATTCGTATCCAAAACAAACTTTTTAAATTGGGAATTTGTAATCAAAACGAACTAGTACCAAAAATAACATTCAACCAGACACCATTCTGCTGCGGGTGTATGAATTACTTGCGAGTAAATGTCAGTACATTCATAGAGTATCGAACAGTGATTTCGCAGGAGAGTTTCAATTAGATTATGTTGGATAACCCGTTCTGAGTCGTCAACGTTTTTGAAGAGTAGGTTTTCATATATTTTATCAATATTATCATTATGATTGCTAATATTATATTAGCATAAAGAAAAAAATATGACTATGCAAACTCTTAATGAAATTGATAGCTTTGTTATGCAATCTTTCTGAATGTACCTCTAAGATAAACGTCATATATGCATGGTGAAATGTAAACTTCTAAGTACATACATAACTGATCATTGCTGTTCAGAAGGTGTTGTGTCTCTATTACATTTCATAGAAAAGCCGTAGTTACTGAGGTACACAATACCAAAAAACAAATATCAATCAATATGCTGCTCGCAATGTTTTCTTGGAATGAATAAGAGAGGTCATGTGCCATTGATTTCCTGGAAAGATGCGTTTCTTATTTGTTGATGTCACGCTCGATGTCAATGACAAAGTCTATCCACAGTTAATGTAAAACGTTACTGTAATTTAAAATTTAGTCCACCGACATATTTGATATAATATGCAATGTGATGCAAACCATTTTCACTTCGAAAACATCTTCACTTCAGAAGATCGATTGACAGAAATGTGTTACCAGACGCCAATTATTGTATATATCGTAAGTGAATTGAAATGAATTGGCAAATACCGTGATAGCTGTGACTTGTAACTCTACTACAGATTCTCAGTTTTTTGTATTTTATAGATGTTTCTCCCAGATCAAAGGAGAGAAGTGTTGTGTGATGTTACAGTTCATAAGTTTGCTCAATAGAGGGGGACATAAGTCATATAGGCTGAGAAGGAGAGAAGGAAGAAGGAAATCCAAGTGTAATACAATATTTACAGATTACAATTGTATTTGACCGGTTAAATTATTTATTAAATTATTAAGTGGCATGTCATATTTATTGTCAAACCTCCTGTCATATGACGTAACATTGAGCTTCAATCAGCGGTTAACAGGAAATACACTTTTAAGCGCAATCAGTCTAGATATTGTCAGCCAATGAAAGTTAGGAACATATATTCGACCAATGAAATTTAGAAATAAGATAGGTTTGTATATGGTTGGGTGTTTTTGTGTGACTGCCCTTATTCGCTGTATTATTCCTAGGGATGTACACCAATATATACTGAAGTACACAAGAAAGTACACGCTTCAGTTGGTTTCATCATATGTATGATTTTCAATTACAAATAACATAAGTTTTCGACGTCGTATTCTAAAACTGAAAAGTGCAGGCTTTTGGTCATCAGCCAGGGAATACCTCTACGTGTGTTTTTAATTTCTTTGAAAAATGATATTTTGAATTTTTCAAAAAATATGTTGGATAAAACACAACTGTTCATTAACATAAAACGCATCCTCTTTGTGAAAATCATTAAAGGTGGCTTGTTCTGCACACATTTACAACATTTTTAAACATGATAGGGGTCATATTGGTGAAAATTTCATATATTGCCTCTGTCTACATTAAACACAGATATTCTAAACTAAACATTAACCAATTCACCAATGCCATTCATTCAAACTACTGCAGATATGTGTTAATGTATCATGTCAGCAGCTGTATATCTCAACCAAAGCATCTTCTGTGCCTGCTAGTGTACGTCAAATTGAAGACTGCATCCAGGATGTGAGCACTTGGATGACGTTGAACTACTTAACAACACTTAACAAAACTGAATTCATGGTGATTGGTACTCAGAAGCAGTTAGAAAAAATTAATGATGCAAAACTAACCATTGATGGCATATGTGTCACTCCATCTAGAAATATCAGGAACCTCGGTCTGACAATGAACAACACAATGTCAAGCAAGCAACATGTCCTCAACACAGCCAGATCAACTAATTTTCATATTGCAAACATTGGGAAAATCCGGAAGTACATTGACAGTGAAACTTGTAAAACTCTTGTCCACTCATATGTCACATCCAGACTCGACTTCTGCAATGCCCTACTCTCCGGATCAGGCCCCATCTCACAACTACAACGCATACAGAACAAGGCGGCACGCTTGAGTACCCGGACAAGACTGCCATGGATGCTCACATAACCCCAGTTCTCCAGCAACTACACTGGCTTCCCATCAAGCACAGGATCTCTTACAAGATCCTTGTCTTGACCTTCTGGACTCTCCATGTTGACTCGTCCCCTCTGTACATGAAAGAACTGCTCTCTGTATATCAGCCCTGCCGATCTCTACGATCGTCAAATCAAGTACAACTGTGTGTCCCATCAACTTCTACCAGACTTGGAGAACGAGCATTTTCTGTTGCCGCCCCTGTCTTATGGAACTCTCTCCCACATGACCTCAAAACCTCTGAATCACTGGACTGTTTCAAGAAAGACTTAAAAACCTACCTTTTTTCTCTCCTGTAAACCCTACCTCTTTCTATCCTGTAAACCCTACTTTTCTCTATCTCTGTATATACTAGCTTTCACTTTTCTTCTCCAGCGCCGTTGAGCAGCTCTTGTTGGAAACAAGGCGCTATATAAGTTAATTATTATTAGTATGTCATAATCAAATGCATCAAAACAAATTATTGAATTAATCGAAACCAACTGAGGTGTGTACTTTCTTTTGTACTTCAGTATGGGTTATCAATCTCATGATGAAAACAGATTCATTATTTCAATCATTGGACACATACATGGAGTAGAATGTTATTTACATGCAAACTACTTACACGATCATGACAATGCAATGGAATTGTTTGTAGTTTAAATGGGCAGTAGCACGTTTTTTCGCTCAAATAAGTCGATGAAATGTATTTGAAAAATAATGTCACTAATAGTAAAAGACCATTATCTCTTCTGAAAATCATGTTTAAAATGATTGTACATGGTTCGATAATGCCATGGGAATCGTTTAGTCTAATGCGTTATGATTAAATTGTGTTCATAATAAAATGGCCGCCATGCAATTTTTGCTTTATACGCAACACCGTTATTACCACTACGGATAATTTTTTCTGTAATAAGATGTTTTACCCTCTAAAGTTAATATAAATGACATAAACTATCAATATAAATAGGAAATTTGAAAAAATAAAATTTGAAAAAAAGTGCTACTGCCCCTTTAAAACATAGATATAGTCTTTTTCATGTTGTTAATAATTACGTCTTGCTAAGAGTTCAAGATTCAAGATTCAAGATGTTTTATTTGTAGAAAGGCCAATGACCCAGAGTACAACTTGTATTACATTATGATATTTGAGTTACATTCTTTTGTTTTATACACTCGAACACATGTTTAAGGAATTTAGCAAGATTTAACAGAAATATGTTATCATTTGATTGACATAGTTTTGAAGCATTGTTATAATTGACATCCCGACAATTTGGGATGAGACGATCTCTCTCTTTTTCAAAATACACACAGTCATACAGTACATGCCTTTCATTAAGCGTTACATTGCAGTATTTACAGATAAATGCATCGTTAGTATATACATTCTTTTTACTCAAACAACCACTTCTAAATAGAGTTAATACTAAGAGTTGATGACATGTGATATATAGCTTTGATGCCTTTGAATGTTTTTCTTTTGCTGCAGTGTGTATCTTAATTGCTCCTTCCGAAAATAAATGAAAGACAAACAAAGAACAGAAAACAGATTAAAGGGAAAATGAGGTTAAGTCCGTTTCAAAGATTGAAATACATTGTCACAGCAGGAGGTTATCTCGCTTAGCAGGAAAGCCTCTTTTCATCTGTTAGATAACAATCGAGAAATGCAATGCCAAATTAAAACTAAAATGTCACTAATATGTCTTTACTTTTCCCTGAAACGAGAAGTTATTCGTTGAAAGTCCATTTATTGACAGAACGCTGTCTACAAATAATCTTGTCTGACGGCAAATATGCGCAAATGTTCACATGCAGATCAACAAAACATATTTTAACTCCATGAATTGCAACATTAGTTTGATGAACTAAGTGTCTGACTTTTCTGTACCTTCTCCTTGGGGATATTTATAAGTTTGGTTCATATTTCATTTGTAAATGATGAAATACTCATCCAGATTGTCATGATTTAGTGAAACGCTTTATCTGACAACTACAGAATCCTAATGAAATAACAAGTGCAAACTATTATTACGGAGATCGGATCGAAAAATATAAGACTTGCAGGTTTTAATCATTTTAATCAAAACGAATCAAATGTTTTTTATCCAAAATTAGTAATATAAATGTTGAATTATCCTACTCCAAATCATAGACGGAGAAAATGACAATGTTGTGCTTTGAGGTAAACTATTGTAAATTTTGTTGTTTTTTTTTACTTTTCGGCAAATTCCAAAATTTCATCTCCATATTTACCAGATATTTCCAAATGAGGTTAACTGGCTTCCAGCTGATCTGAAAGTAGAAGATTTTTTCAAAAACAAGTGTTCATTTTATGTCAGGAAACTTTGCAGTTTGACAGTATTGTTTCAAAACACGTACTTAACGTCACTTACAATACTATATTTCCTGGATGTTGTCAAAGCTAAACGCCAATATATTGTCAATGTGTATGCTTATTCTCTTTATTGATTGACATTACAACACATATCTATATTTGATAACTGTAGTGAAGAAAATTGATGTCAAAATTGATGTGTCACATTTTCTTTCAAAATTACATGCTGCGTTGTATCTAGAACATTCGATCCTCTCTATCAAGAAATTGGTTTGAAATACTTTTGACGAGGGTTAAGACATTACCAAACATTTTTGCAACTATTTACGGATCCTTTCTTTCAATGTTCAAGACCAAAAAAGGAACAACGAAAATATGCGAGTACCATTGTTTTGAAATTGTAAATAACATGTTTCAAAAGAAAAGTCATGCATTTTATGTTGGTTTGCCTTTGACAATATTGACAATGTGCTAACTCAAAACATATATCCGTAATTAATCAACGTCAATATTAACTAGGAACACACCCTGTCCCATAGTTTACTGTTGATTGAAAGATGTGTTTGGTAACCACAGATATGCTATCTTCTCTATCATGAACGTATTCAACACTATATATACACTGTATGAGGTGGTGTATCTGCAAAGGGGCACACGAATTAGAAATTATTAAAAGATTTCAAAAGATTAATTCGTTATCCCTTTATTGTACAAGGGTCATTTTGCTTTCTATTGGTCAACAGTTGTGCTGATGATTTCTTTACGTTTCAGTCGCTTGACATTATTGTGAAAGGATGTTCTTCGTTCTACTCATGTGTAATACGGCTTTTAATGATTTACATATAGAGATTGTGTAATGAGTGCTGAATATATAATTCAACTGGAATATTTTCAGTATCAACACTTACAAGTTATGTCGTATATTTTTATAAATACGAATATGGACATTCTTTAATTCCATGCCACGCCATGCCAATATTAGATAATTATTTCTAGACTACATTTGATGATGTCAAAAGTGTCATTTTAAAACTTTGTGCAAAAAAAGGGCAAATATGATTGCATATAATTTCTTATTTTTAATTTTGCTTATACATGTACGTATACAATTGTAATAAGTTACTTTTAATATCTGTATTTTACTGTATAATATGTTATTTGTTGGCCATAACGTCAGATTACCAATGGTTCGGATGCCTTACAATATCTTTTTTAGTTCTGGTTTGTCTTCTTCTCAATGAAGGAAAATCACATTGTATTTCCCTCCTCTTATTTTCATAATGCATTATTAGGCTTCATAAAAAAAATCATATTACTCACGCCATGCGCCACTCAAAGGATTATATGATATCAAAACAAACGAGCGTCTTCAATTTCCACGAATTTAATTACTTATCTGAAGGAATCTATCACATTTTACTTGTCATATTGATTTGTTATTAGCTATTTGGATTTTGAATACTTCAAAGCATGACCTTTTTGTCAATTCAATCTCAGTGTATTTTACAAATGACATTGGATCTTTAATGTTCCTGTTATATAATCAATTTCGGTATTTTCAAAGGCACAAAGAATAAATAAATAAATTAAAGTCAGAGAATATTCCATAGTTTCCGAGTGTGCATCGAAGACATGTCCTTTTCCAAAACAATCAATACATCTTAGGAAATAAATACTGTTAAATATAATTACTCGTTATGTTATCAAATATGAGTTACATAATACCTGCATGACAAGAATACATCACAAGTACATAACAATCACCAATCAAAGGATTTGATGAGATTAAAATCAATAAGCTTTCTGCAATGTTTTAAATTCTTATGTAATACTCATTTCATTCATTTCGAATTCATTACATATAAGACATTTTGAATACTTTAAAGCCTCATTAACTGCTATAAGTTTTACCATTAAAATTCAATAGCCTTTCAGGAAGAGGGTACAAGTATCTGTGTATAATGTTTCTGATCTTTTTCTTGTTCATTAAATCCCTCAATATATATAAATAATCAATTGTCCTTTGAATCAATTTACAGGAACACCCTGATACCATTAGTGTCTTGTCAACAAGGAATGAAACATAATGTACTCATTCTGTATCCAATGACACATATTTTGCTAATTTGTAAAACGTATGTGGTCACCTCTGTTAATAAACTTCTTTCTCTACAAGGTAGCATAACGTGATTCTGGCATACACACATGTATATGCTCGAAGACCATGACTACACCATGATTTTATCGGAAAATGGTCAAGGAATTTTAAAGATCAACCTTATTATACTTACATCAGTATATGTAGTATTTGTTTCGGATGTTGATTTTCATATTTGAATTAGACACCGATTGTTATACATGGCTATTCTGACATTAATTGTAGAACAATGTCATCATGACATTCAATAATCATGTTGGTAGATAGAGGCTTTGTAAATAAGAGTACACTGGTATTTAAGAATTTCTCTCACTGTCAGAAGTGGTAGAAAGAAAGATTATAAATCGCTGAAAGGCAAGTCATCAATGGCCGTTGTCTGTCTTGGAATAGAACAACTACATATCATTACTTCATTCGAGTACTGACATGTTAAAACAAAAGCTGATTGCGTGAAAGGGAAAACATTTACTTTATCTAAGTGTATATTCGTCAATTTTATTGGACAAGGGTAATTTTCATCACTTTTACATTACATACATGCTCTAATTCCATATAACTTGTAAAGTGTTCATAGCGATTAAGCTACTGAACGTTTGCTAACAAATAATGTAAATAACCCCTTCTGTGTAACGGGTTTTAATCTCAGAATAAATTTTGATATGAGCAGTATATAGTGTAGAGTTGATGGCTTTGAAGCATCTAATACAATCTATCAACTTTATTTTGAACATGTCAAATGACCAAAATATAAATTTTCCATATTTCAGGTTTCCATGAAAACCTCTGCCTTAAACAGTGGCTCAATGACAAAGTCATGTCAGAGCATGCATTGTATCTCCAGAACTATACATGTGATCTACTTTTGTAATCTTTAGAAAATCTTTAGAAAATATCATAAGCCCTCGCGTTCCCTAGGAGAAGCTTTGTGTAAGATATGATGAGAATCCAGTGAACAGTTCTTGAGATAACCCGCTGACGTTTGGGCAGAAGCAGCTGAATACTATATCCCCTGCCTCGTGCTAAACGCGCAGCGGGGATAATCACCATAACTTGAAAAGTGCACCATATTGAAATCACTTTCGAAACTGTATGTGACACTTTCATCCCTCCTGACATATATCTGTATCCATTGATGCAACTTTTACCAACGTCAAAAAGTAGTTTACTCTAGGAAACCGGTGTATGTGAGCTTACCTCGCTTGCACACTTGTTGCATATTGTTATGAGTCGACGGCATGCTATACACAGCTTTGATGTCTCTGAATGCAATTATTTTGCTGCCAAGTATATTTAATTGCTTCTTCCGAAAATAACGGGAAGGCCGACACAAAACAACAAACAACTTACGGAGAAAACGAGGTTAAGTAGGTTCTTAAACATCGAAATGCATTGTGACAGCAGGAGGTTATCTCACTTAGCAGGAACGCTTCTTATCATCTGTTTAATAACACTCAAGATCTGCACTGTCAAAATAAAACTTAAACTGCCACTTGTAATTCGCGTCTGATTCATGAAATGATAAATTATTCGTTAAAGTTCATTTATTGACAGAACATTGTTAAAAAATAATCTTGCCTTTAGGGTATGATTCAATTAGATGTTCAATGTTTAAATGTAGATGTACAGAAAAATATCCATGAACTACGCCTTTGATATGATGAAGTAAGTGTTTGTTTACTTTGTTTTAATCTAACAATTTGTGAATGATGAAATACACATACGTTTTGCCATATAATGTTCCTGTCAAATCTACCAAATTTACATCAATTTCAAAATCTGCCATGGAGACTTACTTTCCTTTTACTCCGACTGATGGTGTAGGTTTATGTTTACTTGAGGAAACAGATGTTATATTTCAAAGTTTTTTTTAGATCGTGAGCTTTGAAGACTTATGTACAATGTAATCTCACCTCAATAACATCGAAAATAACAATTTAAAAATGTCTAAATCTTAATTAGTTTGTTAATCTTAAACAATTATGTACGTTTAGCCAGTCCATGGGGGGAAGGTTTTCACGATACATGCCATGAAAACAGTGAAATTTCAGAAATGTTTCATTTTTATTGAAATAGCAAAACATCTATTATTACAGCCGGAAATCGTTATGCAACCTATCGATACGGAATGACACTGCTATCATAGTGGTGCGTTTTTTCTGACATTATCATATCACTTTTTGAGAAATTGAGTTTTCAATCATAAACTTCAAGGACAACTCACGAAAAAAGTTGAACATCTAAAATAGTTCGACTTCATGGACAAAATAATGTTACCGGTTATGATTCTCGACAGTTTCATGATAACCATTAGAGTGGTAAGTTACATGTGAAAAAATAAGCGATTTACCCGAAAAATAGTGACCAGCACACACATTTAATAGTGATGCCATTATTGTTAAATCATGACATTAAAGATGGAAAATTAAATGATATCAAGTTCAAAGGACAAAACCAATGTTATGTTGATTATGAAAATACTATTTAAGTAAAAACATTCCTTATAACATACTCTTAACAACGTTCACAGGGCCTCTGCTGTGTCTCGTTACTGTAACTATAGAAAATACTTATCGAAACTTCTATTTTGAGCAGAGTTGTTTGTGAATGTCGAAAAAGAAATAGTCGAGACAATAAATATACAAATGTATTTACATGTTTATGCAACATAAAGTGTAAGTGACCAATTCTGACTTTTGAGGAATATAATTTGATGGTCTTTACAATAATGGAGCTTGGGTTTCTAATGATATCCAATCCATTATAAGATATATAGTGACAAGAAAACTACGATGTACGATGTACGACACTAGTAATGTTAGGAATAATGCTTGAGAAAATGTACATCTGTCCAGTGAATACCATTGAACTAACCATTCCAATTGCCCTTTAACTAAAAACAACCTACCAACCAAACGTGACGGTCTCTTTTTTCATATTTATTTAAAGATTTTATGATAAACACCTTTTAACAAAAATGATTCTTTCAATCAAAGTAATATCAACAATATGACCTTAAAACATTATCGTACATGTACATTGTATATTGTACGATTCGTCTTCCATTCCTGTGGCACCAATAACAGTCTTTGACAGAAAGGTTGGCTCTGTTATCATCATTAATCATTGAATAATGCGTCTTCACAAACTACTGACTGAAGGGCTCTTTGATACTAGAAGAGGTTTTAAACATCCTCTTGTTACATTCACATCTTTCAGAACTTAAACCACACGTAGCGTGTCCAATCGTATTGATGAAAGACAGGGACTCAAACTTTCTTGTCAAAGTTGTTGGTATATGCTGTACATATGATTGAATATGTCTGCCCTTGAGTCTCGTGAAGAAGTTTGTTTCATACAGATATCTATAGAAAGTGATGAAATGAAAACTTATTACTCCCACTGATAGCTTCCGAGACTTCCAGAATACGTTTAATATTCATATCTGGATAACTCCGACAACAAAAGAAGACAGCCAGACACACATTGTCATGCTGAAGTCAAATAAGGTTAACGTAAACAAATTGTATTTTCATACAGTGACTGCTTTCTTTTAATCAGTATGTATAAGTAAATCAAAACTGAGTTTCGACAAAAAATGTTGTTCAGCTATCTACTCGAGTACTCAAACTGTCATTAAGTACAAAAATATCATTCATGCATCTAAATGCCATGATAAAAGTTTGTCTTTGAAATGGCATTTCGATGTTTGGAGGGTATTTTTAATTTGGTACTTAATGACAGTTTGAATGTTTCTCCATTCATCAAAATATCAATTGCTTTCTTACATATACTCGAGTAAATAATAGAACAACAGTTTTGTCTTAATGTCATACAAAGATTTGGAACTTGTTTCTTCTTTTATAAAGATGTATGATTAAAACATGACGCACAACATGGACACACTTATACAGTTTTATTGCACATTACGCTATGTGCATGATTGAGATTCTGATTGATGTCTTTCAAAAACTTACTTCTGTTTGATAATAATAACAAACTTTCTGAATCACACTTGTTCGTAATGAAAGCGGTAATAAATACAACATATATAGTTGAACATGTTACATATAATGAACAGTAATAATAGCTCTACGGCATATGTAATCTTATTCAAATAAGACGTAAATACCTTATTAGTAATGGGTGTACTATCTATGAGTCAAATAAAAAAGAATAAACACGTCTAATTAACTTGAGGATAAGGAGACACACGTCTGTAAAAAGGTTTTCTTTATTGGTATTGCTATATACACTACAGAGCAAAAGAAAGTCCTAGTCTTTTTCAACATATAGGTGAGAGTAAAGTAAATGTTTAAGGATTTTGAATGTATGTAATTAGCAATTTATACAACATTCCCTTCATAAGTTTATGATACTTTTTATTTTATGTGTACTCGCTTTTCAAACACTTTTTCTGCGAATTTTTTTTAAAATTTATCCTAAAAAAATTAACTATGAAAAAAAGCTAATTCAAAATGTATTTGGCATAATCTCTCTTCTTAAACTCTTAGCATTAACGTCAACATGTCCTAATTAACTCTACTATCTAGTTACAAAACTTATACATTCAGTTTAGTTGATTCTTGTAGAACATTTGTACATTTGTCAGTCATATTTGTAACATTACATTTGTAAAATATCTTTGATTTGGGAGTAGGCATTTATTTTGCCCTTGAGTGTATAGCTGTATATTTCTAGTTATGTATAGCTATATATATTGTTATTTTTATCCAGCTGACCTGTGGGTAACCAAATAGATATATGATCTATGTGACTGACGTCTAAGTGCGAATACCGAGAGTATATCTTAATCAGAAGAGCTTCAGTAATGTAGTTTAAAATGGATTAAGAATGTACTTATCCATGTGTTCCTATTTATTACATATCATAGACGAGTTCTGATGACATATTTATCACATTAAAAAATGATTTAAATATTAAGGTTCGATAGTTAGTTTTAAGAAATAAGTGAAAAAAGCATATCTGTACATAAATCACAGTCTGAACTGAACTGTATTGTAGAGCAACTTGTGTGTAAAGCAATTACACGCCATTAAATTTAGACCATCCGAGTGAACAGACCTTATTAACCTCTAGTGACGTCACGTTTTTCATCTTTTTGGAACTCAATTTCTCGTTATGAACGACTGTTCACAGGGTCATATTATTGCTCAGGTACTGTTATTCTTATGCTGGGTATTATTCAAGTAATGCCCCTCTGGTCTAGGATGGTATTAACTTAATTTTCCTGCCCAGAGGGATATTACCTTGAAATGTCCATCTTCAAAAATGTCAAGTTTAAAACGAAAGTTAGTGTGTCTAATGACTAACTCTATTGAAAAATAACTACATAAAAAGTATTTTACCAATCTGCAAATGTTTAACCGAATAGCCGTCCCGAACATGAAACCATTATGGTGCTGCACACCAAACTCAGAGCTCATATCACTGCACCACAGCGTCTTAGGTGATTGAGACGGGCTTCATAAGTCCTCTTATATTATAAAGCAAGATTTTACGGATGACTCTTTTGCGTTTTCGCGTGATCAATTAGTGTGATGTAATTTGTAATTAATAACCGTTAGATAATGTTAGATAAAGTCATTTAATGCCTCCCTGAAAACATCTTTACTTTTTAACAATGCCCGCTGGTCATCTCTTATCCATAGATAGATTAACATATATCATCTTAAATAGATTATTCAAAGAGAAATGCAATTTCATAGTTTCAATTATCATAGCTTATTTTTACATCTGATAATGAAAGACAGTCGCACGTTGTAGTTGATTAAGTATCTTTTAGAATGTTTATTTCCTAGATGGACAATGTCTCCAAAAAACAGAATCTTCCTATTATATCCCTATCTCGAATACACAAATTCAATTGTGGTGGATCCTCATCTGATGAGATAATTGATACCCTCACGATCACGTCAGTGAAAACTGACTCTGTAATCCATAGAAGGACAGACTAGAGTAAGAATGTGTGCGGCTTGCCGCATGGTGTGAAGTGTTCGTTACAGTTCATTTGAACTTGATATCAAACTGTTATGTAAATATGAATGTATAATATTAATTCCATTATTGTATTTATTCAACTGAAAATTATATTCCGTTTAACACCATTGCAATATTGGTTAATGTAGTACATAGATATGGATGCTAGAGAGGATATCTGCGTTCCTTAAAACCAAATTTCTTACATATAAAAAATTTTAAAATTCCTTTTTAAAAGCGCACGTAATTGATACTTCCGTGAGCGAAACTGATTATATACAACAACTGTCAGGCCTATGAAGTAAATATTACTATTATGGGTACATGGATATATCGAAAGCTTATCATATTTACTTATCTTGTCAACTTAAAACATGGCATGGGATCAAATGAAGAAACATGATAACAGTAAATGAAAATAGAAGGTCTTCAAAATAAAATGAAAATGAAAATGTTACAAACTATTTAAAGTTAAAAGTGACGACTCAATCATATACAGATTATGTTCAGGAGAACGTTGAATTTAGACCTTTTAATTCCACGGATTATTCGCTATTCCTTACATCATAACATTTTGTTATCTTTTCTTCAAGGAAATGGCATTGCACCATTACACTTTTCCTATTTTGGATAAGCTTTTCGAAAGGTAAGTTCTTTTCAATGCAAAATAGGTTGGTTTTTGATCTATGAACGGCTGTAGGGGATGTGGGTATCACTCGCTTTTCAAAACTGCAACTATAGGAACTCATACATAATCATATTCGATTTTCCATACTTTTACCATTCAACTGAAACAACATCATGACAAACAGAGTGAATTCTGTACTTAAGTGCTTCGGTGAACATGATCAAAGAAAGATTGATATCTAAAGTAGGTTTACAGAAACTGTTTGAAAGACATCCTCGAGGTTGTTTGTGTAAAGATGCCAAGACTGTCTGGACGATTCACTTGTTTTTTGTCATAACAAAGGTGTCTCCTTCATGCTTAAACACTTTATTTAATTAAAATGTATAAGGAAACAACACTGTGTAAAGATAAAGAGATGGATCATCCATAAATAAATGTTGGTCTTGACTTAAAGAAATCATGTGTATATAACAGGCAATTGATCATCTTTCGTGTTTCAATTTAAGTATGTGTTCGTATAGCGTTTGTTTAAAGTTTAATTTAAACCAATAAGTATACTCTAACAAAATACATTGAGTTCTGGAGTAAATTCATAGAAAGAGTTTTCACGAAATAAAATATACATATGAGTTGTAATCTTCAGTGTATGCAATTATGACTAAATAAAATAGTCCATAATATCTAGGTTGAGTTGGGTTGTCAGTTGTAAATTACTTTATCGGTTATTCAAGATGTGTAATAACCGAAGTAAACAATTGTGCAATGTTGTCACCGAATGAGAGGTATTAGGGTCCAGTTTTTGTTTGCCATTCGATTTAGTTTCAATAAAATGTGTTGAAACCAGTTTCATCGTTTGTTTTATTGACGTAGCAATTCGATGCTGAAATAAGATCTAGAGTTTTCAACTTGTACATTAATTATGTAGACATACATGAATGTTCAACCTGTTGAAGAAAGCCAATCTTAGTATCGGTATGAAACAAAAATATGTTCCTCTAACTTTTACCGACATCCACAGTCTTATGCGATGGTCATGTAATCAGCTAGAGAAATTCGTTTGTAATTCCATCCCATATAACAGGACAAAGATGGTCGGAATCCGCCTTGACCGATGCGCCCAGTTTTGGGAGGATACAGAAGGATCCAGAAGAATTCGGCAAGCGGATTCAACCCTTTTTTGTCCTGTGTATCTATGATTATCTATTGTAAAGGAACGCTGCTGAAGTTCAGTTGTTGTGGACAGTTACATTCACTGTAAGACGTTGTTCCCGTGATGCCAAACGCGTTGCATGACGATGTGTACTTAAATATCATAACAATAAGAAGAACTAGAGAAAATGTATCTTTTATCCAGTAACATATGAATATACAGTAACTGTGTTTTAAATGTCTCGATAGTATCAAACATGGTGGATGTTAAAACAGCAAGTGAAGGTGAATAAAACACATGTATAAGTTTAACTGATAACTTACTAGTCTTTAAAGGGGCAGTAGCACGTTTTTTTGCAAAATTTATTTTTTCAAATTTCTTATTTATAATGATAGTTTGTGCCATTTAAATTCATTTTAGAGAGTATAACATCTTATTACACAAAGCAATTATCAGTAGTAGTAATAACGGTGTTGCGTATAAAGCAGAAATTGCATGGCGGCCATTTTATTGTGAACACATTTTATTATTTCGAATGACAAAAATGATTCCAATGGCTTTTCTTAGCCATGTACACTCATTTATAACTTGATTTTACGAAAAGAAAAGGGTATTTTACGATTGGTGAAATTATTTTTCAAATACATTTCATCGACTTATTTGAGCGAAAAAACGTGCTACCGCCCCTTTAAGAGTGGTAGTTTACAGTATGAAATCAAACTTCAACCAGACAATAATCCCGCAATTGTATCTTGTACACAGTAAATCAATGCCGTTATTAAATCATACTTTTTCAAATATATCGTTTATGTCTATTTTGCAAATGAAATGTCATTTATTGTGAGATCTGTTTGTTCAATCGTCTAGCCAATCAATCAAGGTGATTGGGAGTTTGTTCTAGAGAACTGTTTAACTGTCAATACAAATGATAACCTTATTCTGCTTTCAAGTTTTGGCACATTGCTTTTACTATTCATATATATTAAAACAACATGTCACTATTACCAGCTTTCGAATCAAAGAAATATTTGACGTTATCAGCAAAAAAAACCATCTTGTGGCATTGTTAAACGAAGCCCTTGTTAAGTGGAAAATAAGACCTTTTTAAAATTTAAATGAAAAAGCTGACATCTGACGTTGTTCAGAATAACAGTATATGACAATCACTAATCTGTGTCAATGTTTATACACCGCTTTTTAAATGAAATGTCCAATTTGATCTACGGTTACAGTGTACTTTTAAAAGTTAGTTTATTTCACTATACAATGGAAGGAAGGTAAAAGATAAACGATGAAGCTTGTTGAATAAATGCTGTAAATATTTTCGCGTTACAATTATGGTAGGTCCCTTGCAGACCTCTTAAAGTAAATCTTCGGATGGAAATGTCACAATCGAAATATACCTTTGAGTTTTTTCTTGTTTCAAAAAATAAACTATGATATATGATAAAAAGGTTACAACATGTCATTTCTCATACCATAGCTCACATCAGCCCTCGACCCAAATCAGATCTCTAGCCTATTGCCCTCGGGCTAATATGAGGTTCGTTATGAACAATGACATGGTTTGGTTGCATTTATGGATGACTAATGAGGAATAATGATACTTATAGTTTAATGTTTTTAGACGTTATATGCAAATAGGTATGTCTGACATATGTTGTGTTCAACTTTGTAGATCATAAACATAAGACAGCTACCAACTGTTATTTCAGGGAATCGATAACATAATAAAAGTCGATTGCACATTCCCGCCAACAGTAACAGCTAAAGTACCATACAATCTTGCTTAGATTTTCGCAGTTGGTTTTCTTAAAATCCTTATGAGATTCTCTAATTACATGATTCCTCTCTTCATTTGTCCTTTGACCTTTGGAGCATTTTAAAAAGTTTATTTTGAGATAATTGTATCATTATAACAATCTGATATCGAGAGAGAAATAGAATTGCTTGTATGATAGCTTGATTGTAACAAAGTGTACAGGTTCTCCTTAAATCGTTGTTAGTTATATGCATAGAACATCGGCAGGTATCTAGGATAATAATGGCTGTTCCAGTAATGCAATATCGCTCTTTTTAATAACAGGATAAGTGTCATTATTGTGAAGACCATCCTTATTAATGTTTTCTGTTGGGGAAGGCAATTTGAAAATATCATTCTCGGTATTGATCTACAAAAAGGCATTTGTAATAATCAATTGTAATCACACTAGGCATGATGTATCTAACTGTCTAAAAGATAATATTCTGGTGAATAAAATGTGATTTGTCTGCCAAAGGCGTCATTTCCCATGACTCATGAATGTTAAGTGATATTTATATGTTCAAGCAGACCATTACCTTCTCGTTTCTGTCGCCTTTGAATTGTCAACAAATATTTATCTCATCTGTAATTCTTAGATCTACAGACACTACATTCACTACATCAAAGTGTGTATATTTCAATCATGTATGTTAGCTTTCTCTTTCTGTATCAATGGTATGTCTCTTCCACACAGTATTATCTTCTGAACTTTTATCTTTGTTGAAATAACTCGTTGAAAATGGACTGTTATTTTTACAGTTCATCGTCTGAACTCAGCATTTGACAAGACCATAGCAAGTGTCTTGTCATAACCACTTATTCGGTTGTTTGTTATTGAATCTGTCAGATTACAACTAGGCCTACTTTTGATTGGCTCCAATGATTGTCTCTATATTCAGTTTATTCGAATAGAGCATCAGTTTACTCTGTACATCATTCGATCCTAAGATTCCTAAGATTTTTAATTACATTCTGATTTTTACAGTTTAATAAAGATGAACATTTATTTGAAGAAGGATGTACATACTAGAATTCTTCTTCAAATACATTTTCATATTTATTAAACTGTAAAAATCAGAATGTAATTAAAAATCTTGCTATGTTTATATACCATGCCATGAATATCAGAACTGACTAGTATGAGAGATTTGCGCAATGTGTCATGGTGTTTTTAAGCCATACATATTCATGTATATTCATGTGTAATATGTACTACAGGCCTGTGGCCTTGGAGTATGGAATACAGAATTTCGTTTTCGATTCAAGTGGATTTCATCTTAAGCATTTGTCATTTTGATATCTTGTTTTGTTCAGGTTATTCAAATACAAATAAAAACTGAACAAATGACTTACACCACATTTGATATCATCTCTCGAATAGCCTGTGGCCTTGTAGGGTCAAATATAGCACGTTATAAACTATGGAATCTTATCAGTGAAAACTATTCCTTTGTAATCAAATTCAAATCCTGATACATACCGATTCTTTAAAGCAATCTCGATGGAATAAACTGACCAATGCTTTGAAGACTTTTGACCCTCGTGTCGCAAAAGGACTCACCTTTGTCTTGTATGTGAGTCTTATTTGAGATCAAAGACAGACATTTCATGCTTTTTTGGTCAATGCATCCGGGAATTAGTGTTACAAAATGTTGCTTTTCCTGTTGAAGGCTTTGGTTGTACACCCTTGAGACATTGATGATTGTGTTCCTTGTCTTTATCCGGATACAAAACATATTACTTCTTATTTATAAGACATAGATACAGCATCAGTCCTACGCAATGTCCGTTCTTGGCAGAATAACCTTCATATATGTTTCCCGGCAAATTTTGACAATACTTAGATCTATAAATTCTGAATATTTCAGTAAAGAACAAAGTGAATGATTTTAGTCTTTTTATAATTGATTTTAGAAAAAGTAACATTACTCCTCACATTAGCGAGAGAGATGGAGCGAGGTAGAGCCCAGCTAGTAGTTTTAACAACTTGCAGGAATCTATATAATTTATCCACAAATACTTGCATTGCTATTTAGAAATGTATGAATGTTCTTTATAATATATAAACGTTTCCTGAGGGTAGGGTTTACCGATTATGTCCGCTGTTTTTAATAACCTTTCAAAATCTTGGTTTTCGCTCAATATCTTCTGAAATTAATACATTTAATCTGAAGATTCTAGTGTTTTTCAAAATAAACACACATCAATCTTACCATCTATAGATGTTCTGAATTTGGTATTATGTGCTGGTTAGGCTCGGCTAGATTCACATTGCTATCGCAGTGATTAGGTTGTGTCAATAGAAAGAGAATTCTTGAACACTCTACTTCAAGAATACATCGTGTTGGTGTTATCAAGGGAAATTACCTGACAGACGAGCGGGTGTCCTTGTTTGGCCCAAAATCTGGAAATGCTAAAATCCAAATCTTTAAGGAACCAACATGCATCAACGACATAAATAGTTTTTTTCTGACAGAACACATTACATTATCGTCACTACCAAAGAATCTCTTTAAGTATGAAACATGACGTGAAGGTAGAGAAATCATTAATACATGGGATGCCTTACAGCATGTCCTGTTTCTTAATTCAGAGCATGATATCCGGGGACCTGTCAGCAAATACATTATTTATCACCTAATCAGTTTCCTATTTTCGAGTGTCCTATTTCTTTCTCTTCAATTCATTGTCCATCGCACTACATTTCACAAACACATGATAGGGTGATACAAATCATATTTGTGATAAACAATTTAATGTCACTGACTATTTTAATTTATATTTTGAATTCCTTGTTATTATTACTAGTGACAACCTTCAGATGTATTTTATTCATTATTTGCACATTACATCAATGGGTTTTTATTGTTCAAATGTGTGTGTATGATCAGGAATTTTCACAAATTGCTGTGATTACCATGAAATTTGCATACGCTGTTTAATAACCATCGTGACACCCTCAAAACTATGTCAAAATCAGTTGACTCCTTTTGAACACAGGTAAACGAACTCCCTGGTACTTTTTGAAAGTCTTATCTTTGGTAGACCATATTCCAGTGTAATTGAACTCCTTTATTATAGTTATTTATTGTTAAGGATATTAAGAAACAATTCATCTTCAAGAAAGAACGTTTAATTAGTTTTCTGTCTTTAACTGCTTGACTGGAATCTGGAGAGTCTGAAGCAGCCATAACAAATTCTACCCTTCCATCCTTCCACCCTGTCACACATCACCTTTGATAATCTAAGAACAGGAAGATGTTCTGGATAATAACTTCTTTAATGTGAAAATACACGACAGTTTTTTGGAGTACATACTCACTCCTTCATCAGGTGGAATGTCACATAAAGGCTGTAGCGATATTAATGGATATGCTCAACGCATGGAAATGTAAAAAGGTGATTGAAGTCGTCCCGGGACCAAGGTATAGAGTCCATTGACAAGGTTTTGCAATGCAACTCTTATTGATGATGTCACAGTGGATAAAATGTTACTGCTGTGTAGCAGACTAAGGTAAGTGGTCTTAGTAAACATAGATTCGACTTTGTGGTATATGCTGTCCAGCCAGTTGTTTTTCCTTCCTTCTCTCCTTTGATTAATTTTATCAAAAACAAGAAATATGAAGTGAAAATGTCATCAGGTATTTGAAATACAGGTTCATTCACCATTTATTCACTTTGATTGATCTCTTTAAACACTGATACTGAATGCTAATGGACACTTGATGGACTGCACTGAAGGGCCTAATACAAATATATCACCATCTTTTACACACGAGATCATGAATAGCATAAATATGTGGGCATTGATTAAACACCCCGACCTTGCGAATTCGTATAAATCTGTCGGCACGCAAAGCACAAGCCTTTGGAGACAAAAGTTGTCCTTAGCAGTTTCAAATCAGTTTGTTCCGTGATTGCAACAGTGAAAACTCGTGTTTTCATATCTGTATATTTGAAACACAGTACATGAAGTAATTATATATGTATAGTGCAACTACACACATACCCGGCGATGTGTAGTCATAAGGTCAGATTAAGATGTGGTTATTCTTTTTTACCGACCTTAATATAATATATACCAAATGCCTTACATATACAACAGTTACGTGTATTGTATGATGACAACTATTGATTGTTGTTTTTATCTTGCATATATCACACTCCAATTATTTGGTTTATGACATTTCCTTAACATAATTTTCAAGTTAATTGGACATATTTCCCAAGTCAACTTGTCATAGATATGCTATTATAACAACAGTTCCTATAATGTGAGATTTGTTGCTTTTCTGTAATGTATCATATACACATTAGTTACAATTATTCACGGAAACTGTTGCTTGTCTTCTGATGAATGGAAGCTCTTCGTGATAACTTACAGTTTCAGGGGATCAAATGCATTTCCGTTTTTCAATTCCATTTGTTCAGATCATTAACTGCATATGAAATGACTACCTTTTTGCTTTAATGCAAATATTATGCATCTTTACTTACTTAATTTTTAACGGTGCTATATTATATTTTCTCAATTTTACTATTTATTATGAGTTTTTACAATATATTGTCATGTTAGAGGGCAATCATGTCATTACACGACCACATAAGTCGTATACATAGAAAGAAAAATCGACAGTAGTGTGGGTCTCGTCAGTGTGAGAGCTTGATTTGTAGGTCTCATGCAACTTTGAGAGTTCAGACAGCAAGATGGTTGACCATTCCATCTTGATATGAAATGTGTAACGACCTGTATCATATAACTTTGAATTATGCCAAAGTGAAGAAATTAAAAACACTTTCAAAATTATCGACAATTATCTTTTATTGTGAATTTTTGGACAAACATAATTCCAGGATTCTAACTGAAGAACATGATCTGCTTATTGTTAGCATATCCCATTTTTTACCAGTTTACCTCATAAGAAATACTCTGTTTTAACATCTTATCCAATATTAAGTTGCGTCATCTACTTCAATATTGTTCCCCTTATTTGTATAAAGTATGCTCTCTGCTTTGTTTTATTATACGATAAAGCACAACAACGAGTCTTCTGTTTCTTATATGAGATGCCATTAAACAGTTACTCGCTTTTATATAAAAGCCGTGCAGATCTTATGTTGTTTGTATATATTATTGTTTTGAAAATATTAATGCCTCCCGTCGTAGAACACGTTCACTAGCATTGAACAATTAAAGTGACGTAACATGTGACGTCATTTGCTAAGCGACGCTCAAACTGACGTCTAAAGTCACGAGCATGTTTTATTGTCTAATAAAGCACGCTGTCGGTCCCATTGACCGCCTGTGTTTTATTGCCGTGGGTATCTTATATTTACAAATAAAACAAACTCTAAGATTATATTTCGACACCATATGGTTCTTTTGTTTACGATAGATGATGTCAAATGAGATTTGTGTACCCCACATCTCGCTATTCAACAGCTAAATGATATTGATTGTGCATTATGAAGGAAAATTCTTTCAAGCGAGGACATTATTATAAACAATTGTGCAGATGTTATTGAGGCAGAAGTAGCCACAGTTGTGCTTTAATGTCTTTTTCAGGATTATATATGCCGTTTTTATGTATAATCTTAGAAAAGGGTTAATTTTCTTTTAAAAAACCAAAATACTCCTTTATGATAGGCATCATGGACAGGAATCACAACATTACAGGAGTGATTTTGACATATCTATTTACTCTTTAATAAGAAGTTATACATGTCTTCTTTTTGGTGCTTACAATATCAAAGCATTTAGTATTCATTCCAAATTCAGCTATCCAATCCTGTAAGGACTGTAATATACAACTGTATACGGACTACAATCTTTATTGACAAATAATGAGACATCATTAAGTTTAATGACGCTTGATCCTCATCTGGTTTTGATGTTCTCAAATTGGTGATATTTTGCAAATGTATTTTTGTGATTGTAGGCACTATCGGTAAGAGCATGGGACTATATCAAAGTTTGTATTAGCATACATGACTGTAGGCTGCATTGTGGTTGAAGTTCTCTTATAAATGACAGACCATTTTCTTCTGCTGACGATTCGTAGAGTAAAAACAACAACAGTGGCGGATCCAAACGGAGGATACCCCCGCCCCTTTGAAAAAATAAATGATGGAAATAATTGATTTAAAATAAAGTTTTGAAAAAATAAGTTATAAAAAGAAGCAATTCATAAAAAAAAGTTAAGTTTTGAAAATAAGAAGTAATAGAAAGTAGTGATTTATATCAAAAGTTTAACTTTGAAATGACTTTTAAATACCTGTATTATATGTTTGTACTTTGTAAATGTCAAGTCTTTCATTAATATTCGTTTGAATGGACTGCACACAGAGATTAGCGTATCACGATATTAAGCTACATTTCAGAACTCTGGCCTGACAAGTTTGCTTCAAGCAATGACGTTTTTTATAAGACTCATGTCTTTATGGCATCCGAAAGTGAACAAAATGTGAGTATTAAAGTTGACACATGATTGTTTCTCAGATTAATAACGATAAAAACATTGGAACTTGTTACAGTATAGTAAAAATGTATGATTAAACATAACACACGACATGATCAACATGAATATGAATGTTGTACATTATTTGAACTTT
This sequence comes from Gibbula magus, assembly GCA_936450465.1. Classification (NCBI taxonomy): domain Eukaryota; kingdom Metazoa; phylum Mollusca; class Gastropoda; order Trochida; family Trochidae; genus Gibbula; species Gibbula magus. The sequence continues at coordinate 44,390,789 of OW388303.1, forward strand.
TTTTTGTAAAAAAAACATTCTTCTGTTTGATAAGAGGGACACGATTCACAGTTGTTCATGTTGAAAGTGGTATTAATGCTATTTGCATACATAATACGTTAAATACTGACTTATGTGCTTGTTAAAAAAGTTTATAATTGTTTGTTATTGAATTCACATAAGAGGTAAAGTTTAATGGATGCATGGATGTAATTTAATCTATGTAATCAAATGCAAACTTGCAGAACAGAATCTTTAAACAATAAACAAACTTTTTTAAATGTGTATAAATAGATAAATAAACATACATTTTAGGTTCACGTAATTCATTGAAAACATTAAAAATAAGTACGTGTTTTAAGTTAATCTCTCACACAAATTAACTGATAAATCATATTAATTTTTAACTCTACACAGTGAGTGTTTCACCTTCCTCCGCGGCCCTGTAGGCATCGTGTCTGCTTTCTTAAATTGTCTCTTCAAGAGAGGTTATATCGACAGTATCCGCCCTTGTAATTGTGTGCTTTACCTGAAGGAACAAACACGTTGCATTGCATGGGGTATCCTAAATTGCATCAATGTTTAATACACAGTGTAAGCATTGACGTTGGATTAACCATAGCAGGAGGCGTGTTTCTTCTTCAGGCTGTGTGCAATATTTAAATATTGCCGATACCGTAGTTCATGCGGATTTAATGCAAAGTTGCAATGTAATGCATAAATTACTTACCGGTATTAAAGTGACACTCCGTATGTTATGGTAGTAACATAGGGAAAAAGTTACCACAGGTGTTATTTTATCAAGAAGTAATAAATGTTGTCGAAAATGACACTTTAGTAATAATCTGTTCAGAATAGTTACATTATTATTTAGATGCTAAGTCGTGATTATGATCGAAAACCGGACACCGTTCCACAGCTGGCGCGCTTCAATTGTTCAAACGTAATTTTGAAAACTTATATGTATAGCACCGATATTGGTTGGTCCTGTTCAATGGAACATATAACTGCTATTCTTGTAAATGAGGCGCATGAATTCAGCCTCGTGAATTCAGCCGGTGGTCGAGTTTCATTGAAAGCATGTTTTTGTCAAGGGGATACATATGCCAGTCAAATGGGATGTTTTGGACGTAAATCAGTACATTTGATATTTTTGTATCTATCAAATCGAAATAAAAGTTCATGAATAACACGTAGTGTCCCTTTAAGATTAACTTTAAAACATGAATACGTACATATTTCAAGATTAAATAAATTGTACATTACCTGAGAACAGATTGTTTGTAATATCGACCGAAATGCATTGTCTTTGCATTATCTATATTTTAAAACAATTGGTGTGCAATAATTCGTTTAAATTTTTAGTTTTGGAGAAATATACACTCCAAAACAGCAACATGATTTTGTGTTTGAAAATATAGACATTGGGAATCAGTGAAACAGGTATGTTAGCTTTATCTGATATCTTAGTAATGTAAAGTGGTAGTTTGCACGATGAAATCAAACTCCAACCAGACACCAACCCTGCAAAGGTGTCTTATACACAGTAAATCAATGTAGTTACTAAATCTTACTTTTTCAAATATATCGTTTCTGTCTATTTGCAAATGAAATGCCATTTATAGTAAGATCTGTTTGTTCAATCGTCTAGCCAATCAAACAAGTTGATTGAGAATTCGCTCCAAAGTACCAATTAACATTCGGTCAAATAATTAGTATCCACAGACTGCTTCAGATTTCAGTAGATGACGTGTACTGTTCATACATCTTAAAACAATGTACTGTTATCAGCTTTTGAATCCACGGTCAAGAAATATTGTGAAATTATTTAAAAATGTGTTGCGGTATTGCTAAACGATGCCAACGTAAGTTGCAAAATGAGGGCTTTTACAGATAATCTGATATTTATAGAGTACATCTATGTTGTGTATAGATCTGCAAAAAGTCATTTGTATTTGTCACACCTAATGATGTATGTGAATTGTCTTAAAGTTAATAATTCTTGTGACAAAACTGTGATTTGTTAGCCTCAGGCGTTATTTCCAATGAATCATAAATATATATATTTTATTTATATGTTCATGCAGAACATTACCTCCCCGTTGCTTTTAAATTGTCAACAAATATTGATCTGATCTCAATTCTTACATCTGCCGACACAAGTTGCACGTAACACATGACACGATGATAAAAATTTAATGTGTATATTTCAATCAAGTTTATGAGTTGTCCCTCCTGTGTCATTGGTCTGTCTCTTGGGGCAGTGAAACCTTTCGAATTTTAATTATTGATGAAAGAACTCCTTAAAAGGGAAAGGATGTTATTTTCTGAGTATTTCTTCGAATGTATGACATCTTTGTGTTGACAACGCAAGGAAATGTGTTGTCTTTACCTCTTAAGCAGGTTGCTCATCATTGATTCTCTTCCACTTACAACTCAGCAAGTGTTGAGGTCATTACACACGTATTAATTCGTATTGCTTGATGTCCTCAAGCTGTGTGGGCGTGATCATGAAATGATAGTTTTATATAGCAACTTCAAATATACATGTTTCCACTTGCTATCGTGTACTTGGATTCAAAGTACCATTTTCCTATTTAAGGTAGGGAAGACAGGTTTCTCTACATTCAGTTTATTTGAGGAGAGTGTTTTTTTCCACTTGTGCAGTCTTGTGCAGATTGAAATGTATGCATGTCATTTAGAAAGTGAGGAAATGTAACATTGTTATTTATCATAAAAAAGTGTTGAACAGGTAATATCACTTGAGTAATACCATGCGATATTTCCTCGGAAAAATCAAATTAACCATGGATTTTGCATAATGCCCTGTCTTCGTAAACCACAAGACAGTACAGTAATTTTAAATCATAAAGTAATGACTGATATGCTATAATGTAAAAAAACTGATGAATTCACAATGCCATGACGTCATATAAAAGATTATGTCACAAAGCTATGACATCACCACGCTGGTGGTCAAATTGCAGTGGTTTGTCAAGAGATTCATTTTTCATCCAAAGTATGAAAGCCTCGGATAGTTGTAACTGTTATCAACTCTTGTTGATATATGTTGACAGCGGAAGTCTTGAGGGGGATGCTCTATATATGTATATTGAGATATATATAACACTCTACAACAGTTCAAATTACTGTACCTGTTGAAAATGTGACCAAAACATTAAGGATCATTTAATCAGTTTCTATTTTCGAATTACCATTTTCTTTCTCTTCAGATGAATGTCAACCGTACTCCTTATAAAGATGTTTTTTTGTATGCTCCAACAATTAAGGATGATATGGTGATAATCTTGTTAACAATTTAATGTCACCGAATATTTTTTTTATAATTATATAATAATTGGAAATCTTTAAGTTCAGTTTATATTATTTATATTATTATATTATATTTTAATAAAATAATTTGAGGGTAATACGATCTGATGTACCATCGTATTACCAGTGTCTCCTGAGCCTTAATATTAGTAACAGATGCAGAGGTTTAGACATATAAATAACGAAACGGTTACCCGAATGGCAGACATAATTCATTGTTTAAAAACTAAAACTTACAAAATACAATACAGATATTCGTGTAACTCTAAGCTTCGTGGATTGGGATAATATTCTCGGTAACAAAATTAATTATTATGGCTATAAGAATACCAGTAATTGTACCTTGATCGATATGTCTGGTAGATGTACAAGAAAATGTCAAGAGGAACAGAGGAGGTGATTTGAGATGGGTTTTTTTTTAAAAAGTCGTTATTAATGTATAAAGTTTTAAAAAAAACTTGGGAAAACAGTTTAAAGAATCTGACGCCGGTGTGAGACAAGAATCCAAAAAGTCTGAAGCAACCATCCACCATTCCTCCCTTCCAACCACCCACCAAACTCAACCCCGTAAGACACTAAGTGTTTAGCAATCATTTCTAGTCAACCAATATAATACATTAGACTGGCAAATGTTTAATCAAATGTAGTTCTTGTATACAGTCTCTGATCATTTGTCCTTCATTAAAATCTCAGGTCTTAAACTTTTGTTGCTAATCAAATGTAATCACTGCACATAAACTGTTCAGTTCACAAAATTATGATGTCCTATGCTTAATTTATACAATATTAACGTGCATTGTATAAGGGCTTCTATATATTTTCGAATATCTCTTGCATAGATCACTTAGATAGATCTTATTCGTTTATTTATGAAATCCTGGCCATTCTCTCAAGATAATTATTTTTCGGTTAATATTTTCAAAGTTAGTTTCCATGTTATTGCAATAATAGGTACTGTAATTGGAGATTTATTGTTTTCTGTAATGTATCAGTTACTCATAAGTTACAATTACTGGGATATTAAGTCACGGAAACGGTTGCTTGTTTTCAGATAAATGGAAGCTATTCGTGATAACTTACCATTTCAGGACATCAAAGGTGTTTCCGTTTGTCCATTTCAATGAGCTTCAGATCATTAACTTGTAGGTGAAATGACTCTTTGGCTTTTCTTACTTAATTGTTTAACATTGTATACACATATGTGATATTTTATTGCAATTTCGTTTTTAAATAATTACCTCAACAGAGCCATACAACAGCGTTTACCCGTTACAACTAAGTCTCACTTTTGAATAGCCTGAGCTCATCATCGATAAATGAGAGAGAATTATTCAATCGTCCTATTTACCCAAATGATGCATTCATATAATTGGGGAGGTAATCATTTCTTAACAATCCTTTGCGTCATTTAGGATAGCTACAGTATCAGTCTGTTTGTACAGGGAATGCATCCGTGCACTTATAAGGAAGCAATATTTTATATGTTTAAAGTAGTTTCAATATCTTCCAAATTACTTGTTCTACTATGACTTATTTTTTGTAAATGTACACAAATTAAACTTATGGTCATTCCGTTGTCGTCTTCCGGAAGATGATATTCTTTACATATCGAAAACACTTGCTAATGATGCTTGTTTGGTTCTAAAGGTGTGTTTTTGAGTGCATACAAATAATCGTGTATAAAAACAATTTATTGAAATGTGCACCATTAACCTATCCACAAGCGGTTTTACATACACATGTAACTGGTATCTATTAAAAAAACTTCTGTGGAAAGAAGATAGCAATGTCTGTAACAAAGATCAGTGAAAGTCACACAAGATAAGAAGAACAGTATTTTGTTTATATCGTTCAATTGAAAACTTGCAGAGCTTTATCTTGAGTCACAGTTCTTCATATATTTTTCAGAAATGTGATTATGTACAAGAAAGAAACCCTTTAAGGCAAATCCTATGGTGATTATCATCAAACTGTTTAAGATTTATTTCAGAAAAGTAAAAGCGTTGGAACACAAGAAAAACTGATAAAATATGGTAAGTCAGAAAGTGTGTACAGTACATGAAATAAACATGATGTATGACACAGTTGAAATTTGACGCTTAGAGAATGGCAAACAATGCTTTTGAAGATTCGTGAAGTAGGAAGTTTACAACAACAAAAAATGCAAGGTATGCAATATGTCGTCAAAATGACCTGTCATCAATAATTGAATACTCTGAACATTAAACAGTGCAAATAGATTAGTAACATTGACAGTATGTACAATAAAGCAAAGACAAAATCTAAGTTTGTTTTCTTTTTATTTGGGAAAACATTTAGAAATCAGTTTGGCATTATGATTCCCATTAGAATATGTTGATTATTACTCCTATATTAGTTTTATGATTTATGGCACAATTACTAGGATGTATCAACATGTTTATACTAATTGTGAAATATTCGGAAGAACTCACTGTTTATGAGTATATACTCGGTCATAAAGGGCTGAGTGTTTCGATAATTTTCACAATCCTTGGTGACAGTAGATGAAGTTGTCTATACTTTTCTATCTGCTGACATTAACTGAAAGGACAGAGGATGGAGATGTCTTTTAGTTTCCATCTGCTCAAAAAAGAAGAAATGACTTATTATAGGATTGATGGAAGGTGATTCCCATGACTGACCCTCTGTAAATATATGAAATATTTTGTTTACGAATATTGTTTTATAGAAATCGTTCAAACAATTGTTTTGACAAAAGAATAACTCAGTAATTTATTTAAAATGAATGAGTGAGGTATTGCTTTTCTACTACTTGGACCACAGCATTTAAAGTAAATATGAGCATGCTTATCAATATAAATGTTGTTATAAACGCAATTAAATTATTTTGTGGTGTTTGATGAAGCTATTTGAATAAACATTTTAGTTTAAGACTGCAATCTATTGCCATCATTCATGTAAACTTGAAACATGAAACAATATGTGACACAAACATGACTTTACTTCCAACAAACACAACAGTCATCAGACTCAACCCACACGCTATTACTGTTCTGGTACATATTACTAGAGACAAATTGACACATGTGGAGTCGATTCGAGTCTCAAATGATCTCCTCCAAGACTAAATGAGCTTCATAAATAGTTCGCTGGTGATAAAGTAGAAATTTTGTCCCTATAGCATCATATAACATTTGATGATCTGTGAACCGAAAGGGACAAGATCGTTCCTACTTTTAATACATTTAGTCATATGCATTATTGCAAGTAAACTTCGCACATCGTTTGTTTTTAAATAGTTCATATGCTTATAAACATCTCATTACCTTAGATTTATCCGATTATAGACTTATGAATTTACAGTTTATCCCAAGTTCTGTATATTTGCGTTATCATATAGGATAGGGATAAGAAAAGAATCATTTAGTTTAGCACAACAAGAACCGACTAACTTCTAACTAAGATTCTATCCAAATTCTATTATGCAAAGTGGTCTGTTATATGTGGTTTGTCTAGACAGCTAATGAAATAATGAATGGTGATGAAAGAGTCTTATCTTGTTTGCTTTATGAGAAGATACATGTACATGGAACAATTTCTTAAGCAGGAAATGATTTTGTCATTCTCCTGAATTTGTTCGTAACGCTTGTTGAATATGTGCATTATTTTAAAGATCCAAAGCGTAGGCAATGAATATTATTAACATATTGTATTGCGTTGTATATGTTGCACCTAATTCAGTACTTCAAATGATAGAACATAATGATTGTGTGCAACTCCAACTCACATATATACATTGTAGTCGTCATCATCACAGAGCCTAGCTGATTATATCACAAGCTCCAGCAATGCTTCATTGCAATTCAGTTCATTACAACTATGGCTCGCTTGTGTAAGCTGACACTTGCATATTTCATAGCAACTGCAATGATACTCACGCCTTGATTGCAGTGAAATAATCTGGAAAAGGGTTGTTAAATATCAATTTGAAATCAAGTTGCTTAAGTTCATTCAGTCGTCATTCATAACCTTTAATTACAACAATGGCCCTTTTTATTGACACTGCTAACTGCTTTATTAATAGAGATGTCATGGCATGATTGCCATCCTATTTAATACAATGTTTCAAAAAGCTTACATAAAATGAAATATGAAATGTGCAATATCGACAATGAATGAGTAATCATTGTTCAAAAGAAATATTACAGCCATTAGCAGCGAGAAATGTTAATAACTTGCCTATTTTTAGAAATGATATTAAACTCAACCGGCAGGAATGTCGTAAAAACACCAGCAAATAATGACAATGGGCTTAAATCATTCAATAAGAGAAAATCCTTCCTATATAGTTGCTTCTTATAAAAGTGTATATTCATCAGTAATAATATCCAACTACAAGGTAAATGTACAAATCAATACAATAGTACATGCAGTGGCGATCTCATTAAAATCAGATCGTTATCCTGTACTATGTTACACTTACAAATCTTGTTGTAACAAGGTGCAGTTAATTACGATATTATTTTAATGACATTGTAGGCAGCGGCCAATACGTTTAGAATATCAGTAATCATCCTGTAGTATCGAATTTCGCAAACATCTTACCATAATGCATCCCGTTAGCATATGTTGATTATTAATTATTCACATTTTCTGTTCCGTTAATGGAAAACATCAGTTACAATTACTTGGAGAAGTTCACACTTTTAAAAAGACTGTGAATATTAATATATTATCAATAATATATTATTCTCAACACATGTCATGCTCAAGTCGTGCTCAAGTCACTGGTTCTTTCATGTAAAATGTCTTCAAACTTGCAATAAACACCTTTTGGGCTCTCCGAGTAACATTTAGAGTAAAAACTCATACAAAGATCATGTTCCATTTATTTCAATACCATATTCATGTATATTTACTTTCAAATATCCTCTATGATATGTTGACCACAGAAATATTGTCTCTCTACGAATTTGTGGAAACTATTTACAGTGAAAATTAAATATCAGTGCCTGGCAAATACCAGCACTACTTATTTTATTGCATAAAAGCCATTGAAACAGTGATAAAAAAAAGTGTAAAGAAAACCAACCTCAGAGCTACCTTTTTTATTTCTTCCAAAGTTTGATCTTAGCAAATCTAATTATCTACCACAAAGAAACACTTTGGAGGTTATCATCTGCACATGTAGAAGCATAGGGATGATGGATAAGATGAGATATTTCTTTATAATCCATTTCCATTTATTATAATACAATTTACAAGAATAAAACATAACCCAGCTTTTTAAAGATTATTTACACACTGGCTCCTTTGTTTAATGTTGGTGTTCATAGTTAATACTAGCTAAAGATGTCTAATGGAATGAACACGCAGAGGTGTTCATCAGGCATACCGGGTATTCATCATAAGCATAAGATCATAAGCATTTACACTAAAAGTGTTTTCATTATGTATGTAGTTTGGTATAGTGATGAGCAAGTGTGTAAAATAGTTACAGACATCGACCTTATGTTCAAGGTAGATGAACCCTGCTACTGCCTTGAAACCCAGTGCCGTTTTCTTTTTAAAAAACCGAGGCTTTTTAAACCTGACGCTTTAACAGGTTTCGGATTATAAAGTGTTGATTTGTTGACATCTGACTACTTCAGCCTGATGAGATACATGACCATTAACTCTATTTTAGATGTAGTAGCTCCTGTATAGAATTATGTATCAGAACAGAGGACTTACATTTCGGAAATATTAACAAAAACATATTAGCAGGATTTCGATATTGGATGCGATTTTTATCAGAACAGTGAAAACAATTTAGCATTATTTAACTTAAAGGGGCAGTAGCACGTTTTTTCGCTGAAATAAGTCGATGAAATTTATTCGAAAAATAATTTCACCCATAGTAAAACACCCTTCTCTCTTCGGAAAATCAAGTTTAAAAATGAGTGTACATAGTTCCGTAAAGCCATGGAATTTTTTTTTTCAATCGAAATAATAAATTGTCTTCACAATAAAATGGCCGCCATGCAATTTTTGCTTAATACACAACACAGTTATTACCACTGCGGATAATTGGTTTGTGTAATAAGATATTTTACCCTCTAAAATTTATATAAATATCATAAAGTATCATTATATGGCAAATTTGAAAACTTAAAATTTGCACAAAAAAACCGTGCTACTGCACCTTTAATGGGGATATTTACTGAAGTGTTCACGCACAAATGTGATGTACTGCTTTTATTATTTCAATATATTTTCGTAGTGCCATCGTAATGACAATGTATCTTCTTTCAGGACATTGTAGATCAAAGGTATTAAAGCATTGTTGAATGTTACAACAGGGTGTGCAGATTAATTTATCGCCAGTGGAATATTTGTGAATCCCATACACTTTCCAATACTTGAGACCATTTTTCTGCAATGGTCAATGTGTCTTGATCTTAAAGGCAAAGAACATGCACATGTTTCTTTATGGCTGGATTTACTACATGTATATGGAAGATTTATACGTTTGAAACATCGTCTAACATATTCTAACATAAATATTGATCTTATATTCAGAATCCAAAACTCATTTTTTGATGATTGATTGTTAAAATACCCTAAATTAATGATAGATTGTGTTATCTTTCCTTACAGTAAAATAATTACTTTTGTTTAGCTAACGGTCGTTACATTTTACCTTGAGTAACCAGTTTATCTCACGGTTTCTTTTCAGATAATAGATGGTATTAATTGAGATTTTGTATCCCAAAAACTAACATATCATTATTCACTATAAAACAGCTTAATGATATTGAGTGTGCATACTGAAGGAATAATCTTTTTATTTAGAACCTAAGTGTAAACAGATGGACAATAAGGCTTCTATCGCATGAAACCATGAGCAATGGTTTGGTAATAAGTCCTTCGATTAAGCTATTCGTCTCCAATTCATTATCCCAAACAGATGTAGAGGAACGAGGGGATGATGTTATATGGTTTAAACAATATTTATTCAATTAAATGATTGGATTGGTAAACAGGCATATTGCCTATATAAATACCTCTAAATATCAAGTCGTTGTTTAATATTTGTTTAACTTGATTGCCCACAAAGCTTTGCGTATCACGATATTGAGCTACTTTAAAGAACTCTGGCCTGACAAGTTTGCTTCAAACAATGACATTTTAATAAGACAAATGTCTTTATGACATCTGAAAGTGAACTAAGTGAGTGTTAAAGTTGACACCTGATTGTTTCTCGGATTAACAAAGATAAAACAACAAAATTTGAACTTGTTACAGTATAGTAAAAGTGTATGATGGCACACAACATGAACAATAACTAAACACTGTACGTTAAAACATAATCACAGTCTTCTTAGTATCTTTGCTATTCAACAGAAACTACATCAGGACAAACAGAACTTATGCTTTACCTGTGTGCTTCTGTGAACATGATACAAGATAGATGTATATCTTAAGTAAGAAAACATTCTAGGGTTAGTAACTAGAGAGATGACGATAAATTAAATATATTAGTTATATTCTTCAGTATATGGCTTTTGGACTGCATGCAAATAGTTCATGTTGTCTATATATGTTGAAATTGTCCTGTTCAACATTATGTATAAATGTGAACATACGTGTTGTCATCTGTGGAGCCGCATTTGCCACACCATTTCTTTTGAATGAATATATGTTGAAACTAGGTTCACCGTCTTTAATAATTGTCTTTTTCGTTAAACACGAGATCCGCTCTGATACATGATATCAAGTCTACTTATAAGAGCTAGACATACATGAATGTTCCATTTCAAAATTATATGAAATGTAGAATGTTCATCATAGCTTGAAATGTGATTTTCACATTGTAAAATGTTAATAATCAAAGATGCATTTCATTATTTTAAGTATCTTAATTCAAGTGTATAATGCGTTAATTTACAGTTATACATACACTTCAACTCAAACACTGAATCAACTGTAAGGAATGCAAGGAAGGTTGATTCTCATCATTTAAATCATTTCAACAATGCTTCATAAAACCTTATATCGAAATTAAAAAAGTGTAGTCTTTATCTGTTTCAGGTCGCAATCACATACCATACTTTTCCTGATCGCCAAATACCATGCAAGTCTTCTTAATCGTATTCATAAAAAGTTTGCAGAATTAAGTTGTTTTACATTTGGATGTTCATTCTAAGCCTGCCAATGGGTAGGCTTACATTTATCTCTTGAGGTAAGTCACTGCATATAAATATATTTATATATATAGAGTGAGAGTCTTCTTATATCTAATATATAGACAAAGTTGATTAAAGTTACAAATATTTAACTTTAAGGTACATGTGCGATTGCTGATATATTTGATTTTATAAACAATTCAAAATCGTTCTTCAAAATACGAAATATAGAGTGATGAAAAGGCTGAGTTAGGATTGTGCGCAGATTTGGAGTATACCTTAATGTTTTAACTGACAAAAAAATGAAATAGTCTTCATTAGGTTTATCTCTTATTGCACCAATTTTTAATAAACAGTGTAAGCAATGAGGTTGCATAAACCATAGCAACCATAGCAACCATTTTGTTCGTAAGATTGTGTCAAATATTTAATTATTGCCAATACCATAGTTTTATGCGGATTGAATTCAATGTTGCATTAATTACTTCCAGTATTTTAGAATTGACTGTTAAACCTGTATACGTACATATTTCCAGATAAAATATATGGTATATTACTTGAGGAAAGATTGTTTGTAATATCAAGCATGTATTATCTGTGTAATGCTTTTAGTTTTACACAGTTGGTGTGCAACATTGTGTTTTAGTTTTGGAAGAAAATACACTCCAAAGCAGAACAATACTTATGTATTTGAAAATATACACATGTGGAGATAAGTGAAAAAGCAGTGGGCTTTATCTAATATCTTGGTCATTCAGAGTGGAAGTTTAAACCATAAAATCAAACTCCAACCAGACAATATTTATGCAATTGTATCAAATACACAATAAATAAATGCAGTTAATAAATCTTACTTCTTTAATTATATATCATGGATGTCTATTTTGCAAGTGAAACGTCACTTATTGTGAGATCTGTTTATTCATTCGTCTAGCCAATCAATCAAAGTGAGTACCATTTAACATTCGGTCAAAGAATTGATAACCTCAGACTACTTCAAATTTCGTTGGTGACGTTTACTGTTCATACATCTTAAAACAATGTGTACCATTATTACCAACTGAATTGAATCCATGGCCAAGAAATATTGTGAAATTAGCAATGTTTTGCGGCATTGATAAACGATACCAAGATCAGTTGCAAAATGGAGGATTTTAAAGATAATCTGATATTCACAGAGTACGACAAGGAGAGTGAGTGAGTGAGTTGGTGTTTAACGCCGCTTTCAAGAGTATTTCACTTATATCACGGCTGCTAGTATTATGGCAGGGAGAAAGCCCGCAACGCCATGTGGCTATACTTTGCGGTGAAACCTGCGAGCATCGGCTTGAACTAGCGAACCATGGGTGGTACTACGCTGAAATTCAGTGTAGCATTGCACCACAACTTACTGCGTGTAGAACAGTTCTCTACTGCAGACAAAGTTGCCGTGCCCCTGGCGGGATTCGAACCACGGACCTCTTGATCCGAAGCCGAACGCGCTAACCACTGCGCTATCCCGCCCGCACGACAAGGAGAAGGCAATTTGAAAATCGAATTTGCGTATAGATCTACAAAAAGTCATTTGTATTTGTCAATTGCAATCACACCAGCTTGATGAATCTGAACTGTCTAAAAGTTTCTGGTAAATGAAATTTGATTTGTTTGCCTCAGGCGTCATTTCCCATGTATCATACATGTTAAGTGATATTTATATGTACAAGCCGACCGTTACCTCCTCGTTTCTGTAGCTTTTAAATTGTCAACAAATATTGATCTGATCTTTAATTATCATATCTGTCGACACTGATTGCACTTAATTTATAGCACAATGTTTTTTAAAAATGTGTATATTTCACTCACATTTATGAACTGTCTGTCAATGCGTCATTGGTCTGTCTCTTCTGGGCAGTACAACGTAATAACTGGTATACAGGGAATGGATGTTAGTTTCTTAGTGTTGACAAAGCAAGGAAATGTGTTGTCTTAACCTTTTAAGCAGGTTGCTCATCATTGATTCTCTCCGATTTACAACTCAGCAAGTGTTGAGGTCATTACACACATATCAATTCGCATTGCTTGATGTTGTCAAGCTGTATGAACGTGTTCATGAAATGATAGTTTTATATAGCAACTTCAAATGTACATGTTTTCCACTTGCTTTCCTTTACTTGGTAGGGAAGGAATTTTTCTCTATATTCAGTTTATTTGAAGACGTTGTAATTTTCCTATTGTGCAGTCTTGTGGACATGTTCAGTATGTTTACAAATAAACACACTTTGTGCTGCATTCTGAAAGGGCAAAAGATGACATCAACGTCTTGTATATTTAGGTATAATGTGCACATTGTTTTGATGAACTTCTTTTTCTCAAATTCACATTTGATCATGTCGGTTGGCCTTTTTGATATTTTTTTTTAATACAAACAAAAAGCCGTATGGCCGACACGATATCTGATATCACCTGCCGATTAGCTGGGGCCTCGTGGGCTGAAATGTAGCTTGATATATATTTTTATTACCGTAAACTAAACCTATGTAACTAACTTCAAATCACCATACCCTTACATTGGAGCCTACAGCAAGAAGAAAAGATTCTTTAACATTACATAACCGGGGTGAACTTTTCAATGATTTGTAGACCTTTGACCCTTTTATTATATTATACACTCATGTGCAAAAGAAACGTCCCCACATTTTTAAAGAGGATAAAATGAAATATTGATGTCAGAGAAAGTAGATTTTGACTGTATTCGAAAGACACATGTTTAGTAAAGTACTCAGAATTTCAAACATCAGACTATTACTTTTTTAATTGTATGTCTTTTCAAACACACATGGGGTGCTAAAATCGTTTTTTCAAGATGTTTTTGACCACAAAGTATTTTTAAAAGTTGTATATGATCATGAGAAAGAAAAAATATTCATTTTTATTTTTTTGAAAGATTCTTATCGTAGATCAAATGAAGACATTTCCCCCTTTTTGGTTAATGCATCCGGAAATTAGTATTCCATAACGTTGCTATTCTTTTTGCAGACTTTGGTTGTACACCCTTGAGACATTTGTAGTTTTTTTCTTGTTTTTATCCAGTTACAAAACATATTACTTCTTATCTTTAAGACTTACACAATTTCCGTTCTTGACTCTCTTTGTCTAAAAACTGTTATATAGGTTAGGCAAAGTGTAACAAGACTGAGATCTTTAAAATCAAAATATAGATAGATAGATAGATAGATATATAGATACCTTTTTCACTAATTCAACGTAACAATTTACAGTTAGAGTTGAAAATGTTAATTATATAAGGGTTTTCATTAATTTTATCATTAAAATGTTTATATTAATCGCCTTTAATATATGTATTCAATATGTGTTGGTTTCAATTGACACAATGATAGTGCGATGTTTCTTGCAAATGTATCTCAATATAAGTACTAGCTTATTATAAAGTTGGTTTTTTTTTGTATCGTGGCACACATTTCACGCATTTGATCTGGCTTATCATATAATTTGAAATCAGTGATTATGAAGTCATTTTTTTATATATTTCGGAAGACTCGGACAACTTTCTCCTTTAGAAATACAAGAGAACAAATTGTTCTTAGACTTAGATATGCATGCTATTTAGATAGTAAACAAATGTAACGTTGTTATTTATTACCGATGTGGTACTTCGTAAGGGGGTTTATAACATTCTGTTATGACACATATGTGTTATAACACCTTCAAGTAATTTGATTGGCTAATGATGAACTTTGACACTGTCTGGACCACTTTATTCAATCATGAAACTTTTCTCTAAATTCAAGAAATATACGACAACATTTCTAATTAATTTGCAATATATATATATATATATATATATATATATATATATATATATATATATATGTATATGTATATAGGACAAATACTGGATTTAGAAGTAGAAATCATCCATAATGTACACGACGACGTTGCCTGACAACGTATTATCCGTTATGTATGGCCTGAAGAGGTTGTGTAGCTGAAAGCGCTCGCTATTAAAATGGATGATTTCTACTTCTAAATCAATTATTTTTCCATATTTACTACCTGAGAGATTGTGAACTTTATATATATATAAAACAAAATTCAGTTCAAACATGTCCAACCCTCAGGTCTCATATAGGAAAATACAATTGTTGAAGAAATCACGATGATTTATTCATAATTCACAAGCATGCTTTCGACCATCACGGGTCTCATTAGGTGATATATATATATATGTATATAATTAACTCTCATTTCCTGTCCTCGAGGAGGGAGATTTATATTGCATACGCTTCCTTCAGAATGACTATTGCAACTGGTTTTGCTATACCAAACATCACACATAATAGAATGGTTCGATTTCCAAAGTCTGAATATCTATCGTTGCTATATTATGAACGTATAGATACCGTGACAGGGTTCATATTAATCTGTTGTTCCGTTCCTTTTTAGGGACAACATACATTTATTTTAAAACACAATAAATAGTTTGAAATACAAGTTGGTAATAAATGGGATACATAACTCGTTCCTCTTTCATATTAAGTTTATTTCCCTCGTGAAATAATTTTGGTTTGTCTCTCGCTAAGGCTCGAGACAAAGCAAAATGTTTTCAGAATGGAGAAGCTCGTTAAATATCCTATAATTATCATCAAAAACAGTGTTGAACACGATATATCGCTTGTGTGAGATACATATGTATTCTTTTAACAATGGACTTTGCTCTGCTCTGTTTTCCTAAACCACAAGAAAATCACAATAATTTTACATCCTAAAGTAATGACTCATCTGCTATGATGTCAAAAAAACAGACGAAAACATAATATGACGTCATAAAACTATAACATCATCACGCTGGTGGTCAAATGGCAGTGCTATGGCAAGAGAATCATCTTTCATCGAAATTATTAAAGCCTCGGATATTTGTAACTTATTGACTCGTGTTGATATATTTGGATATCAAAAGACAATAATCTTGGGTGAGATCCTCTATATATGCATATTGGGATATAATACTACTGTAATTTAAATTCTTGTACGTTTTTCGGTATGAGACGCTTGCGAGATCAGAACCCCAACCTCTGAGCCAGGCACCAATCGCCAGCACTCACTGCACCATCAAATTACCATTCGGAGAAAGATCTGATATCTGGTCAGTTCCTCGTAGACTCTCAACGTTAAAGTCAATTTATATATATTTCATGAACGATCTGCTTCAATCCTAAATCAATAGCGTTGACGGATTACCTGACAAATGAGAGGGTGTCCTTGTTCAGGATTGTGATGAGAATATAATTATGCCCAACACCAAATCTGTAACGAACTAAAATGCATCAACGATTCAAATAGTCTTTCTGAAAGAATACATTACATTATAGCACTAACCAGGAATACCTTTTGTTATGAGATGTGACCCAAAGGTATGGAAATGATAAGGACATGTTTCTTTATTTAGAGCATAAGATCAGGGAACCTGTTAGCCAAAACATGAAAGATAATGTAATCAGTTTCTTTTTTCGAAATACCAATTTCTTTCTCTTCTGATGAATGTCAATCACACTACTTAAAACAAAGTTACGTAAACATTAGGATAGTTCTGTGATCGTAGTTAGGTCACACAAGTCTCCAATAGTTTATTAATTTACGAAAAGGCTCCAATAGTTTAGAAATCGAGACCATGAATTGTTCCCGTCAGATTGAATGCGCTCGAACGCAGCCACCTGAAACCTGAGGAAAGTGGTACAATACAAAAGCCTGTGCTAACCTATTGACGACTTCACGTCACATGTTTAGGTCAATGAAATTCGGAACAGTTCAAAGATGATTGTAAAGTGGATAAATAACACGTACCAGAAAAGATAATAACTACCGGCAAACATAGATTGTATGTTAGAAATCAAAGCAAAAGTATGGATTAACAGATCACCATTCGATTAGTAAATTATCTTACTAAAACCAAACTGGTAACATCTACATTGAGAACAAAATTATGGAAATTCAACTTAGTATCATAAAAAAATATGTATTTCTTTTGCAAATTCAACTTATTATTCAGCAAATTTTATCCTGAAAATTCAAATTGCTAACTCGAAATTTCAAGAACCTATCCTGAAAATTGAACACAGAAATCTTAAAGATTGAACTTGAAAATTGCACTGGAAATTTGACCTTTCTAATGTCGTTATCACTTGCTTGATAACGACATTAGAACTTATGTCGAAACGTCGCCTTCAAAGAATAAAGAAGTTGTATATCCATAAAATCGTCTCTATTCTTCATAACATCAACTTCTAGAATGCCAATCAAATAAGTTATTAATTTATCAATCAATTATGAACATTTTGCATGGAGGTTTTCATTTTCTAATTCGAAAAGTTTCTCTTTTTAGTAAAATCTTTCATCATTGTTTTTTGCTTTAACCTTTCAAAATAAAAATATAATGTTTACAACCTTACCTTTCACTAGGAAAACGCCTGATGGTTTAACATGTTATAACTTGACAGGAGAGGGAATGCAACTCACAATTCAGAGAAGATCATGAAATAGATATAGAGCAAAAATCGCCATTAGTTTTACACATGGTAAGTTGCGTTGTGGCTTGCAATTCAGTAGCAAGAACATATTTACTTAAACTTTGCTTTAAGTAGGGGAATGTCCGAAAACATGCTCCACGTACAAAACTAATGGTCAGTTTTCGTACATTCTCCTACACATACAAATATGGCCTTTAGTATGGCCAAACAGTTAATGATGATGGGGTGATACTCTTGTAAGCAATATGATGTCACCTAATATTTTATTGGAAATATTTACGTTCAGTTTATATTATTTATATTATATTATAATTTCATAATTTGAGCGTAATACGATCTGATGTGAAATCGTTTTACCAGTGTCTCCTGAGCCTTAATAGTAGTAACATATACAGATGTTTAGACATATAAATAACAAAACGGTTACCCAAATGGCAGAGATAATTCATGTTACATTTATGGCAATTTGATTACCAATATCATTTGTTGTTTTCCACTTACCCTTTCAAGAAGCTACTATAGAGGTGCTCTCAATCATGACTAAAATTATGTTAAAAATCCATGTGACCATTATTAATAGCAATACGTTGACCTCAATTACAATACAGATAGTTGTGAAACTCTCAGCTTGATGGACTGAGATAATATTCTTGGTTATAAAATTAATTATTATGGTTATAACAATACCAGTATTGGTACTTTGATCGATATGTCTGGTAAATGTACAATAAAATGTCAAAAGGAACAGAGGAGATGTATTGAGAAGTATTATTACAAAAGTGTCGGTATTAATGTATCAAGTTTTCTATAAACTTTGGAAAAGAGTTTAAAGATCTGACGCCGGTGTGGGACAAGAATCCGAGGCGTCTGAAGCAACCATCCACCATTCCTCCCTTCCACTAACCTCAACTGTCAGATACTTTAGCAATCAATTTCAGTCAACTAATATTATATACAAGACTGGCCCTTGTTTAATCAAATGTAATACTTGTATAAAGTCTCTGATCATTTGTACTTAATTAAAATCTCAGGTCTTTTGTTGCTAATCAAATGTAATCACTGCACATAAGTTCAGTTCACAAACATTATGATGGACATGTTAAATTAAAGACAATGTGGATGTCCTGTGCTTAACTTATACACTATTTACGTGCATTGTATAATGGCTTCTATAGATTTTCGAATATCATAGATCACTTTCTTATTCGTTTATTCCTGGCCTAAAGATAATGTCTAAAGATACTTATTGTCTGGTAGGTTAATTGGTCATATTTTCCAAGTCAACTTGTCACAGACATGTTATTGCAATAATAAGTACTGTAATAGGAGATTTATTGTTTTCTGTAATGTATCAGTTGCACATAAGTTACAATTACTGGAATATTAAGTCACGGAAACTGTTGCTTGTTTTCAGATAAATGGAAGCTAGTCGTGATAACTTACCATTCAGAGCATCAAAGGTGTTTCAGTTTTTCCATTCCATTTGCTAACTATCATTAATTTGTAGGTGAAATGACTACATGTTTGATCGATGGAGAATTGTCTGCATCTTCTTTTGTTTTATGTTTTATTTTATGCATATATTTGCTATTTTATTGCAATTTCGTTTTAAAATAATTACCTCAACAGAACCATACAACAGCGTATATCCGTTACAACTAGGAGAACTTTTGAACAGGCCGCGCTCATTCACGCTTAATGATAGAGAATGATTCAATAGTCCTATTTACCAAAACGTTGCATGAATACTTGACAGGGTAATCATTCCTTAACAATACTTTGCGTCATTGTGGATAGCTACAGTATCAGTCAGTTTGTACAAACATCGGTTGTAGATGAGAAAGCAATATTGGTTTATTTTCCTGACAAATTATAAGATAAATAGTTGCGTTTGTAAAATTTCCGGGATTCATTGCTATTCAACACCCGCAAATTTAGTTTAAAACCGACGGCATTAGCCGGAGGTTTTAAATGCTGAAATTTGCGGGTGTTGAATAGCAATGAATCCCGGAAATGTTACAAACGAAACTATTTATCGATATTGTAACATGACCGTTAGTTATCAGGCGTTTTGAAACGAACTCTCTTTTTGCGTACCTATCTCTGAGTGGAAAGGACTTTGCGACTGTTCCATTTTGATTAGAGGTGTGGTCAAAACAAAGCAAATACAAATACAAACAGTGTCACTCAACTATGTTCACTTCATAATATTCACGTATCCTTTTAGATGGCAATAAACATTTATCTTCGACATCAACACAGTAAAATACCTAGGAACAAAAATCTTAAACTTGCCCTAACCCATTGTGACAATGACGCTAGCATTGTGACGTCAAAACGGTTGATCACTATGACGTCATGCCATGGCAACGGCATTCGGTAAACACGGCCGCATGGAAGAAGGCGTCAGACTTGGACAAATCTTACTTGTTAAAAACATTTTAGTTACCTGAAACTAATTAATTTTGAGAGTTATTTGTGACCTATACTGCTATACACAAGTAAGAAAACGACAATGCCACCTGTCAAATTTGAGAAAGGAGCAAATATTAAGAGAAATAGAAAAAATAAATTTTGAGTCGGGCCGAATCTTGTGAACACGTTGTATATGTTCTCGGTGATTCGCCCCAAGTAATTTGCGGGTATTCATTGTCATTCAACATAGGCAAATCAACCAATCAGAATGAAGGATACACCGAAATTATGTTACAATATTGAATTACAGCTGCCCCTTTATATATATCTACTTTATATTCATTCATTAATATCGCAGTTAAAAATACTTGACGTTCCGTGTGCCACAATCATTCAAATGAAAACGATTTCACGTACTTATGTATGAAATAGCATAGCAATCCTCTGACACGAATACATGAAGACATGTGGAGTGATCGAAGGAATAGAACATGTAAAGCACAGCTCATATTCATGAATAATTTAAATGTATACTAATTTCTGTAAACATTCTGGTGAGCCCTCTTTAGAAAAAAACTATGGAAATGATCACAATATTAGTGTGTAGATGAACCTAATATCATGTTGTGTAGATTAATCCAAGATATTGTAATATGGATGAATTCAATATATATATAGGTTTTGTAGATGAACCCGAGATATAAACCCCTTTATCTTTTGGTAGAGGAATACAATATGTTGCTGTTTAGATGAACACAGTATGATGCTGTTCAGATCCAATCTATTGTTGTGTCCCTGAAAAGGTGCCCTCTTACATTTTACAGCATACTTTTATATTTGTAAAAGCAGCTTGAATATCTTTCAAATTACTTGTTCTGCTAGTTCTTGTTCTTTGGTAAATGTACACAAATTACACTTATGGTCAATCATTTGTCGTCTTCCCGAAGATGATATTCTTTACATATCGAAAATACTTGCAAAGGATGCTTATCTGGTTCTAAAGGTGTGTTTTAGAGTACATACGAATAACCCTGTATAAAAACAATTTATTGAAATGTGTACCATTAACCTATCGATAATCGGTTTTACATACGCGTGTAACTGGTATCAATTTAAAAAAAACTTCTGTGGAAAGAAGATAGCAATGACTATTACAAAGATCATTGGAACCCAAGAAAAACTGATCAAATATGCCAAGTCAGGAAGCGTGTACAGTACATGAAATAAACATGATGTATGTCACAACTGACATTTCAAGCTTAGACAATTGCAAAAAATGCTTTTGAAGATTCGTGAAGTAGGAGGTTTACATAAAATAGATTAAAGGTATGCCATATGTTGTCAAAATGACCTATCATCATTAATTGAATACTCTGAAAATTAAAAAGTGCAAATAGATTAGTAACACTGACAGTATGTACAATAATGCAAAGACAAAATCTAAGTTGTTTTCTTTTGTATTTGGGAAAACATTTAGATATTAGTTGGCATTATGAATCCCATGAGAATGATTATTATTATAGGATTGATTGAAGGTGATTCACATGAGTGCCCCTCTGTAAATATGTAAATATTTTGTTTACCGCTATTGTTGTTTCGTCCAAACAATAGTTTGTTGAATTCTTTTGACAAGAGAATAACTAAGTAAGTGCCTAAATTTAATGTAAATATGAGCATGTTGAGAAATATAAATGTTATCAACGCAATCAAATTCGTTTGTGGTGTTTGATGTAGCTATTACAATAAACATATCGAGTTTAAGACAACAATTGATTGCCAATATTCATGTAAACTTGAAACATGAAATAATATATGCACAAAGATGTATTTAATTCCAATAAACGCAACAATCATTAGACTCAACCAACACACTATCACTGTCCTGTACATACTAGAGAGACATTCACACGTGTGGCGTCGATTTGAGTCTCAAGTGGACTCTTTCTAGACTTAATGAGCTTCATAAATATTTCGCTGGCGATAAAGTGGAAACTATGTCCCTATAGTATCACATAACATTTGATGATCTCTGAACCAAAAGTGGCGACATCATTCCTACTTTTAATACATCTATTTACAGGCAATCTTTAAAGTACATTTTACCCAAATACAATACATACGTTGTTTTATATTTTACCATCATATAACATGCCCCAGTTATCTACAAAGCATTTTTCTATTTTGCATCAACATAATATTATAATTACGTTCCTACAAGAACGTACTTTCAAATGCATCATTTTAAGACAGTGTTTTACTGACCTATCCAATACTCTCAATAGGATAAGTCGAATACATACGTATTCTATCAATGACTCAATGACAAAGAAGATGCCAAGAAGAGTTGTGAATACATTCAATGCACATTGATTAAGAACTTTGAAATACGTCAGGATGTTCATCTGAAAAAAATATATTCTATAGTCTGAACTTTTTGGAAATTATAAGTGTTGATATTTTGTTGTATTTTCTTTATTTGTTATAGGGTAAAGGTAGAGCTCATTATCCAGCTAACCCATGTACCATAGAAACATGGTTGATCGTGTAACTGACACAAATCAATGACACTGAAAAGACTCGAGGCATCTTTACTCTCGAGCAAAACATGCCGAATTTCTCTACGGATCAAAACCAAAATACAGTGGATTTTTTATGTTTCCGAAGCAAGCCATGACACTACCTTTCAAAATAAACCAAATAAGAAGTTGTTGTATTGGTGTAAGTAGAGGTTAAGTGGAGCTGTCAGAAATATTTAATAATACTCGTAATTAAGTGTGAGTTATTGAGGACATTTAAGTGATAGATATGATAACATAAATAACCTTTTAATATACCAGTATTAAAATTACATGTTGCTACATCATACATGCTTTCTAATAAAGACTATTATCTTCTGTATAGTCGTGTTATCATATTTTAGTTGCTATCATTGATAAGGAAATAAAATTAGTTTATCAAACATGAATCGATCAACTGTTGCTGGCATAGGGGAGGATTCTATCCCAATTCTATAATGCAAATTGGTCATTTATCTATGTTTCGTCTAGACAGTTAACGAAATAATGAATGGTGATGAAAGAGTCTGTATATTGTTTGCCATAGGAGAATATAGACGGAACTATTTCTAAAGCAGCGAATGATTATGTCATTATTCCGATTTCGTTCATAACACTTGTTGAATATGTCCCTAATGATAGAGGTGAGGTGAGGTGAGTTGTGGTTTAACGCCGCTTTCAAGAGTATTTCATTTATATTGCGGATGCTAGTTTTATGGCAGGGAGAAAGCCCGCAACGCCATGTGGCATGTATTGCGGTGAAACCTGCGTGCAGTGGTTGGAACTAGTGAACCATGGGTGGTACTGCGCTGAAATTCAGTGTAGCATTGCACCCAAACCTTACTGCGTGTAGAACAGTTCTCTACTGCAGACAAAGTTGCCGTGCACATGGCGGGACCAATGATAGTAATCAAATGTATAGGTAATTGAATATTATTAACATACAACATGTATTTCATCAAAACATTGTATATGTACGACTAATTCAATACTTTGCTTGATGGAACATGCTGATTTATAAACTCCAACTTACACATATATATATATATATACATTGTATTCATCAACACCTACTCTGATGTTATCAAAAGCTCAAGCAATGCTCCATTGCAATTCAGTGTATTACCATCATCGCTGATGTTAGCCGATACTTGCAATCTAATTGAGACTGTATCGATTTCCCAGATGGGATTATTTTTAAATAATCCGTAAAAGGGACATTCAATATCAATTTGAAATCATACTGTTTACTTCATGCAGTCGTCATTCATTGCCTTAAGCAACACCATTCAGTCTACACGTATGACAATATTTATTGACCCTGGACACGAATGTATAATTATCAATGTACATGTATTATCGATGGCATGGCAATTTTGTGAAACTGTACCAAGCATGCTAGTATTATTGCAGGGAGAAAGCCCGCAACGCCAGGTGGCTATGCATTGAGGTGAAACTTGCGAGCAACGGCTGGAACTAGCGAACCAGTGTAGCATTGCTCCCAAACCTTACTGCGTGTTAAACAGTTCTCTACTGCAGACAAAGCTAACCACTGCGCTATTCCGCCCCTGTGTTATACCTGTTTTTCATAAATGATGTTGGAAAAATGAAGTGATTATGATTAGAGAAGATCAAAAACATTTTAACTAAAGATAAGTTGTTTCAGTGTGTTGGGTAGTAACATGTTCTCATCACATGCAGTTCATAATAAGACCTTCTGGTAGAATGGAATAACAGCTAAAATTTTATCATTTGTCATCGGGGGTGACGATACTTAAGGCCGGGTCACACTGTCCCGAATATGACAAAAGATGCCAACACGAATTAGAAAATTCTCATTTCGCACGAATTTGGTTTCGATTTTGGTTAAAAACTAATCAAAATCCGGAGCAGGTACGATGCAGTCAGAAGGCAATACGATGTAACACGATGTAATACGACGTAACACACGACTACAATGCGAATGCAATGCGAATGTCGGGTTTATCGTCGCATTGGCCTAACGTTATATAGTCAGTACGAATACAACACGATGACAGCATGATGGCAACACGACGTCGTATGAAGTTTTCGACGAGTATGCGATGAGAATAGGAAGATGAGCTTGGTAATAACAGCATCATGTGACATCAACATTATATAACTCTGTTGCTGTGATGGTTGGCCTCTCGGTGTCGGCCCGGGAAAGCTTAATTTCAAATGTTAGGAAGTACTGGAACAGCGTAATATAGACTTTGTTTTAGTATGGCAGAGAAAGCATAAATCTGATTACTGCTATGAAAACAAGAGTTTGCCGAAATGAGTTAACTGCACTTTTTCTCTTTTAACTCTGATTACTCCTTTATACACCATGGAAAAGCATTTTAAAACATGTTATATTATATTGAAGTTTGTGCAAGGTGCTACATATCAAAGTAACATACAACATTTTTGAAGTTTTGAAAATTTAAAAATGTTTTTCTCTAATTTAAAAAAGAAAAATACAAAATTTCGAACCCCTGAATCCCCACTACCAAATTACCACTCGGGATAAGCTTATGAGTTAATCATATAATTAGGATGACTATTGAGCAATGGCGCTAACATATAGTCAATAAAGTTGCTGAAACCAGTCTAGCGTGAGTTGCCATGACAGCAGGAAATCACGTGACCCTTTCAATTCACTGTTCCGCCTTCGGTTGCACCATCGGCATATGTTTGAAAATCTTTGTGTGTTAAAAAACTTCCGAATCCGCATGCGAATCTTCATTTTCGTGATGAACCCGTGTCTCAATCTTTCCCTTCGCACGACCATCGAGATGCAATCTTGTCATTATCGTACTATCATCGGTACCATCGCCAAAATATTAAACACTTTGCTCCTCGATTGTCACAAGAAGGCAACGCGACTATCTTCAATCCTCGTGATTACCTGCGTATAACCATCGCTTAGCACTACGATGCTATCACGATGGAAATTAAGTAGGTTTAATATAATGCATGCTTATATACATGTACGTAATGAGTTTTTTTTATAGTACAGATACATTTTCCAGATGCATGTACAATGTATACCTAAGTGGTAAATATAAGTTACCATATATTTCATACTCATTGTGATATATTGAGGTATTGTAACATATATTACACAGGTTATACTATGTAATCTATATATCATTACATGTCTCATATTGACATAAACCTTTTGATGTAGTAACTGCCCTCGTAACCTAGTCAATACGACAAGGTATAATCACCGTGTGCATTCTTCCAAGTTATGATCGCAGTCGCGTTGTCTTCTTATGACTTCGGTCATCTTCGTGTTACATTCGTATGGTCTTCGCTTGTGAAATATGCCCTATGGTCCCGATGGACAGGCGAAGGCAAATACGATGATGATACGAATCATACGATGTCATCTTGATAGTCGTACGAAGGGCACGATGAGGACACGAATGCACCACGAAACTAACACGTCAAATATTTTGCTCACTCTCCCGATGTTGCTGCCGAACAGAGAACAATTCCACCGATGACCAAACGAATGCTTAAGATGCGTTTACGAATGGCCCGATTGCTTATGATCCTTTGCGAATTTGAACATTTTCAAATTCGTGTTTCAATCTTTTGTGAACCGGCCTTTAATAATTTCCATGATAAAGGTACCGATACGATTCAACACTCAACTTATTAGTTTCATATTTTATATCAGGACACATGATTCAGTATGATAGTGTGGTATATTTTTTTATAATATTGCACATTAACATTTCCATTCTTATTTTGTGCGAGGTACTTGACATGTTAATTTCATGAAGAATAAATAGAGCTCCTCCAGCTCACAAGGGCTGAAATATTGTCAATATGAGGCACAAGAGCAATTGGGAGTTCTGTAAGTCTTGAGTTGTCGACTGACCTGTTCTACAATAATCCTAAGGTTTGCAATGCGTTTGACTCTGCCCCAATCTACCAGGTGGCACATGAAGTGAGAGAAAGTGATATACACAATCCTTAGCAATGTTGAAACCCTTGTCAGCCATAATCATCGAGTATGGTGGTACCGCATCTAAAAATTCATAGTCTTACTTGGCCTTGTCTCCTGCCCTGCCATCATAAGCCTTTGAGGTAAACACAATGTTACTTTTCGGAGAGATTGCAATTAAATCTTCAATCGGTCATGATGTTTATAATCGCTCCCTGTTGCGGCCTATACAAGTAAGTCCTTTGGGGTTTGAATGAAAACTTCCGTACAGTCATTGATAGAATGAATGTCTGGCAAATGACGAAACCGTGCAGGTTTGGATGCTGCTACTTCATCCTTATCGGGCATGAACACTACTGGGCCTAAGACGTTTGATAGTCCTCTGATCCATGAAAAAAATATCGTTGAGCACAGTGACGCGGAAATCTTGAAACGGGAAGCAAGATCCTTGTTCAGTAGTCCAAGACGTAGCTTCATGTGGATCAAAAGAAATTCATCACTATTAGACAGTTGACGTTGAGGACCTTGCTTACCAATGAACTTACTAACATTCTTGACGAGGCTGACACTTCCACGCCATCTTCTCTGAATGTAAGCGGCCACAAAAGCCACAAGTTCTTGGAAAAGCTTCTTGGATCGAATAACTGTGAAAAAGTTAACCTCTTTATCAGTTGTAATATAGGCTGGCTGGAGTTGCCTCCCTTTGACCGTGTCGTGTACTGCGCTACACTATCCATGTACACATGAATCTGTGACGTAATAAACATCTATGAAACTGCCCGCCATTCTTCAAGTTGTCACATGGTGTCAGAGTCGGGATTTTGAGCCGAATGGAGCAATTAAGAACCCCAAATGAACTCAGTTTCGAAGGAAACTTGTCTGAAAACTGGCGGAGATGGATCCAGAGGTTTGAACTATACCTCGTAGCCAGCGGAACCGCTGCAAAGTCCGAAGCTGTCAAGTGTGCGACATTGCTTCACGTGGCCGGCGATGTGGCCTTGCAAGTCTACAATTCGTTTGAATGGACGAACGATGGTGATGATAAGCGACTTGATAAAGTTAAACAGAAATTTCAGCAGTACTGTGAACCGAAAAAGAACTTGACAATAGAAAGGCATGCTTTCTTTACGAGATCACAGAAATCAGGTGAAACTATTGACCAATACGTCACTGATTTGAAAAATAAGGCAAAAAGCTGTGAATTTGGAACTTTGACTGAAAGTTTGATAAAAGACAGAATTGTTTGTGGTGTAAGCAATGATGGCATGAGAATGAGACTTTTGAGAGAACCAGACTTAGATTTAGGTCGAACTGTTGACATGTGTAGAGCCAGTGAGGCTAGTGCTCAGCAAATTAAAGTGTTGAAAGTAGAAACAAGTGAACAGAAGAACATTCATGCAATCAACAAACATGGTAATTTTCGTGATAATCAGAAGAAAAGTAAACCAAAATTCCAGGAATCAAATTCAAGTAGAGACACTCAACACAAATTTCGGCAACAGTATCCCCAGTGTCGCGCATGTGGGTACAATCACAAGAAAGATAGATGTCCTGCAGTTGGTCAAAAATGGTGATAAATGTGGAGGAAAACATCATTTTGCAAAGATGTGCAAAACCAGACTTCCTAAATCTGACAGGAGAGATCAGCAGCATCGACGGGGACAGAAGTCAGTCCATACTTTGGAACAGACTGATGCAGAATGTGATGAGTTTGAGGACTTATTCATTGGAATGGTAGAAACAGACCGTGATGACAATGATGATGATTGGATGGAAAATGTGAACATTCATGGGAATAGTGTTGTTTTCAAACTTGACACTGGAGCCCAGTGTAATGTGGTCTGCAAGCAAGTGCTAGACAGTCTGAACTTAGGATCATACACTCTGCAAGAGTCACATGCCAGACTTATCTCTTATTCAAGGGATAAAATCACAACACTTGGACAGATAGAACTTCCATGTAAAGTGGGGAAGTATAATACAGTTCACAATGTGTCCTTTCAAGTAGTGAAAGAAGAACGACCAAGTTTATTGGGTAAACGAACTTGCTCAAAACTTAATCTTGTGCGACGTGTGAACTTAGTTGAACAACCAGCGCTTGGTGAACCTGTTACGAGTGAGCGCAATGTTCTGGGAAAATTTCCAGAATTATTCAGTGGTCTAGGATGTATGCCCGGAGAGCATCATATTGAAATCAACCCTGAAGTTACACCGGTGGTACATCCACCCAGAAAGGTACCAGCCGCACTTGTGAATCAAGTTAAATCAGAACTGAACAGAATGGAGAAAATAGGTGTTGTTGTCAAACAGACAGAACCAACGAGATGGGTGAACAGCATGGTCACTGTTGTGAAGCCCCACAAGATCCGCATTTGTATCGACCCAAAAGACCTCAATAAAGCAGTGATGCGAGAACACTATCCAATGAGGACTGTGGAAGAAATCATGGCAAGACTACCAGGTGCGACTGTGTTTACCGTCTTGGATGCAGAAGCAGGTTTCTGGCAAATAAGACTTGATGATGATAGTTCTAAATTGTGCACATTCAATACACCTTTTGGACGTTACCGGTTTACACGATTGCCTTTTGGTGTGAAATCGGCGCCTGAAGTTTTTCAAAGGGCCATGTCACAGATGTTAGAAGGACTCGAAGGTGCAGAATGCATAGTGGATGACGTGTTAGTCTGGGGTAAGACCGTTCCTGAGCATGATGACAGACTGATAGCAGTTCTGAAGAGACTGTCAGAGAAAGGTGTTACACTGAACAAGTCAAAGTGTAAACTCCGAATGACTGAAGTGTCATATGTGGGTCATCTACTCACGAAGGACGGAATCAAACCTGACCCTGGAAAAGTCCAAGCGATTCGTGATATGCCTGAACCCAAGAACAAGCAAGACTTGATGAGATTTTTGGGCATGATTCAATATTTGGGAAAATTCATATCCAACCTGTCGAAGGAGACTTCAGTGTTGAGAGAACTGTTAGGCCATGACATCGAGTGGCATTGGACTGAGTCACACAAACTCTGTTTTCAGAAACTGAAGATCCGGGTGACTGAAGTCCCCATACTTCAGTACTATGACGTCAATCAACCAGTGACGTTGTCAGTGGACGCAAGTTCGGAGGGCTTAGGTGCTATGTTGTCTCAAAATGACAAACCAGTGGCTTTTGCATCCAGATCACTCACTGAAACGCAAAAGAACTATGCACAAATTGAAAAAGAAATGCTAGGAATTCTTCACGGCTGTGAAAAGTTCCATCAATACATCTACAGAAAATCAGTGAAAGTCGAGACAGACCATAAGCCGCTTGAGGTTATCTTTCGAAAACCTTTATGCCAAGCACCCTCTCGTTTACAACGAATGTTGTTACGCTTGCAAAAATATGACCTTCATGTGTCATGCAAACCTGGAAAAGAACTTATCGTTCCTGATGCTTTGAGTAGAGCATTTCTACCAGCAAGTGATGACTGGTATGAAGAGACTGACTATGAAGTGAACTTCATCGCCATGCTTCCTATGACCCCTGAAAAGGTGAAAGAATTCCAGGATGCAACTACAAGTGATGTGCAGTTGCAACAGCTGAAATCGGTTCTGCTATCTGGATGGCCAGATGACCGACAAGATGTTCCTGTGTTAGCAAGAGACTTTTGGAACATTCGTGATGAGATTACAACAGTTGATGGGCTATTGTTCAAAGGAATGAAGCTAATTGTTCCACAACAATTACAAGAACAAATGCTTCACAGAGTCCATGTGTCGCATTTAGGCATTGTGAAATGTCAGCAGAGGGCCAAAGACATTCTATTCTGGATTGGAATGCACAAACAGATTGAGGAATTCATTACAAAGTGTCCTGTGTGTAATGAAAACAAGAGATCAAATCCAAAACAGCCTTTACAAAGTCATGATATTCCACCAAGACCATGGGCTAAAGTCGGTGCAGATTTATTCACTTACAAAAACAGTGATTACCTCTTATGTGTAGATTACTATTCCAAATATCCTGAAATTGTGAAACTTGTTGATTTGTCAAGCAGTGCAACTATTACTGCTATGAAATCAGTGTTTGCCAGGCATGGAATTCCGGACCTAGTGATTTCAGATAATGGTCCACAGTTTTCGAGTGGAGAATTCCAGAAATTCACCAAAGAGTGGGAATTTAGCCATAAAATTTCTAGCCCTACATACCCTCAGTCTAATGGTCAGGCTGAGAGAGCCATTCAAACAGTGAAAACCCTGTTGAGAAAGGCTGAGAGAAGTGGTAAAGATGTGTATTTAGCACTTCTGGAGTATAGGAACTCACCAATCGATGGTATTAACTTGTCGCCTGCACAAATGTTGATGGGTCGTCGCCTGAAATCGTTGCTGCCTACAACAACGTCGTTGTTGCTACCACAAGCTCAAAACCAGGCAGAAACACACAAGAAACTGACAGAGAGACAGTACATTCAGAAGTACTACTATGATAGGCAAGGCACTACAGAGTTATCTCCCCTTGCTAAAGGAGATATGGTGAGAATCCGAGAAGGCAACAAGTGGAATCCTGCCACAGTTACTGCACTTGACCAGTGTCCGAGGTCATATGTGGTCACTAATGCAGATGGTAGGAAGTATAGACGGAATCGTAGGCATCTCAGACCTACCCCAGAGACATTCAGTCCTTTTGTACCACCATTGGAGCATATCCCTGACATTGCTCCCCAATCTCAAACAACAGTGGAGCAATCCGACAACACTGAGAAAACCAGCGATGTTAATGCTGATGTCCACACCTCGAGATCAGGCAGAGTGATTAGAGTCCCCTTCAGATACCAGGACTGAACAGAATTTCAAAATGACTCTAAATCCAAAAAGACAGTGATACTTTTGATTAAGTTCATATTTCAAGAGAGACTCTAATTGTTTAATTTTAACAAATTTGGGATAAAGTGTTCAAATTGACATTTATATAAGTCTTAAGTTGCTGTTACGTTTAAAGTAAAGTACAAACAACAAGACTCTAGTTTGAAGAATACTGATTTATGTTTATTAATCAGCAATGAGATTGAGAACAATTTCTCATTATGCTTTATCTTTATTATCAGTTTGTTACCAAGTTTATTGTCAATGTTGAAAGGCATTACTTAACCTTTAGCCTGCTGGATTGTTTTCAGGTTTTTGCAGAGAGCGTCAGATTTGTAAATTTGTAACAATTACGTCACATGGGTATCCTTCATTTAAAGTTTTTCTCGCCTTAGTAATTAACATAATTTTAAAATAATTAAAATAAATATCTGAGTCACATTTTTTTCTAACTTATTATTGTCATGAAAAATTATTAATTAATGTAATATTTTTCAAATATCAATTATTTTTACACTTGTCTATGGAAAAAATGAAATAATACAGTAGTTCTAAAATTGTACTACATTTTAAAACTCGAATTATTTTGTCAATAATTATTTATGCAGCCCAATTTTTACACCATTTTGTTCAGAATTAAATGTTATACCAGAAAAAAATTATGTTGATGATATGTGTTTTCCTTTCAGAAAACAAGAGCCCGTCATAAACGATCTCCGTTGTATTTATAAAATTACGACGTAATTTGTAACAATGGATATTCCTCAATGAACAATGCATTTACTTCCGTGAGAAATATTTGCAAAATAATGCATCCATCGTAATAAAATTTACACAAAAAGTTAACACATCTATTCACTTTTCTGTGTTCCAAATATAAGCATATGACATTACAGTTTTTATATTTTCCAACGTCAATCAGTCATCGATATCTCGAAACATGACAGTCAACAAACACTCGCCGCTCGCCATTGTTATGCATTTCCTTCGCCGATTACAGATTTGTTCAAATCAAAAAATCTAATGATCTAAATCATTTTGAAAATATTCCGTTTAAAACCAAAGTTAGAACACATTTTTCCAAATGTCTGTTGAATATTTAATGTAAACATGGTCTTGAAAAGTTTAAAAATACAATCAAAATTTCGTTCGGGTAGCGTTGTCGTATTGTAAACAATGTCACGTGATTAGCTTGGTTGTACAAAATTGATCATGTGACCATCAATGTTTCGTTTGTCATTTCACTGTAAATTCGCCGATTCAAACACTAGTTATTCACATTTATTCTTTGAAATGTAATTGTTTGTCATTCTTGTTAATTTCATGGATGTTATAACATGTGCATTCATTTAATTCGTATCAGAACAAAATATTGTATGAAAAAGCCGAGACGACACAATGGCCTCCATTTGCAATGAATTCGAACTGACAGGTCTATCTATGATTTCGTTTGAAAACGGGTATAATTTCTATCAAATTCCAAATGAAAACTTTAAAATAATCAACATGAATCATTTAGCAATTGTATTCATACAATTATTTCACATAGACGAGACTTGTTAATTCGTAATTTACTTTTTAGCGAGATAGGGTTACTGCTACTGTTTCACGGCTCCATTTCAACTTGTGAAATCGCAGATCGGAAAGTCGGTCCATGTCATGTCAAACACATTTCGTAGTTCGAATGTAAACTCAAACATGATAATATTTTGTGATAATGGTAGGATATGACACTTATTTTTCATATATGTATAAATTATAATCAAAATGCAAATTTACTCACAGTGATTTTAATCGTAAAAACAATGTTACATCCGGGGGCTTGGTGAACTCATGCAAATGTATCGGGTCGTCAACAGAGACTCTACGAACTAGTGAAATAATTATTACAACCACATTATTTAATATTTGATCGATTTTTATAAAACTACATCGTTTTTAGTGTTAATTTGATTAATTTTAACAATTAATAACACTCTATGGTTAGATCGACGACCATTTCTAAAAATAGATACAGCTTCCGCTAGCTTGACGTTCACTTTGAGTCGCGTAACATTGGAAAATAGCGGGAACATGTCATGGGGGTGAATTGAAGAAATGGCCGATTTGGCACTGCTATTGATGACACGTTGGATATGTTACTATATTTGGAAACAAGAATTGACAAACAATGCACTGATACATTTTTATTTATTTGTGGAAGATTTTGAGATTCTAAAATATGTAAGTGAAATGCTTTGTTTATTTTCACGTTTTTTTCAAAAAGTAATCGGTTGATCTTTTCATTTGCCGACATTTTCGCAAATCTCCGATTGTTTTCTAACAGAAATAAATTCAATGTCCAAATTTGTAAATCAGCTAGATTAGGATATTCTGAACATAGTGATGTGAAAGTTATGCATTTTGCATGCACTTACTATAGAATTTCAACCAATTGAATCGAGTAGGTAACATTTTTATTATGACGTCAAACACGCACCTGCAGGCAGTTTTGTGATTGAAAATACGTTCAATATTTTTAATTCATCATTTCTCAATAAAATAAAATTGTATATGGATACTAATTACATCATGTGAAAGCCCATTGATTTCTCATTCGGAAAATGTTAACTTTTTCATAAATCAGGGAACTTTGTCACAGACTTTTGTCGTATGCATGTCAAGGGGTCAAACGTCATTGACGTATCAATACGTCAACCCCCCTTGGGCTTGATATCAAGCCTGCAGCAGGGAGCATCTTAAAAGGGACAGTACAATCTCTTAAGAGGGAAGATGTAATATAGGCTGGCTGGAGTTGCCTCCCTTTGACCGTGTCGTGTACTGCGCTACACTATCCATGTACACATGAATCTGTGACGTAATAAACATCTATGAAACTGCCCGCCATTCTTCAAGTTGTCACATCAGTCACCAGCAAGGTCTTGCTGAGGGAATCTTCTTTATCAGTAGCCTTGAGTTTTTCAACTTGCTGGAGCAGTCAGTTGACTCTTCTCGTCTGCTAGGGTTTTAGATTTTCTAAAGGCTATACACCTTATTGACAAATTGTAAATTTTAACTTTTCATTATCAGCTTTTATTCAACTTGTGATAATTAGCAGCTCTGACTAAGTCGGAGCTGCTATCAGTTTTTGCGCAGTTTCCGTCGCCGCCGCCGCCGCCGCACGCGCGTTTTGTATTCGCTATAACTTTTTTCCTAGAAGGTTTTGAGAACTCATATACATAACTTCTTACTTATGCCCCTGGGGAATTTTTTTGACATGTTCATATTCAAGGTCAAAGGTCAAGGTCACGAGTTCTGAAATCGCTAAAAAAAATCCTTGTAAACACGATAACTTGAAAAATATTTGTACTATCAGGCTCTTATTTGGTGAACATCAACTATGGAGAAAGGCCAAGATTTGAAAAGGTTTTCGCTAACATCCGTCAAAGGTCAAGGTCACAGCGAGGGCACGACTTAAGCATGCTTTTGCGAAAATGTCTTATTTCAACTATTAACACTTTGAATCTTTAAATGATTGTTATACACAATGAAAAGTGATCACTGATTGTGTGACCTTGAATTTTAAAGGTCAAGGTCACGAGATAGGGTCAAGGTCACCAGTTCTGAAATCACTAAATAACCTTTTTCCCAAGAAGGTATTAACACCTCATATACATAGCTTCTTTCTTATAAACCTGGTGGATCATTTTGACATGTTCACATTCAAGGTCAAAGGTCAAGGTCACGAGTTCTGAAAACGCTAAAAAAATCCTTGTAAACACAATAACTTGAAAAATATTTGTACTATCAGGCTCTTCTTTGGTGTACATCAACTATGGAGGAAGGCCAAGATTTGAGAAGGTTTTCGCTAACATCCGTCAAAGGTCAAGGTCACAGCGAGGGCACGACTTAAGCATGCTTTTGCGAAAATGTCTTATTTCAACTATTAACACTTTGAATCTCTAAATGATTGTTATACACAATGAAAAGTGATCACTGATTGTGTGACCTTGAATTTTAAAGGTCAAGGTCACGAGATAGGGTCAAGGTCACCAGTTCTGAAATCACTAAATAACTTTTTTCCATGAAGGTATCAACACCTCATATATATAGCTTCTTTCTTGTACACCTGGGGAAATATTTTGACATGCTCACATTCAAGGTCAAAGGTCAAGGTCATGAGTTCTGAAATCACTACAAAAATCCTTGTAAACACGATAACTTCAACAACTTATATGCTATCAGGCCCTAACTTGGTATATATCAACTATGGAGAAAGACCAAGATTTAAAAACGTTTTTGCTAAAATCTGTCAACGGTCAAGGTCACAGCAAGGTCACAACTTAAGCGTGCTATTGTGAATATGCCTTATGTTAACAATGAACACTTTTGAGTCATTGCATGATTGTTATACACAATGAAAAGTACTCATTGATGGTGTGACCTTGAAGGTCAAAGTTCAAGGTCATGAGATATTGGTTAAGGCCATGTTAATCTTTTGATCCAATTTTGAAATCAGAAATAGGTTTTAAGAACAAAGTTGTGAAAAGTGAACCCAGTGATGATTCAACTTGTTAGAATAACTTGAATGATGAAAAACATTTTGTCCAAAAAAATTCCCATTTTATTTATGCTGAGGAGAAGGCGGAACAGGGAAAGGCGAGACCCAAAGTTTCGGAGCTGCTCTGCTTTTGCGGTGTCCCGCAAACGCTCTTCTAGTTTGCTGATGTTTTTGCGGCCTTCGTGCCGTGTTCCGTTTTTCAATTGCAATTTTCTTTTTTAAATTAGGCAAATAAATTAAATATCTCGCCGCTAATGGCTGCAATACTGCTGAAGCGGCGTTAAACAATAACTCACTCACTCACTCGTCTGCTAGGAGCTGTGTCAGGACTCGAACACGCCGGCAGAGTTGACTGATCTGACTGTGGTACTTGCAAAAGATTTTAAAAAATAAGATTTTGTTACTAAAGTTTATAAAAGACATGCATGTGATCATATATTTAAATACTCAAATGTATAAAAACAATGTTATACAAATGGTCATAGTTGGTAAAGATTTGTTTCTATATATGTAATTATTAATGTCACTTTTTAAAATTTTACAAGTATTTACGCTAGAATTTATGAGTTATGAATTGACAGAACTTGACAATGAAAGATTAAATGAACCAACTGATAATTTCTTCACGTGACACCTAGGGCTAAGTATTGCAATACAAACAGCCTGTATTGCAATACGTATTGTAATATATTGAGCGAACTTTACATTCAACTTTTATACTTCTGTTTGCAGTTTAAACATTACAAATTAACTTTCAAATAATTCAAATTAGTAAAAATGATAAGTTAATTTTGATGGCATATATTTAGAAGGTAATACTGTAAAACACATATTCTCGCACCCGAAAAGAATTATGTAACAAGTATAGCAGGTCTTGGTCAAGGAAGGTGGTGCTGTCAGGTTCTGTATAGTTACAGCTGTTGTCAGGTTGAGAAGATGGCTGTCCGTTAGAGGTGTGATCCACTCTTTGGCTCGGGGATGTTCACAAGGTCACTTAAGAGCATCCTCTTGACCTTCTTCTACGCCTCCTCATATCCAAGCAGAAGGGTTGGATAGGGGTTTTCTGGTGTGGGCCAACCATCCACAAAATGCAAGCCAAACCCTAGCATCCTTCTTTGGGAGATCACAACTTTCCGTTCCCAGCCTTTCGTTTGATCAAGACCTTCCACTTGTGTCGTGCATCGTTATCGACCCTTGTGGTTGGCAACGATCTTCAACGTGTAAATAAAGATGTAAAGATACATCTTACCCAGCCACTGTGCATGTAACTTACTTATTATCAGACGGCATTTAATAATTTTGCATTTAGTCTTTTAATTTCCTCTAATAATAACATATTCAAAGAAAAATAATTCTGATTTCATAAGAAACGTATGGATATATGGTGACCTTGTTATCGTGGCAAAATCATTTCTGTCCCCAGTGCTGTATGAATACATATTTTTGCAAAACACTTAACAAATGAATAAACAAATTTCAGCAGCATTTAAAAAGGCAAAAATTAAGTTATATTTTCTTATATAATTTAAGATTTGAAGTCTGTTGTGAAATTTACAACTATGAAAGTTTCTGCAAATGTGTCTTAATGAAGAAAAACATTAACATATCTCTAAGCTTTATCGATCTGGCTTTGACATTTGTTTTTGAATAGATAGTTATCAATCAGAAATGTGTAAGTTGAAGAGCCATTTGTGGTTTTATTGTGCTTTACTGCTTTGGACAACTTACTCTCAAGATAAGGGACAAACCCCGAAAATCGGCGTCTATGTTATATTTCAGTAGAAAATTAAAAGGTGAGTTGAGTTGGGGTTTAACGCCGCTTATAACGCCGAATATTTCACTTATATCGCGGCTGCTATTATTATTGGAGGGAGAAAGCCAATATTAAAAGGTGTTGAATAGATAATTGATAATGATAATAGGATTCTACAAATTTCCATTTAAGTTTGCATATAAAATAAGATCGACGAGGAACCACCTTCATATATGTTTTTAAAAAACCTAGAATTACCTGTATTTCTTGAGCTCACATGAGAAAACATCAATTTTAAAGTGGGCATTTTATAAGGCCACTTAAAATGTTTTCACTCCTAATCCCTTTATTTTCAAAAGTTCAGTACGGTTAGGCCAATGTGTTTTGGAAAACTTGCAATTGTCATTATGTAGATATATGCTCAAAAATAAATAAAAACTCATACTTATAAGGAGATGAACAGTTACACCTATGTGACAGCCTAGGAGCCTGACACCAAAAGCAGTATCCTTGTCTCCATTTCTTAACTTTATCAGAGTTGTTCCTACATGTAACTACACTACAAGTCAGAACCATAGATCAAACATGTTTAAAGTATGCAAAAATATTCATAACAGTATATATACTGACAACTTACCTGTTAAGAAGAGCTGAGAACCTTGGTATAAATTACCATCAAAACCACCTCATACGTGTGTAAAGGCGTGTGCACCCTTCTCTCTTGTACTCATCCTTTTGGAGCAGTTACGCTTTGTCATAACAAATCTGTGAATGAAATGCATTCTCCATGGATTAAAGAATAGATTGATACTATCAGCCACTTCTAAAGTTAATTAATGACGTTTGTAGAGGCGTTGAAAGCTGACCTGACGCGTGTTCAGGACAGCGAGTACTCGCTTGGCATGTACCGCTTGGCATGTACCGCGTACCCACGAACGGTTCCTGAACGCACACCTGAGGTCATGAGTACTTCCCAAGATAATTTCAGAAAACCATTACCATTTTGGAAATATAGGTGACTTGCACATAGCAATTGACCAAATTTCAATTGAGGGGGTAATAAAAGAAAGAAAATGAGGTAATCAAATTTTGTGACACAAGACTCCATTTTGAATTGTAAATAGTTGCTTGGCGAGACTGCTCCAAAGTGCTCACGAGTGTTTTCGCTAGTTCGCGCGAAAATTCATAAGCAAGTATAAAAAGAAATGTAAAACCTGCAAATTAACCCTATCGACAATGAGTAAGTTTATAATGCGGCTTTTAAAAAATAAAAACAGCGCAAACAAACGGCACAAAAGTTGTAAAAACACTTAAAGCATTCAATAAGAGAACACCCTTCTTTGTTCAGTGGAAAGAAGTTACCATTTGATCAGCTCAGTAGGAGGCTAGGTATATCTTGGAACAACTTATCTTCTTGAAGCCTTTCAAACAATCCTCAAATGAAAACATGAAGGGCTCGTCCCACTTATCAGAAGTCATAGTTCTACCATTTCAACAGTTTATTTTTCAGAAATGCAGTTACATACAGCAAATAAACCTTTTCAAAGCATCTCATATGGTGATATTAAGTTAATGTGTCATCCCAAACAAACTTTTAAAGAATATATTTTGGAATGAAATAGTTGAACCACATGGGAAGTTTATGGAGACAGTAAATATCACAAGACGCCAAGACAGGAAGCATGTACAGTACATGAAAGAAACATGATATTTATTTAAACTGACATTTATCTTACTTGTTCTCCTTGTTCTCAGTCTTTGGTAAGTGTAGGCAGATTACACTAATGGTCATTGCGTCGTCATCATGAATATGATATTCTGTACATATCGTACATACTTGATCACGATGATTATCTGATTCTAACGATGTGTTTTAGGGTGTCTACAAATAACCACGAACTGTGTCAAAATAGTTTATTTAATTGTGCACTGTGAACAATTGGATTTAGCATACACAAGTAATCGATATGAATAAGGTCAGTGTAAGCCACATAAGATAAGAAAACAGTAGGGCAAACTGACCTAAGCTCGGACACCACCCGAAGTCGCCCGAACTTCGGACACTTTCAAGTTACAGCTAACGCAAAAACAAAGCAAAGTGTAACACTCCGTTGGTTTCTAAATATTTCTGTTCAATTTCGGACAATACTTGATTCTTTTGAGAAATATCTGACAGTCAGGTATATTTCAAAAACGAAATTTAGCGAGTGGTACAAATACCGGTTTCATGAAAGAAATCGACGAAATATTTGTGTGAACGTAAATTTTGTGTGACAATTCAGGGAATGAAGGAATCGATCATATTATTTCAAATATATGCACGTACATGAAGAAACAATTAGGTAGTCGATTAACTTTGTATTTTAGTACTTTCAAATTTATTCTTAGGTTTAGAATTGCGATTTTGATAACATGTCAAAATGACCTTGGTTCGGACAGGTTTGACCATGGTTCGGACACTAGTAGACCAAAGTTCGGACACAAATCGACCAAGGTTCGGACACTTCCGGCTGCTGAATAAAATGGCGGGAACATTTTTGGTTTCACGCGGGAATTTCATAATGGACAGTAAAACAACAAAATAAGATTATTTTGCATGGGACAGTACTCTAATGATATGGCGCCATTATATGCGATGCCCGTATGACGTCATATATTACAGTGACGTCATAGTGGCCGTATCTCCGGTAACCAGTCAGCCAGACAAGTAAAAGCTGCGTTAGAAACATGTCAAGTCCCCAGGCTTATGAAACAGTTTTGCTGTTTATAAGAAAAGCTGCCAAGATGTATAACGTTGCGAAATCTACA
Organism: Gibbula magus; assembly: GCA_936450465.1. Classification (NCBI taxonomy): domain Eukaryota; kingdom Metazoa; phylum Mollusca; class Gastropoda; order Trochida; family Trochidae; genus Gibbula; species Gibbula magus. The sequence continues at coordinate 44,431,652 of OW388303.1, forward strand.
ATTTCTGATCGGGTCAATGTAAATAAGTAAAGGCAGGGTTAAAGTGTATGCTCAGAACGGGGTACAACCTCAACTCACCGACACTGACGGGAGGAAACTGATCGACATGTCCGCTAACAGGGCACTGTATGGTGTTGAAATAATTGATTAAATATTTGTGTTGTCTCACTTGTCGACTCTCATCTTTTGTTTGGCTCAATGTAACAAAGAATACCAAGTTATCTAAATGTGTTACAAATGAATTACAAATGAACAATGCGTATCACGTAACTCCAACTGTATCTATTAGGATTAATAACTTCAATGTGTTACACTGTAGTTTTTACTAAGCATTATCATATTGTATATCGTATGAAAAGAATAACAATTAAAGAATTAATGCACATGTACAACATTGTTGCTAACGCACACCCCCTCCCGGTCCCCCCGAGAGGTTTTATTTACGTCTACACGTGGTTAGAGTACCGTAAATCATTTAATTTTAGCCGAGTAATTACTTGAACCATTACCTGCATATATTTTCTTTGTTTTAATACTGTTCGAAATTTCTTAAGATGTATTTGAACCACAAACGCTAAAATATGATGCGCATCACTTAGGCTGCGGGATAAACACGGCTGTTGATCGATTATGATTACAATGAAAGCCTGCTTAGACTCCTTGATAATTTTTATGTAGTTACTTAATCAAAGATTTACGGTGCTCTGAAAAGTTTTTTGTTAATAGATGCATGTGTATTAAATTGTAAGCAAGTAGTAACCAAATGATACTGTACCCGTCCCATGGTAAAGGTGAAATCAATTTGAATAGATTTTTAAAAATGTGAGCTATTCTTATTGCTCACAGCTTTTACACGTGACACAAAACGTTCTTACCTGCATGTGAATAGATGTAATTAATTATCCTGCCTACTAATTACTTTCAAAAATTATTTAAATTACATTACAGGCCGAAACAAATAGCGCACTGCAGTTTATCTTTCATCCTTTATGTGTCCATGCTGGACTGGAAACGAACTGTCCGAACTTCGGGCGACCCTGTCCGAACCAAGGTCAAAACTGTCCGAACCTTGGGGCGAATTGGTATACTCGCCTAAAACTGCTAAATTACATATTTATTCATATAATGAACGAATATAGTGTTTGGAATTTTGAACAATATACCCATTCTCGTCTTTCACCACTTATTGTTGGCTGTTAAAGAGTCAAATATTAATAATACAACGAGCGAAAGTATTTAGATCGGAACACTGTCCGAACCTCGGTCAGTTTGCCCTATATTTTTTTTATCGTTCAATTGAAAACATGAAGAGCTTTGCCCACTTTATCTTGAGTCACAGTTCTTCATATCTTTTTCAGAAATCTAATTACGTACAGCAAAGAAACCTTCTGAAGCTAATCCTACGGTGATTATCAACAAAATGTTTAAGATTTTTTTTCAGAAAAATAAAAGCGTTGGAACACAAGAGAAACGGATCAAAATAGTAATTTTGCCAAGACAGGAAACGTTTACAGTAGATGAAAATTCGTGAAGTAGGAGATTTACAGATAAATATATTTCAAGGTATGCAGTATGTCAGGGAGAAAATACGAGGGTGTTTTTTGGTAGACATTTGAAAAACCTTCGGGTGAGCAGAATAAAAAGTAAAACCTTGCAAGCTCGGTTTTACTTTTCATGCCCAGCCACCCCCAGGTTTTTCAAATGTCTACCGAAACCCCCACCCTAGGGTTTTCTCTGACGTATACACGCCTTGAGTTTTAAATACAAAGATGAAAGCAATTGTGTAAATGTTTCAAGTCCTCGTGATCTAAGTTTGAGGCGCACATAAAATACCTCATTTTTTCGGAGCAGAATATATGGCAACAACAAATCTGTTCGTGATCACCAATCCTTGGAGGTCTATTGGGATATCCCGCCAGGGGCACGGCAACTTTCTCTGCAGTAGAGTACTGTTCTACAAGCAGGTTTGGGTGCAATGCTACACTGATTTTCAGTGCAGTACCACCCATGGTTCGCTAGTTCCAGCCGATGCTCGCAGGTTTCACCACAGTGCATAGCCACATGGCGTTTCGGGCTTTCTCCCTGACAAAATACTAGCAGCCGCGATATAAGTTGAATACTCTTGAAAGCGGCGTTAAACCCCAACTCACTCACTCACTCTATTGGGATAGTCTTGGGCTAAAAATCGGAGTGATGCGGTTTCGATTCCAGCAATGTAAACTATGCAAATTTTAAACATGGAAATTATTTAGTACTAAACTGAACAGTAGATTGACATTATTTGGAGTTGGGTCTTACAATTAGATTGTAAAATGTCTTACTAACCTGCTACGAGGTTGATTTTCAACCCTTGGTAAAACCGTTAGTCGTAGTAAAACCTAAACATTCGTGGTAAAACCTACTCAGAGGTTATTACAAGAAATGCACTTACCTAACAATGTACAGAGATATCCTGAGATAGGATTTTTCGTTGTCAAGATGACCTGTCATCACTTATTAAATACTGTGCAAATCAAATAGTCCAAGTAGTATAGTAACACTGATATTATGAAAAAACAAATCTAAGTGTTTGGTATTTGGGAAAAATATTTTGAAATCAGTTTTGCATTATGGTTCCCTTTAGAATATGTTGATTATTACTGCTATAATTTTCTGTTCGGATTATGGCATCAGTCACGATCACGAAGATGCGACAACATCTTTACAGTAATTGTGAAATCTTTAAGATTTTGGATGCAGAAAATCGAAATAATTGTTCTCAATATAATGTACAATCCCTATTAATGAACATTCTCAAAGTCTTCAAAATTGTCAGCGCATAACAAAAATATGACTTGAAATTTGGATGTAACTTCAGTTTCACAATTCCAGCAAAGATATTGAATATATGGGGTTTTAGGCCAAGGTCTCTGAGGTCCTGTGAAGGAGTATTTTATCATAGGTATAACAAATTTCAAATGCAAGTTATATGAAATGTGCATCATACGTCAGTGTGTTTGTTCAGCAATCGATTGCCAACAATCATGTAAACATGAAACAAGAAATATTATATGACAAAAAGATGACTTACTTCCAACAAACACAACAGTCATCTACTTGACAGAAACGCTATTACTGTCCTCGTACATATTACGAGAGACATTCACGCATGTGAAGTCGATATGAGTCTCAAGTGGTCTCCTTCAAGACTTAATGAGCTTCATAAATATTTCGCTCGTGATAAAGTGGAAACTATGATGGCTTAGGCGCACTGATAGGGAACTTGATTACAGTGAGGGTGGAGTATTTGTGATTATTGCGACGGAGTCCTTGTGATATGTAGCAGAGTCATTGTGATTTTAGCCTCGGTAGGTCAAGGGTAAGGAGCGATATATCGGTTGCAGATATACAAACTCAACGTTGTCAGCGAATTGAAGTAACAGTTAGTTAACACATATATACATAAGTGACTACTAAATTTATGATGACCAAATAACAACTGATAATGTTGTAAAGCCAGTAATTGCAACAAAGTTCATAGTTTTTCATAAATTTTCGGTACAATGTAAGTAATCGGTGCACATAGAATTGTCTAAACAGAGCATGTTGCCCCGATTAGGGTTCATCCTCTTATATCAAAAGTCATTCGGCATGGTATCAGTACAAACACGTAGATATCAGTTACCTTGAAATTTTGATAAGTGTCACAGAAAATGGGTGATTACAAAATTGATGTAACGGAAAAGTTCTTCAATGTCATAGAATGTCAAATCACAAAATGGATGTTAATATGGCTTGATTCGTCAAATATGATCTACGAATTGGATACAGATGTTCTCCCCATCCTGTTTCTGGAAGCAGCATATCATTAGAACTGTTTTTCGTCTTTTGAAAATCTTATGTCATGGATGTTGCTGTTTTGATGAAATGTTACTACATCAGAAAATAACTGAGGAGCAATGTTGTTTCCACGGCAATCACGACTTGCAAAGAGATGGAATGCCGTTCATCCCTAAAGCTTGTTGTATTTATGTAAATAATGTGTTGCATAAGGCAACAGTTCTTATAATCTATGTTTGCTAGACATGAAGAGATACGATACAAACATAATTTCAGGAAAATGCTTAATTTGTTAATATTTTGTAGAAATATGTTTCTTTCGATTCTAATTAAGTCATTCAATAGCGATTCACCTCAGTATTTGTTCAACAAATGGCACCCCCTTAAGACTCCACGTGTGAAAGCATTTCGTCAATATAGGGTTCTCATAAAAGTAAAATGTATCCTATTATTAGTCGGTCTGTTTTGGTTAAAAGATATGATACAACATAAAACAGAAATAATTATTGTCAAGACATTATGTAGAAATTCTAATTGCACTGTAAAAAAAACATGTTGATTCATCACTCATTAGTCACAGTATTTATTAAAATACTTATGTTTTCACACTTATCAAAATATATCATAAATGGATAGATAAGATATCTTTAAAACAAGTTTATTTTTTTTAAAAACATGGAAAATTAATTTCTTTTGACCTTTAATTAGATCTAACATTACAGAGCAAAATCAAAATTTTACCATAGAACAAAAAATAATGCACACCGTTACAAAAAAAAATCATCTTTCTATAAATTAGAAAACAAATCATCTGAATTAGGTTTATAAACATGGAACAAAACTGCAATTCTACACCCAGGGACACAGAAACTATATATATACCCAAAAAAATACAAGATAGTTTCTTTCAAGATGGATAGATATGAATGAAACATAGTTAACCTACATGTATATTTTGTCTCTTAAAGCCAACTAACCTTAATTTGTAATCTTGGATCTTGGAATCTCATTAATCAGGTCCGATAGGAGATTTCATGGAATATGGCTTTCTGGCTTGTTTCATGACATCATACAACGACGATGCGTCATCAATTTTAAAGTCTAAGAAGGAACATTATGACGATGATCTTGCACTAACATGACTTCCATTTTTCATAAAATTTTGACTTAAATATCAAACATTATTTAAAATGAAAACGCTTTAAAATAGCAGTTTCAGCACCCCATGTGTGGTTGAACACATAGCATACTGTCATTAATCTAATATAAAAATGGCAATTTTCGGCAATAGTCCGTACTTCTCGATGAAATAATATACAATTTATAACGTTTGGCATATGTGACCCCAAACAACATAATGGATGTACCTTTAATTCAATAAGGATATATACGACTGAAACAAAGTTACTTGCTCATCATGTCGCTTAGAGCCAACTATCTTTAATTTGTAAAAGGAATGATTTATTGGATTCAGCGTTTTGAAATCTCCTTAATTGGCTGAGATTTCTGGCTTGTTTTATGACATCATACCGCGATGATGCGTCATCGATTTAAAAGTCCCAGAAGGAACATTATGATGACGTTATCTTGTACTAACATGATTTCCATTTTCATACAATTTTAAGTTAATGCCAAACATTAAGTAAAATGAAAACCCTTTGAAATAGCAGTTTCAGCATCCCATGTGCGGTTGGACAAATATTATTCTGTCATTAATGAAAGTTTGTTTATCACTTTACGAGATATATCTTCATCACAAAAGTTCAAAATCTAATGTTTGACTGTTGAGAATTTGGTATAATTTCTTCTGGCGCCTCTGTGTAGATGCCAATTTAAGGTGCGCATAAACACATATATCCAATAGTTCTATCACATCATCGGTATCAACAAAAGTGGCATAATAATAGTGTCAACTATTTCGGGAAAGAATTGTTCGTGAGTTCACGTTCTTGTAGATGTATAAACAATTCGGACTTTGCCAGGAAGGCTTTTTGTAATATACATTGGTATGTTTTGTACTTTGTATGTGGATATATCACTATAGACACTTGCTCAGATGGTAGATGGATATTACAAGAGGTATTCGCCAACGAAATATTGATAAACAATGCATGCGGCGTATTGATTTTTCCTGTTTGAAAAGAACATAATATTAAAAAATTCCATTACGATCATATTGCACAGAGTTTTTATCACTGGTAACGGAGAACTGGATTTAGTTGCAGTACGTTAAAACAAAACAGTCACAGTCAATTCTTGGTATCTTTGCTATTCAAAAGAAACTACATCAGGACAAACAGATTTTATGCTACACTTGTGTTTTTGTTAACATGATGCAAGATAGATGGATATCTTAAGTAGGTTTACAGAAAACATTCTAGGGTTAGTGAGTAAAGAGATGACGATAAATTAAATATATGAGTTATTTTCTTCAGTATATGACTTTGGCACTACATACAAATAGTTCATATTGTCTATATATGTTGTAATTGTCCTGTTCACACTATGTATACATGTAAACATATGTTTTGTCAACTGTGGAGCGGCATTTGCCAAACCATTTCTTTTGAATGAAGATATGTTGAAACCGTCTTTAATGATTGTTTTATTCATTAAACACGATCTCCGCGCATGAGACATGATATCTAGTCTTCCACTTATAAGAGAAAAACATACATGAATGTTCCATTTCAAAGTTACATTAAATGTAAAATGTTCATTACAATAGTTGGAAATGTGATTTTCACATTGTAAAATGTCAATAATCAAGTGGCATATCAGTATTTTAAGTACATTTATCTTAATTCAGGTGTATAATTTATTAATATACAGTTAAACATACAATTGAACTCAGACACTTATCAACTGTAAGGAATGTAAGGAAGGGTGATTCTCATCATTTTAATCATTTCAACAATGCTTCATAATCCCTAATATCGAAATTAAAAAGTGTAGTCTTTATCTGTTTCAGGTTGCAATCACGTACCATACTTTTCCTGATCGCAAAATACCATGCAATTTTTCTTAATCGTATGCATAAAAAGATAATCTCACCCATGTGTCTTCTTATATCAAATATAACAACATGAGTTGATTAAAGTTACAAGTATTAATGGACGAGTGTTGATATATATACATATATACGTTTTTTGATTGCAAAATAACATGCACGTTTTTTTAATTATTAATAAAAAGTTTTACATTTAAGTTGTTTATCTTTTTTTACTTCAATTCTAAACATGTCAATGGGTAAGCTTACTTTTATCTCCTGAAATAAGTCACGATATATATATATAGAGAGAGAATTTCAAATTTCAATATCAAATATAAAAACACGAGTTTAAGGTGCATGTGCGATTGCTGATATATTTGATTTTATAAACAATTCGAAATCGTTCTTTAAAATACGAAATATAGAGTGTTGAAAAAGGCTGAATTAGGATTGTAGCTTTTGAGTATACCTTAATGTTTTAACCAACAACAAAATTAAATAGTCTTCATTAGGTTTATCTCTAATTGCACCAATCTTAAGCAATGAGGTTGCATAAACAATAGCAACCATTTTGGTTGTATGGTTGTGTTAAATATTTAAATATTGCCAATACCATAGTTTAATGCGGATTAAATGTTCAATGTTGCATTAATTACTGCCAGTATTTTAGAATTCATTGTTAAACTTTAATACGTACATATTTCCAGAGAAAATTAATGGTATATCACCTGAGGAAAGATTGTTTGTAATATCGACAGAAATGCATTATTTTTGCATTCTTTATATTTCAAAACAATTGGTGTGCAATAGTTCGTTTAAGTTTTTAGTTTTGGATGAACATACACTCCAAAACAGCAAAATGATAATGTATTTGAAAATGTAGACAGTGGGAATCAGTGAACAGATATTTTAGCTTTATCTGATATCTTAGTCATGTAAAGTGATCAAACTCCAACCAGACACTAACTAACCCTGCAATGGTGTCTTATACACACTAAATCAATGTAGTTTCTAAATCTTACTTTTTCAAATATATCGTTTCTGTCTATTTTGCAAATAAAATACCATTTATTATAAGATCTGTTTGTTCATTCGTCTAGCCAATCAATCAAGGTGATGGCGAATTTGCTCTAGAGTACCATTTAACGTTTGGTCAAAGAATTGGTAACCTCAGACTGCTTCAAATTTCGGAAGATGGCGTTTACTGTTCATACATATTAAAACAATGTACTACTATTACCAACTTTCGAACCCATGGTCAAGTCATATTGTGAAATTATCCAAAAATGTTTTCTGAACGATGCCAACGTCAGTTGCAAAATGAAGGCTTTTAAAGATAATCTGATATTCACAGAAAACGACAAGGAGAAGGCAATTTGAAAATCGAATTTGCATATAGATCTTCAAAAAGCCATTTGTATTTGTCAATTGCAATCACACCAGCTTGATGTATCTGAACTGTCTAATATTCTGGTAAATGAAATGTGATTTGTTTGCCTCAGGCGTCATTTCCCATGTATCACACATAGTTAAGTGATATTTATATGTTTAAGCAGACCGTTAGCTCCTCGTTTCTGTGGCTTTTAAATTGTCAACAAATATTGATCTGATCTGTAATTGTTATATCTGTCGACACTAATTGTGCTTAATTACACAATGTTTTAAAAAATATGTGTATATTTCACTCACATTTATGAGCTTTATCTCGTCATTGGTCTGTCTCTTTCGGGCAGTTAAACATTTTATTAATTAAATAACTGGTTAACAGGGAATGGATGTTATTTTCTTTGTGATTCTTCGAATGTATTACATCTTAGTGTTGACAACGCAAGGAAAGGTGTTGTCTTAATCACTTAAGCAAGTTGTTCACCATTGATTCTCTCCCACTTACAACTCAGCAGTTGGTGAGGTCATTACACACGTATTTACTCGAATTGATTGATATCGTCAAGCTGTGGGGGCGTGATCATGAAATGATAGTTTTATGTAGCAACTTCAAATTTACGTGTTTTCCACTAGCTATCGTTTATTTGGATTGAAACGACCATTTTCCTATATTTGGTAGGGTAGGAATGTTTCTATATATTCAGTGTATTTGAGGAGAGAGCAATGTTTATCTTATACAGTCTTGTAGAAATGTTCAGTATGTATACAAATACACTATCTTTGTTGCTGCATTCTGTCTAGGTAACAAATGGCATCGACGTTTTGTATATTCGGGTATACTGTGCACACTGTTTTGATGAACTTGTTTTTTCTAAATCCAAATGCAAATATAAAAACGAATGGCTTACACAATATCTGATATCACCTGCCGAGTAGCTTGATATATAAAGTCATGACGTTCTGTTATTTCTTTGATACTTAATTCAAATCATCATACCCTAAAATTGGAGCCTACAGTTAGGAGTAAAGATGCATTCTTGTGCATATCATGGGCGGGTGAACTTATCAATGCTTTGTTGACATTTAACCCTGATGTATTATTTATGATCATGAGACAGTAACATTACTCATCTTTTTCTCTTTTTTTTGGTGATTTTTATCCAGATGTTTCTTTTTAAGGGTTAATGCATCCGGAAATTAGTATTATATAACGTTACTTTTCCTTTTGAAGGATTTTGTTGTACACCCTTGAGACATTGGTGTTTTATTTCTGTTTTTATCCGGATATAAAACATATTACTTTTTATCTTTAAGACACCCTATGTCCTGCACAATTTCCGTTCCCGACTCGCTTGACTGAAAAACTTTTATACTGAGATTATAAAACGAAATCTTATCGAATATTAAATATAATAATAAAAAGTGAATACTTTTAGGACTTACAATTCAACTTTTGAAAAAGAAATGAAACTTTCCAGATATTTGGTTCACCAATTCAAAGTTACAATTTACAAAATAAAATAGTTAATTTGATCAAAGGAATGTGTATATCAATGTACTCTAATCAATAATCAATATATGATGGTTTCAATTTATACGATGGTAGTGTCATGTTTTTGGAGATGTATCTGAATATAAATACTGAATTATTAAAGAGTTAGGGCTTTTTTGCATCCTGGGTCAGCATTTAACGCATTTAATCTGGCTTATCATGTAATTGGAAATCTTTCATTGATTATAAAGTCATTGCATTATACATTTTGGTAGACTCGGACTACATTCTCCTTTTATATACTTAACAAGAAATTGTAGACTTAAATACATGTATGCATGTCATTTAGATAGTGAATAAATGTAAGATTGTTATTCATCATCAAAAAACGTGTTGAACAGGTAATATCACTTGAGTGAGAACATGCGACATTTCCCAGGAGAAATCAAATTTACTATGGATTTTTCATAATGCCCTGTCTTCGTAAACAACAAGAGAGTACAATAATTTTAAATCATAAAGTAATGATTGATATGCTATAATGTAAAAAACAAACCTGATGAATTCACATTGCCATGACGTCATAAACAAGATAATGTCACAAAGCTATGACATCACCACGCTGGTGGTCAAATTGCAGTGGTTTGTCAAGAGATTCATTTTTCATCCAAAGTATGAGAGCCGCGGATAGTTGTAACTGTTATCAACTCTTGTTGATATATGTTGACAGCGGAAGTCTTGAGTGGGATGTTCTATATATGTATATTGAGATAATACCGACATCAGTACCCTTAACCTCTGAACCAGGCACCAATCGCCAGCTCTGACTTCACCAACAGATTACCATATGAAGAAAGATCTCTTACCTGGGGACACTTTTAACAGACCCGAACTGTATACGTATCACGCAGGTAGTATACTCTATATTATATTTAAATTTTGAAGAAATTAGTATTTTGTTGATTTACGGAAACAATATGAACTTGAACTGATAAGAAACCAGAGTATTTAACAAACTTTCATGAAACTTCATACAGTTATATTTACATTGCTCCTCAGAGATTTCTGAATATTCTGTACTTCGGTGTCCATCAAAGGGGCAGGGTTTACCGTCTGCTTGTTTACCTTTTGTAAAATAGCCATTTTCTTCTCAATCTTCGTTCTCGTTCGATATCCATTAGTTAATCACTGTCACACACTCCTTCTTTGTTCTTGAGTGGTTAATGATGATTTAAGGTTCTAGATTATAACACATGTAACTCAACATGGAAGTTATTTAAGTGGTATATTAAGCTGGTCAGTTAATCGTAGACTCTCAACATTATAGTCAATGTATATCTATTTCATGAACGATCTGCTTCAATGCTGCATAATAATGTTGGTGTTATGACTGATTACCTGACAAATGAGAGTGTCCTTGTTCAGAACTGTGATGAGAATATAGATATGCTAAATTCCAAATCTGTAACGAATTAAAATGCATCAACGATGTAAAAAGTCTTTCTGACAGAATGCATTACATTATATCATAGAATAGCTTTTGGAATGAGATATGACATGTTTCTTTATTCAGAGCATAATATCCGGGAAAGTGTGCGCAAAAACATTAAGGATCATTTGATCAGTATTTATTTTCGAATTACCCATTTCTTCCTCTTCAGATGAATGTCAATCCCACAACATACAAAGATGGCTTTTAGTATGCCCCAACAGTTAATGATGATAGAGTGATAATCTTGTTAACAATTAAATGTCACCGAATATTTTAATATATAATTGGACATCTTTAAGTTCAGTTTATATTATTTATATTTTATTATATTATATTTTAATTTCATAAATTATTGGTAATACAATCTGATGTAACATCGTATTACCAGCGTCTCCTGCGCCTTAATGTAAGTAACATATACAGAGGTTTAGACATATAAATAATGAAACGGTTACCCGAATGGCAAAGACTCATTGTTTAAATATTCAAGCTTAATAAAATATGAATATTTAGGTTACATTAATGGCAAATTTGTTGTCTTTCACTTACCCTTTCAGGAAGCTACTATAGGGGTGCTCTTAATCATCGCTAAAATTCTGTTAAAAATCCATGTGATCATTATTTATACCAATACGTTGACTTCAAATCCCTACAGATAGTCGTGTAACTCTAAGCTTGATGGACTGCGATAATATTCTCGGTAACAAAATTAATTATTATGGTTATAAGAATACAAGTAATGGTACCTTGATCGATATGTCTGGTAGATGTACAAGAAAATGTCAAGAGGAACAGAGGAGGTGTATTGAGATGTATTATTAAAAAAGTGTCGTTATTAATGCATCTAGTTTTTTTTTAAACTTGGGAAATGTTTTTAAAGAAGAATGAGACAAGAATCCGTGAAGTAACCATCCACCATTCCTCCCTTCCAACCAGCCACCAACCTCATCCCGTCAGATACTTTAGCAATGAATTTCAGTCAACCAATACATTATACCCGAATGGCAGTTGTTTAATCAAATGTAATGCTTGTATAAAGTCTCTGATCATATGTCCTTCATTAAAATCTCAGGTCTTAAACTTTTGTTGCCAATCAAATGTAATCACTGCACATAAGATTATAGACAATATGCATGTCCTGTACTTAACTTATACAATATTTACATACATTTTAAAAGGGCTTCTATAGATTTTCGAACATCTCTTGCATAGATCACTTCCTCATTCGTTTATTTATTAAATCCTGGCCATTATCTAAAGATAATTATTTTCAGGTAAATTGGTCATATTTTCCAAGACAACTTGTCATAGAAATGTTATTGCAATAATAGGTACCTGTTAGTTGAGATTGATGGTTTTCTATAATGTATCAGTCACACATAAGTTACAATTACTGGGATATCAAGTCACGGAAACTGTTGCTTGTTTTCAGATAACTGGAAGCTATTCGTGATAACTTACCATTCGGAGCATCAAAGATGTTTCCGTTTTCCCATTCCATTTGCTTCAGATCATTAACTTGTAGGTGAAATGACTACATTTTTGCTTGACGGAACATTTTCTGCATCTTTTCTCACTTGATTGTTTAAGATTCCATGCATATGTTTGCTATTTTATTGCAATTTTGTTTTAAAATAATTACCTCAACAGAGCCATACAACAGCGTATATCCGTTACAACTAGGAGAACTTTTGAACAGGCCGCGCTCATTCACGCTTAATGATAGAGAATGATCCAATAGTCCTATTTACCAAAATGTTGCATGAATATTTGACAAGGTGACCCTTCCTTAACAATACTTTGCATCATTTTGGATAGCTACAGTATCAGTCAGTTTGGACAAACAAATTCATTCTGACGAAATCTCTTTAGAAAATGTTCTGGAAATGATCACAATATTAGTGTGTAGATGAACCCAATATAATGTTGTGTAGATCAATCCAAGATATTGTAATATAGATGAACCCAATATATCAACACCTTTATCTTTTGGTAGAGGAATACAATATGTTGCTGTGAATATCTTCCAAATTACTTGTTCTGCTAGTTCTTAATCTTTAGTAAATGCTTATCTGGTTCTAAAGGTGTATTTTAGAGTGTATACAAATAACCGTGTATCAAAACAATTTATTGAAATGTGCACCATTAACCTATCTACAATCGGTTTTACATACAGGTGTAACTGGTAAAGAACTTCTGTGGAAAGAAGATAGCAATGACTATTACAAAGATCAATGTGAGTCACACAGATAACAAGAACAGTATTTTGTTCCTACCCTTCAATTGAAACATGAAGAGCTTTGTCTACTTTATTTGGAGTCACAGTTCTTCATATACTTTTCATAAATGTGATTATGAACAACAAAGAAACCTTTTAAGGCAATTCCTATTGTGATTATCTTTAAGATATATTGCAGAAAAATAAAAGCGTTGGAACCCAAGAAAAACTGATCAAATATGCCAAGTCAGGAAGCATGTACAGTACATGAAATAAACATGATGTATTCACAACTGACATTTGACGCTTTGACAATTGCAAAAAATGCTTTTGAAGATTGTGAAGTAGGAGGTTTACATAAAATAGATTAAAGGTATGCAATATGTTATCAAAATGATCTGTCATCAATAATTGAATACTCTGAAAATTAAGAAGTGCAAATAGATTAGTAACACTGATAGTATGAACAATAATGCAAAGACACAATCTAGGTTGTTTTCTTTTGTATTTGGGATATTAGTTTGGCATTATGATTCCCATTATAATGATTCTTATTGTATGATTAATGGAAAGTGATTCACATGACTGCCCCTCTGTAAATATGTAAATGTTTTGTTTACCACTATTGTTTTTTTTTCAGAAATCCAAAATCCAAAATCCAAACAATAGTTTGTTGAATTCTTTTGAAAAAATAATAACTAAGTAAGCATCCACATTTAAAGTAAAGACTAGCATGTTGATCAATATGAATGTTGTAATCAACGCAATCAAATTATTTTGTGGTGTTTGATGTAGCTATTACAACAAACATTTCGACTTTAAGACAGCAATTGATTGTCAACATTCATGTTAACATGAAACATGAACTAATATCTGACACAAAGATGACTTTACTTCCAATAAACGCAACAGTCATCAGACATAACCAACACAATATTACTGTCCTCGTTCATATTACGAGAGACATTCACACATGTGGCGTCGATTTGAGTCTCAAGTGGACTCCTTCTAGACTAAATGAGCTTCATAAATATTTCGCTGGTGATAAAGTGGAAACTATGTCCCTATAGCATCATATAACATTTGATGATCTGTGAACCCAAAGTGGCGACATCGTTCCTACTTTTAATACATCTAATTACAGTCAATCTTTAAAGTAAACTTAGTACATCGTTTGTGTTTAAATAGTTCATATGCTTCACCATATCTTAGTTCCGTATTTTTTATCCTATTATAGATTTATGAATTTACATTTACCCCAATTCAATAAATGCGTTGTTTTAGAGTTTACCATTATATAACATGTCCCAGTGATTTATAAAGCATTTTTCAATTTTGCATCAACATAATATTACAATTACATTCCTGAAAGAATCTACTTTGAAAGTAGACCTATTCAAGACATATAGTATAGAGCCAAAAAATGAGACAAATTTCAAAAGAAGTTTTTGCGTTGCCGCTCAGTGTTTTTGAACATAGTGTGTTAATACTCTGCATTTCTGACATAGTTGTTGTTTGGTAGGGTCACATGACGCTTTTTATGAAAATGGGTTGACATTAGAGAGTTACAGAAAACATCGGAGTTATCTCAGAGAATCATCACATAGACTTATTGTCACATTTCCAGTTGCAGTGAGTTTCAAGCGCAAGCCGGAATCAGACGTAGTGGATGAGATTGGAAAATTAGGTTTAATGCCGTTCTTTATAATGACAGGTCGCATTGATTAGAGGAAGAACTATAAACTTTTACAAGTGGGGGTGCCGGATTTAAATACTGAATAAAGTGGACATTCTAAACAATTTGTAAATAAAATATCTACATATGTACCAATTTTCATAAATCTATGTCAAAAATTAAATTAAGGAGTCTCATTTTTTTGGCCCGATACTATACGTCTTCTATCAATGACAAAGAAGATGACAAGAAGAGTTGTGAATATATTCAATGCACATCTACATTGATCAAGAACTTTGAAATACGTCAGGATGTTCACCTGAAAAAAAGGTTCTCTGAACTTTTTGGAAACTATAAGTGTTGATCTTTTGTTGTATTTTCTTTATTCGTTATAGGGTAAAGGTAGAGCTCATTATCCAGCTAACCATAGAAACATGGTTGATCGTGTAACTGGCACAAATCATTGACACTGAAAAGACACTCAAAACCAAAATACAGTAGATTTTGAATGTCTTTGATAAGCATATGTTTCCCAAACAAGCCGATACACTTCCTTTTGGGATTGAAAATCAAAATAAACCAAATAAGAAGTATTTGTATTGATGTAAGTAGAGGTTAAGTGGAGCTGTAAAACATATTTAATAATAATCGTAAGTTATTGAGGACATTTATGTACATGTATATTGACGTGATAGATATGATAACAGAAATAGCCTTTCAATATACCAGTATTTACATTGCATGTTGCTACATCATACATGATTTCTAATAACAACTATTATATTATCTATGGTCGTGTTATCATACTTTAGTTGTTTACATTGATAAGGAAAGAAAACCTTTAGTATATCGAAACATGAAGCGATCAACTGTTGCTGGCATAGGGGAGGATTCTATCCCAATTCTATTATGCAAATTGGTCATGTATATGTGATTCGTCTAGACAGTTAATGAAATAATGAATGGTGATGAAAGGAGTCTGTATACTATGTGTCGTGGGAGAAGATACATGGAACTAATTCTAAAGCAGCAAATGATTATGTCATTCTTCCGACTTCGTTTCGTTGAATATGTCCCCAATGATAGAAACAAATCAAATGCGTAGGTAATTGGTAATTCATCAAAACATTATATGAGTGCGCCTCATTCAATACTTCAAAACTTCACCTGATAGAACATGCTGCTTGTCTCCAACTCCAACTTACACATATAGATTGTAGTCATTATCACCGAGTCTAATGTTATCAAAAGCTCCAGCAATGCTCCATTGCAATTCAGTGCATTACCATCATGGCTCGCTGGTGTTAGCCTATACTTGCAACTTTCATTGCAACTTATTGATTTTCCCCAATGGGATTTTTGTTAAATACTGCGGAAAAGGGACAATATATATCAAATTGAAATCATGTTGTTTACTTTCATTCAGTCGTCATCCATTACCTTTAGTAACACTTCTCAGCCTACACTTATGACCATTCTTATTGACTCCAGCCGATGCTCGCAGGTTTCACCGCAATGCATAATCACATGGTATTGCGGGCTTTCTCCCTGCCATAACACTAGCAGCCGCGATATAAGTGAAATACTCTTGAGGGCGGTGTTAAACCCCAACTCACCTCACCTCACCTCTTATTGACTCCTCGATAGAAAGATGGCCATGGACACGAATGTATAATGGGTTTTTTTTATCGATGTCGTGACAATTTTGGAAACTGTATTAACTATGCCACCCCCTTACCCCGCTCCGCAATAATAGGTAATAAAATAAGGATATATTTGATGTTTGGAAATTAAACAGCTTACCTGGTTTGTCTGTTGTGTTTTAGAGTTCCCAAAATTAATAATCTGGTATAAGAGAAATATATAACTTGAAATTAACCCTGTCGACAATGAGTGAGTAAGTTATTTTACTGCGACTTGCGTAATATTGCACCCATTAGTGGCGAGATCTTTTAAGTTAATTGCCTATTTTTAAAAATAACAGCAAACGCAAACAAACGACACAAAGGTCGTACAAACACTAGTAAATTATTGTCAATGGGCTTAAAGCATTCAATAAGAGAAAACCCTTCTCTGTTCAGAGGAAAGCAGTGACCTTTTGTTCAGCTCAGTAGAAGTCTTTTAAACAATCATCAAATGAAAACATGAAGGGATCGTCCCACTTATTAGAAGTCATAGTTCTACCATTTCAGCAGTTTAGTTTTTAGAAATGCAATTACATTCAGCAAAGAAACCTTTTCAAAGCATCTCCTATGTGAAGTAAATGTGTAATCCGAAGTAAGTTTTAAAGAATATATTTTTGGAATGAAATAGTTGAACCGATTGGGAAGTTGATCAAGACAGTAAATATGGCAATACGCCAAGACAGGAAGCGTGTACTTGAAACAAACATGATATTTGTCTAAACTGACATTTGACGTTTTAGAACTACAAGTAAGTGCGTTTGAATATTCTTGAAGCAGGAGATTCAAAGAAAAATGTATTCAAGATAGTCATTATCTTATCAGCAAGATAGTCAGTCATAAAAACAGTTTTCAAAATAGTTGGTATACTTTTCCCTTTGTTAATTCATCAGGCTTGAAAGCCCCGATGGGCTTATGGGAAGGCATGACGTCCGCCGTCCGTCCATAGATCCGTCCGGCTGTAAACCTTTTGGTTTTTTTAATTCCTCTCCAGTACCGCTGACTCTAGAGAGCTGCAATTTTTTATTGTAAAATTGGGGATTCTGAGACCAAAAATGGGGCTCACAGGGGTCACGAATATAAAAAAAAATCCATCTTCTTAAGTACCCAAAGATGAAATGTTTTGAACAAACTAATTAGCCAAAGGGGATTCTAAAATGTAGATTTGGTAACCCCAAATATTGGTCACAGAGGTCACGACCTAATTAAACTATTTTCATCTTTCGAATCACGAATAGTGATAGAAAGCTTAAATGCTGCATACAGACTCCTTGGCCAAGGGAGATTCTAAATTGTAGATTCAGTGACCATGTGACCCTAAATATAGGTCACAGGGATCACAACTTTAAATAGCTATTTAGCCAATGACTCTTTTTAAAATATTCCATCTACATTTTAAGGTGTGTAATGTTTTTTACTTGTTCTTATAAAAATAGTGTATATTCATCATTATTTATATGCAGAATCAACAGCAATACAATGTTATATGCAGTGATAATCTCATTAAAATTGTAATCCTGCACTATGTTACACTTATAAATCTAATATGACATCTTATTTAGATTTGTGCTACAGAGTCAATGGCCTATTTTTATCCCACCGGTATGTAATACCGTGGGATATAGTCATCACCCCGTCCGTTCGTCTGTCCGTCCGTCTGTAATCATTTCGTTTCCGGAGCAGAACTCGAAAACGATTTGTCATATCTTTCTGAAACTTCACATATGTATTACACATTTACTGGAGTTGTGCCTTTTGATATTTTCAGATTTTTAAAAAAAAATTGTTTTCGTTTCGTTATAAACTTGTTGAATTTGGACTTTGTCAGAGACAGGTTCGTTTCCGGAGCACAGCTCCAAAACCGTTCAACATATCTTCCTGAAACTTTGCATGTGTATTACCCACTGACTGAAGTGGTGCCTTTTGATATTTTCAGATTTCTGAAAAATTAATTTTTTTCTGTTTCCATAATAACATGAGAGGGATGTTGGTTGTTGTTGATTTTTGCTTCTGGAGCAGAAGTGTAAAACCCTTAACATATCCGAAACTCAGCATCTGTAATACCCACTAACTGAAGTACGGTAGTAGATACACAAGTATCTGTCAAAGATGTGTTTTACAAATGTTGTGGAACCGGTGGGATATGTCATCTTCTGATGACTCTTGTTAAAATATACAATCTAGATATGATTTTCTTATAGAGCTGTTATTTATGTGAAATTGAGAGTTTGAAACCTTAGTCACATACGTCTTCAGGGAACTGAAGTAACCCATTTATGCTCATCATAATGCTATTCTAAACACATGACATGCCCCCGTCGTATTCAAGTCACTGGTTCTATCGTGTTAGCTTTGTTTAAACCTGCAATAAACACCTTTTGGCTCTTCCAGTAATATTTAGAGTTAGAAGTCATACAAAGATCATGTTCCATTTTTTTCAGTACATTATTCAAGTATATTTACTTTCAAATCTCCTCTATGATATATTGACCACAAGAATACTGAATTTGTGCAAACTATGTATAGCGTTTATCAGTGACTTGCAGATACCAGCTCTACTCATTTTATTGCATTAGCCATTGAAACAGTGATCACAAAAGTTAAAAGAAAACTAACCTCAGATCAGCCTTTTCCGGAGTCACACTTCTTTCTTTCAAAGAGTTATCTCAACAAATTCAATTATGTACCACAAAGACACTCTTTGAAGGTAATTTTCCACATAATTGTAGGAGGATGAGAGAGCATCTATAAGAAAATATATTTCTGTATTATCCTGACGGAAATTTGCATTGAAACTAATACAGTTCTCTAGTACATAACATAGTCATATATACACAGTATGTATTAAAGCATTATGTACACTTGCGTAAGATTCAAGATGTATAAGGTATTTAAAATATACAATGTATAAATGGCTGCGTACTATGTTTTGTACTAGTCGGCATGTACAATCTGCTTCAAGGCGACAATAGGGGGCGGGATAGCGCAGTGGTTAGCGCGTTCGGCTTCGGATCAAGAAGTCAGGGGTTCGAATCCCGCCAGGGGCACGGCAACTTTGTCTGCAGTAGAGAACTGTTCTACAGTAAGGTTTGGGTGCAATGCTACACTGAATTTCAGTGCAGTGCCACCCATGGTTCGCTAGTTCCAGCCGATGCTCGCAGGTTTCACCGCAGTACATAGCCACATCGCGTTGCGGGCTTTCTCCCTGCCATAATACTAGCAGCCGCGATATAAGTGAAATACTCTTGAGAGGGGCGTTAAACCCCAACTCACTCACTCACTTACTCAAGGCGACAATAACGTATATTCTGACGGCTGATGAAATTGATGAATAAATGAACGTTGTCTTACAAAGATGTACCCTTTTGGTTACTTCTCATACATCCCGTTCCATAAATAACGATCTATGATTAATAAGTAAAGACTATTTTCAAGATAAAGTTTCTGCAAGTTTCGTGTGTGTAAGCAAAACCTTTACATCGTACAATGTATTAACATTCGACTAGTCCAAGCATCATTGGAAGATAATGCATAATTTAGAAAATAACAGGTTATGTGTCACCTTCATGTTTGACAAAACCAATAAAGAAATCGACTGGCCAGAATAAATATTGATTCATTGTTAAAATACTCTGCAATATTCCATGCAAGAAAAGGCAGGATAACCATAAGATACTTGCATCAATACACTTCGGTCACTTTAATCAATGGTAGTGCTTGTTTCATGTCTTGTTAACGTCTATCCTACCGGCCCCTTGTCAGATTAACTCTTTGTGGTCACCTCCCTTGTATACAGATTCTTCACAACGTTTAGGAAAATGAAATATTTTAGAACGCTTCTTTGGTGTCTCTTGACCATTAAACTACAACAAAAATGTTTATCGCAAGATTCACGTTGTCAAGTAAGAATATCTTGTGAGGACGGAAATGAAAACAATATATACATATATATGTGACAGAAAGTGTAAACTGAACAACTCTGACTTATCTCGATTAAAAGTTATCTCAATTTACATTGTCGGCCACAAGGAAAAATCTATATTCAGTTCAGCAATATTATAGCATTATCAAGTGGCACCATTTCTGCAATATATATTTAAATTTCAGAAGTTTTCATGTCACAAAAGAATGGCAATTGTTGAAATGAGACAACATAGTTGTTCAGTTTTCGATCTGTGCTTGATCAGAAAAAATATTTGAAACCGATTTCATACAACTACGAGCAACAATACAGGCACGCATTTGCATGGTGATGATGACGCTACAGGTGTGCATGGTTACGGTGCGCAAGTGAATCAACCGCAAATAGCGTCTTCAGTGGGCATGGTTTTCATGAATCTTATTGACTCGAATATCAGTTTGTCCACGATCTCAATGGACTTTCATATAAATTATTGTTTCAGCATAACGTGCAGCCACCATTAATCATATTTTAGAAATTATTCCATATTTCGTTTTAAGGAAAATCAAGTAGGCGTTTCTTTTGGCCAACAGTGTATTGACGTTCTAATGTATGTATGTAAAGTATGCTCTTAATCCCAGAACAAATGTCTAAATTTAAACAACAACACAAATTAGATGACAATATTAATCCCAAAATGTATAGAATATATTGATGTTATGTTATGTGTATTGTTACGGACGTAGCGTTCAGGGTCATTTGAGTTTAAAGGATACTTATGACTTGCCAGCTTGTCGTCAGTAAATGATTACTACTGTTGCCACCAATGTAAATGATACCATTATACTTTTCAAAAAATGTGTTCCTTAGTTGCTAATGCCCCAGAGGTAATATGAATTTACTTCGTTTATAATATAGGCTTAGCGTTCATTATCGTACATGTATCTCTATCTAATTGTCAGGATATCATACAGCTCATGTTTCTATTTATTTAATAAACACAACGTATACAAAGCAAAGGTAAATTTTATATAAATCACGTTCTTCATGATACAAAATATTTTTACTAAATATTGTTCTGATAATTGTTATTATTTCTATAATAACAACAGTCTGATTTATGAATAGATCGTAGTAAATCATCGTTTTCCTGGGACGCAAATAACAAAGTCGGTGTAATCATTAGTAATGCTTAAATATGTGTCTAGACAAAGAACCTTTGGGTTACAAGAAAAGGTTAAGCATTATCCTTTTATCACATTCACTTATATCAAGTGATTGACTCAACAGAATGTTTTTACTCATTTCGGTGAGCATCGTGTTTTAGATTTTCTAAAGGCTATACACCTTATTGACAAATTGTAAATTTTAACTTTTCATTATCAGCTTTTATTCAACTTGTGATAATACGCTGATGTTTTTACGGCCTTCGTGCCGTGTTCTGTTTTTCAATTGCAATTTTCTTTTTTAAATTAGGCAAATTAAATAAATGTCTCGCCGCTAATGGCTGCAATACTGCCGAAGCGGCGTTAAACAATAACTCACTCACTCACTCAACAGAATGTACACTAAGCATAATGTGTCTTATCGGTTTGCTGATTATAAAAAGGTGACTGAAACTGTCTTGTCAAAGTTGTTACTATATGGTATATGTTTTAAGTATATGCTATAATATGGTTTTATACATGTACATGATGTAGCTCTACCCTTGAGTCTCATGAATATGTTTGTTCCTACTCAAAACCCTAATAAGTAATGAAAAGAAACATTTTACTCCCAGATAGATACATTTTCTTAGCAAGACTTTCAGGAATATGTTACATATAAATATTTAGCTAAATTTGTAAACAAAAAGACAGTCAGACAGACAGGTATATTGTATAGTTATACTCGCACTGGGGTGAAATACGGTTTAACAAAGACTTACTTTAGATATAACTGATTATTTTAAAATTTAAGTTTATAAGTAAAACAGAACTACTTTCTGGCATGAATAGATAATCACTGCTCACCGATGTTCAATCTAAATTATATTTTAACTTTATTCTCCCTATGGAAATGCTAAATAGTAAAACTTGTAAGCTTTATTATTATCGCATATTGGTATAATTGTTTTCTCATTATTTGACCTAATAAAATAAACTGTAGATTATATGTCGTCATCGTGTGGTTCCTTTGAAAACGATAGATGATATTAATTGAGATTTGTGTATTCAAAAACTAACATCTCATTTCTCGCTATCTAACAGCTCAATGACATCGATTGTGCATTATGAAGAAACTAATCTTTCTTTAACTACCTTATTATATATGCATGGACAGTAACGCATCTATGACATGAAACAATGAGTAATCATTTTATTAGGAATCCCTCCATTAAGCATTACTTCTCCATTTCAATTTCCCAAACAGATGTAGAGGAAGGAGGGAATGATGTTATATCACGAATGTGTTGCACTTATATGAAACAAATATTTGTAAGTAATGCCTTTTCAACAAATACCATACATTTTCATCAAATGAATCGTTATTTTAATAGCAATGTATTTTTTAAATGTCATTTTATTCTTAACATAGACAGAGAGAGGTTCAGCTGATATTTGAAATAACTTTCCAACAAAGCTAGGTTAATTTTCAATCTCCATAGACACAGGCTTCGCTTTTAAAATGTGGAGATTTTAATAGCGCAAAATTTAGACTATGAAATTTAAGTTGATATATATGTCATTGAATAAATAGTTATAAATATGTTTTTATGAAGAAAAATTAGAATTTCTGTATATATCTTTATTGGCAAGACAATCAAATGTACAGAAGAAGAAAAGAAACATTACATGTATACAAAGGACGTAAGCAGGTCGGAAACCACAGAGTTCGCAAGGAATGGGGAAACCATAACATAAAACCACTTGCAGTTCAAAACAGAGACAAATATATGGATCAAACTGATTATCATCACTACGAATCAATTCAATTTCAATTCCTTTATTTCCGTTACCTGTACAGATAATTGGAATAACATGCGGTATTGGAGAATGGTACAGGTGTATATAACAGATGGTGACAACTGGTGGTTGATGGAGGATAAACTAATTACATTAGAGTGTACTTATTAAGCTGTTTCTTAATGAGCTTGCCTTTATAAGTATTTACCTAAGTTACATAATATCTTTACATTGTTAATACTTAATAGTTCGATAAGTTTAAATACTGATGGACATTTGTAGTAATATGGTTTGATATACATTATTCTATAATGGATATATGATGGACATTTTAATATGAAATGAAATTCATCGTCAACATCATTTTTACACATCGGACATTTACGATCAACATAATTTATATTATGATACCTGCCAGTTTCTATAATGCGATTATGGGAACTAAGTCGAAATTTTGATAAGTATTTCCTAAATAGGTATGGAATAGATTTACATAAATACTATTGTAGACAACACTGATTAATAACATTTTTATACATTACACATTTAGATGAAGAAGTCAATTGGCTAAAAATTAATTGGATAGTCTGATCATTAATTCTTTGTCTAATAACCGGTAAGTAAACTATTGATAATTCCTGCTTTATCCATAATTCTGAGAGACCAATGTTAGACAATATACATTTAACCTGATACGCCCAGTTCTGAACACCACGGAATTCCACGTCGTCATACAAATACTCATAACAGCTCCGTAAAATACTGTTATCAGACACAAGAAGCTTACGCCAGTATTTAATCATATCAAATTGCCTTTTATATAGAAGTGGGTAACGACCTAATTCTGCATAGACCATATAATTATATGTTGATTTCTTTACCCCTAATAACCTTTTACACAAATCCAAATGTAGCCTTCCAATATTTATTCCCTTGCCATACCCCCATACCTAAGACGCATAAGATACAATGCTACCAATATAACATTTAAAGACAAATAAAAGTGATTCGGGATTAAGAGAAAGGGATCATATATTATTATAGATTGAAAAAAGAGCTTTTCTACCCTGATCAGACAACTGCATCTGAGCCTCCGAAAACCTGTTATTATAATTAAATACTATGCCTAAATATGTAACATTATCAACAATCTCTATGACAGTGCCATTAAAATACCAACACTCAGGCGGATTAACTTTACCCCTCGTCGGAAGATCATTATCTTAGTTTTAGCAATGTTAACTTCAAGTTCCCAACGCTTGGAGTAAGAAGATAGCGAATTTAACTGCGTTTGCAAACCATCAACAGAGTCTGAAAATATGACGAGATCATAAGCATACATAAGCAAAAATATATTAAGAGATTTGAACTGGTAGGGAATACATTTATCATTCA
This sequence comes from Gibbula magus, assembly GCA_936450465.1. Taxonomy (NCBI): domain Eukaryota; kingdom Metazoa; phylum Mollusca; class Gastropoda; order Trochida; family Trochidae; genus Gibbula; species Gibbula magus. The sequence goes on from OW388303.1 coordinate 44,456,649, forward strand.
GGAAGGACTCTTCAAAATCACTAACATAAAAGGAAAACAAAATTGGTGACAAAACCTCTCCCTGCATTAAACCTAAATTATTTCTGAAAAAATTACTATCATAGCCGCCGATCCTCACACACGACCGAACATTAAGATACAAAGAATGAATGACCGATAATAACTTCCCTCTGACGCCTAATCTAGCCAACGTATACCATAATTTAAACGGGTCCTTCTCAATAGAGTGGATGAATTAGTTCCCAATAGTATCATCAACTGAGGACTTAGACCAAATTAATACAAGTGCAACCGACCAAACCAACAGAAACAACAAACATTGACTTTAATAACACCTCTTTAGATTCCTCTCCAAACACCATGAGAAAAGTTCTTTGGAGTAAATTTGATTTTATAAGAACTTTTTCAAGAAGCACAAAATCGTATACTCCCCGAAACTACATGTATGCTAGAAATGTCAATTATGCAATTGAAACAAATGATCAATTCATTGACTGTGGGCCAGGATGTGAGACCTGCAATGACTCAAATTTTAATCCCTCGTAAATAGTTTATTGTGTGCTAATCAAGCTAACCACTTGTCACTTACCAATCAATCAAAGTCTATTGTACATTGTTTAAGCTACCTATATATTCGCCATGTTGAAAATGCTCCACACTGTTGAAAAGACTTGTAAACAAGTCGAAATTGCTTCCCAAGTGAAGTAAGGTTATATATAGAAAAGAGTAAACACCATATGGTTTTGACTGGATCAGTCTTATACGATGAGCTCATTTCGACCAGTGTATTGGTCTCTTCAAGTATGGTTAACATACGGAAGATTGCATATATATATATATGAACAAAAACAATTGCATGTTGTAATGCTCAACATCTTAACACGTCAGTGTATTGACAAAAATCAGTCATTGTCTTTCAATCACGTACGTGAATTGCCTCGATGTCTTCAATTGGGTGTCACTCCAGGACACTGAAGTCTATGAGGGTCAACGAGTTCATTGTGTGTCGTTGATTACATGTAAAACAATGGAATTGCAATCAATTAATGTCTTGTGTGAATTAACTCTTCAGTGATGGGCAGTATTTATTAATGAGAAATGTTTCTTTAGTCTCTCAAGTTACATTTGTAATTTGTGAATTGGAGAATAATTTATAAAATGGAAAAATAACAAAGTTTCCATTGTTGAAATTGATTGATTACAACTCTTCTTTCTGGTGCTTCAAAATGTCAAAGCATATGGTATCCACTCCAATTTCCATTTGTACTGTTCTGTACAACCAGCCTCCTGTTTACAAAATGTCACATTCCCTCCCCTCCCCCTTTTAATGTCCTGTATTCGCATTTCCACAACATTTTGTTTCACTGTTTTAACATAAGAAATGATAAGAAGAAATTATTCATAATGTAAGTTTCTCTTTGAAATATCATTTAAAGAGCCATCAAGGATGTTAGTGTTTCAAATTAAATAAAAATTGGGTGGAAATATACTTATAACGTCAATCGCCAGAGAAATCTTTTAACTACAACATGACATGTGATAAATAATTTTCCTGAAAGTAGCGCGCGCTAAGGGTATCTGACGTCATATAATCAGAATCCTCTTTATTGCGTAAAACGTTCTACAGAAACAGCAAGCGCTTCCGTGAATGCTCGCCTCTAGCGCAAGTCGCGATAACAACCCATGTGCTGCACGCGCTGCACGTGCTTCTCTTGCATGTTACCCTTGTCACACATTACTGAATGTGACGATTGCTTTATAAACAATGTTTCTAATTGTCCCGAGAACATACACATTATTGCCTGTTTAATGTACTTTTTATTGAAATAAGACCAGCAAATTATGACAATTTTTTACTCTCATTAATTATCAAATTCAAGCAAAATACCTAGTTGGGTAAAAGAAATATTCCAATTTCTGTTGCAAATACAAAATTAAATGAAATGGTAAATAAACAACCGCCAAAAAATTATATATTTCAATTTCTTTCAATTTCATTGATAATAAACTTTGTTATTCTTTCGTGTCTCTGAATACAGTGTGTGACTTATGCATGATGCTTTGCGGTTGAAAGTAATAGACTGGATCTATATTTAGACTGGAAAACACCTTTACTAATTAGTGCAATTTGACGGCTTATTTTGAGTCGAACAAATTTGGGAAAAATTAAGTGTATATATTTCACGGAGATAGATTTTTGGCAATTTTCCTATATGTTCATCAACATCCTTTATGGCTCTTTAAATGTTTTGTGCTAAAGAAATGTAATGTATGCCTCGTCATTCATCGGTATCATTCTTACATGTACTCAAGTAAATAGCTGATGGTAAATTTTGTCTGAATAGAGTGAATACAGAGATTTTCTTATTACGTTGTTCCGAATAGACGAATTCAGTTGTGGTGGATCCTCGTCTCGGGCAAATTAGAGAGTTGATAACCATCCACGATCATGTCTGTGAGAATTGGCTCTGTAATCTGTAGACAGACAGGCGGAAGCTACAATTTGTTCAGCTCGGCGTAAAGTGTTAAGTGTGACATTTCCGTAACAGTAAACGTAAATGTATGTGTACAGCGCCATGATCGTGGATATGTGCGCAGAAGAAATATGCACTATTATTATTATATAATTTATCCTAATATAAGTGATTCAATTGATAATTATAGGATATCTAACGAGCTTCCCCCTTCATATCAGTTTATGTCCCGAGTGAAATAATTTTGCTTTGTCTCGAGCCTTGGCGACTGAGAGGGAAGAGTTATATATTCTGTCTGTTACCAACTTATATTTCATACGAGTTATTAAGTTCATTATATTGCAACGTTAATTATTCACACTTTTAAAATCAAACCATTCTATAATTCGTGTTTGTCGGTATGGCGAAACCAGTTGCACTTGTCATTCTGAAGGAAGCGTACGTAATATAGCATCTCCCTGCAGGAGATTAGAGTTATCCGTCCTTTGAATAACGTCATGTCATGGCGGCCGACATTCGCATATTTCTCGTCTTCGGAATTTGTAAACAAGCTAAAACAACCTCAATAAATGTAAGTTTTTGATTAACATCGCCGTTGAAGTCACTGTGCACCGTTACGACCACGTTGTTTTCACTGTTGCAATGTCATTCCCAACGGTTAGAGTGAGAGAAAAAGCTCTTGCTGCATTCTCAACTTTGTGTTTATTATACCCCCGCCTTACAGCATGTGCCTTTTGACAACTGGACCTTAAATATATAGCTTACATCTTCCAATGTTATGTAGAAACATCTGAAGCTATGTGATCCACTTCATCAAACTGTATTGATATGTTAATCAATAGCCACAGATTTATAATTTGCTTATTTGAAACTTCTTTGACCTAAGCGGGAAGCGGGGGTATGTGAGCTTTGCTCGCTTCTACACTTGTTAGTTCTGCTCTAGTCATGCTGTTTTTTGCAGTCTGATTAAAATCGACGGTTTTCCGTGGAATAAAAATTGCAAAATAGTGCATCTACCTGGATACGAACTCATATCAATTGTAGGTTCCACGCCAAACCGTCTGAAAACAGCCCGTAGACTCGCGTGTTCGAGCGCAATTCAGGTAGCCAATCAAAAGATGCCCAACAAATGCTTTCGGTGCGAGAAACTAGGGGCAGATAACTCCAAACAGCTATCCTTTTGTCTGTTCCGAATGCTTTCAAAACAGCAACTGTTTAAATACTATGATGTGATTGGTCAGCTATTTGACTGGGCTTTGGCTGCGCTAAACTGGTTCGGAACACGGGATGTTCTATATACGGGATGTTCTCAGACCTTGTGGAATCTACAGAACCTGTTCGTATCCCGGTAGATATATTATTTTGCAAATGTTATTCCTGGGAACAAGGTCGATTTAAATCAGACTGCTGTGTTTTTTAATTATTCATTAAATCCAATCATCTTGGTGAGATAAATATTAATTATTATGTAAGTGTTGTCGTAAAATACTTGTATTTTCATGAATGAATTCACTTTCGTTTTATGAATGAATAAAGTAGTCCGGGCAGTATCAAAGGTCATCGTTACTAATCAAAATACTTGAAGGTGTAACGACACATATGTGCAATAACGTTTGTTATGAAACCCCTTTACGATGTACCACGTGGGTAATAATATATATTACATAGACACAATTCGAATACTAGTATTTGTTACATTTAGTACAAACATGTACATAAAGTTGGGATGCTAGAGGGATTGAATGTGTTCTATGAGACCAGATTCCGTACATGTTTAGAAATGAAACTTATGCTATTTAATGGGTAATTTTTGGGTAATTCTGCGAATGAACTGATCATATGCAACAACATAAAGATAGATGCATTTACTGGTAATGCTATGAATACTTGGATATATGAAGATATCACTTATTTTAGTGCAACTCTTTTTCACTTTTCTTGATTTTTTTCAACTCAAAACTTGCATAAATAATAATAATAAGGATTCTTTTAAAGCGCTAACACCATGAACGTCATACAATTGTAAATTGTAAATTTTGACCTTTTGGTTCAATAGCTTACATTACACCACTATATTTATGTTATCTTTCGGTTAGGAGTTGAATGGCAACATTACGCTTTTCTCATTTTGGAGAAACGTTTCTGAAGGTAAGGTGGTTCTGTAATATACGGGTTTCTGATCTATGAAAGGCTTCATACAGCATATATTGCCTTAACACATGTCTGTATCAATCGCATATCAGCACTTCAACGAAATACGTTCAAACATAATTACTTTCAATTATCCATACGTGTACTATTCAACAGATATAACATTAGGACAAACGGGGTTAATTCTGTACTCAAGTGCGTCGATGGACATGAAAAAAGAAAGATCAATATAGCAGTATATTGTTTTAAACAAAATATTTGAACGACAACCTGGAGGTTGCTAGTATACAGATGACGAGAATTGACGATCCATTTGTTTATTTTTATAATAGCGAATTTTTTTGTATATTATCCTTCATGGTTAAAAATCATAAATATCGAATACAATTTACAGGGAGAAATAATGAAATTGATCATCCCTAAATCATAGCTGTTTTTAACAAATCCTTTGTATAAAACATGTAACTTATTATCTTTCATGCTTCAATGCATGCCGACATGTGCTTTTGTTAAAGTAATTGAATGAAATAATAAAACATATTTTTTCAAACCCTTGTTGAAAATTTTCTGTCACACATCATATATGAATACTAATTTCTACCAAATTGTGTTATAATGTTATGTATTTTGTAACTTGTATGATGACGAGTTGTGTGCAATCAATGGCTGACCGTATGAACGTTTATTGACACTTTCCTGTCAAGGCTTGCTTGTTAATTATCTAGGGTAAAAATTGCTGTTCGGGAAATGCAATATCGCTCTTATAAATAACTGGGTAAGTGGCTTGGTTGCATAGACTATCCTTATTAATGTTTTCTGTTGGGGAAGGCAATTTGAAAATATTATTTTCGGTATTGATCTACAAAAAGGCATTTGTAATAATCAATAGTAATCACGCCAGGCTTGATATATCTGAACTGTCTAGAAGATAATATTCTGGTGAATAAAATGTGATTTGTCTGTCCTAGGTGGCATTTCACATGACTCATAAATGTATTTATATGTTCAACCAGACCATTACCTTCTCGCTTATGAATTGTCAACAAATATTGATCTGATCTGTAATTCATATATCGACAAAGACTACTTTTACTACATCTTATGCAAGATATTAAAACAAAGTAATGTGTATATTCAATCAGGTGTGGGAGGTATTGTATCTGTGTCATTGGGCTATCTCTTTGGGGCAGTTAAATCCTCTGAATGTTTATCATTGCTAAAACATCACTCGTGAACCTAGACTGGATGCTAATTTTTACGAAATTGTTTCAGGTTTTCAAAGAGAGCATCCGATTTGTAAAATTGTAACAATTACCGTACATGGTTATCCTTCATTCAAAGCATCAATTGACTTTTTTACTTTAAAATATTTTTATGAATAACATTTTGTTCGAACGTATTATTGTTATAATAAAATATTAATTATTATAACTTTCAAACATCAATTGTTCATACACTACTGCGTTTACAAACTTGAATTAGTATGTCAATAATTATTTGCAGCCACCTTTTCAATTTTGTTCAGAATTAAATTCTATACCAGCAAAACATGACAATGCTGGTACAATGTATATGATTATGTTCCTCAAATGGTAAGCTTGTCATAAACGATGCTCATTGCATTTATAAGATTTTGACGCAAATTTCGTCCGTGTGAAATATTTGTAAGATAATACATGATAAACTTTACACCAAAGTTTAAAATATATATTCTCTTTCTCTGTTCAAAATATAAGTATATGGAATTGCATGTTTATGTATATTTCAACGTCAAACGTTGTTACATTATCGGCATCGCGAAACATGACTATAACTAACCACTCGTTGAATCGTCATACATGTAGTTATGCATTTCTTTCACCGTACACAGATGTGTTCAAATAAACAAATCTAACAATCAATATCACTTTGTAAATAGTCCGTTTAAAACCAAAGTCAGAACACAATTTTTCCATTATCTGTTGAGGTTTTACTTGATATGGTGTTGAAAAGTGTTAAAATACAAAAATCAAAGTTTCAGTTCGGATAGCTTTGTCACTTGATGAGCTTGGCTGTACTAAATTACTCATGTGACCAAAATGTTTCGATTGTCACTTCACCGTAAATTCGGCGATTCAAACACAATTCATTCAGTTATTAAGATTTATTCTTTGAGATGTCATTGTTTGCTATTCTTGTTAATTTCATGGATATTGTACTAGGTGCATTCATTTAATTTATACGAGACCAACATATTGTGTGACGTAGCGAGACGACACAGTGGTATCCATTCGCAATGAATTGGAACTGAAATATCAAGCAATGATTTCGTTTGAAAACGGGTATAATTTCTATCAAATTCAAAATGAAAGCATTAAAATGATGAGCATGAATGTTGTAGCAATTATAATTTCACATAGACGAGATTATTCATTTATAATTTAGATTATATAGCAAGAAGGGATGAACATTGAAATTGTAAATTGTAAAAAATTGTAAAATCGCTAATAGGAAATTCGTTCCTGTCAAACACATTTCGTGCTTCGAATGTGAACTTAAATATGATTATAATTCATTTATGTTCATATATGTATACATTGCTATCAAAATTCAAATTTTCTCACCAAGATTTTAATCGTAAACACAACGGATCCATCTGTTAAAAAGTTGAGTATGCAATTTAATCGGTAATTAAATAAATAATAAATTATTATTACGACCATATTATTTGTTTATGATCGATTTTTATAAAACTACATCGTTTTAAGTGTCAATTTAAATTTGCAAATACATCAAAATCTACTTTCTCCGACATCAATATTTCATTTTATACTGTTTTCAAAATGTGAGTTTAGCAATCATATGGCATGTTATTGAATGATAGATCTTGCCTACTATATTGTTAACTTTGCATTGGGGTTTGATCACGTTCAGCATTAGTAAAAACTGATTTCTTTTGTGTCACGTTAGTCATAATAATGACTCATGTTACATGCAGTTCGGGATTGTAACATTCACTAGTACTGTCTTTGCTATGCAACACGTGTATTTTCGCTCACGAACAGCGTACAGTATAGCCACAGTATACAATCTGTGATTTCGTCTCAGTAGCTATTCAGAAACGATTATCAGGCAAGTTGTGGTAGAATGTGTATTTAGGGAATGCTTTTTGTATGCAGTTAGCATAAAGTTGTAAAAAGGATGGCTTTTGTAATTTATTAAATCTTAACTTCTTCTTGGTTCACTTGCGCCTTCTGGGTATCCCTTGTGATACAATTATAACTGTGAACTGCTTTTGCGCTCTATGAATTCGCGAATTATAAGGCAATTATTGATTCTTGATTTGATTATCTTCTTTCAAGGTGTTGAGTTTGTGAGTTAAGGAATCCTAATGAAGGTCTCGGAGGATGAGCTAGTAATGTTTCAAATACAAGAAAGGAGAACAAAGTTGGAAATAATCAAATCATGTTGTTAATTACAGCACTATAGTTATATTTGAGTCACACGATTAAAGTTCATACATGTAATCGCTTTCTAGAGAAAACTATGACACCTTATGCTTCGTTATTTATTATTTGTTACAATTACTTTTGATAACTATTAAGTGGATTAACTAAACCAATGCTTGAACTGTAGTTATTACGAAGCCATTTTCTGTGTGTAACGGTTGCAACCAGTATATTAAAAAAAAGTCCGTCCTTGAATCCATGTATATATTGGATCATTAATTTTCTTTTCGTAGTCATGTGTGGAGTTTTAACTCTATCGACAGATATAGAACAATAATACATACTCCTAATAAGTGAGGTTGGAACTGTTATGAAATATGTATGTTGCGTTCATTCGTTTCAAAATTGTCTTGTCAGAATCAAATTGTTGTGTATCGTGTTTAGAAATGGCTTACAATGACGCTGTACAAATCAAGTGTGGCATTGAGGTATTTGAAATCCAGAATCCTCGTTTTGGTATTGAGAGAACTCGATCACATCCAGAATTACAAGGTTGATGTTGAGGGACCTCAAATCAAGCTTATTTATACAATTTATTTTGTTAAACAAGTGTTATTTAATCATTTTAAAGTTATTCAACGAATGTTGTGTTAACAAAATAAGTTAACAGTGATAGTGACTGTATTATGCCGTACATGGTTTTAAAGTCTAACAGTGCAACCTTCCGGTCGTGTATATGTTTCAATTCATCATACACTTTTCATTTACCTATTTTCACCTATGAATAAACTTGCATCGTAAAACAATAATGTATAAAAAATTTAAAACAGGAAAATCGTGTTCCGATCTCGAAGACTGATTTTCATTTTTAAAAAACACACACAAATAATTTGATCCAGTAGTCATTGAAGATTATCTACTTGCCGTCAACACGACTTCCCTAAAAGCAGGCAGTGTGTTTAGAATTAAGTCATTTAAGATTAATGTAACACTGACAGATGTAAATCAAAAAAGAGTTTAACAAGGGCATGATATAACGATTTTGTTTATGTAATGGTGTAATCCCATCATAAAGACTATTGATCAGAACACACACATCGTTATCCACATGAGGTTTGGACACCGTTCATTAAAAAAGAAGACATAATTCACTCTCAACGATTTAAGGGCAATTATTATGACATTTTCGTCTACTGGTGAGGGATTCCCACCTAACGAGTATAAAGAATAAGCGTATTACCATGCTTAACAATTATTTATGGAAATTGTATCACTTTGTCAAGTAGCAAATAAAGATGAGGAATGTTAAACGTCTCAATAAAGCATTATTTATGACTAAATAATAAAATAAAGTATAGAATAATATCAATTAACATGACACATTACTAAGGACAAATAATAACGTTTCTTCGTCCACGATTTCTTGAAGGGGGATACAACCTCAGCTTCATCGATCATAAAAGTCATGGATATATGCCATCTAAAAATCTCATGTTATATAAGTTTGCGTCCAATAACCATTGTATTAATGCAAATTTTAATATTTGAAACAATTTCAGTTTCGAATCTTTTGAAACTTTCACGATATCTCAATGTCACAAAAACACACAACCTTCTGAAGCGTGAAACTGTGCCCAAATTTAGTGTATTATTTTCAAAACTTTGTGACAAAATATTTGAAACGCATGCCTTTGAGACAGTGAACAAATGTAACATTGTTGTGTATGGGAATACGCTATCTATAGTACATATTTAGTATGTGGTTAGTGTAGTGTGGCTGCGAGTACCTTGCAGGATTTGAATGCCAAAATGGATTTTGATATATTACCAAAAACTCGCTCTATTCTGATAATAGCAAAGCCAGATAAAATGGGTCAAATATGCACTTTCATTCAGTTAGAATGACATGCAATGATGTCTAAAACGTTGCGTTGACTATACATGTAGAATTGTGCTTCTGCAATTTTGAGACCATTATTAACACGTTAATGCTCTGAATAACCGCTGATAATTCCAATAATAGATATTTGGCTGGTCGATCATTTACTTATGACAGCTTCCAAGAAAACCATTAGTATACACGAGAAAGAAGCGAATAATCAGGATACTATAATTTAGCATTGAAATAGTATTTGAAGTTGATGAGAGTTAACACAAACTACTGTAACAAAGTTCAATGAGTGGTTACACTTTCATATAAATGAGTCCCCATATACAGAAATGTCTCCCTAATGATACTCTCTAAGTGTCCAGGTCAACTTCCCGTCATTACAATTCACTTCCGTGTGGTCTGTTCTAGAGGGACATGCACACAACAGGGCTACTTGTAATTATGGGCTAAATTCTCTTATCACAGTGTCTTTTGGGTGATTTCATGGTAGTGGCAATTGACATGTGTACATAGTTCGCAGTGACAAAGGTTCCTTATTGTAATTAAAACAGTTTGATATTCTTGAAACAAATAGTGCATTGTCAAGTGTTTTAAAACTATTGCTCTTTATGATTAGGAAATGCTCTAAAATATTTACTTGAAACCATGGAAGAGTTACATTCAAATAGAAAAAATGTTATCATTACAAATATAACAAAGTCTTTGGTGCCTTTTAATTCCATCAATCTACCGATAATTTTGTATATTTGAAGTGCACCGATTCGTAATATTGTCATGCTATTTGCATATTTAGATTTCACAAAAGATAAATAATAATACACTTTTGACACTTTAATAAAGATCAAGCGATGTAGATTTGTGCACTGCAGAAAATATAAATTACTTCGCTGATTCTTACATGAAATGATAAATGTGTCGAGATGTCTCGTGTTCCAATGACAGTCCAGCAGCTCATATCTTGAAAGAGATAAGTATAAAAGTAAACTATCATTAAACATATTTTCACATAAAAAGACACGTTTTAAAAATAAGTTAGCTTAAACTCGGTCCAAGTTGTCAGTCACTTACATCTACAAAAGTTACAAAGGATGATTCAAATAAATAATGAAATACTGGTATACTTTTGGTGTCAACATGTTGTAGTAAATCACATATTACCATGTGTGTTTCAAAGGTTCCAATTGTTCCACTTCTTGAATGATCCCGCCTCTCATCAAAAGCATGATTATTCATGTAACCAGTTTTTTTGTCATTTTTACCGACCAAAAACTCTTCTTTCACCTTACCTATAACACATCATTATTTTTAATTTATTTATTATTGTTTGCAGCTTATGCCGATTTTCCATTCACAACAACGAATGAAACCGACCGCATTTTATCACATTTCATTATCCATGTTACTAATTACTTAATAAATGTTACTAATACTATAATATTATGTCGACCCTTTTCTAAAATTTTAAGTCTGATGTTCCATTTTAACCGATGACAACATTTTTTTTTTTATATCAAGATTTCAATCCTGAAAGGAATTATGTTGATCCGCTTGTGAACCAATAACTAGCATGTACAGTTTCCATCGCCGCCGCTGCGTTTTGTTTTGGCTACAACTTTTTTCCAAGAAGGTTTTGAGAAGTCATATACATAACTTCTTACATGTACTTATACCCCTGGGAAATTTGTTTGACATGTTCACATTCGTGGTCAAAGGTCACGACTTCTGAAATCGCTAATTGTGTTATCATGCTCTTATTTGGTATATATCAACTATGGAGAAGATCAAGTTTTGAAAAGGTTTTCGCTAAAATCCGTCAAAGGTCAAGGTCACAAGCGGGGGTCACACATTAAGCATGATTTTGTGTATATGCCTTTTTTCAACTATTAACACTTTTAATCATTACATGATTGTTTTTCACGAGGGAAAGTGATAATTCATTGTGTGACCTTGAAGGTCAAGGTCATGGGATATTGGTTTTGGTCATGTTAACACTTTGATCCAATTTTGAAGTCAGAAACAGGTTTTACGAACAAAATTATGTTAAGTAACCCCAATATTGATTCAACTCTTAGTAAAAACTCTAATGATGAAAATTATTTTGTTAAAAAAACTGCATATTTTATTGTTGTTGTGGAGAAGGCAGATGCGGAAAAGCGAGACCCTCATTTTCGGGGCTACTCTGCTTTGCGGTGTCCCGCAAATGCTAATCTAGTTCTACTATCCTTGTAATGTGGACATGTATAAGATCACTTCGAATGTTTCCACTGACAGTGCATCCTTATGATCGGCCATATCGTCTCTATGGTACATGTACTCACATCAGTTGGATAGTTACGCAGCTGCTTGCCATGACCAAACTCTTCTCTCATTACCTGGTAACGCAATTAAGACGCTTTAACTCTGTAACGCTGTAAAGATATTTTGTGAGATTAACATCCACGTATAATCATTTATCACTGTCAGGGTTCAGGGAGTCTTATTCAATAGCGTTAGTACTTAACATTTAAAAAAAACTTTTCTAGCAATGCGTTTCCTAAGAACAAAGACGTTTGCCCTTTTAAAAGTCTTTACACAGGAAACAAAGAACACTGAAATGTAAAATATATTTAAAAACCCCACGGTTTGTTTTCAGAAATGTATTTACATATTGTTGCAAGATTGAGATTGCTGTTCCAAAATATCCGGTACATGTTATTATGGTAAAACCGTAACAACTTTTTTTTTTTGCGTGTTTATATACACACAGTGTTGCGCCCTCAAAAGTTAGTACTGTTGAAATGTTAAGATACATTGACTGACTTCCTCCCTCTTGACAGAAAAATGTTACTTTTATAACTATTTTTCTTTAACGTGGACATTTCACGTGGACATTTTAAAATTATGACTGAATTTGTACAGGAAATAAGTATTGTTTTAAGTGTCAAAATTGCGTGAAAATGATGTCAACAACAGCAATGTTGTTATTAAATTGACTTTTACACATTAAAGGCGCTGTAGTACGTTTTTGCGTGTTATGTTTTTCTCAAATTTGCCATTTATTTTTTATGTTTACACACTATGTTGGTACGTTAATGGGTAACACATCCCATTACACGACCCTAAGCCGTATCCATGTTTTACATTAACATGCTTCCTAATTGTGTTTGACAATGATTATAATATTCTTTTTAATATTTACAATTCCAAATGCTTACATGTATATGTAATATCTATGATGTACTACTGATTTACTGTTAATGCATCATTCATTAATTCATTGAATGAAATAATGTTATCAAATCAATACAATATGGTTATGAATTATACATGTTTGCTAAATACCTCTGAAGAATTCAAAATTCCAAATGCCTCCGGAGTACTCCCAATTCTAAATGCCTTTGAAGAACTCCAAATTATTAATACCTCTTGAGTACTTCTAACTATAAACACCTCTGAAGTCCTCCAAATCAAAAATGCTTCTGACGTACTCCAAATTTTAAAAATCTCTGAAGTGTTCCAAATTATTATTGCCTCTCAAGTACTTCAAATTAATGAATCTTTATCGCTATCATTTCTCTCTAGATCTGTACTGAAAAGGACACAGACCTGTCGTACATTCACAGTTCATATTGGTAGCACTTCATAACAGGTTCACTTCTGTGACAATCTGTTTTCTCCATTTCGAAATACATGTACATCGTCAGATTGTGTAGTGATAATGTGTTATCATCTGTTAACAGTGATATTAATTTTCTCACAAATGGGTGTTTATAAAAGTATGGTTTAAGGTACTTAATTAATAAATCGGAGTTATATGTTCTCACAATAACAACCAATTTGTGTGTACAATGAATTGACCATGATAATATTGACTGGACCAACAATGTTATCTAAATGTAGCTTGAACTCTAGAGTGTCTCAAGAGGATAGAGGATATGGACTCGAATATCTATAAAATGAATGTAATCATCTTTTCATTAGGATTAGGTATTGTTCAATGTGACACATGAGATTATTGTGGTAAGGCCAGCATCACACATTCTGATAGATACATATTTATTAAACGTTGAACAACACTGGCTAGACACCAAGGAGTGTGAACATCACTTCAATACTTCCTAAGTGATTACACAGTGTCTGAGACAAAGTTACCAATCACATCACAAACAGGTGATATGCCGCGTATCAAATAGAACCATACAGCTTTCCGACAATCACCAGTCAATCACTGGCTCCAAACCTAAATGTGTACAATGAGAACTTTTTAAAATGTAATAGATATATGTATAATAGAAACTACACGATGATGTGCAATGAGAGTTTTTTTTAAAAGGTAATGCTGCTCTGGCTATTTCTTAGTCACTACACGATGATGTGTTTCAGTGTAGGTTTGTGGTGATTGATTGTCTCACCCTGTGCTTGTATTGATACACTTATGCTTGTAAAACTGTTCATGTTCATTCTGTTATCAGGGATTCATCCAAATGATTGGACGCATGTGATTTATCCAAACAAGTGGACGCTTGGGATTCATCCAAACTAGCGGCCGCATGGGATAACACTGCCATTGCATAAAAGTGGGAAAGTGAATGATCAACTAATCACACCAGAACAAGCAGGATTTATATATGGCTTCACAATTGTGAACAATATATTCATCTTAAATTCTGCTTATTGGCCAGATTTAAACCACATTGAGCACTTGTGGGACCGACGTCAGATACATGTACATGTACGACCGATGTGAGGGCGTTGGTATGGATGTGGTGCACTTGTCCTCTTGACAACATTTCATTTTCTTTATTAAATGGACTGGATTCTTATTCAAATTGTTTCCATCTCATGTAAATTTTTTTATCAAACTCGCCTTTTCGATAACATCATATTAATCTAAGTTATAGAAACAGCGAGAAAAATTACATCATTTACCATGCATAGAAGGTATTACTGTAACTTATATCAGTATAAGTATAGAATAGAAAACACGTCATTAGTTGTGCACGAGGTTTAGTCTGAGGCCGTTAGGCCGAAGACTAAACCTCGTGCACAACTAATGACGTGTTTGATGAGTCTATTCTACTTAAACCTAAATTCGAAACCGGTTTCAGTTTCGTCTTAGATACACAATACTATTCCAAGTATGTAATTCAACATTCTATCCATGCACACATCACAGTGCACGCAGTGTACTAATGACGTCTCTTTTCGCATTTGATTCACGTGCACAAGCAAACAAATTGATTGTTAAGCGTGTAAGAAGAAATGCACGCACTGAGATAATGACGAGCAATGTGGTAATGACACATTATATAAAGGTGTTTCACGCGTTAATTCATTATACTTTCTTCAGATCCACGGTAATCATGTCCAGTGATAGTGATGATGGTTTGTTCATTACACAAAGCAAATTTTCGCTAGTTGAGTCATTTACAGCAGACGATATAAGTTCTGATTTTGAAAACGTCCTTGATGCAGTTCCGACCCCTGATTTCATATTGACTGACAAAACTTTAAGTGAATTTTCATCAGATGACAATATTGTTGTAAATAATGCTACGGGTGAGAAAGAAAATGTCACACACTCGGATGAAGAGCTCGTTCTCTATAGTCAAGGGTTTGAAACTAAATATATAGATCCGGATCATTTGACAAAAACAGAAAAAACACCTGAAAGTTCTGAAAATATGGCTACTATTAAATCAAGATTTGGTAAACCTCTCTCTGAAGCTGAGCTTAACGCTCTTGAGATTAGTGGCCGAAATAAAAACACCAAGAAGAAAAGTCAGTGGGCTAATAACATTGTTGTGTATTGGATTACGCTATCTTTAGTACATATTCTAGTATGTGGTCAGTGTAGTGTGGCTGCGAGTACCTTGCGGAATTTGAAGCCACACACACAGAGTCAGGTACCAACTGTCAGCCATTACCGATAAAAAGAGCTTATTCATTCGGTCAATTATGACAATCATAGTCAAATCATGATAACAATATGGAATAAAGGAATAATAAACGAGTTTCAAGTAATGACGAGTTATCCCGCCTATACACAAAGGAAAGATCGTTCGTGATTTTTCCACCGAACTGGTTATTAATTATTACACCCTCGATTTTCCCAATGCATTGGAGTTTAAACAATATCTAATACAATAAAGTCAAATACAGGTTGTACTCATACGCAATTCATCATCTCTCTCTCAACGCTTCATGTTTCGCTTTCTCTCTGCGTTCACCAAGATGCTTATTGAACTGTTAAAGGTGCATCAATTGTGTTTCATAAACTTGTATTTGACTTTACGTTCCAACACACCATATGTGTTGTTTACATTGCAAACAAATTCACCAAGCTTTCATATTCATCCCCAATCGCCAAATATATCATAATTACTAGTTTCCAATTAAAATCGAGTAATATCATTATGCATGTGCTGAAATCGAAAGTACACGTCCTAATTAAATGCACAGTAGTTATATGACCTATTAAACAATTTCAACCCAAATTTGTGATTGTGTCTTGTTTAAATCAGATTCCAAAATTACGTTCGACTCATTGGCGCGTGCCACACTCGAAGAATTGTCCGGTTTTCGATCAGAAATCGATACTTTTACTTTCATATCGTCAATATACTAAGCCGAGTATCATCAAAATGGTTTTCGGTAACAGTTGGTACTTCTCGATAAAGTAAGACCATTTAAAGCTTTTAGCATATTTGACCCCCAACAACGTAATGGATGTACCTTAAAGGACTATGCCAAAATCGATTTTGTTATATTACCAACAACTCGCTCCATTCTGACAATAGCAAAGCCAGATAAAATGGGTCAAATATGCACTATCACTCATTCAGAATGATATGCAATGAATGATGTCTGATACGTTGCGTTGACTATACATGTAGTATTGTGGATCTGCAATTTTTTGACCAATATTAAAACTTTAATACTCTGAATA
Organism: Gibbula magus; assembly: GCA_936450465.1. NCBI lineage: Eukaryota > Metazoa > Mollusca > Gastropoda > Trochida > Trochidae > Gibbula > Gibbula magus. The sequence goes on from OW388303.1 coordinate 44,473,521, forward strand.
ACAGCTTATAGTTCCAATAACAGATATTTCGCTGGTCGATCATTTATTTATGACAGCTTCCAAGAAAACCATATAGTATAAACGAGAGAGAAGCAAATAATTAGGATACTATAATTTGGCTTTGAAATAGTATTTGAAGTTGATGAAAGGTAACACAAACTGCTGTAACAAAGTTCAATGAGTGGTTACACTTTCATTTAACTGAGTCCCCATAATCAGCGAGTGAATGAGTTATTGTTTAAGGCCACTTATGCCCCATAATCAGAAATGTTTCGCTAATGATACTCTCTAAGTGTCCAGGTCAACTTCCCGTCATTACAATTCACTTCCGTGCGGTCTGTTCTAGAGGGACATGCACACAACAGAGCTACTTTTAATTATGGGTTAAATGACCGTAGTTGCTAATTCTCTTATCACAGTGTCTTTTGAGTGATTTCAGGGTAGTGGCAATTGACATGTGTACTGAGTTCGCAGTAACAAAGGTTCCTTATTGTAATTAAAACAGTTTGTTATTCTTGAAAAAAAATAGTACATCGTCAAGTGTTTAAAAAACTATTGCTCATTATGATTAGGAAATGCTCTAAATTATTAACTTGAAATCATGGGAGAGTTACATTCAAATATAAAAAAGAGTTATCATTACAAATATAACAACGTCTTTGGTGCCTTTGAGTTCCATCAATCCACCGATAATTTTGTATATTTGAAGTGCACCGATTCGTAATATTGTCATTCTACTTGCATTTTTAGATTTCACAAAATATAAATAATAATAATACACTTTTGATACTTTAATAAAGATCAAGCTATGTACATTTGTGCATTGCAGAACATATAAATTACTTGTGGCATTCGCTGATTCTTACATGAAATGTGTCGAGTTGTCTCGTGTTCCAATGACAGTCCAGCAGCTCACATCTTGAAAGACATAAGTATACAAGTAAAATATCATTACATATTTTCACAGGAATACACATGTTTTAAGAAATAAATTAGCTAAACTCGGTCCAAGTTGTCAGTCACTTCCAGTTAAAAAAGTTACATAGGATGATTCAAATAAATAATGAAATACTGGTATACTTTTGGTGTCAACATTTTGTAGTAAACCACATATTACCATTTGTGTTTCAAAGGTTCCAATTGTTCCACTTCTTGAATGATCCCGCCTCTCATCAAAAGCATGATTATTCATGTAACCAGGTTTTTTTCAGTTTTACCGACCAAAAACTCTTCTTTCACCCCATTTATAACATATCATTGTTTTTGATTTATATATTATTGTTTGCAACTTATGCCGATTTTCCTTTTACAACGACGGACGAAACCGACCGCATTTTATCACATTTCAATATCCATGTTACTAATTACTTAATAAATGTTACTAATACTATAATATTATGTCGGCTCTTTTCTAAATTGTTTAGTCTGATGCCCCATTTTAACCGATGACAAAATTATTTTTTTTATATCAAGATTTCAATCCTGAAAGGAATTATCTTGATTCGCTTGTGAACCAATAAATAGCATGTACAGTTTCCATCGCCGCCGACGCGTTTTATGTTGGCTACACCTTTTTTCCAAGAAGGTTTTGAGAACTCATATACATAACTTCTTACATGTACTTATACCCCTGTGAAATTTGTTTGACATGTTCACATTCGTGGTCAAAGGTCACGACTTCTGAAATCGCTAAAAAAAATGAAATCACTTGAAAAAAATGTGTTGTCATGGTTTTATTTGGTATATATCAAATATGGAGAAAGATCAAGTTTTGAAAAGGTTTTCGCTAAAATCCGTCAAAGGTCAAGATAACAGCGGGATCACACCTTAAGCATGCCTTATTTCAACTATTAACACTTTCAATCATTACATGATTCAAGAGGGAAAGTGATAATTGATTATGTGACCTTGAAGGTCAAAGATCAAGGTCATGAGATTTTGGTTATGGTCATGTTAACTCTTTGATCCAATTTTGAAGTCAGAAACAGGTTTTACGAACAAAATTATGTGAAGTAACCCCAATATTGATTCAACTCTTAGTATAAACTCTAATGATGAAAATTATGTTGTTAAAAAATCTGCATATTTTATTGTGGTTGTGGAGAAGGCGGATGCGGAAAAGCGAGACCCTCATTTTCGGGGCTACTCTGCTTTGCGGTGTCCCGCAAACGCTAATCTAGTTCTACTATCCTTGTAATGTGGACATGTATAAGATCACTTCGAATGTTTCCACTGACAGTGCATCCTTAGGATCGGCCATATTGTCTCTATGGTACATGTACTCACATCAGTTGGATAGTTACGCAGCTGCTTGCCATGACCAAACTCTTCTATCATTACCTGGTAACGCAATTAAGACGCTTTAACTCTGTAACGCTGTAAAGATATTTTGTGAGATTAACATCCACGTATAATAATTTATCACTGTCAGGGTTCAGGGAGTCTTATTCAATAGCGTTAGTACTTAACATTTAAAAAAAACTTTTCTAGCAATGCGTTTCCTAAGAACAAAGACGTTTGCCCTTTTAAAAGTCTTTACACAGGAAACAAAGAACACTGAAATGTAAAATATATTTTAAAACCCCACGGTTTGTTTTCAGAAATGTATTTACATATTGTTGCAAGATTGAGATTGTTGTTCCAAAATAACCGGTACATGTTATTATGGTAAAACCGTCAAAACTATTCTTTTTGCGTGTATATATACACACAGTGTTGCGCCCTCAAAAGTTAGTACTGTTGGAATGTTAAGATACATTGACTGACTTCCTCCCTCTTGACAGAAAAAATGTTACTTTTATAACTATTTTTCTTTAACGTGGACATTTCACGTGGACATTTTAAAATTATGACTGAATTTGTACAGGAAATAAGTATTGTTTTAAGTGTCAAAATTGCGTGATAAAATTAGAATTGTAGATGTCAACAACAGCAATGTTGTTATTAAATTGACTTTAACACATTAAAGGCGCTGTAGTACGTTTTTGCGTGTTATGTTTTTCTCAAATTTGCCATTTATTTGTTATGTTTACACACTATGTTGGTACGTTAATGGGTAACACATCCCATTACACGACCCTAATCCGTATCCATGTTTTAAATAAACATGCTTCCTAATTATGTTTGACAATGATTATAATTTTGTTTTTAATATTTACAATTCCAAATGCTTACATGTATATGTAATATCTATGATGTACTACTGATTTACTGTTAATGCATCATTCATTAATTCATTGAATGAAATAATGTTATCAAATCAATACAATATTGTTATGAATTATACATGTTTGCTAAATACCTCTGAAGAATTCAAAATTCCAAATGCCTCCGGAGTACTCCAAATTCTAAATGCCTTTGAAGAACTCCAAATTATTAATACCTCTTGAGTACTTCTAACTATAAACACCTCTGAAGTCCTCCAAATCAAAAATGCTTCTGACGTACTTCAAATTTTAAAAATCTCTGAAGTGTTCCAAATTATTATTGCCTCTCAAGTACTTCAAATTAATGAATCTCAATCGCTATCATTTCTCTCTGTACTGAAAAGGACACAGACCTGTCGTACATTCACAGTTCATATTGGTAGCAATTCATAACAGGTTCACTTCTGTGACAATCTGTTTTCTCCATTTCGAAATACATGTACATCGTCAGATTGTGTAGTGATAATGTGTTAGTATCTGTTAACAGAGATGTTAATTTTCTCACAAATGGGTGTTTATGAAAGTATGGTTTAAGGTACTTAATTAATAAATCGGAGTTATATGTTCTCACAATAACAACCAATTTGTGTGTACAATGAATTGACCATGATAATATTGACTGGACCAACAATGTTATCTCAATGTAGCTTGAACTCTAAGAGTGTCTCAAGAGGATAGAGGATATGGACTCGAATATCTATAAAATGAATGTAATCATCTTTTCATTAGGATTTTGTCTGAAGCAGCTTGTGCTAATCAGATAGGGTATTGTTCAGTGTGACACATGAGATTATTGTGGTAAGGCCAGCATCACACATTCTGATAGATACATATTTATTAAACGTTGAACAACACTGGCTAGACACCAAGGAGTGTGAACATCACTTCAATACTTCTTGAGTGATTACACAGTGTCTGAGACAAAGTTACCAATTCACATCACAAACAGGTGATATGCCGCGTATCAAATAGAACCATACAGCTTTCCGGCAATCGCCAGTCAATCACTGGCTCCAAACCTAAATGTGTACAATGAGAACTTTTTAAAATGTAATAGATATATGTATAATAGAAACTACACGATGATGTGCAATGAGAGTTTTTTTTTAAAAGGTAATGCTGCTCTGGCTATTTCTTATCATATATATATATAGTCACTACACGATGATAGTGTAGGTTTGTGGTGATTGATTGTCTCACCCTGTGCTTGTATTGATACACTTATGTTTGTAAAACTGTTCATGTTCATTCTGTTATCCGGGATTCATCCAAATGATTGGACGCAAGGGATTTATCCTAACAAGTGGACGCTTGGGATTCATCCAAACTAGCGGCCGCATGGGATAACACTGCCATTGCATAAAAGTGGGAAAGTGAATGATCAATTAATCACACCAGAACAAGCAGGGTTTATTTATGGTTTCACAATTGTGAACAATATATTCATCTTAAATTCTGCTTATTCGCCAGATTTAAACCACATTGAGCACTTGTGGGCCTGACGTCAGATACATGTACATGTACAACCGATGTGAGGGCGTTAGAATGGATGTGATGTACTTGTCATCTTGACAACTATTCATTTTCTTTATTAAATGGACTGGATTCTTATTCAAATTGTTTCCATCTCATGTAAAAAAATGTTATCAAACTCGCCTTTTCGATAACATCATATTAATCTAAGTTATAGAAACAGCGAGAAAAATTACATCATTTACCATGCAAAGAAGGTTTTACTGTAACTTATATCAGTATAATAATTTAATATGGTATACTTACTTACTTACTTAAATGGTGGTTAATGATAAATAATGATGTTACATATCTCTCTGCATCATGTAACACGATGCTTTGTATTACCTCCTTGATAACAGTCTTAGTACCTTTGCTGGAACCGTCATCTGATAATTTTGTTTCTGTTTTATTATTACAAACATTCACTGTCCAATTTTCCAACAATGAATAACCCGCAGTTCTAAAGATCAAATGTCAGTTTAGACAAATATCACGCTTCTGCCATGTACTGTGCACACTTCCTGTTATGGCGTCTTGACATTTTTAATCACAACTTCCTGCGTGTTCAATCTTTCATTCCGTACAAAATAGTACACATTCATTAAAGGTCTGTTCGGGGATTACACTTTTGATTATAATCACCATTGGATATGCTTCGAATAGTGTCTTGTTTCAGTATTGTACGTCATCACATTTCTGGAAAATAAACTGTTGAATAGAAGAGTGAGCGAGTGAGTTATTGTTTAACGCCGTTTCGGCATTATTGCAGCCATTAACGGCGAGATATTTAATTTATATGCCTAATTTAAAAAAGAAAATTGCAAAAGAAAAACAGAACACGTCGCGAAGGCCGCAAAGACATCAGCATATTATCACAAGTTGAATAAAAGCTGATAATGAAAAGTAAAAATTTACAATTTGTCAATTAAAAAATCTAAAACACGATGCTCACCGAAATGAGTAAAAACTTGACTGATTGAAATAGAAGGATAAGAGATTTCCCTGATATGTGCAGTGTCCCAACTGAATAGAAGAACTTAGATTCAAGATGAAGTGGACAAAGCCCTACACGTTTTCCACTCATGAGAGTTTGAATCAATATAATAGCATTTTACTAAGCTTCTATCTGTTTACATGAAAATATGTTTCTCTTATTGACAGTCTATAGATAAGGATATATGTCAGGGCGAATCTGCATCTTTAAAAAATATGTTTTGAAATGAGCTGATGTAGGTTTGGAATGAACATCATTAGAACTCTAATGCACAACCAAAGAACCAGATAAGTCGATAATTGTCCACATATCGTGCAACATATAATCTATATTTTGTCCAACGAGGGCAATAATTTGCGGAGCTGTTTGGCATAGTTTCCAAAATTTCATGACTTCAGTAATAAACAGAACATTATATTCGTGTCAATCTATGTTAATCATTTGTTCAGCCTTGTAATGTGAATGATATTAATGTCACCTGAGTTGAGTTTCTAAAGGCTATGAATGAGGCAAGGTGGTTTTAAATTGGTATTTAGAGTCCTTTTTTCCAAATATATCACATATGTTACGACGGGAGTATTATTGCAATTCTGTTGAAAATGCTATCACCAGCTGCTTATAACAGCGAGCCATTATGATACTACGCTGATTTTCCATGGGACAATGCTATGACCGGTGATTGTTACAGACTCGATGATCGTGACAGTAGGATGCTAACAATATTAATCTTATAATGGAAGGTTTTCTCGGCAGGATAAAGTCAACTGATATATCGATATCCGTTGGTGTCATATATGGTTAAAGATGCAAAATACAGAGGCCATGTGATTGAACTTCTTTAAACAATTAACATGACGTCACACGCGTTAACATTTAGTTCAACTTTGAAATAATGTTGTCAAGCTGTTTTGCGCATGATGAATCAAGAATAACATTGTATGAGAAAGAAGTGATCATGCTCGTGTGGTTTGGGATGTTTAATATCCTCACAAAACGTTTATTCCGAATGCAGAATATTGACCATCCCAAAACACTCTCTTATGATAACCTCTATATGTGTGTTCGTTGAAAGTGGTTGGACAAATCAACAGCATCTATTGTCTGCCAGCATCGTTATATATGTTTGAAACATTGAAGGAGATTAACACAAAGTCATGTTTTGTTTTGAGAAATGCATCTGATACACTGATAATGTCCATTTCTCTACGCCTTAGTTCTATCTGATGATAATGTTACCAACACTCGGATTATTGACGAAACAATTGGCTGCTTAAAAGCTCCATATTTCTTCACGTGCCACACAAACAATGTACAGGCACATCAATCAACATTCATTATTTCGTTAACTGTCTAGACGAAGCACCGATGCCAGAATACTTGCATACTAAAATTGGAATAGAATCCTCCTCAGTGACCGCAACAGCTGATCGTTTCATGTTCTGGTAAACTCAAGGTATCTTATCTTATGAATGAGCACATAAATTGAAGCAACATTTATACGCAAACTTAATAGGGAAGTTAGTTTACCAAATTAATCAGGTAAATGTATCAATATCGAGTGTGACCACCGCGAGCATCAACACAGGATTGACATCTACGCGCCATTGACTTTATCATTTTAATGAAAAAGACTTGTGGGATCTCTTTTAAAATGTCAACCAAGGTGTGCCTAAGGTCATACAGTCACAGGCTGACGTTGACGTCTTTTCAATCTTCTCTCAATGTTATTCCAAGCGTGCTAAATTTGATTGGAGAAATGACCCGCCATGGGTAAGTCCTGATGTTTTGCAACAAAGAAGTCGTTTATAACACGCGCAACACATGCAGCCTTTCATTGTCATGCTAGTATTCCATCTGAACCCCATGTCTTTGAAGAAAGGGTGGGTACACACAAGCTGTAAAACTTCATCTCCCGTAAGATTACCATCGACGAAAAGCAGATCTGTCCTCTGATAGCGGAGATGCCTCCCACACCATACTGCTTCCACCACCAAAACGAAAGCATCAGCGTAACATTCGCTAGTGCGTCGAAAGCACGTGAACGATATAACTTTTGTCAAGATTAAAACTAGACGCGCCTGAGAAAAGAAATTATCTCTGATAATTATTCGAAATTCACCATGTACTTAAAAATGCCGGCGAGGAGTCTGCAATCAAGCCACCAATTGTGGCTGCAGAAATTTTAAATTAACCACAGATAAAGACTGGCTAAAACGTAAATTTAATAAACGTAAAGTTTTCCTTCAATCGTATAGACATGGCGAGGCCAGGATGAGGCACACGCACAAACACAAGCTTAAGGAAACAATTTGCAGGAAGCGGGTAAATTGATTTTTCAATCAATGTTTTGTCATTTCTAATGATAGAGGTTCATAAGTAAAAAAATGATCATGGTAATTATCATAATAATCATGTTTTATCCATTGTCATTTATTGAATTCATTGATCACTTCCAGATGATGAGTACCGATAGTGGAGAAGTGGTAGAGTATCTAGATTCATTAGTTATAATTGACCTTATTGCAAGTACACGCAGTAAAGGCTCGTAAATCATGCAAATTACCAAATCTAGTGGAGTCTCGAAAGTACTTAAGCCTATTCTAGCGCTCTTCGAGTGGTTCTCTCACTACAAGTCGTCTAGACATCTTGTTGACATATGCTGTGAATGGTAATGAGTACAGAACGTTTGATTGCTTTATCAACCTCTGTGAATGAAAACTCGAGGAACAGTTGTGGGAGCAGGATTCTGTTTTCTTTCAACCTGCCTAGAAGAAGTATTGGCGTATAATTCATTTCAATTGTCTTAATCTTTACACCCCTTGGGAAGTTATTTCTTTTGTTTGAGTTGCAAGTTATTTGCCATAACCTCCATCTGCGCAGGTTAGTTATCTCATAATCACCATGGTCGGTTATGAGATATTCAACCTTCGGAAACAAACGGACTTGTAAAATTTTGAAATTTTGTCAAATTAGAAATGAAAATTGTACCAGCAACGAAAGCGGGATTCGAACCCTGGACCTCTATATCGAGGAGCAGCGCCTTTACCAACGGAACTACCGAGGATTCATACCGATGAGCGTTCATTTTGTTGTGTCATGGCTGTGTTGATATTGTTTCTAGTATTATGTATACCTATGTATGTATAGGTTTCATTTTAAGTCTGCTTTGTGTAAGGAATGAAGCATTAAGTTTGAAACCCTTTCGAGTCATTCATGAGTGTATTAGGAATATTTCACTGATATATTTTGGTCATGTCGTATAAATCAACAAAATACCCCTTTAAGAGGTATCTATAAAATTACTGTATGAATAGAGTGTTCCGCGGGAGTGTAAGGCAAATAATGACCCGGTTGCCTCGCGTTATGGCAATAAACTCTGCTCGGGCTAACGCCCTCGCGAGTTTATATGCCATAACCGCTTGGCACCGGGTCATTATTTACTACATAATCTTCATATTATATTTGAAATATACTGTCCTTTTAGATAATAAGTCCGTCGATATCAGTAGACGACGATAACTTAACTTACAACACGACGTAGCACACAAGTGTATACACAATCTCTTATTGCTAAAATGGACTTACTCTCTCCGAGTATTAATTTTCAACATTTAATTCTCATGAAATGCTCTACGCTTAACTTGAAAACAAATCTGTGATAACTGTTAATGTGAAGGAAGTACACAGTGTAGGTCGCGTGTTCTCTGTCAGACAGCCAATGAGGTGAGCTTCCTTGTAACGTACACGCCACCGAAATACGTAAGTAATAAGTATATGTAGGTCTTTCAGTGCTAAAAGAGAAGTAAATGTAAATAGTTATACAGGTATTTATTGAGTCTAACTATAGTTAATCACACAACGTTTGTTCAATCTTGTTGTATATTGTATAATATCTAAGGAATAATCAATTCCTAATTTAATTTTCATAATATTATATTTGATTATACAGGAAATGTTTTGACACATAATTGCTTATTTACATTGATTCAAAATATCACAAGTTGAATGTAATTCAGAATTGGGAAACGCCTGATTCAAATAAATGAACAATGCAAATGTGAGCACCGTCACCCATTAATTACTTTGCCAAATATATAGTAAATCATGGCACTGAATGACGATACTTTTCAATGACCATTCTGGTGCTTACTGCATACTAAATCTGCAAGTAACATAGTCTGAACGTAGTTCTGCTCTAGATGTTGTTGAGGGGTTATAATTATGTATGCATGGTTCAATCATGGAACAGACAGATGCAGAGGGAGTTACCGATGGTACCACACGTTTCTGAAGAGGTGGGGTGAGGTGGGGTTTACGCCGCTTTCAGGAGTATTTCACGTATATCGCGGCTGCTAGTATTATCACAGGGCGAAAACCCGCAACGCCGTGTGGCTATGCATTGCGGTAACACCTGCAAGCAGCGGCTGGAACTAGCAAACCGTGGGTGGTACTGCGCTGAAATTCAGTGTAGCACTGCATCCAAACCTTCTGCGTGTAGGACAGTTCTCTACTGCAGACAAAGTTGCCGTGCTGCTGGCCGTGATCCTGTAGAAATGATTGTCTAAAGGTACGAAATCGACCATGGTGTAAAATATGTTTACATTTTGGAATCTCTATACATAATTTAGAATTAACTGAACACTAGCATCTGTTTGTGAAATTCAGTGTAGTCAATACAGAGTATAACTGTTTGAATATAAAACTTCAGTCATTGAAATCTGTTCAATGTTGATTTCATAAATTGAAAAGTTTTATATTCATTTAGAGTCGTAATACTTGAGCCAACTCGTCGTTTCTTTTGCTTGGTTGTTTAAATCGTAAATAATGCCAGGATACAGAGGTTTCAATAAATCTCTTACCCTGGATCCATATACGGCTCCACGTATAATTGTATGAACTACCCCGCCTGGTCTAATATCAAAGAGGGTGTCTACACTGTGAAGATCAGTGAACCAATGGTCTTCAATCATAACTCACTGCCGCTTTTTACAGTAGTGCTTCATTTGCGCTTTAGCTATAGTTCTTCCCTACCGGAAACCATCTGAACAGCGCACACTCACGTTGTTGTTATTCAACTGGGTACGCTCCTGTAAAAGAAACTAGAAATTTTAGATTTGGTATTGCTAACAAACCAATCTGTGCCAAATAATGCTATCTATTCTGTCGATGTATAACGTACATAATATTGGACTTCCCCTTTCGAAAGCACTATGAACATGAATTAAGTATATACCCTGGTTTATTTATCAATCTATATGGTGATTTCATTTAAACATGATCATAGGTGTTTGAAGAAATTGATCTCATCGATGTAAGTTGAAACATTTATGTAAATTAAAATACACAGCATAGACAACTAAATTTGTCAGTATATATCTGATATCATTCAATGACTTTTGTTTCTGTCACAGTTCATACTTCCATGTCTGCACGAAACCCTTTTGTTGCATCAATCATCAGAAAATCGTATTTACAATGTAAACTAATTTTCTATACTTCTGTCTGAACTATACCAATAAGTTTAAACTGTTTTTCACTTCATGATCCTGTTAAGATGATTGTACTTATGACTCTAAAAATGTATTCAACTGAATCACTTTTTATACAGACTGCACATGTACTTCGCAAACGTGTTGACATTTGTTTAGAATAAATGTGATTCATTGACTCATTATTTGTAGAGCGAAAGTGTAACTTAATCATAACTGATGTCTTTTATTTCAAAGGCAATTTTTTAGCTGTCAATCACATCGCCTCGCGTGGAAGTTTTGCGCTGCACGTGCGTAGAAGAATCCATTTCATGAGGGTCGCAGCTACTTGTACCATATCCGATGAATGAGCACCGAAATTTGCAAAATAATTGATTTTGGTGTCCCATAATTGAAATTTATTGTTTCAAATGTAAATTGATGACATATGCATGTTTCGTGACGTCATACATGGATTAAGATGGAGAATGCATGAGGAGCAGTGGATTCGTTAAAATTAATCAACTCGCCCCTTCGGGGCTCGTTGATTATTTTTAACGAATCCACAACTCCTCATGCATTCTCCATTACTTAAGATGTTGTGTTCTTTTTGTGTGTGGTTTCTGTCCCTTATGAATGTCATCTTGAGTAATTAATCAGGAAGTTACGCAAGATCGTTCCTTAAGAAATTGCACTTCTGTTTAATTTTCAAAGAAACCATTTTAGTTTAAAAGTATCTGTAAGAAAACTTCTGTTCAAGAAACCCAATTGGTATCTTTGTAATAACGCCAACCATACGGTTTTTAGTTTTCAATATATAATTAGACAAGTAGTTGTCACCAAGGTGGCATGATCCCCCGCCGCAAAATTAATACTTCAAAATTGAAAAATAATGTCAAGATCAGCAAAATCGACTGGGTCTTGAATTTTCCCTAAAAGAACGGCTGATGTAAGATAATGATGAGCATCCAGTGAACAGTTCTTGTGATATCGATTCCCCTGACAAGCTTAAAATGTCGACAAAGTCAAAGTTCTGCTGTAACCTTGAGAATAATGTCAAAGTTAAAGTTATATAATCATCCCTTTGTCTTCACGGGGGTGCTTTGTGTAAGATATGATGAACATTCAGTGAATGGTTGTTGAGATATCCCGGTGAAAAAAGTTCCGCTGTGACCTTGAGAATAATGTCAAGGTCACCAAACTCGATTCAGCCCTTTGTCTTTCCTTTGGGAGGCGATTTGTAAGATATGAAGAGAATCCAGTGAATTGCTCTTGAGATATTCCGCTGACAAGGGTAAACTGACAACTGACCTGTGTCCGTACGAAATGAAATAACTCAATTACTATTCACTGGATTCTTTTCATATTTTACATATGGGTTTATCGTAGGGAGAGTAATGTTCCTAAAGAGGTTTGTGACCTTGAAATGAAGGTTGTATTTACGAATTCTGATTATGAAAAGTAGTAAATTAAAAAAACTCTCAATTAAAACAGTTCTTTTGAAAAATGCATTGCTTGTAGGACGTTCAAAGTCGTTATTTAGTTAAAACTATTATTCAGAAAAAAAAACCTCATTGATTTAATGTGCCACGATTCCTCCCAGCAGACATGTGAAGACTTCGATTGAATACTTATCATTGAACCTTAAATTACTAACAGAAATACATTTTCAAACTGATTAGACTATAATTTACTTTAGCTATAGTTCCTATAATCTTTTGCAAAGTTAAGATTTGCAAATACCGTTATGATGAAGTAGTTTCAGTGCCAACTATTAAACTTTAGATTCGAACTACATGTCATTTAGATAGTGTGAAAATGTAACACTGTAATAGTAGGTATGGGTATTTTCAACTATATGTAATGTAGCCTCATAAAACATTTTCGTTGTTAAAAGAGAAGAAGATAATAAATATATGCGATGTCAATCTTAGCAGTTATCAGTATCGTTTAACATCCAGATGCATTCATAGATAAAAGGTGTGTGCGTTATGCAGTACTGCAAAATTATCCTTTGACTTGAAATGGACACAAGAATACATTGTAAATGTGTATACCGGATATATCGGTTTACGTTCTCGAAATGTTCATTGACTATCATTTAATTGCCAAAGAAGAAAAAGCTTCATGATCCATGATAAGTCTGAATTCCATAGTAACATGCATAACAACATAACATCATCTCTAAATGATCATATCAACTCATTTCTTAGAACATCAAAGGAGTCAATTAAAAGGGGCATCTTGTGGAAACTAAATTCGGGAGGATATTCCTGTTTACACATACATGTTATTAATAAATGATTAAAACATGGTGAAATTGAAAGATACTTATGAAGGTAACATGATGATGACTTTATATTTCACAACTTGATAAACACAAGCCCACAGTTGTTGAAAAATAAAAACAATGAGAACTGAAAGCAGTCATCCGCGCTGCGAGTGGGGAAAACTTAGCTACACCGTAACAGCCACGTGTTCATGAAATGTAATGTGTTACTTTGTCGATACTCTATCAGTGTATGTCTATATATATTTAAGAGTTGTAAAATTATTTACAATACAGCGTGTTTTCATTTCATGCAATGCAACATATCTAAGATTGCGACAGACCCCTCCCGTTCAGATAAGGATTAAAAGTAATCTAAAACAACTTAATTTACATGTTTTTCAGAAACGGAGTTTCTAAAAGGTTAACAACGTCATGTAACAAAGTAAGTTAATCGTTCTTCAAACGTCTGCGATCTCCTCCTATTACAGATACTGTGTTGTTATTAAAGGCAATAATCAAGTTCTGCTCCTAGCGAGGAACTTGATAGTGTTAGGAAAATAATTACAGTCATTCTATCACAATACAGATTAATCACCTCTTCAAGAGGTATCCTAACGAGGCTCATAGTAAACCTACACAGTTTGAATCACTTATAGCTAGTTGTTGTAAGGTTTCCCAGTGGAACTGATCACACCATTCTCAATAATGTACTGCTACGAGTTCTCTATCTATCTTAGAGCACAGTTAAATGCTTGAGTCGTCAAGAAAATGTCTTAAAATGAATATATTTCAAATGAATTGTCAACAAATTTGGGAATAATTCTCTCGAACACAACATGCAAAACATTGACATTTCTTATTTTCATATGCAAATGTTAGGAATATTGACGTCATCATGAGCACTGTGAGCACTGACTTTCTTAAATTGTCCGAGGTGCATGAGACGTACATTTTATATAAAGCGTACTTGTCGTGCTACAGTATAAGCGTCGTGCTTGAATCACGAACATGCATGATTTAAGCACGTTTTTATTCAGCAACATTGAGCAGTAATACATTTCATTGCCTATAAAGACTGAGTGGTTTTTAGACTGAATCAATTCACACAATGGCTTCATCATGGATAGTCCAAGGACAGGTACACTATTCATCCATGAAAGGTAACTTTACCTCTTTACTCCTTACTTTTTAAAATGTGAAGTTTTAAAAAAAAAACTAATTTTCATTAAATTGGTTGATTTAATTACAGTTATTAGTTGTTTGTATTTCAAATATTTTCCCATCACGTTAAGTTGTTTGTTGAGCTGTATGCGATGTAGTCTTGGTATTTTAAAGTACAAGTGGAGAAATAGCAAATGCTCAATGACACTATTCACAAAAAGACATCCAGTAATTACATGTTTTACCGAAAAAATAATCGAAACTGATACGTTACGTTGTTTATATAACATTTCATTCCTATAACTATTAGGGGGTGTCAACCATTTTTACCACGAGTATATATATAATAGTGTCAACACATTTTCCATTAACTACGATTTGCGAATGATGCCACCATTGTGGAATGAGTGCCTTATCTTAAACAGGATGAATCAGATATTGTTCAACAACTGTCTTTTATTTGCATCCCTTTTGATGTAATTAAGGATTTCGATCATACACTAAAGTCCAAAGTACATTTCATGCATCATGCGTTTGTACATTGCAGTTCACATAACTTTCTTTAAGCCAATGTATAAACACATCATTAAATCTACTTCTTAAATAACCAAATCAGTTCATATTCTTATCTGTGGGTGTTTTCCATTCCACAACACTTTCGCATAAACCTGAAGAAACTTTTTAAATCACAAAACAATGTTGTTGAATTATATTGCATGTTAAAGTTGTTTAAGCGATAAAGAAATAAACATGAAATCTTAGCCATATCAATTATGTTGCTTCGCTATCCAAGTTGTAACCTAAACTACCGCTGGTCTCGTGAGAACTACTGATGTTTCTAACATATCGACAAGTGAGATAGTTCGACTCGAATGTAATTAATTCGTAGCAAACGTCATTTACATTCGATTGAGCTATGTTCGATTATAACTCATTCATATTTCAGAAAGTCTTTTTAATTCCATGTTCAGTTCAGAATATTTTGTAAGGAAATAAGTGGTACAACATTCACACATGTTGTTACTTTAACCAGTGTGTTTATTGTTCATGGTTTCAGTTATCTTTTTTAATAATCATAGATTGTCAGTAAATGGTGCTGAAATGAACAATCGGCTTATTTGAACGATGGGTTAATGTGAAAACGAGTCTAGTGTCAACGATGGGCTGACGTGAATAATTAGCTAATTTGAACAATGGGCTAATGAGACTAATGGGCAGTGCACCTTTACAGTCAGTGTAACGTCAAATTGTCCATGAATGTGTTTTCTTCCCTATCTGTTTGCCAATTAAGATCATTATAACACTGTAGGTGTTTGTTCTTAATTTGGTCTAAATTAATCTAATTCGAATAACGTACTTTGTTCTTTCGATATTGTAAACAAAAGACTCATTATGTATATTAAATATGGATAATAATAATGATAAATGATAAATTATTACACAGTGTTAACATTTTTTGTTCCCATGTTTGCTGTCAGAAAAAAATAAACAAGTTATTAGACCTCAATGTTTATGATGACATTCGATTAAATGAACTTTCACCATTCAAATCTTTCAATTTTCAATATGTTTATAATCGTCGTTTTGTATAACTATTTCGCATGAAATATGAACACCCATGGTATTTGTTGATATAAGTGGCCTCACATATCTTGATAAGCCTTCTTTTAATTATAGTGTTAGAAAATAACGTATTATGTCTTTCAGTTCTTGTTTGAAAAACCCTTCTTATATAGTTTTGTTTTATACATTTTGAATTACGTTTATGTATACCTTGAATCATCGGGTATTAAAATGTTCTATTATAAACGCAGAGTTGGTTGGACATTTAGTCTAATACGTCATTGACAGTTAAACACCTTTACAATAATTCGACATCCACGCTGACATTTGATAAGGAATCTTTTTTATTAACTAGTTACTCTCTCTTAACTTGGAAATGTCAAGGCTTTTTACTCTTAAATTACTTACTGCATACCACCTCTAGATAATGCTGACTAAATCTAAAGCAATCCATCGAATTAATATTTCAATGCGGGCTAATAGGAAAAGGGTATCATATTACCATACTTTAAATACACTTTTGGAAGAAAGTACGGAATCGCGTCGAGAGAAACATGATAAGCAGTGTGTTCTGGAATGCAATTCTGATGTTCCCTGGAGGAATGTATGGAAGAATAAAAACGTAATAAAAGATCAAAATCTTTAATTTTCTCCGATAATGATCTGTATCTGAAAATACTCAGTGTAAGCAAATTTAATCTCGACAGGATGTTCCAAAAAGGATAACAAAACAAAAAAAAGAAGAAGTTTCCTACATATTGTGAATATTACATTTCTTTGACAGTTTGACCATAACATTCTTATCTTTCTAAAGCTGTTGTCAGTAGTAAAGAAGGGGGGAGCCGATACTCCTTAACCGGAGGGAGAACCGGAGGGAGGTTAATGTATGCAGCGTAGCTCATTAATAGACTAATGTATGCATGACGTCACGGGTGAGAAAGGTCGAGCAATCATTAGGCTATTCAATGCAAGGATGCTTTTGAACCTATCAATGACCATTACTGCAAAACAATGCTTTCTTTAAGCCAACCCTAACCTATACAAGGGTGTCAGTCCAATCAAAACCGGTTTTGAATTTTGGCGCCAAAGCTATCTTTAGCGACACATGTCATGAGTCAGAGGCGAGCGCAATACCTGTAGATAGGCGAGTTTACCCACCGTCACGGCTAGCCAATTTCTTTATGAAACCTCACAAAGAATTAGGATCTGAGCGCACGTTATACAAAGCGTGATAGCTTATATAAATAAAGGGTGCTTCTAGAAATGACATCTTAAATATAGAGGTCACCCGTGTTGTAGCAAGACAGATTTTATATGAAAATTTAATACTTACCTGAAGGTTTAGATGGTGATAGAGAAAGCAAGCACAACTTAAACATCTAGTTTGATAATACTTATATCCATTCCAAAACATGGCTAAAAACGAAATATTCATTTGAAGATCTTGAACATTTATGTGAAAAGTGAATAGGCTATTTTATTTCAACTTTAGATGGCCAAGTTAGAAATTTTTTTTCTAGAATGTTACTATACGTTTAAAGGCGTTTTATCATAGCTATATAACTTCATTTAAACGTGTTCAGAACCGTATTGGCTATTTTATAAACACGATCTATCACGTGACTGACTGTGACGTATCACCCGATTTATAGGCGAGGGGTACAAAGTCACCTGTCCACTAGAAGCAATACATTAAAGGTTGGATATCATGAGTCGAAAGAAGCTGAAAACGGTTGAGATGCATCGAGGCAGAAAGGTGTATACCTTCGAAGGTGTAAAGTTTTTGAAACGCTCAGATGGTTGGGGCTCTTATGGTCACTCCGAAAAATTATCAAATGGACGTTATTACGTTTCCTTGAAAAACTATGAAAAAGGGAGGACTCCTTATTTGTGGTCACAGCTTACACGACATGCCCGTTGGTTTGCTTCAAAGACCATACGAAATCTCAAGAACTGGACGAGTAAATACACCTTGACGGTTTTGACCTAGTGAATGTCAAAGGGCTCAAACTTAAGTCAATAAAGTGTATCCCTTCTCGTAGCCAGGTTATAGACTGTTGTTCAGCCACTAGTTAATATACAAAATAGCTCCTATGCTATGGTTTTATCACTGTACATGTAGACTTGCTCAAGATAGTGAACGGAATTAAATCAAGGGGATAATACAGGCTATATATTTTTATCAGTGAATATACTTATCATAAGGTGTCATTGAGACATCATGAATTGTGTTGTGCTTTCATATATATCGTGTTTAACATTAGGAGTTTATGAAACGTTTGATTGGATGGAGCATAGATCATATACAAGTGTAGATAGTCTAGTAGTCTACTAACCGTCACGTAGCAATAAGAAATGTGATGCGGTTTAATAATAATAATGATATAGGTAGTTATTACTGATATAAGGTGGAATGAAGGCTGTCTCGTCAAAAACCTATTTTATCATCATAGAACTCAAGCATGTTCAGACCGAGACAGAAAGGTGTATGTTTTTTGACGGCTTAATAACACGCTGTTTTCATAGTAAAACATCCATATATGGGCATTATACTATAGGGGTCAGAGTTCGTGTGTATTACTCATTGATGTAAACATCTAGGTTCGAGCTACATGTAACTGGCAAGGTCTAACAGGCAAGACCTACCTACGTTAAGCAAACAATGACCAGTGAAGCTTGACACTTGAGCTGTCAATCTACCCATTATGGTTCACATCCCCGTTATAACACTGTTATAAACACTGGCCCACTCAAACGCACGTGGTTTCGAGACCAAACTCTCCTCTATGCACTATAACGGGGGTAAGCGTGTTTTAGGCATTAACCTAAATTAAATTAAATTAAATTAAATTAAATTAAAGACATTTAATTTAAGAGGAAAGCCCGCAACACCCCTATGGCTATGCATGCGTTCTGATGAAACCTGCTTTCATGGGATGGATCTAGCAAAACTAATCATGATAAATGCATGATTTTGACGAAATATGCTTATATAGGGGGTGAGGATTGTTTCATGTATAGATAACTATGTACACAGACACCAATGTTTGGTGTTTTATACAACCATAGGTTTATCGTGGAAATGAGTGTATACGAATCATAATAGGTAAGTCTATAAAGCACGGGTAGTATTTGCTTCACTAGGTTTTACATATGTTCTATAACTCCCTGTCTGTTTCGAGTTTGAATATCATCCACATTGAGAACAAAACACATACATTCTTCTAACATATTTATTCAATCTAGGCACAAGTCATGATATAATATTGAGTCATTAAATAATTAAATCATGATACAATTAAGTTAATCAGTCCATACATGTCAGGAACGCGTTTGACTACACCTATTTCCGGATATAGAGTTTTACACAGGTAGACGAAATATAAAATTGTCTCTTTTGGATGCATATCTATCCTTTTGGTCTCTATCCTATCCTTTAGTCTCTTGTGGTTCTGTCTTAGGAGTGGGTTTGGTGATTTCACCACATGAAGCAAGCTTCGTTTATACATCCTGTCTCAGCAGAGGTAAAAGACTGAACTAACAGTGAGTGGATGAGTCTACGCCTTCTGTAATAAATCAGTCCTGATCACTCTCCTCATCATCAGCGGCACTGCCATCTGTAGCCACGTCTGATTCCGTGTCAGTGTCCAATTCAGGCCTATCCAGTCGAGTGAGAATGTCTTTCAGTTTAGGATTGATATAGCGTCTGATTTTCCCCTTCACCATGCTCTGTTCTGAGGACGGATCTATCTCATCCAGACTGCTGAGGATGGGTACAAACAGGGGAGCTTCTTTAAAATATTGAGTAAACTCGAGGACGCTGTTGAGAGTGTCCATCAATTTAGTATCCCAAAGCTGTTTCAATTTGCGATCGGTCCATTCTACTGTCCGACCCAGCCGCTTATATTTCGTCCTGTTGACTGCCATGTCACCTTGATAAAGCTCATACACCCGCTTCCAGATACGCTGCAAGCCCACGTTTTGCCACTCCTCGGCTGCCATGTCGTTGATGGGTTTCCAGTGACGAGGTATTGGTTTTGAATCTTCGCTACCACTCCCTTTCTGTACGGGAAGGTCCCCATCCGAATCTTCATCGCTAATGTAGCGTTTTCGTTTTCTAGATGTCAATGCCTTGTCATTAACAGCTGGACACCAGGACTTGATGTGACGTTGTAAATCATGCATGTTGTCTATGAGTACACCACAATCGGCGCAAGCTGTAGCCATAGTGAAAGGCCCCGATTCTTCACTGCTCGTAGGGGAAGCTGTTTCGATGGGGTCGTCGAGAAACGTCTGTTCAGCAAGAAGGTCTCGACCTGACTGGTCGTCTAAGCCTGGTGGGATCGCTTTTATCTCTCGTTGGTGG
Source organism: Gibbula magus (assembly GCA_936450465.1). NCBI lineage: Eukaryota > Metazoa > Mollusca > Gastropoda > Trochida > Trochidae > Gibbula > Gibbula magus. Next base: position 44,494,066 of record OW388303.1, read on the forward strand.
TGGTCTTGAACTAACGTCCCACCCTGCAGATGACCTGTTGTTGCGGTGGTGGCTGGAAGAGATGTCGAGATATTCACGTGTAGCCTGTTCTTCTCGCTCGTACCAGGTTTAAGATCCACTGTTAAGTTTCCATAAGGTGTTTCCACCGCTGTTTCGTAAAGACTCATAAATTTAGATATATCCTCGGGGAATATTCTTCTCGCAAATACCTTAATCTGCTGTCTGTCCACGGGTGAATTAAATAAAGTCACATAATGAGAATTGAGAGCAATGTCACGAGATTCCTTACCCCTGGGGAACAGGTTTTGCAGGAGTAAAAAGATCAGTACATTTTTGTGATGTGAGGTTTGAGTGAACAGACGAGAGATTCGCTTGTCATTCTTGGCTTCAGCCAGGAAGTCGTCCAGGATCAACACGTTCTGCTTATGAGCATCGAAGTAATGTTCATCCTCGAGATTGTAAGGGAGTCCTTTCACAAACTGCACATAGGGTAAGACTTGAAGAATACGATCGTAGAGAGGTTGCCATACATTATAACACCAGGTGATATGGTCAGGCTGGGGCTTGATCAGTCCCCGTTGTAGTACGTTGAACATGAAGGTTGTCTTGCCCGAGCCACTCGGACCGACCAACAGGCCGTTGGAGGGGATCCCAAATCGGAAGGGTCGTTCTAGAGAAGGTGTGTGCGGATGCTGTAGTGATGAAGTCACCGGGGATGTCGTGAACTCATCTGAGGGCGGCGGCGGCGGCGACGGCGGCGGCGGCGTAGTGTACTGCACTGAGGGTGGCGGCGGCGGCGGCGTAGTGAACTGCACTGAGGGTGGCAACGGCGGCGGCGGCGGCGGCGGCGGAGTAGCTGTGTTCGAGTGTATATTCCTCCTATGTCGATACATAACATCTTTTCTCGAAAAGGACTTCCCACAATCCGGACAGGTAGCCATGGCGACCTAGAATGTATATGGAGTTAGTGTTTCTCAAGCCTCCTTTTTATACCCTTGCCGGATCCGCTGTCGTTTCAAGGCAGCTATAGCCCTGTTCACAACGCCTTGTGTGGTCGCGATATGTTTTATGTGAAATCCAGTCGGTTTGCTTTGCTTACTCCTTACTTTAGAGGTAGCCTGTTTCGTTTTGATTTGTCTCTTCAAAGTACTCTTTGGTTTCCTGGGTTTTATGACCTTATCATGGGTACTGAAAATGTCCTTGGGTCTCACCACTAACGTTCTCTTCATTTTCATAGGTGTGATCTGTCTTCTGGTCAGAGAGAAATGAACGCCTAGAGCCTGTTGTGACCGCGTTTTATGCTGTCTTAGGGCTGTTACAAATACACGAGGGAATGTGACGTGATAGTTTTCTTTTCACGGTACATTTATCGCTGTGAACCAAGAAACGGTGGTATGTATATTTCAACTTTGTCCGGCAGTACACACAGGTAAAACATCCACTCACATCTTCCCCTTGAACATCAACAGGTAACAAGCCGAGACAGACAGTACATTGGAAGGACATCTTGAATCTCACACACACACACACACAGATTCTCTCCCCCTATGGCGGGATAGTTATAGTTTAAAATGAAGCGCATGCGTCGTGTAGATATAGTTGGACGCATGCTCAGTTGAACACAGCCTTGTTTACTCTAGAAAGAAATCTCTGTGATGATTGGATGGGTTATCCACAAAAGATCGTTTAGCCGCATTTTGCCCTTCTGGAGATGGTCTGTCTTCACCTTTGCGTTTTTTCATCATCTTGCTTCGCTTTGGAGATCTCTTAGTCTTTTGGCCTTCATGAGAGTTCTCGTCAACATTCGTTGGGGAAGTTATGGTGATGATACGGAAACCAGGTTGAGCTTTGCCTCCTTTCTGTTCCTCGCGTCTACGCTCAAAAAACTTCATAAACTTTTGGGGATCTGCAATATACGGTTTCCTCTCCATGATAAGTTGAGAACTGCGAACACCTAGTGATAACTGATCCGTTGTTGAACTATGGTGGAAATGAACTCAAAGTAGATGTCACACACAATTTATATAGATCTCAGTTGACCTTGTCGTGCTTGTATAGATAATAGGGTTGGTATCTGCTCACCGTACGTCTCCCACTTGTATCACCACACTTTAAACACAGAAATATAGGTATTTTAGAAGGTTCTCGACCACATCCAAACCAATTTTCACAAGTGCTGCATTCACATGAACGGCTTTCAAACCTCTCAACCATACCCTCAAAATTGACAAGTAGGACAAGTACGTCTTTTCCTCATAGTTTCCCTTGCGTTTTGATAGAGTTCTGATTGCTTCAATCTCTTTCCACAGCCGTGAAGTCTTAGAGAGATGATAAGTTGATCTAGTCTTTCACGTTGCTGAGCTTGTCGAACCACACACTTCCAGTTCTTGAGATTTCGTATGGTCTTTGAAGCAAACCAACGGGCATGTCGTGTAAGCTGTGACCACAAATAAGGAGTCCTCCCTTTTTCATAGTTTTTCAAGGAAACGTAATAACGTCCATTTGATAATTTTTCGGAGTGACCATAAGAGCCCCAACCATCTGAGCGTTTCAAAAACTTTACACCTTCGAAGGTATACACCTTTCTGCCTCGATGCATCTCAACCGTTTTCAGCTTCTTTCGACTCATGATATCCAACCTTTAATGTATTGCTTCTAGTGGACAGGTGACTTTGTACCCCTCGCCTATAAATCGGGTGATACGTCACAGTCAGTCACGTGATAGATCGTGTTTATAAAATAGCCAATACGGTTCTGAACACGTTTAAATGAAGTTATATAGCTATGATAAAACGCCTTTAAACGTATAGTAACATTCTAGAAAAAAAATTTATAACTTGGCCATCTAAAGTTGAAATAAAATAGCCTATTCACTTTTCACATAAATGTTCAAGATCTTCAAATGAATATTTCGTTTTTAGCCATGTTTTGGAATGGATATAAGTATTATCAAACTAGATGTTTAAGTTGTGCTTGCTTTCTCTATCACCATCTAAACCTTCAGGTAAGTATTAAATTTTCATATAAAATCTGTCTTGCTACAACACGGGTGACCTCTATATTTAAGATGTCATTTCTAGAAGCACCCTTTATTTATATAAGCTATCACGCTTTGTATAACGTCCGCTCAGATCCTAATTCTTTGTGAGGTTTCATAAAGAAATTGGCTAGCCGTGACGGTGGGTAAACTCACCTATCTACAGGTATTGCGCTCGCCTCTGACTCATGACATGTGTCGCTAAAGATAGCTTTGGCGCCAAAATTCAAAACCGGTTTTGATTGGACTGACACCCTTGTATAGGTTAGGGTTGGCTTAAAGAAAGCATTGTTTTGCAGTAATGGTCATTGATAGGTTCAAAAGCATCCTTGCATTGAATAGCCTAATGATTGCTCGACCTTTCTCACCCGTGACGTCATGCATACATTAGTCTATTAATGAGCTACGCTGCATACATTAACCTCCCTCCGGTTCTCCCTCCGGTTAAGGAGTATCGGCTCCCCCCTTCTTTACTACTGTTGTCGTGTCTGAAGATGTGCTTGAGGATAGTTATTTGTGTCACGGTACGGATGGCTATGCTAAAAGTAAGTGATTAATTTATATAACAAAAGCTGAAAAATGATAGAGCTCAAGTTTAAACAATTAAAGCAGTTAGCAATATCTTTTAATGTCAAGATACATTTCTTGAGGAAATGCGAATGCTCTACGCACAGAATGACCTAATACTTGAAATGGACACTAGTACAAATGCGCATACAGGATATATTTTGTCATGTGTTCACGTGATGGGAAGCCTGGATAAAAACCGATTTCAGGAATGATTAATATGATATGTTATTTGCAGCAATGTTCAGACTAAAGACACAACATGCACAACAACATAAACCCAACTCTAACTGTTCCTATCAGCCGATTTCTTAGAACATTAAAACAGTTAATAAAGATATCGTTTAAAAGTAATTAAAAGTTAAACAGCTTCCATTTACATGAGTTACTGAAAGGTTAACAACATCATGTAACAAAGGAGGTTAACCGTTCTTCATACGTCTGCGATCTCCTCCTAATACAGATACCTTGTTGTTGTTAAAGGCAGTAATCAAATTCTGCCCTGAGCGACGAACTCGATAGTGTTAGAGAAATAATTACAGTCATTCTATCACTATACAAATTAATCACCCCTTCCAGGACAATCCTTACACCCACACAGTTTGAATCATATATAGCTAGTTGTTTTCCATTGAAACGGATCACATGAAAACCCGTCATTTAATCTCTCAAATCGGCACATCAGATTTCAACATTATTGCCTGTCTATTATTATGCATCATAGTGACATATTGACTGGTCCAAATGATACCTCAGCCTTTATTACGATAGAACATGATTATTACCGAGAAACATTGTTATTCATCAGTATCACATTTAAAAAGGTTGCAAGAGTTTGAAAAAGTTCATACTCGTTTAAATATACAAATTGTCTTTAATAGGTTATCTTTTAAAAGTTGTTCAAGGTCAATTCCATTTCGATGATTAGATATAAAATGTACACATTCACGATTTCCCCTTCAAAGATATGAATGGACATTTCATGTTTTAGCTAGTATAAATTTTGCTAATAAAAAGGGTCAAGCTAACATGTAATAGCAAACATATGCGGATAATCTGCATGTTTAAAGACAGATATAACGTTACTCATATACAAACAATATAAAATAGTATCATAATTTTAAATCAGACCTTCGAACATTTTATGAAGAAGAAGAAAACTGTTGAAGTTAAGTGTCACATACTGTATTACAGAATATTATTACAATTTGAGGCGACAATAGAAATAACAGCACCTGGCCAGGCGGCCTACCAGACACTAGTTTGCTAAAAGATACATATTAAATATAAGACGGGGTAAACTTAATATATCCACACATATTTTCGTTCATATATCACAATACAGACATGTCAGCTTGTCATTTACCTTTTGCTGTTTGAATTGTTTGCTCTACACAACATCATTGATGTAACTTACCGTCTCATGTATGAAATGCAACACAGAACATTAAAAAATATTTGTTTTTATTTTAACCATTTTGTTCATGGTTCATGTCTTCAGTTGACTTTCCAAACAATTATACATTTTCAGTAAGTTTTGAAAGTGGTTATCGGATAAATGGGCTAATACGAACCGAGGGCTTTTGTGAACAATGGGCTAATCTCAATAAAAAAAAAAAGGTTATGCGAACAGAGAGCTTATGTGAACAGTTAGGTAATGTCAACTACGGGGTTATGTGAATAAGGGGATAATGTGAATGATGGGTTGATGTGAATAATCGGTTAATGTGAACAATAGACTTTGAGGGTTCATTACAGTTTACGCTAACCAGATTTCGTCAGTAGGTCACTTTTTTCAACAATTTGTGATTTTGAAGGTTCATATTGCTTTTAATAGGGATTTTGACTAATGGGGATATACTAAAGTTTGACCAGTTGATTTGAAAGAATTGAATTACTCACATTACAGCAATCAATATTCACTTTCATTTCTCAGTATAATTCAACATGTTTTTGGAGACCAAAATTTTAAAATGCAAAGTAAAATGAATTTTAAATGCATATATCGTTATTTGAATGATTTCTTTCCTTCTTAAACTACTGATTATGATTCTCTAATACCATACGGTTTGGAATAAGCCTTTGGCTTGTTCGCCATTTTCCTATTTTCATGTTTATGAAATAAAATACGTTTAAACCATACAGTTACTTTTACTGACACATTGTCTTCTTTCTTTTCAGACAACATTTGCTCATAAAAACAACTTGGGGTTGCTTAACTTTTGTCTATTTGAATATATACAGTACCATTTACATCGTTTAAATTGTATCATAAGTGATAAATTATCGTTCCTTGTTAACGTTCAGTTGCTGCAAGTGTGTTTATTAGTTCGTTTTGCTTCACTATTTCGCATGAAATATAAACATTAAAGATATTTGTTAATTTAATGGGCTCAAATATATTGATAGGTCAACTACTGTTTCAAATTATAAATCTTCTCTTATCTGTTCTTATCTATCAGTTACTGTCTGGAAAATCGTTCTGTTTTTGATCCTTTGAAATTACGCTCATGTACACTTTGGATTATCGGGAATTGAAATGTTATATTATCAACGCCCAGTTGGTTTGAATTTAAAATAACATTGACAGTTAAATGTCGTCACAGTAATTGATCCTGTCGTTGGATGAGAAATCATTACTTTAACTAGTTACTCTCATATAACTTGGAAATGTCAAGGAATTTTACTCTTGAATAACTTACTTCATATCACCATTCTTTCAAACTTTGCACGATACTGAATTTTTGTTTAGCAATCCTTCAAATTAATATAATTCTTCGATTTAAAGGGTTTAAACTATGCAGCCTAATAAGAAGTATATATCATTTTACTTTAACAGTCTGGTCTACAAAAGGAATCTGACATTCCCTGGGGGAAGTTATTGAAGGATAAAAACGTAAAAGTATTTTATGTTAACGTTATGAACACTTTCTTATATTAAAGAAAAGATTGTATCATGGACTCGGAAAAGATCAAGATAATATAGCAGTATAAAACTTGTCATTTACGGGGACGTGTTGGACTTGATAACTTTAACTGAAATTTATCCGAACATTTTGAATCTTTGGGGAGAGAAAACTTTATTTTCAGTAAAGAGCAAGATAACGTGTCTGCTCAAGACAAAACTTATAATGTGAATCTGTCATTCTGTCATTATTGTCTTTTTCAAAGTTAATTAAGTTATTAAAAAGAAGCACATCATAAATCTGCTATAACACTTTAAATCAATGCCCTCTTTGATAAATATAAGAATGAAGTAAGAAGAAAAATGAAAAATATTGCCTTCAGTTGACTGTTGATATGTTGGATGCAGTTAAATGCATTTAAGGCGTACTAGCTACATGTATGCTGTTAGGTAAAGTAATGGAGGCACACGAGTAAAAAAGCAAACAAAGCTCATAATCACTGGGTGTATGTTCTTGAATGATTTGAGAGTCGACATTTGGGGATGCTTAATTTCATATTTTACAGAATTCCAACGAATTATTATTTCTTAAATAATGTACATGTATAAACTTCAGTTTCATTAAAACCAGACCATAATTAGTTGCACTACGTTACACAATATCTGATTTGAATGAAACTGAATAAAGTTGTTACTGAATATATATTGCATGTGCTTTATTTTGCATTGTATTCCATATTTCGTTTGGCTGAGCTTGTCGAAAGGTACCTATTGCCTTCCACAGGTATTGGATCTGAACAAAGAATAATTATAATGAAATTGTGTACAATGCGATTCAACTATGGTATCTGTCCTAGGTGTGAGAGCATCATATTAGATAAAGAGATGCGCCCGGAATAAACCTAAAGTGATATTGCACACATCGTGTGTTAAAATTTCTTTATTACCCATTCTATTCCGTTTGAATCGCGTAAAAGTAGCCAGTTGTCGGCCAACGTCTCTTGTGACGGCAAGCTAAAGTGTCGTCACGAACAAATGTTTTATGATGTCACAGACGACGAAATACGGGAAGTCGCGCTGAATTAATGGTTGCCAGGCAAACGTGATATGTGCATAAGTGCTTGTATTGAAAATATTAACTCGGTTATTTAATCCATATGGGTAATACATTCTCAAAGCTACACATGATTGTAGTTTTAGTCACCATGCGTGCATATTGTGGATTAATGTGTAATTCCGATGAGCACATTGTTGACAGTTGATATGGAATAAAGGTAAAATCAACTCGAACATAGTATCGAAGGTCTAGATTCCAACGTATAGAATGAAAGTCCTTTTCTGAACAGCGATTTTTATACTCAAACTCTTCTTCTTCAAAGGAAAACAACCTTTTCTAGGACATTTACGTGAACAATTTAAAATTTACTACCTTCTAAAAGGGAGGTTACTATGCATAGCGGGAAGGGAGATAACTCTGAATCTTAGAGAACCATATCCATCTAGCTAGTTTCAAGTCATTTCACCGAGTAAGAGTTCTAATCCTTGTGACCCTTACTAAATTGTTTTATGAAATGAGATGATTGTTTTAAGTTTCTGATATCTTATAACCGATAATGAATAGATACCATTATTGTTATTCACAATCGTATACCTTAGATCTACAAACAAAATTAGATTTTTAACATTGCCCTCCTCTGTCCCATTGCCATGAAATATCATTGTCAAAGTCACCTTGACAAAGGAAGTGACTCCTCTTTATCATTAAGATGAATTTTCATCTAGATGAGGCAACTTAAATAAATATTATAATGTGTTCAGATGATACATGACATTCGTTTGATTGAAGGTTTGATTTAACTTATAATAAATGAAATCTTTTAATCATCGTCACGACGTTTGCATAAAAACATTGTTCCCTGGCTCATAAAAGGTTTTAAAGTTTAAGTGAAGCGATTGTATAAATGTCATCAACAAGCTAAGACATTTATACCTATTTAACTTGCACATTTCAAACATTATATTAGCCAGTGAACGAACATATTACGAAATATATTTCTTAAGAACATGGACTTTATAGTATTTGTTCAGTTATATAAGACATCGTTTTTACAAGAACGTAAATTCCTCAATTCTTTCTTCTCAACGAGCTATACTCATGTTACATTAAAGGAAGTTATTTAAACGATAAATGTAATTACCTTTAGATCCTTTGGTATCTTTGTAAAATAAATTGCTAGCGTGTTCCAGAAATGCACTTTGTGTTTCGTTTGTGTATTTTTTCCTGTTCTCGTATGTAGTTTCATCAAAGCCCACATTTCAACTTCAAAAGGAACTTTGTATTTGTCTTTGGTATTGAAACCTTCCGTTGTCATTAGACAATTGGAATTTCAAAAGCCTGGACAATGCAGAATTTGATTTTAGTTCTGTTTCTTCAAACTACAAACGAAAGAACATCGTATGCTATACTTATCAATGCTAAACTACACTCTTTGAGGAATAATCTGATAACTTTCAAATTATGTTCGGGTCTGCAGTTAACCGTGATAAAGATATTTGCACTGTAGTGATATCGTAGATTTTTCTTTCACAAGTAAACTGGTATGGAGCTAATGCAAATATGACACTGAAACAAGTGTTCATTGTAATATACGAATAGGGCAGATACGTCTAGATTCTCATCTGATTTAAAATGTTCAAACACCCATTCATTTGATCTTCAATTGGTTTCAGTCGAAGTTAACGAATAGCCTCTAACAAGCATGGACATTATTCTTGATGTTCCATAAACCATGGAAGCGTTTAAAATCAAGGGACAATTACATTAAACGAACATAATATAATTTGAAATGCGCACATTACACAGACGTTTTGAATTTATTTCACAACCATACTTTATTTTGAACCATACTTAATATCCTACAACAAGAATTAAATTTTTAAATACGTTATCCTCTCCTACAGACACTACTGTTATGTTGTCATCAAATGATGATTAATGACACTATCATGCAAGTTATGGAGCGATTAACAGCCTCATGAATAGGCACGTTCAAAACTGTTAAAACTGAACCTTATGCCATCTGCTCAACATGCGTCCTGTAGGTGATAGCAGCGGCTACCGACTTGGCTACATTACCTGCATTGGAGTAGCCACTTTTTTCAAATATTGTTTCCTCAAAATTTCAATTTATTATTAAAGGTTATAGAATATATTGTTATTTTAGAGGGTAAAAGATCTCATTACACGGAGACGTACCAATAGAAAATGGTTATCCGTTCTGGAAGAAAATTGTGCGACGTATAAAGTTGGTTGAACTCTTCAGTGTGAGAGGTAGATTTGAATTTGAGGGTTCGGACAGCAAGATGAATGAATATTCCATCATGGTGCCATAATTGATATTTTACTCTGATTGTTTAGGTATCGCTACATCAGTCAGATCACTTGAACAACCTTCGAAAGGCCATTTGTGAGCACATTAAATGGCCACTCGAAAGGAAATGGACTCGCATGGCTTGACCGTGTATATTCGTTTAAGAACTCTTTTTATTGATTGAGGAGTATCAACTAGCCATCGCTAACATATATTTATAACATTACCTTTTCGTAAGATCACTTTATTTCAGTAAGAAATGCGTGCTACAGCGAATTTAATGTACAGATATTTGTTATGGATTCTCAAACAGTAGGTCACCAGATGAACGTGCATTGTAATGAACGAGTGGTTATCGACAAACCACCCGTTGTGTTTGTCCTGGCATTTAAGCCAATAGCAATGTTTATGGAAGGACTGAATGTACAGGCCATCCGTTGATTTCGAAGTATATTGTCTGTGACTGTTTGTATCAATATATACAGTTGGAAATTAATTAAGCATCACGCATTTGTTTCAGCAAACTGGATGTCATAAGAAAGAAGGCAACGTGATATTAGGTTGCAGTGTTGAAACGAAAGTTCACTCAACTGACGTAACTATCTTTATATAATAGCTTTTACAATAGCTTGGTATTATGGAGTCAAAATTCAAGTTCCGTTATGATGGGTGAGGTGATGGTTACAAATGTAGGTCCCACGGACCCGACCTTTTAGGGAGTGTTACAACACACAGGTCGGGACGCAGGGTTTTATCGGTAGGGACGACTAAGGACTGTGCGGTAAATGTTCAATTGTTCACTGGTTAAGAACTGAACAAGGATTCGACTGTATCACGCGTTCCACATTTTATCGAAAACTTCAAAGGAATTCTATCTCGACCCCAAGGTCGAACTGGGAGGACTACCCCGAGGTGATTGGGGTTTAACGCAGCTATCAAGATTAATTCAATAAGACGGCTGCTTACAAAAGTCACTCGTAAAAGCAGCATGAACCTTCACATTCCAAAAGTCACGAAACTACAATTTTTTAAAAATGCCTTAATTAACAATGTTGGATATTCCGTAGGCAAGCTTTCCACGAAACTTCTTCAATTGAACAAGCAAGTCTGTACGGATACCTGTGTGGTTTTCGAATAGTTCCTGTCGATTTGGGCCTATAGCATTGAAAACTCGCTGCCTATCTGTCATCCCAACAAACTTGACCAATAAAGATAGTGGCATTTGTGCTGATCTCTTGGTTGTTGAGAAGCGGGAAAGACGGTGAATATTTACAAAATCCAATTGCGATGAATTTTCAATGTTCATTTAGGCGAACAATTTTCTGACTTAAGTTTCAGCGTTCTTCTCATTTGGTATTCTATGTACCAACAGGTTTTGTTTCCTGGAAAAAGTTTCTAACAACAAGTCTTTCTTTTCTATCACGTCTGCCATTTGTTTCATTTCATTCGTCAATTGCGTCTGAATTGATAGACATTGTTTCCACTACTTCTTTTAATTTCGTGTTTGTTTTCTCTATTTTTTCATGTATTATCTCAATTTTCTCAGAAAGTTTATCTGAATGTTTGTTAAGTTCAGTAGTGAAGAATTTTTTAGATCTGTGTCGGCCATGCGGTCTTCGTTGCTCGTCTTTTTAATCGGTGACATTTTCTGTGTATCTGCTCTGAATCTATCCAAATTGCAGTTGATGTTTGTGGCGTCTCTTTATTCTTATTTTGACTTCTTGTCGCTGCCATGGTCAATAACTTAGGTTGGTTTCACTCGATTTGGACGGAGCTATCCGAGGAACGTCTTATCGCTCGTAGAGCATAACCGGAAGTCCTATATAATTATTCTTGTTTGTTGTGAAGAGAATTGTCTGTTCATTATTTTGCAGAAATTGACTAATAAAGGAATAAGCTTACATGATAACTTTGTTGTGAACTGGCACAAGATACATACATAATACACAGAAGAATACATGTACCACTACGCAATATTTGAAATTACACAATGTGAACTGGACAGTGCTAATATGCCACTATCACTTTAAGTTAATCCTTTGATTCTCCAGATAGTATTATTCTTTCATTCTGTTATCATGCTTTTGGGGTTTTATTCTGTATACAGTATACATTTCATATCAGCTGAAGTCATCATATCGCCCCTATTTACATGGTACCTAGCAAAAAGTTTAAAAAGAGCATCCACAATGACATTCTCTGTTTGAATTACTACAACCACATTTCAACAGGTCTGTCCTTTTTTGTATACTGCTCTCCTTGAAAGACTTGTCAGATGGGCTTGATTTATATGTAAATAACGTTTTAAAGGAATGCTCTCACATGGGTTTATGTGCATGCAAACACCAATATACCACGGTTTTGCCTTTCCTACTGATCAATCAGTAGCAATTACTGAGGTGCAATGGTCATCATACTTTATCTACTGTAGGTACGTTGACATTGCTAATAATGATATCTCCTAGAAGGGCATACGTTGCCAAACATCTTGCACTCGTGAAGAATTTGATTGCAGGTTTCTGCTTCAGGCAATCCAGTGATCATCAATGATACCAAAGCATATTGCTGCTCACTATGAACACAGACACTGTTTTACATGTGTTTAGGCTGTACCCTTGTTCTGTCAAAACAGCCTCATTGCTCTCCGGCTAGCATATACTACTGGAAACAATCACAGCTTCATACCAGCAAATACCTTTACCAAGATCTTTGGATCATAGAAGAGTGTCTCTGACAATTCATACCTTTATCGGTTGTGATCTTTTGAGACAAATGAAAGAAGCAGGCAACATCTTCCCTGAAGCATTTTTCAACTCTTTGGATACTGTTTTTTTTATTAAAAAAATATGTGTTTGCCCTAATGTTAGGCAGACAATTAAGCTCCTGTGCGAGCACTGGTGATGACTGATAATGAGGTAACTCATTACATCAGCTTATTGTACTTCATCTGGTAGGCGAAAGAGCAAAAATAGTTCTAAAAGATAGCTTGGATCTTTGTTTATCCTGCATTGATTGGAGGTACAGAGTGTGTATCTTGCATTGTATTGGTAATGAGTTAAGGTCTGAACAGAGGTGATGTGATGATATATTGGAGTCGTGATACCAGTGACAATATTCTAGATAGCTGAAAATTAGATGATGCATTTGTTCAGTGTTTCAAGTTTGCAAAGAGGTGACAGTCGCATAAAATAAATGCAACAAAACAGACCAGTTATAGTCTTATAGAAGTGCAATCAATTAATGTTGTTTTAAATATATTGACCGTCTGTTGTTACAACCACTGTTTACAGTATGCGACTTGAACCTTGTGCATTATGTTATGTCTGATAGAACTAGTTTTACATCTTGGCTATTGTCTGTGGGAAAGATTTGGTGAACATCATGTCTATTACGTTCAATGAAATCGGTATTTTGCAGTTTCTTTCATTCAGTTCATTGAATACATTTTAATTTATTGTGTTCTTATGTTGAAGGATGTTTTTGGGCACTAAGAGAACCAACCTTAATGAATAGTTCCCTTGCAAAAGGCAATCAATCCCTTGCAAAATATAGAATAGACCATTATCTTTAGAATAAGTATGAATAACAATAACACGCGTTGTTAGATCATTTGAATATGCATGAACATGCCAAAAGAGACAAGGTTGACAGTGGTGGCCATTTTTTAATTTGGTGGCCATCTTGGGAGGAAATTAATTTGACCCCTTGGACTAAAGTTATATGAAGACCATAAGCTAACAATAACAACTTACAAGATTAAAGAAAACAATTCAATTCTAGATTATCGAAGGATACCATTCAGCAACAAATTGGCCGCCATTTTGGATTATGTTTTGCTATTGTCAATAACGGGATTACCAATAAATTGAAACTCATAATATTTCTAGTCTAAAAAAGCCAGATTCTCAATGAAATTGAATCATATAAACACGCAGAAACGTACAAAAAGATAAATCAACCTAGGTCACAAAATTTGCCGCCATTTTGTTTTTCTTGGCTTCTGGATCATTTGTAGCATCGCCAACAAGCGATTTATCAATACAGTATCAATCCTTGTATTTCTGGGGTTCTAAGCTAGCATAAATAACAATAAAATAACATGAAAGGACACTTTAAATATGCAAAACCTGTAAAAGGCAGATACATTTTAAACAGTGGCGGCCATTTTGAATTTGGCGATCATCTTGGATCGAAATTGACTTTGCCCTCAGACCAAATTTTATCGAAATACCATAAGCTATCTTTGCCCAAAGTTTGGTACTTTTCACAAGTGCACAAGTGCACAATCATTTCACCATTCTGCCTGACTATATGATGGATTTATTTGGATGAATTAGTCAATAAATAAGCAGAATTTATGTCTAGGGTGATAAAATCATTCAATTTATCCATACATTCCGCGGGAACCGCATTTCAGTTTAAAGTGGTGTATAATTAATTTCCAGGTGTATACTTTATTGTGAAGCCTTTCGTGAAATTGATATATTTGCATTTTGATACTAGAGTTATTAATAGTTAATTTTCTTGGATTAATTTACATGAAGACAATTACCAACCAATGATGGTCTGCTTCAAGATATAACAGATAATGACACACTGACACTTTTGTTTAGACTGGACCAACTCTAACTATTCTTTAGTATGGCAGAAAAAGTAGGTTGACATTGATAGTCAGAAATTTTGAAGGTAATGACGTCAAATTGTCGTGACTTGAATATTTATGATTCTCTTTAAATATTGAAGCATACCACAGGAGACCTATTTCATCTCAACATTACTTTATATCCCTCTTGATTACAGAGTGAAATGGACGCTCTCAATGCCTTCGCACCTTCTGTACCTACGAGACTCCAATTGGTGAATGCGTTAGGCTTTATTCAGTACGTTCATCTTTAATATATAACTCTACATACCTCTGTAAGTGTCATCTACTTTAAATGATCCTTGGATAGCACCTATACACTGATTTGAACGTATATTATAACGATGTACCGTCCTCAGATATGGGGTATTAATCTTTGAGAAACTGAAGTTATATTAAGTCGAATCTACATGTATATACCACGTTGAGGGGGGCGGGATAGCGCAGTGGTTAGCGCGTTCGGCTTCGGATCAAGAGGTCCGGGGTTCGAATCCCGCCAGGGGCACGACAACTTTGTCTGCAGTAGAGAACTGTTCTACACGCAGTAAGGTTTCTGGTGCAATGCTACACTGCTTCAGCGTAGTACTACCCATGGTTCGCTAGTTCCAGCCGATGCTCGCAGGTTTCACCGCAATGCATAGCCACATGGCGTTGCGGGCTTTCTCCCTGCCATAATACTAACAGCCGCGATATAAGTGAAATACTCTTGAAAGCGGCATTAAACCCCAACTCACTCACTCACTATAACACGTTGAATGACTACGGAGTTTTTAATGATTTGCTTTGGGACTTATCTAGAAAAATGGAGATGAAACACGGACTTGAATAATAATAATAATAATGTCTCACATGGAAAACTCATCCAAAAACATATAACATACTCACGAATAAGTCCAGTGTATTTGACCTTACCATTCTCAGTACTTACAGGTCGTGAATTATGAATTATGAAGATAAGCGTGACACATATTCAATCAAAGATGGCAACATAAAGCCTAACAAACTGGACGTGATGCATTTATTACTCAACCGTGGTTGAGATCACTCATTAGATAACAATGAGTTGGTTACACACGTGTTTGATACCAGCGCGTGTTGTCGTAACGTCGACGTCGTAATCGGCGCGTGACGTCATAGGCGTTTTTGGTTGACGTCACAATCTTAGCCGTGGGATTGCAATAGCGGGTGACCTATTTGCAAGTGAGCATCACTAAGAACGATTTTCTTGCAATTCAACGTTATTTACATCATTGAGTAATAAATAAAATACTAAACTCGGCCCCGTGTGATAACATGTTATAGTAGATATTAGGTTGTTTTCAAATACATGCAATTGCGGGATAGTCATAACTTTACCAACGGCTATGTTTACTTGAATTTTAATTTAATTTAAATTAATTTAATTGCGTTAGTATTTCATATTTTTCATTTAAGTTTACATTAATCAAGATAATTTCTCATTTTAAAGAAAGTCTCAGATGATTATACATAATTTCAAGCATTTAAGATGATCAGTAATACTTATGATACAAACCAACTGAAAATTAGCAGCATATAACATAATTATGATAGCTATTACATTCACGTTATTGAATGATAGATCTTGTCAAAATATATTGTTACATTTTCACAAATTCGCGTTCAGGATTACATATTTTATAACTGATAACTTTTGTGTCACATTAATCATAAGTATGGCTCATGTTAACAATAATAATACAATAATGTAGTACAAACAATTTTATGATAGCTACATTCACTGTTTTCTATGCAACACGTGTAAATTTGCCCATAGAGGAAGTGAACAGAAGACTGCATGACCAAAATTATACTTTTTCCAATTGTTTTCACAATGGCCGTTTAGAAACGACTATGAGGTAAGAATGTGTATTATGAAATACAATTTATATGCAATTAGCATAAAGTTGTAAAAAGACGAAAAGTACGACAGTTTTTGTAATTTGTAAATGTTTAACTTCTTGTGGGTTCACTTTCTTCTTGTGAGTGTCCCTTGTGATGAAATTCCAACTGATAATTGACTTTTTCTCTATGAATTCAAGAATTATAAGACAATAATTGATTCTTGATGTGATAATCTTCTTTCAAGGTGTTGAGGTTGTAAGTTAGGGAATCCTAACGAAAGTCTCGCAGGATGAGTAATGTTTTAAATACGAGATACGAGAACGACGTTGGAAATGTAATTAAATTATGCTGCTCATTAAGGTTCAAATCCTGACCCTGACTTACACCTTTGAAATCCCCAAAAACAACTTAACTTAGTTATTTAATATTATGTAAGGAAACATTATTATGAAGCTCCTTGCCTTTGGTAACGGTCGCAATCAGTGGGATAAGTAAAGCCATTCCTTGAATTATTGTATAAAGTGGATTATTCATTTCGTTTTAATTGTCCATTGTCCATTAACCATTGTGAATTGGTATTCAAATGGTAATTGTCTAGAAAATAAAAGATCTGCTGAATATCGCCGCAATTGCTTTGCAATGTGCATTCGTTTCTCAACCGTCTTTCATAGTCCAATTGGAGTTTAATATCCAACTGCAGAATCTTTAACAATGATTGTGCACAAACCAAAATCTGGAATTGAGGTTCTGATCCAAATCCAGAATCCTGATATCATTTAGGGGTCTCAATACAAAATCCTAAAAGAAGGACAAACAACATGTTTGATTTACTTCATTTCTCCTTGTTACTTGTCGAGTCAATATATGGAGAGAAAAAACCTCAACCCCCAAAAATTGCTACAAAAGGTTTCTCAACTGATTCTGTTAGGGTTTAGTGTATTTTAGAACATACTAAAAGTTTACCAAAGGTGGATCCCCGGAAAAGTGGTTTTTTTCAAGATGGCGTCCAAGATGGCCGCCAAAAGCTCTTAATGATCATAACTCTGTAACCTCAACTCGAATGTGATGAACTTGGTGTCTACCCCTCAGGTTTTTGAGAGCAACGAACCCATTAAGATTATGAAAAATGGTGTTTGTCTATAATACAGAAATCAAAAATGGCTGCCGACACCTCCAAATGTCTATTACTATTCACTCAAATTTGATGTTCTAGATGTCTATTTCAACGTTTTGGGACGCAATGAACACATTAGGACCATCAGAAATTAAATAAGACAATTATATAACAAGTAAATCTAACTTTGTCCAACGTGGCACTGCCATTTGACCTATGTGTCAGTCGAATTTTATTAAATATGGGTCTAGACCTATCCCCTGGGTGTACCTTGAACCCACGTTTCACCAGTTTTCCGCACGACCTGGACACTTCTGGAATATTCACCTAAGTGTATACACATGATGTTCTTCCTTTTGGTCCCATCCAAAAACCCGTGGGCTAGGATTTATCTATGCAAATATACAATCTTTGTCCAAAAACTTCGTATGTATATGGCTCTATTTGTGTGCCGAAAATGAGTATCCTGTGTTGGTGAAAACGAATGATTCACTTTAGTGTGCTCTCCTTGGCAGAATAATTCTTGTTTAACAACGTTCACTCTGGTAAATGAGGTGGTGTGGTCATACATGAAACACACACATCTTTCTATGAGAGCAACTGTTTCCCATCTCTATCAATCGGCTGGTAGGGGATCCTGCTTTGGAAAATAAAAGCTTCTGTTACCTCTGGATAGGAAACCTGAATAGGCTCGCCAAGTCTGCCATGGCGTTTTCTTACCTCTACCAGCAAACTGGAAGTTGTGTCACATCCTGTACATGCATGGGTACAAGGAAGAGCGAATGCACAATTGTCTCCAAACTCTTGATGAATAGCATTCACATTATATAATGTATAGTTCTTGTAGTTTCCAACGGACAACCAAAGGTTTTATCTTTGGTTGATTTGTTTCAGCTCAGGTAATACCGCAAAAAGAACCTCGATCCACTTTGCTGATAAGAATGCGCCTTGATTAAAGTATCTTGTACATGGAGAACTAGTCTGGTGTCCTTTTAATCTGACAAAATTGTTGATTCACGACCATTAGCAAACACTCTTCTCCCTTATGGTATGTGTACTTCTTTACCTATCTCAAATGTGCTTGTTTGTTTATTGAGTCTTTGAAATTCTGTGGTAGTTTGTTTTGTTTGGACACATTGCGTCTTGATCCTTTGTCTCTTTTGTCTGTGGTTGCAGACTTGAGACTTTCTTGTTGTGGTCCAATACAATGTCTATCCTTGAACAGTCAATAAGTTGCCTTTCTACCCAGGTTAGAAATGTGTGATCACTGTACTATGCAAAGGATGACACATTACCTTTTGGCAGTGTATGGACAATTGATGCATACATTCACGCAATCCAAAAGCTCAGATTTGCGAGTTGGAAGTCTGAAGTTTCCATGTTGTAACAAAGCTGGTGGCCATTGGTGATTTTCAAAATTGAAAGTGTGTTCAATCAGCTTAGCGGAGGTGGCATGCAATGAATATTTGGGGGAATAGGTTGTCATCATCTTTGCGATAAATGAATTTTTACTTTTCCTTGGGCTTCACCTTACTGTGTTGTCTCTTGAAAAGTAGTGCATGCTTTTGAACCTGCTTTGGTGTGGTAAGTATTTTCGTTGAAATGATACTTGACGAGGTACATCATTTGTTCTAAGAACTTTTATAAAATAGAAGTTATATGTTTAAAGTGGACTGTATCAGACGTATTAGTATATCGTACAGTTCCGAGCAATGAAAAAGGTACATGTATACATTAACATACTGTCATGACATTTTTGCAAAGCTTTATTATGCTGAATGCATGGAAACTATCCTCCTGGGTAAGGCGCCACAGACCTATATAAGCTGAATCTTAAATTCAGTTTTTGGGGGTGGCCTAGTAAACCCACCATGACAATATCTACATAATGTTACGGTTGTAAATAATTGATTTCGGTGAGTAATATACACTTTTCCGAACAGTCAAGTATGTCAGGGAGCAGGAACAGGAGGATGACACTCTGAACTAAACGCTTTGAAACTCTACGGACAAAATTATTTTATATATATGTGAAAGTGGACAGCTGAAGGTCATGGATTCATAATGATAAAACAGCTTCGTAATGTTCAAAGTTGTCGTGAAGTATTATTTGTCCCCTAAACCTGGGGATGGACATCTAGATCATCAATTTTATAACATTCGACTGAAACGTAGGCCAAACGGTAGTTAGATTTAATTGCAATATGATTGCTAATTTCATTTTTGATGGTCCTAATGTGTTCCTTGCCCTCAAAAACGTTGAAATAGACATCTAGATCATCAAATTTGAGTGAATAGTAATAGACTTGTGGTCATTTGGTGATGTCAGCGGTCATTTTGACCCCATATTGGATTTCTGTATTGTATTTTAGTCAAATACCATTTGTATGATCTTAATGTGTTCTTAATGTGTTCGCTGCCCCCAAAAACCTAAGGATAGACACCAAGATCATCATATTCGAGTTGATGGTAACAGAGTTATGATGATTAAGAGGTTTTGGCGGCCATCTTGGACGCCATCTTGAAAAAAACACTTTTCCGGGGATCCAGCTTTGGTAAACTTTTAGTATGTTATGAAGTACATTAAACCCTACCAGAATCAGTTGAGGAACCTTTTGTAGCAATTATTTGGGGGTTAAACTGTATTTTGACCTGACTATACCTTGTTAGTGAATAGAAAAAAGTATACCTCCAGTAAAGGAATTTGGAATTATATGTACCTTACAGAGACTATCTAGATCAATTTTCACTGATAACCATTCATTAAAATAGAAGACATTATTCACTCTGAACAATTTGATGGCAGTTAATATGACATTTTCTTCCACATGCTCTACTGGTGATGGATCTTCACCTAACAAGTAAAGAAAGAAATAAGCTTATTACCATGCTTAACAAGTGTTCGTATAAATTGATCACCGGGCCATGTAGCAAATAATGATAAAGAATCTTCAACGTCTCAATAATTTCGTAAAATGAATTAAAGGTAAAAACTTTGAAGACATGCAAATGTACATTACGCATTAAGTTTTCTTCATTCGATTTCGGGAGAATAAATCAAAATCACCATCACCAATCACAGAATTACAACTACGAATTTATAGATATGCCCTTGATGTCTACAAACGGCATGCTATGTTATCAAGCAATTGTATGTGGTGTTTGTATCTTTTGGTGTGTCCAATAATGCAACCATCATATTAACTCTATTATTTATAATGAAACCAAATACAGTTCCGCAAATGACAATTTTGAGCACAGTATATCAATATCACAGAAATACACATTGCGGAATTCGAATCCACACCCTCAGAGTCAGGCACCAACCGTGAGCCCTGGCCGTAACAACAGCTCATCCATAACAACCACGTTTTACTAGTTCATATCTTGGATTTATGTCCTTCGTGAAAGAAATAAGTATAAAGTACATGTTTTAAATACTAAAGTAAGCTGCCACTGACGTAAAGTATCTACGAAAGTGTTATAAAAACACCTAATGAATACTTTAATACATTTGGTATCAATGTCTGCTTCTACATGTATATTCTCATAACCAATAAAGATCATAGTTCTGAACATCAACTTAATTTCGTTTTCGAAAAGTGCTTTATACATCCCATGTGATACGAAAACAATACTATTGCTTGACATATCGGTTCTTTCCTAGATGGTAACATGCATGTAGATACCAATGAACATATTATTTCAAGAAAGAACACTGTCAGTAAATGCTAAAGGTACAACATCACATGTTTGTTATAATTTAAACAATATCTTTAATATCCAACTCTTATTATTTTTCCAGTAATTAAAATTGATGTTTCGAATAGTTTATTCTATTTCTGACTGTTTAAGATTGACGCCAGGTTGTTTAACCAAATGATGATAAATATTACACGTTTCGTTTATGTTGACTTTTGATTTGTTAAGAATTTACCTGAACCACTTGTGAACCTATAGTTATATTCTTCCTCGTAATGTGAACAAAATATTGTTATCCCCCGCAACTCGTTTAGCGCGAAGCGGGGGATATAGTATTCGGCTGCGTCCGTCCGTACCAACGTCCGTACGAAATGGAATAACACAAATACTTTTCACTAGATTCTTTTCATATTTTGCATATGGTTTCATCATAGGAAGAGTAATGTTCCAACATGGGTTTGTGACCTTGACCTTCATTTCAAGGTCACAACGAGACTTTGTCATTTTAGCCTTGTCATCGGGATATCTCAAGAACCATTTGCTGGATTCTTTTCACATCTTACACATATCTTCTCCAAGGAAAGACGACGGACAGATTATATTTTGGTGACCTTGACAGTATTCTCAAGGTCACAGTGGAACTTTGAATTTTTCGACACGTTAATTTACATGTAAAGCTTGTCAGCGGGATATCTCAAGAACCATTCAGCGGAATGTCATCATATCTTACACAAAGCACCCCCTACTGAAGATGAAGGACTGATTTTGGTGGCCTTGACACTTTTCTCAAGGTCACAGTGGAACTTTGAATTCTTCGACATGTTCAACAGTAGATTTTGCTGATCTTGACATTATTTTTTAATTTTGAAGTATTAATTTGCGGCTGGGGATCATGTCACCTTAATGACAACTACTTGTTTTAGATAATTTCGTCGTCTCTGTGGTTCACAAATTAGATGAAAAACAGCTGTGTTATTTTCAAGGCCCTCGTTCATTACCCTGTAACGAAATAAAGAAAGTGAAGTTTAAAAAACAAGCAGACAGAGTCTACTATGTCCCCCGCCAAGTGGAAACACATATATTGATCAATGGTATTGGAGCTTTATGCTATAATAAATCATAAATCACTAATTACTAATAAATCCATGCTACAAAAGAAAAGGTTCTTTCTTTTTTGCAGAAATGTATCTAATATCCTTACAAAATATAAAGTTTCCAGCAAAATGTTTTATGAAGCTCATTAATACTTTACAGAGACCACGCACTTGGGACTGAAATGGACTCGACGTGTGAGAATGTCTTTCTTGATATTGTCACTAAGACAGTACAGTTGCTCGTTTAGAGTTCGTCGTCTGTTATGTTTGATGGACTAAAGCTATCCTCATAACTCATATTATTATACAGTCAGACCTCGTATAACCGAATCCCGTGTATCCGGACACCCGACCATCCAGTTCAGTTCACTTCATTTATTCCTTGAAATTTACATTTCATCGGATTGGTATACAATAAATGAATAACTTTGGACGGGTGGTTTAACTATGCTTAAACAAATGATGCGTTGATATATAACAGACAGGAGAATGTACACACTAATTACATGTACATTTCTTATTTTAACAGCGTTAACAAGGAATTTGCCCAGATTACATAATTAGGTTGTATTTTGAATAGTGAATAATTGAACAAGTTTATAAACAGAAGAATATCCGCACGGTAGTATTTCAAATCTTCAAATATTTCTCTACAAATGCTGATTCGCTTAACCGCACATCTCGATATCCGGACGATGTTCAACTGGAACCAATTGTGCGGATAAACGGGGTCTGGTTGTATAGTACTTTGGAATTTTAAAAAGTTGTACATGTATACTGACTTGCTTGAACCACTTAATTTTTAAAGTTGCAGCATCGACATTACATGCTTAAAAATACATTTGTAATTTCATTATCAATTTGTCAATCATATTTTTGTAATGATTCTTGTCAACATTGTAAATACTTAACAGTTCAGTTCAGTTCAGTTTATTTCCCGTAAAACCAACAACGGTGGTACATGAGAATACAAAGAAATATATATACATCTAAATAAACATGTCAAGATGGCGAATATTACATCTTAGTTAATTGAAATATAACATTGATAAACTTAGCAAGATTTTTAGGTTACATATCCTAGTAGATAAAATAGTCTTTTTACTTTCAGTAACTTCAGTGGGTTTATATCGGAGGTAAGTATGATTGATAACAACACACTGCCCGAGCGATATCTTCCAACTCCTAATTATATTCAACTGATTTTAAGCAGATGTCGGTTTGATGGTTTTGCCATGAGTGAAAGTAATTCACGCAAACTGCCATACTATTGTATTTGCTTTCTGTGATTTTCAGAATTTGAATATGTACATTTGTAAGATTTATTTACTTTTATAAAAGTAAATCCATCTTGAAATAATTGTCTTCATTACATCGGAGATGTACAGGAAGAATGGAACGGACGTTTATAGTACACACGAATGTTCATTTGTTAATCTTCTTCACTAGCCTTGGAGAGGACATGTTTTGTTCTGTGATTTTTAATTATTTTTTCTCAAAGGTGGTAGTGGTCTCCGACCTATTGAACTGTCCAACTTTATTATATAATTATGTACAACACATTCCTTCAAAGAGATTTCACCGTGGCAAATAATGGCATTTGTTGAGAAAAGTACTTTGAAAGACAGAAGTATGACTCCGAAACCGTGTATTGTTCTCTTTGAAGTTCTTTGACCATTGTTTCAATTGCTTAAAATATATACTGTAATATTGTAGGTACGACATACACATCAGGATTTAACATAATAACCTTTTCAGATTGGGATGGGCAACCGACCAAGACATGTCATTTAGGCGAACCTTGCAGCATGTCATAGTTACGTATTTTTAGGATGAAGTCAAACATGTCAAAGGAATATTGTAGGTGTTCACATGTTGCGTATCTCAGAAACAAAATAAAACGTTTTTCAAATTAAACATTTCAATATTGTATTGTATATTAAATGTTTTAATTACGTTTTGAACTGCATTAAAGGCGCTGTAGCATGCCGTTCTTACTGAAATCTAGTGATCTCCCTTAAATGTAAATAATTGTTACAAATGGATAGATAACACTCCTCAATCAATAAAGCGTTTTACATGTAAGAGTGTTCATGGTTCGGTTAAGCCATGCAAGTCCATTTCCCTTCGAGTGGTCATTTTGATGTGGTCAAATTAAAATTGCCGCTCGAAGGTGGTTCAAGTGATCTGACTGATATCGGGATATCTAAACACTCAGAGTAAATTTGTAATAATGGCACTATGATTGAATGATCATTCATCTTGCTGAGTCTCACATCCGCATTAAACTTACAAATTTACCTCTCACTTTATACGTCGCACAATTGTCTTCCAGTTGGCATAATCATTTTCTA
Source organism: Gibbula magus (assembly GCA_936450465.1). Classification (NCBI taxonomy): domain Eukaryota; kingdom Metazoa; phylum Mollusca; class Gastropoda; order Trochida; family Trochidae; genus Gibbula; species Gibbula magus. Next base: position 44,518,715 of record OW388303.1, read on the forward strand.
TGGATATGGTTTTATTGGGTCCTGTAATGATAAATTTTACTCTCTACCGTAACACTCTATTGTATATACTTTATTAAATAATAAACTAAATTTGCTAAAAACGTGCTTCAGCACTTTTAAGCAACGAATATAAATGTCTCTACACATGGTGTTTATGAACTTGTTTGTGAACTATTATTCAAACATCAAACAGTTCAACATTTGAGAGTGAGTGAATGAGTTATTGTTTAACGCCACTTGGGCAATAGTGCAGCCATTAGCGGCGAGAAATTTGATTAAATTAGATATTTAAAATAATAGCAAAAGCATACAAGAACGACACGAAGGCCATAAAAACACCAGCAACTTATCTCAAATTGGTTAAAAGCTGATATAGAATATATAAAAGCTATAGTTTATCAAAAACGTTAACTGCCTTTAAAGAAGTATAAAATTCTCTGTTCACCGAAGTGACTAAACATTTGAGAAATTGAAATATTTGGGTAACAAGTTTCCCTGATATGTGCAGTGTCCCAATCAACATTTGAGAAGATACCGCATTGGATATCGTATGGGGAGGCCTTTTTTCTTTGATTGAGAAAAATGCTAACATTCAGTCGGAGGGTCCAAAGCTACATACCGTAGGTTTTAAGAAACTTAGGAATAAATGAGCATTTTTCAAATAAAATTAGACTACAAAATGTACTAAGACAATGTACATGACAGTATATACTTTCCATTATATACTTCACTATAAATCAATGCATTGGGTATTAAGGCAATGGTATCACGGTAAGAACAGTTACTCTACACAAGGTCATGATTGACAATGAATGGAAGTGAACGTGCTACGGATAGCTACAGCGATCTTTACGTTATTCAAGACAACGTTACACATCAGTTCAATGAAATTCTAAGGCCTGGAGGCGCTCTTTAGCTGCACCATCACCAACCACGGCAACGCACTTCCCCATTCCCCATTCTGCAAGAGTGACACACGACTTCATTCAACAACATGGAATCAGGTTAGGTGTAATAACGCCTACAGTGACAATTGCCTACGGGGATTAATAGCTACAGTTTGAGTTGTGACAGCGATACGCTTACCTGCACACAAGTGAACTCTTCCAATCAGTGTGCACTAATGCCTACAGTAGAGAAGTAATAACACAAGCTGAGGGATTAGTGGAGCAAAGAGCAAACAGCTTAAGAACAACTGTCATGAAATTTACTGTGTAGGTAAAGCTTTCTCAGTTATTTCCATTATCAATAATTCCACCTTTAGCAAGACATTAGTGTTCAACTTTTAAAAAGTTATTAGATAGAAACTTCATCAACGCAATTAATATTTCAAGAGTCAACATTTCGCAGAGATGAATATTTTATAGGAGAGTATATTGTTGAAACGTCTTTTTAAAAAAATACTACTATCTATAATTATATATCTCAATATTTGTTTTAGGGGAAGGACACTTTTCAAAGTTAACATTTTATTTGAGTTAAACTTTCACAAAAGTCAAGAAATATTTCCAAAGTCAACCTTTCATCGAAGTCGATACATGATCAAAGTCAATATTTCACTAAATTCAAAATATCTTTTTCAAAACCAAAATGTCCCCAAGTTCAACATGTTATATATTTTAAACTTTCCCAATAGTCAATAAATAATTCAAAGTGATCATTTCACTAAATTCAATTTGTGATCAAAGTCAACATTTCACAAAGTTCAAAAAATCTTTTTCAAAGTCAACATTTTATTTAAATTAAACTTTCACAAAAGTCAATAAATATTTTCAAAGTCGACATTTCACCAAATAAATACTTGATCATAGTTAACATTTCACTAAATTCAAAACATCTTATCAAAGTCAACATTTTATTTAAGTTAAACTTTCACAAAAGTCAATAAATTTTTCCAAAGTCAACATTTCATCAAAGTCAATACTTGATCAAAGTTAATATTTCACTTAATGCAAAATATCACCAACATTTCACACATTTTTGTTTTAACTGTAGGCATTAGTCCACAAAATAACGGGTCATTCCACTTTGATGAAAGGTTGAAGGATGTAAAAATCAGAACCACTGGTGCATAAACTTGTTTGTTTAAGACTGTAGGCGATCGTCCCTGTAGGCGTTAGTAGACTCCACCTGGAATCAATGTGATGGACTAGTCTGCGTATTTGCCAGACCTAAACCACATTGAGAACGTATGGGACGAGCTTGGAAGGAGAGATTACAGACGTCAGATACGGCCAGCAAACGTTGCAAGAATGGAGGAACATCTCATTGGCCTCGTCCGTGTGATACTGTGTCTCAACGTCTTCACACTTCTAGCAGGGTCGCTGTTGTCTGATTGCTAATGTAGGGTTTCGTTTATATGGATGCTGATTTTCTTCTCCTGATGTGGGATTCCTATATGGTTGCTGTTCTTCTTCTGATGGGGGAGGGGGTCCTTTGTATGGATGCTGTTTTTCTTCTCCTGATGTGGGGTTCCTATATGGATGCTGTTCTTCTCCTGATGTGAGGGTTCCTATATGGATGCTGTTCTTCTTCGCTTGATGTGGGGGTTCCTTTCTATGGATGCGGTTCTTCTTCTCCTGATGTAGGGTTTCCTTTGTATGGATGCTGTTCTTCTCCTCCTGATGTGGGGGTTCCTTTGTATGGATGCTGTTCTTCTTCTCCTGATGTGGGGTTCCTTTGTATGGATGCTGTTCTTCTCCTGATGTGGGGTTCCTTTGTATCGATGCTGTTCTTCTCTTAACGATAGTGCATGTCCTGTGCTTCTTTAATTTACCGAATCCACATTTCATGTGTTTTTCACACATAACAACAATTGTGTTCTTCATTTGTCTTGATTTATGTTATTCCATATCAAATTCCGCCTCCCGTTTTCAAAGTTCTACAGTTATATATTTGTTTAAATTGTAACACTAAATTGATCCGTCCTAATAAGACGAATAATACGCATATGTGTGCTTCACTTTTATAGGGACTCGTGAAGATTGTATTTCTCTTGAAGGATGAACACATTTTTAAAAATCTTATAAATCCTTCTGATCTTTTTTATTGTGTATCAATTGCTTCCCTGGCTTCGCTTTGCTTTTATCGTGACGTCAAATGTTAGTTTGGATAGATATGCTGTTTCTTTCATGTACTGTACACGCTTCCTGTCCTGGCGCTTGACATATTTACTTTTTGAATCAACTTCCTGTGTAGTCCAACTCTTTCTTTCCAAATATATTCTTCAAAGGTATGTTCGGGATTACACACTTAATGATCACCACCACCACAGTAGATGCTTTGAAAAGGTTTCTCTACTTGCGTTTCTGAAAAATAAATGTTTGAAATGGAAGAACTGTGACTCCTGATAAACTGTGACAGCCCTTCATGTTTTTATTTGATGAGTGTTTGAAAATAACAACTGTATCTTGTTGAATACTGTGTCAGCTACCATCTGAGCTGAGAAAATATTCACTGAAAACAGATATGGGTTTGAAAGATAATATGTTATGAGCCTATTGTCGATAGGGTATATTTGATCTCTCATTGTTCCTGTTAAATTAGTTTATGAAGTCTTTGAATTCTAAAACACAAAATACAAGCCAGAAGAGCAGTTCATTGTCCCAATATCTTGCAACATCAAAGATATATGTTGTTATTACCTATGCAGGCAATCATGTGGGGCGATGGCTGGTAGAATTTCACCAACTTGTCATTATATGATAATAAAGTGAACATTATATACTTGAGTCCAAAATCTGTTTTACCATGTCAATGCGAATGGCCATTAGTACAACCTGAGTGGATTTACTAAAGGTCATGGATGAAGACAAAATGAAAATAGGCAATGTTATTTCAAATTGGTATTTAACTCCACTGTACAGATCATTTCACGGCGAGTGTTATTGTAGTTGCAGTGAAACATGCTGTCAGGAGCTGCTATACCAGCATCTCATAGTGGTACGTACCATATATATACTGAATGATAGTGGAGTATTCCTAGAACGAGATAGTATAAGGTGAGGTGATCGTAACAGGTTTACTGACAACGATGTATACGTATTCATGGAAGTAGTTGAAAACAAGCACCATGTTCTATCAGGTTTGTACTTTGAGCATTTAATGAAGTTTAACAATTATTTTGTTTTCTGAAATGCATGTTGTATATATATATTAATAAAATCCAAATGCCAAAGCCTTTGCTCTATCTGATTATAATCATATTCAACACTAATGTATCACTATATGAATAACATATTCCAATTACAAAATCCTGCATATCCTGCTACCACCTGGAGGATTACAGGAGGATGCTTTTTGAATATATAATTTCTTTGAAATTAACAAGGCAAAAGTGAGCGCAGCTCAAATACCCCCGCCTGTAACTTGATCGCCCTTCATACAGTATAAATAAAATGGAAAACATAATCTAGTCCATCATGCATAACAATGATTGTTTTTAATGAAACTATTTTTGTAATTATTTGAACAGTAGAGTTTAAATCAATGAGAGGCACAACAATACCATATAGGCAACATCCAAAGTAAAGGTTTCAAGTTATATAGTTTTAGTTATGCCCAAGAAATGACACAAATGACACAGACTTAATCCGCTTTAGGTCAAAATTTCATAAATTATTTGGATCTTGGGACCCCTAAAGGGCCCAACAGCAACATATAGGTTATTTCCATACCAAATTTGAAGTTTCCATGTCATATAGTTTTTGAAATATGCTCCGGAAACGATTTCGGACGCACGCACGCACGCACGCATGGAAGCACGCACGGACGAAATATGCGCAATGGTAATGCAACTAAAAAATTTTAATCATGGCGAATTTGTAAGTCACGTGGTTTATCCGCCATATTGATTTTTCGCACTTTTGAAAATTTCCCGACCCCACGCACCTTTGACAATCATCTCCTCTGAATATACTTGCATTAGAAAGCTAATATTTACACATGATGTAGCTGAAGCATTGTTTATTATAGTTTGTTCATAGCAGCTGCCAACTGCTAATACTTTTTGCACAGTGTTCACTCAAAATCTGGCAATTTTTGAGAATACTTCAAGGGGACATAACTCAAATACCTACCCATCGAATTTTATGATTTTTTCAGGACAGTTAGATTGGGCTATGGTATTTATGAATCAATAATAAAATCGCTCGCGATCAGTCATTTCCGGTCATAATAGAGAAAACTTTTAACATGGGGAAAATTTTCAAAATCAACATAGAGACTTGAAACGTTTTCTCTAAAGATGCACAATAACAAGGTGAGCAATACAGTAAATCATGACAAAGTCGTAGCGTACATGATTTAGTCGGCGTTATTGATTTTCTTTACAGTTCTTTGATTTTGTCATGTTCATATTGGGTATAGATAGTTCTAATGACATGTTAGAAACTTGTAACTTGTTTTAAATATGCGCAATTACATTGTAAATATGTCTCAATTCATTATATTTCAAATAATTGAAGCATATATGCGCTGAAACCTTTTATCGTCACTAGTGACTATATTTCTAGTTCAGTCTATATCTTCAATATGAAAGTCACATTTGACAAGAGTATTTTCAATTATTTCTGACAGTTCCAAACTATATTCTCTCTTTGAACCAATGCAAATACATTTTATTTGGTTTCTGCTGATTTTCAATTTTGAAAGGTACTCTTTTGATCTGCTTCGGAAACGTATGCTTATCAAAAACAGTCAAAAACGACTATTTGAGACAGCATTATTTTGTTTTTGACCCTGTTGCAAATTTGGTATCATTTCTTTTGCTCGGCAGTTAAGACTTTGAATGTTTACAATGTCTTGATATGAGTCCGTTACGATCGCCCAAGTTAGATGGATAAGCAGCTCCTTGTAATCAGCAAGCTCAATTATCTTTACTCTGTAATGGTAAAAGAAAATACCCAAAGAAATAAACAATTAAAGTTTCCACAAACCATTTCACGCTATAGAAACTTGTTTTACATTAATGTCACAAGGTTTTACCTTTTCCTACGTTCAGAGTTAAACGGGTCTTAATCAATGTGTTGTGTATTGAATAGTCTTCTAGACATATTATTTGTCACATACGTGCAGCTTAAATTTCTCGAGGTGAAAGGCCTTAAATAACGTCCTAAACTACATTGCAAGGCATTCTTGTAAGAATGTGATTACATGTTGATGCAAAATATACAAGTAGTGTTTGTAGATGTTTTCCAATCATTGGGGTATGGTGTATAACGGTAAAATAAAATAAAAACATTCTTTAATTCTATATGTTCTATATAATTGATAGATAGAAGAAATTGAGATATGCATATGAAATATATAAACACAAACGATGTACTACGTTTACTTCATAGAATGCATATAATATTACTACTAGGAAAGATGTCGCCACTTCGATTCACAAGTCATCAAAAGTTATATGATGCTACAAGGACCATAGTTTCCACTTCATCACCAGCAACATATTTATGAAGCTCATTAAGTCTTGAAATAGATCACTTGAGACTCACTACGTTTCGACACTGGTAAATGTCTCTCTTGATATTTATGGGAACAGTAATGATATATATATATATATATATATATATATATATATATATATATTTATATATTTAGACTGATGAGTGTTGTGTTTGATTGGATTAAAGTCACCCCTGTGTCACATATTCTTGTATAGCGCTATGGATTGTTAAGACGTTTACATTCGTATATTTATGTTGTCAATCGATTACTGACTTGAACAAAACACAGTTTATTGTAAGTGTTGCATCATAGGCATTGAATAATTCATAATGGCTTTTAAGAATACATTTATAATGTTATCAGTAGCATTTACAATACACAAACATACTTATATTTAGATAATTACTTTGTTATTTCTTTTTGTCAAAAATATAAAGATTCAATAAAACATTTTCTGGGTTACTTCTGGATAGATTCATATACTTCAGTTGTGTATCATAGATGTTTTTCAGGAGATTTGTAAAAGCTTCATGATCCATGATTAGTCTGAAATTCATAGTAACATGCATAACAACATAACATCAACTCTAAATGATCATATCAACTCATTTCTTAGAACATCAAAAGAGTCAATAAAAAGGGGTAAATTTGTGGAAACTAAATTCGGGAGGATATTCCTGTTTACACATACATGTTATTAATAAATGATTAAAACACGGTGCAATTGAAAGATACTTATGAAGGTAACATGTTGATGACTTTATATTTCACAACTTGATTAACACAAGCCCACAGTTTTTGAAAAATAAAAACAATGAGAACTGAAAGCATTCATCCGCGCTGCGAGTGGGGAAAACTTTGCTACACCGTAACAGCCATGTGTTTATGAAATGTTATGTGTTACTTTGTCAATACTCTATCAGTGTATGTCTTTAGTTATTAAAGAGTTGTAAAAGCGTGTTTTCATTTCATGCAATGCAAGATATCTAAGATTGCGACAGACCCCTCCCGTTCAGATAAGGATTAAAAGTAATCTAAAACAACTTAATTTACATGTTTTTCAGAAACGGAGTTTCTGAAAGGTTAACAGCGTCATGTAACAAAGTAAGTTAATCGTTCTTCATACGTCTGCGATCTCCTCCTATTACAGATACTGTGTTGTTGTTGTTAAAGGCAATAATCAAGTTCTGCTCTTAGCGAGGAACTTGATAGTGTTAGGAAAATAATTACAGTCATTTTATCACTATACAAATTAATCACCTCTTCAAGAGGTATCCTAACGAGGCTCATAGTAAACCTACACAGTTCGAATCACTTATAGCTAGTTGTTGTGAGGTTTCCCAATGGAACTGATCACACAATTCTCCGTCACACAATCTCTCAAAACAATGATTTCAACAGTATGGCCTGTGGGTTATTATAGTTCAGGTGGACGTGTCTATGAGTTTGAAAAGTTTGAAGTCTATGATCGTTTACATTTAGACATTGTCTATAAAAGGTTGTTATTTCAAAGTTGTTCAAGAATAAATTCCATTTCGATCGATATTCACGATTTGCACTTAAAAGACAGTCATAAAAAAATGCCAATATGATTGGAATTTTCATATTAAATATGTGTAAATATATATGTGCTACGGGCCAAAACGAATTTACATGTAACATAACTATAATTAGTGTAGCAAACAATGTATGCCTAGAATATTAGTCGCTCAGTGTTTATATGTAGGTAAAGCAGTAAAACCTCGTCTTTGTGGTGGAGACTGTCTCGAGCATTACCGCTGTAAATCCTAAACAAAACATTCGAAAATTACCTGTTTAGAGCTACATGTAATTCATTCAGTATAGTGACGACATTTGGATGTGTATGCGCGTGTCAATTATTCACACGAAATTGTTTAACCTTTTCTATAACAGAAAACAAATTTGGGGTTGGTCATGTCTAATAGATCATGTTCATGTAAATATGAGTGAAGTGTCTGTTTCTGCACTGTATAATGGTGTTTAATTGGAAACGAGTAATCATCATACATTTGACGATTAGGGATGAATTTGAGTTGAGAGAATTATTCTAACTGAAACAGCACATATGGAATGTTTGTACGTAGTAAAGACAAATGAAATCTGAATGGAAAATACTGATGTCGCTTTAACCAAGGATATTCTTATGAGTTATGAGCTGAGGCGCTGATATTGTATACAGGTGGACCGGTTGAATGAATCAGTTTAGCAATTTAATTCAGCCGAATGGCATTATTAATTAACTGTCAAACACGGAAGAAGGCTATTGTAGAGATTTCTAAACAATGAGAGTTTTTGTTTTGAAAATTAACATATCATTTCCTTTCAGATGTTTTTTTTTTTATCTCCTTTGCAACCATATCAAACTTCAGTCGTTGTAATGAAACACTTTTGTGATAGTTAATCATTGATAAATTTTGAAAGAAATATGAATCTGTCATTGTTGTCAGTCCTGAGAAAAATGAATGAATGAACTTTGGTCATTTCCATTTCAGTCTATCCAATTAAAGACCTTGCAGTTTGCTTACCCATTTTATAAAAATGAATAATCTTAATTAAACTTCACAACCATCCATTCGTGAGATAAATGAATGTTTTTGTATTGACACTTTCTAAGTAATAGATAGGGGACGAGTAGCAGTACTTTGTCGGGATATAAATGTTCGGGTTTGAGAGGGTTGGGCGATAATGTACTGCTACGAGTTCTCTATCTATCTTAGAGCACAGTTCAGAGTGCTTGAGTCGTCAAGAAAATATCCTAAAATGAATTTTTTCAAATAAATTGTCAACAAATTTGGGAAACATTCTCTCGAACACAACATGCAAAACATTGACATTTCTCATTTGCATATGCAAATGTTAGGAACATTGACGTAATCATGAACACTGTGAGCACTGAATTTCTTAAATTGTCCGAGGTGCATGATGCGTACATTTTATATAAAGCATACTAGTCGTGCTACAGTATAAGCGTCGTGCTTGAATCACGAACATGCATGATTTAAAGACGTTTTTATTCAGCAACATTGAGCAGTAATACATTTCATTGCCTATAAAGACTGAGTGGTTTTTAGACTGAATCAATTCACACAATGGCTTCATCATGGATAGTCCAAGGACAAGTACACTATTCATTCATGGAAGGTAACTTTACCTCTTTACTCTTTACTTTTTAAAATGGGAAGTTTTAAAAAACAAACTTATTTTCATTAAATTGGTTTATTTAATAACAGTTATTAGTTTTTTGTATTTCAAATCTTTTGTCCATCACGTTAAGTTGTTTGTTGAGCTGTATGCGATGTAGTCTTGGTATTTTAAAGTACAAGTGGAGATATAGCAAATGCTCAAGGACACTATTCACAAAAAGACATCCAGTAATTACATGTTTTACCGAAAAAATAATCGAAACTGATACGTTACGTTGTTTATATAACATTTCATTCCTATAGCTATTAGGGGGTGTCAACCATTTTTACCACGAGTATATATATAAAAGTGTCAACACATTTTCCATTAACTACGATTTGCGAATGATGCCACCATTGTGGAATGAGTGCCTTATCTTAAACAGGATGAATCAGATATTGTTCAACAAACTGTGTTTTATTTGCATCCCTTTTGATGTAATTAAGGATTTCGATCATACACTAAAGTCCAAAGTACACTTCATGCATCATGTGTTTGTTCAGTTTACATTGCAGTTCACATAACTTTCTTAAAGCCAATGTACAAACACATCATCAAATCTACTTCTTAAATAACCAAATCAGTTCATATTCTTATATGTGGGTGTTTTCCATTCCACAACACTTTTACATAAACCTGAATAAACTTTTAAATCACATAACAATGTGGTGGAATTATATTGCATGCTAAAGTTGTTTAAGCGATAAAGAAATAAACATGAAATCTTAGCCATATCAATTATGTTGCTTCGCGATCCAAGATGTAATCGAAACTACTGCTGGTCCCGTGAGAACTACTGATGTTTCTAACATCTCGACAAGTGAGATAATTCGACTCAAATGTAATTAATTCGTAGCAAACGTCATTTACATTCGATTGAGCTATGTTCGATCATAACTCATTTATATTTCAGAAAATCTTTTTAATTCCATGTTCAGTTCAGAAGATTTTGTAAGGAAATGAGTGGTACAACATTCACACATGTTGTTACTTTAACAAGTGTGTTTATTGTTCATGGTTTCAGTTATCTTTTCAAATAATCATACATTGTCAGTAAATGGTGCTGAAATGAACAATCGGCTTATTTGAACGATTGGTTAATGTGAAAACGGGTCTAGTGTCAACGATGGGCTGACGTGAATAATTAGCTAATTTTAACAATGGGCTAATGAGACTAATGGGCAGTGCATCTTTACAGTCAGTGTAACGTCAAATTGTCCATGAATGTGTTTTCTTCCCTATCTGTTTGCAAATTAAGATCATTATAACACTGTAGGTGTTAATTCTTAATTTGGTCTAAATTAATCTAATTCGAATAACGTATTTGTTCTTTCGATATTGTAAACAAAAGACTCATTATGTATATTAAATATGGATGATAATAATGATAAATGATAAATTATTACACAATGTTAACATTTTTTTTCCCATGTTTGCTGTCAGAAAAAAATAATCAAGTTATTAGACCTCAATCTTTATGATGGCATTCGATTTAAATGAACTTTCAACATTCAAATCAAATCAAATCGTCGTTTTGTTTAACTATTTCACATGAAATATGAACACTCATGGTATTTGTTGATATAAGTGGCCTCACATATCTTGATAAGCCATCTTTTAATTATAGTGTTAGAAAATAATGTATTATGTCTTTCAGTCCTTGTTTGAAAAACCCTTCTTATATCGTTTTTTTAATAGATTTTGAATTAAGTTTATGTATACCTTGAATCATTGGGTATAAAATGTTATATTATAAACGCAGAGTTGGTTGGACATTTAGTCTAATACGTCATTGACAGTTAAACACCTTTACAATAATTCGACATCCACGTTGACATTTGATAAGGAATCTTTTTTATTAACTAGTTACTCTCTCTTAACTTGGAAATGTCAAGGCTTTTTACTCTTAAATTACTTACTGCATACCACCTCTAGATAATGCTGACTAAATCTAAGCAATCCATCGACTTAATATTTCACTGTAGGCTAATAGGAAAAGAGTATCATATTGCTGTACTTTAAATACACTTTTGGAAGAAAGTACGGAATCGCGTCGAGAGTAACGTGATAAGCAGTGTGTTCTGGAATACAATTCTGATGTTCCCTGGAGGAGTGTATGGAAGGATAAAAAAGTAATAAAAAATCAAAATCTTAATGATCTGTATCGGAACATACTCAATGTAAGCAAATTCTATCTCGACAGGATGTTCCAAAAAGGATTAAAAAAAAGTAGTTTCCTACATATTGTGAATATTACATTTCTTTGACAGTTTGACCATAACATTCTGATCTTTCTAAAGCTGTTGTCGTGTCTAAAGATGTGCTTGAGGATAGTTATTTGTGTCACGGTACGGACGGCTATGCTAAAAGTAAGTGATTAATCTATATTACAAAAGCTGAAAAATGATAGAGCTCAAATTTAAACAATTAAAGAAGTTAGCAATATCTTTTAATGTCAAGATACATTTCTTGAGGACAGGCGAGTGCTCTACGCACAGAATGACCTAATACTTGAAATGGATACAAGTACAAATGCGCATACAGAAATACTTTGTCATTTGTTCACGTGCTTGGAAGCCTGGATGAATAACCGATTTCAGGAATGATTAATATAATATGATATTTGCAGCAATGTTCAGACTAAAGACACAATGTGCACAACAACATAAACCCAACTCTAACTGTTCCTATCAGCCGACTTCTTAGAACATTAAAACAGTTAATAAATATATGGTTTAAAAGTAATTAAAAGTAAAACAGCTTCCATTTACATGAGTTTCTGAAAGGTTATCAGCATCATGTAACAAAGGAGGTTAACCGTTCTTCATACATCTGCGATCTCCTCCTATTACAGATACCTTGTTGTTGTTAAAGGCAATAATCAAATTCTGCCCTGAGCGACGAACTCGATAGTGTTAAGGAAATAATTACAGTCATTCTATCACTATACAAATTAATCACCCCTTCCAGGACAATCCTTACACCTACACACTTTTAATCATATATAGCTAGTTGTTTTCCATTGAAACGGATCACATGAACCCGTCATTTAAAGGCGCTGTAGCACGTTTTTTCGCTCAAATACGTTGATGAAATGTATTTGAAATATAATTTCACCAATAGTAAAACATCCTTTTCTCCTCGGAAAATAAAGTTTAAAACGAGTGTACATGTTTTGGTTAAGCCATGGGAATCGTTTTTGTAATACAAAATAATAAATTGTGTTCACAATAAAATGGCCGCCATGCAATTTTTGCTTTATACGCAACATAGTTTTTACCACTACAGATAATTTGTTTGTGTAATAAGACGTTTTACCCTCTAAAGTTAATTTAAATGACATAAACTATCATTATAAATGGGAAATTTGAAAAAATAAATTTTGCAAAAAACGTGCTACAGCGCCTTTAATCTCTCAAATCGGCACAACATATTTCAACATTATTGCCTGTCTATTATTATGCATCATGGTGACATATTGACTGGTCCAGATGATACCTCAGCCTTTATTACGATAGAACATGGTTATTACCGAGAAACATTGTTATTCGTCATTATCACATTTAAAAAGGTTGCAAGAGTTTGAAAAAGATTTAAAGTTCATACTCGTTTAAATATACAAATTGTCTTCAATAGGTTATCTTTTAAAAGTTGTTCAAGGTCAATTCCATTTCGATGATTAGATATAAAATGTACACATTCACGATTTCCCCTTCAAAGATATGAATGGACATTTCATGTTTTAGCAAGTATCAGTTTTGCTATTTTTCGGAATAAAAAGGTCAAAAGAACATGTAATAGCAAACATATATGCGGATAATCTGCATTTTTAAAGACAGATATAACGTTACTCATATACAAACAATATAAAATAGTATCATAATTTTAAATCAGACCTTCGAACATTTTATGAAGAGGAAGAAGAAAACTGTTGAAGTTAAGTATCACATATTGTATTAGAGAATATTATTACAATTTGAGGCGACAATAGAAAAAACAGCACCTGGCCAGGCTGCCTACAAGACACTAGTTTGCTAAACGATACATATTAAATATAAGATGGGTTAAACTTAATATATTCACACATATTTTCGTTCATATATCACAATACAGCTTGTCATTTACCTTTTGCTGTTTGAATTGTTTGCTCTACAAAACATCATTGATGTAACTACCTACTCATGTATGAAATGCAACACAAAACATTTAAAAAACATTTTTTTTATTTTAACCATTTTGGTTCATGTCTTCAGTTGACTTTCCAAACAATTATACATTTTCAATAAGTTTTGAAAGTGGTTATCGGATAAATGGGCTAATATGAACCGAGGGCTTTTGTGAACAATGGGCTAATCTCAATAATAAAAAAAAAGCTTATGCGAACAGAGAGCTTATGTACACAATCAGGTAATGTCAACTATTGGGTTATGTGAAAAATGGGACAATGTGAATGATAGGTTGATGTGAATAATTGGTTAATGTGAACAATCTACTTTGAGGGTTCATTACAGTTTACACTAACCAGATTTCGTCAGTAGGTCACTTTTTCTGAAAGTTCCCACAATTAGTGATTTTGAAGGTTCATATTGCTTTTACTTCATATCACCATCCTTTCAAACTTTGCACGATACTGAATTTTTTTTTAGCAGTCCTTCAAATTAATATGATTCTTCGATTTAAAGGGTTTAAACTATGCAGCCTAATAAGAAGTATATATCATTTTACTTTAACAGTCTGGTCTGGGGGCAGTAGCACGTTTTTTGCAAAATTTATTTTTTCAAATTTCCCATTTATAATGATAGTTTATGTCATTTAAACTAACTTAAGTGGGTAAAACATCTTATTACACAGACCAATTATCTGTAGCGGTAAAAAATATGTTGCGTATAAAGCAAAAATTGCATGGCGGCCATTTTATTGTGAACACAATTTATTATTTTATATTACAAAAACGTTTCCCATTGCTTTACCGAAACATGTACACTCATTTAAAACTTTATTTTCCGAAGAGAAAAGGATGTTATACCATTGGTGAAATTGTTTTTCAAATACATTTCATCAACTTATTTGAGCGAAAAAACGTGCTACAGTGCCTTTAATAGGGAATTTGACTAATGGGGATATACTAAAGTTTGACCATTTGATTTGAAAGAATTGAATTACTCACATTACAGCAACCAATATTCACTTTCATTTCTCAGTATAATTCAACATGTTTTTGGAGACAAACATTTTAAAATGCAAATTAAAATGAATTTTAAATGCATATATCGTTATTTGAATGATTTTTTTCCTTCTTAAACTACTGATTATGATTCTCTAATACCATACGGTTTTGAATAAGCCTTTGGCTTGTCCGCCATTTTCCTATTTTCATGTTTATGAATAAAATACGTTTAAACCATACGGTAACTTTTACTGACACATTGTCTTCTTTCTTATCAGACAACATTTGCTCATAAAAACAACTTGGGGGTGCTTAACTTTTGTCTATTTGAATATATACAGTACCATTTACATCGTTTAAATTGTATCATAAGTGATAAATTATCGTTCCTTGTTAACGTTCTGTTGCTGTAAGACAAAAATCAAGATATTAGACTTCAGAGTTTAAGACAACATTCGGTACAATACACAATTCCTTTAAAACTTAAAACCTTAACATTTCAAGTGTGTTTATTAGTTCGTTTTGCTTCACTATTTCGCATGAAATATAAACATTAAAGATATGTGTTAATTTAATGGGCTCAAATATATTGATAGTTCAACTACTGTTTCAAATTATAAATCTTCTCTTATCTGTTCTTACCTATCAGTTACTGTCTGGAAAATCGTTCTGTTTTTGATCCTTTGAAATTACGCTCATGTACACTTTGGATTATCGGGAATTGAAATGTTATATTATCAACGCCCAGTTGGTTTGAATTTAAAATAACATTGACAGTTAAATGTCGTCACAATAATTGATCCTGTCGTTGGATAAGAAATGATTACTTTAACTAGTTACTCTCATATAACTTGGAAATGTCAAGGAATTTTACTCTTGAATAACTTACTTCATATCACCATCCTTTCAAACTTTGCACGATACTGAATTTTTTTTTAGCAGTCCTTCAAATTAATATGATTCTTCGATTTAAAGGGTTTAAACTATGCAGCCTAATAAGAAGTATATATCATTTTACTTTAACAGTCTGGTCTACAAAAGGAATCTGACGTTCCCTGGGGGAAGTTATTGAAGGATAAAAACGTAAAAGTATTTTATGTTTACGTTATGAACACTTTCTTATATTAAAGAAAGGATTGTATCATGGACTCGGAAAAGATAAAGATAATATAGCAGTATAAAACTTGTCATTTACGGGGACGTGTTGGACTTGATAACTTTAACTGAAATTTATCCGAACATTTTGAATCTTTGGGGAGAGAAAACTTTATTTTCAGTAAAGAGCAAGATAACGTGTCTGCTCAAGACAAAACTTATAATGTGAATCTGTCATTCTGTCATTATTGTCTTATTCAAAGTTAATTAAGTTATTAAAAAGAAGCACATCATAAATCTGCTATAACACTTTAAATCAATGCCCTTTTTAATAAATATAAGAATGAAGTAAGAAGAAATATGAAAAATATTGCCTTCAGTTGACTGTTGATATGTTGGATGCAGTTAAATGCATTTAAGGCGTACTAGCTACATGTATGCTGTTTGGTAAAGTAATGGAGGCACACGAGTTAAAAAAACAAACAAAGCTCATAAACACTGGGTGTATGCTTTGAGGGTCGACATTTGGGGATGCTTAATTTAATAGTTTACAGAATTCAAACGAATTATTATTTCTTAAATACTGTACATGTATAAACTTCAGTTTCATTAAAACCAGACCATAATTAGTTGAACTACGTTACACAATATCTGATTTTAATGAAACTGTATTAAGTTGTTACTGAATATATATTGTATGTGCTTTATTTTGCATTGTATTCCATATTTTGTTTGGCTGAGCTTGTCGAAAGGTACTTATTACCTTCCAGAGGTATTGGAACTGAAAAAGAATAATCATCATGAAAAACTATGTTCCATAGTAGATATCTGTGTGAGATCGTTTTGCTAGTACATTTTGCAAAATGTCCTGTGACCGTCAATTATATGATGATGGTGTGTGTTAAACACTTCATTAACGTCTGCTATTATATGACATAACAATTCCATTTCGTTTTGAATATATGACAATCTTCAGTGTAGCACGGGGTCAAAGATTTCGATTCCTAATTCCTACTGATGAAACATTTTATTGTAAAGAAACGGAAGAGTTTTATTTCAATATCTATTTTCCTTCGTGTCCACTAGACACTAGGTAGGGTAGACATTTAGAACCGCTCAATCATGTTTTCTCTTGCCTCGCAATCGTATTTTGTACAATGCGATACAACTCTGGTGTCTGTCCTAGGCAGTAGAGCATCGTATTAGATAAAGAGATGCACCGGGAATAAACCTAAAGTCATATGGCACACTTTCGTGTGTAATAATTTCTTAATTACCCATTCTATTCCATTTGAATCGCGTAAAAGTAGCCAGTTGTCGGCCAACGTCTCTTGCGACGGCAAGCTGAAGTGACGTCATGAACAATTGTTTTATGACATCACAGACGACGAAATACGGGAAGTAGCGATGAAACCGTGGTTGCTAGGCAAACGTGATATGTGCATATGTATTGAAAATATTAACTCGGTTACTTAACCATGTGGGTAATACATTCTTAAAGCTACACATGTTTGTAGTATTACTCACCATGTATAGTGTTGATGAATGTGTAATTCCGATGAGCATATTGTTTACAGTTGATATGACATAAAGGTAAAACCATTAGAACACATGTGGTATCCAATGTCTAGAATCCAACGTATAGAATGAAAGTCCTTTCCTGAACAGCGTTTTTATACTCAAACTCTTCTTCTTCAAAGGAAAACAACCTTTTCTAGGACATTTTTGTGAACAATTTAATATTTACTACCTTCTAAAAGGGAGGTTACTTTGCAAAGCGGGAAGGGACGTAACTATGAATCTAGCTAGTTTCAAGTCATTTCACTTAAGTAAGAGTTCAAATCCTTGTGACCCTTACTTAATTGATTTATGAAATGAGATGATTGTTTTGAGTTTCCGATATCTTATCACCGATAATGAATAGATAACATTATTGTTATTCACAATCCTATACCTTAGATCTACAAAAAAGATTTGATTTTTAACATTGCCCTCCTCTGTCCAATTGCCATGAAATATCATTGTCAAAGTCACTTTGACAAAGGAAGTGACTCCTCTTTATCATTAAGATGAATTTTCATCTAGATGAGGCAACTCCAATAAATATTATAATGTGTTCAGATACATGCCATTCGTTTGATTTAAGGTTTGAATTAACTTATAATAAATGAAATCTTTTAATCATCGTCACGACGTTTGCATAAAAACATTGTTCCCTGGCTCATAAAAGGTTTTAAAGTTTAAGTGAAGCGATTGTATAAATGTCATCAACAAGCTAAGACATTTATACCTATTTAACTTGCACTTTTCAAACATTATATTAGCCAGTGAACGAACATATTAAAAATATATTTCTTAAGAACATGGACTTTATAGTATTAGTTCAGTTATATAAGACATCGTTTTTACAAGAACGTATAGTCCTCATTTCTTTCTTCTCAACGAGCTATACTCATGTTACATTAAAGGAAGTTATTTAAACGATAAATGTAATTACCTTTAGATCCTTTGGTATCTTTGTAAAGTTAATTGCTAGCGTGTTCCAGAAATGTACTTTGTGTTTCTTTTGTGTATTTTTTCCTGTTCTCGTATGTAGTTTCATCAAAGCCCACATTTCAACTTCAAAAGGAACTTTGTATTTGTCTTTGGTATTGAAACCTTCCGTTGTCATTAGACAATTGGAATTTCAAAAGCCTGGACAATGCAGAATTTGATTTTAGTTCTGTTTCTTCAAACTACAAACGAAAGAACATCGTATGCTATACTTATCAATGTTAAACTACACTCTTTGAGGAATAACCTGATAACTTTCAAATTATGTTCGGGTCTGCAGTTAACCGTGATAAAGATATTTGCACTGTAGTGATATCGTAGATTTTTCTTTCACAAGTAAACTGGTATGGAGCTAATGCAAATATGACACTGAAACAAGTGTTCATTGTAATATACGAATAGGGCAGATACGTCTAGATTCTCATCTGATTTAAAATGTTCAAACACCCATTCATTTGATCTTCAATTGGTTTCAGTCGAAGATAACGAATAGCCTCTAACAAGCATGGACATTATTCTTGATGTTCCATAAACCATGGAAGCGTTTAAAATCAAGGGACAATTACATTAAACGAACATAATATAATTTGAAATGCGCACATTACACAGACGTTTTGAATTTATTTCACAACCATACTTTATTTTGAACCATACTGTACTTATTATCCTACAACAAGAATTAAATTTTTAAAATACGTTGTCCTCCCCTACAGACACTACATAGAACCCCAACGTTTCTGTTCTGTTATGTTGTCATCAAATGATGATTAATGACGCTATCATGCAAGTATTGGAGCGATTAACAGCCTCATGCATAGGCACGTTCAAGACTGTTAAAACTGAACCTTATGCCATTAGCTGCCGACTTGGCTACATGACCTGCATTCGAGTAGCCATTTTTTTTCAAAAATTGTTTCCTCAAAATTTCCATTTATTATTAAAGGTTATAGAATATATTGTTATTTTAGAGGGTAAAATATCTCATTACCCGACACGAAGACGTATCCATAGAAAATAATTATCCGTACTGGAAGAAAATTGTTGACGTATAAAGTGGGTGGAACTCTTCAGTGTGAGAGGTAGATTTGAATTTGAGAGTTCAGACAGCAAGATGAATGAATATTCCATCATGGTGAAAAATTGATATTTTACTCTGATTGTTTAGGTATCGCTACATCAATCAGATCACTTGAACAACCTTCGAACGGCCATTATGTTGTGAACTCATTAAAATGGCCACTCGAACGGAAATGGACTCGAGTAGCTTAACCGTGTACATTCGTTTTAGAACTCTTTTTATTGATTGAGGAGTATCAACTAGCCATTGGTAACACATATTTATAGAATTACCTTTTCCTAAGATCACTTTCTTTCAGTAAGAATTGCGTGCTACAGCGACTTTAATGTACAGATATTTGTTATGGGTTCTCAAACAGTAGGTCGCCAGATGAACGTGCATTGTAATGAACGAGGAAGAAGAAGAAGAAGAAGAAATGTGTTTATTAAAGTCTCACCTCACAAATTTATACATACATTACAATATCAGAAAATACATAAAAGGCGTGAGCCACCCATACAGGGTTACGAGAGACTATAAAACATTAGAATATACTTTTCTTTAAGGAGATGTAAAAAAAAAAATGCAATGAGCTAAAATCCATTGTAATATACACACACACACACACACACACACATATATATATATATATATATATATATATATATATATATATATATATATATATATATATATACACAAGAAATAAAACCCGTAAAATCCTAAGAATCATATAAAACACGTTTACGTTTTTGTAATAAAAGACTGCAGGTTTTGGCACACAAAGACATCACAGTAGGGCTGGATAAGATAAAACATATTTTCTGTAAATCATTCAGGTCGGTAAAATTATCACAGTTAGCTCTGCAACTTTCTAAAAGCGCCGATGTGATTTCCTTGTATACGGGGCAATGTAAAAGAACGTGCGTCTCATCCTCCACAGTATCAGGGCAATTAAAACAGACTCTCTGGTCCACAGGGGCTTGTATTGTCGAAACTAGCGATTACAACGAATATGAAGTCGACGATCCAGCCCCATATACTATAAAAAAAAGTAAAGGGATGTAACGGGGTCAACACCCCATGTCCGTTTGAAATTATATTTCAGAATGTTGTCATCATATTATCATTCAATGTTATATATCACGGCAAAGCCAATACATTTGTCTTTAAAACAAGCCATCAAACGTAAAAATCGAACGGATAATAACAAGGATATGATTTTTCAAAGCCAAAAATATTAGCACATTGCTCATGTAAGCCATTTGTCTGGCCCACCAAAATGATAAAATATTCGCTTGAAAAAATTATTATAAAATACTTTATAATATCCTGTCAGCTAATATTGACCCAGTTACAAAGCCCAGTATTTGTTGCATCAGATCGCGCAAGAATTATAACACGGGGTGCACTGTAATTGACGTACCAGAGATTTTAGATGATCTCAAGTGTGTTTCGAAACATCGTTTGATAGTGAGACGTCCATATTGAATGACCTTGGCATTGGTCTATTTTTGGTAACGAAATGATGTCATAGGGCTATTTGAGGCCCTATGACATCATTTCGTTTCCAAAAATAGACCAATGTCAAGGTCATTCAATATGGATGACTACTAGACAAACGATGTTTCGAAACACACTTGATATAATGTAAAATCCCTGGTATGTCAAATACAATGTCCCTCATGTTATAATTCTTGCGCGATCTGATGCAACAAATACTGGGCTTTGTAACTGGGTCACTATTAGCTGACAGGATATTATAAAGTATTTTATAATAATTTTTTCAAGCGAATATTTTATCATTTTGGTGGGCCAGGCAAATGGCTTACATGAGCAATGTGCTAATATTTTTGGCTTTGAAAAATCATATCCTTGTCATTATCCGTTCGATTTTTACGTTTGATGGCTTGTTTTAAAGACAAATGTCTTGGCTTTGCCGTGATATATAACATTGAATGATAATATGATGACAACATTCTGAAATATAATTTCAAACGGACATGGGGTGTTGACCCCGTTACATCCCTTTACTTTTTTATAGTATATGGGGCTGGATCGTCGACTTCATATTCGTTGTAATCGCTAGTTTCGACAATACAAGCCCCTGTGCTCTGGTCGACAGGCTTGTTACTGTATCTTCCAGTCTCTATATGGAGAGGGGCGACTCCGCATCTAAATCTCGCAAGGGCGCGACGGTTAGTTCTTGACATATGGCTGGTTGACTTAAAACCTCTGTAAAGTCTCAACTTATTCCCTCCACTTCCTTTGATGCTCTTTTCCCTATTTAGATCGTCTTTCCAATCTTGAACAAAAGTCGTCCCAACTTTGGAGCACATCTCAGATACAATAAAGTTAATGTTGAAGGTATTATCGATGGGTTATCGACAAACCACCCGTTGTGTTTGTCCTGGCATTTAAACCAATATATTTGTTTATAGAAGGACTGAATGTACAGGTCATCCATTGATTTCGAACTATATTGTCTGTGACTGTTTGTATCAATATATACAGTTGGAAATTAATTAAGCAAAACACATTCGTTTCAGCAAACTCGATCTAATAACAAAAAAGCAACGTGATATTAGGTAACCATCACCTCACCCATCATAAAGGAACTTGAATTTCGACTCCATAATACCAAGCTATTGTAAAAGCTATTATATAAAGATAGTTACCGTCGGTTGAATGAACTTTCGTTTCAACACTGCAACCTAATATCACGTTGCCTTCTTTCTTATTAGGTCGAGTTTGCTGAAACAAATGTGTGTTGCTTAATAAATTTCAAACTGTATATGTTAAGGTCCCGCGGACCCGACCTTTTAGGGAGTGTAACAACACACAGGTCGGGACGCAGGGTTTTATCTGTAGGGACGACTGGTTCTCAACAAAGGACCGCTTATGTTTTAACAAGTCTGCGGTTAATGTTGAATTGTTCACTGGTTAAGAACTGAACAAGTTTTCGACTGTATCACGCGTTCCACATTTTATTGAAAACTTCAAAGGATATCTGCCTCGACCCCAAGGTCGAACGGGGGGACTACCCCGAGGTGATTTGGGTTTAATGCAGGTATCAAGATTAATTCAATAAGACGGCTGCTTACAAAAGTCACTCGTGAAAGCAGTATGAACCTTCACATTTCAAAAGTCACGAAACAAATTTTTTTTAAATGCCTTAATTAACAATGTTGGATATTCCGTAGGAAAACTTTCCACGAAACTTCTTCAATTGAACAGGCAAGTCTGTACGGATACTTGTGTGGTTTTCGAATAGTTTCTGTCGATTTGGGCCTACAGCATTGACAACTCGCTGCCTATCTGTCATCCGAACAAACTTGACCGCTACAGATAGTGGCATTTGTGCTGATCTCTCGGTTGTTGAGAAGCGAAGACGGTGAATATTTACAAAATCCAATTGCGCTGAATTTTCAATGTTCATTTAGGCGAACAATTTTCTGACTTAAGTTTCAGCGTTCTTCTCATTTGGTATTCCATATACCAACAGGTTTTGTTTCCTGGAAAACGTTTCAAACAACAAGTCTTTCTTTTCCATCACGCCTGCCATTTATTTCATTGCAAGTTTGAGTGTTTCTATTTCTCTACGGTTTTCGTCAATTGCGTCTGAATTGAAATACACTGTTTCCACTACTTCTTTTAATTTCGTGTTTGTTTTCTCTATTTCTTCATGTATTTTCTCAATTTTCTCAAAAAGTTTATCTGAATGTTTGTTAACTTTTTTAGATCTGTGTTGGCCATGCGGTCTTCGTTGCTCGTCTTTTTAATCGGTGAACTTTTCTGTGTATATGCTCTGAATCTATCCAAATTGGTAGCAGTTGATATTTGTGGCGTATCTTTATTCTTATTTTGACTTCTTGTCGCTGCCATGGTCAATAACTTAGTTCGATTTCACGGAGCTATCCGAGGAACGTCTTATCGCTGGTAGAGCATAACCGGAAGTCCTATATAATTATTCTTGCTTGTTGTGAAGAGAATTGTCTGTTCATTAGTTTGCAGGAATTGACTAATAAAGGAATAAGCTTACATGATAACTTTGTTGTGAACTGGCACAAGATAATACACAGTAGTATACCACTACGCAATATTTGAAATTACACAATGTGAACTGGACAGTGCTAAGATGCCACAATCACTTGAAGTTATTCCTTTGATTCTCCAGATAATATTATTCTTTCATTCTGTTATCATTCTTTTAGGTTTCTATTCTGTATACAGTATACATTTCATATCAGCTGCAATCATCATATCGCTCATATTTACATGGTACCTTGCAAAATGTTTGAAAAAGAGCATCCACAATGACATCCTCTGTTTGAATTACTACAACCACATTTCAACAGGTCTGTCCTGTTTGGTATACTGCTCTCCTTGAAACACTGTGTCTGATTGACTTGATTTATATGTAAATAACGTTTTACAAGAATGCTCTCACAGGGGTTCATGTGCATGCAAACACCAATATACCACGGTTTTGCCTTTCTTACTGATCAATCAGTAGCAATTACTAAGGTGCAATGGTCATCATACTTTATCTCTACTTTAGGTACGTTGACATTGCTGATAGTGATATCTCGCCAAACATCTTGCACTCGTGAAGAACTTGATTGCAGGTTTCTGCTTCAGGCAATCCAGTGATCACCAATGATACCAAAGCATATTGCTGCTCACTATGAACACAGACATTGTTCTACATGTGTATAGGCCTACCCATGTTCTGTCAAAACAGCCTCATTGCTCTCTGGCTAGCATATACTACTGGAAACAATCACAGCTTCATACCAGCGAATATCTTTACCAATATCTCTGGATCGTAGAAGAGTGTCTCTTACAATTCATACCTTTATCGGTTGTGATCTTTTGAGACAATTGAAAGAAGCAGGCAAAATCTTCCCTGAAGCTTTTTTCAACTCTTGGGATACTGGTTTTTTTTAATTAAAAACATATGTGTTTGCCCTCATGTTAGACAGACAATTAAGCTCCTGTGGGAGCACTGGTGATGACTGGTAATGAGGTAACTCATGCATTACATCGGTTACTTGTACTTCATCTGGTAGGCGAAAGAGCATAAATAGTTCTAAAAGATAGCTTGGATCTTTGTTTATCCTGCATTGATTGGAGGTACAGAGTGTGTATCTTGCATTGTATTGGTAATGAGTTAAGGTCTGAACAGAGGTGATGTGATGATATCTTGGAGTGAGAGTCGTGATACCAGTGACAATATTCTAGATACGCTGAAAATTAGATGATGCATTTGTTCAGTGTTTCATGTTTGCCAAGAGGTGACAGTGACAGGAATTAATTTGACCCCTTGGACTAGAATTATATGAAGACCATAAGCTAACAATACCAACTTAACCATTACAAGATTTAAGAAAACATTTCAATTCTTGATTATCGAAGGATACCATTCAGCAACAAATTGGCCGCCATTTTGGATTATGTTTTGCTATTGTCAATAACAATAAATTAAAACTCATAATATTTCTAGTCTGAAAAAGCCAGATTCACAATGAAATTGAATGATATAAACACGCAAAAACGTCCAAAAAGATAAATCAACTTAGGTCACAAAATTGGCCGCCATTTTGTTTTTTTTGGCATCTGGATCATTTGTACCATCGCCAACAAGTGATTTATCAATACAGTATCAATCCTTGTATTTCTTGGGTTCTAAGCTAGCATAAATAACAATAAAATAACATGAATTGACAATTTAAATATGAAGAGCCTGTAAAAAGCAGATACATTTTAAACAGTGGCGGCCATTTTGAATTTGGCGATCATCTTGGATCGAAATTGACTTGGCCCTCAGACCAAATTTAATCGAAATACCATAAGCTATCTTTGTGCAAAGTTTGGTACTTTTCACCCAAAGTGCACAATCATTTCACCATTCTGCCTGACTATATGGTGGATTTATTTGGATGAAATAGTCAATAAATAAGCAAGATGTATGTCTTGGGTGATAAAATCATTCAATTTATACATACATTCCGCGGGAACCGCATTTCAGTTTACACATCTAGATTAAGGTGGTGTTTAATTAATTTCCAGGTGTATACCCTATTGTGAAGCCTTTCGTGAAATTGAGATATTTGCATTTTGATACTAGAGTTATTAAAAGTTAACTTGCTTGGATTAATTTACATGAAGACAATTACCAACCGACGATGGTCTTCTTCAAGATATAACAGATAATGACACACTGACACTGTTGTTTAGACTGGACCAACTCTAACTATTCTTTAGTATTGCAGAAAAAGTAGGTTGACATTGATAGTCAGAAATTTTGAAGGTAATGACGTCAAATTGTCGTGACTTGAATATTTATGATTCTCTTTAAATATTGAAGCATACCACATGAGGCCTATTTCATCTCAACATTACTATATATCCCTCTTGATTACAGAGTGAAATGGACGCTCTCAATGCCTTCACACCTTCTGTGCCTACGAGACGGCGTTAAACCCCAACTCACTCACTCACTATACCACGTTGAATGACTAAGGATTTTTTAAAGATTTGCTTTGGGAATTATTTATAAAAATGGAGATGAAACACGGACTTGAATAATAATAATGTCTCACATTTTCATTATAAAAAATGGAAAACTCATCAAAAACATATAACATACTCACCAATTAGTCCAGTGTATTTGACCTTACCATTCTCAGTACCTACAGGTCGTGAGTTATGAATTATGAAGATAAGCATGACACATATTCAATCAGAGATGGCAACATGAAGCCCAACAAACTGGGCGTGATGCATTTATTACTCAACCGTGGTGAGATCACTCATTAGATAACAATGAGTTGGTTACACATGTGTGATACCACCGGGTGTTGTCGTAAAGTCATAATCGGCGTGTGACGTCATATTCGTTTTTGGTTGACGCCAAATCTTAGCCGTGGGATTGCAATAGCGGGTGACCTATTTTCAAGTGAGCATTCCTAACAACGATTTTCTTGCAATTCAACGTTATTAACATCGTTGAGTAATACATAAAATACTAAACTCTGTCCTGTGTGATAACATGTTATAGTAGATTTTAAATTGTTTACAAATACATGTACTTGTGGATAGTCATAACTTTACCAACTGATACGTTTACTTGAATTTAAATCTAATTAAATTTAATTTAATTGCGTTAGTATTTCATATTTATGTTTCATTAAAGTTTACATTAATCAAGACAATTCCTCATTTTAAAGAAGGTCTCAGATGAGAATACATAATTTCAAGCATTCAAGATGATCAGTACTACTTATGATACAAACCAACTGAAAATTAGTGGCATATAACATAATCATGCCAAATATATTGTTAAATTTGCATTGGGGGTTTGATCGCGTTCAGCATTACATATTTTATAACTGATAACTTTCGTGTCACGTTAATCATAAGTATGGCTCATGTTAACAATAATAATACAATAATGTGGTACAAACAATTTTATGATAGTTACATTCACTGTTTTCTATGCAACACGTGTAACTTTGCCCATAGAGGAAGTGAACAGAACACTGTATGACCAAAATTATACTTTTTCCGATTGTTTTCACAGTGGCCATTTAGAAACGACTATGAGGTAAGAATGTGTATTATGAAAAACAATTTATATGCAATTAGCATAAAGTTATAAAAAGACGAAAAGTACGACAGTTTTTGTAATTTGTAAATGTTTAACTTCTTGTGGGTTCACTTTCTTCTTTTGAGTGTCCCTTGTGATTCAATTGCAACTGAGAATTGACTTTTTCTCTATGAATTCAAGAATTATAAGACAATGATTGATTCTTGATGTGATAATCTTCTTTCAAGGTGTTGAGGTTGTAAGTTAGGGAATCCTAATGAAAGTCTCGCAGGATGAGTAATGTTTTAAATACTAGATACGAGAACGGCGTTGGAAATGTTATTAAATTATGTTGCACATTAGGGTTCAAATCCTGACCCTGACTTACACTTTTGCAATCCCCAAAACAACTTAACTTAGTTATTTAATATTATGTAAGGAAAACATTATTATGAAGCTCCTTGCCTTGGGTAACGGTCCCAATCAGTGGGATAAGTAAAGCCAGTCCTTGAATTCTTGTATAAAGTGGATTATTCATTTCGTTTTAATTGTCCATTGTCCATTAACCATTGTGAATTTGTATTCAAATGGTAAACGTCTAGAACATAAATTAATAATAGATCTGCTGAATATCACTGCAATTGCTTTGCAATGTGCATTTGTTTCTCAACCGTCTTCCATAGTCCAATTGGAGTTTAATATCCAACTGCAGAATCTCTAACAATGATTGTCACAAAACCAAAATCTGGAATTGAGGTTCTGGTTCAAATCCAGAATCCTTAGATCGGTATTAGGGGTCTCAATACAAAATCCTAAAAGAAGAACAAACAACATGTTTGATTTACTCCATTTCTCCTTGTTACTAGTCGAGTCAATATATCGAGAGAAAAAACCTCAACCCCCCAAAAATTGCTACAAAAGGTTTCCCAACTGATTCTGGTAGGGTTTATTGTATTTAAGAACATACTAAAAGTTTACCAAAGTCGGATCCCCGAAAAAGTCTTTTCTTCAAGATGGCGTCCAAGATGGCCGCCAAAAGCTCTTAATGATCATAAGTCTGTAACCATCAACTCGAATGTGATGAACTTGGTGTCTACCCATCAGGTTTTTTAGGGCAACGAACACATTAAGATAATAAAAAAAATGGTGTTTGTCTATAATACAGCAATCCAATATGGCGTCAAAAATGGCTGCCGACACCTCCAAATGTCTATTACTATTCACTCAAATTTGATGTTCTAGATGTCTATTTCAACGTTTTGGGGCGCAATGAACAAATTAGGACCATCAGCATTTAAATAAGGCAATTATATTACAAGTGAATCTAACTTTGTCCAACGTGCAGGCACTGCCATTTGACCTATGTTTCAGTCGAATTTTATTAAATATGGGTCTAGATCTATCCCCTGGATGTACCTTGAACCCACGTTTCACCAGTTTTCCGCACGACCTGGACACTTCCGGAATATTCACCTAAGTGTATACACATGATGTTCTTCCTTTTGGTCCCATCCAAAAACCCGTGGGCTAGGATGTTTCTATGCAAATATACAATCTTTGTCCAAAAACATAGTATGTATATGTCTCTATTTGTGTGCCGAAAATGAGTATCCTGTGTTGGTGAAAACAAATGCTTCACTTTAGTGTGCTCTCCTTGGCAGAATAATTATTGTTTAACAACGTTCACTCTGGTAAATGAGGTGGTGTGGTCATGCATAACACACACAAATCTTTCTATGAGAGCAAACTGTTTCCCATCTCGTTTTCTTACCTCTACCAGCAAACTGGAAGTTGTGTCACGTCCTGTACATGCATGGATACAAGGAAGAGCGAATGCACAATGGTCTCCAAACTCTTGATGAATAGCATTCACATTATATAATGTATAGTTCTTGTCGTTTCCAACGGACAACCAAAGGTGTTATCTTTTGTTGATTTGTTTCAGCTCAGGTAATACCACAAAGAGAACCACGAACACATCTGTATCCACTTTGCTGATAAGAATGCGCCTTGATTAAAGCATCTTGTGCATGAAGAACTAGTCTGGTGTCCTTTTAATCTGACAAAATTGTTGATTCACGACCATTGGGAAACACTGTTCTCCCTAATGGTATGTGTACTTCTTTACCTACCTCAAATGTGCTTGTTTGTTCATTGAGTCTTTGAAATTCTGTGGTAGTTTGTTTTGTTTGGACACATTGCGTCTTGATCCTTTGTCTCTTTTGTCTGTGGTTGTAGACTTGAGACGTTTTGTTGTGGTCCCATACAATGTCTATCCCTGAACAGTCAATAAGTTGCCTTTCTACCCAGGTTAGAAATGTGTGATCACTGTACTATGCAAAGGATGACACATTACCTTTTGGCAGTGTATGGACAATTGATGCATACATTCACGCAATCCAAAAGCTCAGATTTGGGAGTTGGAAGTCTGAAGTTTCCATGTTGTAACAAAGCTGGAGGCCATGGGTGATTTTCAAAATTGAAATTGTGTTCAATAAGCTTAGCGGAGGTGGCATGCAATAAATATTTGGGGGAATAGGTTGTCATCATCTTTACGATAAATGAATTTTTACTTTTCCTTGGGCTTCACCTTACTGTGTTGTCTCTTGAAAAGTAGTGCATGCTTTTGAACCTGCTTTGGTGTGGTAAGTATTTTCGTTGATATGATACTTGACGAGGTACATCATTTGTTCTAAGAACTTTTATAAAATAGAAGTTATATGTTTAAAGTGGACTGTATCAGACGTATTAGTTAATCGTACAATTCCTAGCAGTGAAAAGGGTAATTTTTGCAAAGCTTTATTATGCTGAATGCATGGAAAATATCATCCTGGGTAAGGCGCCTAAGACCTGTATAAGCTGAATCTTAAATTCAGTTTTTGGAGGGTGGCCTAGTGAGTGAGTGAGTGAGTTGTTGTTTAACGCCGCTTCGGCAGTATTGCAGCCATTAGCGGCGAGATATTTAATTTATTAGCCTAATTTAAAAAAGAAAATTGCTATTGAAAAACAGAACACCGCACGAAGGCCGTAAAAACATCAGCGTATTATCACAAGTTGAATAAAAGCTGATAATGAAAAGTTAAAATTTACAATTTGTCAATAAGGTGTATAGCCTTCAAAAAATCTAAAACACAATGCTCACCGAAATGAGTAAAAACTTGATTGATTGAAATAGAAGGATAAAAAGTTTCCCTGATATGTGCAGTGTCCCAACACTCACATAGAATGTGTTTGATTGTGAGAGGACACTGACAGGGTATACATACTGGGGGATCTTCCCCCTTTAAAAGATATGAGTGAGTAAGATGAGAGTGTCCAATACGACATCGTCGTAAAACACAAGCTTCCTGCCGGGTAAAAGAGGATAGAGATTTGTAACCTAAATGAGGTTGAATAGTGTGAAGTTTGTTATGATGTTGTTGGTCCCATTGGGACTTCCAACGTTGTTTAATGTAAGATCCAATAGCAGGTTTGGAATCCGTATATGGAACTTTAGTAGGCGAAATATGTTTGAGGTTTAATGCTGATTTAGCTACCGAATCAGCTTTGTTATTACCTCTTATACCCATATGGCTAGGAAGCCAGCAGAAGACGATGTCGCATTGGAGACAAGAATTATGAAGTAATAAAATATCCCTGATAATTGGGTGATCACTCTTACAATTTTTAATTGCCTGTAAGCAAGAAAGTGAATCAGAAAAGATTATGTAATTATTGGGAGTTGAGTTTTTAATGTGATGGACGGCCTTAAGAATGGCCTTAGCTTCTGCAGTAAAGATGCTGCTGCCAGCATGCAGCCTTGAAGCATATGTTTTTGAAGGAGTCACAGTTGCTGCTGCAACTTCGGGTCCATCCTTAGAACCGTCTGTGTAAATTGGTTAACTCATTAACGCCGAGCACCGATCTTCAGCTGAACGCCTGGCCGTCACGCCTCAGGGTTAGCGTACCACAGCGACACGCTAATTAGCCTGGCACCTCTGATTCAGCGAGAGGAATTTCTTGTTATCAAACGTGTATTTATCGTTAAGCGCTTCCGTCCATTGTGTAGAATGAACTGATTGTATATTCACGGCAAGATGACATTGAAAGCCAAAAATGTGAATAGATTGCATCATTCTACATAACTGCACGTGCACGACTCTTTGTCGTCTTATCAATTATGTAATCCCGTTACATATATCTCTGATATTTGTTTCTGCTTTACCTTTCCAGATCAAACCTTAATATGCTGGGATTATAAGTTACTGACATCAAATACTTATTTATCCTTTCATACGTTTTATAAGTCATATTCAAAATAAAAATCCATTAGTAGTTCGAAACTAGCAAGTAGCAAATTCATAAGTCTCAGTTTTTTATCACTTGAGTTTGGCTGAAGTTCCATGCATGAAACATTTATAAACAATAGCAAACTTTTTTGGATATTAAATTTCTTTATTCTGTAGAGGCGACATTTCGAAATAGATACTAACGCCGTGTCGTTGACAAGCAAGTGATACTGTGATGGAAAGGAAGATAACATATACACACATTGTTGTTACAATAAATTAGGATGAGTTGTTTATACAGCTGAATAGGTTGATGTACAAAAGTTGTTGAGGAGATTGAGCAGTTGATTATTTTGTTCACCAATCGTATAAGATATCCGTCAATGTTAGGGCTCGTGATGGGCGTGACCAAAATCTCTAAACAGCACGTTTGATTTTTCGCTGAACAGCTTGGTCAGTTGATTGATCTAACAATAACCAATCGATACTGTGGCTCGTGATGGGCGTGGCCCAAATCTCTAAACAGCACGTTTGATATTTTGCAGGTTCACAACCTGAAATGAATTATAACAATTATGTTACTTACGTATAATGTAAGATTGTATTTAGTAACCTGAAGGTGTATAGAAATATTGAAAGGATTTACCAAGTATGTTCTCATGAATAAAACTAACGTAGGCGTGGCTACAATAATCAAGCTCCATCATGATATAACACATGCCACGGGAGAAACGTCAGAATGTAGCCGAAATTACCAGTATGTTATTCATAGCTAAATTACCTTGATCTTGATTGATTGAATATTCACACGCATAATTGCCGTAACGCAAATTCTAATCTGTTTTGAACATACACATATGTCGACATATACACACAATTACACGGGCGGGACAATGAATCGTGTTGTCTATCTATGGCAGGTGTTTATTCTAGCAGGTGTCACGGATCAAACAGGAGTGCCGAATTACCCCAAGGGATTTACATTTCATGGTCAATTGAGTTTCTCAAATATTGTGTTACCATAGTCTGATTGAATGGTTATTTGCAAGAACATATGTGTATTTACTATGATTTTATTGACGACGGATCACAAGAGACCGGATCCATTGATATATATGACAATGGCATTGGATTACACCAGAGTGTGTAAACGTGTTTAGATACCTTTTGAATGAAAGCATTTTATATTCATGAAAGTACCTAATAACTGTAAAGGATTACCGAATCATTGTTGTACGTGTAGAATATCAATACGAATATTTCAATACCCTTGCATGAAATATCATTGAAATGAATTAGATGCAAATTATGACACACAATGTAACAAGTACAATAAGTATCGGTAACCATGTACAATGGATAGGTTTTTGCAGACTAGTTAGGTAAACTACATTGTATATCTTATCAATAACAACAATGACATGAATGTTTACTGTGGACAACAATATTAACCCAGGAAAGTGTTATAGTACAGAAGTTATAGATAAATGAAAATACTTCAACACTCTTCTATTGGCTTAGATGTGCGTTGCGTCTTTGATATAGTTACATAATCGTATGTAAACATGCAAAACAATAGGTATTGTAATATTTTAATTATTCTTTCTATACGCTCACTGCATAATACATATTCAGGCATTGCCTTTGTTTACACAAAGTAAAACAGACACAAAATATTCAACGGATATATAGAAAAAGCGATTACTGCAGGTAAGCCTTTGATACCTATTTCTGACTGCTATCAAAACACTTTAAATACTTCCGGCCATCAACTCTATATGTAGCAACTCTCTAAAAAAACATGCATCTCGCAAGATAGATACCTAATTGTTTTAAATTATGTGTGTTTGTGATTCAATAGGCAGCACCCCTAAAACGCGTCTCTCGCTGTGAGAAGCTGTTAATCAGCTACCCCTAAAACGCGTCTCTCGCTGTGAGGAACTGGCAGTTAGCTGACCCCTATAAGCGTCTCTCGCTGTGAGCGAGAGATTAACGGCCCGCCTATACGCGTCTCTCGGCGTTAATGAGTTAATAATCTGCGAAAAAATCACGTAGTTCAAAAAATGCCTGTTGAAATATTAATTGGTCTGTATTAGATTTTTTATGAGTAGATAAAGAGAGGTTGACACGGGGCCTGACCACCTGCCATGCTGAGTGGCAAGCAAACCGTGCTCTGCTATTGTTGAGAGGTCGATATCAGAATCTTCAACATGTTGTTGAAGTCTGATACCGAGTGGTGGAATTGCTTTGGGTTTTGAGTTATACAACTGCTGGTATTCAGGATTGAATACGCAGTTGTATGCAGGATTTGAAGGGTTTGATTTTAATTTGGTTATATATTGAAGGCTAGCTTGATGCACCGATCTTCAAGAGATGGCTCATCAGCTTCAACGTAAAGGCTTTCAACAGGTGAAGTTCTGAAGGCCCCAAGACAAAGCCTGAGACCCTGGTGATGGATTGTATCTAGCATTTTGATATATGAGGGGCGGGAAGATCCATATATTATGGATCCATAATCAAGTTTGGAGCGGATGAGTGATCGATAGAGATGAAGAAGAGTTTCTTCATCTCCACCCCATTTATTATTTGAAACGACCTTTAAAAGGTCTAATGCCTTTAAGCATTTAGCTTTAAGGTTTTTAATGTGTGGGATAAATGATAATTTACTATCAAATGTGAGACCAAGAAATTTGGCCTCAGGAACGACTTTGATTGGAGTTTTGTCTAGAAATAGTTCTGGATCTTGGTGCATTTTGCGCATATTGCAAAAATGCACACAAGATGTTTTAGCTTTGGAAAATTTGAAGCCGTTTTCCAACGACCATTTATGGATTTTATTGAGGCAGAGTTGCAAATGGCGCTCGATTGATGGCATATTTTTACCTCTGCAGGAAACTCCAAAATCGTCCACAAAAAGTGAACCATCTGTATGATCATTTAAAACTTTAGCCAAGCTGTTGATTTTAATGCTAAATAATGTGACAGATAAAATGCTACCTTGTGGGACCCCCATTTCTTGATCAAAGAAATCAGAAAGGGTGGAGCCCACGC
This sequence comes from Gibbula magus, assembly GCA_936450465.1. Taxonomy (NCBI): domain Eukaryota; kingdom Metazoa; phylum Mollusca; class Gastropoda; order Trochida; family Trochidae; genus Gibbula; species Gibbula magus. Next base: position 44,553,151 of record OW388303.1, read on the forward strand.
GCACTTTAAATTGGCGATCATGTAAAAAATTGGAAATAAAATGAGGCATACGACCTCGCAAGCCAAATTCAAATAAATATTTTAGGATGCCATGCTTCCATGTAGTGTCGTAAGCTTTTTCTAAATCGAAAAAGATAGACACAGCATGTTGTTTGTTAATAAATGCATCACGGATAAATGATTCCAAACGAACAAGATGATCAGTGGTACTGCGTTGTTTGCGGAAACCACATTGAATATCAGTTAGTAATGTATTAGTTTCCAAGTACCAAACTAGACGATCATTGATCATCCGTTCCATAGTTTTACATACCCAACTTGTTAAGGCTATAGGACGGTAGTTGGAAGGGTCTGTATGATCCTTCCCAGGTTTTGGGATTGGCACAATAGTAGCATTGTGCCAACAAGATGGAAAATCACCTGTTTCCCATATATGATTAAATACCTGAAGTAGAACCTCAAGGCAAGGTTCCGGTAAATGTTTAAGAAGCTGATAATGGATTTCATCAGGGCCGGTTGCTGTATCATGAGCTTTAGAAAGTGCAGTTTTAAGCTCTGACAAGGAGAAGTGTTCATTATAATCTTCTCCATTGTCAGATTTGAAATTAAGTGGTCGTTTTTCCTGTACCTTTTGGTACTTTTGGAAAGCAGGGACATAATTTGCTGATGAAGAATTTTTAGAGATTGTTTCAGCCAACTTATTGGCAATGTCAGATTTTGATGTGAGAAGGTCATCATTGACCTTAAGATGTTTTATTGTAGATTTGGAACCTTTGCCTTTAATTCTACTAATCATATTCCAGACTTTGCTGATAGGTGTCCTGGAATTGATCTTAGAGACATAGCCTCTCCAAGATTCGCGTTTTTGTTGGTTGACTGTGCGTCGAGCTTTAGCTCGAGCCTTGCGACAGTTATCTAAGTTAATTCTTGTAGGTCGTTTACTGAGCTTGCGTTCAGCTTTTTTACGTGCCTTAATGGCAGTATCGCAGGTTTCATTAAACCATGGCTTGTGAATGCGTGGATTTGCCGAGGTTTTAGGGATAGTTTCAGTTGCTATATCAATGAGACCTTTAGAAAAGGCCTCAGCAGGATCAGTTGCATTGATTATTTCATCATATATAATATGTTCTCTGCAGAGGGTAGAAAATGTACCCCAATCAGCCTTGGAAAATTTCCAACGAGGATTGTGCTCCTCGGGAATAGGTGATGAGGGTTCTAATACAATGGGGAAGTGGTCACTTCCACATGTATCCTCATGGACTGACCATGAAAAGTCATGTAAAAGGGATGCATCAGTTACTGATAAATCTATAGCTGTATATGATCTTGTAGCAGGATGTAGATATGTGTTTGAACCATCATTGAATAGACATCAATCATTTTGGGTAAGGAAACTTTCGAGTATTTTACCCCTAGAATCTAGGGTATTACTACCCCAGAGGGGATTGTGACCGTTGAAGTCACCCATGATAATAAAAGGTTTAGGTAATTGGGTAACAAGTTGATCAAGATCTTTTATAGTAAGATCTTGAGATGGTGGAATATATAAAGAACAAAGAGTTAAAGTTTTAAATAATGATAAGCTGACAGCTACAGCTTGTAATTGTGTTTTTAATGGAATTACTCTGTGGATAATTCCATCACGTACTAAAATTGATGCACCCCCCTATCAGCAGAAGGGGAGAAAGAATTATAAAAAGTGAATGGTCTCATAGCAACTTTATCAGATTCTTTAAGATGAGTTTCTTGAAGGCAAATAGCTTGGGGATTGTATTGTTGGGCCAATAACCCCAATTCATTAAAATTGACCTTAAAGCCTCGACAATTCCATTGAAGAATCGCCATAGATGCGAGGATAAAATATAATATTAAAAGCCTCATGATGGATGTTTTACTGGAGAAAGGCGACGGTCCAGGGACCGAATCCTCTGCCCCTTTTTGGGCGAGTTGTTAAGTGACGCTGTGTCTGATGCATCCATAGGGACGTCATCAGATCCAAGGTCAAGAGATCCAAATTTGTTGTAGACCTCGACCGCATTCCTGTGGCCTTTGGAAGTGCGGTTTGATGATTTGGCTTTTGAATTGTGCCCAGTTTTTGAGTTTGCTTTTTTATTTGAGTTTTGATTTGGTTTTGGGTTTTCATTGGCTGTTGAAGTTTTTGGAGTACCTGTCGGTTTGACAGGCTCTTTAAGGGACAGAAGAGGGAATGTCATTGTACCTATTGTAGATGATGTGCTACTGCGGAATGTTTTTTGTGTTGGTGGATCTGTCACCCACTCAATGTCCGTCTGAGTTGATACGGAGCGTTTTGGGGCACTTGCAGAAGACACAATGGATGAGTATGATGGTTTAGGACCCTCAGTCACCAGGCGTTTAGCTTCGGGGAAAGATATATTTTGCGTGAATTTGAGTTTTAGAATTTTTGACTCCTGTTGCCACCGTGGACACTCCTTGGAGGAAGCCATGTGTTCGCCAGCACAGTTGGCGCATTTCGGCAACTCTTTGCAAATGTCTGGATGGCCATCATCATCGGGCTTGCCACAGCGATGGCATACACGATCATCAGCCCTGCAAGAGTTGCTCCCATGGCCAAACTTCTGGCAACGGTAGCAACGGAGGGGGTTTGGGATGTAAAGTTGAGTGGATAGTTTGTAATAACCAGCATTTATAGTTTTTGGAGCTTGTGGAAGTGAAAACGTCAGAAGGTAGGTGTGGTTTTGATGACGTTGCCCTCCTTCTTGATGGTGAAACGTTTCACAGCTGTAACGTCCTGGCTCCTGAGGTTGTCAAGGAGCTCTTCTTCTGTGGAGTCTTCGAGACATCGATCCTTGTCTCGGATGATGGCTTTGCTGCTGTTGAGAGAAGTATGTGGCGAAACCTTGACAGGTTTGTCAACTATGCATTTTAAAGTGAGCAGAGATTTTGCCTGTTGTTGGGATTTACATTCTACCAATAGGTACCCATTCCTAATTTTTTTAACCTCCTTCACATCACCAGCAAGCCCTTGAATGGTCTTGGCGGTGGCGAAGGGATTGAGGCGTAGTGGGTGGTCATCTGTTGATGAAATGACAAGAAATCTTGGCCAGTTGCTGGAGTTCGGATTTGAAGATGAAGTTGAATTTGAAGTTAGGCTATTTGATTTTGATTTTGATGAAGTTTTGTTTGATTTTGATGCAGTTGCCTCTTCATCAGAAGAGGGACTGTCATCTTTTGATAAAGTTCGCTTTTTTTTACCTTTGGGTTTCATGTTGGGTGGTAAAATTCATCAACCTGGATCCCCACCCACCACGGAGCACCAACAAGAGCAATGCTGTATGTCAGCGGATGTCCTGCTGACAGCACCGGGGATACCAGGATGATATACTCCATTAAAGAGTTGCCAATTCTTCACTGGATTGGCCCATGGGCCACCGCTATCTTGGAAGCCGAGTAAAGTTGATGAATGTGTGCAAGAGTGCACTAAGAAAGAGTGCAGAGAGTAGGGATAGTACATCAGGAAGGAAAGCATTGGGGAAAGGTGGTGAAGGTATGCAAGAAAGCACCAAGAAAGTAAAGAAAATAATTGTAAAGAGAGGTAGCAGCGTAAGAAGAAGGATAGCAAAGATGTGCGCAACCAAGTGCTTGGCATGACCAGCCGATTGACCAGACCGGACCAATCTGGCCACCTGCCTAGATGAAGTTGGGGCCGAAGCAGTGTATTGGTCAGTGGTAGCATTCAGCTACACACATCCCTCAACCACCAGGCATCCTTCCTCCACCCGTACAGGCCGCAGTCCACGGCAAACAAACTGCCCCCTTTTAGTCGCCTCTTACGACAAGCAGGAGGAACTGAGGGCCTATTCTTACCCGGGCACCCCACGGGGAAGGTGGCCTAGTAAACCGACCATGGCAATATCTACATAATGTTACGACGATAACGTTACTGTTGAAAATAATTGATTTCGGTGAGTAATATACACTTTTCCGAACAATCAAGTATGTCAGGGAGCAGGAACAGGAGGATGACACTCTGAACTGAACGCTTTGAAACTCTACGGACAAACTTATTGTATATATATGTGAAAGTGGACAGCTAAAGGTCATGGATTCATAATGATAAAACAGCTTCGTGATGTTCAAAGTTGTCGTGAAGTATTCTTTGCCCCCTAAAACTGGGGATGGACATCTAAATCGTCAAATTTAATAACATTCGACTGAAACGTAGGCCAAATGGTAGTTAGAATTACTTGTAATATGATTGCTAATTTCATTTCTGATGGTCCTGATGTGTTCCTTGCCCTCAAAAACGTTGAAATAGACATCTAGATCATCAAATTTGAGTGAATAGTAATAAACTTGTGGTCATTTGGAAATGTCAGCGGCCATTTTGACGCCATATTGGATTTCTGTATTGTATTATAGACAAACACCATTGTTTATGATCTTAATGTGTTCGCTGCCCTCAGAAAACTAAGGATACACACCAAGATCATCATATTCGAGTTGATGGTTACAGAGTTATGATCATTAAGAGGTTTTGGCGGCCATCTTGGACGCCATCTTGAAAAAAACATTTTTCCGGGGATTCAGCTTTGGTTAACATTAAGTATGTTATGGAACCCTACCAGAATCAGTTGAGAAACCTTTTGTAGCAATTATTTTGGGGTTAAACTGTATTTTTACTTGACTATACCTTGTTAGTGAATAGAAAAAAAATATACCTCCAGTAAAGGAATTTTGAATTATATGTACCTTACAGAGACTATCTAGATCAATTTACACTGATAACCATTCATTAAAATAGAAGACATTATTCACTCTGAACAATTTGATGGCAGTTAATATGACATTTTCTTCCACATGCTCTACTGGTGACGGATCTTCACCTAACAAGTAAAGAAAGAAATAAGCTTATTACCATGCTTAACAAGTGTTCGTATAAAATTGATCACCGGGCCATGTAGCAAATAATGATAAAGAATCTTCAACGTCTCAATAAATTCGTAAAATGAATTAAAGGTAAAAACTTTGAAGACATGCAAATGTACATTACTCATTAAGTTTTCTTCATTCGATTTCGGGAGAATAAATCAAAATCACCATCACCAATCTCAGAATTACAACTACGAATTTATAGATATGCCCTTGATGTCTACAAACGGCATGCTATGTTATCAAGCAATTGTATGTGGTGTTTGTATCTTTTGGTGTGTCCAATAATGCAACCATCATATTAACTCTATTATTAATAATGAAACCAAATACAGTTCCGCAAATGACAATTTTGAGCACAGTATATCAATATCACAGAAATACACATTGCGGAATTCGAATCCACACCCTCAGAGTCAGGCACCAACCGTGAGCCCTGGCCGTAACAAAAGCTCATCCATAACAACCACGTTTTACTAGTTCATATCTTGTATTTATGTCCTTCGTGAAATAAATAAGTATAAAGTACATGTTTTAAATATTAAAGTAAGCTGGCAATGACGTAAGGGTTAGAAAAGCACCTAATGAATATTTAAATACATTTGGTATCATTGTCTGCTTCTACATGTATATTCTCATAACCAATAAAGATCATAGTTCTGAACATCAACTTAATTTCGTTTTCGCAAACTGCTTTATACATCCCATGTGATACGAAAACAATACTATTGCTTGACATATCGGTTCTTTCCTACATGGTAACATGCATGTAGATACCAATGAACATATTGTTTCAAGAAAGAACACTGTCAGTAAATGCTAAAGGTACAACATCACATTTTTGTCATAGTTTAAACAATATCTTTATAATATTGATGTCTTCGAATAGTTTATTCTATTTCTGACTGTTTAAGATTGACGCCAGGTTGTTTAACCAAATGATGATGAATTTTACACGTTTCGTTCATGTTGACTTTTAATTTGTGAAGAATTTACCTGAACCGCTTGTGAACCTATAGTTATATTCTTTCTTGTAATGTGAACAATATTGTTTTAGATGATTTCGTCGTAATTTCGTCGTCTCTATGGTTCACACATTAGATGAAAAACAGCTCCTTGTTATTTTCAAGGCCCTCGTTCATTACCCTGTAACGAAATAAAGAAATTGAAGTTTAAAAAACAATCAGACAGAGTCTACTATGTCCCCCGCCAAGTGGAAACACACTATATTGAACAATGATATTGGAGCTTTATGCTATAATAAATCATAAAAAACTAATTACTAATAAATCCATGCTACAGAAGAAAAGGTTCTTCCATAAATGTATTACAGTCTGTCAAACAATATTCAACTTCTCTTCTAGAAGCGAAATTGTCAAAAAATAATAATTCGAGTTTTGCTCCGGAATAATGTTTTTTCCATGGAAATACGTAAAAAATATAATTCCAAAGAAGTTGAAAACCCCAAAAGGCACATACACATGACGATTCCTCAACACACCAAGTTTCACTTGGTCTCATGGTCTCAAAATGTAATTTAAAGCAATTTCTTTTTTCAGAAATGTATTTACATATCGTTGCAAAATACAGAAATGCATTGAGAGTGTTGCATGTAATACAATGGTAAAAGCAAAAAGACGTGCACAGAAATAGATGTGTTAAAAGTTAGAAAATGCCACGAGTCGTATAATATTATGCTATAGGGACTATAGATTCCAGCAAAATGTGTTTATGAAGCTCATTAATAATTTACAAAGACCACGCACTTGGGACTGAAATCGACTCGACGTGTGAGAATGTCTCTCTTGATATTGTCACTGTAACGAAGACATTACAGTTGCTCGTGTAGATAACGTCGTCTGTTATGTTTGAGGGACTAAAGCTATCCTCATAACTCATATTATTATACAGTCAGGCCTCGTTTAACCGTATCCCGTGTATCCGGACACCCGACCATCCAATTCAATTCAATTCATTTATTCCTTGAAATTTACATTTCATCGGATTGGTATACAATAATATAACTTTGGACGGATGGTTTCACTATGCTTAAAGAAATGATGCATTGACAGATAGCAGCAGGAGAATATACACACTAATTACACGTACATTACATATTTCTTATTTTAACAGCGTTAACAATGAATTTGCAAAGATTACATAATTGGGTTGTATTTTGAATAGTGAATAATTGAACAAGTTAATAAATAGAAGGATATCAAATTTTAAATCTTCTTTATGTATTTCTGTACAAATGATGATTCGCTTAACTGCACATCTCACTTTCCGGACGATTTTCAACTGGAACCAATTGTGCGGATAAACGGGGTCCGTCTGAATAGTATTTTGGATTGTAAAAAAAGTTTTACATGTATACCGACTTACTGAAACCACTTAATTTTTAAAGTTGCAGCATCGACATTAAATGCTTAAAAATGCATTTGTAATTTCATTATAAATTTGTCAATCATATTTTTGTAATGATTCTTGTCAACATAAATACTTAACAGTTCAGTTCAGTTCAGTTCAGTTCAGTTTATTTTCCGTAAAACCCCCAACGGTGATACATGAGAATACAAACAAATATATATATATACATCTAAATAAACATGTCAAATATAATCATGGCGAATATTACATCTCAGTTAATTGAAATATTATATTGATAAACTTTGCAAGATATTTTAGATTACATATCTTAGCAGATGAAAATAGTCTTTTTACTTTCAGTAAGTTCAGAGGTAAGTATGGTTGATAACAACACACTGCCCGAACGATATCTTCCAATCCCTAATTATATTCAACTGATTTTAAAAAGATGTCGGTTGGATGGCTTTGCCAAAAGTGAAAGTAATTCACGCAAACTGCCATACTATTGTATTTGCTCTGTGATTTTCAGAATTTAAATGTACATTTGTATGATTTATTTACTTTTATAAAAGTAAATCCATCTTGTAATAATTGTAAAGATGTACAGGAAGAAGGGAACGGAAGTTTATAGTATACAAGAATGTTCATTTGTTAATCTTCTGCACTAGCCTTGGAGTGGACATGCTTTGTTCTGTGATTTTTTTTAAAGTAATTATTTTTTCTCAAAGGTGTTAGTGGTCTCCGACCTATTGAACTGTCAAACTTTATTATACAATTATGTACAACACATTCGTTCAAAGAAATTTCACCGTGGCAAATAATGGCATTTGTTGAGAAAAGATCTTTCAAAGACAGAAGTATGACTCCGAAACCGTGTATTGTTCTCTTTGAAGTTCTTTGACCATTGTTTCAATTGCTCAAAATATATACTGTAATATTGTAGCTACGACATACACGGATTATCAGGATTTAACATAATAACCTTTTCAGATTGGGATGGGCAATCGACCAAAACATGTCATTTAGGCGAACCTTGCAGCCTTGCTTGCAGCATGTCATAGTTACGTATTTTTAGGATGAAGTCAAACATGTCAAAGGAATATTGTAGGTGTTCACATGTTGCGTATCTCAGAAACACAATAAAACGTTTTTCAAATTTAACATTTCAATATTATACATCACTTGTTGTAATAAAATAAAGTATTCTTTAAATTTTTTTTATTGACGTTTTGAACTGCATTAAAGGCGCTGTAGCACGCCGTAAACGTTCTTACTGAAATCTAGTGATCTCACTTAAAGGTAAATACTTGTTACAAATAGATAGATAACACTCCTCAATCAATAAAGAGTTTTACATGTACGAATGTTCAGGGTTCGGTTAAGCCATGCAAGTCCATTTCCCTTCGAGTGGTCATTTTATGTGTTCAAATTAAAATTGCCGCTCGAAGGTAGTTCAAGTGATCTGACTGATATGGTGATACCTAAACACTCAGAGTAAATTTGTAATAATGGCACTATGTTTGAATGATCATTCATCTTGCTGAGTCTCACATCCGCATGAAACTTACAAATTTACCTCTCACCTCTCACTTTATACGTCGCACAATTTTCTTCCAGTAGGCATAATCATTTTCTATGGATATGTTTTTATTGGGTCCTGTAATGATAAATTTTACTCTCTACCATAACAATCTATTGTATATAATTTATTAAATAATAAACTAAATTTGCTAAAAACGTGCTTCAGCACTTTTAAGTAACGAATATAAATGTCTCTGCACATGGTGTTTATGAACTTGTTTGTGAACTACTATTCCAACATCAAACAGTTCAACATTTGAGAGTGAGTGAGTGAGTTATTGTTTAACGCCACTTGGGCAATAGTGCAGCCATTAGCGGCGAAACATTTGATTAAATTAGATATTTAAAATAATAGCAAAAGCATACAAGAACGACACGAAGGCCGTAAAAACACCAGCAACTTATCTCAATTTGGTTAAAAGCTGATATAGAATATATAAAAGTTATAGTTTATCAAAAAGGTTACTGCCTTTAAAGAAGTCTAAAATTCTCTGTTCACCGAAGTGACTAAAAATTTGAGCAATTGAAATATTGGGGTAAAAAGTTTCCCTGATATGTGCAGTGTCCCAATCAACATTTGAGAAGATACCGCATTGGATATCGTGTGGGGGGGCCTTTTTTCTTTGATTGAGAAATACGCTAATTATCAATCGGAGGGTCCAAAGCTACATATCGTAGGTTTTAAGAAACTTAGGAAGAAATGAGCAGTTTTTAAATAAAATTAGACTACAAAATGTACTAAGACAATGTACATGACAGTATATACTTTCCATTATATACTTCACTATAAATCAATGCAATGGGTATTGTCGAGTATCAAGTATTTAGTGAGTGAGTGAGTGAATTATTGCTTAACGCCGCTTCGGCAGTATCGCAGCAATTAGCGGCGAGTCAAGTATTTAAGGCAATGGTATCACGGTAAGAACAGTTACTCGACACAAGGTCATGATTGACAGTGAATGAAAGTGAACGTGCTACGGATAGCTACAGCGATCTTTACGTTATTCAAGGCAACGTTACACATCAGTTAGATGAAATTCTAAGGCCTGGAGGCGTTCGTTAGCTGCACCGTCACCAACGACGGCAACGCACTTCCCCATTCTGCAAGAGTGACACACGACTTCATTCCACAACATGGAATCAATGTGATGGACTAGTCTGCTTATTTGCCAGACCTAAACCACATTGAGAACTTATGGGACGAGCTTGGAAGGAGAGATTACAGACGTCAGATACGGCCAGCAAACGTTGCAAGAATGGAGGAACATCTCATTGGCTTCGTCCGTGTGACACTGTGTCTCAACGTTTTCACGCTTCTAGCAGGGTCGCTGTTGGATGACTCCTAATGTAGGGTTTCGTTTATATGGATGCTGATTTTCTTTTCCTGATGTGGGGTTCCTATATGGATGCTGTTCTTCTTCGCTTGATGTGGGGGTTCCTATATGGTTGCTGTTCTTCTGATTTGAGAGGGGGTCCTTTGTATGGATGCTGTTCTTCTTCTCCTGATGTGAGGGTTCCTATATGGATGCTGTTCTTCTCCTGATGTAGGGTTTCCTTTGTATGGATTGATGCTGTTCTTCTCCTGATGTGAGGGTTCCTATATGGATGCTGTTCTTCTTCTCCTGATGTGAGGGTTCCTATATGGATGCTGTTCTTCTTCGCTTGATGTGGGGGTTCCTTTCTATGGATGCTGTTCTTCTTCTCCTGATGTGAGGGTTCCTATATGCATGCTGTTCTTCTCCTGATGTAGGGTTTCCTTTGTATGGATTGATGCTGTTCTTCTCCTGATGTGAGGGTTCCTATATGGATGCTGTTCTTCTTCTCCTGATGTGAGGGTTCCTATATGGATGCTGTTCTTCTTCGCTTGATGTGGGGGTTCCTTTCTATGGATGCGGTTCTTCTTCTCCTGATGTAGGGTTTCCTTTGTATGGATGCTGTTCTTCTTCTCCTGATGTGGGGGTTCCTTTGTATGGATGCTGTTCTTCTTCTCCTGCTGTGGGGTTCCTTTGTATGGATGCTGTTCTTCTCCTGATGCGGGGTTCCTTTGTTTGGATGCTGTTCTTCTCTTAACCATATTGCATGTCCTGTCCTTCTTTAATTGACCGAATCCACATTTCATGTGTTTTTCACATATAACAACACTTGTTTTCTTCATTTGTCTTGATTTATGTTATTCCATATCAAATTCCGCCTCCCGTTTTCAAAGTTCTACAGTTATATATTTGTTTAAATTGTAACACTAAATTGATCCGCCCTTATTAATAAGACAAATAATACGCATATGTGTGCTTCACTTTTATAGGGACTCGCGATGATTGTATTTCTCTTGAAGGATGAACTCATTTTTAAAAATCTTATCAATCCTTTTGATCTTTTTTATTGTGTATCAATTGCTTCCCTGGCTTCCCTTTGCTTTTATCGTGACGTCAAATGTTAGTTTAGATAGATATAATGTTTCTTTCATGTACTGTACATGCTTCCTGTCCTGGCGCTTGACATATTTACTTTTTGAATCAACTTCCTGTGTATTCCAACTCTTTCTTTCCAAATATATTCTTCAAAGGTATGTTCGGGATTACGCACTTAATGATCACCACCACCACAGTAGATGCTTTGAAAAGGTTTCTCTACTTGCGTTTCTGAAAAATAAACGTTTGAAATGGAAGAACTGTGACTCCTGACAAACTGTGACAGCCCTTCATGTTTTTATTTGATGAGTGTTTGAAAAGAACAACTGCATCTTGTTGAATACTGTGTCAGTTACCATCTGAACGGAGAACATATTCACTGAAAACAGATATGGGTTTGAAAGATAATATGTTATGAGCCTATTGTCGATAGGGTATATTTGATCTCTCATTTTTCTTGTTAAATTAGTTTATGAAGTCTTTGAATTCTAAAACACAAAATACAAGCCAGAAGAGCAGTTCATTGTTACAATATCTTGCAACATCAAAGATATATGTTGTTATTACCTACGCATGCAATCATGTGGGGCGATGGCTGGTAGAATTCCACCAACTTGTCATTATATGATAATAAAGTGAACATTATATACTTGCGTCCAAAATCTGTTTTACCATGTCAATGCGAATGGCCATTAGTACAACCTGAGTGGATTTACTAAAGGTTATGGATGAAGACTAAATGAAAATAGGCAACGTGATTTCAAATTGGTATTTAACTCCACTGTACAGATCATTTAACAGCGAGTGTTATTGTAGTTGCAGTGAAACATGCTATCAGGAGCTGCTATACCAGCATCTCATAGTGGTACCATATATATACTGAATGATAGTGGAGCATTCCTAGAACGAGATAGTATTAGGTGAGGTGATCGTAACAGGTTTACTGACAACGATGTATATGTATTCATTGAAGTAGTTGAAAACAATCACCATGTTCTGTCAGGTTTGTACTTTTGAAGCATTTAATCATGTTCGCTCCTTCCTGTTGAACTTCAAAAATGAAATATGATTAAGTAAAGATTTTTTTTCATTTTTATTTACTTCATGATATTCCACATCACCTACATACTTTTAAAAAGCAAATGAAATAAAGAGAATATGACTTTAGAACCTCTAAAAAGTGCTTAAACAGCATAAATGGCATAAATTTGACTAAAAAGGGAGGTTTTCAGGTACATGTTGTGTGAAAGCTTAAAACAAAACACACTACCATACATATTTTTTCATCGATTTCGGTGGGGGAACAAGAATTCTGTAACATATCAAAAAAGGAAAAAAAGGTTTAATACTAGAAATGTAGTATTTTAAAGTTTTTAGCAGTTTTTTTCTCCTTTTCCCATAGACTCCCATGTTAAAATTGTACTTCACTCCACTATCTTACAGACGTCATATCTCGAAAAAAAACACACTACCCCCTATTTTTTAATGCTGATTTTTCAATCATATACTTTGATCTTTTAAAAATATAAGTTAGAAAAAAAGTTTAAATCTATAAATTTGAGGAGCGCACATCCTTAATGAAGTTTAACAATTATTTTGTTTTCTGAAATGCATGTTGTATATTAATAAAATCCAAATGCCAAAGCCTTTGCTCTATATGATTATAATCATATTCAACACTAATATATCACAATATGAATAACATATTCCAATTTCAAAATCCTGCATATCCTGCTACCATCTGGAGGATTACAGGAGGATGCTATTTGAATATATAATTTCTTTGAAATTAACAAGGTAAAAGTGAGCGCAGCTCACCTACCCCCACCTGTAATTTGATCGCCATTCATACATTATAAATAAAATGAAAAAACATAATCTAGTCCATCATGTCAATGAATAACAACGATTGTTTTTAATTAAAATCATTTTGTAATTATTTCAACAGTTTAAATCAATGAAAGGCACAACAATACCATATAGGCAACATCCAAGGTAAATGTTTCAAGTTATATAGTTTTTTAGTTATGCCCAAGAAATGACACAGACTTAAACCGTTTATGGTCAAAATTGGACCCTGGGATCCCTAAAGGGCCAAACAGCACCATATGGGTTACTTCAATACTAAATTTGAAGTTTCCAAGTCAAACAGTTGTTTAGATATGCTTCGGACCGTTGTAATTTTTGGTCAAAACTTCAAAAATTATTTGGACCTTAGAGTCAAAACCCCTTAAAGGCATAATAAACCGTATAGGTTATTACCATACCAAATTTGAAGTTTCCATGACATAGGTTTTGAAATATGCTCCGGAAACGATTTCGGACGCACGCACGCACGCACGCACTGACGCGCGCACGGACGGACACGCGGAGCGCTATATACCCCATGACTACATTGTAGCGGGATATAATAAAATGTCAGGCGGAACAACTTATTTATCGTTTTGATCAGTTTTATCTTTACATTGGCTTATTTCCTTTTTGTACATCAGTGTTCCTAATGTGTGATGCAGATGGCAATCTCTCTGCGAGTAGAGGCATGAAGAAAAGGCGCACCTGTACCCGGCATTAAAGCATTATTCACTAATAAGTGTCCAGTGTCAAAACATGCTTACGGTGCATTCTTTACTGTCTACTCTAGTTCAGTCTATATCTTCAATATGAAAATCACATTTAACAAGAGTATTTTCAATTATTTCTGACAGTTCCAAACTCTCTTTGAACCAATGCAAATACATTTTATTTGGTTTCTGCTGATTTTCAATTTGGAAAGGTACTCTTTTGATCTGCTTCGGAAACGTATGCTTATCAAAAACAGTCAAAATAGACTATTTGAGACAGCATTAATTTGTTTTTGACCCTTTTGGAAATTGTGTATCATTTCTTTTGCTCGGCAGTTTAGCTGACTTGTTTTTAGTGTCTTGATATTTTTCCGTTACGATCGCCCAAGTTAGATGGATAAGCAGCTTATTGTGATCAGCAAGCTCATTTATCTTTGCCCTGTAACGATTAAAGAAAATACCAAAAGAAATAAACAATGAAAGTTTCCATAAACCATAACACACTCTAGAGACTGTTGTTTTAGATTAATGTCACAACGTTTTACCTTTTCCTACGTTCAGAGTTAAACGAGTCTTAATCAATGTCTATGTGTATTGAATGTTTTCATAAGTCTTCTAGACATATTATTTGTCACATACGTGCAGCTTAAATTTCTCGAGGTGAACGTCCTTAAATAACGTCCTAAAATACACTGCAAGGCATTCTTGTATTCATAATGTGATTACATGTTGATGCAAAATATACAAATAGTGTTTGTAGATGTTTTCCAATCATTGGGGTATGGTGTGAAACGGTAAAATAAAAAAAACATCATACATGTATTCATTGTGTAATGGCAAATTGTACATTCTGTAATTCTATATATTCTATATAATTGATAGATAGAAGAAACTGAGATATGCATATGAACTATATAAACACAAACGATGAAGTACGTTTAGTTCATAGAATGCATATAATATTAAAAATAGGAACGATGTCGCCACCTCGATTCACAAGTCATCAAATGTTATATGATGCTACAAGGACCATAGTTTCCACTTTATCACCAGCAACATATTTATGAAGCTCATTAAGTCTTGAAATAGATCACTTGAGACTCACTACGATTCCACACTGGTAAATGTCTCTCTTGGTATTTATGGGAACAGTAATGGTATATATATATTTAGTCTGATGAGTGTTGTGTTTGATGGGATTAAAGTCACCCCTGTCACATATTCTTGTATAGCGCTATGGATTGTTAAGACGCTTGCATTCGTATATGTATGTTGTCAATCGATTACTGACTTGAACAAAACACAGTTTATTGTAAGTGTTGCATCATAGACAAAAAATAATTCATAACGGCGTTTAAGAATATATTTATAATGTTGTCGATAGTATTTACAATACACCAACATGCTCATATTTATATTACTTTATATTTAGATATTTATTTTGTTATTTCTTTTTATCAACAATATAAAGATTCAATAAAACATGTTCTTGGTTATTTCTGGATAGATTCATAGAATGCATTTCAGTTCAGAGAATTTTGTCTAATATGATGGAAGTACACATAACTGCCATTTTAGAAATTATTCATTAACTGCGAATGATGTATGGACCAGTTGAATCTGAATATTGACACCGTGCGATGTGAAAGCGCTGTGTACAGAAAGGAAACAATCAGGAAATTTAACTTGAAAGAGGTATCTTAACTAATTACGAGTGGTCGATTGTTTTTGGACTAGGGATATATTTAAAGGAAGGAAAGGAACACGAGTTATGTTCATGAGTTATACTTCCTTGTAAGACAACGTCCATTTATTCATTTTCATTATCACCATCATCATCATCACAAGCCTCCAATTATGTTTTTAAATTACTCTTGTGACGTCATCCTATTATTCATTTACTCTATTATATTTCACTGATGGACAGTTGAATATCACAAGTTTTAACTGGATGCATTAATTTATTTTAAAATATAAAGTAAACTCGTTCAGTAAGCAATACGTATAGTATAATTTAGGTAGCTTAATGTCCTCGTAACCGCGGGCCTTGGTTCCATTATTTCGAAAGAAAATAGAGAGTTCGTCGGACATTAACCTTTACAGAATGCACCTTCAAAAGGTTTTTTTGTGGGAGAAAATTGGATTTATTGAGAGAAAAACTTTGAATGAAAGAAGTGAATCTGAGATGTGTTTGTGATCACTGTATCAATGTGTAGAGCACAGTGAAATTATTTCGTCCAATCATATGAATATATTCTGGTCACATGGAGTACAATTGCATCCCAATAGACATACAGAACATAGAACTGGTTCTCAGACTTGTGTGGTGTTTTATTCGTGTCGATAATAAACAATTGAACACTAATCAAATTGAGAGAAAAATTCAGTGTCCTTTTTCTGAAAAGAAAATGTGGCTTCAATCGATGATTGGCTTCGATTTTCGGGAGCTTGAGCAGTAGACGACTATATAATTGGGAAAAGTTTACAACATTCTGATCGATGATTATGGACCTTTGTTCTTTAATAAATCTTAATCACACATTAGTCATCAATAATCACTCAATATGTAGATGTTTTTTCTACAGAAATGGCTAAAATAGAAGTGGGAAAAGGTGGGAAAACACAAAACACATATAAACATGACGACTGTTCCCGAAACCAAGTTTCACTGAGCTATGTCTTACAGTTTTTGAGTTCTGGTCCGGACGCAATATCTTAAGTTGGAAATGGTACAAGGCACATCTACACATGATGACTATTCCACACACCAAGTTACATTGAGCTGTAACGTAGGCCTTACAGATTGGTGTTCTGGTCAGGAAACGAAATTTTAAAGTTTGTTTCTGTGGAAACGTCCAAACATAAAATTCCAAAGAAGTCGAAACCCGCAAAAGGCATGATGACTGTTCTACATGCGTTCAGACGGGCGGACGGAGGTGAGGTGAGGTGAGTTGGGGTTTAACGCCGCTTTCAAGAGTATTTCACTTATATCGCGGCTGCTAGTATTATGGCAGGGAGAAAGCCCACAACGCCATGTGGCTATGCATTGCGGTGAAACCTGCGAGCAACGGCTGGAACTAGCGAACCATGGGTGGTACTACGCTGAATTTCAGTGTAGCATTGCACCCAAACCTGACTGCGTGTAGAACAGTTCTCTACTGCAGATAAAGTTGCCGTGCCCCTGGCGGGATTCGAACCCCGGACCTCTTGATCCGAAGCCGAACGGGGCGGACGGAGGACATTTCCATAACTCTGTTGATAGAAATATAAGCATGTAAGTGAAGCAGGTGATGTGAGGTCAATTGGGGTTTAAAGCCGCTTTGAAGTATGTTTCATTCTTAACACGAAATGAAACAGTGAAACAGTGACATCAAACAATGACATTCATCAAATCGTGTTTCCAATGTATCATGTTGTAAGGTGAGGAGTAGTTCGCTTATCTCAAGCCCTGACTGATGCAGGGAGAAACCCCGCAAAGCCATGGTGACCATGCATTGCCGTGAAACCTACGAGCATCGGCTGTAACTAGCGAAACATGGGTGGTATTGCGCTGAAATTTAGGGTAGCATTGCACCCAAAAATTACTGTCTGCCTGGACTTATTGATCCGAAGCTGAACGCACTAACCACTGCACTATCACGCCCCCTATATGTAAGTTGGACGTGTGCTAAAGGTTAACGAAAGAAACCGAAGGTGCTTTTTACAGATTTTAACAGAGCGTATATATAATAGAACTAGTGGCTTGAGCATGACATGTGTTTAAGATATTATACAGACTTGTATTAGAGTGTCTCAACTGCATCCGTTTTCTGTATATTGCGAGTTTGATACATTTCCCTTGAAAGTTAATTGGCTTGTCGGGGTTATTAAAATGTTCATGCTGTAACATTCTTATTCGGCTATCGAAATCAATCTTTTGCATAAGACATCTCGCAGATGAATTGACACCTTCGCACTGATTGACATGTCCGCCCCGTAAGCTGGCAAGACTATGCACGTGACGCACGCTTTTTGCATGCTATCCGGGAGCTCTATGTCGTTGCTAAGCAACTGAATGTCCAAAATCTCTATCATATTTATTTATGTGTAGCTGAGATGATTTGATTTTTTTTTTAAACGCAGCTTGTTCACGTTATTTAAAGTGGCTTTTAAAATCTATTATTTTAATGAAAATTGAAATCAAGTCCTTACTGTTTGCAAGTACCTAAGCCAAGGTCACTGTAACTATGACATAGACTTAGTCATCTCCACTCACTCAGTTTGTAAACGTAGTCCCACATTCCGATGTCATGTGGTTTTCTCAACCTGCCAATGAAACTGCCGTTAGATGTGGAAAATAATATGGATAATAAAATAATATTAAATACTTCAGATGAGAGCGATGGTATTAAAAGAGGAAAACTTTATTTAGAGATATGATCTTCAAATTTGGTTTTGGATATATACAAAAGGAACAAGTATCGCAACACCGACATCAAACGGATAATACAATGTTGGATAAAAGAACAAGTTAATAGTAATGATAAAACGATGATCTAGCAGCAACAAACTGAAACTGAAATTAAAATGACGTTTTACTGCTTTCAGATCTTTTGTTTTTAATAAACTGGAATAATGTTTTCACTTTTTAGTGGCCGCTCGAAGGTAGTTCCAAGTAATCTGACTGATGTAGCGATACCTAAACACTTACAGTAGAGTTTAAAATATGGTACAATGATGCAATGGTAAAAATCTTGCTGTCCGAACTCTCAAATACTCATGGAACCTACATATCTACCCCTAACACTGAAGAGTTCCAAACCACTGTCGCTTTATCCATCGCACCCTTTTCTTCGAATACCGATAGCCGTTTCCTATCGATACGTCTTATTGGGTCATGTAATGAGGTGTTTTAACCATTAACGTTGCAATACATTGTACAAACTTTAATAATAAATGGGAAATTTGAGAAGACAGTAAAAACGTGCTATAGCGCCTTTAATATTGACACAGTGGAAATTATTGACATAATTACATAATTACATTGTATTTCTCGGCATATCGCTCTAACGAGTACTAAGTATCCCGATGCCAATAGCTTTGATTCTCTGCATCAAATGTACAACCCTTAAGAGACGCATGTCATTCGAAATTGCACCATACTTTATTTCACTTCAAGTTCAAAATTATTCTGCCATTATCAAACAAATATTTGTATCATATCATTTAGAAGGTCGCACCTTTAGACACATCATGTATCCCATTGCAAATAATCAATCTCGATTCCCTGCATTACATATACTCCGTGTCCAACGTCGTGCTTATTTCTAATATGATTGAATGTTCTGTATTGTCAATATCCTCATCAGGCGATTCGAGTCGGTTAGGTTCTTCTCTTATCATACTCCGCCAATCCACGGCATTCCTTCCCATTTATCCTTTCTTTGCCGAGTCTAGGCCCACCAATATAAGACTCCCAACTCGATTCATCTTTTAGGCAATGTTCAATTCTAGATACATTCACCGACCATTACATGTAGCATTAATACGTTTGTTACTATTTGTATATGAAACTGTCTTGATTATCACTCTATCTCTTCATTGTGTACTTTGTGTTTTTTCTTCCTTCGTATTGCATTACCGCAAATGTATATGTCGTACTCAAAATGCAAATTCATTTGATGTCAGTCAAGTATTATGCAGTAATTTCATGTTCAAATAATTATTATGTTTCCAAAATATTTTCGAGGACGACATTTACAGGAAGACGGGAAGTATCTGACACAGTGGAAATTATTGACATAATTACATCAATTTTACTAATTTCAAATATATGTGAAATGCTTTAGAAATACGCATATTTCATTTATAAAGTTTATTTGCAATTTCAAATGCATGTCCAATCCTCCGTGGCAGTTGGTCATTTATCGATTCCAAATTAGCGCTTGACAAAGAACCTCCCGTCTGGCCTGGTCACCCGACTTCTAAATTTAAATGTTCTCTTTGTTGTGCATGCAATTTACAATGAGTCGAGACGCTATCACGACAGACTCGCACTGACCAGCAACGAAGACGGGTGGACAGCCGTTAGGCTCGGCCAGGCTGCAGCCGGGCTGACCAGTACACACCCTGCGTGCTAGACTCCAACACAGCCTAATGTAGATTTAATCCATCAACGCCCCGAGTCGGACACAGCTTGGAGAGAGTCTCCACGACATGGTTTTGAGAAGAACCCTGTAGTGTACTCCAAGTTGTGAGTGTAACACCGGCTCGGGAATCCACGTAAATAAAGGAAAATGGTCGACCAACAAACCAACAGTCGTCAGTCGTCTATTCTATACATCGTCGTATTCATCGTCCCTCGACGTTGAAAATATATATAGTTTCATCTTAAATAGGTGCGTGGTGTGTGTCCTCATGGTATCGATGGGTTGTATAAATATATTTCGTTCAAACTGTTACATTACATGATGATGAATATATGTCAAATTCAATAGAGTTGTGACATCTCCTGAAGACGATTTCTTTCGCTGTCAATGTGTTTTCCCCCAACGAAAAGTTTAATCAATTAGAGAGACGACAGTAAAGTGTTACTACAGTGGAAGCAACTCGCTTAAAATTAGATCAGGAATTGGAGACACGTAAAGTTACGTTTTAGTGTAATGGCAAAGAACACACCCATGTGTATATTACCCACAAAGGCTCATAGTTTAGGTCTGAATATGAATCTATTAAATACATAAAACAGTGTTCTCAATAAACTTAAAAACACTTCGGCAACTACTTGTATAGTTATAAATTATCTGCCTACAAAGGCGCATCATCATTTAGTATAGAGAAACGTTATATAATATATTATATAAAAAAAATATAGAAAAATAATGCAAGCGACGTCGTATAGGTGTAGTCATATTAGTTAATTACCATTTCTGATATTGGACGGTAATCACTACACTAATGCATGCTTATGATTAATTCACATTATTTTAGAAGCAAAATATGTAAATGGTATGCATCAATCAATAGCATGATTATGAAAATTGATACGAATGCGAAATGTAGCAGCTGCTGACAGGACATTTATTATGATAATAACTCTTTTAACGCTTTTAATCAACCTGTGATAATTTTCTGAATGTTTTGCAGCCTTTGTGCTTTTTCTTGATTATTTCGGAAATAACATGTTTTTTGGATAAAACCAGCAAATTAACTTGAATTTATCATCTCTAATGGCTGCAAATCTGCCCATTGAGTGTTGAACTATAAGATATCACCTAGCGTATAACTGAGCTGAGTAATTTGTCACCGCTGTCCTCTAACCAGAGAAGGTTCCTCTCTTATTGATGAAAGCAATATGTTATAAGCCCGTTGTCGATAATTTGCTGGTGTTTTTACGGCCTTCGTGCCGTTTTTGTTTGCTTTTGCTATAATTCCTTTTTTTAAATAGGCAATTACCTTACATTTCTCGCCGCTAATAGCTGCACAAGTGCTGTTAAATAATAACTCACTCACGTGTTGTCGATAGAGTTAATTTGGGCGTTTCACGTTTCTTTTTATAATACCTTTGTCTTAGAACACAATCAGTGAACAAGGTGAGCCTGTCATTGTCCAATCATTTTACAAAATCAAACATATTGTTATTTACTACCTACATGTACGATGGCAATCATTAGGGATAACGGTTGGTCGGCTTCCCCCATATGTCACGACTTCAGTAATAAATAGAACATTATATATTCGTGTCTTTGTCATACTATCAGTTAATGAGTGGATTTACAAAAGGCTTTGAATAATATCAAAGTATAAGTGTTTGTTTGAAGTACAATTTACTTGTTCTCTCAGTTCCTTTACATTTGAAGCATTGAAATAGGTGTAATTTCTTTTTGGAGAAATACATATTATTTGTATATATGATTATGATCTTATTCAACATGTGTTATTAACAATCTCGAGCGAGTGATGATATCATTTACTGCTTAGAAACAGTTTCATATCTCTTCATGACCCACTAACAATAAACAGACCTTTTCATCAATATTCACTATTTCATTAGCTGTCTAGACGAAACACCGATTCCCAGGTACTTTGCATAATAGAATAATGTCCTTTTCCATAGAAGCAAACAGTTGTTCGCATCATATTATGGTAAACTCATGGTTTCTTACTTTATTAATGAAAACAATTAAAGATGATAACACGACAATAGATATTCAATATCAAACCGATAAGGGCTATGATTTTGCCCAAGCAGCATTAAAAAGTAGCTCACCTGCTATCAAGCTCGCATTTAATAACGAGTATTAATATATACAATATATCTGACACAACTTTACCCTCTCTATGAACCAATGCAAATTCATTTGTTTGGTTTATGTTGATTTTCAATCCTGAAAAGTACAACCTTGATGTATTTGTGAAACAAATGTTTGTCAAAGACATTGAAAGTCAATTTTAAGTGACAACAGTATTTTGTTTTTGACCCTGTTGGGAATTCGGGATCGTTCTTGTGCTCGGCAGTTTTGATGACTTGTGCTTAGGGTATTTTCAGTGTCATTTCTCTTTGTCCGTTACGATCGTCCATGTGTCTGTGGTACACAAGTTAGATGGATAAACAGCTCCTTGTAATCAGCAAACTCATTTATCTTTACCCTGTAATTGTTAAAGAAAATGAAACAAAAAGTAAACATTTGAAGTTTCCACAGAGTTCACGCTGTTGGTGATTTGTTTTGAGATTAACGTCAAAAGGTTTGACTTCTTACAACTTTCAGAGTTCAACGATCAGTGTGTTTCGGTATTGGATGTTCTACTGGACATTTTTCTTCGTCACAGGTAGGAGAATTACATAAGAGTATCGCTTGGTACTCGTATTATCCTGTTGAAAGTCCTCAATAGACAAAGTCTTAAAATGATGCATTTCAGAGTATATTCTTGCAGAAATTGCATTAGGTGTTGCAAATTTGTGTGTAGATGTTGTTCCCCGACCACTGGTACATGGTCAAACAAACAACTCTTTATTTATTATGTAGTGATAAAATGTAAATTCATAAGTTTATAATCGGACAAATAGAAGGAACTGAGATATGTGTTAGCATTTCCACAGTTTAAAAACAAGCAATGTTCGAAATATCCTTCAAAGAATGTAAAGTAGTATACATATACTTATTAAAAGTTGGAACGATGTTGTTTCGGTCATCAAATGTTATATGATGCTACAGGGAACATAGTTTCCAATTTATCATCAGCAAAATATTTATGAAGCTCATTAAGTCTTGATGGGGACCACTTGAGACTCCTTCGATTCCACATGTGTGAATGTTTCTCTTTATAACCAGAGGACAGAACGATCGTGTGTGTAGAGTCTGATGAGTGTAGTATTTGATGGAACTAAGGCCCCCCTTGTGTCACATATCAGTTTATAGAACTTTGGATTTAAAACAAATTATTATATACATGCACGATGGCAATCGATTGCTGACATGAAAATTATCTCTATTCTAATAGCTGCATCATCGACATTAAACTACTTTTTATTTGCGTAGAGCATTTATTTATAACATTGGCAATAACATTTATATATACTTCATATAAATTACTTTGTTATTTGTTTTTGTAAAAAATATAAATAACAATAAATAACAATTTCTAGATAATATTCAATAGATTTCATTTCCTACGGAAGCGTTTAAGTGTCACGTAGTATATCCTACGTAGGAGATAACTTCTATAAAAGCCTGGACCACTTGATCACATCTAGCGTTTTTCACAATTGTATTAAACAAATGTATGTGCGTATAGTGTATGTAAACTTTCGTGTATATGAAGAATGCAGAACAATTTTATAGATACCCAACTTATTTATTCTATGTAGGCGACGTTTCGACATAGAATAAAGAAGTTGTGTATCCATAAAAGTGTTCTTCATTCTTTATCACCCCTCTTTCTAGAATGCCCATCAAAAATATTGTGTATATGATATGATGTATAAGTATATGATAGTATATGTGACCGTTAAAAAGCTTTAAAGACGATGTAGATGTATTTTGTTTTCTCAAATTTGCCATATACTTAAGTGAAATAAGAACAATTAATTTTGAATAAATGAGGTTGTTTATCCATAAATGATTGTTCTTATTTGACTTTCATTTAATTACATATAATTCCAATCAAATTTTTAATGAAGTGAAATGAAGTAAGACTTCTAAATAATAACAGGCATGGCGACTCGATTCGTAGTATGTGCTTACTCCTTTTCAGGTCTGAAATATATGCTTATTCGATTTCAAAGCAAACTTTTTGTAAAACAATCTGATACCAAGTCCACAAGACAAATAACATATGAAAGCAAAAAATATACTTTTGTGATATGTTCATTCCTATGCCAAGAGCCCTTTCAATGCCTAACAAAGTTGTATGTTGTCAGTTGTCTCCAAACCCTAACCCTTTAAAGGCGTTGGAGCACGCTATTCCTAATGAATTGAAATAAAGTGTTCTCACAAAAAGGTTAATAAGTGTTACCAATGGCTAAATAATACTCCTTAATCAATAAAACAAATGTAATGGTTTGGTTCAGCCACTCGAGTGCACTTCCCTTCGAGCCGCCATTTTAAAGTGTTCACATGAAAATGGCCACTCGAATGTGGTGCAAGTGTTCTGACTGACGTAGCGAGAACTAATCACCTAATAATATAATTTTGAATATAACACTATGACGGAATGGTCAACAATCTGTCTGAACTCTCAAAATCGCATGACACCTACAAATTGATCTCTCACAGTAAAGAGTTCCATAAAATGTTCCTTTATACTCCGCCCCATTTTCTACCGTACGGATAACCGTTTTATATACACGCGGCCTGTCGGGTCGTGTAATAGGATGTTTTACCCTCTAACGTAACACAATATTGTACAATATTTAATAATAAATGGCAAATCTGAGAAAAAAATTATTATTCAATACTTAATTTTGAAACTTGCACTTTCTTGTTTGTTTACAAACACACAACAACAATAGCAAGTCTAGAAAAAGACAACTTAAACCTGTGAGTCTGTCTACCGCCCACGTCAAGTCCGTGCACACACACACACAGTCATGTGACCTGCCAATGAATCTCCACTTAACTTCTTGTTGTAAGTAAGCCAAGACTGAATTTTGTTAAATTTCCTTCATTCACTACCTCTAAACTTATGTGCAGAATCCCACAGATCGGCGGAGGGTAGAGAATCAGTACATGAATCAGGCGACTCACAGGAGAAATTTGCCTCTAACCATAATCAGAAGTCATGAGAACGAAGCTCCTTCACAACCCAGAATGGTAGGCTGGTCAAAGCAATCGTGGATTTGCAACCGTAAACTGCTTTGGCCAACATAGGATTCCGAAGATTCCAGGAAGGAACTCCGTCCTTATAAACTCCTTAAAATAGTAGAAGGTTGTAATTACCTATGTTACTTGTTTGACGCTTGGACGATCCTGCTGCCACAAAAGGTCCTAGCTGATGTAGATCTTCCAAGTCCGTCTGTACGTCACGAAGGTAGAATGTCGAAAAAGTCGTCGATGAAGCCCAATACCCGGTTGCTACGATATCCTCGACCGGGGCAGAGTGCCAGAGGGGAGCGGAGGTGGACCACACTCTCATCTCATGGGCAGACACCTTACCATAAACCGGGGTAACAGTCGCAGATTTATGGTAAGCTGCCTTGATGGTTTTCTTTAGCCAAGAAGAAATAGTGTTCTTCGAAATGTCTTTGCCCGAAGAAGGAACACTTGGGAGAAACAACCTATGCCTTCCTCTTCTAAAGGGTTTGGTTCTAGACAAATATTCTCTCAACGCCCGGACCGGACAGAGAAGAAGATCCCTTTCCATGCCATTAGATAACGCAGCGGACAAGGCCGGAACAGAAAAACATCTTCTTCCCAACGGTCTGGAGATAGACTTCTGGTTTTTAGCGACAAAATCAGTAGGTCCGAATATAGGAGCCGAGTAAAGTTTGTCCTTAATCTTGACGTCGGTTGTCTGTGGCAACTGCTTGATGAACGCTGTCCTTCTGAGGAGAGTGAGTTGGGCATTGATCCAGAGTAGGTGTCGGTCCAGGTCCAGAACAGCACTCCCCATCGAATCAAAAGAGGATGTTACCCGTAGACAATGCTGAGAAAGGGATAGACGTCGACTCCTCAGGATTCGCATCAACCAGGATGACAGGAAGTTGCCTGGCAGCAGTGGCGGCAAACAAATGAATGTAGGTAGATGTTTGCATAGCCTTGTGAACGGATGACTCGATCTCTCTTATCCTGGCATCTCCGATTTTAATTTGCTCCGATGGCGTACCCTTACCCATAAGATACCGGAAATTATTGTCTAACACGGTTTCCTCAGGTTTAGCAAACTGGGCGTCATGCACTTTTTACGGGAAGGAACGATAAAAAGAACTCCTTGAAGGTTGTTTGTCAAATCCCAAGGTTGGCCGTGGATTCAGGTGGTGGTAGAGAAGTAGCCTTAACCGCAACAGGTTTGGGGGAACCCCTGCTGATTTCATTTTGAATGGGAGCCTTAGGAACCGGAGGGCAGGAAATGTCACGAAAATGCCGGTAAACCTCATCCAACTTATCGAACCAAGAAAGGCACGGAAGTGCTGAGTTGTCCACAGGATCCGCCTTCTTGCCTTTCTTAACCGTAGGATCGCTGAAGTCCCGTAAAAGGACAAGTCGGGGGGCCCCGTGGATTTCCGTTTTGTTCCCGTAGAAGTTTCCCTAGCAGTCTCCTTAGGCCGTTACTGCTCCCTTAGTGTCCATTGCTTTAGTGATAGTTTACGAATACACTGTTACGGTTAGTTTCAAATTATTATAATTATTTGCACATTATTCCCTCCATAACATTTCAAGTGAACAAGACGGCACTTCGAAATTACATGATTTAATCAGACTAACATAATCATGTTTATTATGAAAATGACAAACGAAAGATGCTTAGGTGTCTCCACAACTCTTGGATAACTATGAAATGATACCCCTACTATGTCCTACGTTGGAGATACTAACTCCTACGTAGGAGATACTAAGTCCTACGTAGGAGATACTATGTCTGGTTCCTTAGGGGAGTAATAATAATGTAAGAGACTTGTGTGATGAGAATGGATTCATGTCTTTTGCTGATCTGAAAAGAAAATTCACTCTGAAGGGAACATATTTAGACTACTACCGTGTTCTTAGCAACCTCCCGAAACAATGCAAGAATGTTATAGAAAAGTATTACTCCATGTATCTTTATGACCTTAACATCAATACTTTCTTAAAGGATTGGATCAAACCTGTGAAGGGCTCTCGAAAGATGTATGACAAACTTATGCAAAATGTCCACCTTCTTACAGTCTGCAGCAAATGGCATCACATGATCTTAGCCGTTCTTAACTGGAAAGAAATATTTAGTCTTCCTAGACAATGCTGCAGAGAAATTAAGTTACAAGATTTTCAATATACATTTTTGCATCGTATTATATATACCAAACACGAACTGGCTAAAATGAAATTAATTGACAACAGTATTTGCAATAGATGCAACCTTGAAGAAGAATCTATAGTACATGTATATTTTGAATGTCTATTGGTTGTTCCTTTCTGGGCTGAACTTGAAAGATTTCTAAGACAACATTTGGGTTTTGTGACTCAATTGAGCCTTAAAACCATTTTATTCGGCATTCAGAAGACTGCGAATTTCAAGCTGCTGAATCATATTCTTCTAGCTGGAAAGAGACACAGTTGTATTAGAAATGAACCATTGTCTTTTAAAACATTCATTGTCACATTGAAAGATATTTTTCAAGTTGAGTGATATATTGCCAGAATGAAAAACCAACCAAATGAATTTACAAGAAAATGGTTTCCATTGCAGAATTTATTCAATTCAAACTCCAATATGTGAATCTTTCGCAATCTGCCACAAAGTATGTACAATATTATGACAATTTTATGTGAATGTACTATTGCAGTATTTATTCAATTGACATGTCAAACTCGAATATGTGAACCCTGTGCAAACTGCCATAATGTATGTACAATATTAGGACAATCTTGTGTGAATGTACTTACTCATGTGAATACAAAAATTAAAAATTAAAAAAAAGTCCTACGTAGGAGATAGTTTGACAGATTTTTCTTTTCACTTTGACACTATTACGCTTCCGTAATTTCCTGTTTTGTTTATAAACTATAAAAAGTTAGCAAAACTACGTAGCAAGAAACTATTTTACTTAATGTCACATATCATCATGCTGACATAATATATGTATGATTGTGTTTTTAATGTAGGAAATTTACGAACCTTGATATCATATGATATTACATGATATTCCTCTGCATAGTGACGTGGTGTTTATCAGTTGTGAACCAACATCCTAATAGTTTGAACACATCAGAGGGGATAGTTGGTCCTCTGAACGTTAATATACTTGATATCTTATTAAAAAGACGGAACATGATTTAGTTTAACTTAGAATAACGCTATCATGAGTGGATATTATGGCAATCGCATTCCATCAAGCAAATAAATAATCATTTCATCTTAATTCAATGACACATATGGAACAACTGCATCTTCAGTCAGCTTGGGCTACGGATAGTTATGATACTTGTGCTCAGGAACAGTATGTTTCTCATACTAAGAAACCAAACCAACAGTAAGATATTCCGAATATTTAACAATAAGTATAAACGTATCGGCGCAGTCACGTAATTGTGACCAATGTCTAAAGAGAACACACAAATATGAAATAGAATAATCAATATATGCTAATGAGTTGTTTTACGGCAAACTGTTTTCCAATGACAAACTCAACATTGATGAATGCAAAATAATAGTACCAAAGCATGTAATACTGTATTGATTTGTGCATTTGTGTTGCCACTGTAGGATATAAGGTTAGAACTTTGTTGAGTACACATTGTCATTAACCTCGAATAAATGATATATGAGCATTACAAAAGCATACCAACTAGTTAATTCTTCTGGAGAAAGAAACAAATTAATCAATCACAAATGAAATATTAGTACATTATTTCTATACATCGATTTTTTTTAATTACTCAAGATCATGTTGAATGTCTCAACAAAGCTTGGAGGACAAATCGCGTTCGACATTGCAGTCTTATGTTGTCTCAAAAGGATGTGGACCGACTCGGAATTCTATAGGCATGAAATCATTTTAACATAAGATTTAGTCATAGACGGCCTGTGCTAACCAGATAGTGTCTTGTTCAAGGTGACACGCTAGATTACAGAGGTAGGTCAAGTATTAACCAGTCTAATAGACACGTAATAATTTCGCGTTTAACAATTTCACAACCATGGCTAGACAACAAGTAGTTTGAACATCACAGTGAATTCAGTGGTAATTACACAGTGTCTGAGCCACATTTAACAATTCTCATCACAAACAAATGAAACAATGCCTATTGCATTATCTGCAAAGTATCATCATCTGTATATTTGTTGTCTCAAAAGGATGTAGAACCATATAACTATTGCCAACAACTTTACAGTAAATTATTGAGTCCGAAACTTGAATATGTACAATGGAAGCTTATTTAAATAAAGTTTTTTTTAAAACTTTTTATCAAATTCGAAACTATATATATGAATACATAGCTTAGCAATAAATTGGACCAATGAGTATCAAAGACAAAGAAACAGATTAACTAAGGGATAACATTTCACTGAGAAAGGTAGGATTAGGAACACTACACATCAGGAACACATTTGACGAATACCAGATGCTGTTTTCCATTCTTAAACTGAAGTGCAGTGTGTACATATGAAGAAGAGAGCTACTGCATCACAAATATAAATCAGAACAAGCTTTTGGCTCAATGAAAGAGATGCGATTCACACCAACGAGAAGACATGTACAACATATTGAAACTATAATTCAATGATTTATTTGTCTTCGTTTTGCTACCTTCTGACATATAAATAATCCCAAGTGTCCTCTGATATCAAATATATCAAGTTGAGTTGAGTAAAGGTACACATATCAGAATCATTCTTTAGAATTATGAACATATCTGGAACATAAAACTGTCATGTTCATGTAGTTTTTCAGAAGCGATCTCAGTGTGGTTATAGCATTGTGACGTCATTAGCATTATGGCATCATATCATTGTTACATCATCAACTTTGTAACGTCATAACATTGTTAGCAGGGTATGATGTAATAGGATTGTGACGATTTGATTTTAGTGATATCTACAATGTAGATATCGCTTATACATGTAGATATCGCTTGATCTCACACTTAGCAACTGAAGTGCACTATATAACACTCTTGAATTTGCATTTGACAGAGAACAGACACATACAAATCTGCAGCTGTGGGATATGTGTTTTGATTATAAACACATTGGTTGTAAATTTTAACTTTTCATTATCAGCTTTTATTCAACCTGTGATAATATGCTGATGTTTTTGCGGCTTTCATGCCGTGTTCTGTTTTTCTTTTGCAATTTTCTTTTTTAAATTGGGCATATAAATTAAATATCTCGCCGCTAATGGCTGCAATACTGCCGAAGCGGCGTTAAACAATAACTCACTCTCTATAAACACATTGGTGAGGAAGGTACGAATAGCTCCACATGGCTCAGTGTAAACAAAGCCTTCTACGATACTTCAATACGAATGGAGCCATTGGTTATATCGTCCACCATGATTATATTTAAAAAGATAAATTGTTCAATCAATATCGATAGTATGGCTCTAAACACTGAGAAGTTCAAATTGTGATGCAAAATGTAGTGGTTAATGTTTTCACTTGCTTTATGAGGGGTTAGGACCTATGTCGAAAAATCTAATCTTTAAAAGCAATTGGCTATCCTTGTTGAAGAAATACTGTTTTAAATATAGTTTTCTTTAGATACCCAACTTCACAAATCTTCAAACGATTTAGTTACAGTTCTCAAACGTTAAATGTCAGTTTAGACAAATGTAATGTTTCTTCTATGTACATACTGTACGTGTTTCCTGTCCTGACGTCTTGGCACATTTACACTCTAGATCAACTTTCTTTGTGATCCAACCTTCATTCTATTCTGAAAAGAAATCTAACATGAAGACCTGATCGAGATTACACATTTTAATAACAATCACCACGGGATTTGCTTTAAATGGTTTCTTTATTGTTCTTAATTACATTTCAGGAAAATAAATCGTTGAAATGGAAGAACTGTGACTCCAGAAAAGTGGGCAAAGCTACTGAGCTTACAACAGAGGGTTATTCTCTTGTTGCTATACCTTATGCTTTTACCCGTTTGCTCATAGGGTAAAGGTACATTTTTCAATAAAAAGTTGTTATTCACGTTATGCATATGCACTCTAAAACACCAGGTAGGAACAAGGAAAGATGTTTTGTTTTTGTCAAATTCATTACAGGTGAACTATGTTGAAAGTAATCTTTTAAAATAGCAGACTCTGTGATCGTTGCTAAACTTTATGAACGATAAGTACAATATGCTTGTGTTCATCATGAAATACAAATAGGAATTTCCGTTCACTTTATGGCATCCGTACATGGAACGAAAGACTGTGATAGGTGATTTGCATACATATAACAAACATGTAATTAATATAATATATATCTTCACATGTCATAATTGTTAACATGAATATTGGTAGATGAATGGTTTTTTTTTATTTTGTTATGATCTTGTAAATGGAAAAGAAATCTCAGTACAAAATACTCCATTTCATTGACAAATTGAAATTAGTTTCATCATAAGTACTTGTCAATCTGTATTTCTGTTGAAAAAGTGTCAATCGTGTTTCCATCAAATGCGCAACATTTTGGGTCATTTCAACACTAGCTTGGTTTGTTGTACACAATATATTAGGTTAATCTAAACAGCAATATTCTGAGTTCATCTACACAATAATATCCTGGGTTCATCTTCACATCAATATCCAGAGTTCATCTACACAACACTATATTAGGTTAATCTAAACAGCAATATCCTGAGTTCATCTACACAATAATATCCTGAGTTCATCTACACATCAATATCCAGGGTTCATCTACACATCAATATCCAATGTTCATCTACACATCAATAACCTGGGTTCATCTAAACAGCCATATGGCACATTTGAGGGAACACTATAGGCAAAAACATGTTACAGCGCCCTTAATAGTTTCGTTTTAAATAGGTGCATGGTGTCCTCTTGGTATTGATGTGTTTGACAAATAGAGAATACTAAACGACGTCCCGTTTAATAACATCTTTAATAAACGAGTGGATGGTTTTGGAGAAGAAAATATCAAAATGTACCTGTAAGGATTACAATGTAGCCGCATTAATACTCAACTGACGATTGTCACAGGATTCGTGGGTTCAACAGGAAGCTTATTCCTTGTGAATTTAGAATCTAGAGTACATTTATGAACTAAGGCTACGTCAAGTTGCATGCCAAAGCCATGCAAATAGCGGTCAAATCGCGAGAGCATAACATTAACGAGATTACATGTCAAGGGAACTAACTCTGAATCAACCAAGTGATACTGATTGACAGTAAATTGTGATATAAGCGTCCGTACAATTTAATCATAAGACTTTATGTGATAATAGGTGTAGGTAGAAATCCAATGCTATCCCAAAAGCCATGTGACTACTGGAAAGTAGTTCCGACTACGATCGCTTTCACGTGCAATGTTTCACAACAGTGTTGAATAACATTTCAATGTTTCACACTAGTAGTATCTTCAACGAGAGTGTAATAAATATTTTTTTTAACTGTTAGATTCCTATGCTGGATATTTGTCTTCAGAAAAAGACTGTGTATTATGATGCTTCAAATTCAATGAAGACGATTTCTTTTTATGTCAAAGATATGTTGTCCTGGTGTTTTCCAACGAAAAGTTTATTATTACCCACGTGGTACCTCGTAAAGGGGTTTCATAACAAACTGTTATGACACATAT
The DNA here is from genome assembly GCA_936450465.1 of Gibbula magus. Taxonomy (NCBI): domain Eukaryota; kingdom Metazoa; phylum Mollusca; class Gastropoda; order Trochida; family Trochidae; genus Gibbula; species Gibbula magus. The sequence goes on from OW388303.1 coordinate 44,585,917, forward strand.
GTGTCATAACACCTTCAAGTTATTTGATTGGCTAACGATGAACTTCGACATTGCCTGGACTACTTTATTCAATCATAAAACGAACGTGAATTCATTCATGAAATTACAAGCATTTTACGACATTACTTCTAATTAATAGTTATCTCAGTGTTCAGTTGACTCAGAAACTCGTACTCATCGCAATGATTGATTTTAATGAATAATTAACAAATAAACCAGGACAAGAGCAGAGCTAATAAGCACAAAGTTTAGAATGCAGCAAGAGTTTATGCTCTCAATCTTACTGTTGGGAATGACCTAGCATCAAACGCTCACTATCTCAGTGAAAATAATGTGTTCGTAACGGTGCACAGTGGATTTATACTCACAAGGCAAACATAACCGAAAGGAAAGCCATTTTAACGATTTACATTTAATGAAGTTGTTTTAGCTTGTTTACACATATTTCGACGACAAGAAACATGCGAAAATGACGTCATTCAAAGGACGAATTACTCTTATCTCATGTCCTCAAGCAGGGAGATGTTATATTAATATTTAACGTCGTAATATTATGAACTTATAGATGCTGTGACAGAGTTTATATTACTCCGTTGTTCCGATCCTTTATGAAATACATATTGGTAATAAATAGGATACATAACTCGTTCCCCTTTCATATCAAATTCATGTCCCTCGTGAAATAATTTTGGTTTTTCTCTCGCCAAGGCTCGAGAAAAAGCAAAATTATTTCACTCGGAACATAAATTTGATATGAAAAGGGAAGCTCGTTAGATATCCTATAAATGAGAGTGATGACATTAAAGTGTTTCTAAAGTGAAAGCCACTCGCCTAAAATTAGATCAGGAATTAACACATGTACAGTGACTTTTAAGTGTAGTGGCAAAGAAACACTCATGTGTATCTGCATAGAAGTGCACCTTTCCACAAAGACTCATAGTTAGGCTCTGAAGATAATGTATTAAATGCATAAGGCAGTGTTCTCACGAAAGGTTTGCTTTCTTATAGACAAGTTGATAACTATTTGTGCAGTTATATAGTACCTGCCTACAAAGGTGCATCATGATTTAGTATAGAGAAACGTTATATACATATGTTACATAGGAAAATATAGAAAAACGATAATGCAAACGACGTTGTAAAGGTGTAGTAATATTAGTTAGTTAACATTTGTGATATTGGTCAATCATCAATATTCTAATTTATTCTTATGATTAATTCACATTATTTTAGAAGCAAAATATTTAAATGGTATCAATCAATCAACACGACTGTACCAAATTAACACTATTAGAATATGCATTTGAGGGAAAATAGATACAAAAGAGAAGTCTAGCTGCTCCTGACTGGACATTTGCCTTGATAAGAACTCATTGGTGAAGACCGTACGAATGGCTCTTCATGTCTGCTAATGTCTTCTAAATACGATTTTAGTCAACCTGTGATAATTTTCAGAATTTTTTGACGCCTTTGTGCCTTTCTTTGGTTGCATCAGAAAAAAAACATCTTTTTTGTAAAATCAGGAAATTAACTTTAATTTCTCAGCGATAATGGTTGTAAATCGGCCCATGGAGTTTTGAAAAATAAGATAATGAGTAATTGGTTAACAACAAGAGACAAGAGAAGTTTCTTCTCTTATTGGTGAAAACAATATGTTACAAGCTTGTTGTCATTAATTTGCTGGACCCTGTTTTCGAAGCTCTCTTAGTGCTTAGATAGTTGTAGGTGCCATACATTAACATTGACTTACGACTATCTTAGCACTAAGACAGCTTCGAAAATATGGGCCCAGGTGTGTTATGGTCTTCGTGCCGTTTTTTGTTTACTTTTGCTATTTTGTTTTTAAAAAAAAGGCAATTACCTTACATTTCTCGCCGCTAATGGCTGCAAAAGTGTTGTAAATGATAACTCACTCACGTGTTGTAGATAGAGTTAATTTGCGTGTTTCACGTTTCTTTTTATATTACCTTTGGTATTACAAGGTAAGCCTGTCATTTTCCAAGCATTTTGCAAAATCAAACATATTTTTATTTAGTATCTATATGTATGACGGCAATCGTTAGTGATAAGGGTTGGTGGAGCTTCCCCCATATGTCACGACTTCGGTAAACAAACGAGTGACGATATCATTTACTGCTTAGAAACAGTTTCAGATCTCTTCATGAGCCACTAACAGTAAACAGACCTGTTCATCAATATCCATTATGTCATTAGCTGTCCAGGCAAAGCACCGATTCGCAGGTACGTTGCATAATAGAATAATGTCCTCTTCCATGGAAGCAACAGTTCTTTGCTCCATATTATGGTAAACGGAAGGTTTTTTACCTTATCAATGAAAACAATGAAAGTTTGATAACACAACAATAAATCTTCAATATCCAACCGCCAAGCAGCATTAAACAATAACTCTCTGAATATCAAACTCGCTTTTAATAACGAGAATTAATGTATACACTATTTCTCACACACCTTTACCCTCTCTATGAACCAATGCAAATTCATTTGTTTGGTTTATGTTGATTTTCAATCCTGAAAAGTACAACCTTGATGTGTTTGTGAAACATATGCTTGTCAAGGACATTGAAAGTCAATTTTAAGTGACACCAGTATTTTGTTTTTGACCTTGTTGGAAATTCGGGATCGTTTCTTGTGCTCGACAGTTTGGATGACTTGTGCTTAGGGTATTTTCAGTGTCATTGCTCTTTGTCCGTTACGATCGTCCACGTGTCTGTGGGACACAAGTTAGATGGATAAGCAGCTCCTTGTAATCAGCACACTCATTTATCTTTACCCTGAAATGGTTAAAGAAACTGCAAAAAAAGTAAACGTTTAAAGTTTCCACAAAGTTCATGATGTTGGTGATTTGTTTTGAGATTAACGTCAAACGGTTTGACTTCTTACAACTTTCAGAGTTCAACGATCAGTGTGTTTGGGTATTGAATTTTTTGGCAATGGGCATTTTCTCCGTCACAGGTAGGAAAAGTGCATATGGAGTATTGCTTGATATTATCCTGTTGAAAGTCTTAAAATGATGAATTTACATTCAGTACATTCTTGCAGAAATGGCAGAAGATGTTAAAAACAATTCTATTAATGTTGTTCCCCGACCACTGGTACATGCTCAAACAAACTTTATTCATTATGTAGTGATAAAATTTAAATTCATAAGTTTATAATCGGAAAAATAGAAGGAACTGAGATATGTGTAAGCATATCCACAGTTTAAAAACAAGCAATGTACGAAGTATCCTTCAAAGTATGTAAAGTATTATACTTATTAAAAGTTGGAACGATGTTTTTTCGGTCATCAAATGCTATATGTTGCTACTGGGAACATAGTTTCCAATTTATCATCAGCGAAATATGTATAAAGCTAATTAATTATTGATGGGGACCACTTGAGAATATTCAAAAGATTTCATTTACTGTTTTGTTTATAATCTATAAGAAGTTAGCAAAATGACATAGCAAGAAAATATTTTATTTAATGTCACATATCATCACGCTGACATAATACATGTATGATTGTGTTTTTATGTAGGAAATTTACGAACCTTTATATTATATGATATTAAATGATATTCCTCTGCATAGTGACGTGGTGTTTATCAGTTGTGATCCAACATCCTAATAGTTTGAACTCTTTACTGTTAATGAGTTATTGGAAAGCCATCACAGAGGATAGTTGGTATTCTGAACGTTAATATACTTGATATATTATTGAAAAGACGGAACATGATTAAGATTGACTTAGAATAACGCTATCATGAGTGGATGTTATGGCAATCGCATTCCATCAAGCAAATGAATAAACATATCATCTTCAGTCAATGGCAGCCGATGGGAGAACAGTCACCCAGGGCTGCTATAGTAATGACGTAATACTGGTACCCAACAAAAGTAAGTTATTCCTCATATCTAACAACTAGTATAACCGTTGCGACGCATTCAAATAACTGTGTCCAACGTCTAAACAGAACAAAAAATATTAGATAGAATAATCAACTTATGGTAATAGAATGTTTTACGGCAAACATTTTCCAGTGGCAAGATCAACATTGGTGAACGTAAAATACATCGTTTAGTGCCAAAGCATTTAATATTGTATTGATTTGTACATTTGTTTAGCCAGTGAAGGATATAAGGTTAACACTTTGTTGAGTACACATTGTCATTAACGTTAACTAAGGATTATGACCATTACAAATCTTACAATTTCAATTGATACAATACAAATTACAAAAGCATACCAACTTGTAAATTCTTCTGGAAAAAGAAACACATTAATCAATCACAAATGTCATATTAATACATTAATTTCATACATCGATCTTGATAAAGTAATAACTCAAGTTCATGGTGAATGTCCCAACAAAGCTTGGAGGAAAACTCGCGTTCGACATTGCAGTCTTATGTTGTCTCAAAAGGATGTAGACTGACTCGGAATTGTATAAGCAGGAAATCATTTTAACATAAGATTTAGTCTGAGACGATTGTGCTAACCAGATAGTGTCTTGTTCAAGGTGACACGCTAGATTACAGAGGTATGTCAAGTATTAACCAGTCTAATAGACACGTATTAATTTCACGTTTAACAATTTTACAACCATGGCTAGACAACAAGTAGTTTGAACATCACCTGATAATTCATTGGTAATTACACAGTGTCTCAGGACACATTTAACAATTCACATCACAAACGGATGAAACAATGCCTACTGCATTATCTGCAACGTATCATCATCTGTACATTTGAAGAACCATAAAACTATTGCCAACAACGTTCCAGTAATTCACTGATTCCGAAACTTGAATGAATGTGTACAATGGAAGATAATTTAAATAAAGGGTTATTTTACTTCGTAATAAATTTGAAACTACATATTTGAATGCATAGCTTAGCAATAAATTGGACCAATGAGTATCAAAGACAAGGGGGCGGGATAGCACAGTGGTTAGCGCATTCGGCTTCGGGTCCAGGGTTCGAATCCCGCCAGGGGCACGGCAACTTTGTCTGCAGTAGAGAACTGTTCTACACCCAGTAAGGTTTGGGTGCAATGCTACTGAATTTCAGCGTAGTACCACCCATGGTTCGCTAGTTCCAGCCGATGCTCGCAGGTTTCACCGCAATACATAGCCACATGGCACTGCGGGCTTTTTACCTGCCATAATACTAGCAGCCTCTATATAAGTGAAATACTCTTGAAAGCAGTGTTAAACCCCAACTCACCTCACTTCACATATCAGAGACAAAGAAACAGATTAATTAAGGGATAACATTTCACTGAGAATGGTAGGATTAGGAACACAACACATCAGGAACACACCTGACGAATATCAGATGATATTCTCCATTCTTAAACTGAAGTGCAGTGAGTGCAGATTAAGAAGAGGGCTACTGCATCAAAATCTAGAATATAAAACAGAACAAGCTTTTGGCTCAATGAACGAAATGAGATTCACACAAACGAGAACACATGTACAACAGAATGAAACTCTATATAGAGGATTTATTCGCTGCTCTCTGCTACCTTCTGACATATAGAGAATCTCACCCATGCATCTTCTGATATCAAATATATCAACACGAGTTGATTAAAGTTACAAATATCCGAATCATTCTTCTAAATTATGAACATATCTGAAACAAAAAACTGCCATGTACATGTAGCTTCTTCAGAAGTGATCTCAGTGTGGGTATAGCATTGTGACGTCATTAGCATCATAGTATTGTTACATTATCAACTTTTTGACGTCATAACATTGTTAGCAGTGTTTTCAGTGATGTCGCAGTCATGTGATGATGTAATAGGATTTTGACTATTTGATTCAATAAGAAACTCATATCATTAAATTTCAAGGCGGGGAATAAAGAAATATTATCTCATCAATCCTGAATGTGGACATGTTTGTATCACAGTAACTTTTAATTTTATCATTATTCAGTATATGGCGTCTTCATCAGCTCCATGTACAGTATATATAGACGGAATGGCACGAGGTCCTGTGACCAGTGAATTGAGGACAATAAAGTGTTCTTCTTATCATTATTATTATCATAATTGATGACCAACCTCATATAATGAATATAATGAATGTGGTAGCATGGGTAGACTTACGGTGCAATGCTGGATAAGTATTCTTATTTTAAATGTCCCACCCACCAGTGCAAATAGGTACCTGGTAAATGTTGTTTTGGAGGGGACCTTCTAGCTTGTATTTCAGGGGTAAGCGTGGGATATATATGTCGGTAGCACCTTGTTAGTTATTGGTGGAAAGGTCCGCCATATACATATCTGTATTATTATTATCATTAAATATATTTCCTTAAGATTTATTGACATTTACTATGATATTGAATCCTCAGGAATAAGACAAATTATAACTATTTCTTGCTTCAACTTTAAAATGGAGCCACGGACATCCGACATCTCCTGAAGGCTGGACAGTGTTTTGTTATCTTATTATCACATGCGATCACTCTGTCCCACTCTGTATCAATTACTTTCCCCATATTTTCTTCGCAATCCAAGATCAGTTGTCATAGTGTTTTTCCACTTGAAAAGTTCAATCACTTGGAATGAATAAATGCATGTATGGACATATTTCTTATCTGAACCTCTCTCGTCTGATATTAGATTTTAAAGCAATGTGTAGTTTGACGATAAAGAACACATTCAGTTGTAAATAGCTCCCGTTCACGCACACTCAGGGTCTGATGTCTCACTTCATTCATAACGCAATTGTTTCATGTGCAGTTAAACAAGGTATATTGCTACATGTGCAGTTATACAACGTATATAGGTATGTGACAATTTAGTTAAACGTTAATTTAAGTAAATAATGTTAGTAAGTATTTTAAAACTATAATGCAAGTTGTCTAACGTCGGTAGTTTATTATCAGTTTGTTATACTCTGTGATACTGATTAGTCATAAATATGTTAATTCATACTTATGAATAACTCACATTATTCTAGAATGAATATATTTGAATTTGATGCACTAAGCAACCGAAGTGCACTATAAAACACTTCTTGAATTTGCATTTAACAGAGAACAGACACATACAAATCTGCAGCTGTGGGATATGTGTTATGATAATAAACACATTGGTGAGGAAGCTACAGATAGCTCCACATGGCTACGTGTTGACAAAACCTTCAGTGGTTCTTAACTACGAATGGAGCCATTGGTTATATCGTCCATCATTATTATATTTAAAAAGATAAATTGTTCGGACCGATATTAATATCGATAGTATGGCTCTAAACACTGAGAAGTTTAAATGGTGATGCAAAATGTAGTAGTCAATGTTTTCACTTGCTTTATGAAGGGGTTAGGCCTTATGTTGAAACATCTCATTTTTAGCTCATGAGGACTGAAAGGCCCGATGGGCTTAAGGCAAGGCATGGCGTCCGGCGTCCGGCCGTAAACTTTTTGCTTTTTCAACTTCTTCTCCAGAACCAATGACTCCACACTGCTGAAATTTTATGTGCAGACTCCTTGGCCAATGGGGATTCTAAATTGTATATTTCGTGACCCCGTGACCCCAAATGGGGTCACAGAGGTCACATGCTTGAAAACCTAATTTCATCTTCTTCTCCAGTTCCAAAAGGTACAGAGAGAGCTGAAAAGTTGTGTGCAGACTCCTTGGCCAATGGGGATTCTAAGTTGAAGATTTCGTGACCCGATGACCCCAAATGGGGTCACCGGGGTCACATCCTTAAAAACCTATTTTCATCTTCTGCTCCTGTTCCAAAAGGTCTTGAGAGCTGAAAAGTTGTGTGCAGACTCCTTGGCCAATGGGGATTCTAAATTGTAGATTTCGTGACCCGTGACCCCAAACGGGGTCACCGGGGTCACATCCTTAAAAACCTATTTTCATCTTCTTCTCCAGTTCAAAAAGGTCTAGAGAGCTGAAAAGTTGTGTGCAGACTCCTTGGCCAATGGGGATTCTAAATTAAAGATTTCGTGACCCGATGACCCCAAATGGGGTCACCGGGGTCACATCCTTAAAAACCTATTTTCATCTTCTTCTCCAGTTCAAAAAGGTCTAGAGAGCTGAAAAGTTTCGTGCAGACTCCTTGGCCAATGGGGATTCTAAATTGTAGATTTCGTGACCCCGTGACCCCAAATGGGGTCACCGGGGTCACATTCTTAAAACCCTATTTGAAAAGTTGTCTACAGACACCTTTGTCAATGGGGATTCTTAATTGTAGATTTGGAGACCCTTGGGCCCCAAATAAAGGCCTCACAGGCCATGACCTAAAAATATATTTTCTTCTCCTCCAAAACAAAGAGACCTAGAAGGCTGTAATACCGTGTGCATACTCTTTAGCCAATGGGGATTCTAAATTGTAGATATGGTGACCCTGTGGTGCCCCAAATAAGGGCCTCAAGCCATGACCTAAAAATCGTTTTCAGTCTTCATCATTAAACAACATAAATCCTGATGAGCTACAGAGCCCATGGCTCTATTTTTTTAATAAGTTGCCTATCCTCGTTGAAGAAATACTTTTTGAATACAGTTTTCTTTAGATACCCAACTTCAAAAATCTTCAAACGATTAAGTTACAGTTCTCAAATGTTAAATGTCAGTTTAGACAAATGTCATGTTTCTTTCGTGTACATACTGTACGTGATTCCTGTCCTGACGTCATGGCACATTAACACTGTTGCTCAACATCCCGTGTGATCGAACTCTTTCATTCTATTCTGAAAAGGTCTGATCGAGATTACACATTTTAATAACAATCACCACGGGAATTGCTTTAAAGGGTTTTTCTTAATTACATTTCAGGAAAATAAATTGTTGAAATGGTAGAACTGTGACTCCAGAAAAGAGGGCAAAGCTCTTCATGTTTTCATTTGATAAGCGTTTGAAAGACACAAACAAAATACTGTTCTTGTATGAACTATACTGAGCTTACAACAGAGAGTTATTCTTGTATTGATATAACTTATGTTTTTACCCGTTTGCTCATAGGGTAAACGTACACATTACAATAAATTGTTTTGATACACTGTTATTCATGTGCACTCTAAAACTCTTGGTAGGAACAAGAAAGCTGGGTTTAAATTACAGGTAAACTATGTTGCAAATAATCTTTTAAAATAGCAGACTCTGTGATCGTTGCTAAACTTTATGAACGATAAGTACACTATGTGTGGGTTAATTATGAGATACAAAAGGGAATTTACGTTCAGTTTATGGAATCTGTACATAGAATGAAAGACCATGAATGGTGATATGCATACATACAACAAATATGTTATATAAATCTTCACATGTCATAATTGTTACCTTGAATATTGGTAGATGAATGTCTTTTTTTATTTGCTGATGATCTTGTAAATGGTGTCCTCCTGGTATCGATGTGTTCCATTCCTATGATGATGAATATTTGTCAATGGAGTTATGACATCTCCTGAAGACGTTTTATTTTATATGTCAATGATCTGTTGTCATAATGTTTTCAGAACGAAATTTTTAATCACTTAGAGTGACGGCATTAAAGTGTTTCTACAGTGAAAGCCATTCGCCTAAAATTAGATCAGGAATTAAGACATGTAAAGTGAAGTTTTATTGTAATGGCAAAGAGACACTCATGTGTAACTGCATAGAAGTGCACCTTTCCACAAAGGCATAAAGTTAGGGTCTGATGATATATCTATGTATTAAATGCATAGGGCAGTGTTCTCAAGAAAGGTTTGCTTTCTTATAGAGAATTTGATAACTACGTGTGCAGTTATATAATACCTGCTTACAAAGGTGCATCATGATTCAGTTTAGAGAAACGTTATGTAAATATATACTGACGTCCAAAAAAAGGCCTCAATGGTATTCATGCAAATAACACAAGACATACAAGTTTCAGATTGAAAATGAAAATGTTTATTCAGACATTATTCAATTACGCATCATGTTGTAAAAAATCACTTACATAGATCATTTATTACAAAAGATATTGAGACGTCAAGACAAGTGGGGTACATTGTCCGGTATTCGATCACACATAAAAATACATTTCTGCAAATATTGATGCAAATATTCTTAAATACAGTTCTTAAATAACTTTAATAACGGGTGTGAGCTCTTCTAGCAGCCGAGCAAGCTTGAACACGTCGTCGCATAGAGAAAGTCAGACGCCTGATCACGTGAGGCGGAATTCTGTTCCATTTCTCCTGCAATGCTTGTACGAGTTGCAAACGATTCCGGGGAAGGACCTGTCTCTTGCGAAGCTGTCTGTCGAGTTGGTCCCACAGATGCTTGATTGGATTCAGGTCCGGGGACATAGCTGGCCATGGCAACACAACAACGTTATTCTGCTGAAGAAAGTTCTGAACTAGTCTTGCTGTATGGGAGCGAGCGTTATCATGTTGGAAGACAATACCTTGGTGTCGATGTGGCAGCACTTCCTGTCTCAGTACTTGGTCTATGTATCCTTGACCATTCTAACTGCCATTAATTTCAACCAGATTTGTCTTTGTATCATCCCGAATGCCACCCCAAACCATCACACTGCCGCCTCCGTGGGATACATATTCTTGGATGCAGTTTCTGTTGTACCGCTCACCTGCCCGACGTTGTACCCGCACTCGACCATCACACTTGAATAATTGAAACCTGCTCTCATCCGAAAACAACACACGGCCCCAATTTCGGTTCTGCCAGACTCTAACATGTCTTGCCCATTTCAGTCTGCCTATGCGTTGACGTCGTGTCAACACTATCCCCCTGTGCGGCCGACGGGTGAAGATACCATGTTGTCGTAACCTTCGAGCTACTGTCTGTTTGCTGACTTGCCTACCAAGCGCCGTTGTTGCAGATTCTGTGATGGTAAGGAATCGATTTCTGAGGTGAAGCGTCCTTAAATAGCGGTCCTCCCCGGGGGTAGTCACTCGCGGTCTCCCTGCCCTGGGTCTGTCCTTGGTCCTGCCAGTCTGCCTGTAGCGTCTCAAAAGTCTGGTGATTGTAGATCGTGCGCAGCCAAACGTTCTTGCAACATGGTCTTGAGTTGCCCTCATCTCCACCATTCCTATCGCTCTCCCTCGTTCTTCCGCATTTAATCTTGGCATTACCACTGTAATTTCCTGATTTCATATGACCGCTAGATTCCATCTGAACCGCTTTTATATTATTTAAAAGCATGTAAAAGTGTGAGAGCACGTGCATTGGAATTGCTGCGTTTCTTCGCCTTTTACGAGAATATGGCGTTTCTGGCAAGAACTTTTGGTGCACTTACAATGGCTGCGTTCGGGAGAACACTACCATCACAAAAGTTCCTCGAAAAAAAATATATGTACCAAACAAATCATATTTGAAGGATTGAGGCCTTTTTTTGGACGTCAGTGTATAACATAGGAAAATATAGAAAAACGATAATGCAAAGGACGTTGTAAAGGTGTACTAATATTACTTTATTACCATTGGTGATATTGGTTAGTCATCAATATGCTAAGAGGGCGGGATAGCCCAGTGGTTAGCGAGTTCGGCTACGGATCAAGAGGTCCGGTGTTCGAATCCCGCCAGGGCAGTAGAGAACTCTTCTACACGCAGTAAAGTTTGGGAGCAATGCTAAACTTAATTTAAACATAGTATCACCCATGATTCGCTAGTTCCAGCTGGTTCTCGCAGGTTTCACCGCAAGCATAGCCACATGGCGTTGCGGGCTTTCTCCCTGCCGTAATACTATCAGCCGCGATAAGTGAAATACTCTCGAAAGCAGCGTTCAACCCCAACTCACCTCACCAACTTTCAAGCTTGTATTTAATAATGAGTATTAATATATATAGTATTTCTCACACAACTTTACCCTCTCTATGAACCAATGCAAATTCTTCTTGTTTGGTTTATGTTATTTTTCAATCCTGAAAAGTACAACCTTGATGTGTTTGTGAAACATATGCTTGTCAAGGACATTGAAAGTCAACTTTAAGCAACAACAGTATTTTGTTTTTGACCCTGTTGCGAATTCGGGATCGTTTCTTGTGCTCGGCAGTTTGGATAACTTGTGCTTAGGGTATTTTCAGTGTCATTGCTCTTTGTCCATTACGATCGTCCATGTGTTTGTATTACACAAGTTAGATGGATAAGCAGCTCCTTGTAATCAGCAAGCTCATTTATCTTTACCCTGTAATGGTTAAAGAAAATACAACAAAATGTAAACATTTACAGTTTCCACAAAGTTCACGCTGTTGGTGATTTGTTTTGAGATTAACACCAAAAGGTTTGACTTCTTACAACTTTAGAGTTCAACAACTCTTAATCAGTGTGTTTCGTTATTGAATGTTTTACTGGGCATTTTCTTTGTCACAGGTAGAAGAAGTGCATATTGAGTATTGCTTGATATTATCCTGTTGAAAGTCCTCATTAGACAAAGTCTTAAAATGATGCATTTCAGAGTACATTCTTGCAGAACTGGCATAAGATGTTACAGACAATTCTTTAAATGTTGTTCCCCGACCACTGGTACATGGTCAAACAAACAACATGTTATTCATTATGTAGTTATAAAATGTAAATACATAATCGTTTATAAGTTTATAATCGGGAAAATAGAAGGAACTGAGATATGTGTAAGCATATCCACATTTTAAAAACAGGCAATGTACGAAGTTTCCTTCAATGTATGTAAAGTATTATACTTATTTAAAGTTGGAACGATGTTGTTTCGGTCATCAAATGTTATATGTTGCTACATGAACATAGTTTCCAATTTATCATCAGCGAAATATTTATAAAGCTCATTAAGTCTTGATGAGACTCCTTCGATTCCTCATGTGTGAATGTTTCTTTTTATAACAAGATGCCAGAACGACCGTGTGTGTAGAGTCTGATGAGTGTAGTATTTGACGGAACTAACGTCACCCTTGTGTCACATATCAGTTTATGGAACTTTGGATTGAAAACAAATTATTATATATATATACATGCATGATGGCAATCGATTGCTGACTTGAAAATTATCTCTATTGTAATAGCTGCAACATCGACATTAAACTACTTTATATTTGCGTAGAGCATTAATTCATAACATTGTCAATAACATTCATGTATACTTCATATAAATTACTTTGTTATTTGTTTATGTCAAAAATATAAATAACAACAAATAACAATTTCTAACGAATATTCAATAGATTTCATTTCCTGTTTTGTTTATAAACTATAAAAAGTAAGCAAAACCACGTAGCAAGAAACTATTTTATTTAATGTCACGTATCATCACGCTGACATAATACATGTATGATTGTGTTTTTATGTAGGAAATTTTCGAACCTTTATATCATATGATATTAAATGATATTCCTCTGCATAGTGACGTGGTGTTTATCAGTTGTGAACCAACATCCTAATAGTTTGAACTCTTTACTGTTACTGCGTTATTGTAAACCCAACACAGAGGATAGTTGGTCTTCTGAACGTTAATATACTTGATATCTTATTGAAAAGAAGGAACATGATTTAGTTTGACTTAGAATAACGCTATCATGAGTGGATGTTATGGCAATCGCATTCCATCAAGCAAATGAATAAACATATCATCTTCAGTCAATGGCAGCCGATGGGAGAACAGTCACCCAATGCTGCTATAGTAATGACGTAATACTTGTACCCAACAAGAGTAAGTTATTCCTCATATCTAACAACTAGTATAACCGTTGCGACGCATTCAAATAATTGTGTCCAACGTCTAAACAGAACAAAACAATATTAGATAGAATAATCAACTTATGCTAATGAAATGTTTTACAGCAAAGTGTTTTCCAATGATAAACTCAACACTGGTGAATTTAAAATACATCTTAATAGTGCCAAATCTATTAATATTGTGTTGATTTGTGCATTTCTGTTGCCACTGTAGGATATAAGGTTAAAACTGTATTGAGTACACATTGTCATTAACGTTGACTAAATGATATATGACCATAACAAATCTTACAATTTCAATTGATACAATACAAATTGCAAAAGCATATCAACTTGTAAATTCTTCTGAAAAAAGAAACAAATTAATCAATCACAAATGACATATCAATACATTAATTCCATACATCGATCTTGATAAAGTAATTACTCAAGATCATGCTGAATGTCTCAACAAAGCTTGGAGGACAAATCGCGTTCGACATTGCAGTCTTATGTTGTCTCAAAAGGATGTAGACTGACTCGGAATTGTAAAAGCACGAAATCATTTTAACATAAGATTTAGTCTGAGACGGTTGTGCTAACCAGATAGTGTCTTGTTCAAGGTGACACGCTAGATTACAGAGGTATGTCAAGTATTAACCAGTCTAATAGACACGTATTAATTTCACGTTTAACAATTTTACAACCATGGCTAGACAACAAGTAGTTTGAACATCACCTGATAATTCATTGGTAATTACACAGTGTCTGGGACACATTTAACAATTCACATCACAAACGGATGAAACAATGCCTAATGCATTATCTGCAACGTATCATCATCTGTATATTTGAAGAACCATAAAACCATTGTCAACAACGTTCCAGTAATTCACTGAGTCCGAAACTTGAATGAATGTGTACAATGGAAGCTAATTTAAATGGGTTATTTTACTTCGTAATCAATTTGAAACGACATATTTGAATGCATAGCTTAGCAATAAATTGGACCAATGAGTATCAAAGACAAGGGGCGGGATAGCACAGTGGTCAGCGCATTCGGCTTTGGGTCCAGGGTTCGAATCCCGCCAGGGGCACGGCAACTTTGTCTGCAGTAGAGAACTGTTCTACACGCAGTGCAATGCTACTGAATTTCAGCGTAGTACCACCTATGGTTCGCTAGTTCCAGCCGATGCTCGCAGGTTTCACCGCAATGCATAGCCACATGGCACTGCGGGCTTTTTACCTGCCATAATACTAGCAGCCTCTATATAAGTGAAATACTCTTGAAAGCAGTGTTAATCCCCAACTCACCTAACCTCACCTATCAGAGACAAAGAAACAGATTAATTAAGGGATAACAGTTCACTGAGAAAGGTAGGATTAGGAACACAACACATCAGGAACACACCTGACGAATACCAGATGCTATTCTCAGTTCTTAAACTGAAGTGCATTGAATGCAGATTAAGAAGAGAGCTACTGCTTCAAAATCTAGAATATAAAACAGAACAAGCTTTTGGCTCAATGAACGAAATGTGATTCACACAAACGAGAGCAAGTACAACAGAATGAAACTCTATATAGAGGATTTATTCGCTTCTTTCTGCTAGCTTCTGACATATAGAGAATCTCACCCATGTATCTTCTGATATCAAATATAGCAACACGAGTTGATTAAAATTACAAATATCAGAACCATTTTTCAAAATTATGAACATATCTGAAACAAAAAACTGCCATGTACATGTAGCTTCTTCAGAAGTGATCTCAGTGTGGGTATAGCATTGTGACGTCATTATCATCATAGTATTGTTACATTGTTACAACTTTGTGACGTCATAACATTGTTAGCAGTGTTTTCAGTGATGTCGCAGTCATATGATGTCATTAACTGATGATGTAATAAAATTTTGACTATTTGATTCAAGAAGAAACTCATATCATTAAAAATATTATCTCATCAATTCTGAATGTGGACATGTTTGTATCAACAGTAACTTTTAATTTTATCATTATTCAGTATATGGCGTCTTCATCAGCTCCATGTACAGTATATATATAGACGTAGACGATGTAATGCTCGCCGTGACTATCTCCGGTAAACCTCCGTTCCCACGACGAGGTGCCGTCCTATCTAAAAAGCGGGACTTTCTCAAATGAAGCGCTTATTTATTCTTATGCACAAAAACGAATAAAATCCAAACCGTTCACGACGATAATTTAACTAGGAGATTTTGATCATGACGCTAACGAGCCATATACTGCATCAAATGTTTCAAGCGATCCCAGTTTGTTTGTTTGAAATGTCCGCCATTTGCAAAGTTTTTTTTTGTTTTTGTTTTTTTTTATTTCACTTTTTTCCCAGGTATACATACAGGGTGACATTCAGGGGCATACATCGTTTCATATACATATATATCTAAAACATATACATATAGTTCACAGTTCGAAGATTATCAATTATCGATACTCATTGGTTCTAAATAACAAATGTAGAATAGACCATAACTTGAGAAAATATGTTTCCTGATCGAGATTAACGTAGATGTATTTTGTAATATCATAGTATTGCGTGATTTGTCTTTTGATATACCCTATATTTGGGGTATATCCTCTCTTACTACAAGTGTATAAAATATTTTTCACTAATATTATCATGGCATTTAAGGCATAATTGTTTTTCCCTTTAATTCCAAACAATACCTGGGAAATTGTAAAACTGAGCTGTACATCTACAGTGTTCAGCCAGATTTTTAATTCGTGCCATATATTTTTTACCTTGTTACACTCCCAGAACATATGATAAATAGTTTCCTCATATTCTTTGCAAAATGAACACTTTGCGTTATCAACGTAATGTATCTTATGGAGGAAATGTTTTGTTGGTAATATTCTGTGAATGATTCTATACTGTAGCCATTTTAGATCAGTACTAGGAGTACATTTGTTTGCAATCGAGCTAAAACATTTCCAGTCCAAATCAGTGTATTGAGAACCAGTGACCTGTTCCCATTTATCATAGCATTGGAGTCTAACAAAGTGCGAGTCGAGTAACATATCATATAGTTTCTGATGACCTAAAAGAGTATTAGTGCATTTAATAATGAAAGGGTATATAGGATTGCATAATTTACAATCGGATAAATTAATGCCTAATGATTTAGCATAATGGATAATTGCACGCTTTATTCCCTCATATTGAAGAAAGTCTGTTTTAAGAGAATATACAGTGTGCAGTAGTTCTCTGGAATAGAATCGACCATGCTCATCCAGTAAATCATTTACGAATAAAATACCCTGTTCTAACCAGCGTTTGTATAAGATAACTTTGTTTCCTACTTTAATGTCATCATTATTCCATACACTTTGAGAAAGTAGATCATACTCACTGTTAACGTGTTTTTTGTATCTACTAATAATTTTTGACCAGTCTCTAAAGACCTCTATCCAAAATGGATTTGAAATGGAAGATATTACTCTATTTTCAATATATGTTTTATCTGAAATCAACAATAAATTTGGAAAATGTAGCCTTTGCATAAGCAAGTGTTTCCAATCTGATTGACTACTAAGTAGTCTTTGTATCCATTTTAATTTTTGCGAAGATATGACATGTTTAATGACCGGAACTTTTAGGCCCCCGTGATCAGGATATAGAGTAATGATATCTCTTTTAACTTTGTCTGGTTTATTTCTCCATATAAATCTAAAACATTCTCTTTGGAATTTGTCTATAACAGATTCAGGTGGGCGGGGAAGGGCGGAGAAAAGGTGGTTCAACTTGGGCAGAAGGAGAGATTTTAAAACTGTTTTTCTTCCGAAAGGTGTAAGATTTCTTGCTAACCAAATGTTCATTAAATTTCTTATTTGCATACATTTTTCGTCGTAATTTATTTGGATCATACGATCCAAATCAATGTCGAAATGTATTCCTAAGAGTTTGAACTCGGTTTGCGACCAATCAAAGTTCCAGTCTTTACATAGTTTGAGTCGAGATCGTTTTTTGGATCCTATCCATAGAAGTCTTGTTTTTTCTACATTAATTTGCAAAGTTAGTTTGCGCATGCGCACTGCAGATTCTACGATCAGCTGGACGTCGCTGCAATTTTTGACAGGCAAATTAAAAGTTACAAAGTCAAATCTACTAGCCTATGGTATATTTATAAAGTTGAAAGATATTTTAAATGGAAATTAATGGAATTTTATTAGCTAAGTGAAGCGCAATGAACTGTTGACAAAGGTGAAAAATAAATAATTAAAAAATAATTTCAGGCAGTAGGCCTACAGCAATGAATTAATTAGTATTTAGTTTTAGGCCCCATATTTTATAATATATTGCATATTCTACTTTATTCAAGTAACCCAGTCTACTGTTTAAATGTACAATAATCTTCTAAATATTGAGCAATCAATTTTGAACAAATATCAAGTTTGCATGGGCTTTCACTTCATTAAATATGACTATCATTTCCAAAATAAAATTAAATATTTAAATTAATGTGCATGCACAATTTTGTAGTGTTAAAAAAAATCTTGAAATACCGCATTGAAGTTTTGACTTGCTTTCAGTATTAAGATACTGTAATCTGTTAATTATATAATTTACATAAAATATAGGCCTACCAGTCAACACCAGCTATATATGTGTCTGTAGTTTGAGAATAGTAAATTAGTGTCCGGGCTTACAGTCAATTGTGATTCAAATTCATGGTTTTCAAAGTGTCCTGAAAATATAAATGTTGATTAAAAATATTTGTTCATTCAGCTTCTGAAAATGTTATGTAATGCAATGTTTTTCCCTCCGAGTTTATTCACTTGAATCAGGGAGTCTTGTGTTACAGGCTGTTGCTTGGATGGAGCTGCTTCATACTTTCATCTTCTCCACAGTTTCCATGATGCATCAATCCCAGATATATAAGAACATCTGAGTTACAATCAGTCAGACGAAACGCAGACAAACAACATGATTTTGTGTTTAATGTCACGGCACAGACATCTTCCCTTTCTTCTAGTGTATATGTACACCCATTTCCAAGAACTTCACATTTAATTTAACTTAGTGCCCTAATAAATTTCAAGAATGTTGTGTGTACCATGTTTTCTTTTTATGATGTTATGGCCATCAATATTCAATTTGAAATACAGGTAAGTTTAGGATAAGTAAATCTTACTTTTAGTATCCTTGAAGCTGGTGACAGCATTTGCAGAATGAATAAGCAAAAGAAATCAAATGAAACACAATTTTTCAGGAAATGATATCCACAATACATGTGATTTAATTCCATTTTATTTTCACAATTGTATTGTTTGTTATTTTAATTATAGCAAGTTGCAATGTGAAAACTATTTGGCAGTTTAATATATGTAAATTGGTGGAGAAAATACAAACCAAACACAAAGATATTTTAGCATAAATTTACAAATCAATGAAAGATAAGTGTATACTGTATATGAGCAATGTATTGATAATTGTAACAAAAGCACGACTTACATGCATGTACCTGTTGATAACTGAGTTTATGGATGAACAAATTAAGTTAATTAATACTATGTAAACAAGATTATTTCTAATTAATTAATTCTAATCTATTATAAAAAAAAATATTTAAAAAGTTCAACAATAATGGTTAATAATATGTCATGGTAATGTATAAATTTAATTACTGTCTTTGGTAATGTTATGTTACTCTCTTTCCACAATGTTTACTCCTTAGGATGATGTAAAAAGAATTGCCTTTTGGGTAATAAAGTGTTATCTTATCCTACATTGAGTTTAACTAGCCTTCTGTAATAATATACACTTATGATGAATATTGTTATATAAAAATCAAATTAAGTTCTAAATAATAATCTTCACTTAATCTTGAAAAAACAGTACTCAATGACAATTGACATTTTGATAGAATTATGGTCACATATAATTCCTATCAAATACCACATGATAACGTTAATTATTCCATATAATAATTTCTGGGTTTGTTGACGATCAAGGAGCATTGTGTTGACACAGTGTCATAATACAAAAAGCACATGTTGAGTTTGGGTCAATTTGACATCTCATATCTCGTAGTTTTCTCTACAACTGTCAACTGTCACTGCTTGAACAATTGTAATTGAATCGATGTTTCCTTTATTATTACAGAGATTTAGTTTTCAAAATGGATTCTTACTGTCTCCAGTCTTCAAAATCGAAATTATTAGCCAAAGAGTGCGGGATTTGTTTTCCTTGAGAGGTCAAGTCATGATTGCAGTGTTCTTTCCGGTTCGGTGCGCATGCGCAATTGATAAAAACAAAAACGAAATCGTAAACTTACACCTTCTAGAAAATTACTAATTAAAACATAATTATGACACCGAGAACTTTGATTTAATTAAAATCAACAATTTATTTGATGAAGAACACGTGGGTAAATTTTCGTGTGTGAATTTGTAGTATTTCTTGTAGTAATTAATAGCCAAAGGCCGATTAGGATCCTTGTCGGGCCCGTTTTTCAAATCGTCGATTTCGGCAAACTATTGCAAAAATATAGCAAATAATAAAAAATACACTGACTGGATGATTAGATTTCATAATTTTACATTGGTATATGACAATAATTTGATCGGGAAACTCCTATTATTTCTTTATTTCGACTTTGAAAATTTCGGAGGAAAATTTCCACTTTTTTCAATGCGAGGCTCCTCGTCTCTGTAACAGCGGAGCGTAGCCCAGCGTAGGGGAGCTTGACCGAGGCGAGCACGATCGTCTAATATAGACGGAATGGCACGAGGTCCTGTGACCAGTGAAAAGAGAGATATGAGTGTTATCAAGTTACGCACCAATGGGCCTGGTCAGTCAAATGATGTTATATTGATGTAGCTCAGTGTGTAGAGCATCCACTCATCACCCGGAAGGTCGACGTTCGATTCCCGGCCGCGTCATACCAAATGACGTTAAAAGATGGGAGTTGTTGCTTCCTTCCTCGGCGCTCAGCATTAAAAGAATAGAACAACGCTTGAACTGGTGCTGCACTGTGACTGCCTGGTGCCAAGGGCACAAAATACATTTCCAATTTACTTTGTATTGAGGACAATAAAGTGTTCTTCTTATCATTATTATTATCATAATTGATGACCAACCTCATATAATGAATATAATTAATGTGGTAGCATGGGTAGACTTACGGTGCCATGCTGGATAAGTATTCTTATTTTAAATGTCCCACACACCAGTGCAAATAGGTACCTGATAAATGTTGTTTTGGAGGGGACCTTCTAGCTTGTATTTCAGGGGCAAGACCGGGATAACATCTGTTGGTAGCAGCTTGTAAGTTGTTGGTGGAAAGGTCCGCCATATAAATATTCGTATTATTTTTATTATCATGAAATAAATTTCCATAAAATGTCTTACATTCCTATGATGTTGTTATCGATAAAACAAAATATATCCATTTTCTTGCTTCAATTTTAAAACGGAACCACGGAGATCTGACATCTCCTGAAGGCGTGACACTGTTTTGTAATCTTATTATCACATGCGATCACTCATATCCCACTCTGTATCAACTTTCCTCTGCTTCTCTTCGCCATCCAAGACCCGTTGTCAAATTATTGTTTTTCCATTTGAAAAGTTCAATCACTTGGAATGAAGAATTACATGTATGGACATATGAATCGAACCTTTCTCGCCTGATATTAGATTTTTAAGCAATGTGAGGTTTGACAATAAAGAACACATTCATTTGTAAATTTCTCCCATTCACGAACACTCAGGGTCTGATGTGTCAAGAAGCTGTATCACTTCATTCATAATACACTTGTCATACACATGAAATGATGTTATCTCCTTAAATAAACAATATTAACTACTTGTACAGTTATACAACGTGTATGTAAATGTAGGTATATAAGTTGTTAAGTATATAATATAATTAGTGATTATTTAAAAACTACGCTATAACGCAAGTTGCCTAATATCGGTAGTTTATTATCAGTTTGTTATACTTTGTGATATTGATCAATCATAAATATGCTAATTCATACTTATGAATAACTCACACTTTTCTAGAAGAACCATATTTTAATTTGATACACTAATATTAGCAACCAAAGTGCACTTTATAACACCTCTTGAATTTGCATTTAACAGAGAACAGACACATACAAATCTGCAGCTGTGGGATATGTGTTATGATAATAAACACATTGGTTAGACGTGTAGACAAAGCCTTCAGTGGTACTTAACTACAAATGGAACCATTGGTTATATCGTCCATCATTATTTTATTTAAAAAGATAAATTGTTCGGACCGATAACAATATCGATAGTATGGCTCTAAACACTGAGAAGCTTTAATGGTGATGCAAAATGTAGTGGTCAATGATTTCACTTGCTTTATGAAGGGATTAGGACCTATGTCGAAAAATCTCATTTTTTAAATAAGTTGCCTATCCTTGTTGAAGAAATACTGTTCTAGATACAGTTTTCTTTAGATACCCAACTTCACAAATCTTCAAACGATTTAGTTACAGTTCTCAGACGTTAAATGTCAGTTAAGACAAATGTCATGTTTCTTTCATGTACATACTGTATGCGTTTCCTGTCCTGACGTCTTGACACATTTACACTCTTGCTCAACTTCCCTTGTGATCCAACCCTTTCATTCTATTCTGAAAAGAAATCTAACATAAAGGTCTGATCGAGATTACACATTTTAATAACAATCACCGCGGGATTTGCTTTATAGGGTTTCTTTATGGTTCTTAATTACATTTCAAGAAAATAAATCGTTGAAATTGAAGAACTGTGACTCCAGAAAAGTGGGCAAAGCTCTTCATGTTTTCATTTGATAAGCGTTTGAAAGACACGAGCAAGATACACACTAAGCTTACAACAGAGGGTTATTCTCTTATTAATACAACTTTTGCTTTAACCCGTTTGCTCATAGGGTAAAGGTACATTTTTCAATAAATTGTTGTTATGCACGTTATGCATATGCACTCTTAAACACCAGGTAGGAACAAGGAAAGATGTTTTGTTTTTGTCAAATTCATTACAGGTGAACTATGTTGAAAGTAATCTTTTAAAATAGCAGACTCTGTGATCGTTGCTAAACTTAATGAACGATAAATCATGAAATAAAAATAGGAATTTACATTCAGTTTATGGCATCTGTACATAGAAAGAAAGACCGTGATAGGTGATTTGCATACATATAACAACCATGTAATGAATATAAATCTTCACATGTCATAATTTTAACATGAATATTGGTAGATGAATGTCTTTTTTATTTGTTTATGATCTTGTAAATGGAAAAGAAATCTCAGTACAAAATACTCCATTTCATTGACATATTGAAATTAGTTTCATCATAGGTATTTGTCAATCTGTATTTCTGTTGAAAAAGTGTCAATCGTGTTTCCATCAAATGCACAACATTTTGGGTCATTTAACACTAGCTTGGTTTCTTCTGCACAACAATATATTAGGTTAATCTAAACAGCAATATCCTGAGTTCATCTATACAATAATATCCTGGGTTCATCTACACATCAATATCCAGAGTTCATCTACACAACACTATATTAGATTAATCTAAACATCAACATCTTATGTTTATATGTGACTACACAGCCATAGCCTTGGTTCATCTAATATCGTGATTCATTTCCACAACATTTTCTATAGAGGGTTAATCAGAATGTTTACAATGATTAATATAATGATTAACTATTCAGAGAAGTTCTTCATATGTTCTACTCTTTGAATCACTCTGAACGTTTATATACATGTAAATACTAGTGTTTCGTGATTTCGTGTATATTGATTAATATCCTGTGTCATACACAAGATCTTTTATTCATCTTCAAGTGAATGATTGCGGTCCATGGAACATCAAGTATTTCAACTCCGATATTAATGAATGAATATTAAGCAATAATGGACAGACGGCCACTATAACTCACTATGTGTCATTAAAAGACTCAATATTGCTTCTTTAAATCTTAACCGATGAATACGTAAGTATACGTAGCCGACATGTCATTCTGTAGAGGTTATTACTTTAAAACGAAATAACAATAAAATAACCCCTTTATGCATAACATGGTAAACAATCAAGTAACAAATGATGCAGAAAATGTTCCATCAAGCAAACAAATACTCATTTCATCTTCAGTTAATGATCTGAAGCAAATAGAATTGAAAATCGGAACACCTTTGATGCCCTTGAAGGGTAAGTTATCACGAACAGTTTCCATTTATCTGAAAACAAGCAACAGTTTCCGTGAAGTAATATCCAAATAATTTTGACTTATGTGTATCGGATACATTACCGAATATTATAAATCTCATATTACAGTAACTGTTACATAATTGCATGTCTATGACATGTTGACTTGGAAAGTATGTCCAATTAACTTGAAAATAATAATGTTTATGGGATAGCTAGAATGTCAATGAATAAACTAACTGGAATGTGATATATGCAAGAAATATTGGAAAATCCATAGTTGCCATCATAAAATACACGTAAATAGTGTACATGTTAGTCAGTGAGTGTTTAGTTTGATATGATAATCATCAAAATGAAAATCAGTATTTCAATTACGAAAATATAACAAAATACATCAAATAACATCACATGTGAATAATTGATTAAATGGTAAGTGGCTTGCATATTACTGGAAATAATTGTCATATTTTGTTTAAATGAAATAAGTGGCAATGTCTCCCGCCGCTAATATGGTAAGACACATCATGTGGTCAAAATGAGCTTCTTCGTATATTGCACTACTGTTAACAAGTGTCAAAATGATCAGCAAATGTGAAGATATCAGTGCAACGGTAATGAGATATAGCGTTTGAAAAGTGATCAAAACGTTGTGGTGAGCTTGAAAATAAGTTCAAGGTCATCAAACTCCATTGTGTTTCATAACATTTTATTTGCCTTAAAATATATGCCAACATACAAAATGTGCTGACATCAGTTCAAATAATTTCACTCAACTTGCATATTCATCCCCGATCGCCGAATATATAATACTTACTAGTTTCCAATTAAAAGCGAGGAACATCATTAAACAAGTGCAGAAACCGAAACTACACGTTCCATTCACATGCACAGTTGTTATAAGACCTATCAAATATTATCAACTTGAAGTTTTCTCGTACTCTGTTGTAAATAAATTTCCAAAATAACGTTTGACTACTTGACGCGCGCCACACGCAGTGAGTTGTCCATTTTTCGATCAGAAATCGATACGTTTACCTTTATATCGTCTGTATACTGAGCCGACTAAGATCAAAATGGCAATTTTCAGTAAGAGTCAGTACTTCTCGATAAAATAATACAATTTATAATGTTTAGCATATGTGACCCCAAACAACACAATGGATGTACCTTTAACAATAGTTCGAAAAAAGGTCCCGCAATATAGGCTGTCATATAATTTGAAGACATAGGGTTCAACCGGTCATGAGATGTCGCATTAACAAGAGTTCAAAAAGTGGTCCTGTTAACCTTGAAAATAAGGTCAAGGTCACCAATGTCAACTGGTGACTACGTGATTTGCCAGTATATGGTGTCACAAAATTCTAAGGCATTGGATCCAAGTCGTCATGATATATCACGTTAACAAAAGTTTAAAAAAGTTGTCAAAGTGTCGTGGATAAGGTCACGGTCACCTGGTATCTGCGTCATTACCCAATGTAGGTTGAAACTAAATGTGGATGCGACGTTCCATGGGATATGGCGTTAACGTACGATCTTACTAACGGTTGGACGTAAGGATGTACGCCGATGAATTCACAATCATAATCATAATCATAATAATACCAAAAAATAAACAACTCTGCTGTGGGTTTGGTGAAGGGTAGTTGCTATTGTTGCATCAGACTCCCTAGATTCTGCCGCAGTTGGGCGTCCGATTTTTTAAAGCTCAATTAATTGTTTTCCCAAGTCTTTCGCAAACGTTATTCAAGGATTGACTTAGGTATAAACTTAAAAAACGCTTTGCAAAGTTTGCACATCGTTTTTTAAGTTTATACCTCAATGAACTTAATCAATTTGAAGTCTATTCTTATGAATAAATATACGCGTACCTTAGGTTTTGAAAAGGTTTTATTGCTCCAAATATACAAAACTGCAACAATTAGAACTGTAATTTATATGATCTCAAGATGTCAATTCAAACGTCATTGGATTATTAGTCCCGCCTACAACGCGTTCAACAGCCAATGAAAATCCACATCGCAGCTAGCCATGAACCTCACGTCATGGCGGCGTGACTAAATGTTATACGACGTCACGAAATTAAGTTTATACAGGTATGAACTGAATTTCTATGACGGTGTTCAGCGAATCAGATCCACACAAAGCAATTGCTATTTATTTATACATTTAAAACGGTCTTTCACAATGGCATGTCAATACCAACTTCCCAATGCAAGGCATAACTTTTGCCAGTCTCCATTACTGGCTGATTTAGGCCTTGCAGTATTTCCTTAAGAAATCTGTGTTTAGAAATCAAGGCCCGCTATGCATTTCCAGTGCAGCGATTCACTGCCTCGACACAAGAAAGCTAGGGAAATACCGCAAGGGTTAAATCAGCCAGTAATGCAGACTGGCAAGAGTTATGCCTTGCGTTTGGAAGTTGGTCAATACATGCCCTTGTATATTCTTGACATTTTCTTGTACATCTACCAGACACATCGATCAAGGTATCATTGCTATTACTGTTATAACCATAATATTTTATTTGGTAACCGAGAACATTATCTCTATCAATCTAGTTCAGAGTTACGTGGCTATACTGTATTTCATCTCAACTTAATGCCATTAACCCTTTCACCACTACTCGCCTAAGATTATGCACATGAAGCTATTAGCGTTCAGCTTTCTTAGTGGTGTAAGGATTATTGGTGTTCACGTGGACTTCCACAGAATTTGACCCTTGATTAATAAACAAATCTCTTCACAGTAGTCTGTTGGAAGTATATGTTAAGAACAACACAGTATCATGGCAACCTAATATCATGTTTATCTAACATCAATGTTCAAACATGTTAAGCTTGCTGACAATTACATTTCAAATTGGAACTGAATGTACCTGCGCACATTTAATAAAAAATAAAATATAATTTTTAAAATATTTACCACCTTACAACACATTTGCTTTATCTGTGCAATATTTTGACTGATTAAACATCTACTAAAACCACAGTAATCAAATAGAAGTTCTTTCATGAGGAAACTTTATTGGAATACCCTAATAAAGGAGTTCAATTGCACTAAAATATGGGCACCAACACATTATACAATCAAAAGGTACAAAAGAGTTCACTAACCTTGTGTTCAAAAGGAGTCCACTGATTTGGATATAGAGTTCAGGATGTCATGGTCTTATAAAACAGTAAGTGTAAGCATACCTGTGAAGTTACATTGTGTCATTTAAGTATGTAGTTATCATACTTATATTTACCTTAACGAGGTAATCACGACGATCTGTGAACTTGCTGTTCAATGAGTACGACCACAAATATGAACAAAAGAGACCGCTTATGAACTTAGGACAAAACTTGGTGGAATCCATTTGCCGGATCATTCCGGATTCTCCCAAATTTTGCCGGATCCTTAAGAATACGGAAGGATCCGGCAAGTGGATTCCACCACTTTTTGTCCTGTGGAAATGTTCAAGTAGGTAAGAAACGAACCAAAATCTTAAGGTTGTCACTAACAATAACAAAGCATTCAAGTTATCAATTAAAATAGTCGATGACATTTAATTGTTCACCGCATCTTTTTTATCACCGAAATGATTTTTAACACTCCACCATTAACTATTTGGTTCATACTATTTTGGTAAATTTAGTGCGTTGGACAATAAATTGAAGGCACAGAGAAAGAAATAGGACACTCGAAAATAGGAACTGATTAGATGATAAATAATGTATTTGCTGACAGGTCCCCGGATATCATGCTCTGAATAAAGAAACAGGACATGCTGTAAGGCATCCCATGTATTAATGATTTCTCTATCTTCACGTCATGTTTCATACTTAAAGAGATTCTTTGGTAGTGACGAAAATGTAATGTGTTCTGTCAGAAAAAACCTATTAACGTCTTTGGTTAAAGTGTTACAGAGTAGGATGTTTCATTGCAATCCTGAAAGAAGGACACCCGGTCATCTGTCGGGTAATGTTAACACAGACCATATTCAGAGTGGATATATTTGCTTTCTATTAACACAGTTTATTTAAATGGGCTATAACGTTGTGAATCTACTGGGCCTTATCACCTCATTAAACCACATTATTAACACTCATGTTTGGATACATATTCTTATGTCAATTATAAACCAAAATTGTCACATGTCAGTGTCAGTATTAATACATTCAGAAAAAGTAGGAGTGTTTGGCAGTGATTTACTCATGTATATTGAGCGAGAACAGAACTTTTGAACGAATTTTAGTTTTTTAAATAAACAGGCATACGTCAGTAAAATCACCGCTCCTCAGAAAAGTTTAGATGGATGAGAGAATGTTCAGAAATCTTTAAATAGCAATGCAACTATAACTTGACAGATGTATAACATTTCATAAAAGTTTATTAAAACTTCCTGAGTCTTGGTCCTTACAGAAACCCTACCCATTGGTCTAAGTCAAAGTCCACAATGTGTCCATAAAGAAACAAAAACATACTAATTTCCTGGTAATTCCAATATAACAAAGATACGTCTATACCACCTGTTTGATAATATACCATTGATAAATATAATTTACAATATACTTACATTGGTGAATGGTGCCTAGTTACGGGTTTCAAAGATACAAAAAATTGCCCTATTGTAGATTGTGTAATTCCAGTATTTAATCTTGTCACATTTATTCATTATCTAAATTGGACGTATTTCTAATTCTGCAATGTGTTGTCATGTATGCATTTTAAAAAATGAGAATTTCATCTTTGCCACCCCACGTGTATAAAGTAATGATTTGTTTCAAAGTCACTGATGATTTTCAAAAAATATGATATGTCACATTTAATACATGAAAGCGCATTCCAAAACTAAAAAAACCTAAAGTTTAAATGAGCTTGTAATTAGATGACGATAAATTTGCGAGAAATAGCACACTGTCATTGTCAAAATTCAAACCAACTCATATGGTTACTCATATTAAAGGACACTTATAAAGCACAGTAAATTTAAACTAATTATTATCTTTCACAAAATTGAGTTTTACCAACTTTGAATTGGTGAATACATATATGAAAATTAACGTTACTTTTTCAGAAATTAAAGTGTAACATTATTCACTTTGTACTTTAATGAAGTTTTCGAAAATATATTGACTTTAGTCTCAGTAAAGTAACGTTTTGCCAGGGAACCTATGTCAATGTTTTCCAGTCAAAGCGAGTCAATAACAGTACTTGACATATGGTGTATCAACTTATTTTAAAGAAGTAATATGTTTTGCGTCCAGATAAAAACAAGAAAGAAAGCCACCAATGTCTCGCGGGTGTACAACCAAGGCCTTCCAAAGAAAAATAATATTGCGAGTTACTAATTCCCGGATGCATTGAAAGAAAGAAACATGAAATGTGTGTCTTTGATCTCTGAATAGGATCAAATAAAAGACAAAGACGAACCAAGTTAATGTATCACGTTCATATATAATACAATGAAGTCAACAAAGGATTTACTCAGGTTATTTTAAAGAATGCTTCTGCATTCTTGGCTGTAGCCTCCAACTATAGAGGTATGACATTTGAATTTAATTACAGAGGAATAGTTTTGCTAATAACATTTAATCGTGCTATGTTTCAGCCCACATGTCGAAAGCTTATCGAGAGGTGGTATCTAATATGGTGTTAGTCATTCCTTCATGTTTTATTTGTATTGGAATAACATGCAAAAAAAGAGATAACAAATGGTCAAATACACAAGATGACATCCACTTTAAATCCTAATCTTGCAAGTGAAATTTACAAATAAAAATGCATTTAAAAAATTGTCCAGTATACCTGAATATACAAGACGTTGATTTCATCTGTTTCTTATTGGGAAGGCAGCAACAAAGAGTGTTTACCGGTATACATACTGAACATTTCCGCGGCACTATATAAGAAGAAAATTCCGTTTTATTCAAATGAACTGAATATAGAGAAACATACCTTCAATCAAATTAAACAGTTGCTATATAAAACTACCAATTCCTGAATACGTCCAAAGCTTGATGACATTAAGTAATACGAATCAATACGGGTATATTGAGTACTAATGACCTCGGCAATCGTTGAAGCCAGCAATACTTGCATAGTTGTAAGTCTGAGAGACTCAATGATGAACAACCTGCTTAACGGCGCTGTAACACTTGTTTGCAAATTGTCCATTTATTGTTAAAATATATACAAAATAGTGTTGCGTTAAAGGGAAAAATATCTCAATACACAACCTTATAAGCCGTATCCATAGAAAACAGTTATCTGTATTCGAAAAAAGAAATTGGCCTTCGATGGAAAATGGACTTCTTACCCGAACCATGTATATTCGTTTTATAACTCTTTTTTATTGAACCAAGAGCATTATTTAGCCATTGGTAATACTTAACTATAAGTTTCTAAGAACACTTTATTTCTGTAAGAAAATCGTGCTACAGCGTTAAAACAACACCATGTGTACATACAAGGTTCACAGTTTACAAAGAGTAATAACATTCTGTTAAGGTTATCGAGTTATTTCATCAATGTTAGAAAGAGGATTTTAGTGCCCGAAGGAGACAGAACAAGGACACAGCCAGATACGTGATTTATATAAACTAGTGTCCAAAAGAAACGTTACAAAACTAAAAATGAGTGTTCATTTATCAAATTATTGTCAGCCTGTTCGAAAACAATAAAGAACACATGTCTTGAACACAACATATATGTTACTTGTGAACTCTTGCATGTGCAATCCGTTTTGCACGAAAATTTGAAAATGTGTAAAAAGATGCCCGGATCAAATTAGTGTATCAAAGCTGGCTAGTTTTATTTACTGACATCATATTGAATGATTGTCACCTGAGAACATGCCTCGTTTAACTACAGCAGAGAGGAAGAAAGCAATCGGCATTCTACAAATGGGGGATGTACAACAGCATGTGACATGGAACACTGCAGATCCACTATCGCCAGGCTAGTTTCACGTTTACCACAGACTGGCAGTTCAGCAGGCCAAGGAGTGGAGGTCCGAAAGTCACGACTGACAACGAAGACCGTTATTTACGGACGCTTCACCTGCGAAATCGATACCTGACTGTGACAATCATCAACAGTCTTGGATATCGTGTCAGTTGACAGACTGTCGCCAGGCGTCTCTGTCACCATGGTCTTCGTGCCTATTGACCTTTCAAGGACATGACCTTAACGTCTCCAGAGTCGATACCAACGTCACTCAAGTATCATCTGATCAAGATGTGCAATGTTGTGTTGTTCATTATACATTGAAGCTGAATGATTGTATTATGTGACTAAACATTTAGTGTTCCAATAAATATGTTTTGTTTTGATTAAGGCAAGACAAATACTTTGTAGCGTTTCTTTTGGACGCTAGTGTATACACATATCTTTGTTTCAGCATCTTGTGAAACGTTAAGTGAAAGTTATGTCTGTAGATATAAGAATTACAGATCAAATCAATATTTGTTGACAATTTAAAATCTACAGAAACGAGGAGGTAATCGTCTGCTTGAACATATAAATATCACTTAACATTTATGAGTCATGGGAAATGACGTCTGGGGCAGACAAATCACATTTTTTCACCAGAATATTGTCTTCTAGACAGTTCAGATATATCAAACCTCGCGTGATTACAATTGATTGATAAAAATGCCTTTTTGTAGATCAATACCGAAAATTATATTTTCAAATTGACTTCCCCAACATAAACATTAATAAGGATGGTCTATGCAACGGTGACACTTATCCTGTTATTTATAAGTGCAATATTGTACCGGAAGAACCATTACAGCCCTAGGTGACTGCCTTTGATTGTTATGTAACAACGATATAAGGAGATTTCGATTTAATTCTGTAATCAGTTCCATGAATTTACTTAATTGAAAATCCGTTTCTTTTTGCAGAGTTGTGTGGTCGTGTAAGTTGAACAGTGTAATTGTATGACTGTGCCAGTTAGGAGGGTTGTCAGATTTTAACATTTTCAATCATAAATGGTTAGTACATTTTTCAAGAATGCTGTCTATTGTCTTGAAACATCTTGCGTTGATGTATGCATATGCTCAGGCGTATACACATACGCACGCGTGTGTGTGTGTGTGTGTGTGTGTGTGTGTGTGTGTGCAAGTGTGTTAAACCTGATATAGAAAATACTAAACTTGTTCAATTTGTATCGGGTTTTAAATTACAAGATATCAAAGTTTTCTTTGATGTTATCGGTATTATGTTTAACGAAGCATTGTTGACAAACTGGAGAGAATCAAAGTTGAAATACCTTACAATGAGTCAGTGCTTGAAATCAGGTTACAAAGGTAGATAAATACATTATATACATGAATGAAGATACTTCAAAGATAAAAATGTCGCTTTGATGATTGACATTTCACAATATTCACATTTCAAACTATTATGATACCTTGTCATTATGAAGTTTGAACAATATTCTGTGCCCAGAACAACACGCTACATTACACGTGACTGAGAAGCTGAACATTTATGTATGTCCATCTCTTATTAGTGGAAAACTGGTAATCAAGATGAAACCTGTAGCCTGGATCTTTTATTCAATGGGTGATATGACAATGTTACAGGCGGTGAAAATTGATTCAAAATATCGGCAAGTCAAGTTAGAAGTTGTTATTTGTAAGTCTAGGGCTGTTGGGATTTGCTTTACATCATTTTTAGCAAACTGTATGAACATATTTCTTCTTTCTTTCAGAGGAAGCTCACTCTTATGAATCAAATCATTTTGATGAATGATTCCTGTAGCGTGTAATATAGAGCTATTGTCATTAAATATATCATGAAGGTAGAAGCCTTTACCATAGAAATATGATTCTCATCGATTGATACTATAGTAACTATTATATTTCATTTTTAGAAAAATCCATCTCTTGAATTTACTTCGTGTTGCAATTTACCTTGTCAAATTTACTTTAAAATGTTTAATTTAAACTTTAAACAAGCACTATAATATGAATACCAAATAATAAAGGAGGCATGCCTGATGATCCATTGCCTGTTGTATACATAGGATTGTTTAAAAACAGCTTTTATGCACAGTGCTAACAATTACTTTAAAGCATCAATTCCAGCAACCTCAGGAATGTCTTTCAAACGGTTTCTGTACTTGCATATATCAATCTTTCTTTTATCATGTTGAGTTGAAAGTTAACTTTATTTGTCCTGATGAGATGTATGTTGAATATTTAAAGTATAGATAATCGAATGTGATTATGTTTGTTTCCCATGACATATTGTTACCAGACTTCCGTTAAGGTTTTAAGAAGTCTTTCTATAATCAGAAACCCACATATATGAACTCATCATCTATCCACATTAAATGTACGTTGTATGGTTGACATTTATACATGATGTTTGCACAAACGTTATAAGAAATATAATAGTACGTTTTTGATTAAACGTAATTATTTATACTTACCTGTTGACTAGACCTACTTTGCCTTACCTCCTAAGGGTAATGCTATTTCAACCTTAATACAGACGAACTTGAAGAGTGGAGAAGGGGTGCGTAAAATCCCTTATCCAAGGGCCGGTAAGTCTAGGTGGTCTCGTGACGTCACTACCTGTTCATATCACTCTCCGAAAGTCCCAAAGGCAAGACAGACCAAGTGGGGAGGATGGGAGGGCCTAGAGCGTAGGTCTAGTCAACAGGTAAGTATAAATAATTACGTTTAATCAAAAACGTACTATTATTTAAATACCTATCTGTTGACTAGACCTACTTTGCCTAGAATCCCACCGCAAGGAGGCGGGTCAGTAGAAACATGGTAGTGACGAGACCAGCGACTAGCCCTGAGTGTAAGCTAACCTACGAGTCCTCCACCCTGTGGTGAGGACAAGGCACAGCCCGGGAGATACCATCTCTACCGCTAAGCGGATCGAAGAGACAACCCTGCCACTCAACTTCCGATCAACACACCGCCCCCCAAACCCCAACAGGGAGGGGGGTGTTAAAGCGAAGTTAAAGAAAAAACCAACAGACACGAGAGCTAGTAATGTAAACCATGTTTATTTACAATAAGTCTCAAAAGCGTCTAAGAAGGATGACCCCTTCTTGGTCTGGTTGGGGGGACCACCTTCGTCTGCGCGAAGACCTGTGGACCCAGCCTAGAGATGCCTTCAAGATCTGCTGTGGAGACATCTCGTAGGTAATGGTAGGCGAAAACCTCTGATGAACGCCAAAAACACCCTGCCATGACATCCGAAAACGCGATGTTGCAGTGATAAGCCATTGTGGCTGAAAATGCTCGGATCTCATGAGGGATGGAACGCGACGGCGGAGGCAAATCAGCGGCCTTGTACGCATCAATTACCGCCGACCTTAGAAACAGACGACGCCTGCCATCCCTCAGCCTGCGGGTACACCCTCAAGGCTCTCACCGGACACAGAGAGAGATCTCCTGAGTCAGAACCCAGAACCGTGATAGAGAACGTACGGTCAGCTTCATAAGCTGCCTGGTCCTTACAGACAAAGTCGGGAGCCAACTCAAGAGAGGTCGATCCCCCCCCCCCCCCCCCCCCCCCCCTCCCTGACCTCATAACGTAGAAGGTCCGCCTGCAACGCATGGATTTCCGAAATCCGAAAGTCCCACTCAGGTGGACTAAGCCTGGACCTGCCGTCAACCAAACGGAATGTTTTAATGAGGTCCTTGAGGACCGACACATCCAACCCTAGCGATCTCTTCCTGGGGACAGACAGGATAGCAGACATGTTGGTGTTGATTGATGGCTCGAGCCCACGACCGCGAGACTAGGAGTCTCGCGCTCTACCGACTGAGCTAGCCCGAGACCGCGATGTTACAGTGGTAAGCCATTGTGGCTGACACTGCACGGATCTCATGCGGGTTGGAGCGCGAAGGAGGAGGCAGGTCAGCGGCCTTGTACGCATCAATGACCTCAGGTACACCCCCAACACTCGCTTATCTAGCCCTTGGGCTCTCCTAGGCGAGTGAGGCAAGACCAGCCTCAACAGCTGCCTGGTTTTGTAACAGTTCCAGACTTGTTGCAAAATCCAAAACATGGGACGATGAACCAGTTCTTAAATAACAAACTGAAAGAATTCAAAGATTCAGAGGGGTGCCGAACAGGAGACACAACCCCCTGAAGACTGCCACGTTCCGTTGCCACTGCGCTTCCAGGAAGAAGTACCAGACCTACGAATGGCCGAAACATACTCCAGGAAGTCTGAAGACGAAAGAATGACACCCTCGTTACACAGGTCCTTGCACTTCATACAAGGCAAGACCTAACAGACTTCCTACCTCCGCAAATGTACAAAATGCAGAGTACGTAGTGACGCAAACACCGAGGTAGTAGAGTAACTAGGTGACTGATAGTCGAGTCACTGACGAGACCCTCGAGACACTACCAGGTGATTGACAACGAGTCACTGACGCATGTAAGCTAGGGGAGGTGAGTGAAACTCAAATCACTTAACAGGTGAGTGACAGACGAGCCACTGACACGAGTAAGCTAGACGATGTGAGTGACAGGAGATACAGCCGAGTCACTTAGTAGGTGAATGACAGACGAGACACTGACGCGTGTAATCTAGACGAGGTGAGTGACAGTCGAGTCACTTAGTAGGCGAGTGACAGACGAGCCACTAACGCATGTAATCTAGACGAGGTGAGTGACACTCAAGTCACTTAACAGGTGAGTGACAGACGAGCCACTGACGCGTGTAATCTAGACGAGGTGAGTGACAGTCGAGTCACTTAACAGACGAGTGACAGACAAGCCACTAACGTGTGTAGTCTAGGCCAGGTGAGTGACAGGTGAGTGACACTCAAATCACTTAACAGATGAGCGTCAGGCGCGTCACTAACTTGCGTAAACTAGACGAGGTGAATGACACACGAGTGAGTGAGTGAGTTGGGGTTTAACGCCGCTTCCACGAGTATTTCACTTATATCGCGGCTGCTAGTATTATGGCAGGGAGAAAGCCCGCAACGCCATGTGGCTATGCACTGCGGTGAAACCTGCGAGCAGCGTCTGGAACTAGCGAACCATGGTTGGTATTACGCTGAAAATCAGAGTAGCATTGCAGCCAAACCTAACTGCGTATAGAACAGTTCTCTACTGCAGACAAAGTTGCCGTGCCCCTGGCGGGATTTGAACCCCGGACCTTTTGATCCGAAGCCGAACAAGCTAACCACTGCGCTATCCCGCCCCTGAATGACACACGAGTCACTGACGCGAAACACCTACATAAGGTAGTGTAAGAACTAATTCCTGACACTAAGAAACAACACTTCCGATAGCTTAATTACTCCAAAAACACCAACACACACTCGTCGCAACGAAAATCCTTCTCACACAAGTCCTTACACTTCCTAAACAGCAAGTGAGGATCCTTGATAGTGGACTTCCTACCTCCGCAATTCGTGCAGAAGGCAGAGTACATATTGAAGTAACAACGTGAGTGATAGTCAATCACTGACCCACGCGCGTAAGCTGATGAAGTGAGTGACAGGAGATTGACCCTCAATCAGTTAACACTAACGTGGGCGAGGTGAGTGACAGTTAGGTCACTTACTGACAGGCGCGTGGTGAATGACAGTCGATTCACGACGCGAAACGCAAAGTAGAGTAGTGTAAGAACGAAGTTCTGACATAGGAAGAAAACAACCCTTCCGATAGCTAATTACTCCAAAAACACCCAGAGTGTAAACTCACGAAAACGTAGAACGAAAACGCTTAAGTGAAAACACGCAAGGCGAGACGAGAGAGACCATCGAAAGTGTTGAAGGCAGAGGCTCCGAACCCGAAGTGTGCGAAGTCCAAAGACTGACGAAGCGAGACACTGGCGAAACGAGTCACTGGCGAAACAAGTCACAGACGACACGAGGCAATCAAGTCGAAAGAGAGCCAAAACAAATTGACAACCTAAATGACTGGCTACGCGAGTGCCTGGCAAGCGAGTCACTTGTTAGCCGAAGCGAGTCAAGTAGAATCGAGCCTAAGCCAAGAGACAGGTAAGAGACAGTCCGTTCCCTTACGCAGGTGAGCGATAGACGAGATACTCACACGTGAATGTAGACGAGGTGAATAACCGGCGAATCACTGACTAGCTAAGTAGCGTAGCGTAAGACACAACAAATCTTCCGATAGCTAATCGAGAGAGTTGAAAGCGGACCTGCCACGCTGACTTGACTAAGTGGAACTTCCGCGAACGAAGCCACTTCGGATAACATAGCGATTGCATCAACAACTGGCGGATCCTCCTACAACCCCGTACCCCCAGCCTTCGTTTCTATACTGATGAACGGAGGGTTCGACCCGTCGACGTAGCGGACGTCACGCTCCGGCAAGGAATCACGTGGGGGTGACACCACCGTGACAGGACGCGTAGGGTGTGAGGGGTACGCGATGGGGTCGCGGAAGCGGAGGCCCTAGCGGACGTAGAACGCGAACCCTGAGGTACGACATCCGCATTGGGTTCACACGGTAGCGTAGTCGTAGTGTGAGTGGGTAAGGTCCGCGGACCCAGACGCGCATCGAGCAAGGAAGAGACCATATCCTTGACGGATGCCAGAAGGAGGGACGGATTGACCTTATCAAACCTAGCCTTCTTGGACTTCTTCTTTTTGCTCTTGGGCGTAGTGGGTCCGCCAACCTTAAGCCTAAGCGGAGACAACCGCTTGTCTGGCGAAGGAGGGGACAACGGGCGAGTCCGCGGACGAGAACTGGAACACGACGGCAGAGGGGGGGAGCGCGAATCCTTCGACCCCCTAGCGGGTTCGGACAGGACCGATGATTCCCTGTCGAATTCATCCGCCCGTTCCGTGAGGACAATGTCTACGTCCTCCTCCGGAGACGGATGACGAATGGGAGACATCTCCCTACGTTGAGCTGACGACGCACGCTTCTGAAGCGAAGCCCTATCGGCCACAGACTTGCGTATGGCGGAAACGTACGCGTGGAACTCCGATTCGGAAAGAGGAGCACACTCGTTGCAACGGTACTCCTCTTCGCAAAGGTCCTTACACTTCCTACATAAGAAGTGCGGATCCTTAGAGGCGGACTTCCTGCCTCCGCAATTCGTGCAAAAGGCGGAGTACATGGCGGACGAAACGATAAGACGCGTAACCTAAGCAAAGGTAGGGACAGTCGAGTCACCTACGCGGCGTAGCGAAACGCGAGACACTCACTCGCGTAGCGTAGACGAGGTGAATCCCTACAGAAAGACACCTAAGTAGCGTAGCGTAGACGAGGTGAGTCACACACATGAAACACCCAAGCGGCGGAGCAAAAGCACAACAACTCTGACGATATGCAATCAAGAGAGTTGAACCAAAAACTCTGAACTCGAAGAGCACAAAGTCAAAATCAAGTAACGACCCGCCAAGGTAAACAAAGATGAACAAGCCCACTCGTGCGTGTACCAAACCGTAAGTGACTGGCGTAGCGAGTCACTTGAACCAAAGTGATTCACCCTAAGGATGAGTCGCGTAGATTCGACCTAAGGCGATGCCAAAGGCGAATGGTAGGCGAAAGCTAGCAACGGGCAACGCGTGTCACTGACGAGGAGTGTGTCCACTGCTCCTTAACCAAGCTAGTCACCCACCTTAGGCGAACAACTAGCGAAGCCAGTGACAGGTGAGGCGAGAAGCCAAGCGAGACGCGAAGCACTTGAGTACGCACCGCAGGCGTATGACAAGCGAAAGCGAATGACAAGCGAAGCCAGCCAAACGCGTAGGAGAGATTCCACTGCTCCTTTACCCTACGCAAGTCAACAACCCACAGTTCCCTAGAGTACAGACCGAAAGCCGTATGACAAGCGAAAGCGAATGACAAACGAAGCAAGCCAAACGATTAGGAGAGATACCACTACTTCTCTACCATACGCAAGACAAACACCTAACAGTTAGCACTAGAGTACGGACCGCAGGCGTATGACAAGCGAAAGCGAATGACAAGCGAAGCAAGCCAAACGCGTAGGAGAGATTCCACTGCTCCTTTACCCTACGCAAGTCAACAACCCACAGTTCCCTAAAGTACAGACCGAAAAGCGTATGACAAGCGAAAGCGAATGACAAACGAAGCAAGCCAAACGATTAGGAGAGATACCACTACTCCTCTACCATACGCAAGACAAACACCTAACAGTTAGCACTAGAGTACGGACCGACAGGCGTATGACAAGCGAATTAGGAGTGATTCCACTGCTCTTTTACCGTAGGCAAGTCAACAACCCACAGTTAGCACTAGAGTACGGACCGAAAAGCGCATGACAAGCGAAAGCGAATGGCCAGCGAAGCAAGTCAAACGATTAGGAGAGATGCCACTACTCCTCTACCATACGCAAGACAAACACCTAACAGTTAGCACAAGAAAACGGACCGAAAGGCGTATGACAAGCGAAAGCGGATGACAAGCAAAGCAAGTCACACGCGTAGGAGAGATACCACTGCTCCTTTACCCTACGCAAGTCAAACACCCAACAGTCAGGTGAGAGAAAACAAAGAATCACGAGCTGCACGTGCGGCGCATGCAATCCACCTACTCCGGGTGGTCGCTAGCTAGCACATGTCAACAAGGCCCCTTGAAAACTAACACCTACTTGAAAACAGATTGCAAACACAACCTGCACTACCGAAGAATAAAGTTGAGGGTATCTCTTGACCAAACAAGAGAAAAATAGCAAGTTAGCAACACAAGCCGCTAAATACCAAGTCACAGAACAAAACACGTCTGCCTTGCTCTGCAACTTTTAGGAGAGTGATATGAACAGGTAGTGACGTCACGAGACCACCTAGACTTACCGGCCCTTGGATAAGGGATTTTACGCACCCCTTCTCCACTCTTCAAGTTCGTCTGTATTAAGGTTGAAATAGCATTACCCTTAGGAGGTAAGGCAAAGTAGGTCTAGTCAACAGATAGGTATTTAAATAATAGATTTGTTCAATGGTAATTTGTGTGTGATTGAGTTTACAAAATTTTCTCTTGAAATAGTTTGTGATATTTTGAATTATATTTTAGTTTGAGGACCGTGTTCACGCTCTGTAATCATGATTCCTAAAATAGATTGAATGGAAAAGGGTTTTAAAGTTTTAAAAAATACTGAATACACTGGATTTCAACGTAGTACCACCCATTGTTCGCCAGTTCCAGCCGATGCTCGCAGGTTTCACCGCAATGCATAGCCACATGGCGTACCGGGCTTTCTCCCTGCCTTAATACTAGCAGCCGCGATATAAGTGAAATACTCTTGGAACCCGTTAAACCCCAACTCACCTCACCTCAGGGGATCAAACATGATAGCAGTAAAATATATGCTTCACATAATATATCGAATAGTGTGTAGCCATTGGATTCTTGTTTAATAACGTGTTGAAGTAAAAGGTGAAAACAACATTTTAAATGCTTATGTTAAATAACGACATAATTGATTTCCTAAGAATTAACGACTATTTTGGATAATGACATTGTCTTCGTTGGACTGTCGGAAACTATTTACAAATTCCCTTACTTGTGCCTTTGTAATTACTTAAATGGATTTATATTACAGGATTATAAAGTAACAAATGTCATTTGTAAAACTCATTGAAATTGATAAAAGTTCGTGCTTTGTAGTATTTAGAAATACAGAATATTAATACCAAATCGATATGTCAAGTGAAGTGTGTTTGATTCTTTCAAAAATAATTTAATTCGTGGAAGGTGAACATGCTCGTTTGTTCTCGTATCATTTCATCCTTTGATTGGCGTGTAATGTGAATTTAATGTTCCTTTAGCGTGAGGATATAATGTGAAGCTTATTTCAAATGCATAATGCATTATGCAAATGAGAATAAAATGTAATATGATTATTCTTCATTAAAGGTGCATGCATTGTGTTGTTTTGGGTAACATATGCCACACGTTATTAATCGTGTTTTTTTTAACGAGAAATACTGATTGTTGGATGGAATTACATTATTGATGATAGTCGACTCCGTATAGTGACAACATAAGGTAAAAGTAGTTATTTCTGATCGAAACCCGTACAATACTCCGTGATTGACGTGCATCAAAACATACTTTTGGAAACTAATATACAACAAACAAAAATAAATTTGGGTTGGTAATATTTAATAGGTATTATAACTAATGTCCATGTAAATGGGGCATGTAGTTTAAATTTCTGATAGGTAGAATAATGTTGCCTGGTTTTCATTGAAAATTAGTACATGTAATTATGAATGGCGATTGGGATGAATATCCGACTAAAGTGAAATGATTTAAACTAATTCTAAAAAGAAGACAAGCCAAAACCAAACCGTGTATTTCATTCAAGGCATCCGGCCAATATACATGTACAGTTTACAGATCTATACATAAGCAATTACACCAGTCTACAACAAACAACATAACTCAACTTTTGGAAAATGAACACGAAGAGTTAGATATCAGAGTCTCCTCTTATTGACTTTTGTTTTTTCTGTTTATTTTTTTATTTTTAGAAATACACTCATTTCAGAGTCCAAACATTAGTCTACAGTATACCACGAAACTCATCCAGAGTGACTGAGAGGTATTAATTGTATAATTTATATTGTATATCTCTAAAGTTGGACACACATGCTGTCAAACTTCTAGAAGTCACCAAGGTCGCATGTCCACACGTCTAATTCAAGTTGTCCAACTATTGTGTTATATGAGCATCATGTCTCTATACAACACAACAGAAGTTATGAAGGAAGTTTTCTTATTAATTAACTTTTCAAACGAGAATCAAACTTATTTAATCTAAACGTTGAAGTTACCACTGAATGACTGATAATCTTCCAGGTTTTTGTTTTTAATGTTGAATATTGAAATGAAACTAATCTAATGTTAACGTTGTTAAAGTGTTAAATTCCAAGGCTCTAATCAACAGTTAACAGATGGAGTTCCAAAAACTTTTTTTTTTTAAAAACAACATTTAATAGATATTGTTATTCAAAATCTTCAGAAACTTCAATTGAACAGTAAATAATTAAGGACTGGTATGTTCGAAATCACAGCAAAAATAATTAAATGATAATGTGAGTTTTGGCGTTGTTGTTTTTAGTCATCTGCTCATGTTCAGATCACCAACACAATGTGGTTGTATGATAAAGCTAATTGTACAAGTAACTACACAAAGCGATTAGTGGTTTGGGTAATAACTACAATGTCATTGATGTCAAATCTATTCAGTGAAGTACATGTATGACATTCATTTTGGACAAAAATATTAAAAAGGTCACATCCTAACTAAAAAAAAGAAGTGTGAGGCTAGAAAAAGCGAACTGATTTAAACAATAAATATTGTGTTGGATGACACTTTCCCGGAAATTACACTCTGAGTAAAGAAACCAGTATTTCTACGGAATCCAAGGGGTAATGATCCTACACATGATTTATAGCGAGAAGAAATTGTCTTGACAAGACTTAGCGCGTTCGGCTTCGGATAAATAGGTCCGGGGTTCGAATCCCGCCAGGACCACGGCAACTTTGTCTGCATTAGAGAACTGTTCTTCACGCAGAAAGGCTTGGGTGTAATGTTCCAGCCGATACTCGCAGGTTTCACCGCAATGCATAGCAACGTGGCGTTGCGGGCTTTCTCCCTGCCATAACACTAGCAGCCGCGATATAAGTGAAATATTCTTGAAAGCGGCGTTAAACCCCAAATTACCTCACCTCTTGACAAGAGATCAACATAATTCCTTAGAATATATTAGTTAAGATCATTTGAATATCTTCATTAGATAACGTTGATTATGTGAGACAATTGCTATGTCACCAGTTGAAAGTTATCCAAAGTGTGAAATCAAAACAGGTTACTCGTTGATAATTGTAATTGAACCCTCTCTCCACTTAAACTATTACACATCTTGTTGACATTTATTTCACTAATTAACTTACATCACAGCAAATGGAAATCTGCAACAGAGATATTTTGTTTAAAAACTTGTTTCTCCCTTTTGTGTACAAATGACACAACGTTCCCTGTTTGGGAGTAAACCAACTGCATTTAGAAGCGAATGTGCTATCACGTATCAGGCGAGGCATAGGTTACTATTTGTCATACACACCGCTGAGAAAATGGTCAATAATAACTTTTATTTCTTATTGAAACCAATATGCAACAATTTGAGACAAAGAATGCCCATTTAAACTATTTCGCCTGCTAAATAACACGCGCTCAATGTATAATCTCAAGAGCAGAACATGGCAAGAAGAACATTTTACACGTGAGAAGTAAAGAGTAAGAGTTTCCGAGTCTAGCATCGGGCGTATATGAACAAGTAACGACGATGTCAA
Organism: Gibbula magus; assembly: GCA_936450465.1. Taxonomy (NCBI): domain Eukaryota; kingdom Metazoa; phylum Mollusca; class Gastropoda; order Trochida; family Trochidae; genus Gibbula; species Gibbula magus. The sequence continues at coordinate 44,629,052 of OW388303.1, forward strand.
CGGGATATGTGTATTGAATTATTTGCGAACGAATATCCCGTTGTAAAATATTCAACATTCATTCGTTATGCAATCTCTTTCAGTAACTGATATAATATTATGAATAACGGTATTTTGTAAGGAATCCAAGGGATAATGATTCTAATATTTATAGCATTGTATTTCCTTAGATCTTTTTCATTAAGTTCATTTATTACCTATTGTTCTTAGCATATGACACAAGTGCTGTGTCATCAGTTGAACGTTATTCAATGTGGGTTTCACTTGTGACGGGGGCGGGATCGCGCAGTTGTTAGCGCGTTCGGCGTCGGATCAAGAGGTCTGGGTTTCGAATCCCTCCAGGGACACGGCAACTTGTCTATAATATGCAGTAGAGAACTGTTCTACACGCAGTAAGATTTGGGTGTAATGTTACACTGAATTTCAGCGTAGTACCATCCATGGTTCGCTAGTTTCCAGGGGTGGGGGCATTGCATTTAGAAGTTTGTGCTGGGAATCAGTTTTAATATCATCTCAAACTATAATCTACACAATAACACGCTTCCTTCCAGAAACGTCTGGCAAGGAGGATGTCTGAACATGTTCTGCAAAGGAGCGATGTCAACACGATTAGTTTGTAGTATAGGATGGTCGATAATGTTTTTTGATTTAATAACGAATGTCACGAATGATCTAACATATTCAACACTCATTCGTTATGCAACCTCTTTCAGTATATCAATTCGATTTTTGTTATTCACAGCCGTATTACTCATTTCTTCATCTGTGTCGAGATAAGGAAAAGAAAAGGAAGCGTCAGGACGAATATTGATCAATGGTATACAATTATAGACTGGTAATGAGGTCAATACCTGTTTTCTCAGGTTCATAAGAACAGGTATTGACCGAATCACCAGTCCATAATTGTTTTATTATGTATATAATACAGAAACAAGAGGAAAACAATGCAATACAGTCAAATTTGCTTTAAACAGCTGGGACTACAGTCATATGGTGTCATTCAACAATCGTTTGACGTCACTCAAGTCAATACTGCTTTTGGTCGGACTCGGCTGGAGTCAATATGCTTTTCTGTAGACGGTCACGTGACCGCCTCTCGACCAATCAGATCGCTTGAAAGATATGCTCACATAATAAAGAGCAACATGCATATGAGAAACGTGACGTCATAGCATTTTTCTCATGCACGTCACAATGACAAAGTGATATTTTACCCTAGGGCATCGTATGAAAAATATGAACCCCGATACGACTGCCCTCGTAGGTAATAATAACATTTATGTGGTTATCAAGAACATCTTGCGATAAGCAGTTATGACTACGGGACAATATGTGTGCCTAGACAATATTGACCTTTATTAACTAACGGATATATACATGTAAGTGTTGAGCGAGTACACAGATCTTGGAATGTTTATTTTACAAAAGTAAAGTCAATATTCATAATCACTTTTATTTTGTAACTTGTGATGAAAATTTCAATACAATGCGGAACAAAATAGCACTCGCATATTTTCGTTGTTTCTCTTTGCCCTGAGTAATAAAAGGAATAATCCGTAATCTCAGCAAATAGTTGCAGAAATGCAGTTTTTGAAGCCAATTCTGGTATTGGTATTGGTAAAAGTATCCAATGTACCAAATACGGCAACATACATGTCTATAATTATTTTAAAAACATGACATTAATAAATGATTATTCTTCATTATTCATTTATTTTCATGTAGAAAGACATGTGTTGTAACAGAATAAACATACACATTTACAATATTTTTGGCGTTTAAGCTTTGAACACATTTTGAAAGATTTTATCAAAAGTGACGTGAAATATGTTTTGAAATAATACGATAAGAATGCATAGTTTCCTGACAAAATGCTCACTTGTTTTGGAAGGAAACCTCCCACTCTCCAATCAGCTGGAAGCCACTTTACCTAGTTCTCAAATAGCTGGTAAATGTAGAGATGGAATTCTGGAAACTTGCCCAAAGATGAAAAAAGAATTTACCATACGTTTTACCTTAAAGGCGCTTTAGCGGTTTTTGCACGTTTTATTTCCTCAAATTTGCTATTATTATTAAAGCATATGCGTTTTGTCGAAGGTAAAACATTTCACGACCAGATAAGCTGTATTCATAGAAAACGGTTATCCGTATTGAGAGAAAATGTTGCGACATAGAAAGCGACAGTGGCGTGGAACTCTTCAGTGTGAGATGTAAATTTGTAGGTCTCATGCGAATTTGAGAATTCAGACAGCAAGATGATTGACCATTCTATCATTGTACCATACTTACAACTCTACGTTGAGTGTTTAGATATCGCAACATCTTCAGATCACTTGAAATTCTTTCGAATAACCATTTTTATGTGAACTGCTTAAAATGACCGCTCGAAGGGAAATGGACTATCATGGCTAACGGAGTAACGTATATTCGTTTTAGAACTCTTTTTATTGATTCATGAGTATTATTTAGCCATTGGTAACACTTATTTATATTTCCCTGAGATCACTTTATTTCAGTAAGAAAAACATGCTACATCACCTTTAAAGTAAAGCGGTGCCATTTTCTATGACGCAGAGGAACATAGCTAAACCTTTATACTAAGTTTTAACTCTAACTCTCTTTTAATTCTTATCTTACAGTTTCATTAGCTCTGACAAAATGACTCAACCTTGCAAGTATTATATTTCTGAGCCCACCTCTTGTCATTTCGCTAGGATTCGTCAGATAAAGCAAGGGGTAGTGTTTCACTAAACCATGGCAAATTGGATGAGTATTTCATCATTTCCAAATGTAGGATTAAAGGCGCATCAATTGCGTTTCAAAAACACACCATACTTGCTGTTTACAGTACAAATAAATTCACTCAGCTTGCATATTCATCACCAATAGCCAAACATATCATAATTACTAGTTTCCAAGTAAAATCGAGTAAACATCATTGTGTAAAAACCGAAACTGCACGTCCTATTTACATGCACAGTAGTTATATGACCTATTAAACATTACAAACCCAAATTTGTCATTTTATCAGTTATAAATAAGATTCCAAAATCATGTTTGACTCATTGGCGCGCGTCAATCGCGATGCATTGTCAGGTTTTCGATCAGAAATAACAACTTTACCTTCATATTGTCTAATACTGAGTCGACTGTCATCAAAATGGTAGATTTCGTTAACAGTCAGTACTTCTCGATAAGGTAACACCATTTTCAACAAATAGGATATGTGACCCTCAACAACACAATGGATGCACCTTTACAAGAACAGTAATTAACACCCTCAGAGAGACTGGTGAAACACTTATTTCATCATACCAAGGTCACAATTCATGGAGTTTAACAAAATTTGAACATTTGAGCTTCTAACATCTTATTGAATTCTACCGAAGGCAAGTTTATTTGTAGACAATGTTCTGTCAATAAATGGACTTCAGCGAATAACTTCTCGTATTAGGGAAATTAAACGCTTATTACAAGTGGCAGTTTAAGTTTTATTTTGACAGTGCAGATCTCCATTGTTTTCAAACAGACGATAAGAAGCTTTCCTGCTCAGTGAGATAACCTCCTGCTGTCACAATGTATTTCAATCCTTCATATCCTACTTAACTTTGTTTCTCCTTGAGCTGTTTGTTGTTTTCTGTTTGTCGTCCTGTTATTTTCGGAATGAGCAATTAAGATACCCTCTTCAGCAAAAGAAACGTATTAAATCTATGTATCGCATGTCATCGACTCATAATAATATATAATTAAGTTAAGGTTATAAACCTCCCTGAGGGTGATATGAGACATAGCCATCGAGCGCTTGCGCGAGATGGCTATGTCTCATATCACCCTCAGGGAGGTTTATAACTGTCTTACACAACACGGGTATATTGAAACACAATCAAACTAACAAACTGACCCCCCTTTCTAACTTGGACTCGTCCACATATCGTACCTCAACGTGATCGAATGTACTCTCAAAATACAGCGAACGAAGTAAAGTCGACCGATTCACATGTAAGTTGATACATAGGCATATTAAAAGACATAAACTATATTTGTAATACTTCTAGAGTAGATAACGTGTAGTTACAATTCCATTTAAATAAAAATCAAAATTTACAATGTGACGTCAGTAAACTGGTTTCAAACGTAGCAGCAATGCGCAAAAAGTACGCGATTTGTCGATTGCACGAGCAAGTGTTCAGTCGCATGCGATCACATGATCAATCACGCACGTGCAGCTAGCCACACATTTGTCAGTGTCTTGAGTCGGCGAAGTACATCGCGTACGGTTGATAATATGGAAAGCGACGAAGAGCTTTTTCGAGCCTCTCAGGAAATAGAGGCAGAAGAAGATGTCGACAATTTTGTGAAAATTGCGCAAAAGGATGGGGATAGATTTTTCGCTTCAACTGCGGAGGATCTCGAGAACAGGGCAGAGTACTCTGTGCCGGAGAACACGAGACGCCGAGACATATGGGCAAGTAACGCTTTCACCTCCTGGGCAGTTGCAAGAAACAATCGCCATGATAACGCTGAAAAGATAATGAAAAATTTGGAATCGATGACAGATGAAGAATTAGCTAAATTCATGCCAATATTTGTTATCGAGGTAAGAAAACAAAAGGGCGAGGAATACCCCGCAAATACAATTTTCCAAATTGTAATGGGCATACAGTCATTCTTGAAAAGGAAGACTAAGAGGGATGTGAAAGTTTTACATAATGAAACATTTCAAAACGTTCGTCAAGTCCTCGATGGGGAAATGAAACGTCTCACTCACAAAGGCGTAGGTGTTACAAAGAAACAAGCAGAGGTGATTTCCGAAAATGACGAGGAATTGCTATGGAAGACTGGTCAACTTGGTAATCGGAACCCCCGTACTTTACTTAATACCATTTTGTATCTAAATGGAATAAACTTTTCTTTGCGAAGTGGCCATGAACAACGAAAGCTCAGGTTTAAGAACTCTCAAATAACGCTGAAAAGTTCAAACGGAAAAGAATATTTGAATTACCATGAAGACTATTCAAAAACGCTGCAAGGGGGGATCAAACACCGCAAACTGACCCCAAAAGACGTGAACCACTACCCAGCGAAAAACCCGGAGCGATGTCATGTACGCCTCTACAAACAGTACATATCTCTCTGTCCCCCAGATGGACACGATGACGCCTTCTATCTGCAGGTGCTTCGCTCACCTACTGAAAAGTGTTGGTAAGTGTTACTTCAACTCAATTTTCGAAACAATAACTGTCAATTACTTTAACCGTCTACCATCATTTAAGTTCATCATATTAAACTTAAAGTAAACAGTATAATATATTTATCAGATTAAAACATCCAATAAATACCTGCACAAAGTTCAACCAACATTCTAACAACCATAACATTTTAATAACCAAAGTTCTACATTTATCATACTGTCTTTAATTTCTTTACTAAATATGTTTAAAACTTTGATGGCCATTAATTGCAATTCACCTAACAATTTGTTTTAACCTGGCATGATAGGTACAGCAGACAACCGCTTGGGCATAACACTCTGCAGAAAATAGTACCGGAAATGTGCAGAAAGGCTGGAATAGAGGGCTATAAAACCAGCCATTCACTAAGGGCAACAACCGCCACACGTCTGTATGCTGCTGGAGTGAGCGAACAGCTGATCATGGAGAGAACAGGACACCGAAGTGTCGCTGGTATGCATGGCTCTTCTGTATTTCATCTTAATTACAGGAATCTTTCAGTTTCCAAAGCTGGTCATATTTAAAGTTTAGAAGGACCTAACATAAAACACTTGAAAAACTGTCAAACGTGTTCCCATGTGAATGGTATAGGCTAAATGCAATGTCACTGCAGATACGAAAAATACGTGTCACGTTTGTTGCATACATGTAATTTTAACCACTTGTAATGTATGATGTACATGAACCTGTGACTTTTATACTGAATTAAGTTCGTTCATGCTGAACAAAATTATATATTTGTCCATTAAAGCATTAATTATTGACAGGAATCAGGAGCTACACGAGAACAAGTGAGGAACAGCAACAAGAAGTCAGTGACATCCTCAACCAGGAAGCTGACAAGACCAAGGAAGAACCATCTAGAGCAACACCCCCCGAAAAGATCAGATGGGCCAGCACCAGTCCTTCATTTCGATAATTGCGTGTTCAATTTCAAATGAATCAACTTCTCCTTGGCTCGTTATTATTTTTCCTAGAAGACACATTTGGCGGAGGTAATTTCAAATTATTGTTCGAGGCGCAGCCGAGAACAATATTTGAAATTACCGACGTCTCTTTTCACAGAGGGAAGATACGTCAAAGGACGAGGCGCAGCCGAGGTCTTGACGTATCTTGCCGAAGCTACTTGAGGCTACTATTAATTTCATTGGTGAAAGGTCAAATAACAACCCTAGGACGTTATGACATAATGACCTCAGCACGTGCACATGAACGGTATGATACTTAGAAAAACAACCTCAAAGAACAAAGGAAATAATAGCCCACGTTGTGTAAATTTAAAAATCATGATAGCATAATATTCCATCATGAACATGCACAAAGTGTAATTGAAATAGAATCAGATTTAAAGGTCCGCATTACTTTGAATGACATTGTGGCCTAAAACCATGAATTCTGAATTATTTTGTTTATTGAACTGATTATACCCCATTACATTTAAGCAATATCAAAATCGTTTGTGTTAGATAAACTAAAGATCATGTTTCTTTCCAAAAAGCTTGTTGAACTTAATTTGTTTCACCTTACCTTCACTATTTAGAACATAAGCTATTTATTCATCCGCGAGTATGATTAAGATTTTATTGAAGTTTATACGTGTGCTATAGAGGTATACATAATCAGAGAGGAATAACGCAATATACCAAGTGCAGTGCATCTTCACAACGTCACAGGCGTAGCGAAAAGATTTCCATATCTTCTCCTTCCGCCCTTGACCTCAACCCTCGCATTTTCAGTGCTAAGATTTTAACGTACTGCAGGCTAATCGGATAAGACAATCAGAAGACAGTTGTATTGCCTCTGTGACTGTGTCGATCGTCGCTTATTTTGAATTGGTTCCGAATGTAAACGGCGATTTCATTGGCTGTATGTTAGCAGATGGTAAGGGACGTAACTCGTGATCACAATAGGTGTCGCTGATACGTTTCACCACTTATGCCTATGTTGAAGGCAGGGTAAAAATGGAGAGATCTCGATACATTTTCACCTTGCCGTGGGAAGATGAGTGCAGTGTAGTGTCTACTAATGCCTACAGGTAATAACGCCTACAGTCCTAAACAGTATTATGTTAATGCTCTGTAGAACCGTTCAGTGGCCACACATGTTCTGAGTGGTAGATAAATAGCATTGCCAGTCCATTACCATGCAACTCCGTAAGGTTATAATTTACTCCATTCTGTTGTAATGAAGGTATTGATAGCAATTTACTTTTGACTCATTTTACCTGTTCAAAGTAAAGTTGATAGATTTTATATGATGCTTCAAAGCCATAAACATGGAAGTATATATATATCTCTTTTGATACCGATCCCTACACGATATTTTGATTAACGTCAAAGTTGATTCTGAGATTAAATTCCATAATCTACAAGGGTTTTTTTAAGTAAGCAAACATCTTGTAAGTTTATTGCCATAAACACTTCATCAGGTAATTAGGAAACAGATCATGCAAATGTGATGGATACTACCGCTGTGTAGGATACTAGTAAAACCAAAATGTCAAATGTACAGATGAATTACAAATGTTTTACAAATAGTATGTGCATGATTTGTAAAACAGGTATTCCATGCAATCTGTTTTTGTTTCAAGGAGAGATGGAACCCAGAAATCAAATTCACTTACGGTAACATTTTGCGACAAGTGTATGTGTTTTATAATGTATCTGAAAGGATTCCGAGTTCATTCATTGAATGCGTGTGCTTCATTTAGGTACAACAAATCAGTTAAAATAGCTTAAATTTGCTGACGGCAGTTTTATTATTAATCCTGATTGCTCCTTAAATCGTTTGGTGACCCCCACACTTTTCTTACACTTTTGGGTTAGAGACATAATAAACTTGATGTGTTGAAACAATAAACGAATTCTAAAATATACTATTTCATCATTCCATCTTTCCTTAAGACGAATGTTTGAAAGAAGAAATTACAAACAGAATACAGGGATTGACCATATGAATTGCCTGTACACAATTAAGTTTTCTGTCTTTCATCACAAGGCACTGACGACAGAGAGAAAGTCCTCATTGTCCTCTTTTGTATTAAGATTCAATTCAGGTATCACTGGGTATACAAACGTGATTATCGAATGTCAAGGTGACATCGTTCCACAGTAAATGTCAGAATGGGCATTTATCACAATTGACGATAAATCAAGATAAAACAACATCTAAAAACCTAACATAACAATATAATGAGAACAATCATTAAAATTAATTGCCCATGTTTGAGACCAGATTATTCTTTAGTGTTTCATGGTCTCGCAGCAGAGGTGATCAAATACATGATCAGCACGATAAATAGCAAAACTTGTGTTATTGGCTCAAATCATTTTGTTTCATGACATGTTGAAAAGACAATGATATTTACATATAAAAAATCGTTCAAAACTACATTTCTCAATCTAAAAGGTTATCTTATATTATTGTTATTTTCCACTGTTTCCCTTTTAACTATTGCTTTCTGTCCATCTTGTATTAAGAATGTACATAATACATATAAGAGTGTAAATATTTAGGATAGGGTGTTCTAATTTGAATAACTTTGACCCAATCCTTTTGTTATGAATGAAATATGATATCATCCTGTTTCTGCAATGTTAATATAGAATGCACAACAATAATGATTGGGTGAAATAATGGTGTCTGTAATTTAATCGAACAAGAAAAAGATCAGAAATATTATGCACAGATGCCTACACTTTGTTCCTTTATTTAAAATATGCATTTATAATAATTTGTATTTATTCAATAAGGCTTTGAATTTTCAAAATGTTTACAATTTAATGGGAGAATGAAATGAGAATTTGTAATTTGTGAAGAAAGTAAATTGAATTTGTGGTTGGTTCAGGTGCTTATATGTTTTTGATCTAACCAAAGCTTTTTGTGAGTGTTAATGTGCATTTGATGTATCTTTAGCGTGCAGATAGTATGTAAGTCATACTTGAATAAGTTGAATTATAGTTAGATTGAATAGAAGGAATAACATGTCAGTATCCCCACAGGCAACCTGATTACATTATTGATTAGCAACTAATGAGTGAGACATAGCTTAATCCTAATCCGTAATACGAGGGGCGTTCAATAAGTGTTGCAAGCGGGGCATTGGTGTTTACATAAACAGTGTCAGCTTATAGCAGGTGTTACTATAATAAAAGTAAAAAAAAATACTACGCGAGTTGGTTTTATATTGAAGTTGCAACACTTATTGAACGCCCCTTGTACAATACATTCCTGAACTGGTTTGCTCTTACAAAGTGTATTAACCCGAAGTCTGAGGAAAGAAGTAGTAACAGTCACATATTCAAACTGTATTTGATAACCATACAAAAAAGAAGAAGTTGATATTGAAATAATCTGGGTAAATTAACCAAAAGAAGGAATAACAAGAAGGAGTGCTGTTTATTCTTGTTGTTCATGTTTACCCAACTATGTTAGAATAAATAACACATGATTGAAATATTTGTTCGCAAATAGTTATTCTAAAGCTGCGTTTACATGACACATATTTGCCACCAGGGGTAAAATACCCCCGGTGGCTATTTTACCCCCAGGGGCAAAGGGCAAATCAATTTGCGTTTACATGGGTTTTAAGAAAGGGGGGTAAATACTGTAGTATTCATCATTATCAAACCTTTCTAAATACTGAGGAGTCACGTTGTGCTATCATTCCATCAAGAATCACCACGATAACACTTCTTTGGTAGCATGGCTAACAATGTCTTCTGATCCGTCAACAGGGGACATAAGCATAGAACTATCTGCCGCCGGGCAACATGAGTAAAATAGTCTAAGCTGTGACTGTGAATTTGAGTCTTGTTTTTCAATTTGTACAGATGGAAATTATCTTAGATAAGAAAAATAATATCCAACAAGGTGCTCGGGATTACAAATTATCAGTCCCTTGTGAATAAAGTGTGTCAAACTCATGTACCTGTGTATTGGTGCAGGTGCTGAGTTCTGTATGGTATATTGGAACTTGTTTTGCCCCCTTAAACATGTTAAAAGACCGTTTACATGACACGTTTGCCCTCAGGGGTATATTTACCCCCGGGGGTAACATATTTGCTCCACCTATTTAGCTAGGGCAAATTTTGCCTCAATACCCCCATGGGGTAAATATTTACCCCCTGTGTACCGTTTACATGACGAAATTTGCCTCCTGGAGGTAAATTTGCCCCTGGGGTATTTTGCCCCCGGGGGCAAACGGTGCATGTAAACGGGGCTTAACACTGTCATTAGACCTTTGTGCTTTTAGAACTTGCAAAAAGGTCATTTATTACTACAATTACGAAGATTTTCGAGGACATAAGGTTGACCGCCTCAGAAAAGAAATGTCGGATAATCAAACACGGTTCTCAAATAAATAATCGTCTGTTTAGTGTGTGTGATTCAAATACGAAGTAAATAATAGACATGGTCAATACTCATTTCCAAATAAATAAATATTCGGTTACACATGCATTTGCTGTCTGTGAAATGGAATATATATTATCAGTTTATAAACAAAGCCATGTTTTCTACATTTTCAATGAATTATGTATTGATACTTAGGAACCTTTTACAGTTAGTGAGTGAGTTTAACGCCGCTTTCAAGAGTATTTCACTTATATCGCGGCTGCTAGTATTATGGCAGGGAGAAAGCCCGCAACGACATGTGGGTATGCTTTGCGGTGAAACCTGCGAGCAACGGCTGGAACTAGCGAACCATGGGTGGTACTACGCTGAAATTCAGTGTAGCATTGCAACCAAACCTTACTGAGTTCTCTACTGCAGACAAAGTTGCCGTGCCCCTGGTGGGATTCGAACCCCGGACCTCTTGATCAGAAGCCGAACGCGCTAACCACTGCGCTATCCCGCCCCCGAACCTTTTACAAATAAAGAAAGAACGACGAAGGCGGTGTTTGTACAGAAAGAAAGCAATCAGCGCATTTTATATCTTGTCTGTATATGTCAAGTATATTTAACCCAATTTCATATTTTGTAATAATAAAAGACATACACTGAAAGAATATTCACATATTAACACATGACACTTATTAACAAATGTCAGCATGTCTTTATCAAGTTGTGAAATGTAAATTCATCAAATCTTTAATTTCATTAATGTATTTCAATTTGACTGTGTGGGTTTGATCATGTATTAATAGCATAAATGTTTAAACGGGAATATCCTCTCGAATTTCGTTTCCACAAATAAATACCTTGATAGAACCCCCCTTTAAAGGGGCAGTAGCACGTTTTTTCACTGAAATAAGTTGATGAAATGTATTTGAAAAATAATTTCACCAATAATAAAACATCCTTCTCTCTTCGGAAAATAAAGTTTAAAATGAGTGTACATGTTTCGGTAAAGCCATGGGCATCGTTTTTGTAATACAAAATAATAAATTGTGTTCACAATAAAATGGCCGTCATGCAATTTTTGCTTTATACGCAACATAGTTTTTACCACTACAGATAATTGGTTTGTGTAATACGACGTTTTACCCTCTAAAGTTAATTTAAATGACATAAACTATCATTATAAAAGGGAAATTTGATAAAAATAAATTTTGCAAAAAACGTGCTACAGCCCCTTTAAGGGATAACTAGAGGATATTTGACATTTCTCGTCGAATACTATGTATATCTCATCGAGTGAAGTCGAAATTTATATTTTCAGGATTGGCGCAACCATGAGTATAAATATATGATTCTACTTCACGAGTTGAGATATACATGACATCAGACGTTAAATGTCAAATGTTCAGTTCATTAGATTGAACAAATTATGCGTAGTTAATAAATGACGCTAACTTTATGAATGGAGCATCCATGATCAACTTGACGTCATATGATTGAAAGTGGTTTTTCACTGAGAAGAATAACATGTTATTTCACTCAGTGAAAATACGGCCTTTATTTTAACCGATAAACACCGTATTTAAAATCGCAGTTATTTACATTAACACGGTTATATGAAAGTACATAGTTACATGTACGTTATACATTTTTCTTTCTCTCAGAATCTCTGCTCGATATTTCGGCGTCGGTATTACCGAGAGTCCACTTAACCTTTTTTCTCACATAAGCTCGTAATTGGAAGAAGGAATTTTGAACATTTGCCCTCCAGATATCTGTTTTTGTAAATGTTGTATAACAGGACTTGGAATGTCAACACTTTCCCCGTTGTTTAATCTCATACATACCAGCTTTGTCCATCTTACAAATAAAATGTGACTCGTAAAATAGTTTATTGTTGCAAATGAATAATTCAATGTGTCCACTGTATACCATGAAACCCATCTGGAATGACTATGGCGTATTGTATACATTATATACTTTCTCCATATTTAAAGTATTAAAGTATTTAAACATGTTGTCCAAGTTGTTTAAGTCGGATATTCACATTTCAGGTTCATCTCATCAAACTTGCGTGCCATTTGTACATCATGTCCCCGTTCCCGTCTGGTGCAACTAGACATTTGTAGGGAGTCTTCTTCTTATTAAATAAACCTGGCAAATAAAACGCATCTTAGTAAACAAATAAACATCGAAGTGAACAAGCTCTTGTTATTAATGTCGAATGTTGAATTAAATCAAATCAAATGTTAACGCTACAGCGATGTTAAAAGGCTCAAGTTAAAATTTAGCAGATATTGTAATGCAAAATCCCTTCGAAAAGGTTAAGGGGATCTATCAAAATATGTGAAAGAAAACATTTAAGGACTGGTATGTTAGACATCACGACAGAAATGAATACATAATTATGTTATATTTAGTTTTGCAGGCTCTTGCCAGACTCGCATGTTGCCGGTTCTACGAATTAGATTGATGATATGAGTTGATACTGTGTATATTCACGTAAAGGGGCCACCAAACTTCCCAATTTAATTGTAAATTAGCTTAAAGAAACATTTCACTTTGATGTATTTCTTTGAATATATAGGACAAGACGGCTTTGACGAAAAGTAATCTCTGAAATAAATTCGATATATATTATAAAGTGAACAACGGTAACGGCACAGATAAATCGATGTTATTAAAGGAGTAATAAAACCTCAATGTTTATTTTCCTTAAGAAAAATCTCATCCCTGTTGGTCCAAGAGATTTGTAATATTATTCTAAAATCAGCAGAATTGAATAGCTTTATGCCTTTAATTCCAAATATCATATTCCTTCGGGTGATTTAGATATCCAATTTTACTTTCCTTTAAGAGAAATATTTCGCGTTGCTATCAGTTAAAAACTATAGTGACTGTTGTGTTGTTCATCATCCAGCATCTAAAGCTTCGACAGGAGATGAAACGACCAACTTAAAGTACAATGACAATGGCAATGTATGAACAAGTTTCGTTTTATCACTGAGTATGGAAAATTCGCCAATCAACGCACCGACGACCGATCACTTCCTTTAGTCAAGATTGTTCGTCCCTATGGGGTCGTCCTGGCAGCGGAATGGTCTAATATTAAAGTCAGTGACCTTTATATTGTACTTTTATAAGTGAGTGTTCCATACTTGATGATAAAAAAAAACTTGTTCATCCAGTGCGTCATTGTTATTATTCAAGTCAGTGTTTCATCTCCTGTCACTGTGTATCGTTTTGGTATTGTTTAAACAATTCCCATCGTGAATCATTCGAACTAATCATGAGTTTTCCAACATGGTATATACATGTAGATACGACTTAATATCACCTCAGCTTCTCAAAGTTTAATACCCCTTATCTGAGGACGGTACACCGTTATAACATTTTTTCAAATCAGTGGATAAGTCCTATCCAAGGACCCGTTACTGTAGATGAGCTTACCGAGGTATGTAGAGCTATATATTAGAGTGGCTGTAGCACGTTTTTTGGAAATGATTTTTTTTTCAAATTTTCTATTTATAACGATAGTTTATGTTATTTATATTCACTAACACAAACCAATGATCCTTAGTGGCGAACATTTTAATGTGAACACATTTTATCATTTCGAATTACAAAATTCATTCCAATGGCTTTATAGAACTATGTACACTCATTTTTTAACTTGATTTTCCGAAGAGAGAATGGTGTTTTACTGTTGGTGACGTTATTTTTCAAATACATTTCAGCGACTAACTTGAAGGGGAAAACATGTTACTGTCCCTTTAAAGGTGAAAGTACTGAATACAGCCGAATGCAATCACCAATTGGAGTCTCGTAGCCTACAGAAGGTGTGAAGACATTTGGAGCGTCCTCTTCACTCTGTAATATCAAGAGAGATGGATAGCAGTGTTGAGATGAAATAGGTCTCATGTGGTATGCTTCAATATTTCAAGAGAATCATCAATATTCAATCCATGACAATTGGTCATCATTAACTTTGAAATCCCTAACGAGCAATGTGACGCTACTTTTGTCCACAATACTAAACCTCGGGAATACATACTAGTCCGGAGATCTAATAAGCTCAATTTAAACAATAGTAGCAATATCTCATTATTTGTTATGTTTCACTTTGGGTTATGTGATCAAACGGTTGTTTTTTAATGGTGATTCATTCAATAGTGTCCGTAGAATTCAAGAAAACTTCATTGTAATAACTCTAGTAAGAACTTTTCACAATTTCAAGAATGACCTCAACCATTATATAAAACGAATAGAGCGGACACACTTGACTAATCGATGCAAACAGAGATAAATAGTTTGCATCAATCACTAATATTTGTCATTTTGTAAGATTGTAAGAAAGTAAAAAAAGAAATAATAATAAATTCATTCTTAAAGAACAAACGTTAAATAATGTTAATATCTCTACTCAACATTTCATTAATAGGCAATCATTTTCGATTACCAACCAGACAAAAAAGAATACTCTGTGATAGCTGAAACCTGAAACTATTCATGATATCATAGAATTCAAGTTTGCCAGAACATGTGTACACTTTAATTAATTGCTTCCCTTGGCTAATCATGCTTACAAGTGATGAAAATCAGTTAGAGGTGAGGTGATTTGGGATTTAACGCCTCTTTCAAGAGTATTTCACTTATATATCACGACCCATGCATTGCGACGAAACCTGAGAGCAACGGCTGGAACTAGCGAACCATGGGTGGTATTGCGCTGAAAGTAAGTGTAGCATTGAACTCAAACCTTACTGCGTGTAGAACAGTTCTCTACTGCCCCTGGCGGGATTCGAACCATTGACCTCCAGATCTGAAGCCGAACTGCTGCGCTATCCCGCCACAAACAGTTACAGGGCATAGGGATCGCATATTTGACATAACAGTTGATAGATAAGCTCGTCAACGCACTGTAAAATTACTTTAAAGTACACAGCCGGTCACAGTCAAAAACAATAGATGGAACGGACATTCAACGGGTAATTTTAAAATGACAACTCGTTTTGAACAATGCACGTTTGACTGAAGACACACTTTTTGAGAATCTATAAACATGTTTACACATTAAAACTCCATTACAGATAATGTACATGTAGCTCAGTGGGCAGAGCGATCGCGACTTCTCATCACAACACTCAGAGGACAAATGTTTATCAGAAACATGAAGCATGAGACCAAGCGAAATTAAGAACCTGGTTTACAGAGTTTGGGAGCAAATTGTCTAAATACAGATGGGCAAATATGTTTGCTCTGGTGTAGATGAGAATTGTTCAGTTATGCAAAACAGGAAGTTAAATAAAATGACTAAGAACATTTTTCACTTTTATATTTCGGTTTCGGTTCGGCGATAGATTTTTAATTGGAGGGAAAATTTGGCAAATTTTTCGGAGGGATTCTGAAAAGCCTTTTCCAAACTGGTCAAAATTATGATAATTTCGCCCAAATGGCTTAGTTTTTACCGTTTTGAACGTGCCCATACATAAAGCTACTGGTGGTACCAATGCTTTCATGGCAGTATTACTTGATATTATTTGAGGACATGTGACCAATGACCAGCAATGCCCCGATTCTACAGGCAGAGAATAGATCAACATGTCTTTATGAAATTCTTCTTGGAAGACATTTGGAATTGTTCAGATTGAACTATACTTGTGAATTGATTTCAATAACAAATTAAAGCTATATTATGTTCTCAAATTGTATTTAAATGTACTCGACCCTAAATGACTGTAAACGCTTCCATGGCTCATGGCATATGTAGAATATTGATTAATGTCAATGTTTGATTGAGGCTATTCGTCAACGTTGACCAAACCTATTAAAGAACCACTTCATGGGTGTTCATACCTTTGTATCAGATTATATTGTAGATGGATCTGCTATATTCGTGTTTAGGGATGAGCAATTGTCTTAGTGCCATATGATTAGCGCGTTCGGCTTCGAATCCGTGGTTCGAATCCCGCCAGGGGCACGGCAACTTTGTCTGCAGTAGAAAATTGTTCTACACGCAGTAAGGTTTGGGTGCAATGTTACACTGAATTTCAGTGCAGTACCACTCATGGTTCGTTAATTCCAGCCGTTGCTAGCAGGTTTCAACGCAATGCATATCCACATGGCTTTGCGGGCTTTCTCCCTACCATAACACCAGCAGCCGCGATATAAGTGAAATACTCTTGAAAGCGGCGGTAAACCCCAACTCACCTCACCTAAATGCCATATTTGCATTAGCTCAAGGTTGATTAACGTGTTTGAGAAAGAAATCGATATCACTATTGTGTAGATATCTTAAAAACAGTTAATTGGATTACCAACCTTTCTTTTGAAAGTTATCAGGTTAATCCTCCGATAGTTAAACATTGATAAGTAAAACATACGATGTTCTTCTTTTTGGATCTTTAAGCAATAGAATCAAAATCAATAATTTCAGTTACAGCTTCCAATAACGAACCATCAAGGCTTTTGAAATTCCAACTGTCTAATGACAACGGAAGGTTTCAATATACAAGACAAATATAAAGTTCCCTTTGAAGCTGGAATGTGGGCCTTTCGTGAGAACATGAAAAAATACACACACGAAACATAAACGAAATAGGTATCTAGAACGCGCTATTGTTACCAATGAACTTTACAAAGATACGAAAAGATCTAAGAGTAGGTACTTTTATCGTTAAAAAGATGTTCCTTTAATGAAACATGAGTATAGGTCGCTGAGAAGGAAAAAATGCGGACCTTTTGTTCTTATGTCTGTGTGACTCAACAGATACTGTAATGGCTAGTAATGTTTTAAAAGTGAAGTTGAACTGGTGTGGTTTCGTTCATGGTTATGATGAGCTATATTAATCAAACTTTAAACCAAACTCTAAATATCAGCTTAGCACTTTACAATGTATATTGAAGGTGCTTCATATAAAGAGAGGAAAAGGATATCCTAGCTTTAGGTATTTTTTAGAATTTTTTTAATCCAAGTTGAGATATTTTTGAAGATTTGGATCCAAGTTGAGATATTTTAGCCATATGATGCATTCAAGCATGAAATGTTGAGTGAAATGTTAAAAGCAATGTGCTTTCCGCTGAATGCTGTCCATGGTGATAATTAATAGATGGACACTGTCCGATATTGTATACACGTCTCAATCCTATTAAAAAGGTACATATATCTTTTCGTCTCCCTTAAAAGACACTCTATTAGTTTATGTGTCAGGTGTAGGAGAAACAGATAGACAGATAAGAGGGATTTTCCGATTTAAAATACACCCAAACTAAACATGGAATATACTGTACATCAAAAACAATATATTTCACTAGAAGCTTTATTGACTATTTCAGGAATGATTAACTTGTATTCTATTAAAGTATGAACAATCAACAAAGTGTAGACCCTAAAAGAATAAACGGTCACTGTTCATGCGCTTTGTGTGATCTTAACCCATATCTCTCCTGAACTGAACTGAACTTTATTGTCACATTTCTACTTTCACTTTTCAAAATTATCTAACCAGAAGACCACACAAACAATCCAGTGACCCAATCTACTTCTAGAATCTAAGTCAAGCAAATACTGTAACTGCTAAAGTGTGAAACATCTGCAAAAGAGCTTGACTTGAGGTGAGGTGAGTTGGGGTCTAAGGCCGCCTCCAAGAGTATTGCATTTTTATGCGGCTGCTAGTATTATGACAGGGAGAAAGCCCGCAGCACCATGTGGTTATGCATTGTGGCTGGAACTAGCGAACAATGGGTGATACTACGCTGAAATAGAACAATGTAGAACAGTTCTCCATGCCCTGGCGGGATTCGAACCCCAGACCTTTTGGCCCGAAGCCGAACGCGCTAACCACTGCGCTATCCCGCCCCAGCTTGACTTGACACAGGACCAAACCGCAACTCGTTTGTTTTTCGAGGATGGTGATGGACTATTGATTTGTGAGGTAACTGGACATCGTTGAGTGGTTATATGCACAACACTGACTAAAAAGTAAACAGAGTACTCTTTTATTCTGTAAAACATCAGTTTTCGCGAACGCTTGAACAGCAATTTCTACCGGGTGTCGAAGTGCAAAGATAAAGCAGTCGGACGAGGTGTTCTTGGGTGAGGTTCGTTTTAACGCCGCTTTCAAGAGAATTTCACTTATATCACGACTGCTAGTATTATGGCAGGGAGAAAGCCCGAAACGCCATGTCGTTATGCATTGCCAATCGGAATACAGTAAAAACAATTTCACTGTCAGTTAATGTCAACAACATTTTATAACCGAAAATTATTGAAATAAACTTTAAAGTATTGTTTGATTATGATATGAACAATATCTTATGTTAATAATGGATATCTTATGAGAGAAAATCTCCTGAAACTCAACTACAATGCCTTAGCAGAGCCGATTTATTTTTTGTCATCCCCACATTGACATTCAAGTGAAGGCAATAAAACGGCAAGTTTCTGTTTTTTTAATTTTAATTTAAAATTCATTCAAAAGGGACATTTATTTTAAAGTGTTACAGCTAATTTATGATGTCCTTCTGTGAATAAATCTCTAATGTCAGAGTGACAGAAAAAGAGTTTTGTCTTGTGCAGACACGTTTTTTTGGTTTTTGCTGGAGTTATAATTTCATCTCCCCAAAGATTTTTTCAAATGAAAACCTCAAAAATTTTTAAAACATTTCTAATAAATTTCATTAAAAGTTATCAAGTCCAACACGTCTTTGAATAAGACCAGTAATTCTATGCTACATTGTCTTTAATTAATTCGGATTTTATGGTAAACTCAATGCATTAATATAAGAAATTGTCCATGAGGTATGAACAATAATCATTATCGGAGAAAAATGATTTGAATATTTGTTATTATTTTCATTTTACGTTTTTACCAATCCATATAGGATATCAACATTCTATTCCAAAACAAACTGCTTATCAAGTTACTCTCGACGTGATTCGATACCTACTTCCAAAACGGTATTACCTTTTTGTAAAGTAAAATGATACAATACTCCTATTTGCCTGCAACGTCTGTCTTTAAATCGTACAAGCTACAAACATATTTAGACAAGAATTGCTTAAATTTTGTCATAATTATCCCAAGTTTGAAAGGTTTGTGATATGAAGTATGTAATTCAAGAGTAAAAAGCCTTGACATCTCTATGGTATGAGAGAGTAACTAATTAACATCGGGATTTCTTGTCCAACGGCAGTGTCAGTGTTGAATTATTGTAATGACATTTCACCGTTCATCTCAGCGTCGATAATATAACATTTTAATTCCCGACACTTCAAAGTCGGCATGTACTTTATTGAAAAACAATAAAAGAAGGGTTTTCCAGACAGTAACTGATAGATGTTCATATTTCATTTGAACTACTTAAACAAAACGTAGATTATAAACCCATTAAGTAACTATAATTGTTTAAAATGTTAAGATATGAATGTTTTGACAAAACGTGTATTGGATCGAATACTATCTTAACTATGGAGGTATTCAAGGTAAAATGATAAATTTAATAGATTAATGTTTGTCTTACAGCAATAATGGCAACAACAGAAGGTTAACATTGTGTTATAACTTATCACACAGTATACCAAGTTGAACGCTGAAAATGCTTATACAGTTGCAAGTAGGTACATCATTACATTCACATTCGCTCACTAGCAGTTTCGGCCACGTTGGCTTCTTCAGGTTGGGCTTTGAATGTCAGAATGGAAAGTGAATTTATAAAACAATTTAAGCCTTTCCTGAACGCTAAAATGTAATTTTCCTTTAATTTTTGCTCATGACCAACCTATATCATTGATGTCTTAAAGAGCGTTATGTAGC
Organism: Gibbula magus; assembly: GCA_936450465.1. Classification (NCBI taxonomy): domain Eukaryota; kingdom Metazoa; phylum Mollusca; class Gastropoda; order Trochida; family Trochidae; genus Gibbula; species Gibbula magus. The sequence goes on from OW388303.1 coordinate 44,649,438, forward strand.
AATCAACGTGATTACAACTGACATTCAAAGCCTAACCCGCCTTGCGTTCATGATATATATATATATACCATTAATAGCGTTAAATATGCATAACGAGTTTTATGTTAACATTATAAGCTCACCAAAATAACAAAGAAGTAGTGAAGTTAACATATCCAGGGATATCATCAGACGTTACTAGCACTGCCAAAATACACTGCCCATTATTCACATTATCTCATTGTACTCATCAGCACATTATTCATATTATCATATTATTCACATCAGTCAATTATTCACATAAGCCCATTATTCACATTAGCCCATTGTTCTCATTTGCCCATTGTTCACATAAGCCCATTATTCTCATTAGCCGCACATTCACATTAGCCAATTGTTCAAATATGCCCACAATTCCTATTAGCCCATTAGTATGTTATGCTAGTATTATGGCAGGGAACTGGCGAACCATGGGTGGTACTACGCTAAAATTCAGTGTAGCATTGCCTTAGTGCTTGTAGAACAGTTCTCTACTGCAGACAAAGTTACCGTGCGCCTAGCGGGATTCGAACCCCGGACCTCTTGATACGAAGCCGAATGCGCTAACCACTACGCTATCCCGCTCCCTCAAGTTGTCAAAAAGACCAGTAGTTGTCAAGGGACCAGCGGTAGATTAGGTTAAACCTGGATCGAGAAGCTGATGTTTCTTGGATTTCATGTTTATTTCTTTAACGCTTGAACAACTTTGACATGCAATATAATTCCACAAAAATATTTTGTGATTTAAAAGTTTCTGCAGATGTATGCCAAAGTATTTTAGGTGGAAGTCACTCGCAGAAAACATTTAAACTGATTTGATTTTCTAAGAAGCCGATTTCATAAATTAATCATAAGAATGTCACTGCAGTGTGAACTGATTCATTGAAGTGTGGTTAAAATCTACTTTGCATTTTAATGGATGATTGAAAACCTTAATTAAATTTAAGTAGATGCAAATCAAATTCAGTTTGTTCAAGAATAACTGATTTGCCCTTTCTAGATTAAGGCACCTAGCTCTTACGAAAGTTTTGTCTCATCACTCATACATGTATATATATATATATATATATATATATATATATATATATATATATATATATATATATATATATATATATGAAAGAGTAAACATCAGATTGGTTTGACTGGATCGATCTTCTTTAATACTATGAGCTCATTTCGACCAGTAAATCGGTCTTTTCAAGTAAAATATTTAGTAGTAATATATTTTCATACTTGAAAAGACCGATATACTGGTCGAAATGAGCTCATCGTATTAAAGAAGATTGATCCAGTCAAACCCATCTAATGTTTACTCTTTTATATATATAACCTTACTTCACGTGAGAAACGACTCATATATATATATATTCAAATGGTAGTTGAAAGAATAACTAACGCTGATTTCCTCCTACATGGTTCAACTTTATCCTCAGGGAGGTTGACATAACAGTGATTATGACATCACGATTCTGTGACGTTGCAACAATACACTGATTGTGACGTAACTGTTCTGTGACGTCACAGGCGCGGCTTTTACCTGTAACAAGCTTAGTTATTAAGGGATGGACACAGTGTTTTAATACAATTTTCTTCCTTGATTTTACGCATTATTGTACTTGCGTTTGCCATTGTATAAAATGGATAAATTGTAAATTTGATATCCTTATTGGCAGCGCATGTATCTAAATGTTCACTCAGTGGAATACATCTTGTTTTGGGGTCCTTGATCTGCTGTTTGTGTACCCGCACTCTGTCCCTAAGACGTTCGGTTTGACCGATGTATTGTTCTTCACATCCTTTGCATGTTATTACATAAATCACATTTTTGGCAGAGCAGTCCAGGGTATGATGTGCATAAAATTATTTGTTCTTTTATTTGAAAAATAGTTTCTCTCCTTCCACAAACAAAACGTACATTATAAACACATTTAGTACATATAATTGTTTAAAATGTTAAGATATGAATGTTTTGACAAAACGTGTATTGGATCGAATACTATCTTAAACATTGAGGTTTATCGAAGTAAAATGTTAATTTCAATAGCTTCATTATTGTCTTACAACACACATGGCAACATAACATGAACATGGTGTTATAACTGATCACATAGTATATCAAGGTGAACGCTGAAAATGCTCATATTTATGCTATGTCTTATGTTTACCTTATAAGCTCAATTGATTGACAGAAAAATACACTCTTCTTATTCGAATTAAAGATGTTAATATCTGAGACCAATTTGAGAATTAATAGTGATAGCATTATAATGATCTTAACTTAAGAGTTAGTGAAGAAACATATCCAGTGATATCATCAGACGTTGCACGCAGTGTCACACAACACTGCCAATTATCATGGAGAGTAATTGTAATAAGCAAATATGGGAATACAAAAAAACACAAAGAAAATATTTGGCAATAAAAGGGCGCAGTTTATTCAAGTAAGAAAACTTGTAGCGACACCCCTCCCAAAGTACCTAACCTCTTTATCTGAAAAAGGACCTAAAATATAAGTAAACCCCCTCCCCCCTTTAGCTTAATTTAGAAGGGACTTGCTAGGGGAACCATAGACAAGCCCCTCCCCCTTTTTCCCCTATCCAAGAAAGAGGCTTACTAGGGGAACCATAGGTAAGCTCCCTTCCTTATATGTATCTAAGCAAGAAGATACTAGTAGCCCACATGACAATGAGAGATGAAGTGCGAGGGCCTCCACATCGACACTCCATTCTCTCGGCCAAGCCCCCCCCCCCCCCCCCCCCCCCCCCCCCCCCCCCCGTCTGTTGAAGTATGAACAATCAACAAAGTGTAGACCCTAAAAAATAAACGGTCACTGGTCATGTGCTGTGTGTGCTTATTAACCCGTAGGCTTCTATTACATTACCAAATACCATACTTCACACTAGCTTTCTGTGACCCGTTAACCCGTACGTCTCCTGAACTGAACTGAACTTTATTGTCACTCAGGCTACAAACTGCAGCATAGGGCTACATACCGTATACATATTTACACTAAATTACCAGATATCACATTTCGCACGTGCTTTTGCGTCTGTTAACCTGTTTGTATCCATTACTTTTGGTATAAAATGCACTTGATTTTGTGCATGACACACCGTAAGTATCCATTTCTTGTACTACGTCTTAAAATACAGTTGTTAGGATGAACACCGATAGTTCAGATGACAACATTTTTTTGACTTAGTAACCCTACATACCCTAAAAGTCAGATGATGCATCTTGTGGAGGCACGGAGAACCAATAAGCAACAGAATATATGAATGAAACTGACAAAACCCTGAAGACACAAGGAGAAATATCAGAAACGTAGGTCACCAAGAGCGACAAACGTTTTCTTTACCAAAACGTAAGTTCACATTCTTTATGCGTGTTTACTTTACAACGATGTTGATTTGATTTCGTTGAAAAGTATTCAAGTAACAATTTGTGTATGGGTTTACGATAAAGAATAAGATAAGAGTCATTTGTATTGGTATCAGATTTAAAACACAGGGAATAGTCAACATGATAAAGGCTATATCTTATCGTTTGATTTTCCAGATTTGCCAACATCACATATATATATGGATAATAGGATGTGACGTCGAGCCTAGGAAGCATATAGTAAGTCAATGTAATCACGACCAGAGGAAGTTATAGTTCTGTGGGCAAAAGGTGTTCTTGGGTGAGGTGTTAGGTGAGTTAGGGTTTAACGTCGCTTTCAAGAGTATCTCACTGATATCATGGTTGCTAGTTTTATTGCAGAGAGAAATCCCGCAACGCCATGGTGGCTATGGATTGCGGTGAATCCTGCAAGCATCCGCTGGAACTAGGTGGCTGGAACTAGCGCACCATGGGTGGTACTAAGCTGAAATTCAGTAGAGCATTGCACCCAAACCTTACTGCATGTAAAACAGTACTGTTCTCCACAAAGTTGACAAGCCCATGACGGGATGTTCTTGGGAGTGAGACTCCTAAGCAATTGGTGGATCATCTTCTATTTGGTCGGACTGAATTTCGCACTCAGAGGTGGTCAAGAACACCGAGATTGGAAAAACTCTCAGTTTCCTTTATCGTCTAATCTGCATTTAGGCGTACTGTTCTATACCGGGGACATATAAACTAAATTCAACAGGGGGCCTTAAGCATCGAATGTTTAAATAAAATTCTGCGAGGGCATATGAGAAGGTTGAAAAGCCGGAAATTTGTCTACTTTCACCTTTCAAAACTATCAAACAATAAGAATCATACAAGAATCCAGTGACCCTCGCTACTTGCGATCATTATGCAAACCAACGTTTGGCACATCACTCGAACAATTGGAGGCCATTCTCTTACCGCTAAAGTTTGAATCATCTGCAAAAGTGCTTGACTTGACACAGGACCAATCACTCATTATGCGCAGGAACCACAAGGCGTTCGTTTTTAGAGGCTGCTGATGGACAATTGATTTGTGAGGTAACTGGACAGTGGTTAGTGGTTATATGCGTACAAACACTGACTAAAAAGTAAAATGAGGACTCTTTTATTCCGTAAAACATCAGTTTCCGTGAACGCTTTTTGAGCGATTTCTACCGGGTGTCGAAGTGCCAAGACAAAACAATCGGTGAGGTGAGATGAGTAAGGTTTTAACGCTACTTTCAAGATTAAAAACAATTTCATTGTCATTTAATGTCAACTACATTTTATAAGGGAAAATTATTAAAATAAACTTACTTAAAGTATTGTTTGCTTTGACTATAATATGAACAACATCTTATGTCAATAATATATATCTTATGAGAGAAAGTCTCCTTACTGAAACTCAACTACAATGCCTTAGCAGAGCCAATGAATTATATCGCCATCCCTGCATTGACATTCAAGTGAAGGCAATAAAACAGCAAGTTTCTGGTTTTTAATTTTAATTTAAAATTCATTCAAAAGGAACATTTATTTTAAAGTGTTACAGCTAATTTATGATGTTCTTCTGTGAATAAATCTCGAATGTCAGAGTGACAGAAAAACAGTTTTCTCTTGTGCAGACACGTTTTATGGTTTTTGCTGGAGATATAGTTTCATCTCCCCAAAGATTTGATTTTTTCAAACGAAAACTTCATAAACTTTATTTTAAAAATGCTGATAAATTTCATTAAAAGTTATCAAGTCCAACACGTCTTTTAGTAAGACCCATAATGCTATGCCATATTGTCTTTAATTATTTCCAATTCTATGATGAAATCCATGCTTTAATATAAGAAATTGTCCATGGTGTATGAACAATAATCATTACCAGAGAGAAAAAAAATTCATTTTAAATTTACGTTTTCACCGATCCATATATTCCCCAAGGGAATATCAAAATTCTATTCCAAAACAAACTGCTTATCAAATTAGTCTTAAAGTGATTCGAAACCTTCTTCCAAGACGGTATTACATGTTTTAAAAGTAAAATGATACAATCCTCCTATTTGCCTTCAACCACTGTCTTTGAATTGTACAAGCTACAAACATATTAATTCGAAGGATTGCTTAGATTTTGTCAGTACTATCCCAAGTTTGAAAGATTGGTGAATTGAAGTATGTAATTCAAGAGTAAAAAGTCTTTACATTTCTATGGCATGAGAGAGTAACTAATTACTATCGGGATCTAACGGCAGTATCAGTCTCGAATTATTGTAATGACATTTAACTGTTAGTAATATTCTAGATTAAATTTCCAAACATCTCAGCGTTGATAATATAACATTTTAGTTCCCGACATTTCAAAGTAGGCATTTACTTAATGTAATAACAATACAAGAAGGGTTTTCCAGACAGTAACTGATAGATGTTCATATTCCACGTGAACTACTCAAACAAAACGTACATTATAAACACATTTAGTACATATAATTGTTTAAAATGTTAAGATATGAATGTTTTGACAAAACGTGTATTGGATCGAATACTATCTTAAACATTGAGGTTTATCGAAGTAAAATGTTAATTTCAATAGCTTCATTATTGTCTTACAACACACATGGCAACATAACGTGAACATGGTGTTATAACTTATCACATAGTATATCAAGGTAAACGCTGAAAATGCTTATATTTATGCATATGTCTTATGTTTACCTTATAAGCTCAAATGATTGACAGAAAAAATACTCTCTTCTTATTCGAATAAAAGATGTTAATATCTGAGACCGATTTGAGAATTAAAAATGATAGCATTATAATGATCTTAACTTAAGAGTTAGTGAAGAAAACATATCCAGTGATATCATCAGACGTTGCACGCAGTGTCACACAACACTGCCAATTATTCACATAATCCCCTTGGACTCATCAGCACATTATTCACTTAAGCCAATTATTCACATCAGCCCATTATTTACAATAGCCCGTTATTCAGATTACCCCCATGCCCACATAGCCCATTATTCACATCAGCCCATTGTTCTCATTAGCCCATTGTTCACATTAGCCAATTATTCACATTACCCCACTATTCACATCAGCCCATTATTCACATTAGCCGATTATTCTCATTAGCCCATTATTTACAATAGCCCATTAGTCGCATTATCAATTCCAAACATGGACCCAGCAAATTGCACTATGGTTATAAAAACTGGCGCATGCCTAAAGATTTCCTTTCAAACGCTTCTGGATTAAACATGGAGTTAAGAAATATTTCCGAAAAATTGAAATGAGTTATGCAACCAAATTAATCACATTCGAGTCAAACTATCTCCCTTGTCGAGATGTTAAAAACATCAGTAGTTCTCATGGGACCAGTGGTAGTTTAGGTTACATCCTGGATCGCGAAGCAACATAATTGATATGGCTAAGATTTCATGTTTATTTCTTTAGCGCTTGAACAACCATAACATGCAAAATAATTCTACAAAATTATTTTGTGATTTAAAAGTTTCTTTAGATTAATGCCAAAGTGTTTTAGATGGAAAACACACGCAAATAAAACTATTAAGCGATTTGAATTAGATTAGATAGATTTCATAAGTGAAATACATTGTATATCACTGATCAAATACATTGTATATGAAGTCTGATTTGCATTTTAATGGATGATTGAAATTATTAATTAAATTGAAATAAACACTGATCAAATACATTGTATATGAAGTCTGATTTGCATTTTAATGGATGATTGAAATTATTAATTAAATTGAAATAAATGCAAATAAAATGCCGTTTGTTCAAGAATAACTGATTAGCCCTTTCTAATTATAAATTAAGGCGCTTAGCTCTTCCCAAAGTAGTGCCGCATCACACATATATATACATATACATGTACTTAGCTTAATACTTAAGTTGGAAAACTCACGTTACATACAATTCTAGTTATTCATTAACGGAGTTTATAACAGGGTGTGATTAAGGATAATGACCAAGTTGGTTATCATACTTCTCTTCTAATATTGAATAATATATGTTCAGATAGATGACATCATGGAAACAGACACAGACAGTCGAAACCAAGTTTCAGAAATATAAAATACATCTATTTCGACTTTTTGCAATAGAACATGTAGTGAAGCAATAAAATAAATTCTGGATTTTTAGAAACTCCAACTCGTCCTTTTTCGGATAATAGCAAACGTTATATCCTCAGCTTTATTTGAATTGCAAATCTATAAAAGGTTTTATACAATATATTATGTTTTCCAATTTATGTTTTCCTAAAAATATTCATTGCAAAATTCAAAGCAATCTAATTAAAACCCAGATGTAGTATAAAATGCAGTAGACTCAATTCATATCTAGTGAGAGTCCAATATCCTTTCTTTCTAGCATGAACAACATTTAGCCAGTGCAGCCATCATTTGATTGCTTTTCAATCTCAATTGACATTCACATGTAAAGGTAACAATCACCAACGCTGAGTGTTTATACCTAGAAGAAAAAAGTCGTACATTTGGATTATTTAGAATGTTGAAAAAGAAATAGAGAGCTCTTTTTGTCCATTGCAGACTTGACTTCATCTTGCAATCAAACTTCCGAAGTTCTTGGATGAAAATGAAATGTTCATAGTAAATGAATATGACATATTAACATTTGAAAAGTCTACAAAGACATGATCACTGGTCATAATTGAAGGTATGCTTATCTTTCTCTAACGCGTGTGCCAATTACCTATGACTTTACTTTTTACTTCAGTGTGCACTTCAGCTGCTAACCACTCCTATGCATAAATATACAAACTCGGCTTGTTAGATTATAAAGACACATGCGAAATAATTGTCAGAGAAATGGCAGTTTAGAACAAATGTACTTGGCTAATAATGTGGTTAAGGTAGTCCAGTATACGCCATGGGCGCATTTTTGTGGGGGATGGGGTCTCAACCTTTTCATCAAATATTCTGTATTAGACCTAACTCATGATATTACTGTTAATGAAGTACTATTCAAAGTATGTCTGACTAAACAACACTGTTTGCAGTACTTCAATACAACAACTGCGTAAGGATTTGTATTTACAGTCCGTTCTTTCTTTTCATAATAGCAGTCCCGATTTAGTATCATTAATAGATAGAAATATCTGGTACAGTGTTAATGATAACACAGAAGAGACAAGTAACAAATGTATCAGGTCATGGCACTCTAATCAAATCAAAAGGTGAACATGAGAACAAAACATCTTGTTTAAAATAAGTCTGAAATTAGACATTAAAGTAAAGACCGCTTTTTAAGAGTATTTCACTTATATCGCGGCTGCTAGTATCATGGCAGGGAGAAAGCCCGCAACACCATGTGGCTATATGCATTGCCGTGACACCGGCGAGCTTCACCTGGAACTAGCGAACCATGGGTGGTACTACGCTGAAATTCAGTGTAGCATTGCACCCAAACCTTACTGCATGTAGAAAGTTCTCTACTGCAGATAAAGTTGCCGTGCCCCTGGCGTCTATCATTAGAAATTATCGGTGAAAAAAATTAATTTAACAAACATGATGAATGAGAATGAAGATAATTATGTTCGAATAATAGAGCCACCTTTTTAAACGTGCTTCTGCACTATTTCAAAATTAAGATGGGCTAGTTGGTAGGTTTTTTCATTGGACGGGTTGACATGGAAATTATTAGTACGTACATTCTTTTTTCTCGTTTTTGACAACAATGAGAGATTCAGATTTCTTTCAAAATATATCTTAATTAAATTTCATAAATGTGTTTCAGGATGACAATTGAATTCACCATTGCAAAACAAAGATAAACATGCGATATGGAAATAAATAACCGTGATGTCAGATCAAATTAGTTTAAAATATCACGAAATACGTTTTCTCTTATATTATTAAATAATATGTTGCAAATGTATTGAGTGGCGTTTAATTGGTGATGTTACTCTAATCTACACTCTAATCTAATTTACACTATTCCTACAACTTTGGGACTTTAATGCTTATGGAACACTTTGATATTCAGGTGTCATATTTTTCACTATCATTCACTTTTTGTTTGCACAAATGTTGCATAGTTAGTAAGTTTCCATGTGAACATAATTTGCTATTGTCCAATTATTATTTAACACATATAGTTTATTTGTATTTTTAACATCCACAAAGATTGAAAACCAATAGTTTTATATTTTTCTACAAAAAGGCGCTATTTAAAAAACACTCATATACATGTATTTATAAAGAAGAATCTACAGTAGCCTTCAGTTGTCTACGTTGCTGAAGCTGAGTGATGGTGTTTATTTGAAGGCTTGTACGAATATATTACAAAATTGGAGTTTTTAATTAGGATCTAATCCCTACTGCTGTAGCTAAAAACAAACCCATCTTTTACTACCTTACCTATACATTAACTATGAGCTACTTATATTTAAGGCATAACGTGTTTGACACATTCATTTAAAATTGTGCATGACTGCATGAGTATTACTTTATATTTGCGTTTGAAACATACATATAATTCGTGTAAGTATGCTTATAACAGTCTTGTTGCCCATTTTATTTCGAAATATAGGAAACCGGTTGCTAGCTACAAATATGAAACTATATTGACATTTAAAAATTGTGAATTTGTAACTTTGATATCTAATCATCGAAATGGAATTCTCCCTTGGTTTAATATAAGCAAACGATCATAAACTTTCAAACTTTTCAGACTCTTTCAATCTTTATAAATACGATAATGCTATATACTAATGTTCCCTGGTGATATATATATTCTATTCTAATCGATGTTACGCTGTTCCATATGGGGAAACCTTACACCAACCGTATATATATATATATATATGATTCAAACTGTGTAAGTGTACTTTGGGCACAGTAACGATTCTGCTTGAAGGGATGATTAATTTTTATAGTGATAGATTCCGAAATATAAGAACTCGGTACTCGCTAAAAAAAATAAACTTCCAATTATATTGACATTTCACATGACAGTGTCTGTCGTTTCAGGCGTAATCGTGAAGTGCAAAGTTGATATCTAATCATTGAAATGGAATTCGTCCTTGATCTACTTTAAAATGATAGCCCTTTTTTTTAGAGTATTAGTATATGTAAACGATCATAAACTTTCAAACTTTTCATTCTCTTTCAACCTTTTTTAAAAACGATATACTAATGTTCCTGATTAATAATATATATATATATATATATATATATATATATATATATATATATATATATATATATATATATATATATATATATTATGTTTTAATATACTGTTATACTGAGGTATCATATGGACCAGCCAAATGTAAACCTGAAACATAATGAAAGATAGGCTATGATATTGAAATGATTGTTGTGCCAATGTGAAAGATGAAGTGAGGGAGAATAATGAGATCAGTTCCAATGGGAAACCTTTCAACAAATAGTTAAGTATATATGATTCAAATTACGTAGGTGTAGGATTCTGCTTGAAAGTGTGATTGATTTGTACAATGATAGAATGACTGATATTATTTCCATAACACTTTCGAGTTCCTTCCTGAACTTGAGTATTGCATGTAACAACAATAAGGTACCTGTAATAGGAGAAGCTCGCAGACCAAGAAGGATTAACTTCCTTTGTTATATACATGATGCATTTAACCTTTCGTTAACTCTCTGAAACAACATATTAACAAAAATTGTTTTGGATTTCCTAATTAACTGTTTTAATATTCTACGAAATTGGTTGATAGGAACATTTATTGTAGAGATAATATTGTTGTCAACGTTTCTCAATTATCAATCATCGATCGTGACTTATGTTTTTCAGTTTTAAGATACATCCATTGTGTTCCTTCTTTGGCTTTCATTTTTACGTTCCAACATACCATATATGCTGGTTACGGTACAAATAATTCACTCAACTTGCATATTCATCCCCTATCGCCAAATATATGATAATTACTAGTTTCCAATTAAAATCTAAAACATCATATGCATGTACAAAAACCGAAATAAAACTATCAAAATGTCAATGACCTTAATGGCCCCAATGATTTCAACAACGTATATGTATTGTTTTTAAAACATGGTTATGTTGATTCCCGAAGAGTTCATTGCACTTATTCGTAATGTTCCCAAGGATGGATAGAATATCGAGCAAATCTTATCATATTTAAACATTCCTAAGATCAATAATTATCCAGGCTTTCGAAATTGTGAAAAAATACAAAATACATCGTATTTTGAAAAATGATATGATAATATAATATGATAAAGAATAATAATAATAATGTATGTAATTGAAGCCTAAGACCACCCCCACTTTTCAGAGGGTTGTCCTGGATGGGGTTATTCTCAGGTTATAGCCCACCCTCAACTTTGCCAGATGTTCCATGGTCATACATTACATCTATATATATATATCCATGTTTTCAAAATGATTATTTGCCTGGAATACGGTATACGCGTTTGTACTAGTGTCCAATTCAAGTCAAAATATTAGGTCATTACGTATTACTGCATACCGCACACGCCTTTCAACGGCGAACTTATCTTCATGTTAAACTATACTGATAAATTAAATTGTTTGATACTGAGGTCGATCATTTTACATTAAAGCTTTTGTCAAATGGATTTACCAGAGACTCGTGGCATAGCCAACGGTCCTCTGACACAAATACCTATCCTCATTCAAATCTTCAAACACGACAATAGCTTTAGAAAGATACGAATACTGTGGTTAAACTCAAAGAAATGTCATATGTACAAGATGTAAGAAGGCTGGTTAATTGGATTCTTTTAGAGCATTATGCCGAGGATGAATTTACTCATATTGATTATCAGACACAGATACTGTTCTTCCCTTAGAACTCCAAAAGGAACTTTTACCAACCTATTTTCCCAAGTTTTAATACTGCATTAAATATACTTGACAATATCCATCCCAAATATGTTGCATTTGTTCACTATTTAAATGGCATGTAGCTCTCATCCATAGTTTAATAGTTTGGCATTTTAAAAATATGTTAACATAATAACACGTATACTTCTGACCTTCGCTTAAATGAAGTATATTATAAAGAAGGCAAAGATTTTATGGATGATCAACTTCTTTATTAACAATAGCGACGTTATGGTATAGATCCTTATACCGTTGTCATGCTTCATAACGGTATAAGGATCTATACCGTAACGTCGCTATTGTTAATAAAGAAGTTGATCATCCATAAATGCTTTGCCTTCTTCATCACACCAAGTTCTAGAATGCCTCTCAAACAGTTGAAGTATATTATAGTCCATTCAGATTGCAATGTTATTTCTTTTAGCAATTAAATGATGTATTCAACCAGTCTTCACACGTCTATCACGATAAAATGTGCCTCCATTAAATTTTCTGCAAAATATTTGAGATGAATAATGCATGCTTTGCATTTTACATGCTGTACATGCAAGACAAATATTTTGGTTATGCAACTTCTTTATTGTGTACACCCAACAGCCGGACATTATAATCTATGTGAAAATGTGGCCTTCGTTCATTATGACTTTTGTTGTAAAACAAATAAAAACAATTTCAATAGATGCAATAATATGTTGACTATATATTTCTAACAACATGTATATATTAAACCCAAAAACATTTCAGGTGACGTTTTACAAAACATGAGTTTCTTGATCTGGTTTTCTTTGTAGATCATTTTTTAAAACAGAGATATAATTTCTTTTAAACTCATTTACGTAACTTCCTCATTAATCTTTCAAGAGGAATTGTGAAAAGAAACCTAACACAAAAAGAACAATTTCTCTTGAATGTTAAAAAACAAGCAAATGTGGTAGTTTTTTGTAGCTTTTTAAAGTAGGTGTTCTATCTTCTTTAAGAATTTAAGATAAGTTGTGTCTTCTTCAGTCAAAAATATTGTTTTTGTTCTATGCGATTTTCCCTTTTTATATTCTCATATATAATTAATATATTCAATAGTCAATATTTTATAATGTTGTAAGGTTAATAAACGTTTTTTTAATTACTCAACTATCTTTTGTAAATACATGTCCTCGCCATCTATTCATATATGTCAGACATTATTCAATATTAGCATAATATAAGTTTAAATTGTTATAGTAATGCACTTGCTACCATTCGCATTTAGGCCAAAATGTACTCACATTAAATAAACCAGTTTGTCATCTGGAACGTGAAAGTGAGTGAGTGAGTGAGTGAGTGAGTGAGTGAGTTATTGCTTAACGCCGCTTCGGCATTATCGCAGCCATTTTCGGCGAGAAATTTAAGTTAAAACACGATGTTCACCAAAGAAATGGAAATATTAGGGTAAAATGTTTCCCTGATATGAGCAGTGTCCCAACACTCACATAAAATGTGCTTAACGATGAGGGGACACTGGCAGGGGATCTTCCCCCTTTAAAAGGTATGAGTGTGTTAAATGAGTGTGTCCAATAAGACATCGTCGTAAGACACAAGCTTCCTGCTGGGTAAAAGAAGATAGAGATTTGTAACCAAAATGAGGTTGAATAGTTTGAAGTTTGTTATGCTGTTGTTGGTCCCATTGGGACTTCCAACGTTGTTTAATGTAAGATTTAATAGCAGGTTTAGAATCTGTATATTGAATTTTGGTTTTAATGCTGACTTAGCTACCGAGTCAGCTTTGTTATTACCTCTTATACCCATATGGCTAGGAAGCCAGCAGAAGACGATGTCGCATTGGAGACAAGAATTATAAAGTAATAAAATATCCCTGATAATTGGGTGATAACTCATACAGTTTTTAATTGCTTGTAGGCAAGAAAGTGAATCGGCATAAGAACTTACAACAAATTCCTCCGAGATCTATTTTCATATCTTAAATATTTAACTCAGCCATGTTACATAAAATAATGAACTATATAATACGGTTCACAATTACAATTATGTTTTCTTTCATTAACACCCAATTCCATAACTAAATCTCAAACTAAGCGACCCAGTTTTATTTCCCAAATGCCGGTGAGCATCGCGGCCAAGTTTTTTCTTTGTTTTTATACTCTTTGTTTTTGTTGTTTTTACTTTTGTTTACAAACCAAAAAAGTTGCACTTGTAGGTACTACTTTACATTTTTCACTCGTAAAAAAACTCAACCACACTGCCTTGGTCTTAGTCATCTCAGCATTTGTTTATATTTTTGTTATTATCCAATTTGACAATGGATAACAAAATCAAGATAGTTTCTGCAAACTGCAGGGGCCTTGGGGATAAAAATAAGCGTAAAGAGATAATGAATATTTGGAGGAAGAAACGCTGTCCTATTGTATGTTTACAAGATATTCACATTGCAGAAAAGGATGAAATGGTTATGAGAAATGAATGGGGACTAGAATGCATTATTGCCCCCTTTAGATCTAACTCTAGAGGGGTTGCAATTCTATTCAATAACAACACTGAAATTAAAATAAATAGAACAATTAAAGATCCAAACGGTAATTTTATTATTACAGACATCACTATAGAGGGTATAAAACTTACTCTTTCAAATATATATGGCCATTGTCAGTTTTGAAAATGACTCTATGGTAATATGCGGTGATTGGAATCTTGTTTTGGATCCCTCTGTAGATTTGGAAAATTATTGCAATGTTAACAACCCAAAAGCCAGACAGGTAGTGTTAGATATGATTGAAAGCTATGACCTGTCCGATATCTGGAGACAACATCATAAAGACCTTAGCAAATTTACTTGGTGGAAAAAAAATCCAAGACAACAGGCTAGGTTAGATTTTTTTCTAGTTTCACAAGACATTGCAAACTTAACTATAGAAAGTGATATTCTGCCTGGATATAGATCTGACCATTCAGCAATCACTATCTCAATTTCAAATGCTTTGTGCAAAGAAAAGGGCAAAGGCTATTGGAAATTTAACACCTCTTTATTACATAATAAAGAATATGTCGAAAAAGTTAACACAATTTTAACAGAAATGAAACAGGAATATTTCGATCAAAGTATTCATGAAGACATACAAGACATTGGTGACAAAGACCTGAATTTGACCATTAGTGATACCCTTTTTTTAGAAACCTTCCTAATGAAAGTTAGAGGTGAATCCATATCTATGTCATCATTTCTGAAAAAAAATCGCAATAAAAACATTGAACTTTTGGAAGAAAAAATACATGAAGTTGAAAACGAAATACGTGACAATTTCCAAAGTACTTGCAAAGAAAAATTAAATGAATTAGCTAACCTTCAAAAAGAAATTGAAACCTTAAGGGGAGAAGAAATAAGAGGAATCCAAGTAAAGAATAGAATAAAATGGTACGAAGAAGGGGAAAAGCCCACAAAATACTTTTGCCATCTGGAAAAAACAAACTACACAAGTAAATTAATGAATCAATTGATTGGTGAGAATGGAGAAACAATCCTAGATGGTAAACAAATTTTAGAAGAACAAAAGCAATTTTATAAAAAATTATATACCAAAAATGATAAAGCTTCAGAAAAAGAAATTGAGGATTTCCTTTCAAATATTGATGTGCCTACCTAACATACAGAACAAAGTGAAATTCTGGAAAAAGAAATTACAATAAATGAGATCTCCAAAGCAGTACAAGAAATGAAAAATAACAAAAGCCCAGGTATTGATGGCTATTCAAGTCTTTTTGGAAGGAAATAAAAATATGGGTATATAGATTTGTAACAGAATCATTTAATAGTGGACACTTGAGTATGACCATGAACAGAGGAATAATTACATGCTTGCCCAAAGGAGATAAGGATAGAAAATACCTAAAAAATTGGAGACCCATTACTCTCTTAAATTGTCTTTACAAGATTATAAGCTCTTGTGTTACTAAGAGACTTAATACTGTTCTCGATCACTTGATACATGAAAATCAAACAGGCTTTATTCCAGGCAGATCCTTAGCAGATAATATCAGATTAACTTATGATATTATTCTTGAAGCAAAATCCAATAATAGAAAAGGTTTGCTACTTTCAATTGATTTTGAAAAAGCCTTTGACTCTGTTTCAAAATTATTTATATTTAAGGTCCTTGAAAGATTTTGCTTTGGTCCTCGTTTGATAAACTGGGTGCATATATTGATCAACAATGCAACTTCCTGTGTAATACAAAATGGCCACCTTTCCTCTTTCTTTGACAATGGCAGAGGTTGTAGACAGGGTGATCCCGTCTCCTCATATTTATTCCTCTTTGTTGCTGAAATCTTGGCCTCTATGATTAGAAATAATCCTAATATTAAAGGCATCTACCTAAAAAATACAGAGCACAAATTAGGACAATATGCTGATGACACACAATTGTTTCTCGATGGCTCAGAAGAAAGCTTGAGAGCTGCCCTAAATACTCTAGAAACATTCTATTTTTTTTCAGGATTAAAAATAAACTCTGACAAAACTAAGGCGGTGTGGCTCGGTTCAATGTGTGGAAGGAATATTAAGATATGTGATGATGTTAACTTAGATTGGGTACATGGTGACTTTGAGGTTTTGGGCATTCAATTAAATGCACATTTGGAAAGACTTTGGGTCATTAACACTAGGAAAAGACTAGAAAATATAAAGAGATTACTTGCCAACTGGCGCAAGCGTAATTTGACTTTAATTGGGAAAATAACTGTGATAAAAACTTTAGCACTATCTACACTTGTACATATCTTTTCTGCCTTGCCTCAACCACCCAAAAAATTTGTTGATGATTTAAACTCACTATTCTTTAAGTTTATTTGGAACTCCAAACCAGATAAAATCAAACGGAAAAATATCACAAACAACTATGAGAATGGTGGATTGAGGATAGTTGATATAAATGCTTTTATTGCTGCACTTAAGCTTAATATTCTCAAAAAAAGTATGAACAAGAATTTATACAATAGCTACTTCCCTCTAAGATATCTTTTTCAATTAGGTGCAAATGTCTCCTCATATAGACTTTGCAAATCTAATAATCCATATTGGCAAGATTTAATGCAAACATGGGGCAAATACTATCACTTGCATGTAGCAGACTCTGGAGACATTAGTGCTATTTTGGCTGAACCAATATGGTTTAACCATCAAAGTGCAAACTCATCATTTATAATAGACGACTGGTTCCGGAAAGGTGTACATTACATAAGAGACTTGTGTGATGAGAAAGGATTTCTGTCTTTTATAGATCTGAAAAACAAATTCAACCTAAGAGGTACTTACTTAGACCACCATCGTGTTATAAACAACTTTCCAACACAGTGGAAAAACATGATAAATAACTCTTCTTTCATTAGTCTATATGACCTTAAACTCAACGATTTCCTTTTGGAATGGTTAAAACATTTGAAGGGTTCCCGGAAAATCTATGATAAAATGATGCTACCTGACCAGTGCCCTAATGTCTGTCACAAATGGCAAGAAATGTTCTTGACTGATTTGAATTGGAAGGAAATATTTAGTCTTCCCAAAAAATGTTGCAAAGATATTAAGCTACAAGACTTTCAATTTAGATTCATACACCGTATTATATACACCAAAAACGAATTGTTTAAAATGAAATTAATTGACAATAACATTTGTAATAGATGCAATAACGAAAATGAATCTATGGTACATGTATATTTTGAGTGTCCATCTTCTGCACTTTTCTGGACTGAACTAGAAATGTTTCTAAAACAACACTTGTGTTATGATATTCATTTTAATCTCAAGTCCATCCTATTTGGCATTCAGGAGACTCCAAACTTCAAATTGATGAACCATATTCTTTTAGCTGCAAAAAGACACATTTATATAAGTTGCATCAGAAATGAGCCTTTGTCAATTAAAACATTCATTGTTATAATGAAGGATATATTTCAAGTTGAGAGGTACATACTAGCAAGAATGAAAAACCAATCAACTATTTTCACGAAAAAGTGGCTACCATTACAAGATATTTTCAATGATGTGTAGAACCATTAATCAGACTCAATGTCATACCATTTGTATTCATGTCCATATATTGTCATATGATGAAAATGTAATTATGTACCTACTCATGTGAATAAAAAAAAAAAAAAAAAAAAAAAAAAAAAAAGTGAATCGGAAAAAAATAATGTAATTATTGGTAGTTGAGTTTTTAATGTGATGGACGGCCTTAAGGATGGCCTTAGCTTCTGCAGTAAAGATGCTGCTGCTATCATGCAGCCTTGAAGCATATGTTGTTGAAGGAGTCACAGTTGCTGCTGTGTAAATTGGTTTATAATCTGCGAAAAAATCACGTAGTTCAAAAAATGCCTGTTGAAATATTAATTGGTCTGTATTTGCTTTTTTATGAGTAGACAGAGAGAGGTTGACACGGGGCCTGACCACCTGCCATGGCGGAGTGACAAGCAGACTGGGCTCTGCTATTGTTGTTAGGTCGATATCAGAATCTTCAACATGTTGTTGAAGTCTGATACCAAGTGGTGGAATTGCTTTAGGTTTTGAGTTATACAACTGCTGGTATTCAGGATTGAATACGCAGATGTATGCAGGATTTTAATTTGGTTATATATTGAAGTGCTAGCTTGATGCGCCGATCTTCAAGAAATGGCTCATCAGCTTCAAGTAGAGGCTTTCAACAGGTGAAGTTCTAAAGGCCCTCAACGTTTCTTCATCTCCACCCCATTTATTATTTGAAACGACCTTTAAAAGGTCTAATGCCTTTAAGCATTTAGCTTTAAGGCTTTTAATGTGTGGGATAAATGATAATTTACTATCAAATGTGAGACCAAGAAACTTGGCCTCAGGAACGACTTTGATTGGAGTTTTATCCAGAAAAAGTTCTGGATCTTGGTGCATTTTGCGCATATTGCAAAAATGCACACAAGATGTTTTAGCTTTGGAAAATTTGAAGCCGTTTTACAACGACCATTTGTGTATTTTGTTGAGGCATAGCTGCAATTGGCGCTCGATTGATGGCATATGTTTGCGTCTGCAGGAAACTCCAAAATCGTCCACATAAAGTGAACCATCTGTATGGTCATTTAAGACTTTAGCAAAGCTGTTGATTTTGATGCTAAATAATGTGACAGATAAAATGCTACCTTGTGGGACACCCATTTCTTGATCAAAGAAATCAGAAAGGGTGGAACCCACGCGCACTTTAAATTGGCGGTCATGTAAAAAATTAGATATAAAATGAGGCATACGACCTCGCAAGCCAAATTCAAATAAATCTGGTAGGATGCCATGCTTCCATGTAGTGTCGTAAGCTTTTTCTAAATCGAAAAAGATAGACAGAGCATGTTGTTTGTTAATAAATGCATCACGAATAAATGATTCTAAACGAACAAGATGATCAATGGTACTGTGGTGTTTGCGGAAACCACATTGAATATCAGTTAATAATTTATTAGTTTCCAAGTACCAAACTAGACGATCATTGATCATCCGTTCCATAGTTTTGCATACGCAACTTGTTAAGGCTATAGGATGATAGTTGAAAGGGTCTGTATGATCCTTCCCAGGTTTTGGGATAGGCACAGTAGTAGCATTGTGCCAACAAGATGGAAATTCACCAGTTACCCAAATATGATTAAATACATGAAGTAGAACCTCAAGGCAAGGTTCTGGTTAATGTTTTAGAAGCTGATAATGGATTTCATCAGGGTCGGTTGCTGTATCATGATGAAAGTGAAAGGAGTAGTCGATAAAGATATACCATACCATGTATCCATCATAAAGTGAAGGTTTAATATGCTTATGTAAGAGACTTGGAGGATTTAGAGAGTCCAGAATATACCCTTCTGGTGAATTATGTCTTAACTTGACATATATAGTCATTGAAACATCAGCCAATTATAAAAGTGTGTCTTGCGATTGATTTAGGGCAATGTTAAACTGTTTTTATTTGTTCAAACATGAAATGGCAAATAGAAACACATCGATTTATTACCGCTAATATTGGAGAATAACCCAACCAAATTACAATTAATCAAATATTGCGATCTTTTTATTCTCTGCGTGAAGTTTTTCATTCAATTTATTCATTAGAATGCAAAACCAAACCAAACCGAACAGAAGAGATTCATAAAATACTATCCCTAAATGTCATGGCAATGAGTGACGTGTCACATTAATGAAAATGCATTCTCACCAATGATTCAATAAACACCTCACGTTTTTGTGTGTATTATTTCTTCTCAAATTTGCCATTTATTATTCAAATTTATACAATGTATTGCTAATTTAGAGGGTAAAACATTCCATTGGATGACCCGATCGTATAAATAGAAAATGGTTATCGGTATTGGTAGAAAATGGTGCAACGTATAAAGCGACATTTTTGTGGAACTGGTCAGTGTGAGAGGTAGTTTTCTTATGAGATTTTGAGATGTCAGAAAGCAAGATGGTTGACCCTTTCATCATTCTACCATATGTAAAACTCTACTTTGAGTGTTGAGGTATCGCTTCATCAGTCAGATCACTTGAATTACCTTCGAACGACCGTTTTAATGTGAACACATTAAAATAGCCGCTCGATGGGAAATGGACTATCATAGCTTAACCGAACCATGAACATTTCGTTTTAGAACTCTTATTCTGGAGATTTATTTAGTCGTTGGTAACACTTATTTGCCTTTTTGTGAGAGTACTATATTTCAGTGAGCAAAAAGTCCTACAGCGCCTCTAAGGATGATGGTCAGAAGAGGTTTTGAAGCATGTTTTTGAATTCATTAGTCATAATTGTCTTAATCACAAGAAGGCGGAGGGGAGACAGTGGATGTCAATCATGCAAATTAAATAATTTATCAGAGACTCAAGGATACGCCAAACTACTTTAGTATTAGGTAAGAGATTATATCACCACAAGTAGTATTGATAGGACATTTGCATTGTTGTATCTATATCTATAGGCCAACCAAAGACAGCGTGTCAAATAGCAGTAGGATATTTTAAATATTTACAAAAAAGAACCCTGAGTCACTCAGGGTTTACATCCCCTGTTGAACTCTTGTACTCTACTCATATATCATATATAATCAGGAGAATATGTACTATGATAGCCCTAACCACATTGATTTTAGTTAATGATTCCGTTTCTATTTGACCGACGAATCAAAAACAAAGTGGCTGACCAACCAAAGCCTAGTTTTTCCGAAGCTTTCTTAGTGTTAAGACAGTCCTAAGTACCATTGTTTAACATTAGCTTTCGGCTATTTTAGCGCTAAGAGAGCTTCGAAAAGATATGCCCACTTTTGTTCATTTGGAAATTTTTTTTGCAAGATGTTGTTTCTAAGCTCACAACAGTGATGAAATCTGACGAATATCCATAACCCTTGTACTTTACTAGTGGTTATGCTTTCAATCCGATTGTAAAATGTTAAATGTGAAGAACAAGACTTCTTATTTTATGTTTATATGTAAGTTACAGAAAATCATCAGCAAAAACATGTCAGAAGAGTTTGTATATTGCAAGCTGAAGTAGCATTATATAGCTTCACAATGTATTAAAGCCGAGACGAGATTATTGTTTATAGTTTGAACGTCATCAGCCTTGGTTGTTGGTAATTTTCTCTTTGAGACTCTAGACCAGTAAGACTAGATTTAATTACCCTCTAGCAAATTCATCAATATCCAAGCAAATTATGTTTTTTTCTCTTAATTCTAAATGAGATACAAAAGCCTTCAGAATCAGAGTACGGCATATCTTGTTAAACTTTCAACGACTTGTGTTGTGGGAAAGGGAAAGGGATTCACGAAATGAGAAGGGTGAGAAATCATTTCAATATATAAACTTAGTTGTATTTGACCAAGGTTGATTTGGAGCTAGTGTTGAAACTAATTGAAAGGAATATATGTTCAGATGGTTTAACGTATAATATAAAAACAAGAATTGACCTCATCATCAGTCTATAACTGTGTATTACTTATTAGGAAAATCGGTCAAGACAAAAGACACACGTTCAGCAACATAAGGTATACAGATTGCTCTCTACAAGGTGTAGTGCCAGGTACGTGAAATATTAGTACATGCAGTTAAACCAGTAGTGATGGATCTTCTGATAGTTCAAATATCATGATTACAGTTTCTAATTTATCTCTTAATTGTCTTTGACTATACTATCTGGGCTGTAATTTTCTCTACATTCAAATGACAGTATTCCTTTACACACATTTTGTGTTAGTATGTTATTAGACGAGAGAAGGTCGGTTTAACTATTAAATACACTTCACTTGTAGCACTGTAATACTACACATATGTGGCGTGTTTCTGATGGGTGTCAGTGACAAGGAAGTATGTGTTCATTTGCTCTGCTCATTGGCTGTTCTCATTTGCTCATCCTCATTGGCTGTCGGACAAAACGAAACATGCAACCAACTTCCTTCACATAAATAGTTTTGACAGATTTGTTTTCAAATTAAACTAAAGTCATTTCATTGGGATTAAATGTCGACAAATCACACTCGGCAGGAGAAAAGTCTAAGTCAGATTTTATGTCCAATATTGTGTTATGTTGCGTTGTAAGTCGAACTATCGAGCGTCTACATATATCGACAAACATATTGTCTAAATAAATGGATAGTTTATTTCAAATTTAATTTTACGATATTGAGCATTAGGATTTCTGTCTTAAGATTGATAGAAGACAGAATCCTGTTCTCACAACTGTTCCTCGCATTTAGGCAGTTTCCTTCACAGAGGTTGATAAAGCAATCAAACGTTATGTACTCATTACCATTCACAGCATATGTCAACAAGATGTCTAGACGACTTGTAGTGAGAGAACCACTCGAAGAGCGCTAGAATAGGCTTAAGTACTTTCGAGACTCCACCAGATTTGGTAATTTGCATGATTTACGAGGCTTAACCGTGTGCACTTGCAATAAGGTCAGTTATAACTAATGAATCTAGATACTCTACCACTTCTCCACTATCGGTGCTCATCATCTGGTAGTGATCAGTTCATTAAATCCATGATAATTATAAAACATCATTATTATAATAATTACAATGATTATTTTCCCCTTTTTTCAGCAATGACAAAACATTGAAGACAAAATTCCAATTTACCCTTTGCCTGCAAATTGTTCCCTTGTTTGTGATTGGACCTCATCCTGAGCTCACCCTCTCCATGAAAATTGTAGGAAACTGTCAAATTAACTTCACTTCTCCGTATCTTAAATTTGGTTAAATAAACTTCCTTTTTTGGGAGAGAGAACAAGTTTATCCCCTAGGTGCAAAGTATCTTCCAAAAAACGTCAGCTTTGGGGATGTATAGCGGTTCTTGAGAAGAAAATGTTACGTGCGGACAAATACCTGCCATAGTAACATTCAACGCTAAGAGGTCAAATGCCATCCTTAAATATTGCACCGTTATTTTGACGTGTAAATAACATGGTAATATAGCTTGTACTGCGATGAAATAAAGTGAAGCATTTCATCCAAACCTTTCTGTATATAGAACAGTTCTCGACAGCCGACAAATTTGTTTTGCAGCGGTGAAAGCGTTAAACATTGGAAAGAAAGGAACATGTTTCGATGTACTTATTTGTTGTTGTATTATCATTATGTTCTTAAAGCGGCAAATCTACAACGAATTGACAAGCCTGCCTTTAATTTAATTCTATCAACAAAGTGGCTGCAAATGAGCTAGTTACAATTGAAAGTGAAATGTAAAAAATCAATTTACAAAAAACAGCATCAATCTATGACAACTTTCAATTCAGTGATGAGAAGCATGTATGTAAAAATGTTCAACACAACCTGAATTTTCATTATAAAAAAATAAAAAAGCAGTAAGATATACAGAATACACGAATAATCTAAACTGTACATAATAGGAAAAATTCCCGTTTTGTAAGAAATAGGAAAATAAACTCGTTGTCTGAAATGAAATTTTGCATTTGGAGAATTTGCAGCCATCTTGCAAGTTCTTCTTTAAACGGTAAACCGTTTAATGAGGCACGTTTTAAAACCCGTGAGACGTACCTGGTGTATATCCAAACTTATTACAACCAGGTTCACTGGTTTCCAGTACAATATCCAATTAAATTTGTTTTTGTTAGTTCAAGAAATAATTTGAGTATTGTTTTTAGACGGGAACATGATTCAGATATTTCTCTACAAACTAGCAAAGGACAATTCGAGTATACCAACAACGATAAGAAGTTTACAATTTCTTCAAACCTATTAATATTTGTATGCTGATCAAATTCTTTTTTTTTAATCATACATAAATATACGAGTTACATTACTTGAAATTGATAATTAGATCATAAAAAGATATCATTCCAGTGACCTGTTTTGTTTTTCACATTTGATTGTCAGACATAAACCCAGATTTATCCACAGAAGATGCCTTCACCTTTTAAAGAACACAAAACAGTTTTCATTATGGTCAATTATTATAAAAGTGATTGTATCCTTTTGGCACTTAAATGTGTTACATTTGAAATGTTGCTAACGTCATCAAGGGTGCCTCTAAAGCAGTGTGAAATATCGGAAATAGATTTTTATTATTAACGTCAGCGTTAAATGATCAGTTATACAACATAATCTGGGTTGGCCACATGACACAAGCACTTTAAGCTCCGCAGGCAACGACATAGTTAATGACGTTTCTTTCCTCGTGTTCAGATATTTTGATTATAGATTTATAAGCTGAAGGCAGAACTAACTGAGCCGTAAGTAAGTAACTGATAGTCCTTAATATACTGATACAATAACTAGTTTTCAAACATCAAACATCTGATTTTATACTTCAAAGAAAAGATAAGAGAAACAAGTGAACAACCGATATATGTAAGTTAATGGTGTGTCGACGGTTACCTTTGAATTAGTAACTGATGAATCTACACGCATGAACACTGTTTGCATTCAAAGTGGTGCTTTTCAAGGTGTTTTCGTTTGTTGTGTCTATCTCAATGAAAGTAGTTATTTGTGTGAGATAGCCATCTGCGTAGCTAACGGCAGTGTATGAAATAGTTATAGATAGACACAGCATGCAAGTATTCAATTGTACAGCCCGCTTTTGTAGCCGAGAGAAGTCTTTACATCACACAAATATGTTACAGGTTAGGTGAGTTAGAGTTTAACGCATCTTACAAGTGTATTTGACTTTTATCACGACTGCTATAGTATTATTACAGGGAGGTGAGGTGATTTGGGGTTTAACGGCGCTTTCAACAGTATTTCACAACACCATGTGGTTATGTATTGCGGTGTTGCCTCCGAGCATCGGCTTTAACTAATGAACCATGGGGGGTACTACGCTGAAATTCAGTGTAGCATTGCATCCAAACCTTTCTGTTTGTAGAACAGTTCTCTACTGCAGACAAAGTTCCCGTGCCCCTGGCGGGATTCGAACCACGAACCTATCCCGCACTCTTATTACAGGGAGAAAACCACAACGCCATGGTGATTATACACTGCGGTGAAACCTGCGAGCATGGGCTGGAACTAGCGAATCATAGGGTGGTAATGTGCTGAAATTCAGTGAACAAAGATGTTAGATGCTATGTGCACCATAATTCATGATTAATGGTTTTAAAGCACGTGCAGTGTGATGAGCACTTTGTTAGTAGTTCAAATTTACACCGAGGGGCAATTGAAACGATGTTTAAAAAATCAACACAGTCAAACACAAAATATGTCTGCCGGATAAAGTCGAATTTTGCTTGGAGTCGTTAGTGAGTGAGTTATTGTTTAACGCCGCTTCGGCAGTATCGAAGCCATTTGCGGTGAGAAATTTAATTGCCCAATTTCAAAATAATATTTGCAAAAGCAAGCATGAAACGACACGAAGGTCGTAAACACACCATGCAGCAAATTATCACAGTATTGTTGGAGTCGTTAGACTGCTAGCACTATATATTAGCTTTGAGTTGCAGAGTTGGCAATGGGGGCTACCATATTGGAATGAGGCAGTACGGGTAATAGTTGCTAATGACGCTTTTATTTCGACATATTTGAAGCGGTAGCTACGTGCAATCCTTATCATCCCCTGTCTATCTATCACACGGTCCCCATCAGTTATCGGTTCTCTCTATGTATAAACAAGTGGATTTAATAATTGAGCCAATCCTTGTTCTGGAATCTGTAGTCTTATCTTACTGACGCATTTAATATTTTAGAATGGTATACTTTATTCTGTGTAAATATACTATGGGGTTTGATAATGTTAATATGTTATCATCTTATAACGTGCAAAGGAAGATTATGCTGCTAGACATTATAATTGCAAAATATGCATTTTATATTTATAAAGCTAAAATTAATGGCATTAAATTTCCTGACAATATATACACTATGAAATATGCATCACATAGGCTATTCATGATGATTAAATTAATGACATTACATTTCTGTCAGTTATACAATTATACAATGTGTGTAATAATGTTTAAATGTTAACTGAGCAATAACTCACACACGTAAATGTTAAATGTACAGTATATATAATACATCGTTAACGAGGCAATCAAATAAATTACAGGTAATAACATGATATAGATTTTATTTTTTGTATTTTGATTGTTAAAGGTACATCCATTGTGATGTTGGGGGTCACATATTGCAAACGTTATAAATGGTGTTACTTTATCGAGAAGTACCGACTGTTACCGAAAACTACCATTTTGATGATAGTAGACTTAGCATATTGACGATATGAAGGTAAAAGTAGTGATTTCTGATCGAAAACCGGACAGTGCACATCTTGTGGCGCGCGCCAATGAGTCAAACGTAATTTTGGAGTCTTATTTATAACAGATAAAAAGACAATTTTGAGTTGATAATGTTTAATAGGTCACATAACTACTGCGCATGTAAATGGGACGTGCAGTTTCGGTTTCTGCACATGCATAATGGGGTTACTCAATTTTGATTGGAAACTAGTAATTATGATATATTTGGCGCTTGGGGATAAATATGCAAGCTGAGTGAATTTATTTGTATTGTAGACACCACATGTGGTGAGTTGGAACATATTAAAGGCAAATAAAATTTTATGAAACACAATGGATGTACCTTTAACGAGGCTATGCATTGTCTAAATTTCTTGATACAGTAATATGCATGATATATTTACGATGCTTAACGCATGACGCTTACATTTTTGTAAAAAGTAAGCATTCAAAATATGTAATATGTTGGTATTAAACACAGTGAACTAATGCTGTATTTACGTTATCAATGCATTATGTATCTATTTCTTGGAGTGGCAATATGTTTAGTTTTTGACAATGACTGTATCGACTCTTTGTCAACAAACCGTTTCACTACAAATTTGATAAGTAATAAATATTAAAAATTTTGCATTTCATGTCTTCCTTTCATATGCTTCACTTTTCTTACCAATCGACAACCTTATTTCCTCTAATAAACCACATAGGTATAGCCTTCTCTGTTCTTCAGATGACGCGCACAGTCGGGTCTTTTTGGCAACATGTTGCTAACAACTTTAAGGGAAATCAACAAAACATTTTCATGTTACTAATTTCGTGCGGATGTGCACAATCGGAACTTTTTGGACAGCTGAGTTTGCATAATCCAATTATCAGATGCATATTTCGCTTCATTAAGGATTTTATTATGGTATATTCATACATCAGAAGACCATTTTGTCAAAAACTAAATGTATTGGCACTCTTATTATTTGTTATTTTTTGGTAAAGTATGTGATGAGGATATATCTTGAAAATAAAAACATTCATAAATAATACAGAATGTGTTATGTTCAAAAACACATGGGGTGATGATATAAAGAGAATCTGACCCTCGTGTCTTCTGATATCAAAAACATCAAGACTCGTTGATAGAAGTTGAATCTATAACATTCATCAGCGAGTGTTGATAGATTTGATACCAGAAGACAATTCTCTATTTACTAGCCAC
Organism: Gibbula magus; assembly: GCA_936450465.1. Classification (NCBI taxonomy): domain Eukaryota; kingdom Metazoa; phylum Mollusca; class Gastropoda; order Trochida; family Trochidae; genus Gibbula; species Gibbula magus. The sequence goes on from OW388303.1 coordinate 44,677,688, forward strand.
AAATACTTAGTGTTTATTTAAAGAATAGAAGACAAGATGACGTGCTTTATCGCAGAATAAACCTGAGTGTTTTATGCTCTCAGTTTTGTTTTATTCTACGATAAAGCACGCCAATAAGTCTTCTATTTCTTATATGAGATGCCCTTGCGTTTATATAAAAAAAACGTTGAGATATTTGTTTGTTTGGCACCCCATACAAAGTACAATCTAGTTCTAGTGCCATATCTCTCGTCTATCAGAGGTGACTTTGTCACTTTATGGTGTTGTTCTTGAGTGTAGATGAAACACGTATACTTAGACAATAACTAACGAGTGACTGGGAATGACAGATTATCTTTCCCGAGTTATATCATTTGAGAAATTCTCGAGCCTTGGCGAGAGAATTACACACAATTGATATAAAGAGGGAAAGATAACCTGCCATTCCCCGTCACGAGTTGGTTATTGTTTATATTACCCATATGACAAATTAAAGTAAAAACGCGAATATTAAAAGCCAATAGCTTCTCTAAAAGGACCCGAGAAGGAGATGAATCTCCATATCCATACGCGTGTGACGTGGATTCACTTCTTACGTACCTATCCTTGTTTACTCCGCACGATTAAAATGTCCCCTGCGAACATGTCTTTCACAATAAAAGAAAGATGTGGCTTTAGTTGAAAGTTTTGTATTCCTGCCAATTACTATCAATCCATGATTATACATATACATGCAACATCCATATCAAGAGGTGTGCGAAGCTCAAAAACAAGTCGGCTCAAACCGAAAAGCCCTGTGACGTTACAATCGACACTGTGACGTCATAACCGCTCGCGCCTATGACGTCATTACATTCGAACGATCGCCGTCGCTCTTGAAGCTTTCCGTGGTTATACAGTCAAGCAGTAATCGCTAGTTTCTTTAAATTTCGGACAATTTAACTGCTTCCTCCGACATTTGATGCGTCGGCACATGTACGAAAACGCTAATTTCGACTGCGGGAAACAAATAAAACATGTTAAAGTGCAGAAGACAGTTTCTAAAGTTACTAGTCGGGAAAAGTAAGAAAGATGAATGAAGTAGTTCCGGCAACCAATGAAATTCTTATTTTTCTGTAACAGCCAATCAAAAGCCAGAAAAAGGTGTAACTCCCATGTGACTTACAGGAAAAATACTACCCTGTGTCCGTCTTCCCATATGGGTAATATTTAAACGTATTCAACAAATATGTACAATCCCGATACAAGTCAGTATGACAGTACCGCAGCAATTACAATCAACTACAGTATATCACATATACATCAGATAAAGCCTTTCTTTATTACAATGTCGTTTACCTCGGCCTGACACTGATAAAAAGAAGAGTATTTTCCCCAGTACACAGATACATTGTATCCATATGTGACCTCTTAAGTATGACAAATACATGCAGTTACAACCCCCTTCTTCTAACTATCATGTACCAGCAAACATGTATGCCATCATTATTTTTATTTTTGTATTTCCATTTTTTCGGTACATTTATAACAGCATTGACATACAAATACATGCGCATATAAATACACATACATGTGTCATTCAGATGTCCCATTTAAGTTGGAAATTATACAGGGTTTTTTAAAAGCATATGAAGAGATGACCAGGTGTGAAAGCTTGCATATTTACATTTATATCGCGGCTGCTAGTATTATGGTCGGGAGAAACCCCGCAACGCCATGTGGCTATGCAATGCGGTGAAACCTGCGAGCACCGACTGGAACTAGCGAACCATGGGTGGTTCTACGCTGAAATTCAGTGTAGCATTGCACCCAAACCTTACTGCGTGTAGAACAGTTTTCTACTACAGAAAAAGTTGCCAAGCCCTGATCTCTTTATTCGAAACCGAACGCGCTAACCACTGCGCTATCCCGCCCCTCATATTTATTGAAGTTCGTTGATTTCAGTATCCTGCATAAAATCTATTGAAGAAAAGACAAGCCTTGTGTAAGAGACCAGTGTTGTGAGGTCGCTATTTAACCATAATGCATTTCAGTTTGTGGTAATGATAGCATCCACCCCATGACTTTCCTAAATCGGTACCTCATGATTTATCAGCTTCATGGTATATTGGCAACGGTTGATTGCCTTGTCTTGTGTTCCAACTATGAGTACTAACAATTTCCAAGGGTTATATGATATGACCACCTACACAATATTGCAGCAGTGTAGCTAATCGTGTTAGTCTTTCAAATTGAAACCATGTCCAAAACCTTTCAAATCTTAAACAGGTAAGTGATTTTGAATAGTCGGATCATTTAACAGAAGACATCTTAAGAAGAAAGAAAATGACAGGAATCGTCATAACTAACGTGGCATTTATGTGTAACAGACAGATATGGCAAGGTGACCTGCTTCTTCCAAAACATAGTCTACAAAGTGAAATAAAATTACACAAAGTCTTATCGATATTGACGACGCATAGCTCATGCGAATTACATTTTTTTGTTCTCTACTTTACTATCTTTAAAAAATTGCCAGAGGTTCTCTTTGGGATATTATGCTTTTGCATGACAAAGTTCTGCAACAGCAATTTTAAAATGAGGTGAGGTGAGGTGAGTAGGGTTTTCCCGCCCCCAATTTGTTTCAAAGTTTTCTTAAAAAACAACTGTTTTGTAAAGAAATATTCAAAATTTTTAATCGCTTTTTTCGAAATGGTTTTGAACAGAATGTTTGGCAATAAAGTTAGAAATTAATATTAAAAGTATGTCAATGTGACGATATCACCTTTTTATTTTCCAAAATATTGTAATGGCCACCGCCCAGTTGTCCATTTTTATCAAATCTATTTTTAACTAACTCGTGGCTAATTTGCATAAAGCCGGCTGTCAAACTTCTAGATATACGTTTTGCCATGAATTCAAGGTAATTTATAATATGTCATGTCAATCATAATCAAAAGTAAATAATATACGTACCGATAGATCGCTTATTCATTTTGGAATCTTTGTACAATATTTCATAACATAAGACGTTGTTACTATTCATATTTCTCACTTTCTTCGGCTGACGGGAAGTCATCGGTAGCCGCCATTGTTACTGTCATTGACAGCGGTCAACATGACGATCAATTGTTGTTATAATTATTCGTCATAATCTTGTTTCAAAAGAGTTTTTCTAGGTGTAATTATTTCCATGTTGCCAAAATATCGTATTTATCCAGTTGTTTCAATTTATGTTAGTTTTGGTTGCTGTCCCTTCAATTCCACTTGGGGCAGAGCATGCCCCTTCGTAATTAATGAGTAATCTTCATATTTCAACGTATGTGAATTCAGAACCTTCCTCCCCATGTTAATTCCCATTGACGAACATTGAATTGTACATTTCTCAATGAATTCTTCATGTATTGTTGTTTTGTAAAATGCATCTGATAGATAATCTTATGATGCATTAGGATCCACTTGGGGCAGATTCGTCACATATTTTTTACATCACTGATAATTACCATTTTGTCGTCAAGAAGCTCCGTGTTCATGCCTGACCCGTGATGCGTGATTGGCTGAAAGGCATCACGTGACTCCTAAATCCTCTATATAAGCAGCGCCGAAATCGCTGTTAGTCATTCCCATCTCAGCTCTGAGGTGACAACACCTCACCAATAAGCCAAAGGCCAAAATTGCCCCATCTCTTTAGTTGTTTAAGTTATCCTTGACCCTGACTGTTTCTAACAATAAAGTTGAACTTGTCTATTTCAAAACATTAATGAATGAATAATATTTAATTATTAATTTAACATAAAAATAAATGAACAAATAATATTACTATTATTTGTAAGGAAATAAGATTACTCTCTACTCATAAATCATCTTAGGTCAAAGATACTCAAGCCAGACATGAACCATGAGAGTTGTTATTATTCATGAACTTGTTGTTATTTGCTGAATTGATCTGTGACCTGGTTTGTAACCTCAAGAATAAAACTCTAGATCTGTTGATTTCAAGATCTGTTCCTGGTTCTTATGTGAGGTGGCTTACAATATGAACAAATTATTTTTTAAAATAAGATCGAGTTACGTTGGCTTCTGGAGACATTTCACTTTGTTTCAATCCTTTAAACCACTTGTGGATTAACATATCTTACACGTTTCTGCCCGTCACTTTATTTATGGAAAGAGATATTAAATATTAAAGAGTTGACTTAACTATACAATACACGAACCTTATACTATTAACGACCATTATTCGTTCTTGAAGATCAGATTTTTCAATTATCACGAAATAGATACGTTTCTATTTATGTTACTTTATAGCCGTTTAAACTTGACACAAGATATAACATTGCTATTTGTAACACAAACCCATACACAACACATTTTTAATTACACTGATACTTCACGTTATAAGACGTTAGGGTTGTATGTCTGATTAATCATTATAATTGTTTACTCTTCTGTTTATGTTTGGTGATTTTTATGTTTGGTGACTTTCATGTTTGGAGATTTTTATGTTTGGTAATTTTCATGTTTGGAGATCTTTATGTTTGGTGACGTTCATATTTGGAGATTGTTGTGTTTGGTGACTTTCATGTTACGAGATTTTTATGTTTGGTGACGTTCATGTTTGGAGATTTTTATGTTTGGTGACTTTTATGTTTGGCGATTTTTATGTTTGGTGACGTTCATGTTCGGAAATTTTTATGTTTGGCTGATAGTCGAGTTCCATTTCAAATTCAGATTCAATTTCAGATTCAAATTTAGTATTAAACAACGAATTCTTGAATATAATATATCATTGACTGCAAATAACTATTAATGGTAAATTTTGAATCTATTTATCTGTTAGCTATCTTATTATTGACGTACAAACTGCGACAATTATACAACAACTCTGACAAATTACCATACTTTTAAAAGAATGTTCTGTATAATTTCTGACTGGATTAACGCTTTTAAAAAAGAAAACACCAGTTACTGTAATCTCACTTTTCAATGTGTTCATGGATGTTGCAGTAAGTCTGTAAGAAAAGTAAATATGTATATTTACTGAAACATTTAGTACATGCGTGTAATTACTGTTTCATTCAGTAAAGGTGGGGTGATTAGGAGTTTAACGCCGCTTTCAAGAGTATTCACTTATATCGCGGCTGCTAGTATTATGGCAGGGGAAAAGCCCGCAACCCAGCGCCATGTGGCTATGCATTGAGGTGAAACCTGCGAGCAACGACTGGAACTAGCGAATGGGTGGTACTACGCTGAAATTAAGTGTAGCATTGCACCCAAACCTTACTGCGTGTAGAACAGTTCTCTACTGCAGACAAAGTTGTCGTGCTCCTGGCAGGATTCGAGCCCCGGACCTCTTGATCCGAAGCCGAACGCGCTAACCAGTGCGCTATCCCGCGCCCGCTTACCCAGAAAGAGTGCACTTGTTGATCTCAGACAAGAAGAAACAGCAGAATTTGAAATCCAACAATTAACTTGAGAAATACGTGAGGTGAGGTGAGTTGGGTTAAACGCCGCTTTAAAGAGTATTTCACTTATACCCCTTATTCAGTAAATACTCAGTAAATATATATATGTATACTTATAACACGTCAGCAACCCATCCATCCACTATTATAATGAAGGCACGTTTTCATCATCTTTATATGTTCAAATTTGCCATTTATAAAAAAAAGTTTATGCAGTATATCTTTACTTAAAATAGGGTAAAACAGTCTATTACAAGATCAGATTATCGGTAGCCGTGGAAAACGGTTTCAGACGCAAAACAGTTAGCGGCCATTTTAATGTGAACACTATTAAATATTTGAGGATGGGGAATGGATCCGCGTTGTTTGACAGAACTATTACCAATTCTTTTTTAACTCCATTTATTAAGTGAGGAGGATTTTTTTGCGATTGGTAACATTTCTTTTCCACTTTGTGAGTTCTATTTCCATTAGCCCATTTAATACAGATAGCTTGTTATCTGAAATTATTCACCAACCCTTGTAGTGCACATGTACATTCTCTAGGACATAAAGAAAATATGAATGTTATGATCATGTTACACCAACATCGTGCCCAAGTGTGAATTGGAATGTGCATTAGTTTTGTTTCCATCAACCTTGGCGCCCTTAGAATTGTCTGGAATGGCGATCTTTCTTTTTTTTTAATTTCATAATCCATAATTTAAATCAAGTTAATCATAAAACTTCAAAATTAACTTTTGTTAAATATGATATGTGATGTTTAAAGAATTTAACGCGCCCTGAGGAACGAGTTTAGGAAAAGGTCCATGTTAAAGTTAATCATTACAAATCTAATTTGGGGGACATGAAATGATTATGGATTTAATTGAAATACGAGATTTCGTCTCTTGCATGCACAAAACCAATATGTGCGGAGGATGAATACACAAGAAGATTGAGCTATATAATTGACATTCAACATCCTTTGCATAGTTTACGTGATTTGTTTGTTAAACTGAGAGTGAGTAAACGACAAGCTTTAAAGGTGAATGGAAAAAATTAATAAAATCAAAAAGATTTCGTTTTTTACTCAGACAAGTCCACACATTCTTCGTTCGAGAACGTTCATCATGAAATCAAAAATGATAAAGCAATTGAAAATTTTAAAACTTTGTTGATAAAACCGCTGACATCTTCCTTTTTGTGAACGTAACTGACGTCGACAACATACGTAGCTTGACTCTCATGTGATTAGTTTGGGAACAAATCTAATTCCATCAATATGGACATAAGACCCGTTAAGTTGTGTTCAGAAAAAAAACATCCTTGATACCGAATTTAAAAACTGTCATATATTGATTTCTTTCTTTAAACCGCTTTGACTGAAGCAAACGTTGGTATAGCTGCAAGGAGTTGAAAAATTACTACTCAAAAGAATCTAAGAACATTTGGAAATAGTCCTTAACATACTATATATATATATATATGAGCGCATGGTAAATATTTGTATTACAGGGACCATACACTATCTTACCGACATATTGGAATCAAATTCTGAAAGCTACGGGATTTCTGTATTGAGTTTTGATGTCAGAAACACACCATTGGTTAAAAATGAAAGCCACACGATGTCAGGTGGCTCCGGAATCAAAAGGATGCAGTTGGTCTTCGGTGATGTTTTAGCCTTTGAAGTGATATTGCAGGTTGTGAAGAGTTTGATACAGAGATTTTGCTGATGCCTAGGAACAAAATTTCAAACAAATAGTCTTCTTTGGAACTGCAAACATTCATTCTTTGTCACCTATAGGGTTCATATTCCACATCACATCCCAGGCATTCTGTTCCTACAGAGGTTTTTCCCTTCAGATATTATATGGTAACCTCTGTTATATTTAGGCAATATTTTAATTTCCCCACACATTGTGTCATTTGGCACTACGAGCAGATTACAAGACTATATACAATCAACTGTTAAATACCTTTGCTTGAATATCAACTCTTCGCTCCTATTTGTGAAGGGTTTGTTCAGCTGCTAGGATCGTAAGTTTGCCATGGCACTTTAAACGTTTAAAAATGCCTTGTTCGTTGGATTAAATTGATAGGAAGAATACACATCTTTTCATCACAAGCTACATCCTTTCATCATCTCATGCTGAGCTATTTCGTTTAACAAAGTTTTCTGAACATAATGAAAGAGCGGTTACATTCCATGACGCGATATCCTCGGGGTGGTACGTATAGAGAATATTGTCCATATACTGGATACATGATGTAAGCCCCCAATTTCCTGTTGAATATCAGTAGTGTTAGTTCTATTTTATTATTTCATTCTCATATTCAAACAGGCGTTTCGTAAGTTAGTCAAGGATTTGAAGGAACTAATTCATACAACTGTTAAAGTATACAATTAACGACTCAGCAACCTTTTTGTAGTTTGTTCTGATTAGTGAAAGCTGTCTGCATCATTATAGCTCAGGGAATCTAAGGAGTTGAATTACTTCGCGTCATTGTTCTCGTTTTGCTGCAAGAAATACTTTAAGTAGTTCATTATCTCGCGATTAATTTGATAAGCTAGTTCTTTGGCATTTCTATCGTGAAATTTCGCTATCCCCAAGGGCTTGTAATGTCCTGAAAAGGGTAAAAATATTATTTAAAAATTCCTTTTTGAGTTTTTAATTCTGATATGGATAATACGTGAACTGAAATGAATGTTTTTTTACATTTTGATTAATTTATGACTGTTTTTCTTTTCTTTTTGACGATGTACCGGATAATATAGAGATACATTACTAATAATGTTGTTAACTTCACAGGGGATAGATATTTAAAAGTTTGTCTTATTTCGAAGACGTCTGTGCGACAACCACCTGATGCAGATTCATTGTAAATTTAGAACATTAAAGCATGATTAAGGTTCATTATATTTTGACTAGTATGGAGACTTAACATTATTAATGAACTGATACGTATACTGCAGACAGAGCATGTTGGATAATGAAATTGATATTTCAAGCGGTAATTTAAAAAAACCTGATTTTGTTATGTACAAAAAATGAAGTATATTCAGTGAGTATATAAAAAAAAGTCTTTTTCCAGACTCTCCAGAGAAATATACATTTTGACACCTAGATATTTCAAATTGCATGACTTTAATACTTCTAAGTGCATTTCACACGTCTCAAAGGATTGAGCACGAATCACTTGGCAATAAGTTTGGGGATGATTTCTCAACAAACTTCATTCTGATGGAGTGACTTAGAATTCGTTTCAGATTGCTTTGTGATAAAACAAATATGCTTAATTAACAGAAGACAATATGGCTTCTTAAAGTTCTGGTATTGAATGTATAAATATTTACAGGGATCAAGGCTTTAAGAACCCCTTGTGAATGCTAAGACCATAGCTGCTGCTGTTTGAGCCGTGGTATAACCAACGTGATTTTCAGTTTGACCACGGCCGGAACTACTTTTTATGTGATACCAATTTGTTAAGGTTGTTTCAATATCTCGTCACATACTTGTATAACAATAAGAACATAACGCAAATGAACATTTTATAACACCAACATTGTGTATACAGTTTGAATAGCTTAGGAAGTCGTCAAGCATGTACAGTGTTGTGAAATGTAAACATTCAGATGGATTCAGCTCCAGCATCCGTATTCACTGCTTGTATCACAGATACAGTTGACTAGATAATGTTTCCCCCGATACCTGTAATAATTTAAAAAATATTCATAATGTGAAAGATTGTCTATAGTATAAACTTCATTGTATATTCAATAACCGTATTACACCATTTTAATTGTATTTTTAACATACTTAGTTTTTAATTACACTAATTTACAGTGATGTAATATTACGTACTGTTTGAAACCAAATCTATGAAACACTCAGTTAATGCTTTCTATTTAAACAACGATCAACTTGCAATTATGGGGAGCTACCGTGTCCACCTTCCCCCTGAACTAACACTCTGATCTAGGCTGCGTGAGATCGATTAAAGAAGATGATATAATTGAAAGTTTCATGAACAGTTATTTAGCAGTTGTTACCCGTTATAATTATATTATTCTTACCTCACACACAAGCATAGCAACATTTCAATCCCTCCACGGGCGTCGATTTGGGCTCCAAATATCCACGTCTGAACATTTCAAACGCCTGTTCACAAATGACAGAAGCACCACTTGCGCATGTCAGAGGTTCAACCGCACGTGCAGATGGTGGAACTGCGTCCTTACGCGATTTTCACGAGCTCTGCGAGAACAATATGAAATTTACTTGATTAGATAATGCGTTTCACACGTATTATTATTTGACAATGGTCTAAGTAAGTTAGACCATTCGGGCCCTGTTGTCTAATCGTTGAAATGGTTAGTTGGACCACTCGGATACGCGCTCGAATGGTCTATTACATCCATTGTGTTTCATATAAGTTTAGTAGGTAACAACATATGTGCTGATTTCAGTTCAACCAATTTCACTCAACTTGCATATTCATCCCCAATCGTCAAAACTACTTTCACATTAAAATCGATCAACATCATTATGTATGTGTATGAACCGAGGTGAGGTGAGGTGAGTTGTGGTTTAACGCCGCTTTCAAGAGTATTTCACTTATATCGCGGCTGCTAGTATTATGGCAGGGAGAAAGCCCGCAACGCCATGTGGCTATGTATGAACCGAAACTACACGCCCCATGTACATGCACGCTAATTATAGGACCTATTAAACATTATCAACCCAAATCTGTCTTTTTGTCTGTTGTTAATTAGTTTCGAAAAGTACATTTGACTGATTGACGCGCGCCACACGCAGTGTATTGTCCAGTTTTCGATCAGAAATCGAGATTTTTACCTTTATATCGACGGTATACTGAGTCGAATATCATCAAAACGGCAATTTTCGGCAACAGTCAGTACTGCTCGATTAAATAACACAATTTATCACGTTTGGCATATGTGACCCTAAACATCACAATGGATGTACCCTTAATCCACATAACCCACTCTCGCGTCCATCAATATAGAAACAAGCATCTCAAAACTCGGCGGTAAACTGGGTGTACATTGTATTCAAATATGTCAACAATTATTGTTTACTTGATTTTTAACCCAATGGGCTAATGTCGTGACATGTTGACCGTCCGCCTTTCCATTCATAAACTTTTCACTTTTTCGACCTTTACTCCAGAACCTCTCTGGAGAACTTAAATTTTGCGTACAGACCTCTTGGCCGATGGGGATTCTAAACTGTAGATTTGGTGACCCTTTGATCCAAAATAAGGCTCACAACCTAAAAACCTATTTTTATCTTATTCTCCATTATAAAAAAAGCCCCAGAAAGCTGAAATCTAGTGTACAGACTTGAAACCATGGGATTATCCTGTGGCAGAAAATAAGGGTCACAGGAGATACGGCCTTAAATATATTTTATATTCCCAAGTACGAAAACTATTGGAAATTTGTTAGGCCTCTGAAAAATACGTTTTATAGTGTATTATTAATTAATGTTTCATAAATCAGTGACTCGGATTAATCTGTCATCCTCACAGAGTCAATAAATATATCACACACTGACCACTACTTTAAACACAAATGAATTGGATACATTAATCAAGTTTGTAAATACTATATTTTTTAAAATGGTATCCGCAACTTAATATTTTACAGTCGTTATGTTTATGATAAACGATCTAAATGATGGAAACGGTTGAAATCAAGTGACATTTATACGCTTTATTTTTATATTTAAAAAATATTGTAAAATAAAAGATTCAATTATTTGTACTTATTCATATTTCAGATTATTCAATAAATTGTTGGGTCATAAGTTCCTTGACGCGATAGGACCACAAGCGTTGATGTTCATGTCGACTCAACTCTATGGCTATCTTGTTATATTTTACGACGTTTCATATGATTTAAACATATTTTATTTACAAAGAAAAGGATTAGGAACAAGTTCTCCAACTTAGAATACCCTCTCCTTGGTTTGTACAAAGGTCATTTACGTTTACAGACTCAGATGACAGATAGTTGACAGGAAGGTTATACAAAAAGAGAAGAAACAAATCTATAGAATGATTACATACTATTCAAATCGCTTTGTCCACTGATGAACGACTGCACTAACTTAAATATGATTAAATTTTGACATAGTGGTAGGTCTGCACATCCTTCTAACAAAAGTTCAAGATTTACTGTAATACCTGCTGAATTACATGAGCGCTTCACCGATGAGTTTGTCTCGGTGTCGTTTATACAATGGACATTCAAACAAATAATGATAAGAATTTTCAACAAGATTGCAACATACACAGTTTGGAACAGTCTTAATTCCAACTCGGCATAAATCAAAGTTCAAACAACTAACTGAATAACGTAACTTAGTATGAACAATATTAATATTTCTTTTACCATACGAATAATATTGGGGCGCAAGTGCTCAATAATCAGCAATAGATGATTTAAAAGATGGAACACTTTCTGAATTTCGAACTGTGGTTGGTAATCTATTCCAAGAACTTATTGTAGATGGGAAAACAGATTTTTTTTTAATGTTTTAGTCTTGAGATAGGAATTGATATATTTTGCGAGCTGCGTAGATTATAATTTTATATTGAACCTATATTTGCGGGAAGCACTTCGTTCAGATATATAGGGGCCATTTCATTTTTAATTTTGTACATCAAACATAATTTTCGTTTTCATATTATACTAAAACCAATATGCAGAGTCTACTATATCATCCCGCCAAATGGGAAAAGTTTAAAATATACATGATGCACCTACCATGTGGGCATAAGTGTAAATAACACCAATATATGATAGCTAAGATTATTTACCTGATGAGTGGAAGTACTAGGACGGGAATCAGGCGTAGCAAGTTGTGATGATAATTCATTTCTCGGTAGCTGCAATGCAAAAACATGTGTTATTGAGTCGTTATACATGCACCTTCACATTCAAATACATACATTAACGGGAATAACGGGGGACACTCATTACTTGAGGATGCCATTTAATGATTACCTTATGTCCATGACAATGCCGACCCCTTATATGTTAAGTAGTACACGACTTATACATACATGCTTCTTGGCTCCCTGTGACTTGTCGATCCTCCTTCGGGTGGATGGTTACTCCGGCACATCCTACGAAATAACGATTATATTATAATCATCCTACATATAGTAAGTGAACATTTTAATGTCAAGATGGCGCACCTACCTTGTGGCCATAAATGTAAATAACACCAAATAAATGATAGGTACGTTTACTTACCTCATGTCCCGCCAGGGGCACGGCAACTTTGTCTGCAGTAGAGAACTGTTCTACACGCAGTAAGGTTTGGGTGCAATGCTACACTGAATTTCAGAGTAGTACCACCCATGGTTCGCTAGTTCCAGCCGTTGCATAGCCACATGGCGTTGCGGGCTTTCTCCCTGCCGTAATACTAGCAGCCGCGATATAAGTGAAATACTTTTGAAAGCGGCGTTAAACCCCAACTCACCTCACCTCACTTACCTCATGAGTGGAAGTACTAGGACGGGGGGGAAGACGTAGCATGTTGTGGTGATAACTGATTTGCCGGTACCTGCAATGCAAATAAATGGTTCATTAAGTCCTTATAAATGCACCATTACCTTTACGTGCATTTCTTCTTATACCCCTTACTATGATACAATGTAGGGTCAGTAGCTATCTCATTTCTTCCAATGTACTCTCACTTACCGTTCATTCCATTTGCGGCTGGCGGTACCATTTATTATGTAGGTAATACTGACCACATGTTAATACATAATTGCAATGGAGGAAACGGCATATCAAACTTTACACGTACCGCATCTCGTCCTGAATTTACTGTTTCCGGTGTGGAGACGAAAGAGGGGTTCATTTCCTCATCACTGTAACCATGAGCATCATCATCACCATCATCCTCACCCGAAAGGCGGTGAACGGCTGGTTCTTCCTGAGTATATACAGAGGCTTTCAGTAATTACATATTACTCAAATGGATATTGTAATGTAATAATAAATAACTCCCAACATAAATATACGAATGATTTATCCCATTAAATTACTTTCTTACATCAAAAAGGGTTATTCTATGTGACATTATTATGTTATTGTACTTATGCCTACCCGGTCTGAAGTGGACAGCGATTCATTACTACTTATTACTGCATCTCCTTTGGCAGGGGTCCAGGTAGGGAAAAAGGGATCCGTGTACGTGTAAATTGGGGGTCCATTGAAGTGGTAGATTTCCTTAATTGAAGATATTAAAGATGATAGAGTGCTGGATGTACGATGGTGGTTCCTGAACAATATTTCGGCAAGATGTCCGAGTGAGTGAGTTATTGTTTAACGCCGCTTCGGCAGTATTGCAGCCATTAGCGGCGAGATGTCCTTCGAAATTACTCACGGAAGTGCCATTAATTTGTCTAAAGTGGTCTTTCGCATGTGCCCAGGCTCCTTCAATTGTGTTGTTGTGGATCACTTTTTGTTCTTTCATCTCAGTATGTTCGTATATTTGCTTAAACTTGGTACTTGTGACAGACTGAGAAATGTTGGTAGCCTTCATTATTCAACTGGGTGTAACCACGCCAGTAGTCGGTGTAGATGGTGCTTCCCTGCTGCACATATCTGTTGATAAGGCCCACTAGGGTATCACTTGATCTGTTGTCGATCGGGAAGAGCAAAAGTCTGTTGGTGTTCCTTTCCACCATCCATATTTTAACCCAACGATGAGCCCCACGGTGGTACTTGCACCTTCGACCAAATAGCGATTCATCTATTTCCACCTCCCCCTGTAATGCAATTTGCTTCAGTTCGGTTTCCACCCACTCTTTGCATATTTCGCGTACATAGGACGCCCAGTTGGAGTGAGTGAGTGAGTTAATGTTTAACGCCGCTTTCAAGAGTATTTCACTTATATCGCGGCTGCTAGTATTAGGGCAGGGAGAAAGCCCGCATCGCCATGTGGCTATGCTTTGCGATGAAACATGCGAGCTTCGGCTGGAACTAGCGAACCATGGGTGGTACTACGCTGAAATGCCATAATACTAGCAGCCACGATATAAGTGAAATACTCTTGAAAGCGGCGTTAAACCCTAACTCACTCACTCACTCACTCGGGGATGTGCAGATGACTTCTTTCGAAAAACGAATCCAAGCGGATGGACTACACATGCCTCCTATCCCTGGGACATACCCATTGGCACGTATCTATCCTTGTTGCTGGCCGTAGTGTACACGGGACATTGCAATGAGTGCACATAAAGTGGTTCATGAGAAGCCCCTTATTCATCAGCCAGGTTATCAATTCCATGGTTGGGGCCATCATAAGAAAATAAAAGTTCCACCAAATATGGAGATCCCTAATTTCAACATCATTTACCACGTTCTTCCTTTTGCTAAACGAGCCACTGCGACGGTCAGCCATAACTTGGAACCTTTATTTAAAGACATTAAATGTTTATTATTTAAAAAAATTTACCCTATCAATTAATGAGAATAATTCAATTAAACCATGTATTGAAGGTGCATTTTTTCCATTTTTTTACTTAAGGTAGTTACGACCATTCCCTACCTAAAACAAGAGTTTATAGGCATACCTATATACTCTTGTTTTAGGTGGGGAATGGTCATTGTTCCCTTATGAGCATCGTAGAAAAACTCCATTTCCCACCTATTCATTTCGAAAGGATTTCACACTCGATTTTGCCAATTTTTAGTATCATTCCCCAAAAAACATACCAAGCCCCTTTTTGCTTTATAATAGTCCCCAAAGGAAATCCCTTTCCCGGGAGTGGTATTTCAGTATGTTAAGACTGGATTCGGTTCCCTATATATACTCTGGTTTTAGGTGGGGAACGGTGTATTTTCCCTTACGGCCATCGTGAAAATCGGGCATTTCCCACCTATTCATTTCCAAAGGATTTCTCTCCATTTAGCCTAATGTCAGAGTGCGAAATGATTAATTGATAGAAGTGCATTGTTTCAATGTACGATTACTATGCTACAGTGTGTGTGTGTGTGTGTGTGTGTGTGTGTGTGTGTGTGTGTGTGTGTGTGTGTGATATTTGGATTTAAGGGACATAACTCCGTAAAAAATAATATTTCGGAAGTGGTTTTCGAACTCGATAAAGAGTATCATCTGGACTACCTCAATGTTAAAGTTCATTCACCTAGATGTAATAGTTTCCGAGAAAACTTGTCCCCATTGGAGCATCACAGTTCTTTTGGTACTAAGTTCAATATCGGATTCAAGGGTCTTAACTCCGTAAAAAATAATATTTCGGAAGTGGTTTTCAAACTCGATAAAGAGTATGGTTATGAGTATTTACAAGCAAAATTTCATTCATCTAGTTTGAACAGTTTCCGAGAAAACTTGTCCCGATTGAACACAATAAAACTCACAGTAAAAATGAGCTGGTTTCCAGATCACTGAAACTAACAGGATACCCAATGGAAACCAGTATTTCCAGTTGGCATCCAGACAGTTTTCATGTGGTTTCCAGCAACACTGAAACTGAATTTTGCACTAGTATCCGGATGGTATCAAGTGCGAATAATTACCCACTCCTCCAAGTGGTATCCATCTGGTTTCCATGAATAACTTCCTTGTAGGTTTCAACTCAGTTTCCATGTGATATATTCCACTTGGTTTCCACTTGGTTTCCATATTTTTTAGTTTACACTTGGTTTCAACTTGGTTTCCATGTTCAGGTTTACTGTAGGTTTCAATCTGGTTTCCATGTTTAAGTTTATTGTAGGTTTACGTCTGGTTTCCATGTTAGGGTTTACTGTAGGTTTCAGTGTGGTTTTAGTAAAATAGTTTACTGTAGGTTTCAGTGTGGTTTCAGTGTAATGGTTTAATGTAGGTTTCAGTGTGGTTTCAGTCTGGTTTCCATGTTAAGGTTTACTGTAGGTTTCAGGGTAATGGTTTACTGTAGGTTTCAACCTGGTGTCCATGGTTGACATTTGCATGTTGTGCTGAAAACGCATATCAAGCATGTTATGACTTAAATGAATACAGGGTCAACACCTACAGCATCAACCGCTATCTTCATCAAGAGCAATAATGCTTCGGAGAAAATAATTCTAGTAATGACCAACATAATTTTACTTTGTTATAAAGTTTATTACATGAAGTGCGAATAGCAGAGTAAATCTTGGAATATTAGTTTAACTAATTGCGAAAAGGAAAATACATCTGACAATCAAATCTATAAAATGTAAAAAACTCACAAGACTATGTGGTGAAACTAATTATGATCATCATAGATACACATTGAAAAATTGCATTATTTATATAAATTACTTCATACATGATCAAGCAAAATAACATCAATTGAAGTTGATGTGATTAACAGGACATTGCTGCTGATCAAGAAAATATGATCACTGATTTTATTCTGGGTTATCACTATCCAGCCGGCCAGTCACTATTCAATGTATATGAGGACCAGGTGATTCTATTTTCCTTGAGGAAGCGGCCCGGTTTAATTACGTCACGAATCATCCTCCTGGGACGATGTCAAACACTTCAGCTTCAAACTAGTACCCTGTGTGTCCCATTGGGTATGTTCGTCTTCTGTCGACCTCAAGGTGCAGAGAATCTTTGATCGTCCACACTATGCTTCCTTCCTGGTCTTCTTTACTGAAAAATGAATGCAAACATAATACAAAAATATATTAATAACAAACATAAATCGAAAAAGATACAACCTTTTTTAAAAAAATTATTTGTCCGTATTTGTTATATATACCTGTTGTAGGTTGAGATAAAAGGATCATTTATCGCCTTGGTAAGTTTTTCCATAACTGCAGGGGTGCTGATGTAGTAAATATTCAAAGGACATTTTATATATTCTAATTCAAGGTCATAGTATGCATGACATACAAACAAATAATAAGTACAACAACTGTAGCTGTCGATTTTGAGAACGTAATTTCATGTAATCATTTATAAATTTTAGTGAATCAAGAAAGTGCAGACTGTTTGTATTGATGCTATAAATATTGAAATAATTATTTGTTGGATATGTAATACCTGTGCACTTTTAGGGAACCAACATAAATCGGAGTACATAAACTATTAAATTATATTACCAAACTCATTCTAATATATCATGTGACAGGGTAAATATAAAGAAATGTTTTACATAATGTGATTTGTTTAATATAGTCAAATGGTGCTAAAAAATATAATACGTAGCATTGTGTTAACTTTTTAAATATAGTCAGTCTTGTATATCTGTTAACATTTTGGAAGATCTGTGACTTTATAAAAAAGTGTACATTTGTTATATATAATGCGAATTTTAGTGTTAACCCTTGAGAACACTTTCATTTTCCTAAATCAATGGAGTAGTTTATTGTAATGCTATTTTCTATTTTTTTTTATCATTTTATTCTGCAAGGATGTCATACAGGGTGTGCCCTGATACGTTTCACAATTAGTTTTCAAGCCACAGTATTTCGAAGGTAGTTGATAATTTTTACAATTTAATCAGTTATGTCAATCGTTAGCATATAGCGAAAAAAGATAAGAAAAATATGAGCCATATGTATTACATGAAATGCGCATTATACCTGCATGGTTGTAGAGACATCATGAAGTTTGGCCTTCTGTGAATGACAACTGTTGTTGGCATTGAGGTTCACTACCCACCAGACATGATTTTGATATCCTTGCCATTTCTCCATTGAGTCACAGATTATCAGGACAACTGAAGTCGGCCAATGGACAAATTTGGCGGCATTTGGGTGAATCAAGTGAAACAAGGCCTTTGTTCAGTCAGAAGGATCGGACCGTGGCTAGCTTTAATTACCTCCATATGCGACTCTCTCATTAGAGCAGTCACGTTACTACTGGAGACCATGTATTTGACTTCCATCTATTTGAGTAAAATTAAGGTTCCTCACTGAAATTAAGGCTTTGGCATAGATATTGTTATTGCTTATTTGTTAAATAGTAGTCCAATATATAACACAAAACAATACATATCTATTACATTCGGTAGGTAGTAGGCATAACACAATGACACCTAAATAGTCATTCATTCATTAAATAGTCCTTGACCTTATAATTTATATTTTTGTGATTCTTTCACCTATGTATAGTTCATAATTCATTTCATTTCTTATCCAGCTTGTCCATTAATTGTACTAGATAGCTTGGTTTCCATTAATGGAATCTATGAATGCCAATTTCAGGAATGGAAACCAAATGAAACTACACTTGACAGTTTCATGTTGGTTTCCATTTAATGGAATGTTTTAATGCAAATTTCAGGAAATGAAACGAACATGCAACTTCAAATTATAGTTTCCTGTTTGTTTCCATTTCATGGAATCTTTGAATACACATTTCCAGAAATGGCAACCAACATGAAAATTCACTTGATAGTTTCATGTTGGTTTCCATTTAATGGAGGTGAGGTGAGGTGAGTTAGGGTTTAACGCCGCTTTCAAGAGTATTTCACTTATATCGCGGCTGCTAGTATTACGGCAGGGAGAAAGCCCGCAACGCCATGTGGTTATGCATTGCGGTGAAACCTGCGAGCAACGGCTGGAACTAGCGAACCATGGGTGGTACTGCGCTGAAATTCAGTGTAGCATTGCACCCAAACCTTACTGCGTGTAGAACAGTTCTCTACTGCAGACAAAGTTGCCGTGCCCCTGGCGGGATTCGAACCCCGGACCTCTTGATCCGAAGCCGAACGCGCTAACCACTGCGCTATCCCGCCCCCCCATTTAATGGAAACAATAATTGCAATTTCCAGGAATGGAAACCAACAGGAAATACATAATCAGAGTTTCCTGTTCGTTTCCATTATGGAAATACTAAATATTATAGAATCCAAAATGGATTCTAGTTTCAGCGGATGGATATCAAGTGGATACCCCTATTACCCAGTTTACAGTTGGTTTCCAGATTTCAGGATTCTCAGTCATTTTTGCTGTGACTAAGTCCAAAAAGTGACATTTCCATGGAAACGACAAAAAATTTAAATCTCAGAAAATTGAAAATTGTCTGTGCGCGATCGGAAGAACGTGGTTAACAACTTTGGTTGATGTACCTTTGACGGTTTTTGAGAAAATTGACCAGACCGAAGGACGGACGGACGGAATGACCGCTTTATACCCCACTTACTTCGTAGCGGGGGTATAATAATGGGTGCAATGCGATATCACAAACACACTAACATAGCAATGGGACATTGAAGAAATGCAGGTACTACTAATACTTGACAACCACGTTACATGGTACCTTACGTTAAATGTCAAGTAATGTAAGCGACTATTAATTCCATACAATACCTGAACTTATTCACATGTCTTAAAGCGACTGTTACATGTAGCAACACAAGGTAATAGACTTATGATTTACATGTACTTACAGCAGTGAAACAGGTTATTGCCGTACGTCCGTCTGTTCGGGGTTAATGAAACACACAACATGGTATCATTGTTAACATGTCTTTTTATTCACAACATGACATAATACATGTGTATATTTCACTCCATTTGGCATGTATTTCAGAAAGAAATTGATAACTTACAACCACAATGTCATTTACATGCAGCATGCATGTAATACACGGAAGAAGCACGATCCACACAACTTCCCAATGTAAGTTATGCATGTGGTACATCCGCCAATCAGCTGATCTCACCACTGTATGAAGTCACTCGGAAATCTCTATATCGCCGCCAACATGTCCTCAAGAACACGTCAAATATGTACTATGTGTCTAGAAATTCAAGACATCATCGGTCCGGCAGTGGATTACCCCCTGTCAATTCGCCGTCTGTTTTGGTGAGGTGAGGTGAGTTGGGGTTTAACGCCGCTTTCAAGAGTATTTCACTTATATCGCGGCTGCTAGTATTATGGCAGGGAGAAAGCCCGCAACGCCATGTGGCTATGCATTGCGGTGAAACCTGCGAGCATCGGCTGGAACTAGCAAACCATGGGTGGTACTGCACTGAAATTCAGTGTAGCATTGCACCCAAACCTGACTGCGTGTAGAACAGTTCTCTACTGCAGATAAAGTTGCCGTGCCCCTGGCGGGATTCGAACCCCGGACCTCTTGATCCGAAGCCGAACGCGCTAACCACTGCGCTATCCCGCCCCCGTCTGTTTTGGAAGATCTCATACATTGACAGAATAAAGTTTCGCATTTTCTGTTTTGTTAATGGGTTGAACCCCGTCGTCGACCTGGATAGGGCAGAACTGATGAGAGTGGTGAGAGGCACATGAAAGCTGTATTTCGTGGTTTGGAGGAGGGCGGATATTTTTAGTTATACTCCTTCGACATAGTGATGGCAAGATGGCAATACACGACTGGCCTCCCCCGCTGCTGACTTAAGTAATGAGATTTATTCGTATATACTTTGATGTTTACTGCATTGTATATCTATATCTATATGTATTTCTAATAGGTTTTTTCTTTTCTCGTCTGCCATTTTATGTTACGCTCGCTTGCTTTGTTTTTTTTTAGTTGTTTTAAGTTGCATTTTGTTCAGTTTTGCTTTTTCGATTCTCGCTTCCAGGAAAACAAGCAGACAGAGTCGGCCATATCCCCCGCCTTTGGGAAAATTTATTGAAGAATAGTTGTTGAATAACAGTGACTATGAACCATGGAGTTTGCACACAAAATTTCAGCTCCTTAGACCAAGTGGTTCTGGAGAAGACAAAATGCGAAAAGTTAACAGACGGACGGATGGATGGACAGACAGAGGCCGAACACAAGCCATTCGGGCCTTTCAGGCCAGATGAGCTAAAAATACATCCATGGCAGTTTTTGAGTTCTGATCCGGAAATTAATTATTAAGTTATGTATCCATGGAAATGGTAAAAATTAAACAAATAAAAAATTGTGAAGAAGTTGAAAACCCCAAAAGGCACATCTACACATGATGATTGTTCCACACACCAAGTTTCGTTGAGCTATGTCTTATAGTTTTCGAGTTCTGCTCCGGAAACGAAATTCTAAGTTCCATTTCCATGGAAACAGTAAAAAAAAAAAACTCGAAGTTGAAAACCCCAAAAGGCACATCTACGCATGATGATTGTTCCACACACCAAGTTTCGTTGAGATATGTCTTATAGTTTTGAAGTTTGAGGCCGGAATGGAAAAGCCCGGACGGACAGAAGGGCAAACGGACAGACGGAGCTCATTTCTATATCCCCCGCCAACTTCGTTGTGGCGGGGGATAATAATGATGGAGATGCTAGAAATAAATGTTCCGCAAGAAGAGATAGATGAGCTTGAGGAAGACAGGGTCGTCTTTCCTGAGCGGGGCATGAAGTGCCATGTGAGCTTCTGCCCGGAGCAGACCCATTATGCTAAGTATTGGGGGTTATTGGACCATTGGCTGGAGACCCATCGGACGGAGGTGAGGCGGTACAAGTGTTCGCACTGTGGACACTTGTCATGGAAGAAGTCTTCCTCACGCCTTCACCTCCAGCGCCACCAGCGAAGAAGTTTGGATAAAGAACAAGGCCTTCGTCCCCCCCCCGGACAACTTCAGCTTCCCAGGGCAACTGTACCCGCCGGACGCACCTCCCCAGGAGCCTGAAGGACCAGAAGCTCCGGGACAAAGGGAGGCTTTTTGCAACCTACAGGCCCTTCCAGCCTATGGATTGGACTCCACCATCATCGCCGTCGCACACTCAGTTGTCAGCCCCATCCACTCGGCCAGCGCCCGTGTCACCAGGCCGTCTCCTCCTCCAGACAGGAGGCATGCCCTGCCGTCGCGACGCCGCTCCAGAGAAGAGAGGGAGGAAGAGGAGCTTGAGCTGATAGAGCTAATGCTGTCACCGCGTCGGAACTGAAACTTGAGTGTGAGAGGGTATATGTTTGTTAAAAGAAACCTGGGGGGAATTGGGAAATCGGGTTAATTATTATCTATAAATGGGTTAATGGGCGGTATTAATTAGTTACTTATCATAATGGGTCATTATTATTAAGTTATCGGGAGTTTGGATGGCTTTTCACGTATTTTGCCGGTAAAGTAAACATGTCAATAAAGGGGATTATCGGGTGGCTTATTAACGTGTTTTTGCGAGTTAAGTTGGAATTCTATTGATGCAGCTTCCTTGTAGTTATTTACCTACTTATACTTACATTTGGCAGTAAAATTCCTTTGGAATTTCCTCCGTTGGTAGCGCTAGAGTACTGTTTATCGGCTAGGTGTCTGCCATGTTTATTGTGAGGCGGAACCGGAAGTAAGACAAATACTGCAGTAAATCTGTCGCTAGCCAATCAGGAGTTAGCTCATGGGTATAAAAGGCCTGGTTGCTCTATCGATGGTTGTCTTTATTGACGCAGCAGCCTGCTAGTAACTTCCACTGCCGCACACGGGGGGGATATCTCTCTGGCGTCTTCCGATAGATCATTTTAGAAGTAGTTGGAATGGGAGTATATGCGTTATGTTAGTTGGGGGACAATAGACGGTAGTTTCTGGGGTTAGAGTTCATTTGGGATTTAGGTAGTGGGAAGGGGGGGGGGGGAATTAGTGATAGGAAAGAAATAGGATCGTTAGGTTAGTGGTTAAAAAGGTTTCTGTGAGAGAGTGTTTTACTTTTGTTGATTTTATTTATTTCCGACATTTCCTTGTTTCTTACAGTAATAAATCGTTATTATTTACATTTCTGCTTTGAGTTCTTACTTGGTTGAAAGGACTGACAAATGCCATTGAACTGAAGGGATTGTAGACTGTTTCATCGTTTTTCCTCAAGTTACCATCACACAATAAAAAGTCTACACATAAAATATGTAACAGAGTAACACCAAGGTACAATCTAATTAGCTACTGTCACTGGGCAGAGGGCACGCCTATTACAGTTAAATTGTTTGGACTTGTTTTTGCGCTTTTATTCATCTAGAAATTCATATTGGCAACACTGTCAAGATTAGTGTACTGGAATATTTCGAATATTATATATTATTTTGAATATTTCTTCACATGGAACCAATAAGCTGATATCATGAAATATTTTGGTACATTTGCCTATATCCAAATTAATCTATGACCTCGCCCGAATTTTCGACTTCTTTAATTAGATTTCTGTCCAGTAAGTTAAAAATTTAAATCTCAATTTCTGGAAAACAGTGAGGTGAGGCGAGTTGGGGTTTAACCCCGCTTTCCAGAGTATTTCACTTTTATTGTGGCTGCTAGTATTATGCCAGGGAGAAAGCCCGCAACGCCATGTGGCCATGCATTGCGTTGAAACCTGCGAGCAGCGGCTGGAACTAGCGAGTGAGTGAGTGAGTTGGGTTTAACGCCGCTTTCAAGAGTATTTCACTTATATCGCGGCTGCTAGTATTATGGCAGGGAGAAAGCCCGCAACGCCATGTGGTTATGCATTGCGGTGAAACCTGCGAGCATCGGCTGGAACTAGCGAACCATGGGTGGTACTGCACTGAAATTCAGTGTAGCATTGCACCCAAACCTGACTGCGTGTAGAACAGTTCTCTACTGCAGACAAAGTTGCCGTGCCCCTGGCGGGATTCGAACCCCGGACCTCTTGATCCGAGGCCGAACGCGCTAACCACTGCGCTATCCCGACCCCTGGAACTAGCGAACCATGGGTGGTACTACGCTGAAATTCAGTGTAGCATTTATATATAGTTATGCCCCACCCTTCCCTACCTACAGCCCCACTAACCTCAGCTCCTGTCGGAGGTTCAGATCCGAAAAATCCCCTGCCAAAGACCAGAATCCTTCAGCTCATGTCGGAGGTCTCCCATCCGTGGAAACCCGCCGTCAAAAAAAGTGCCCTCCAGCTCCTGTCGGAGGCTCCAATCTAAGGAGACCTCCTCCCAAAAAAACAGTGCCCCGCCATCACCGACCAGGCCAACATGATCCAGTCGGGGCATGATCTCAAGTCCCTGCTCCGTTCCCTCCCAGATATTAAGCGGTACCAGGAATTCTCCAACCTGGGCCAAACCCATCCCGCCACATCATTCTTCAATGGAGTCCAGTCGTCGAATCTTGCTCTAGTGGATGAGGTTTTTCAACAACTATCGGATAGGATAATAGCACAATCCATACCATCAGAGTTTAAACATCCTTATATGCATCACCTGTGCTCGTAGAATCTCACAGCATTGGTAAGTCAATATTTTGCTATGGCAATGCCAACCATTCATTACATTCTTGCAGGCAAACTATTTCTGCGAGTGCTGTCATGTCTGTTTTATGAATATTAATGTTTCATAGTGTCCCCTATGGAGATCCTGCCATCCCTTGAAGAAATCCCCGGTCAACCAACCATATCTACCCCTGTCCCATCAGTGAGTGAGTGAGTGAGTTATTGTTTAACGCCGCTTCGGCAGTATTGCAGCCATTAGCGGCGAGCTGTCCCATCAGCAATTCCCTCTGTCAAAATGTGTGTAGTCAACAATCAAATAACTGTAGTGGACCTGTAGTCTCTTTCCGGTTGCTTAACCAGGTAGGCGATCTTAATGAATGTTGATTTTACTCTCCGAACCTATATTCTGACCGTCAACGAGTGAGTGAGTTTGTTATTGTTTAAAGAGCCATCACGGATGTTGGTGTTTAAATTTTTTGGAAAATGTACTTATAACGTCATTCGCCAGAGAAATCTTTTATCTACAACATGGCATATGTTAAATAATTTTCATATCACGACAATGTATTGCAATTTGGTTTTAAAGAGAAGTATCACTTCGACTAGCGCGCGCTACGGGTATCTGACGTATATAAACAGAGTCCCCTTTTTTGCGTAATACGTACTACACAAACAGCAAGCGCTTCCGAAGCGTGAAGGCTCGTCTCTAGCGCAAATCGCCATAACAACCCATTTGCTGCACGTGCTGCACGTGTCTCAAAGTGCAAAGTACCCTTGTCACACATTAGGCCTACTGAATGTGACGATTGCTTTACAAACTATGTTTCTAAATGTCCTAAGAATATACAAATTAGTTCCTGTTTAAATGTTCTTTGAATTGAGATAAGACCAGCAAGTTATGACAAATTTTTACTCTCATTAATTATAAAATTCAAGCAAAATACCTAGTTGGGTAAAACAATTATTCCAATATCTGTAGCAAATACATAATAAAATGAAATGGTAAATAAATAACCGTCAATAAATATATATATTTCGATTACTTTCATTGCTCATATTTTTTGTTATTCTTTCGTGTCTTTGTTTACTGTGTGTGAGCTAGACCATAATGCTTTGCGCTTGAAAATAATAGACTGGATCTATATTTAGACTGGAAAACACCTTTACTAATTAATGCAATTTCTCGGCTTATTTTAAGTTGGAAAAATTAGGGAAAAATTAAGTGTATGTATTTCACGGAGATAGATTTTTTGAAAATTTTTGATATTTTCATCAACATCCGTGATGGCTCTTTAACGTCGCTTCGGCAGTACCCGTCAACGACATAAACAAGGCCAACTTTTACCATGTAACATGACATTTACAATAGATGCATTCTCCTTTCAGGTTGTGAACGCCTACCTAGGACTATTAAGGTCTAGTGTGAATGAACGAGCTAACAAGTCCATATACGTTCTACCAAGCGTCCTTGCTGTGAAGTGGAAACACGGCGACTTCCAGAGCTGGCTATACAAAAAGGTAAGTACAATGGTATTATTAGCACCCAATGCCAAAACCAAAAATAATAATTTATATATTTAATGGTCCGTCTGCTCGTGTATCATTTGCCACGTTCATTATATACAGGAAAGTATACTGTTCTAGATATAATTTTACATCCACGAGTACGAGACCATCGTAGCAGTAATCAGCACTGGTGCCTGCTGTATGCGCACATGCCTACACTAAGTGTGGCCGTACTGGACTCCTGGTCGTCCACAGTTAGACGACAGCTTTGCCTAGACCACTGGCAAAACGACGGCCATAGTTGTGGAGTTTTCCTTCTGATGGTACTTATCTTTACTTTATTCAACAAATTCCTTTCGCTGAATTCATATTTTGTATCATTCGCGTCACATCAACTCTTCTTTCAGTATGCTCGGTGTTCTCCTTGCAAACCTATCGTAATGGGTGTTAGATTTAGTCCGGGCTATGACCAGATTATTTTTAGGAGTGACGTTCTGACTAACCTTCTGTGTACCTTTACTCCCTTAAGACATAAATGGCACGCGCTATGACATATATTCATATGAGGGGTGTTTTCTGAATAAGTCAGCATCAGACTACTTAGTTTTGGGGTTTGTAATAATAATTAATGTTACTAGCCTTCAACGATTTCTTGGTGACTGTTATTTTTATCAAATCCACCATTTCTGTATCAGTTGATGTGTTTTTGAATTCTGTCCATGTAAACGTCACATTTTATGTAATTTGCTTAATGTTCGGAATGCTTAATGTTTGCTTGTTTGCAAATTCCGATTTCATTTTCATTGAAATAAAATTTATGTTTAAACCAATAAGTCGGCATTGATTCTGTTTGGAAACCATCATGCATAACTAAAACCATATGTACAGATTAGATTTTGTAATACTGTTTACCCTAGTTCGACTATTTTCGTAGACGAAGACAGAATGTAACATTTTTTACGGCATCTTTTGTAAATCATATTTGATAATTTGCACAAGAATTTTACAATCGTAGGATTGTTTTTACAGAAGATATTATGACGCCCACATTCAGACAAAACAGCTGAATTTGTTTCTTAATATCAACACAAAGAACACATTTTATATTACATAGGAGGGAGATTTATGGTGGAGTTGTTTGATTGTAATGAGCGCTTTCTTTGCTTTATAAATAAGTGTTTTGACTGCTTTGGACCAAGACCGTATGTAGGAGAAATATTTTAAGCCAAATCTTTGCGCGTTCTTTTGTTAGCGTATTAATTACAATTTTGTGTCGTGAGGTGAGGTGGTGATTTGGGGTTTAACGCCACTTTCAAGATTATTTCACTTATATCGCGGCTGCTAGTATTACGGCAGGGAGAAAGCCCGCAATGCCATGTGGCTATGCATTGCGGTGAAACCTGCGAGCATCGGCTGGAACTAGCGAATCATGGGTGGTACTGCGCTGAGATTCAGTGAGAGTGAGATGGTGTTTAACGCCGCTTTCAAGAGTATTTCAACAGTAGAGGATTAACCAAACTTATTTATTACCAGAAGAGAGGTGAGGAAAGTTAGGGTTTTACGCCGGTTTTAAGAGTATTTCACTTATATCGCGGCTTCTAGTATTATTGCAGGGAGAAAGCCTGCAACACCATGTGGTTATGTACCAGAAGAGATTAAACGATTATTGAAATATTATGAACAGAACAAACCTGGACAAGTGTATTCAGGTCATTGATTATATTCAGTTTTTCATGTAGAAAAAGATATCGTTAACAAATACAACTTTTAGACTAGAAATATGTGCATGTGATGCACTGTGATGTCCCCCGCTCCAACTTTCAATCCAACCTTGTCCTCTTGACGTTTGGGGTCACGGGGTCACGAAATCTACAATTTAGAATCCCCATTGGCCAAGGAGTCTGCACACAACTTTTCAGCTCTCTAGACCTTTTGGAACTGGAGAAGAAGATGAAAATAGGTTTTTAAGGATGTGACCCCGGTGACCCCATTAGGGGTCACGGGGTCACGAAATCTACAATTTAGAATCCCCATTGGTCAAGGAGTCAGCACATACAATTTCAGCTCTGTGGAGTCATTGGTTCTGGAGAAGAAGTCGAAAAAGCGAAAAGTTTACGGATGGACGGACGCCGGACACCATGCCATGCCATAAGCCCATCGGGCCTTTCAGGCCTGATGAGCTAAAAATCAGAATAGCCAAAGTAGCGAAAGGCACCACTCTATCACTAGGTCTAAGCAAATACCAAGTTTGGTGAAAAAATATTGAACGGTTTTGGAGATGGTCCCTACCCTCAATATGCACTAAGTTCAAATTGTTTCCATGGAAACCAGAAAAAACTAGATGAGCGTTTGCGGGACACCGCAAAAGCAGAGCAGCTCCGAAACTTTGGGTCTCGCCTTTCCCTGTTCCGCCTTCTCCTCAGCATAAATAAAATGGGAAAATTTTTGGACAAAACATGTTTCATTATTCAAGTTATTCTAACAAGTTGAATCTTTACTGGGGTCACTTTTCACAAGTTTGTTCTTAAAACCTATTTCTGATTTCAAAATTGGGCCAAAAGGATTAACATGGCGTTAACCAATACCTCATGACGTTTACCTTTGACCTCCAAGGTCACACCATCGATGATTACTTTTCATTGTGTATAACAATCATGCAATGACTCAAAGTGATCATTGTTAACATAAGGCATTCACAATAGCATGCTTAAGTTGTGACCTTGCTGTGACCTTGACCTTTGACAGATTTTAGCGAAAACGTTTTCAAATCTTGGACTTTCTCAGTAGCTGGTATATATCAAATAAGAACCTGACAGCACCAAACAGTTATGTTTACAAGGATTATTGTAGTGATTAAGAACTCATGACCTTGACCTTTGACCTTGAATGTGATCATGTCAAAATCATTCACCAGATTTATAAGAAAGAAGCTATGTATATTAGGTGTTAATACCTTCTTTGAAAAAAAGTTAGAGATTTCAGAACTGGTCACCATGACCATATCTCGTGACCTTGACCTTCAAGGTCACTTTTCATTGTGTATAACAATCATATAATGATTCAAAGTGTTTATAGTTAAAATAAGGCATGTTCGCAACTGCATGCTTAAGTTGTCACCTCGCTGTGACCTTGACCTTGGACAGATTTTAGCGAAAACCTTTTCAAATCTCAGTCTTTCTCCAGAGTTGATATATACCAAGTTAGGGCCTGATAGCACAGAAGTTGTTGAAGTTATCGTGTTTACAAGGATTTTTGTAGTGATTTCAGAACTCATGACCTTTACCTTTGACCTTGAATGTGAGAATGTCAAAATAATTCCCCAGGTGTACAAGAAAATAGCTATATATATGAGGTGTTGATACCTTCATGGAAAAAAGATATTTAGTGTTTTCAGAACTGGTTACCTTTTCAGAACTGGTGACCTTGACCTTTAAAATTCAAGGTCCCACAATCAGTGATCACTGTTCATTGTGTATCAAAATCATGTAATGATTCAAAGTGTTCATAGTTGAAATAAGACATTTTCGCAAAAGCATGCTTAAGTTGTGACCTCGCTATGACCTTTACCTTTGACGGATGTTAGCGAAAACCTGTTCAAATCTTGCCCTTCCTCCATAGTTGATATACACCAAATAAGAGCCTGATAGCATAAATATTTTTCAAGTTATCGTGTTTTCAAGGATTGTTCGTGACCTTGACCTTTGACCTTGAATGTGAACATGTCAAAAAAATTCCCCTACTCCCCGACTAAGTCGGAGCTGCTAATAAAAAATTCAGAATAAACAAAAAAGCAAAAGGCACCACTCCACAACTAGGTCTAACCACATACCAATGTTTGTAAAGAAATACTAGAGGTGAGGTGAGGTGAATTGGGGTTTAACGCCGCTTTCAAGATTATTTCACTTATATCGCGGCTGCTAGTATTATGGCAGGGAGAAAGCCTGCAACGCCATGTGGCTATGCATTGCGGTGAAACCTGCGAGCATCGGCTGGAACTAGCGAGCGAGTGAGTGAGTGAGTGAGTTGGGGTTTAACGCTGCTTTCAAGAGTATTTCACTTATATCGCGGCTGCTAGTATTATGGCAGGGAGAAAGCCCGCAACGCCATGTGGCTATGCACTGCGGTGAAACCTGCCAGCATCGGCTGGAACTAGCGAACCATGGGTGTTACTACGCTGAAATTAAGTGTAGCATTGCACCCAAACCTTACTGCGTGTAGAGCAGTTCTCTACTTCAGACAAAGTTGCCGTGCCCCTGGCGGGATTCGAACTCCGGACCTCTTGATCCGAAGCCGAACGCGCTAACCACTGCGCTATCCCGCCCCCAGAAATACTAGATAGATTTTGAAATAGAGGCTGGAAAAGTTCCCTACCCCCAATTTGCACTAGGTTCAAATTGTTTCCATGGAAACCAGAATTTTTTTTAAAAATTCAGAATAACCAAATTAGCAAAAGGCACCACTCCACCACTAGGTCGAACCACATACCACGTTTCGTAAAGAAATACTAGATAGATTTTGAAATAGAGGCCGGAAAGGGTCCCTACCCCCAATTTGCACTAAGTTCAACTTGTTTCCATGGAAACCAGAACAAATAAAAAATTCAGAATAACCAAAATAGAAAAAGGCACCACTCGACCACTAGGTCTAACCACATACCAAGTTTGGTGAAAAAATATTGAACGGTTTTTGAGATATGGCCCGGAAAAGAAAGCATTTCGGAATAACGGAATGACGGACGGAGGTGAAAACATTATGTCTCCCGAACATTTTTTCGGGGGACATAATAAGACATCTGCATTCAACGTTTTCTAGTTTTCATCAATGTTGGAAGTTTGGTCACACAGCAGGTGATGAAGGGGAATGGATCATTCATGTGTGATCCTCACCCGTCACTCAATGCAAGATAGAATTCATCAGGATTCACAGGTTTCCTTTGATTTGTGTGGTCCCACAAACAAATCGAAAAGGATAACCATCCTGATTAGTGAGTGAGTTATTGTTTAACAACGCTTCGGCAGTATTGCAGCCATTTGCGGCGAGCCATCCAAATTAAAGGCATCATAAATGTAGAGGCCCCGTAACCAGGATAGTTAGTTTAGGTTATGTTAAGTTTGTCAGGCAGTATAGCGCGAGCATTACGAGAAAAGCATGCAGCATGCTTTCTACACCATGACAAGCAAGACCAGTGAGAAACATGCTACCACTTTCATTGCAGAAACGTTAGTCGTTACAGGACTTGACTCTTAAACTTTCACTGGCATCTCAAACACTGAAGGAGAGCCATTGCCGGCTAAAATAAGGGAGATGTGTTAATTAAATGCTACTAGAAAGCTTGTTTGTAACCGGTAACGACTGAGCACTTTTCTGTATTCAATAGTGTTATTAGGAAAATTGTACCCCAAAATTAAAACTTCAAATGGGTACACAGTTATTTCAAATACGACTTAACGAAATTGTCTGCTAGCAACCTTATATAATAGGTGAACGAATCTCAGGGATTTAAATTCGAATATATACGTTTGTCAACTAGACACTGATCTTTCAAATACGTGATTGGTAGCGAAATTACGAAATAGTCTACGATAATGACATACAAGATTTAATTCAATTTATTGCTAAAATGCCCACGAACAAGTTACAAACTATCTATATTATGTTTGCAAAAAAGCGATTTCTATTGAGAGACAGCGACTGCCCTAGACCAAGCTCAAATCATAAGTGAAGTTACTTGCTTTCAGAACGTGCATAAACAAGATTGTGTCCATTTCACGTTGCGTTTTGGTGAATGTTTTTACCCAAGTAATGGCGGGCCCTGATCCACACTCTTTTATTTTTTCAGGACAGAAAGTCAATGTTGATATGATTTCGCACATTTTAAGATAATTCAACATATTATAGGTGACTTTTTTTTATTTCTGAGATCTCTAGGAAATAGTTATTGGTAAGGTTGTTTCAGACTCAATAGAATGTCCGACTGAACTTACTTCTGGGAGCCAACATCAGTTTTTGATTATTCCCCAGTAAAACTGAACGGTACACAAACAACAGGATGGTGTCAGTCACTCAGCAGTGTTGGCAAATATCACATCAGGTATGCGTTCGTTTTGACCAAAGTGTGTCGCACGTGCGAACAAATTCCTAATCGAACGACCCTATTGTCACTTTCAGCCCCTCTGCTAAGTCGAGGAGGTACGTCGTGAGAGTAACATAACATTTGACGCGGTGTTCGTTTATATTCTTCCTAACCCTCCGACCTACTTACATATATGAACATATTCATAATAAGTCGATTTGGGTAAATGCAAATTGTAGGTTATATGCCAACTTCCCAATGCAAGGCATAACTCTTGCCAGTCTCCATTACTGACTGATTTAGGCCTTGCGGTATTTCCTTAAAAACTCTGTGCTTAGAAATCCAGGCCCGCTATGCATTTCTGGTGCAGCGATTCACTTTCTTGACACAACAAAGCGAGGGAAATACCGCAAGGGTTAAAGCAGCCAGTAATGCAAACTGGCAAGAGTTATGCCTTGCGTTTGGAAGTTGGTTATATGCATGATAGGTGTATTCGAAGACCATACACTTTTATATCAATCAATCAAACCTTTATTACATTACTTATATCGCGGCTGCTAGTATTATGGCAGGGAGAAAGCCCACAACGCCATGTGGCTATGCACTACATTACAAGACAGACTTGTGGTAATTTGTACAGACTACAGTTCGGGTTACAGTGCACAGACACCAGAACAAGACCACCAGAGCCCCGTCTGCCTGGTGCAAGCATGGCAACTGTAGAGCAATGTCAAAAGCTCAGGAGGACAGGACTTGCCTAAAGGGCCAAAAGAGGGCGCAAATGTGCGACAATGACAAACGTATTCAAGGCTAGTGTATTAAAGGGGCAGTAGCACGTTTTTTGCAAAATTTATTTTTTCAAATTTCCCATTTATAATGATAGTTTATGTCATTTAAATTAACTTTAGAGGGTAAAACATCATTACACAAACCAATTATCTGTAGTGGTAAAAACTATGTTGCGTATAAAGCAAAAATTGCATGGCGGCCATTTTATTGTGAACACAATTTATTATTTTGTATTACAAAACCACTTCCAATGGCTTTACCTAAACATGTACACTCATTTTAAAATTTATTTTCCGAAGAGAGAAGGATGTTTTACTATTGGTGTATTTATTTTTCAAATACATTTCATCAACTTATTTGAGCGAAAAAACGTGCTACTGCCCCTTTAAAGGCAATTTGTGAATGCAATGATGGCAGGATACTTGATCTCCTTGCTCATGAATAACAGAGAAACAACACTGCATACAGATACCACGCAGCTCTTCCTTCCTGGCCTATGGACCACTTGAGTGAGTGAGTGAGTTATTGTTTAACGCCGCTTCGGCAGTATTGCAGCCATTAGCGGCGATGGACCACTTGACATCAAGAACAGACGTCTTGTACCGTCATATTGTGTGTTCACCGACAAACAAGATCCAGGTGGACAATAGTGGTGTTAAGCTCCATCAGTGTATTTGTATCCACTGTCCTACTGTAATACCCTTACACCCCTTGGGAAGTTATTTGTTTTGAAGGTTATATGCCATAACCACCATCTGCGCAGGTTGGTTATCCTAGAACCACCATGGTGAGTCATGAGGTATTCAACCGACGGAAACAAATGGACTCGTAAACTTAACATTATCGATTTTAAGTTAATTGTAAAGAATAGTAATTATGTTATTGCCTCGATAGGACGGTAAAGTGTGGTTATATGAACTCATATGGACTAGCTATAAAATAGCCACTTAGAGCACGATAAGCGTTCCCTAGTGCCTTTAAAATAATGTTTGAAATGATGCATATGCAAATCGGTATTGATGAAATGAGCAAAGAATATGGTGAAATGTATTTTGATATGATAGACAAAAAGTTAAAGTAATCAGTGCTGTTATCTGCGTTCGTATGAGTGCATAATATAGAGACTGAACATTTTTAAGGTATGGATATGATTGTATATCTATGAAAATAGGTAAATATATATGTTAGCAGATGGGCGTGTATATATATTGAATATATATTGAATGTATGAACTCTGTAAATGTATATGTAAGAGCACATTGTAACAATGGGAAATATCTTTAGTTGACTTAAAACCAATAATGGTTCTTAAAGGGGCAGTAGCACGTTTTTTGCCAATTTTATTTGTTCTAATTTCCCAGTTATAATGATAGTTTGTCATTTATATTTACTTTATAGGGTAAACCATCTTATTACACAGCATAGCCACATGGCGTTACGGGCTTTCTCCCTGCCGTAATACTAGCAGCCGCGATATAAGTGAAATACTCTTGAAAGCGGCGTTAAACCCCAATTCACCTCACCTCACCTTGAATGAAAAAACTATTCCCATGGCCTCATTTTAAACTTTATTTTACTATTGGCGCAACTTCCAAATGCAAGGCATAACTCTTGCCAGTCTGCATTACTTGCTGATTTAACCCTTGCGGTATTTCCCTCGCTTTGTTGTGTCAAGACAGTGAATAGCTGCACCAGAAATGCATAGCGGGCCTGAATTTCTAAACAAAAATTTCTTAAGGAAATACTGCAAGGCCTAAATCAGCCTGTAATGGAGACTGGCAAGAGTTATGCCTTGCTTTGGGAAGGTGCTATTGGCGATGCTGATCCTGTTGTCTGGCTTTTCCTGATGAAAACATTGAGATTCATAATTGAGTGAAAATATATATTACATATATGATAGAATTGATAAATTTCCAATGCACTGCTATATTGTACTCATTCAGGTTCCTGTGTATTTTGTGTTACCACACATTGATAAACAGTTACTCTATCTTATATAGTGGGGGCAGGGGTTCAATTCCCACCAGGGGCACGGCAACTTTGTCTGCAGTAGAGAACTGCTCTACACTCAGTAAGGTTTTGGCGCAATGCTACACTGAATTTCAGCGTAGTACTACCCATGGTTCGCTAGTTCCAGTCGATGCTCGCAGGTTTCACCGCAGTGCATAGCCACATGGCGTTGCGGGATTTCTCCCTGCCATAATACTAGCAGCCGCGGTATAAGTAAAATACTCTTGAAAGCGGCGTTAAACTCACCTCTACCCAGTTTTGCATAAATTGCATGTTGTAAGAAAATGTTCCCCAACCTCAATTGCGTTAGAATAACAGAAATTACAAAAACGATTTTCAAGGGGTGTTTTAGGTTTTCTAAAATGACCAGTCTCGATATCTCAGGTGAGTACCACTTTTAAATTTTGGTACTTACCTAAGGAGTACTGTCGTTAATTGAGTTCACATAATCCGAAGTACACAATATACTCATACCCAACTTTCCCCGACATGAGGGGTCGCATTTACTGAAGCGTAAGTGATGATGATTACTGAGTAACATTTTGATTACAGGTCTATGCCAAATAGTATGATCAACATATTGGATGTACCTAGATCTATGATATTTACTTTAGCTACATAATGATAAAGGTTTCTTATTCAGTAAGATGAATTTCAGTTTGAAATCACCTGTACATGGCCGTTTTGCCGCTGAAGAGTTCTTCATTTCTCGTCTATTTTGAGCTCCTATATATCTTTGTTCAGTTTGTACAAGTTCTTGGAACCACATGTTATTTTGAAGTAGATATAATGTTCAACACACTGTTAGGATATTATATGGAATTACTCAATTTCAAAAAGGCAGAGAAGTTTTTAGAATTTGTAACAGTCATCGCCCTTAGACCGGCATATAGCTGTTAACATTTATCTACATATACCAACTACCAGAACTGTGATTAGCATATGTTAAGTGTATCGCGTATTAAAGTTAAGTGAAAACCGGTACTTTCCACGTGAAGAAATTAACAACAAATACAAGACACTTATATATACAAAGCATATCATGTGAATTTTGTACATTTCGTCACAGGTAGTTTGCTAACAATATTATTCGGCCATGGACAGTGGAGGGTTGTGGCGCAAACCTTTCTGATTTAACAGATCTTAGCTCAGAGATGGTCAGCTTCTGTGACAGCATTCTGTTCCGGGCTAGCTTGACTCTGTAATGCTGACGTCCCAGTAGTCAAGCTTTCTCATAACATAGCGATTTTTCTTTCTGACAGTCAGCATTTGCCTCTACCCGCTTCACGGCCTTTGTGTCGTTATTTTTTGCAGTTGATCATTTAACCTAAATTTCTCGCCGCTAATGGATGTGATACTGCCGAAGCGGCGTTAAACAAGAACTCACTCACTCTACCCGCTTCCTGACATTGAGAGCTTCTTTTGCTGAGTCCCATTTCTGGCATTTTGTATAAGTTTGACATCATTCAACTTCGATTCTCAAGGGCGTGTCTGCTGAGATAGCGCAGGCGGGCGTGTTTGTCCACCATGGCCGGAACGTTGTTAAACAAACAGTGCATATAAGGGGTCACATGCTGGTTTTGGTACCACTTCCTTTTGTCACCGAGGGACAGGCACAGGGAAATGATTTGCCTCTGCAAAGAGCTGTTGTCCACTCACGTCACATTTTATCATGCAGAGTATAAAAGTCTCTCCACAGTTTGATGACTCGGCACGAGTGTCGGGTGATAGCTTTCCTGCGATTAGAGTGGGTAGTTTCTGTAACACCCTCTTCTCCAACCCAGATAACTGTGTCCATTTTGGTGTTTTCGAATCTCGGTCTTCCCAAACTGAAAATGTCACTCCACAGCGACTTGGCTTTGTCGGGTTTCAGTTGTGAATCTCTTTCCATTGCCTCTTTGAGACTCCTTCCAGAACATATGTTACCCGTATCAAGAGGTAGAGTTTATCAATTACGTATTTGATGATGTTTATGTTGAGCTGCAATACTGCCGAAGCGGCGTTAAACAATAACTCACTCACTCACTCACTTTATGTTGAGGAGAGGCACGCGTTGAACCCAAACTACAGCTTGTCAGCATGGGATGTCATATCCGCTATGGATCGGGCAGGAGCTCCGTGGTAGTGAAGCATGTCTTCCATCTTTCTTACACCATGGACAGGCATAGTTGCCGGTTGAGCCCCCCGTCATTTTCATGTCTGATCCAAATAGAATGTCTATGGCAACTTTCTGTCCTATCACTTCTATAAACTGCTCGCTTATAATGTCAGTGACCTCCTGAAATAGTCCCTTGAGACTGGATTTCAGGTTATGATAGTCGACTTTACAGCTGATTATAGCTACAGTGCACTGTTCTTCTTGTCTGAGATCAACAAATGCACTCTTTCTGGGTAAGCGGACGCGGGATAGCGCGTTCGGCTTCGGATCAAGAAGTCCGGGGTTCGTATTTCAGTGCAGTGCCACCCATGGTTCGCTAGTTCCAGCCGATGCTCGCAGGTTTCACCGCAATGCATAGCCACATTTCGTTGCGGGCTTTCTCCCTGCCATAATACTAGCAGTCGCGATATACTCTTGAAAGCAGCGTTAAACCCCAACTCACCTCACCTCTGGGTAAGCTGGATACTAACTGGGATAGTTCGTGCTAAGCAGCGTCACTAACGCCAAATTTGTCCAGGACAAACGAAAGTGATTGCACTAACTCGGTATTTTCAGTACGCTCAATCTCTGAAAAGTCACCTCACTTCATTAATGCTACAGTGTATTCGATTATAATTCACATTCGTTATATGTTAAATCAAACCTTTAAAAACGGCCTTATCTGGTCACAGCCCGTGTCTGGGTTATTTGTTCCGACATAAATTGATCATATACCACAACTCGCCGCTAATGGCTGCAATACTGCCGAAGCGGCGTTAAACAATAACTCACTCACTCATATACCACAAACCGTATATTCATTCATGAAATGGTTTATTAAAAAGTGGAATTGTGGAACAAAGCAGAAACGGATTTAATTTTCATCATTTTTCGAACCACCATGACTCATTAGTACACCTTGGTTTCCATGTAGAGGAAAGTGTATAAATGATGTTTGTGGAACTTCAGAACATCGGGTATTAAATTGAGTCATTATGTCAGAGGGAAGGCTTTCTACTTCATTGGATTCTCCCGGCGTGGTCTACCGTCTATGTACTCCCATTGCTGATTAGTGGTATTGTTTGAATACAAATAGGTATAGCGCCCTTCCTTCATCCCTTTATACAACGCGTCCATGTGACGTCTGGCACTGTCATCCTTGGCCATTCCAACAAGAACTGTCCATACAATGGCCACCACAGGATTGAGACCGTTGCAAAAAGTGAAAGTGCAATATCCAATTCTATCGAAGTGTACCACATTTTTGGTCCAGAAAATGTTGCGAATGGAAGCCGGCCAATTGTAAGCTGGGCCTATAATATCCTGAATGGACAACCATAAATCTCTTATATTGCGTGCTCGGGAAGCCATACCTGTTCGAGGTGTAATGAAGTTGGATCGAAGTGAATAAGAATTCAGGATGTGTTGCAATCGCGTGACAGGTGATGTGGCGAAATTAACACATGTCAATTTCATTGGCAACGTATGATGTACATTAAGAACGTGAAGTCTCATGTGTCACTTTCATGCGCTGTGTGTAATGTATGTCACACGTGTGAAGGAAGGTCATATAAAGTATGCAATTTACGTGACATTGAATGAATAAAAGATCTTTAAAATGTCTCCTTTAACTTGTGTTATTTTGTCGTTGGATTGAAGACATCTTATACGGCAATCACTAACATATGCTCGGGAGGTACTGGGTTGGGATGATTCACGATGTATGCTTTCACTGGCTGCCTGCCGGTCACTTTCCTGAAATAGATATTATTACCGTAAATATAGGCGAAAATATAACATTTTAAATAGAACGACATGCAGTGAACACTATCCCGTGCGGTACCTCATTTGATTTCAGTGTGGACGATGAAGAAGTCGATATATTCCATCCCATCCTAAAATGAAACGACAATAAGCCTTAAATAGCGCAACATTTTACATATCTAAATAAATAACGATGACTTAAACGTTTTTATTGTACCAAAAGGAAATATATGGTACATTGATACCTTATCCGGAGTGTCCACGGTGGTGTCGAGGCTACTGATGATCCGGTCTCCCATTGGCGGGATAGCGCAGTGGTTAGCGCGTTCGGCTTCGGATCAAGAGGTCCGGGGTTCGAATCCCGCCAGGGGCACGGCAACTTTGTCTGCAGTAGAGAACTGTTCTACACGCAGTCAGGTTTGGGTGCAATGCTACACTGAATTTCAGTGCAGTACCACCCATGGTTCGCTAGTTCCAGCCGTTGCTCGCAGGTTTCACCGCAATGCATAGCCGCATGGCGTTGCGGGCTTTCTCCCTGCCATAATACTAGCAGCCGCGATATAAGTGAAATACTCTTGAAAGCGG
Organism: Gibbula magus; assembly: GCA_936450465.1. Taxonomy (NCBI): domain Eukaryota; kingdom Metazoa; phylum Mollusca; class Gastropoda; order Trochida; family Trochidae; genus Gibbula; species Gibbula magus. The sequence continues at coordinate 44,717,072 of OW388303.1, forward strand.
CGTTAAACCCCAACTCACTCGAAACCCCGGGTTATTCAATGAAGAATAAGCCCCTCAGGAGTCAATGCATGTAGTGCTGCCCAATTCCACATGTTGCTCGCCGCTAATGGCTGCAATACTGCCGGAGCGACGTTAAACAATAACTCACTCACTCACTCCACATGTTGCTGGATTATAGGGATTAATGTCTCAACAGAGCGGTCATTAACAGGAAGCAAGTAATCTATTGACTGTCCACCATCCCGAAAATCCAAACTTTGACTCCGTAATGCTCCCCTCTAATGATGTTAACATCTTCGGCCAAATAGAGATTCATCGATTTCAATTTCTCCCTGCAATTTCAAGTTCTTCAAGTGAGTGTGGACCCATTGCATTCATAGTTCACTCATATAAGACGCCCAGTTTAAGGCGCCCAGTTTAAGGCGGTACTCTTCTAGTTTAAGCCACAGATTTTGGAATTTGAATACAGCGACGTTGGGAAAAACCAACAATAAATTGAAGCACATCTTGTATGTGAAGTTTGCTTTTGGTGGAGAAGGGCACAAAACGAACTTATTTAGTATGCCTAGTATCTTTCGGTCATCGCCTGATGCAGCCATCAATCAAATTACATATATGGTGACAACGATAACATATCACCATGCTCTTCAGCAACCAATTACAAGCCAGCGAATACGGAGTATGGGGTAGACATCATGGGGCGATAAAAAAAAGCCATGGTACATCTAAGTCTGCTATTGTGATGTCATCACTCCTTGTTTTCCTGGGGGCGGGATAGCACAGTGGTTAGCGCGTATGGTTTGGGTGCAATGCTACACTGAATTTCAGCGTAGTACCAACCATGGTTCGGTAGTTCCAGCCGATGCTCGCAGGTTTCACCGCAATGCATAACCACATTGTGTTGCGGGTTTTCTACCTGATAAGATAATATTTTCTATTTCTAATATTATTTTCACCAAAAAATTAAAAAAATAAAACGTTATATAACTTAAGATAACTTATTTTCATTTTAAAAGATATACGCCTATGGGGTGCCCGGGTTAGAGTAGGCCCTCAGTTCCTCCTGCTTGTCGTAAGAGGCGACTAAAAGGGGTCAGTCTGTTTGCCGTGGACTGCGACCTGTACGGGTGGAGGAAGGATGCCTGAAGGTTGAGGGTTGTGTGTAGCAGAATGCTACCACTGACCAATACACTGCTTCGGCCCCGACTTCATCTAGACAGGTGGCCAGATTGGTCCGGTCTGGTCAATCGGCTGGTCATGCCAAGCACTTGGTTGCGCACATCTTTGCTATCCTTTTTTACGCTGCTACCTCTCTTTACAATTATTTTCTTTACTTTCTTGGTGCCCTTCCTGATGTAGTATCCCTACTCTCTGCACTCACTCTAAGTGCTCTCTTGCACACATTCATCAACTTTACTCGGCTTCCAAGATAGCGGTGGCCCATGGGCCAATCCAGTAAAACATTGGCAACGTTTTAGTGAAGTATATCATCCTGGTATCCCTGGTGCAGTCAGCAGGAGACCCGCTGACACAGCATTGCCCTTGTTGGTGCTCCGTGGTGGGTGGGGATCCAGGCTGATGAATATTTACCAACCCAACATGCCCCGTTCAGTTAAAAACAAGCGCAATCTTTCAACGGATGATTGTCCCTCTTCTGACGAAGAGGCAACTAAACATTCAAAATCATCTTACTCAAATCCTCCAACCTCAACAACTTCAGACACTGCATATATCTCTCTCTACTGCCGAAGCGGCGTTAAACAATAACTCACTCACTCACTCACTATATCTCTCTCTGCACTCTCATCTTACACACTCATATCTTTTAAAGGGGGAAGATCCCCGGTATGTATACCCTGTCAGTGTCCTCTCACTATCAAACACATTTTATGTGAGTGTTGGGACGCTGCACATACATGTATCAGGGAAACTTTTTATCCTTCTATTTCAATCAGTCAAGTTTTTACTCATTTCGGTGAGCATCGTGTTTTAGATTTTCTAAAGGCTATACACCTTACTGATAAATTCTAAACTTTAACTTTTCATTATCAGCTTTTATTCAACCTGTGATAATATGCTGATGTTTTTGCGGCCTTCGTGCCGTGTTTCTTTTTCTTTTTCTTTTGCAATTTTCTTTTTTAAATTTGGCAAATAAATTAAATATCTCGCCACTAATGGCTGCAATACTGCCGAAGCGGCGTTAAACAAAAACTCACTCACTAAAATAGGGGCGGGATAGCGCAGTGGTTAGCGCGTTCGGCTTCGGATCAAGAGGTCCGGGGTTCGAATCCCGCCAGGGGCACGGCAACTTTGTCTGCAGTAGAGAACTGTTCTACACGCAGTCAGGTTTGGGTGCAATGCTATGCTGAATTCCAGCGTAGTACCACCCATGGTTCGCTAGTTCCAGCCGCTGCTCGCAGGTTTCACCGCAGTGCATAGCCACATGGCGTTGCGGGCTTTCTCCCTGCCATAATACTAGCAGCCGCGATATAAGTGAAATACTCTTGAAAGCGGCGTTAAACCCCAACTCACTCACTCACTCACTCACTAAAATATGTACTTTGGTAACATGTTCACGTTTATATAGGTTAAAATGTATTATAAAACAAAAATATGTTATGCGTTGCAAAGAAACAAGTAAAACTTTGTTCCATATATTGATCTGCAGGCGAGTCGAAATTTATATTAATCTTACTTTCCTGAAATTGTTTTTTAATAGTATATGTTTACAAGCAGTGTAATAGGATTGTTAAAGATAATGGTTTGAAGGAATGTATTTCATCAAAATCTAATTATGTCTGTAATCCGATATATTATTTACCGATTGTGTATACCAAAATAGGGTGCGGGATAGCGCAGTGGTTAGCGCGTTCGGCTTCGGATCAAGAGGATCACCAGGCAACTTTTTCTACATGCAGTAAGGTTTGGGTGCAATGCTACACTGAATTTCAGTGCAGTACCACCCATGGTTCGATAGTTCCAGCCGATGCTCGCAGGTTTCACCGCAAAGCATAGCCACATGGCGATGCGGGCTTTCTCCCTGCCATAATACTAGCAGCCGTGATATAAGTGAAATACTCTTGAAAGCGGCGTTAAACACCAACTCACTCACTCACTCACTACGGTGATGGCGTAATCTCTGCGTAGATCGGTGAGGGCTTGCTTCTCTTCTTTGGTGATGTTCGGTTGTTGTGGTTTGGAGCTGGACTTGTGCAGTATGTCCGCTATCCCATCAGCTTACAACCGCTTAATCCATAAATGATTAATCAAATCTACTCACTCTGGCTTCCACCTCCACCACTAATTGGTACCCTCACCCTGCCCTTGTCCTCTCATCCGCCCCCTAGCTAATTAACATACTACTCTCTGGTTTCCTTGTTATCACAACTTCACTTGTTCAACCATTTATGTCATTGTTACCTCATCTTGTTGTATTTGATGTCTCTTTATCATACCAACATGTATCCTGTATATAACCTGCTGTTTCACCATCTCTCCCATGTGCTTGATAACGGTATAAGGATCTATACCGAAACGTCGCTATTGTTAATAAAGAAGTTGATCATCCATAAAATAGTTGTCTCCATCACACCAACTTCTAGAATGCCTCTCAGTTTATTTTTATACGTTTCAACAACAATAAAAAGAAGTTTGATTAATTGGTTCCTTCTTTCCTCAGTTCAGAATAATTAAATACAAACATGACTTTGATATATGATGAGGTTCACGAAGTTCCAACTTATTTTAAAGCAATCAACTATCATGGAACTCCCATCACGGTCTCTATAACCAGAGGGTAACTGATGCCCTTAGTTAGTTAGAAATTGACTGAAGAGTTATTGTGACTGATAATCTTGCTTTAAAAAAGCAATTAATACCACTATCTGCAAACAATATCATTTTGACCCAAATTTTGGACAAAGATCAGCTCAAATAATTCATTGCAGACTGCGTCTAGGATGTAGTGACCTCAATAATGACAAGTTAAACAGGCATATATCAACCTCTGCTTCATGTTCATGCGGTTATTATTCTGAGGATTGTGTTCATTTCTTTTTTACATGCCCATTATATGATAATGTTCGACAAAATAAATATTACTATGTAAAAGGATATGACTTGCAATCAATCCTTTATGGTAACAAAGAAAGATCACTAACTATTAATCAATATATTTTACAATCTGTACATGATTTTATCTCGGAAAGTACTAGATTCAAATAAGAAATTAAAAAATGCCTTGTTGTCTAGATTTACACCAGAGTATTATGTGATATTGCTGGTATACCTGTTTTAACCATGTCACAAATGTATATTTATTGGTTCAGTTTTGTATGTAATAAACATGTATTTATATTATGTTTTCGGGAGAGGCCTTCACATAAGCTCTAAGCTTGTTGGCCAATCCCATTCACAATGTATACAATATTTTGTGAAATAAATATGTTTAAAACATAATCTTGCTGAAATTTACCTGAAATGTGAAAAATCCAAATATCAATTGGAACGATACATTAAAAGCAAAAAGAAATGACTTTGAGTTAATGAGGTTCACGAGGTAATCAAGAACTCTCTCAGAACGATCTCTATAAACAGAGGATGTCTGATGCCTTAAGTTATGGCTGAGAGTATTTGTGACTGATTATCTCGTTGGCATTTAACTAACAATGTGAATAATTCAAACATCAGTTTGAACGATACATTTAATACGAACGTAGTCTAATCTTTGACGTTGCAACAACTTTAATAAATGAAGCTGCAATTTGTGAAACTATACAAATTTATAGAACACTGAACCATATATTTGGTAAACTGTTAGGAAATGTACTTAAGTACACGACTAGGGTAAGAACATAATTAGTGATTAGTATTCATTTAATATCAGTGGTTCATCTTGATATTAACATATTTGAGCTCAATCGAACATATATATTTCAATTAATGGAAGTGAAAATATATTCCTCTATCAAAAGTTTCAGGGGGGCGGGATAGCGCAGTGGTTAGCGCTTTCAGCTTCGGATCAAGAGGTCCGGGGTTCGAATCCCGCCAGTAGAGAACTGTTCTACACGCAGTAAGGTTTGGGTGCAATGCTACACTGAATGGTTCGCTAGTTCCAGCCGTTGCTCGCATGTTTCACTGCAATGTATAGCCACATGGCGTCCCTGGCTTTCTCCTCGCAGGCTTTTGCCATAATACTAGCAACCGCGATATAAGTGAAATACTCTAGAAAGCGGCGTTAAGCCCAAACTCCCCTCACTTCACCTAAGTAAGTTTTGGCTGGTTAAAAATAATGTTAAAGTGATGTGTATACCGATGAATGTTAAATAAAAAATGCAAATGAACGAACAGGTGTGAAGTTTTGGGTGATAGGAAATCGAATACGCATTTTTTTTTTAAAGTTATTATTGACACTTACCATGAACAGATATCTCTTCCAAGGCTCTCTTTCACTGCTGCTGGTCACTGGTCACATGCATCTGCACTCAGCTGGGGTCAACCATTTGCGTGGTATCATGTAATTTGCAGACACATGGACCTGATTAATAGTCATTTGGTAACTGATAGCCAGTGAATATTTTCATTGTCTTATTATCAGCTTATTATTGGCGTTACAGGCATGAAATTAGGATTACATTGGACGTTTCATCAACGTCATTAAACGATGCACCATTTTCAATGACTTGCCTCACCCTTATCTTTTGGAACAGGACTACGAAATGTTCAAGTATCCCCTAAACAAAGATGATATTCTCGAATTTTTAGAGTTTTTATATCGGATCGACCCTGACACGCCCATGTTTTTGGGGTGGGGAGTTGGCGGAAGGGGGGATAACGACCAAATTTTTGCAAGTAACACAGATGTTATTCTGAGAAGTACAGCTATAAGCGCCAACTTGTTTCAGAGATGAAGCCGTTTAAAGAGTTTAGATACATTGCTTGCCCCGCTCATATTTGATGGACGGAACAAAACAGAACACTTAGGCCTAGATCCTCGAGATATGAAGTACAAAATGACAGAAAATGCATTGGGATAGCGGATAAGTATTCAGCTAGATGATTTTACAATTTGCTTTATAGTTTTACAAACTTACATATACACAGTTTCTGAAATCTAAGCATGTTTGGACTTTTTGACGAAATGATTTGTAGTATGTACAAACTTCTTTCTTTTGCAAAATAAGACGAGACGACGGACTGGTGCAGACGGCCCATTTGGCTGGTTCGGACTGATGAGCTTAAAATGCTAAAAATGTCTAAATGTACCCCTCCCTTTTTTACTTTGATGATGGTTTAATGTTCAGTAGCTAGTGATGTAAACGAGTTTAAAAGAAAACCCTCTTACCTCGAGTGTACCAATGGTAGACATTATGTAGATAAACTACTCTCCAGACTCCATAGCCTCGAACTTAAGTGAATCAATAACTTTTTTTAGAAAACATGATGATCACTGCTACTAATTGTTCTTTTGTTTTGTATTTGTTCTATTATGCGTACCTAATCTCAATAAAACATGTAGAAGACAAATACACCTTCAAATGCATGTCCTCTAACAGAAGCCCGAGTCGAATTGTCGTTACTTGTTCAACCCCCGCGAACATGGATCTCTATGATGAATTCATTTGAATGTCCTGTTTGGTGTGATTTAAGTAAATTGATTAAATTCAAGAACTGCTTCTTTTGATTATATCACTTGTCGCGATTCGTCCCTACTGACAAAAAAGCAACAACAGCTGATTAGGAACAGAGTGTTTGGGGTGAGATATATGAGCTGTAACAATAGACCATTGATAATCAATAATTGATCTTGCTTTTACAAATACATCCTTGCCATGTGTTGCTAAATATAAACGTGAAACTTTTAGTTGTGTTAGTCACAAGAACAAATTAAATATTCATGATCCAACTGTGAATTGAAAGGAAAAGGGAAACGAAGCATAAGATGTCCACACAAACCCACGTTATTCAACTCTTTAAGATCTGGCAAATAACAGATTGAAGAGCAATTATGAACGAATAAACAAACAAAGAGATTCCGCGGTTTTTTAACATTTTATTGTATGATTTTAAGGAAGTCATGTTTTGTTGTTCGTGTATGTGGAAATATAGTCTTGTATAACAATGATATGTCCACTTTATCCAGTATATGAATCCAGCACACCATCTTGAAAAACTTATAATACTTCCTCTAATCAATGCTCGTTGTTCAAAAACGGCATTAAACCTAATGTTCCAATCTCATCTACGTCATCCGAGAGGGTGAAAACTTTTATTCTCGCTTGCAAGTTTTCATTCCGGCTTGTGCTGAAAACTGCAACTTGAAATCTAACATTAAGTCTATATACTGATACTCGTAGGTAACACCAATGTTCTTAAATGATATCAACCTAGTTTCATAAAAACCGAGAGATTCATTTTTTGCTACATCACGTCAGCAACCAGGAAGTCGTCTGCTACAGTGTCGTCGTGACCCTATCACGATACTTGAGAGATAATGCTGAATTTGTCAGAAACTGAAAAAGAAATAACAAAACATGTTCGAAAACACTAAACGGCAACGCAAAAACTAATTTTGAAATTTGTCTTAATTGTTTACTCGGAACTATGTAGAAGTTGATGTATATTCAATATTTAGTCACATGAAACTAAACTACCATGTGATGGCGACTGTTCGTGTTGGGGGGCGGGATAGCGCAGTGGTTAGCGCGTTCGGCTTCGGATCAAGAGGTCCGGCGTTCGAATCCCGCCAGGGGCACGGCAACTTTGTCTGCAGTAGAGAACTGTTCTGCACGCAGTCAGGTTTGGGTGCAATGCTACACTGAATTTCAGTGCAGTACCACCCATGGTTCGCTAGTTCCAGCCGATGCTCGCAGGTTTCACCGCAATGCATAGCCACATGGCGTTGCGGGCTTTCTCCCTGCCATAATACTAGCAGCCGCGATATAAGTGAAATAATCTTGAAAGCGGCGTTAAACCCCAACTCACCCACCTCACCTGTTCGTGTTAAAAAGAAAGTAGTTCTGAAGATAAAGAGGTTTTCAAACGAAATGTAATTGAAACCAGCAATTTAAGAATAACAATCATAAATCCTTTTAGCTGTTAACTAAGTTATGTTTTAGAGATATTTAACAGAGCAAAGATGTGTCTTTAGACAAAAACGAGAAGATAGCAATACTGTTTTGTTTGACGGGCATTAAACATTATCTGACTGTAAATAAACTACGAAAGCATTGTAATGACAGTTCAATACAAAGGTAACAATTTGGAAAAAAAATCTTTTTTAAGTAGGTCGCCAATGTTCTGACATTCAAGAGCAAATTTTAAAAGATAAAAACTTTTGTTTTATTTGTTTACTGCCAACGACGACCTTTCACGATTAGTTTCTAATAAAACAAACAATATGTAAAATCTTATGAAGCAAAAAAAAAACCATTTTATTTTGCGATATTTGCCTTCTATTTTCTAAAATTGTAAAATATAATTGGTTTTCTATTTTAATGAATTTATTTTCCTGAAATTATTACGGTGACATTTTCCATGCACAATCAGGTTGCAAAGAGCTCTTCAATTACATGTAGGTGGTAACATGTTCTTGTTAGTGTTTTTTTAGGACAACAGATCATTTCACGTGGGTGCAACCATCACGATTTCAAAATGTTGGATTAAAGAAAAAATATGTTCTATCTATTAACTGGTAAAATAAGCTCCTTATTTTGTATTTCATTTTATATCATATTTCTGAACGGTCTTTGATTGAATTAAAAAATAAGAAAGCAAGCCATAATCGTTTCTTTACTGTTACAGTTTTAGGTATTGTATAGCATATGAAACTATCGGAATACGTAGAGGTGTACATAACGAATAATAATATTTACTTGTAATGTGAATAGTGCCTTTTATGGAGAGTAATACTATCGCACTAGAATATTAAACATTAGTGACAAATGTATGAAATCAATCGATTGCAACAAAACATCAGTATGTGGGATAATAATCTCTGTATTCGAACCTACATGTAATTCGAGTGTCAAAATATATAGATATTTATGTAAAACATATAAATGACATAAGCAATACTATTTCACATTATCATGGGCCAAATTCTCTAAAATTCTCAAAATTTTCCGGCCGAGTCCTCAGAGTAAGGCAACTATCGCCAGCACTGACTAAAATCCAGGTCCAACAATCGATAAGGTAAGGTAATTTTACATTCAGTACCCCTCTGATAGACGTAATTTACTTGACAAAGACAACATATATTTTTATTTTTATTAACAAATTCCCACTCTGACAAATTGTTTAAATAGTGATAATCTATTGTTTGATCATATTCAGTGTTCAATATGTTAAGAATGTATAAATGCTATTTGCATTCATATCTAAATCGGCAAGCATATCACCCTTTCCTGACATTTCTTTCTTAACAATGTTTCAATTATTCTTTATTCTTTATTCAGTAGAATGTGACCAATAGAGAAAATATATATTATTAAAAATTGCAAATAATGTATCAATAATTTAATATATGAATTACTTTTGATTTGATGTTAATAATCAATAGCGCAGTGGTTAGGCAGTGGTTAGCACGTTCGGCTTCGGATCAAGAGGTCCGGGGTTCGAATCCCGCCAGGGGCACGGCAACTTTGTCTGCAGTAGAGAACTGTTCTACACGCAGTAAGGTTTGGGTGCAATGCTACACTTAATTTCAGTGCAGTACCACCCATGGTTCGCTAGTTCCGCATGCTCGCAGGTTTCACCGCAGTGCATAGCCACATGGCGTTGCGGGCTTTCTCCCTGCCATAATACTAGCAGCCGCGATATAAGTGAAATACTCTTGAAAGCGGCGTTAAACCCTAACTCACCTCACCTCACCTTAACTTAAAGTCAATCTGTGGACATCATAAAGCTCTCAGCATGATCTCCCCATCATACAATATCTCATGTACTTCACAATTTTAATTTTTTAACTTTAACTTTAAATTTTATAAGTTGAGCTGCTGAGAGTCGTTTTGGCTGATTTTGTTGCTGAAAGAGATACAGTTTGAACACTACATTAAATACGAAAGTAGTCTTATCTTTGACGTGGGCACGACTTTTAGCTTCCAATTGTCTTTGTTACATTTAAAGAAAACCATTAAATACAACAGTGATCCTTATAAGAGTGCATGGCCAAATGACAGAGACTCGAATTGGGGATTTCAACACGCACATACACATTCTTGTCGACTTTCAAGTCATAAAGCCTGAAATAATGTATAATTTGCAAAACCACCATGCAATATTATTAACAAAGTGTTCACCCAGGTCTTTTGGTAACATTATTGAAGCAGCAAAACATATGGATTAATTTTTCTTTCTGTCAGTGTCTATTTTCTGTTTTTACATCAAATGTTACACTTTTTTTTTCTTCAAAAACATGTTGACTGTAGGAGATGATAAAAAGCGGATTAAAACATCTCATTTCATAAAACTTCTCTATTTGCTATAACAGATAAAAACATCATCGTTGTTTTTTTAATCGTAATGCGGAATTTTTATTTGGTGAAGTTCATTTACGTAGTTAAACTCTGTTTCTTTTTTCTCCTCAATTTCTAAAAAATAATACTTTGGTCATTTTTACATTTAGCAGTCACTAAGAAATTTGTTTCCATTTTCTTAAACAATAAACTGCTGTCGATATCAAAATATGCAACTATCGTTCAATATGAACAGTTGGATGGGTAAACTTAATGTGAACGTAACATTTAATCATTTAATATTTTGGAAGTTTTCTTGCATAAATTACTTCACACTTAAAGGCAATATTGTATATAAAACTCATTTCAAATATGTTCTCAGGATTTTGAAATCAATATCTGAAATGCCAACAAATGCAATAGAAAACACGGTATTGTAATTTAACAGCATTGAAGTTTCATGGCCCCAAAATGCCAACCCTGGTTCGCTCGTTCCAGCTAATACTCGCAGGTTTCACCACAATGAATAGCCACATGGCATTACGGGCTTTCTCCCTGCCTTAGAAACCTATCAGGGATTTTGTCTATTGTTTCGTAGGTATCTTGTTTTCTCGTAATAACCCCTCATTATTATTTCAGTCGGTATTTCTTCTGATAATAACCACGTATGAGGTTTTTATTGTGAAAGTAAGTTTTTTTTTTATACTTTTGATAGTAAGACCTTAAGACTAAGATTATTTTTTTTCACAACTCAATTCATAACAATTATTATCGAAAAGTATACAAAGATAATTTTTTCAAAGTGTAGATGGCGGGAATCCAACTCGATACCCATTGCCCTTTAAACCGGACGCTCTACCTCCACGCTACCGAGAAAGCCGAAAGAACTGTGTGAATTTCCTCTATTCACAGTCACACTGTCTCTGCCTCAATATAACGCTAGTCCGGGAGAGTCCGGTAAATTTTGACATTTGACAGTTATAATATTTTTTTTAAAAACACTACTCGATAAGCGCTTACATTTATGTTTTACGGTATCTAAGTTAGATAAAACACTCTACCTCGGTTATGCTTAGGATTGAAAACCCTCGTTAAGAAAGCTTCGGGGAGGTAAGACCTCAAGCTTCGCTTTCGGTCTTACTTCCCGCTCAGCTTTCTTACCTCCGGTTTTACAATCCCAAGCATAACCTCTGTATCGTGTTTTATCCTACACATAGTATTCTAGCAGCCGCGATGTAGGTGAAATACTTTGGAAAGCGGTTAAACCCCAACTCACCGCATCTCACCTCCATTCTTCATGGCTATGGTCTCTAATAACGTTCATAAAACTACAAACATTAATTCTAAGGAAAGCAAATGATGCCAAAAAGCAATTGAAGATTGGAGCGTAATGGCTATATATTCACACAATATAGCAATATCACAAAGTGTATTTATAAAAAACATTCTCATGTATCCGTTATTTGATGTGCTTCAAAGATTATGAAACATGATAACATTGGAATATGAAAAAGAAGTATATTCCGTAACGGTTACGGTTTATAAACATATCAAAGATATTTGACTAAAGTATAAAGAGTATTATAAATAGTAGTTAAGATTTAGTGTTGACTAATTCTTGGCACTGATAAAGATCATTACACTTGAGGTGAGAAAAACCAACTTGGCACTCTAAAACACTCTGAGCATACAATGAAATGAATGCTACACTATCTGTCGTCAATAAGTGCTAACCTTTTGAATTTTCCCCATAATTATGATTCAAATAGACATTGCAGCACCCATTGTTTCATAAGAGCTGATCTCGGGTAGTCGGCACAATATGAAAACAAAATGTTAATTTACCTTCATCATATGAATATGAATATGTTCTCTTCTATAACTGATAGTTCACCATGGGAACGGAAACTTTGTCTGCAGTAGAAAACTGTTCTACACCCAGTAAGGTTTGGGTGCAATGCTACACTGAATTTCCACCCACGTTATCCAGCCGATACTCGCAGGTTTCACCACAATGCATAGCCACATGGCGTTGCGGACTTTCTCCCTGTCGTAATACTAGCAGCAGTGACTCACCTTACCTCATCTCACCTTTGCGTACCTAACTCAATAAAACAAACTGCAGAAGATAAATGAACATACAGATCCATGTCCCCTATAATAATCCCCATTTCCTTTTAACGCCCTTTAAACGTGAATCCTGTCGAAGATTTATTGGATATTTTGCTTTTTTGCTTTGTGTGATTTAAGTAATTTAATTAACTTCAAAGAACTGCGTGTTCTAATTATGTCACTTGTTGTGATTCATCCCCTCTGACAAAAAACAGCAACAGCTGATAAGAAACAGTATGTTGGGAGTGTGATACGAGCTGTTAATGATTGATGCTGTTGTACTTTGTAACTTTTAAAGGCAAAACAATTCCCTTGAAATGAATTTCACGAGTTCTTTTGAGAGGTGGTGGAAATAAAAATATAAAATTGATAATTTATGTTCTTGTGAAAACTATTTTTTACAAAAATATCCTTGTCATGTGTTGCTAAACGTGAACTCTGTGCTAGTCTCACAAGAATAAGTTTATTCTACTTGTATGATTGGAAAAGAAAAGGGTAAAGAAACAAAAGAAGGTGGGTTTTTTAATATTTGACGAAAAACTTACCTCTTTCGACTCAACACTGACACAAAAAGCCAACTCAAGTCTCAACAGGGATGTTACCTACATTGAGGACGAATCATGAACATACAAACATAGAGTTTGGCAGTCTTTATATGGGTTTTTTATGAGCAAACAACTGAAATTACTTTTTATTCCTTGAAAATACATTTATGTTATTCTGTCATAGCAAACTCAGCTTTACTGTCAGTGGTGCCAAGATATTCTGAGGTTAAAATAATATGTACCGACATGACTCATTTCAATTATGTACGCCAGGGGCACGGCAACTTTGTCTGCAGTAGAGAACTGTTCTACACGCAGTAAGGTTTGGGTGCAATGCTACACTGAATTTCAGAGTAGTACCACCCATGGTTCGCTAGTTCCAGCCGTTGCTCGCAGGTTTCACCGCAAGGCATAGCCACATGGCGTTGCGGGCTTTCTCCCTGCCGTAATACTAGCAGCCGCGATATAAGTGAAATACTCTTGAAAGCGGCTTAAACCAACAGCTCACTCACTCACTCACTCAATTATGTACAACTGCATACCAAAAGTATGTTCACCTCGTGGTGTATCTTCGAAATAGATAGAAGATGTCAACGTTTCGGGATGCAGGTGTATTCATATTACATGTTAACGCACAAACGTGAATATGTCCTCAAAGTTTCTTTTTTAAAACAACCCCGACGGAACTGGCCCCTTAAGGTCTCTATCAATATGTGTTAACAGCATATTCAATCTTTAGTTAAATGGAACTATACTGTCGTGGGATGGTGACTGTTTCGTATTAAAAACACAATCATCTGACTAAACATGTTGGCAGAAGAATTTTGTGACATTTTGTAAGATTTGTCTTTAGACGATATCGAGGAGATACCAACACTGTTTTGTTTAAAAACCAGTTAAACATTATCTTACTTAAAAAGCTTGATAAACAGCAAATACACAAAGACATCAACAATTTTTTTTTAATTATTCAGTTAGGTCGCCTGTGTTCCGCAATTCAAGACCAAATTAAAGAGGTTTTCAAACCTTTATTTATTGTTTCCCTACAAACAATGACCTTTGAGTATGATGAAATAAATACTACTAATTTGATAGGAATGAGAGATATTCTTTTGTAAATGTTCTCGAATGATAAGTAATTAATTCTTTTCAAATATATGCCTTCAATTTTCTGAAATTTCGGATACTCATGCTTTATTCTTTTGTTATATAAAATGTTAACAAACATTACTTGCAAAGATATTGACAATGTTAATAATACATCTAATGTTACAAAGACATTTTATTTCTTACTTTCTTACTTCACGGAACGTTGAGAATAGGAGAAAGCTTCGCTCATAACTGAAAAAGAAAAAGAAAAAGCATTTTCTATTTCCAACAATATACTCAATTTCTAATATATCTCCAGTTGCACAAATGATTGCTATAGTATTTCTATATCATGTTCGTTATGTTAAGAAAAAGAATGTATGAATAACTTCATGAGTCTTTTTCAAACCTAAAATACTTTATACATTAGACATCCTAGCAAGACTGAACACTTTCCTGGTTTCACCGCAGTGCATAGACACATGGCGTTGCCACATGGCGTTGCGGGCTTTCTCCCTGCCATAATACTAGCAGCCGCGATATAAGTGAAATACTCTTGAGAGCGGCGTTGGACCCCGACTCACTCACTCACTAACAATCAATTAAGGATGTAAATGTCTTTGCAGTCACCTATCTATCATCACGGTGAATTTTCAGTTTTTTTAAAATGCCTTTTAAAAATGCTTGTCAGTCATACCTTTTTCTCCCTGATGAGATAATTTGAAAACATTTGTATCTATCAATGTGTAAAAGGGAAATACACCTTAGCATCATATTTGTAAGATCATAGGAATCTACAGGAACATATATTTACATACAATTGGAAAATGTAGCTTATCACAAAGAACAAAATAAGTGTAAATTTGGACTGATCATATATTTGGTAATATGATTATGAAACATGAATACATTGTAATATGAAAAAGAAATGTACTCACTTATTGTAAGGTATTCACATATATGTGTAATAATAAAATAAATGAAATATAAGCACTATCACGGGTTTAATCACAGTTTAATTCATGGTTGAAACATTCTTGGCACAGAGAATATAGCTGCAATAATGTCGGTCATCTTGAATTGAATACATAAACATATCTCAAATAAACATTAACGGAGTAAATATACATAACATTTAACATAATGTTCATCAGATGAATGTCAAAAGGATATTGAAAGCATTATCTGTTATTTTAGAAATAGAAGACGACGTTTGCGTGCTTTATCGTAAAATAAAACATATCAGGGAGCATAAAACACAAAGGGCGCATCCACGAGTATTTTATGCTCTCTGTTATGATTTATTCCAGGATAAAGCACAACAACAAGTCTTCTCATTTTAAATGAGATGCCCAAAAACAATTACTCGCTTTTATATTAAAAAAACCATTATAGATATTATGTTATTCGTATAAACTATATTTTTTAAATATTAATCCCTCCAGTTGTAGAACACATTCACATGTTATCGAACGATCAAAGTGACTTAAAATATGTCATCAGCTAAGCGAAGCTATAACTGATGTTGGTATCTTATATACTGTCATTAACGCACATGTCACAAAATCTACATAATTACCTTTTGAAGGTATCAAACATTAATTGCACATATGAATTATAGCATTGTAAAAACATGTTCATCAGATGAACATCAAAATTATATTGAAAGCAATATCTGACATGCTGCCATGAACAAATGTATTACAAATTCTGTAATACAGAATTGTTCCCCAACAGTATTGAATCAAAAACTCCTTTCCAGACTCAAAGGCTTCGAACTGCAATAAAGGTGTGTTATTCTGTTATCAATAATAAAAGTGAAAAATAACTGTTCCATTTTTACACCCCATAAACATGAATCCCTATCATGATTTCTTGAATTTATTGCGTAATTTGATTATTTCAAAGAGCTGCTTCTTCTAATCATATCACTTATTGTAATTCGCCCCTTTTGAAAATGACAAGATTAAGAATAGACTAGATGTAAACAATTCTTTTCAATTAGAGTGAACGAGTTGGTGGAAACAAAACTAAACTATTGAAAAATTATTTTATGACGTCATGTGTCATTTGTTGCTAAAAGTTTAGTCTACACTGTAAAGTCTCTATTAATACATGAGTTAACATCATACTCAATCTTTATGAAACTGCCATGTGATAGTGACTGCTTTATATCAAAAGAACATTACTCAGAGTACTAGCTAAATATAATGTTATTTTCAAACGGAATGTAACTGTAACACAACAATTTAAGAAAACACTATTTTAACTTTTACATATGATTGAACATTATATACAAAAGAAGTTCTTTTTACAAATATCTTAGGAGCAAAGATTTGTTTTTGGACGAAAACAAGGAAATACCAACGCTATTTTGTTTAAACGACATTCCAACATTATTTCCTGGAGAGAGTTTAGTTAACTATAAAAGCATTGTACTGACATTTCAACACAAATGTTGTAATTAGAAGAAGATACAATGCGAGTAGGTCGCCTGTGTTCTGCCACCCACTTCTAACCTCTTTTACCAACGACGACCTTTCAAAACTATATTGATAACACAAAACCAGCATTATGAAAGGTCTGATGAAGCAAACAAAAAGGATTTTATAAGAAAGAGTACAGTTCTTCTATTAATATTCTTAATTGACAAGTATATACAATTTTTTTGGAAAATATTTCTCTTCTCTTTTCTGTAGTTGAAAAATTAAAACTTTCGGTGACCTTTACAGAGTACAAAAAGATAAACTTGACTGTAGGAGAGGAGAAAAACAATAAAAGTATATATTTAGAAGTGTATAATCAGTATTATATGAGCAAGACAAAATTAACTCAATTATCTCAATTATCATTTGACCCCGTGGTGTGCCCGGGTTAGAATAGGCCCTCAGTTCCTCCTGCTTGTCGTAAGAGGTGACTAAAAGGGGGCAGTATGTTTGCCGTAGACTGCGACCTGTACGGGTGGAGGAAGGATGCCTGGTGGTTGCGGGTTGTGTGTAACAGAATGCTACCACTGACCAATACACTGCTTCGGCCCCGACTTCATCTAGACAGGTGGCCAGATTGGTCCGGTCTGGTCAATCGGCTGGTCATGCCAAGCACTTGGTTGCGCACATCTTTTCTATCCTTCTTCTTACTCTGCTACCTCTCTTTACAATTATTTTATTTACTATCTTGGGGCTCTCTTGCATACCCTCACCACCTTTCCACAATGCTTTCCTTCCTGATGTACTATCTCTACTCTCTGCACTCTTTCTTAGTGCTCTCTTGCAAACATTCATCAACTTAACTCAGCTTCCAAGATAGCGGTGGCCCATGGGCCAATCCAGTGAAACATTGGCAACGTTTTAGTGGAGTATATCGTCCTGGTATCTCCGGTGCAGTCAGCAGGAGACCTGCTTGTTGGTGATGAGATTACCTTGTTGGTGCTCCGTGGTGGGTGGGGATCCAGGTTGATGAATATTTACCAACTGAACATGACTCGTTCAGTTAAAAATAAGCGTAATCTTTCAACATCATCAAAATCAACTAAAATTTCAAAATCATCCAACTTAAAACCTTCATCTTCTACTTCAACTTCTAATTCAAATTCCCCCGTGGGGTGCCCGGGTTAGAATAGGCCCTCGGTTCCTCCTGCTTGTCGTAAGAGGCGACTAAAAGGGGGCAGTCAGTTTGCCGTGGACTGCGATCTGTACAGATGGAGGAAGAATGCCTGGTGGTTGAGGGATGTGTTTAGCTTAAAGCTAACACTGAACAATACACTGCTTCGGCCCCGACTTCATCTAGACAGATGGCCAGATGGGCCCGGTCTGGTCAATCGGCTGGTCATGCCAAGCACTTGGTTGTGCACATCTTTTCTATCCTTCTTCTTACCCTGCTACCTCTCTTTGCAATTATTTTCTGTGCTTTCGTGATGCTCTCTTGCATAACTTCGCCACCTTTTCACAACGCTACCCTTCCTGATGTAATTATCTCTATGTTCTGCTTGCTGCTCTATTCTTAGCTCTCTCTTAATCACACATTCATCAACTTTACTCAGCTTCCAAGATAGCGGTGGCCAATGGGTCAATCCAGTGAAGAATTGGCAACTCTTTAATGGAGTATGTCATCCTGGTATCCCCGGTGCTGTCGGCAGGAGACCCGCTGACATACAGCATTGCCCTTGTTGGTGCTCTGTGGTGGGTGGGGATCCAGGCTGATGAATATTTACCAACCCAACATGACCAGATCAGCTAAAAACAAGCGCAATCTTTCAACGGATGATTGTCCCTCTTCTTAGGAAGAATCAAAATCAACTAAATCAACAATTTTACTAACCTAACATGGGTCCATTAGGTAAAAAAAAGCGAACTCGTTCAAAGGATGCAAGTCACTCTTCTGAGGAAGAGTCAACTTCATCATCAAATATCACAAATATCTCAACATCACCTACAAATTCAAACAACTGGCCTAGATTTCTAGTTATTTCATCTACCGATGATAAACCACTACGCCTCAATCCCTTCGCCACCGCCAAGACCATTCAAGGTCTTGCCGGTGATGTTAAGGACGTTAAATAAATCAGGAATGGGTACCTTTTGGTTGAATGCAAATCACCTCAACAGGCAAAATCATTGCAAACTTTAAAACTCATTGTGGACAAACCTGTCAAGGTTTCTCCACACACAACATTAAACAGCAGCAAAGCCATCATCCGAGAAAAGGATCGATGTCTCGAGGATGCCACCGAGCAAGAGCTCCTTGACAACCTCAGGAAGCAGGCGGTGACAGCAGTTAAGCGCTTCACCATCAAAAGGGAGGAGAAAATCATCAAAACCCACACCTATCTTATAACCTTTTCACTTCCTCAAGCTCCAAAAACAATTAATGCTGGGTATTACAAACTCAAAACTGAACTCTACATCCCTAACCCCCTTCGTTGCTACCGCTGCCAGAAGTTTGGCCATGGAAGCAACTCTTGCAGAGCTGATGGCCGTGTTTGTCCTCGCTGTGGCAAACTCGAGGTTGAAAGCCATCCAGCGGAGTGCAAGGAGTTGCTGAAATGTGCCAACTGTTCTGGCGAGCACATGGCTTCCTCAAAGGAATGTCAAAGGTGGCAACAGGAGTCCGAAATCTTAAAAGTAATTTCACCCAAAAGATTTCCTTCCCTGAAGCAAAACGCCTGGTTACTGAGGGTCCAAAACCTTCATATTCCAAAATAGTATCCTCAGCAAATGCCCCTAAATGCTCCGTCTCCACTCAGACGGACATTGAGTTGATCAATGATCCACCAACCATAAAAACTTTGCGCAATGCAACTCCTCAACCATAGGTACCATGACATTCCCGCTTCTATCACTCAAAGAGCCTGTCAAACCGACAGGTTCTCAAACAAATCCAAAACCAAATCAAAACCCAAAACCAAATCAAAACTCAAAAACTGCAAATAAAACAAAAAACAACAAAACAGCAAACCGCACTCCCAAAGGGCAGAGGAATGCGGTCGAGGTCTTCAACAAGTATGGATCTCTCGACCTTGAGTCTGATGACGTCCTTATGGATGCATCAGACACAGCATCCCTTAACAACTCGCCCAAAAAGGGGCACAGGGTTCGGTCCTTGGAGCGTCGGCTTTCTCCGGTAAAGCATCCATCATGAGGCTTTTAACATTTTATTTTATCCTAGCATCCATGGCGATTCTCCAGTGGAATTGTCGAGGCTTTAAGGTAAATTTTAATGAATTGGGCTTGTTGGCCCAACAATACAATCCCCAAGCTATTTGCCTTCAAGAAACTCATCTTAAAGAATCTGATAAAGTTGCAATGAGACCATTCACTTTTTATAATTCTTTCTCCCCTTCTGCTGATAGGAATATCTCAAGATCTTACTATAAAAGATCTTGATCAACTTGTTACCCAATTACCTAAACCTTTTATTATCATGGGTGACTTCAACGGTCACAATCCCCTCTGGGGTAGTAATACCCTAGACTCAAGGGGTAAAATACTCGAAAGTTTCCTTACCCAAAATGATTTATGTCTATTCAATGATGGTTCAAACACATATCTACATCCTGCTACAGGATCATATACAGCTATAGATCTAACAGTAACCGATGCATCCCTTTTACATGACTTCTCATGATCAGTCCATGAGGATACATGTGGGAGCGACCACTTCCCAATTGTATTAGAACCCTCATCAGCTATTCCAGAGGAGCACAATCCTCGTTGGAAATTTTCCAAGGCTGATTGAGGAACATATTCTGCCCTATGTCGTGATCGTATTATATTTGATGAAATAGTTAATGCAACGGATCCTGTTGAGGCCTTTTCTAAAGGTCTCATTGATATAGCAACTGAAACTATCCCTAAAACCTCGGCAAATCCACGCATTCACAAGCAATGGTTTAATGAAACCTGTGATACTGCCATTAAGGCGCGTAAAAAAGCTGAACGCAAGCTCAGTAAACGACCTACAAGAATTAACTTAGATAACTGTCGCAAGGCACGAGCTAAAGCTCGACGCACAGTCAACCAACAAAAACGCGAATCTTGGAGAGGCTATGTCTCTAAGATCAATTCCAGAACACCTATCAGCAAAGTCTGGAATATGATTAGTAGAATTAAAGGCAAAGGTTCCAAATCTACAATAAAACATCTTAAGGTCAATGATGACCTTCTTACATCAAAATCTGACATTGCCAATAAGTTGGCTGAAACAATCTCTAAAAATTCTTCATCTGCAAATTATGTCCCTGCTTTCCAAAAGTACCAAAAGGTACAGGAAAAACGACCACTTAATTTCAAATCTGACAATGGAGAAGATAATAATGAACACTTCTACTTGTCAGAGCTGAAAACTGCACTTTCTAAAGCTCATGATACAGCAACTGGCTCTGATGAAATCCATTATCAGCTTTTAAAACATTTACCGGAACCTTGCCTTGAGGTTCTACTTCAGGTATTTAATCATGTATGGGAAACAGGTGAATTTCCATCTTGTTGGCACAATGCTACTATTGTGCCAATCCCAAAACCTGGGAAGGATCATACAGACCCTTCCAACTACCGTCCTATAGCCTTAACAAGTTGTGTATGTAAAACTATGGAACGGATGATCAATGATCGTCTAGTTTGGTACTTGGAAACTAATAAATTACTAACTGATATTCAATGTGGTTTCCGCAAACAACATTGTACCACTGATCATCTTGTTCGTTTAGAATCATTTATTCGTGATGCATTTATTAACAAACAACATGCTGTGTCTATCTTTTTCGACTTAGAAAAAGCTTACGACACTACATGGAAGCATGGCATCCTAAAAGATTTATTTGAATTTGGCTTGCGAGGTCGTATGCCTCATTTTATTTCCAATTTTTTACATGATCGACAATTTAAAGTGGGCGTGGGTTCCACCCTTTCTGATTTCTTTGATCAAGAAATGGGTGTCCCACAAGGTAGCATTTTATCTGTCACATTATTTAGCATCAAAATCAACAGCTTGGCTAAAGTCTTAAATGACCATCCAGGAGGTTCACTTTTTGTAGACGATTTTGGAGTTTCCTGCAGAGGCAAAAATATGCCATCAATCGAGCGCCAATTGCAACTCTGCCTCAATAAAATCCATCAATGGTCGTTGGAAAACGGCTTCAAATTTTCCAAAGCTAAAACATCTTGTGTGCATTTTTGCAATATGCGCAAAATGCACAAAGATCCAGAATTATTCCTTGATAAAACTCCAATTAAAGTCGTTCCTGAGGCCAAGTTTCTTGGTCTCACATTTGATAGTAAATTATCATTTATCCCACATATTAAAAACCTAAAAGCTAAATGCTTAAAGGCATTAGACCTTTTAAAGGTTGTATCAAATAATAAATGGGGTGGAGATGAAGAAACTCTTCTTCATCTCTATCGATCACTCATCCGCTCCAAACTTGATTATGGATCCATAATATATGGATCTGCTCGCCCTTCTTATATTAAAATGCTAGACACAATCCATCACCAGGGTCTCAGGCTTTGTCTTGGGGCCTTCAGAACTTCACCTGTTGAAAGCCTTTACGTTGAAGCTGATGAGCCATCTCTTGAAGATCGGCGCATCAAGCTAGCACTACAATATATCACCAAACTTAAAGCCAACCCTTGTAATCCTGCATACAACTGCGTATTCAATCCAGAATACCAGCAGTTGTATAACTTAAAACCTAAAGCAATTCCACCACTCGGTATCAGACTTCAACAACATGTTGAAGATTCTGATATCGACCTAACAACAATAGCAGAGCACGGTCTGCTTGCCGCTCCGCCATGGCAGCTGGTCAGGCCCCGTGTAAACCTCTCTCTATCTACTCATAAAAAATCTAATACAGACCAATTAATATTTCAACAGGCATTTTTTGAACTACGTGATTTGTTCGCAGACTATAAACCAATTTACACTGATGGCTCTAAGGATGGATCCACAGTTGCAGCAGCAACTGTGACTCCTTCAACAACATATGCTTCAAGGCTGCATGATGGCAGCAGCATCTTTACTGCAGAAGCTAAGGCCATCCTTAAGTCCGTCAATCACATTAAAAACTCAACCCCTAATAATTACATTATTTTTTCCGATTCACTTTCTTGCCTACAAGCAATTAAAAACTGTATGAGTGATCACCCAATTATCAGGGATATTATATTTAACTCATAATTCTTGTCTCCAATGCGACATCGTCTTCTGCTGGCTTCCTAGCCATATGGGTATAAGAGGTAATAACAAAGCTGACTCAGCTGCTAAATCAGCATTAAACCTCAAACATATTTCTCCTACCAAAGTTCCATATACGGATTCCAAACCTGCTATTAAATCTTACATCAAACAACGTTGGAAGTCCCAATGGGACCAACAACATCATAACAAACTTCACACTATTCAACCTCATTTAGGTTACAAATCTCTATCATCTTTTACCCGGCAGGAAGCTTGTGTCCTACGACGATGTCGTATTGGACACTCTCATCTTACTCACTCATATCTTTTAAAGGGGGACGATCCCCCAGTATGTATACCCTGTCAGTGTCCTCTCACAATCAAACACATTCTATGTGAGTGTTGGGACACTGCACATATCAGGGAAACTTTTTATCCTTCTATTTCAATCAATCAAGTTTTTACTCATTTCGGTGAGCATCGTGTTTTAGATTTTTTGAAAGCTATACACCTTATTGACAAATTGTAAATTTTAACTTTTCATTATCAGCTTTTATTCAACTTGTGATAATACGCTGATGTTTTTACGGCCTTCGTGCCGTGTTCTGTTTTTCAATAGCAATTTTCTTTTTTAAATTAGACTAATAAATTAAATATCTCGCCACTAATGGCTGAAATACTGCCGAAGCGGCGTTAAACAGTAACTCACTCACTCACTCACTCATCCGCTCCAAACTGGATTATTTATCCATAATCTATGGATTTGTCGGCCCTCTTACATCAAAATGTTAAATACTAAGCACCACCAGGGTTTCAGGCTTTGTCTTGGGGCCTTCAGAACTTCACCTGTTAAAAGCCTTTAAGTTGAATCTGATGAGCCATCTCTTGAATATCGTCATATAAAACTATCTCTTCAATATAAAACTAAACTTAAATCCAACCCTTCTAATCCTGCATACAACTGCGTATTCTATCCAAAATACCAGCAGTTGTATAACTCAAAACCTAAATCAATTCCATTACTCGGTATCAGACTTCAACAACATGTTGAAGATTCTGATATCGACCTAACAACAATAGCAGAGCACGGTCTGCTTGCCACTCCGCCATTACAGGTGTTCAGGCACCGTGTCAACCTCTCTCTATCTACTCATAAAAAAGCAAATACGCACCAATTAATATTTCAACAGACATTTTTGGAACTACGTGATTTTTTCGCAGATGCTGAACAAATTTACACTGACGGTTCTAAAGATGGACCCACAGTTGCAGCAGCAACTCTGGCTCCTTAACATCATATGCTTCAAGGCTGCATGATGGCAGCAGCATCTTTACTGCAGAATCTAATATAAGGCCATCCTTAAGGCCGTCCATCACATTAAAACTCAACTCCCAATAATTACATTATTTTTTCTGATTCACTTTCTTGCCTACAAGCAATTAAAAACTGTAAGAGTGATCACCCAATTATCAGGGATATTTTATTATTTCATAATTATTGTCTCCAATGCGACATCGTCTTCTGCTGGCTTCCTAGCCATATGGGTATAAGAGGTAATAACAAAGCTGACTCGGTAGCTAAATCAGCATTAAACCTCAAACATATTTCTCCTACTAAAGTTCCATATACGGATTCTAAACCTGCTATTAAATCTTACATTAAACAACGTTTGAAGTCCCAATGGGACCAACAATATCATAACAAACTTCACACTATTCAACCTCATTCAGGTTACAAATCTCTATCTTCTTTTATCCGGCAGGAAGCTTGTGTCCTACAACGATGTAGTATTGGACACTCTCATCTTACACACTCATATATTTTAAAGGGGGAAGATCCCCCAGTATGTATACCCTGTCAGAGTCTTCTCACAATCAAACACATTCTATGTGAGTGTTGGGACATTGCACATATCAGGGAAACTTTTTATCCTTCTATTTCAGTCAGTCAAGTTTTTACTCATTTCGGTGACCATCGTGTTTTAGATTTTTTAAAGGCTATCAACCTTATTAAATTAGATTTTAACTTTTCATTATCAGATTTTATTCAACTTGTGATAATATGCTCTGAGACCACAAACACCCCCGGGTTCATTATCGTCTAAATAAGCCTTTTAAATGTAAGGGTAATTTAATAACCTATATAAAATAAATAAGCATGTCAAATATCTAAGGCCTATCACCAATCAATAAAAAAAAAATTATAGTTTTTTTTAGTTTTTTTAAAAAATAAATATTGATGGCATGGTTAGGTTTCTCACAAATTGGATCCTACATCAAGGTCAAGGTCACAAGGTCAAAGGTTATAACCTCAGTGTGCGACTTGGATACATAACATTTTCAAATGCTGACAAAATAAAAGTTACTGTCAGTCTGAAATCGGGCAATTACTCTAAAAAATAATAATCTGATCTGTCCCAAAAAAGGCACATGCGTATCACCGATGTATATCTAAAGCATGTGTAAAGTTTCCGAAAGATTGATTTAAAACTGTAGGAGGAGTTGATTTCAGAACACAGGTACCGTAAGTCTGAAATTGGAAAGCCAAGCGCTCAAAGTCAAGGGCCATAACTCTGAAAATATTTATCCGATCGGTCCAAACAAAATACATGCGTATCACCGATGTATAACCAAAGCATGTGTAAAGTTTTAGAAAGATTGATAAAAAAAACTGTGGGAGGAGTTCATTTCAGAACACAAGTACCCTGACGGACGAACGCACAGACGGACGGACGGACTGCGCCACAACATAAACCCCCTTGTGTTAAACCCAAAGTCACCTCACCTCAAATTTGTCTTTAGACTATAAGGAAGAGATACCAACACTGTTTAAAAAGGCAGTTAAAAATTATCTTACTTGAGATAGTTTGTTAAACAGCAAATAACACAGAGGTGGAAATTTGAAGAAAAAACTTATTTGAGTAGGTCGCCTGTCTTCCGCAATTCAAGACCAAATTAACGTTTTTTTATGCCTCTTTTTATTGTTTCCCTAAGAATGATGACCTTTAACGACTATCTTTATATGTAACACAAAAACTACCATACAAAAAGTATGATGAGACAAAATGTATCACTTTGATAGAACTGAGAAAATTTCTTCTGTAAATGTTCTCAAATGATAAGTTTATACTTTTTTTAAGTATTTGCCTTCAATTTTCTGAAATTGCAAAGTAATATCATATTTTCTACTTTAATGAAAAATAGTTATCTCACATATCGGTGACCTTTGCAATGTACAAAATTTGTTACACTCCTCAAATACAGGGTAACCAGGTTCTTGTGTGTATATTTATTGAGTTTTAGTTATAAAAAAAAGAACATGTGGAGGGAGCGCCCACCTTACTAGTTTTAACATGATGAAATCGATTTGAGAAAATAATCCCCCTAAAAATTGGGTATTAACTTCACTTCAAAACGGGAGGTGGGTTTTTTTCAAATAATTGGTATGTTGGTAATAGTGTTGTTATATCTGAAAGGTCTTTCAATGTGCTAAAACAAAACAAGCAAACCATTCTCATTTCTGTTCAGCTACAGCTTTTTCGATATTCTATCGTATATGATACCAACAATGTTGATGTAAACCCAGTGGGTAATTGACGAGAACAAATGTGTAAAAAAACATCATTATTTGAGGATGATATTCTCTGTTTGAAGTTATAAAGTTACATAAAAATCAACCAATACTGTTTCAGATACTAATGCTTTATTCTCCTGTTTCATTTTAAATGTCAAAACAGAGAAGCTTTGACCCTTGAAAGTAATTATTCATAGACAATTCTAAATGCCGGTCCACAAAAATGACTAGACGGCTAATGTCGCAGAGAAA
Organism: Gibbula magus; assembly: GCA_936450465.1. NCBI lineage: Eukaryota > Metazoa > Mollusca > Gastropoda > Trochida > Trochidae > Gibbula > Gibbula magus. The sequence continues at coordinate 44,743,774 of OW388303.1, forward strand.
TTTGACTTCTTAGCTTACTTCATCAAATATCGAGGAAAGGAGGCAGCTAAGCTTATACTTGGCAAAGAAAACAAAAAGCATCTCCTACTTCCAACATTATATTCAAGTTTTAAATATCTTCAGTTACACAAATATGTTAAATGTATGAATGACTTCATGCTTTATAAATTAGACATCTAAGTGAGACTGAACATTGGTTCGTATATTAATCTGCAAGCATATTGCAATTATATCAATTTTACTTTCCTGACATTTCTTTCTTACCAATGTAATCTTAATACAGTAGAATAGGATCGGTACATAATAGTTTATAATTATTCATTATGGCAAATAATGTATCAATCATTTAATGTATAAATGACTTTGATTTGAGGACAATAATCAATTGCAAAATTGATGAGTTTTTTTAGAGCGAAATAAGAACAACATGAAGCTCTCTGTATGACCTCTGGCAAGAGAGTTTATCTGATACTCGAGGTGTTCTGAATCTGATTTGCGGAGCTTTTATAGGCTTATGATGACGAATTAGATGACGAATTTAAACAATGCAATAAATAGCAACATATTGCAACTTTTATAATGAAACAACTGTAATAAATAATGCTACCATTTTTGTAAAAAGAAATGAAGAAACCACTTAATACATGCATGAACCATATCCGAATACATGACCAAATGGAAGATTCGAACACACACACATTATGACGACGTGCAAATCGTAAATCCTGAAATAATGGATGGTATGCAAACATACCGTGCAATATTATTTACCAAAGTTCTGACTCACGTATTTGATTACAGTGTTGAAGTTGCAAAACTTTTTCTATGACTAGTTTATCATTGTCTTCCGAAGAGAAATACTTTGACATAGTTTGACATCTTTGATGAAATTTCTTTCGCTGCTTGTTTAATCTCCTGCTCATATGATGATGTAAGGTTTCCAATTTTGAAAGATGAAAGGGATTTGATTTCAAGAAGGATGGATCAATGTATAAATATGTTGTTCTAAAGATTATCTTTGATATAAAAGTTCTCTTCTTCAACAAAACATTTTGTGTGGGGGAGAAAAAAAATAAATAAAAGGACATTTAGAAGCGGTTTACATAACCAAGACAACATTACTGTGTCTCAATTACCAATTACCATTAATATTAAATGTCATCTTTTGACAGTCTAATAATATTTTCTCTTTTCAAAACCAGTTTGTCACGAAAATACAATTTTAAAGGCTTCCATATACATTTTTTTACAAACGTTTTCATCATTTTCAAAACCAAAAGGATTTGAAAGCAATATCTGATATTGCATCATAAACATCATTGCACTAACAACTAGTTCCCCTGCATCATGGCCTCGAAATGATATATTTTAACTTCTTTGATGATGGTGTTTTCTGTTTTTCTTAAATACTGTTTATGTGAGTTCCTAAGGTTTCTGATGTTGAAAGATGAAAGCGGTTTAATCAAAACATGTTCTCATCAGAGTTTCCTTTGTTAAGTGGGCTTTTTATCTTTACAGATATGTCTTCTCTTTAAACAACACCGTTTGTCTGTAAAGATTTTAATAATAAAAAAATCCAAACATGTCAGAATAACGTTATTATTCACATGTGTTTAAAGGATATGAAGATCTAAGGAACACGAGCAGAGGCAACACTCAATTAAGGATGTCAATGTCTTGGCAGTCACACATAACTTAACTGTCATCGCGGTGAATTTTCAGTTTTTAAAAATGCTAGTCAGTCATACCTTTTTCTCCCTGATGAGATAGATTTGTTAACACACTGATGTATCTGTTAATGTGTAAAAAGGAGATACACCTTAGCATCATATGTGTAAGATTATAGAAGACTACAAAGGAACAGATATTTACATTTGAAAAAGTTGCTTATCACAAAGATAAAAATAAGTGTAAATTTGGACTGCTCAGATGTTTGTCAGTATGATTATGAAACATACATACATTGTAATATGAATGTATAGCTGAAGAATATAGCTGCAATAATGTCGGTCATCCTGAATTGATTACATAAAAATATTTCAAATAAACATTAACGGAGTAAATGTATAAACATAACATTTCACATAAATGTCAAACACGTGTGTTTGAGAAAACACAATTAACACTGCTATTTATTTTTCGTGTGTTTGTATTTGTTCTTTTGTTCGTTGAACCTTAACTAAAAAAACCTGCAAAAGACAAATACACTACAAATGCATGTCCTCTAGTAAAAGTGAAAATAACTGTTCAATGTTTACACCCCATAAACATTAATCCCTTTCATGATTTCTTGAATTTCTTGCTTGGCGAAATCTAGGTCATTTGATTAATTTCAAAGAGCTGCTTCTTCATATTATATCACTTATTGTAATTTGCCCCCTTTGGAAATAACAACAGTTTGTGAGTGCTTTACGAGCTGTTAATACTTCAACAATAGACTATGATAATCAATATTTAATGTTGTTTTTACGAAAACAATTCTCTTCAATTAGATTGAACGAGTTGGATGAAACAAAAATAAACTATTGAAAAATTATTTTCTGATGTCATGTGTCATGTGTTGCTAAACGTTTAGTCTACATGAGTTAACATCATATTCAGTCTTCAGTTTAATTAAACTATCCTGCCATGTGATAGTGACTGCTTTAGTTCCAGCTAAATATAATGTTATTTTCAAACGAAATGTAACTGTTACACAACAATTTAAGAAAAAACTAATTTAACTATTATGAATGATTGTACATTATATAAAATCGAAGTCATTTTTACAAAAATCTATGGGAGCAAAGAGTTGTTTTTGGGAAAAAACGAGGAAATACCAACTCTATTTTGATTAAACGAAATTCCAACATTATTTCCTGGAGATAGTTGGTAAACTAGAAATGCATTGTACCGACATTTCAACACAAACGAAAAGAAAAACTTCTTATGCAAGTACTCTCCTGTGTTCCTATGATGAAGAAAATGCTCATTCGATCTGACATCAGTAAGCTCAACAAAAAGTTCGACACTGTGAGAAAAGAAATTACAGACGAATTTACGAAAATAAAGAAAGAAAACGCAGAACTGAAAGAACGACTATCTACACTCGAAGAAGCAATCGATAAAGGGGAAGCACAGAGTAGGAGAAACAACCTCATCATACACGGAGTGGACGGTGGTGTAGGGGAGAAGTGGGCGCAGACTGAAGGTCTGGTGAGAGACTTCCAACACGACAACCTCGGCATGGACAGCGCCAACAACATCGAAATCGAGAGAGCGCACAGACTGAAAAGCAAGGGACACCGCAAACCTATCATCGTTAAGTTCCTCTTCTACAAGGACAAGGTAAGCGTATCCGACCTCGCTCGACAAAAACTTAAAGGCAATGAACAATTTCGTGTAGCTAATGATTATACAGAGAGAGTAAGAAAGATAAGAGCGGCCCTAATTCCATATATGATTAAGGCTCGCGAACATGATAAGAATTCCTTTCTCTCATATGATAAGCTAATCATTGATGGTGATGTGTACGTGTTCGAAAATGAAGATATTAGAAAGATCAGTACACGATTTGCAAATGCCCGACGGGAGTCACCGCCGCGCAGCTCTCTTGGGGCCCATGGAGGGACGCCTCTTGGGTCCCGGGGGAGCAGCGTCAGGGACACCAAGGGGGCGTCTGTTTCAGCCTAGGAACTCGGCCGTGACCTTCATCCTGATCTGGACACAAGACCAACTCAGCGAGACTCGGGATCAAATTAAAAAAAGAAGCTGAACATGTGTGCATGGAACATTCATGGACTGCGATCGCATTTAAACGACAACTCATTTACTGAGTTCTGTGCACAGTTTGACATCTTTGGTTTGATAGAAACCATGCAAAGCGATTCCAATACGCTGAACGGATTATTTAAAGAATTTGTATGCTTTAGTGCACCTGCAAAACGTTTACGCAACTTTGGTCGGTACTCTGGGGGCGTTGCTCTTTATATTCGAAAATTATTTGTAAACTCTTTCCAAAGAATATATCTCAAATGGGAGAATAGTGTATTTTTCCACTGTAAGGGAAATTTCATTGTTGGGTTTTTGTATGTACTTCCCGAACGGTCCCCACTGTATGCCGACTCAGATTCTAATGACATCGATGAACTTGATTCTAAAAAAGGTACTATTTGAGCAGACTATGGTGAAGATATTCCTATACTACTTCTTGGTGATTTTAATGCTAGAGTGGGAACAAACGATGATTATTTGTTGGAAGATGATAGTGACCTGAACTTCTTACCATTGTCAGATTTGTATCGCCCCGATAACTTCAGCGAGACTAGAGCAACACAGGACACGATAGTCAATATGTTTGGCCTAGCTCTACTCGAAGTATGCAAGGTGTGGAATGTACATATAGTTAACGGTAGGAAAAAAGGCGATGACATTAGGTCCGTAACATGTATCACATATAATGGTTCCAGTCTTGTTGATTACATATTGGCGTCAACAAGTTGTTTTTATTTCCTCATGGATATGTTTGTACATTCGCGGACAGACTCTGATCACCTGCCTATATCATGTATCGCTGAGGTGTGTATAGATGAGTGGGAGGATAGTTCCAAAGCAGTAGCTAATGGTCAGGACATTTGTGAAAAGGTCATTAAGTTTAGATGGAACAATGATGGACTAGACCAGTTCAATGAGTAATGAACATCTGCCGCAGCTAATTGTACACTAGATGAGTTTACTGATTTAGTGTATTCTGATACCAATGGTGCAACCAAAAAACTTGTTGAATATCTTCACTTTATAGGAAACCACTTCAAATGTAGAGTTTTTAAGCTCCCTAAAGTAAATCAACAACCAAAATGGTTCGATGAAGAAAGTGAAAGTTCTAAAAGATTTAAATCCTATTGCCTTAACATGTTCCGTAAATGCAGATCTAATGCCAATCTAAACAGATACAATGAAGCAAAAAGACAGTTTGGTGTGCTTTGCAGAACGAAAACTAAAATGTTTAACAATAGTATTGCTGATGAGATTAAGAGCGTAGTAACAAGTGGTGGCTGTAAGAAGTTCTGGCAAAAGATAAAATCTCTTCTGAGAAATTGTAGTGAAAATATGTCGGTAACTGCAGATTCGTGGGTGACATATTTCAAGGAATTGTTGAACCCGACATGTCGAGAGATAAATGCTGAATTTAATGAACACGTTAATGACTTTCTGTCAATCCATGAATTCTGTTTGAACTGTGATAGTACCGACTTCCTCTCTGAACCAATCGCTAGGACAGAAATAGAGAACGCACTCAAAGTTTTAAAGTCAAATAAATCTCCAGGTATTGATGGAATACCCTCCGAATTTTACAAAAACGCTCCCTTTATAGTTCCCTACTTAGAAATGTTATTTAATGCTGTTCTAGATAGTGGCGTATTTCCTGATAGTTGGAATGTTGGATTGATCGTTCCAATATTCAAAAAAGGTAATACACATGATCCAAACAACAATCGTGGCATCTCTTTACTAAATGTAATGGGGAAATTATTTACCTGTATCCTTGAAGCCAGAATACGTGTCTGGTTGGATTTGAATGAAATTCTACATGAATGTCAAGCAGGGTTTAGACCAGACTACTCTATGGCTGATAATATATTCGTCCTGCAGGCCTTATGTAAGAAATATTTAAGAAAACCGAAACACAGGTTTTATGCAGCCTTTATAGATTTCCGAAAAGCATTCGATTTCATAGATAGAAATAAGCTGTTAAGTAATAGATAGAGGACGAGTAGCAGTACATTATCGGGATATAAATGTACGGGTTTGAGAGGGTTGGGCGAGGCGTCAGCCGAGCCTAACCCTCTCAAACCCGTACATTTATATCCCGATAATGTACTGCTGCGAGTTCTCTATCTATCTTAGAGCACAGTCAAATGCTTGAGTCGTCAAGAAAATTTCTTAAAATAAATATATTTCCAATGAATTGTCAACAAATTTGGGAAACATTCTCTCGAACACAACATGAAAAACGTTGACATTTCTCATTATCATATGCAAATGTTAGGGACATTGACGTCATCATCAGCACTGTGAGCACTGAATTTCTTAAATTGTCCGAGGTGCATGAGGCGTACATTTTATATAAAGCTTACGAGTCGTGCTACAGCATAAGCGTCGTGCTTGAATCACGAACATGCATGATTTAAGCACGTTTTTATTCAGCAACATTGAGCAGTAATACATTTCATTGCCTATAAAGACTGGGTGGTTTTTAGAATGAATCAGTTCACACAATGGCTTCATCATGGACAGTCCAAGGACAAGAACACTTTTCATTCAGGAAAGGTAACTTTACTATTTTACTCCTTACTTTTTAAAGTGTATATTTTAAAAATTATCAAATGCATTTTTAAAAATTACACTAAATCGGTTTATTTAATAAAAGTTATTGTCTTTTGTATTTCAAATATTTGTGTTTGTTTGTTGAGCTGTATTTATCAATATGCGAGTTGTACTATCTATTGTTGCATATTCTATTGTGCATCCTGTCTATATTTCATATGAATGATTTCAGGTTACTGCAGCAACCAAATTATACTCGAACTGTCTATGGGAAAGAATGTAACGTCGTACTGGACATCGCTCGGACGCTGTGTGACGATACAGGGGTTTCATTGAGACGACAATGCAGCCTCCATCCTCAACACCCCAAAAAGGTACTTTTATATCTCTTTCTTCTCTTTTTTTATGTCGTTCTATATAACATCTGAATATTTTTTTAAATATCGTGGTTGAAAATATATAAAACATTGGTAACATGGTTTGATGATTGTCGTTGTTTCACTTACTCATGATATAAATGAAATACACTTGAAAATTACCAATTGACCTCGCATTACTTGCTTTAGTTACATGATTTTATTCTTTTTTTTAGGAATATCAAGCTCCTTAATATAGAAGACCCCCATCGACGGCAGCGACTTTTTCCTTTCGGAAAGGGTACACAGCAGACCATTTGTCAATGTAATAAGTGTTTAATTGTGTATTATCCACATAAATAAAACAATCAGTTGACATTGTTTGTTGTTTTTATCGAAGTCTGTGAACAAGTTTTATGAGCATGATACCCGAACGCAACCAGACAACCGTACATCTATCGGGATATAAATGTACTCCACGTGACCACAATACAATCATATGATTGGACGAAAGCATTTGACTGTGCTCTAAATGCTCTTATTTCCAAAGGTGTACATGGGTAAATGCTGCGAATCCTTAAAGATATATACAACAAAGTATCTGCTTCTGTGAAAATAAATAATGTGCGCACAGAGCTATTTTCGACAACAACTGGACTACGCCAAGGCTGCATTTTAAGTCCAGTCCTTTTTATATTTTTCATTAACGAGTTGGTAGATGAGATGCATGCATGTGGTTTACGAGGAATATTTGTAAACAACGATATTAAAGGATTTCACAATAAACAAGTATTTACATCTATTCTGTATCATTTCTAACATTAAAAACCTTTTCAAAACAACATTAAACACATAAACAAAAAAAATTCACTTTACAAAAAAAATTAATTCACAGCTAAAAATCTCGCGGTGGATATGCATATTTTTCCGTTCCACTTCGGCTATTTCCGTCAATGACGTCATACCAGCGAGTCATTTCATTGACGTAACACCAGCAGACGACGTATCGCATCAACAGAATTTTTGTCTGCTGTCATCTGTTGTGTAGAACGATGCCGTACTGTTTGGCTTACGGCTGTAATTCAAATTCATCGAAGAACGACTTGAGGGTTCATTTTCATGAATTCCCCAAACCGTCTGAGACAGTGCGCAGGAAGGCGTGGGTTCTGTATTGTAGGCGATCCGACCTGAAGAATCCCTCCAAATACAGCACCCTGTGTTCGCTTCACTTCTCCCCAGCCAAGTACGAGAGGAACCCAGCCTTTTTACAAAGTTTGGGATACTTCAAAGCAAGACCTAAGCTGTTTCAGGATGCTGTGCCCGACATTCCACTTCCGAAGATACCTACAGACAACAGGCCAACATGCTCCGCCGTTAGACCAACAGCGACGATTGAGAGGAGGGCATATCAGAAGAGGCGACGTTTGGAATATCTTGATGTATGTATGAATATGTTGATCGTTCAGAATTATAAATATTTACTTGAAAATAACTCGACTTTATTTTAATGTTCAATAATGTTTTGTTTCGCGATTAAAAATGTTTTTGTAATGGATATTATTATTGTCGTAAAATAGAGTGACACCGGTTTCCCTCATAAAAGGCATATCCGGTTCACCTGGTGCTTGAGTAGTCTGCCAATAACTAGCCTAGATTTTCTAAATAGAAATTGACAATTATTTGGTTTGGGTTCCGATTTATGTGCCGTAGATATACACGTTTATGATCGGAAGTGCTAATATGTAAATATATGTGCCAGGTAATAAGTGACGCCATCGAAACACATCGCAGTACCAGGGAGGTGGAACCGACGTTTCAACCGGATGTTGTTGTTGATAGTGACAGTGTTGGCGAAAATGGAGAGGGCCCTCACAGAGAAAATAAAAGACGGCATTTTCAATGTCAGGTTTCACGTATGTATTGAAATGTATTTGAATAATCAATTTGGTCAAATCAATCAATCTTTCAAATTCAATCAATGTACCGTTTATACTTGAATAATCAACAATAATAATTCAAGGCAGGCGAATAATCGAGGCAGGAGATTATTTTTTTCGAAGCCAAAATATATATGTGATATATTTCGAATTTTATTTGCAACAATTATTAGTAAATAACATATATCATACATTTGGTAATATATATGGAAATATCTCAAGGTATAAGGGAAGATGTGGCACTGGCAATCATTAAATCTATCACTGGACCTGAGAAAATTATTAGGGCCGGGATGGGTAACCCGGATACCCAGGACGGATGGGTCCTGAGTAGGATGGCATCGCATTGCCCAGACCCGTTTTTATCATGTGACCTGTCCTAATATAAAACAGTTCATTTTATAATTTTTTAATTGGAAAATTGCAATGTTATTGAAGCTTTTAACACACTATTGAAGTCAAGTGTCATTCATAATAAAATGTGGTTGAAATATCCATGATTTAGCTTTCTAGCTCCATAATTCTACCTACCAGTTGAATAAAATATAACAAAATCTTATAAATTTCATGTTGGAGATTGGGCATCCAGGTAGGGGAGGGTAGGGTAATAGGGTTGGGTACCCAGGTAGAAAAAATTAACCCATCCCAGCCAAAAAGATTATACAGTGATTAAAATATAATTAGCAAATTTTTTTAGCAAACCATTTTTACCTGATCTACACCCTCCAATCAGAAGTTGAGAACGCAAGGAAAAGTAAACAATCTCCAACAACCCAACATGTTGAATTGTCAATCTCTTTCAATGAACTAAGTATCTGACTATAGATCACCTGGCAACTTTATTCTATCTTATCTGCCTGATCAACAAGAAAGATTGGAGCTAAACTATTGAGACCATTTCTTCAACTCTCCTGAATCCTCACCAACATTAAGCAATGCATTACATTGTATTAGCAATTTAGGATTTAATCAATCTGATATAACCAAATTGTAAAAAATATATAACACATAATTATGTCATATTGGCATTAATTCATTACTTGATTTTTTTTCTAGTATTATAATTATACAATTCGTGTCTATTTTTAATGCAAAGGTTACAGTAACAATATGTGATGCACTGCAGATTAATACATGCTTAAACTCTTGACTGAGTTTTCTGTGACATCACAATGCCCTATGACATAACAATGCAAATGCACCAAGTGACCTTCTCAAAGAGTATTAGGGACAGCAAATCTCTGACAAGAATCCTCACTCTGATGAAGGGGTGTAAACCCTGAAACATGTAACAAAATATTCTGGTCTTTCTGCAGGAATCCCCATGTGTTTGGTGGCTTTATCCACCTTATAGAATATAATTATAAAAATGTATAAATTGTGGTTCATTCATAGTTATATGTATTTTTAGTTGCAGTACCTAAGGCCAAGGTGCGAACTAGACGGCTGCAAACTATGCCGATGGTCAGAATAACAAGGGCAATACAGACAAGGCCAGCTACTCTGACAGTTGCTACACAGACTGATTCTGATCCCTACAACAGTGAATTGTTAGCAGACGATACATCAGAGGGATCTGAAATTGACATGGTGACTGACTGTACCACTTCTGATCCTGATTACCAACCAATCCTACCGTGCTCAGGTATTTTCATATTCCTTTTTTTAAATATTATTCATCTGATTATATTATAGTGAAGGTGATGTTTAGTTGTCAAAATCACCTGCATTGTAATTTGGGGACCTGGAAACCTATATGAAGTAAAAAGTTGAAATTTTGTATGCAGCCTACTTAGCCAATTGGGATTTTGAATAGTTGCATTTATTGTCGAATTGGTGACCCTGTGACCCCCAGTGGGGCAATGTGGGTCACAGGGGTCACAACCTAAAAAACTATTACTGCAGTAAAATAGTAAAATAAAATTCTCCTAGAAAATTTACATTTTAAAATTTATTTTATTTATTGTTTAAAGCCTGAGCTACATAGCCAATAGCTCTATTTTTCTGTTTCTCATGATAGTGGTGCCTTACTCAAATTTGACAAGTTCCATTGTCATTTGCTAACTTGTGTATATTTGAAGATATCACAAATTACTCTCAATATGAGAATAAAAAGTATGATATGAAGTAACTAAAATGTTGTTAACTGGCTAAATCTGCCGCCTTCTTTCAGTTTTTTCAAATGCCGTTGCCATAGTATGGCGTCATAATGATCAATTGTTTTGTCGTAAGATGTAGTTCATGTGATTATGTGTAACTGTGTTTTTAAAGCTTAAATAAATAATAAATAATGAAAAAAATTTAATTTTCTTGTCTAGATGGTGATGATTTGGACAGTGATGATGAGGATGACTTCAATGAGGCTTCGGTTCTTCAGGAATGTCCTCAACGGCTTGATGAAAGATTCTTCATGGTGTCAGAGTCTTCTCTCCGCTCACTGCTGTCCTGTACTGTCTGCAGTGCTGCCAACACATCTGTCCGAGTCATCCAGCAGATTGGGACCATGATAGTGGTTGAGAAGAGGTGTGTATGTGGGACAACAATCTGGCATAGTCAAACAAGAGACAGGAAAATGCCTCTAGGTAACCTCAGACTAGCTTCTGCAACCTTGTTGTCTGGCAGCAGTCCTGCCAAAATTATACATTTCTTCAATGTCCTGAAAATGCCAGTTTTCTCCAGGCAGACCCATGACAACATCCAGAGTTGTTATGTTGTGCCAGCTGTGCAGGATATGTGGCCCCAGTACCAGGAGATGTTGCTCAACCAGCTACAGGGTGAAGATGTCGTACTTGGAGGAGACGCACGCTGTGACTCCCCTGGATATTCAGCCAAGTATGGTTCTTATACCCTCATGGATCTGGGCAGAAAACTCATCCTCGACACACAGCTAGTTCAGGTAAATGGTCACAGTGAAAATATCAGATATCTTCACTGTAGCTTGATAGACAGTTTTTTCACTGATAAATCCAATTATTGTATTCCTCATTATGCAATAAATATAGGTTATTACCCGAGGTAGTGAGTCATAGGAATTTTACGAAAAGAGAGTGAATTATTGCCTGAGTGAGAACAAGATAAGATAAATATGTTGTCATACCTAGGCTAAATTGAACTGTAAATAATAAATGCTAAATTTCGAAATATTTCAAAAACAATTGTAAATATTTAAATGTTTGAGAATACTTATTATTTATTATTCCATTTCAGTGTAACGAAGTAAAAGGTTCAACGCATATGGAGCTGGCTGGGCTTAAGAGGGGCATTGCCTTGTTGGAAGAAAAGGGCTGTCGAATTGCTGAACTTGTTACCGACAGACATTTACAAGTTCAAAAGTTCATGAGAGAGGAACAATCACATATCACTCATCTGTATGATGTGTGGCATGTTGCTAAAGGTGAGACTCTATTTTGCTGTATCAATCTGCTGACATTTTATGTAATTTTATGACTCCTTGTGCAATGGATATTCTAAATTGTAGATTTGGTGACCCTACGATGTGGGTCTCAAGGGTCATGACCTAAAAACCTATTTTCATATTCTTATCCGGTACGAAAAAGTCTCGAATTGTGAATCTGGTGATCCTATGTCCCAAGATATAGTAACAGGGGTCACAAACTAAAAACCTATTTTCATGTGAATTGCTGTTAGCTACCGACTCCATGGCTCTATTTTTTTGTTTAAAGGTATACAAAAGAAGCTTGAGGCTGCGTCTAAAAAGAAGGACTGTGCTGGTTTGAGAGGTTGGATCAAATCCATTTCAAACCACATGTACTGGGTTGCATCTGGTGGTGGAAACCCACAGCTCATGACAGAAAAGTGGACTTCTGTTGGAAACCATGTTTCAAATCAGCATTCTGGGCATGGCCAGCTGTACACAGATTGTTCCCATGGTCAGCTTGACCAAGATAGAGATTGGGTGAAGAGAGGTAAATATAAATTGATGAAAAGGGTGATTTGTAATAAGAGTAAAATTAAGCTAAATCAGAATAAAATCTTCATTGTCTTGATGTTAAAAATCAGTGTATAAAACAACTTTGAAAATTAATCATTAGAGAAAAGTTGTTTTTTTGTCGATTTAAATGGATTCACCACTGAGTACTACTTTTTCCTCCAAATGAAAAATGTACAGGTACTGACTATTGACAAAATTGTATTGCAGGAAGCCGTGCCTACAAGGCCATGAAAGAGATAGTGGAGAGCAAGAGCCTTCTGCGTGCTGTACCAAAGCTTTCTCCAGTCTATCAGACATATTCTTTGGAGGTGTTCCACAACGTTGTCAACCATTTCGCACCAAAGTCTCACCACTACTTCTATCCAGCAATGAAAGCCAGGTTAATACTTAATTATTATTTTACCCCAAAGGGAATTATACCAAGGATTCCGTCCGTCCGACATTTTGGCCGATAGATTACGAAAAAACTGTTCATGTCATCCTTTTAAAAAATGGCAGTAGTGAATTATTATATCCCTACCTTTTCAAGTTAACCTTACTCCTACTTTTCCAAAACCACCTGGGTCATTCTCAAAATTTTATCCAAATATCAGTCAGTAGCATTTTTCTTGGAAAATGTGTCTTAAATATTTCTTCAAAATACAGAAAGTATTATGTTCTTCGTAAAGATGTAATATATTGCAAGTGTTAGTTATTTTCCGGGGAAAATTTATGGTTTTATCATGTTATAAACTACTAACCCCGTATTAATTTCTAAATGATTATGCCATTACAATTTGTGCTAAATTATACGTCAAAATGTTTTCAGAATGTATGTTGCAACTCTTCACTTCAATGAAAACAGCCAGAACACACAGAGCTCAAGTCAGACCGGATTACTGAGATGGAGAGTTTGCTACCCTAGAGCAAAGAAAGGAACTCAGTCTGTTGTCAAACCGGTCAATGATGGCCCAACATTTGGTAAGAATTGCTAAGAAAAAATATAAATGTAGAGATAGGGCTGAAACTATTATTATGAATATGATGGTGATCCTAAATTGTTGATTTGGTGACCTGTGAACCCAAATGTGGGTAAAAGGGGTCACAATCTAAAACATCCTCCGCAGGCATCAGGCGAGATATGCATTTACAAGAAATTTGGGTTTTTTTTGCATGTGTAGATCATAGATGTGTTTTTCACTTTTTTCGGATTCTAGTTTTTGCCATTTTCATGGAAAAACATATTCATCTCGATTCTGGAACAAAACTCAAAATGCCAAATGGGCATATGGCGAGATATGCATTTACAAGAAATTTGGGGTTTTTTGGCATGTGTAGATCATAGATGTGTTTTTCACTTTTTTCGGATTCTAGTTTTTGCCATTTTCATGGAAAAACATATTCATCTCGATTCTGGAACAAAACTCAAAATGCCAAATGGGCATATGGCATGGCATGGTGTCCGGCTTCCGGCCGTCCTGTCCATCCATCCAAATATGGTCAGAGGGGTCACAACCTTAAAAACCCATTTTCATCTTCTTCTCCGGTACCAAAAGCTCTAGAAAGTTGCGTACAGACTCCTTGGCCAATGGGTAACATAATTTGTAGATTTTGTGACCCCGTGACCTCAATTAGGCTGCCTGGGTCACATCGGTCGTGACCTCAAAAACTTATTTGCATCTTCTTCTCCAGTACCAAAAGGTCTAAAAAGCTGAAATGTTGTGTGCAGACTCTTTGGCCTATGGGGATTCTAAATTGTAGATTTCTTGACCCCATGACCCCAAATAGGGTCACAACCTTAAATCCTTATTTTTACCATTTCAATCCAGAACAGTACGCGGGTTAGCGCAGTGGTTAACACGTTCGACTTCGGATCAAGAGGTCCGGGGTTCGAATCCCGCGAGGGGCACGGCAACTTTGTCTGCAGTAGAGAACTGTTCTACACGCAGTAAGGTTTGGGTGCAATGCTACACTGAATCTCAGCATAGTACCACTCATGGTTCGCTAGTTCCAACCGTTGCTCGCAGGTTTCACCGCAATACACAGCCACATGGCGTTGCGGACTTTCTCCCTGTCATAATACTAGCAGCCACGATATAAGTGAAATACTCTTGAAAGCAGCGCTAAACCCCAACTCACCTCACCTCAATCCAGAACAGACACTTTAAACTGTTAGGCAGAGATTAATACATCTTGGGAAGTATATATGAAGTTATTAATAATGAGTGATTCATGATTTATTAAAGAATAAAGCTCCATAATCATTGTTCAATATAATTTAAACTTTTCCCACTTGGCGGAGATTCTATTTATCATCCAAAATCATTCTTCATTTATTCATTCATGTGATGTCATATAGCTGATGCCAACAGGGCATTGTTCATAATCTACTGTCAAAATGATATCACCTAGAGATATCGCTTGATCTCATACAAGCGATATTTCCTGTGGAACCGAGTTTTGGATAATAAAGTCGACTCTGTTTGCTTGCTATTATTATTAATTTTGTTAGTTTCAAAGGGATTACTTTATACACTGCTATCTCTATTAGTCACCTTATCAATGACACTATGTTTGACTTGCAGAGTATGTGGATTTCCTCATGAGTGCCATCCTTGAGAGGAGAACACAGTTTCCATCATACAAGCTGGCCAGGCAAGACTACAACAGACTTTCTTCTGCCGACCCACCATTTCTCACTTCTGGTTATGTGAAAAAAGACAAGACTGAGCTCATTGAGGAACTTGTTTCACGCTATAAGCTGAATGAATGTTAATTAAACACAAGCAAATGACAATCTAATGAATAATGTATTCAAGTAGTTATTTATTGTTTTGCGTATTTAAAACCTGTCACATGTTCAGCTGGAAACGTTGTCCTGATTGCATTAACAACACAAGATGGAATAGGTCTACGGTCATTCTTCTTCAATTTCCCATGGATCCACAAGCTGAATCTTCTGTAGGCAACATAGCGATAGGTTCTGTAATAAATGAAATACACTAGTGACAATTATTATTATTTTATACCATACTATTAATTTCAGGTTAGAAATGTGGGTGGCAAATTAATAATCTGGTATTTTGTTTGCAGCTTCATTGGGTCATAACCTTTAATCAAGTTCAGATAGAAAGGGTTAACCTGGTACACTAATTTTACCTACTTATGGTAAAAAATTATACAAATTGCAAGTAAACTGATTGATGCCTTATGGGTTGTCAAGATCACATCATCTTGGTTGAGCTATATGTAGTTGGTTGAGCTGTATTGAGTTACTGTATGTTGGAGTGGAGAATCATGCATGGTGGATGAAAAGCCTGCAGACTGAGACTATATGGTTGGGTGAGGTGTGAGAAGCATGCATTGTTGGTGGAAAGCATATGTATCGACTTTGTGAATATTTTTGTACAAGTTGACTTGAGGAAATGTGTGAGGAAATATATGTGAAGTGCTATGACTGAATGAGTATGTATTTGGCGGGGTGAAGTTACTTAATGATAAAGAGTGAGTGTGATATTTGAAGGATCCTGTGTGTAGTGGTGAGTGTGTGTACATGATTGAATGGGATGACGGTGGAATTTATATTATTCATGTTTTGAATTTTAAAAAAATATCATTTATTTAATCACTGCCTTCGTGCCGGACATGGGTGAGATGAGATGAAATGGGGTTTAACGGTACTTTATGGGAATCCAGATTTTATGTATTATGGAATAAATTTTGAAAAATAGATTGTACTGCAAATAACTGTAGGCATATACATCCACTTGTATCAAGGGTATAAAATCATTTAACATCATTTCATGTCATCCACCTATGATCACAGTAATTAATCATTAAAGTTCAACTTCATGTCCAACAAGTATCTTGTTTTCTTTCTTTAAAAATAATAACCCTATTTCAGAATGAAAACTGACAGCAATATTCCATTAAAGTTGTTTCCAACATAAGGGGTGGTGGAGGAGAAATAATGTTATATTGTTAGTTTATATCTTTATGATTAACAATTGTGAACTGATTTTATATCTCCTTACTCATGGATTGGTTCGCTGTCATCCAGTGGACCCTCCAAACTCACAAACTCCAAGAGCGCGAGTTGAAGGACATGTCTGTTGGTGAAGTTGACAGCAAAACCCTCATGCTGAGTCACACACTGAACGTCTCCTTCTTCCAGTTTCTCCCTCGCACCTGCATAGTAGTGGCAGCACTTCGATTCGGCCATTGTCCTCATCGGCACACAATTGCCGCAATCACACCTGTAGATGTTAGATATATTTATAGACAACACAGTCTTCACTGTCTTGATAAAAAACATATATTATAAATTATTTTAAATCAGTAACTTTCGTCCAGGTTACACAAAATTTAACTTTAGCCTCCTTACAAATTAACAAAGATATTTATAACACCAAGGAATTAGATGGATATGATATACGTGTTTGATTACACTCACTCTCATGACCATAAAAAATTAGGCCAATTCTACACAAAAATAACTGTTTTTGTAAACGGTGATTGTTGCAATACTTAAAAATCGAAGATAGGCCCCACAAATTCTAAATTATTTCCTGAAAACCCGCAAAACTGAAAAGTATGCCTTCGATTGAAAAGAGGCTAGCGAAGCCCCAGTTGATTTTATTATCATTCAGATTTGGTACTCTAAGTAAGGGCGGCAACTCTGCACGTAAACAGTATCTACTGCAGTAGGCGGACAGATCTAGACTGGTCATGTAGGCATATACTACGGTATCTATACATGAAATGAGACTAGCGAAAACTTTACAGATACGGTAACATCGAAATTTCATTATTCCCTTTGTGAGTTGCTATGTGACGTGAACAATGAACATACCAGTCCGTGTTATCAAGAGCTTCCGTGTCCGAGTGTGAAACATCGTTGTCAGTCGTGTTGGCACTGTTGCTGTCACTTGACTCATTCTCCTGGGAGGAAGTTGGCTTACTGCGAATCAGTGGTTCAAACTGAAACGGCTTAATGTTGACAGCATCGAATTCATCACCAATATCATCTTCCATTGCAAGTTTTTTTTGTCAGTTATCACGCCAAACAGATCCGAGATGACCGTTTTGTAAATCGCGCTGTTGACTTCCGACAAAGTTCGCGGCGACTCGCTGGTATGACGTCACATAGTCACGTGATCGTTGACCTCATTAACGTTCGGGGATTCCCTTTGAGAATAACAAGAAGCGATCGAAAAATCGTTTTTCATGGTTTATTTTATCTTCGCAATTTTATTTTTATATTCCAATGTTGTCAAACAACCATTTTCGACCAGTGGGAGCTGACTTTATTGAATATTGAGTAGTTTATTGTGAAATCCTTTAATGATATAGTATTACTGTTATTTGCAGACGATGTAACTCTCATCGATGACACAGTAATAGGTTTGCAGAAGAAACTTGATGTGTTAAAATCAATTTGCCTCAAATGGGGTCCAGAAGTTAACCTTGAGAAATCCTCTATAATAGTTTTTAGGAATCTCAGAAAATCAGAAAAAAAAGGTTTTATGATGGTTTAAGTATGAATGTTTTATCTCATTACAAATATCTTGGTATCATTTTAACATCCAGATTAAACTGGTCCAAAGCATGTGAAACATTAGCGTTACAAGCAAGAAAGGCTTCGTTTCCAATATTTTCTCTATTTAGAACTTATCAGAATCTATCTCTTAGTGTTGCATCTACAATATTTGACAGTAAAATCGCGCCAATTCTGCTTTATGGTGCAGAAATATGGGGTTTTACATATCGTGAAAATATTGAAAAAGTACAGAGTTTATACTTCAAAAGATATCTTTGAGTCAGTAAAAATGTATCTTCAAATGTTGTGGTTGGTGAAACTGGGAGAATCCACCTATGCGTGTATTATTTTTCCCGTTGTATTAAGTATTGGTGTAGACTACTCCATATGGAAGGTTGCCGATATCCAAAGGCATCCTACGAAATGTTAAAATCATATGACGACAATAGTACTTGGACTTGTGGATATCACAAGAGTGTGGGGATGTTACAAGTTTTATTAGTGCTTTTAAACAAAGATGTAAGGATATAGATATCCAAACTTGGTACCATAAAATATCTTCTTCCTCATTCTTAAAACATTATTCATCTTATAAATCTATACTTGAGCCTGACAAATATATTTCAGAGTTATGCCATGACAAAGATCTTTTACGCATGTTATTCAAGTTCCGTGGTATGAGTCACAAACTTAAGATACAACTGTGTCGCTTTAATAAGGTAACTACTGACTCTGTTAAGTGTGATAAGTGCACATTTGATCTTGTTCAAGATGAGTATCATTTCTTGCTCATATGTCCATTTTATTCACAACAACGATCACTGTACATCCCTAATTTCTATACTATAAATCCTACCAGATCAAAGTTTAACCAGTTACTCACAACAAAAGATGTAAAACTGTTGAAAAATGTTGCCATTTATCTTAAACACAATTAACCTGTATAATGCTTCACCACCTGTACATGTGCTCAACATTTCCTTCATTTTTGTACTCTTGGTCATTTGGCCATACATACTGAATAAAACTCTTCTTCCTGTGTTCCACCACTCATTTCTTACCTCTTTTACCAACGACGACCTTTCAAAACTATATTGATAAGAAGCACAAAACCAACATTACCTAAGGAATGATGAAGCCAAAAAATAGCAGTTTCATAAGACAGAACATTTCATCTGTTCTCAATTGACAAGTATATACATTTTTTTTGGCAAATATTTGTCTTCTCTTTTCTGAAGTTACAAAATACAAAACTAAATTGGTTTTAATGAAAAACTATTAGCTGATATCTCGATGACCTTTTCAAAGTACAACCAGCTTGAAAAGAGCTCTTCAAATACATGGTAACAGAGTTCTTATTATTTTCCTGTATTGAGTGCGAGTACAAAAGACTGTTCAACGTGGATGCTCTATCACGTTTTAAGTTTCAAAATGATGAAATCCATCTTTGAGATTAACTTTACTCCAAAATGTAATTTTTGGGGTTTTCTTTTCTTAAATAACCTCCACGTTTTATGGCGATGTTAGTTCTGAAAGGTGTTTCCTAGTATTAAAGCATGAAAAGGCAAGCCATAATCATTTCTTTTCAGTAACAGTTTTAAGGTGTTGTATAGTATATGAAGTATATGAAGAATATAGAGAGAGTAACCACTGACTGGATTGAGAACGGCGCTCCAGAAATGGATATATTATACTTATTATTATTATTATTATTATTATTATAAACCGTCGGAATACGTAGTAGTAGTAGTAGTAGTAGTAGTAGTAGTAGTAGTAGTAGTAGTAGTAGTAGTAGTAGTAGTATACATAACAAATAAATACTTGTACTGTTGATGTAAACATTGGCTAGAGAGTAACACTATTGTTCTAGCATATTATTCATAAGTTTAAACAACAAACATAAACAACATAGACAACACTGTTTCAGATGCTCATAGGCTAATTAAGTTATCTTGTTACATATTTTTAAATGCCATTACAGAGAATCATTTATACATTTACCCTGAAAAGGTTTTAATCAAAGGAAATTATTTATTGCAGTTAAGAAAAATGACTCGCCTCATTGCAGAGAAATGTTGTTTATAAAATCTCCCAAAAATGCCACACGTCAGTCATTGCAGCCCTGTTCCATGACCTCCTACAAGCTCGTCGAATCGCCGTACTCGATCTGCTTTCTGCAAATTGATACCAAGATATGTGTGCAAGTACTGTGTGAAATACCATATTGTCAATTAAAGGTATCATCTTCTACTTATTTGACCTTCTGTTATTTGGCCAGGAGTCAAACAACTACGACCCTTGGAGAATTCTAGTCACGAGACCGAACTCCATAAATGGCAAAGTCTAATATCGGAATTTGAACAGAGTGATTTGAGGAGTATATTTGTTCAGGAAGACATACATGACATACTACTACTTCTATTTGCGGATGATCTTGCTCTGATGGATGATACTGTAATAGGCTTGCAAAGAAAATTATATTTCCTTGAGAAAGTTTGTATTAAAGGGGACTTTGAGGTTAATTTGGATAAGTCAAATATAGTAGTATTTAGAAATGGGGGTCATTGAAAAGCACAGAACGGTGGAAATATGCTAGTACAGAAATAAAGTGTCTTTCATATTATAAATATGTGGCTATCCTATTTTCTTCAAGATTAGTTTAGGGGGGCGCAGTGGTTAGCACGTTCGGCTTCGGATCAGGAGGTCCGGTGTTCGAATCCCGCCAGGGGCACGGCAACTTTGTCTGCAGTAGGGAACTGTTCTACACGCAGTAAGGTTTGGGTGCAATGCTACACTGAATTTCAGCGTAGTACCACCCATGGTTCGCTAGTTCCACCCGATGCTTGCAGGTTTCACCGCAATGCATAGCCTCATGCGTTGCGGGCTTTCTCCCTGCCATAATACTAGCAGCCGCGATATAAGTGAAATACTCTTGAAAGCGGCGTTAAACCCCAACTCACCTCACCTCACCTCAAGATTAGTTTGGTCTAGAGCTTGTGAAACTCTGGCTATCCAGGCTAGGAAGGCTATGTTTCCTGTTTACAGATTGATGAAATCGCTTCCGTCGTTACACTTTCATAATGTTACCAAAATGTTCGATTCCAAAGTTTTTCCAATCCTTTTATACGGTTAAGAGATCTGGGGTCATACATTTAGGCAGTCGATAGAATAGGCTCAAACTGACTTCTACAAGACGATTATCAAGTAATGCAATTCTTGGAGATGCAGGGAGCAGTTATTTGTGCGTCAATTACTATAGTCGTTGTATTAGTTATTGGTGTCGACTTATTCGTATGGAAAGGTCCAAGGGCTTCATATGAAATGATGAAAAAGTTTGATGAACAGGGTAAGTGCTGGGTCTCGCGTGTCCGGATTCTTTTGTTTGAAACCGGTTTTTCATATGTATGGATTGCTCAAGATTGAGGTAGTATAAATATATTTGAGAATCTTTTTTTTCAAAGATGTAAAGATATACAATTTCAGAATTGGCATAGTAAAATTTCAGGATTGTCATTTCTAAAACACTACAGCGGTTTTAAATCTATTTTATGTGTTGAAAAATATATCCTTGAATTGTTTCCTGAGAAGGACTTACGGAGGATGGTTTGTAAATTTCGTTGTGGTTCTCATAAATTAAAGATACAGTTACTTAGATATAAACGTTACAATAACCCTAATTGTTCAAAATGTCTGCTCGGTTTTATTGAAGACGAATTTCACGTTTTATTCGTTTGTCCATATTATAAAACAAGTAGACAACAGTTCATACCTGAATATTTCTATGTAAGTCCATCTGAGTCAAAAATATATCAGTTGTTATCATGTGCAAAAATAAAAGTTACTGGATCATTGTCGTTGTACTTAAAAATAAATTTGCCTGTTTGAATGAAAGATATAATATGCGTACTGTGTGCAGTCATTTTGTATTTTAATTATCGATTTACATTAAAAGTTGAATGAGTATAGATTGTCATTAATGTAAATGTCACAGTTGGTCAATCGAACATTTTTGCATAAAACGTTTGATAAAACATTGCATATGAAACTCATTTCAAAATACATTTCCATCACATAATAATCTAAAATATTTTGAACTCGATATTTGAAATACAATCCTGAAAGCATTGTATTTCAAATGCAATGATTTTCTTTATCCAATACTTCATGGCCCGAAATGCTATATACTTCTGTTATGAGGATATTTAGATAAAAGTATGTGAAAAACAAGTTAATGTGAGAACAAAATAATCCTTACACTTTTTTTCTCCTTTGTTCACGGCAACTAAACTCTATGAATATGCAGAAGACAACCACAAGTAAACTACACGTCCTCTAATAGCCGCCGGAGGTGGGTTACAAGTTTCTTTTTAAAAACTTTCTTCTATTGATATAATTTCTTGCTTGATTGCTTGTGTGATTAAAGTAATTTGATTAAGTTCAAAGAACTGCTTCACCTCATTATAACACTTGTTGTGATTCGTCCGCTCTGACAGAAGAACAACAAAAGCTATAAGGAACAGTGTGATGTGACTGTGATGTGAGCTTCATACTGGGGAAAGACGCATATTAATCAATAATTGACTAAATGCAACTGAGGATATGTTTTAAGATTCCGCCAACATAGTCATTCTCTTGAAATGAAATACATAAGTGCTACTGTAGGTAGCTTGTTTATAGACATGCACATATTTTGTTCTTTTGTTTTCTGTAATCCAATCTGAGAAAATGTTAGTTTGAAATATTTGAAGAAAAGGGTCTGCAAAACATTTGCTGGGAGATATTTGCTAAATTTTGAATAAAGAAAAGGAATATTCACTTCACAGACCCTTATGGAAATCTTAATATTGTGATGACAATGACCGCATCAATCAACATAAACGTCTTTAATGTTACACGTAGACCTGACAGAGATTTACAAGAATCAATATAAAGCATATTATAAATCAACAATTGCCAAATACAATATCTCATCAGCGGTGAACATTATGCAGATGAAAAACATTTATTCCTTGAATTTCAAAAGGTTGTTGTTAAATTGTTAACTATAACTATATGATAAAACAAAGAGCATCTCAATCACGTCTCTTCTGACATCCATAAACCAACAAAGTTTGGTAGCGGGCCTCACCGGTCAGTGGTCATAAGAATCTGCATGAATGGACCTACATGTAGGGTGATGCTTAAACAATAAGACTTCCAAATATCACACTTTGTTATCAATACAGTTAGAATCTATAGCTGGGCTAATATCAATCAAGGAGTTGAAATACACTGGTGTCCATGGGAGACGATGCCATGATTTGTCAGTGATTTTTTAAAGGCTGAACTTGTGCATTACCAATTTCGATAATTTTATTTATCAAACCTGTATATTATGTGTAAATATGCCGTTTGATTGCTGTTAGTAAGATGAGAATAAGCATATACGTATACAAAGGTTTTAACTTAGGTTTCGATGCTAGACTACAAAGCCACATTACACAATTGATAGTTTAACTTCTAAGAATGATGTTATTTATTGTACAATTTTACTCATAATGTGTCTTCATATTAACATCAGGTAAGGCGTTAAGGAGTCACAAAATAAACCTCTAATGAAATAAAGAGTTAGGGTTATGTTTACATTCTTGGGAAAGTACTTACTTAAAACTCTATTGTGACTTGTTTTCACGATTTACTTTTGTTGATACATTATCACAATGGTAGAAAACCAGTAACCAGTACTTAAACTGTGTCTGTCAACTGTGAAGTTTTGAAGTCGCGTCAAGCCATAGTGTTGATGATGCTCTTCTCTTGTCGAAATGACGAACAATAAAACCATTTGATTTGTTTTATGTCAGATTGTTCTTTTAAAGTTTCCAAAGGTAACGGTCGATAAATACCGTCATTGTCTGCCTAGGGCTGCTTTGTCAGCAAAGTTTTTTGCTTAAATTACAGATGGATTATGAGATACGAAAAAATCGTGATTTTTAACAGTAAATTGCCAACAATATAAAAATACATTATATTTTAAACTTTTCAAAGGTAAAGTCGATGTTTTTGCAAATTGTTCGATGTTCAAACTGATGACGTCATAGTTATAGTTTCACATACCTAAGAACATTGCGTCTGTAAATGTTCTATTCTGAGTATTTCCATTTTTTTTTTCTCAAAATTTCGCCTTCTAGTTTCTTAAATTGCAACAACAACAAATTTCTGTTTGAATGAAAAATTATTTCCTGATTTTTAATGTTCTCAAATAACCTGTTTTACATTTTCTTTTGCCTTCTATTTTCTGAAATTGCAAAATCAAATAAGCTTTCTATTTTTATGAAAAATTAGTATCTGGCATTTCAGTGACCTTTTCGATGAACAAACCACTTGACAAGAACTCTTCAATAACATGGTAACAGAGTTCTTGTTTGTATTGTTACTAAGTGCGAGTAAAATAGACTGTTCAATCTGGATGTTGCTAGCACGTTATTACTTTTAAAATAATGAAATCGTAAAATCTATAAATATGTACGATGTATTAACTTGTTATGGAGAAGATACCCCCTTTACATTTTGAAGGGTGTTGTTATTTCTGAATGTTCTTTCTCAAGCCGTGATCGTGTCTGAGTTAGAGTATTAATTTTAAAAAATAAACTCATTGGCTAAAGAAACTTATCACTTTTAAATAACATTTTACGATATATACAGAAGGCTATAAATTTTCAAATATACAGAAAACATTCACCAAAACGCATTCTGTGGATAAGTAACAGTCATTATTCCTTGATTTTCAGTAAATTTCTTGTAGTCATTTTAAGACCAAAGAAAACCAGAATAATTGGGATTTCCCATTCTGAACCTGCTAAATGTTTGCATAAATACCTACATGTACGTCTATGAGAACATTGATGTAGTACAAAAAATAACACTAAAGAAATGCTGAAACCTTCACAACGAGACTGCGACAGACATTGGTATGACAGAAATGGGGGCCTCATTGCAAGACCGTCAATTGCAGCCAAGCAACCATCAGCAACTAGTTGAATTGTTGTCAGCGGACAGACCAGACACAAGATCGTCCAGGATCGGATCGCCTAGGGATTCGTTGCAGCTTGAATTGGTCTTGTTTGATTTGTGGTGAAAAATTCTTGCTGATGTCATCCATGCGGGGACGTGTTCCAGCATGCATTGATGCAAAAAGTAGTCACACACGCTATTGAGAACAAATTTGACCATTTGAAGAATTATGCGGCCTTTTTGTAAACAATGTCTGGTACTTTAAATTTTTTTATTTTGACACCATGTCACTCTTGCTCAAAGTTATAATAAATGTTCTATTGACAGAGCAATGGTGACTTTATACAGTGGTTAAAAAAATAGTCGTGTTTTTAAATTGATAATAATGAATATCATATCTGTATATTGACTTTTTATGAGCAACAAAGGGTGGTGATACGTTTCTTTTGCTAATGAGTCTATGTACTGTGTATTAACTTTCTAAGGAGAAAATAGCCCCTTTATGTTTTGTTAGGCGATGTTATTTCTGAAAATACTTCAGTTGTAATTAAAAATTAAAAATAAAAGGGCAAGCTATAAGAAAACTTTTAAGGTGTTGTTTAGAATATGAACTCATCGACTACGAAAATATATACATAACAATTATATACTGTTTACTGTAAAACTCGCACTCGCAAATTAAAAAACATTAATATGACAAGTGTATCAACACCCATTTATCTGCAGCAAAAGATCTTCATTTAGGGATAATATTCACTGTATGAGATTCTCATTCGGGTGAGAAAATATAACATAAATAACCAAAACAATACGGTTTCAGATGATCATAACTAGTCGAAGTTGGCAATTTACAATTATTTTATGACTGCTTCAATATGTTTCCAAACTTTCTAATAATTTCGATCTTGTATTGTTCAACACATTGTACAAGCTGTTTGTAACATACTTTTGAATGTGATAGGCAAATCAGATAGCCTTGCTTCAGTTTTATTTACCAGAATATTGATAATGACGACATTTGATTTTTAGTTAACTTCATCGAACTTTGGGAATAGGGGGTTTACCATATACCTGAGAAAGAAAAATAAATAACATTTTCTAACATTATTGACACTTTATAATCCTCTCCAGTTGGGCAAATTGTGTCAATAGTGATCATATATTGCTGCAAACAATAGATTTGATGTCACTTTTAGATATGAATCTTATTGTAAAGGCGATTTTTAATAACAACACGATGAAGCTCTCAGTATGACCTCTAATGTCAGACGGAATCTGAATCACTCTGTGAATTATAACTTTAAGCTTTATAATGTAGATAACGATAACATCATTTTGAGAGATTTTAGGGTGGATTTTCTTCCTTGAATTTCAAAAGGTTGTTGTTGAATTGTTAACGATAACTATACGATAAAGAGCATTTCAACAATGTGTCTTCTGATATCCATGAACCAACAAATTTTGGTAACGGGCCTCACTGGCTAGTGATCATACGAATCTGCATGAATGGATCTATATGTAGGGTGATGCTTAAACAATAAGACTTCCAAATATCCCACTTTGTTATCAATAAAGTAAGAATCTATAGCTGGGCTAATATCAATCTAGCAGGTAAAATACACTGGTGTTCATGAGAGACGTGCTAAGCTTTGTCAGTGTTTTTTTTTTAAACCTAAAACTTGTGCATAACCAATTTCGATAATTTCATTTATCAAACCTGTATATTATGTGTAAATATGCTTTTTATTGCTGTTAAGTTGATGGAATGAAGTTGATGAATTATATGCTTGAACAAAGGCATTAGTTTTATGCTGAACGACATAGCCATAAAACACAATTGATCAAAAAAAAGTTCAACTTCTAAGAATGATGTAATTAATTTTACAGTTTCACTCAAAATGTGCCCTGATATTAACATCAGGTAAGGTGTTAAGGAGTGACAAAAGAAACATCTAATGACATAAATAGTAGGGGTTTATTTTACATACATGGATGAGTACTTATTTAAATTCTACTGTGAGACTTGTTTTCACGATATACACTTGTTGACACATTATCACAATGGTAGAAAACGAGTAACTAGTACTTAAACTGTGTCTGTCTACTGTGAAATTTTAAAGTAGTGTCGAGCCATAGTGTTGATTTAGTCCTGATGATGCTCTTCTCTTGTTGAACTGGCGAACAATAAAACAATCTGAATTGTTATCTCCTACAGTCAGATTGTTGACTGACATATGACAGAAACATGTTCAAACTGATCACGTCTGATGGCATAGAGAGGAAACGGAGTCCACCATAACATTTTATGGTAATTTTGAAATAAACATACCAGTCCTCAAAGTTTCTTGGACCTAAGTTTTGCCCTAATGCAAACAAATATGATAATTATTCAGTTATTGCACCTTCCCTGACCAATTTGGAGTCGTGTATCATTGGATTAGCATTAGTCAGGTCCATAATGTTGTTTGCTTTTTCAAGCAGACGGACCATGGCAATGTTTAACTCCTTGTTGCACCATACATGTTTTAGGGAAGCAAATAGTAAATGAAATAATTATGATGGGACCACGGTTACCTTTCAAGTTTTAACACAAAACCAACAATGTGTAAGGTCTGGTGAAACAAAACAAAAACAATATAATTGGCCTAAGTCTGTAAATGTTCTTAATGACAAGTATTGACATTTTCTTTTGCAAATATTCGCCTTCTCGTTTTCTGAAATTGCAAAATAAAATTTTCATTTAAATGAAAAATGATTTCCTGATTTTTAATGTTCTCAAATAACATGTTTAAATTTTCTTTTGCCTTATATTTTCTGCAATTGCAAAGTCAAATTTGCTTTCTATTTTTATGAAAAAATATTATCTGGCATTTCAGTGACCTTTTCAATGAACAACCAATTTGCAAGGAACTCTTCGATTACATGGTAATAAAGTTATTGTTTGTACTGTTATTGAGTGCGAGTGAAATAGACTGTTCAGTCTGGATGATGCCAGCACGTTAGTACTTTCAAGATGATGAAATCATATAATATACAAAATACGTACTATCGATTAACCTTTTTGGAGAAAATATCCCCTTTATATTTTGTTGGGCGTTGTTATTTCTGAATGTTCTTTCTCAAGCCATAATCTTGTCTGAGTTAGAGTTTTAATTTTTTTAAATAAACTCATCGGCTAAAGAACATAACAGGGTAAGCCATAATCGTGTCTGAATTAGAGTTTGTATGGTATTGTACAGAATATGAACCCATCAAAAAGAGAAACACATAAGGAATACATACAGTTTAATGTTAAACTAAAACTATCACACTAGCATATTAGACATATTTTTTATATGACAAGTTCACGTAAACCCATTTCAAATGCAGCAAAACATTTATTTTGGGATAATATTCTCTGTATGAGATCGTAATTCGGTGTCAAAAAGTAACATATAAATAAGATAAATATTATATTTTAAACGTCAATAGAACAAAAAGAATCAGATAGAATCATAGTTTTAAATGTCAGTACAGAGACTCAATTGGACTTAAGAAGAATGACAGGCTTCATTGCAGAGGACCTAGCAATGCTGCTAATGTCATCTATGATGTCCATCGAATTTGTACAAAGTTGAGTATTATTATCCTTACCATTTGTCTGAAAACACATGTTCACTTCACTGAAATTAAATCAATACATGGAAATATCCACAACTAGTCGAAGTTGGCGATTTACAATTATTTTATGACTGCTTCAATATATTTTCCAAATGTTCTAAATACATTCGATCTTGTATTGTTCAACTCATTGTACAAGCTGTTTGTAACTTACTTTTGAATGTGAAAGGCAAATCGTATAGCCTTGCTTACCAGAATATTGATAATGACGACATTTGATGTTTAGTTCACTTCATCAAACGTTGGGATAGGAGGTTTAACTATACCTGGGAAAGAAAAACAAATAACATTTCCTATTTCTAACGTTATTGTCATTTTAGAAATCCTCTCCAGTTTGAAAAATTTTGTCGATAGTGAAACAATGAATGATTCCCAAACACACCCATGCAATATTATTAGCCAAGGTGCTCACTCCAGTCTTTTGATAACATTATTGTTGAAGCTGCAAAACATTTTCTCTGAACTTTTGATCATTTTTCTTCAAAGGCAAATACGATCACATGGTTTGACATCTTTGATGATGGTTTTCAGTGTTTTTGTTAAATGCTGCTCGTATGATTCAGTAAGGTTTCCGATTTCAAAATATGAAAGTGATTAAGCCAAACATGTATGGATTTGTGTTTCTTTCTGTGTATTTGATCCTTTTTACATCAAACGTTACAAATATGTTTTCTTTGACTGTAGAAAATCACTTAAAACACCTCATTATTTAACATGTATAGCACATATATTAACGTCATCATGGTATCTGTGATTGTAACTGTAAGATTTCATAAGTTTAAATTGATTGAACTTTAACTATGTTTTTCGTGTTCTCCTCCACTTTCTTTTTGATAAGCTCTACATGTACAAGTCTTTAAGAGATATTTCCATCTGCATTTGCTTCGTCAAAAAACTGCCTGGTGATTTTTTAATAAATTATCGTTGAACATTAAAATTTGAATGAGTATATTGTCATTTTTTCAATCAAACATATTATCATAAAACTTAAATACAATATTGCATATGAAACTCATTTCAAATACATTTCCATCATGTAATTTGAAATCAATAAATGAAATGTTATCCTGAACACTTGCAATAAAAAAAATCACCGTAATTAAATCTCATTATTAAAATCAACATTAAATTTCAATCTTGATTCAATACTTCATGGCCCGAAATGCAATGAACTTATATTACCATGTTATTATGTGTGTAAAACAAATGAACAAACTTTGTTTCTCCTTTGTTCACGGCAACTAAACTCAATAAATACGCAGAAGACGAATACAAGTAAACTACATGTCCTCTAATAGGAGCCGGAGGTGGATTACAAGTTTCTTTCTTAAAAACTCTCTTCTATTGATATAATTTCTTGCATGGTGTGATTAAAGTAATTTGATTAAGTTCAAAGAACTGCTTCACCTCATTATAACACTTGTTGTGATTCGTCCGCTCTGACAGAAGAACAAAAGCTATTAGGAACAGTGTGATGTGACTGTGATGTGAGCTCCATACTGGAGAAAGACGAATATTAATCAATAATTGACTTAATGCAACTGGGAATATGTTTTAAGATTCCACCAACATAGTCATTCTCTTGAAGTGAAATACGCAACTGCTATCGAAAGGTAGAATTTAAAATGAAAAGAAAAACAATGACGTATTGACGATAAATTGTCCTTACTTCCATATCGTGTTTATGTGTTCTTTACCATAAACATTTAGATGTCCTGTACTCTCGAGAACTAATTATCACTACCACTTTTAGTTCGTTCTTCAAGAACAGTAAGTGAACATAAATACATACTTTGTTTATATACAGGCACATATTTTGTTCTATGAAGAATGTGTTTTCCGTAACCCTATCTGAGAAAATGTTAGTTGGAAATATTTTGAAGAAAGGGAATTTAGTATATATCCTTGGAGAAATTTGCTTAATTAACATTTTGAATAAGGAAACAGTAACTGGCGAAAATTCACATCACAGACCCTGCACTGTACTGCAATTATTGATGGATTTTTTTAAAGAAAAGTGTAATATTGTGTTAACAATTGTCCACATCAATCCACATGAACTTGGGCCTGACAGGGCCTGAAAGAAATCAAGATAAAGCACACAAACCACCAGTGTTAATTTACCACCACATAACATAACATCGGTGAGGATTAAGCAGATGAAACCTCTTCCTTCAAATGTCCTTTAAATTCAATAAGTATTTGTTAAAGATAACTATATGATCAATACAAAGGGCAATTCAATCACGTGTCATTTGATGTCCATAAACCAACAAATTTTGGTAACGGGCCTCAACGGCAAGTGGTCATTGGAATTCGTTTCATTTTGTCACTTTGTCACACTCCGTATGTACCATACTTAACAAAAGTAGTTAGGGATATTTTGAAATTATGAATAATAATGTATTTAATATTTGACATACTAATGAAACATTAATCATAAAACATCAAATATCCAGAACTTACTTTGTCCAGTATAAATTTACAACATTCGTGCATAAACATCGCTATACGCCTCGCTCTCGCTCGGAAAATACTAATAATCAAGCACTTGTGTCGTAAACATAGTATGACATTTCATTTCTGTTAATATGGTTAAAATAATTCAATCTAAATAAATTTAGATCGACTGTTCTATATTATGTTAAGACAATATAACATTATAAAAATATGTCGATCTAAATTTATTTACATTGAAAATAATAATATGTTTGTACAAATGCACGTCGGGTCCAAAATTAACATTGTGTTTCATGTTGGACTTTATAGAAATATTACATTATTTAAAAAAAATCTCATTCGGTATCTCCTACTATGAGATTGTAGATTGAACCTATAACGATGTTCAAACTGATGAGTCTGATGGCGTAAAGTACTTAGAATCCGGGAACGGGGTCCACCATAAGATTGTGTATCGGTGATTTTGAATTAATTATGTTTTTCCTCAAAGTTTCATGGACATAATATAATGGACATAATGTGTATGATTAATTATCCAGTAATTGGTTTCACCTATTGTGACCACTTTAGGGGTCTCAACTGAATACAACAAGAAACTAGTACTTCGAATGTCCACAAATATCTAGGAATTGTCATTGCAATTCCACCTCCAACGTTAACTACGTTGTCGCAAAATCATACATACATGTATATAATGAACTGTCACAAGCCTTCAAATTTGGAGATTTACAATTATTTTAGGACTGCTTCGATCAATTGCTTGAAACCGTCTCTTCCCTACTAAATCTTTTTGAGTTTTAATTTTACTTGCAGCCAGGCTGATTGATTATTTTTAGGTCTGTGACAGAATTTACTCCAGAAGCTTTCCACACTTCTGTGTAATGGGTTAGATTTGCCTAGGTAAATATATATAGGTATCGTTTATAGGCATATTGAGCCAGGTCAGTTTGTTGTATGTATATATTAGATTTCTTTCTTATATTGAAAAAAATAACAACGTACGTCTTGTTTGTTTTTTTTAATTAGAAAACAATTCGCTGTGAAAGCGTTGCCGAATAAAAAAAAAACATTTTTTAGTGATTCGAACCTGTTCTGTCACGTTATCTTTGTCTCCAATCTTACCCAAAAACATAATAAAACAGTTGCTTCCCTTTGACCATAAACTTCATATGCATACATTGAAATATTTTCAATTTGTTCTTCAAATGGAAAAGTATATTAAATTATTTAAAACTAGAATATACGTTCCGAATTCCTTCAATATTTCGACGAAAATCCGTCAAAATAAATATGTAATCTAAAACGCGCACCTGCATCACGTGACTGCATTATTTACATCCGCCATTTTGTAGGGGTCAGGGGTCGGATGGGCTCGAAGCGAACGGGCCAAGAAAACTGAAAAAACACGGACTGAGACACATTCAGCACATCTAACAACTGAACCAACTTAAAGTATGACACACAAACAACCCTAACAGCTGTTTCAACATTGACAGGATTTAGTTTTGGAATGTTTATGCGCCGACAAGTCCTACGGTCTACGTGTCACTAAGAGAGTCTATGTCGGCGAACTGTCAAACTTATTTCTGACGCAACTGATTCGATTTCGTTCCGATACCGTGGCCTAGCCACAATAAAACAGCAGAGATGTGGTTAAAGCTGTGTCTTCTGTTGATCTATATCACCGTGTTGTTCATCTTGGCCCGGATGCTCGAAGCCATCAGCTGGTATGAGACGGGGGCCCTGTCAAAACGACTGCTCGACCCCATGACACTCTCTGTGCTCAAACTAAAGGCTCTTCTGGAACAACGAGGGGTCAGCTTTGAGGGCGTGGTCCTAGAGAAGTCGGACCTTACGGAGCTAGTGGAGGGATCAGGTATACAGTTTTGTACTTTTGATGTTGATGTGGTTCTGATGAATTTATGAAATAACATGAAACTGAAAATGACATCAAGAGGTGATCAAGGGTCAAGAATCAAATAAAATTGACAATCATTATAAATAACATCAGCTGATGAAACAAAACCAAAGGTTACATTGCATGGTTTAAACCTGTGTGTGGGATAAAAAGAGATAGTGAAGTCCACCATTTAATAAAATTTTATTAAACGACTTAATGATATACTAGTATTAAATGATTGATAGTGAGTTTCATATCTAATCATTCACAGTTTTAATAAAAATGGTATTTTATGGAATGAAGTTTAGTATTCTGTTTTTGATTGGGCCAACAGACCAAAATTGCTGACTTTGCGGAAACTATGACTTCCACAATCATGTTTGTATCATTACAATGGCGGTATGACCATTGTGATGTTTAACTGCAAACTATTGTGATGTCATACTTTCGGCGCTATTACATTAGTTAATAATTGCAATATATATATTACACTGCTAAGTGCAGTATCTTCCGCAACTTCCAAACGCAAAGCATAACTCTTGTCAGTCTGCATTACTGGCTGATTTAAACCTTGCGGTATTTCCCTCCCATGCTTTGTTGTGCCTAGATAGTGAATCGCTGCACTGGAAATGCATAGTGGGCCTGGATTTCGAAACACAAATTTCTTAAGGAAATACTGCAGACTGGCAAGAGTTATGTCTTGCATTTGGAAGTTGTATCTTCCGAGGGCGAGTTATAATGTTCATTCTAAAACATTATCATTAGTTGTGATATATAAAGTAAGAACCATTAATACAGTCTAGTTCCTCATTTAGCAAGTCTAGACTCAACTGAATACATAAGACCAACGAAATAGCATTAGGAAAAACACTATATTGTTTTAAAAAAATAAATTAAAATTCACAGACTACGTTTTCATCAACATTGTTGTTACAGGTATTCTAATTAGATCTATTTACTCAAAAAGACACTATTCTCTTTTGAATGTATGACGTTATAATCAGATCTGTATATTATGGCTGGTCAAATCACTAGTGAGCATATATCTTGCTAGGTCTTCCTGATGGTCATGAAAAGAAAATATTTCAAATAAGCAATGTGTCCCTTATAAGCAAACAGCTTCAAAAGACATGATGAGTGGAGGTTTTATGAAAGAGTGCATTACAGAAATATATGATAACAGTGTTATCATTTAATCATTATTGTGTAACTCTAATATTCATGGAGTGACTCGTTCTGTTTTCATGAGCATAATTAAGCCAATTATTGTATACATGGTTAAAATGAAATTTGTTATCACAACACTTAAGTGAAGAAAGAAACCATATTGAAGTCATTTCACCTTGTTTATATGGTTCATGAACTATTAATGGTTCTTTGTTTTTCTCTGGGGTCATGACCCGAGAAGGCGGGAACTAAACTATGAAACGGTCAGCTTGTCCACTGTTCGGCTTATCTTGAGGTCATTTGTATCAGAAACCAAATAAATGAATTTAATGCATTCATACCTTGTTACTGATCAATGATCAGTACTTAGATTTTCCTTAAGATATTTGCAAGCTCACTGCCATGTATTTTAGTAGCCCAGGGCTGTATTATGATTAGCATGTGTTCTTACATGTGTAAGGCCATGTAATTAGAGTCTCTACCATGACTATCATTACATCGTTTACCAACTGTTACAATGTAATAGTTGGAGTTGTGGATTCATATTTTTGTTAAACTATGTTGATAACTGTTGCAATATGTTGCTAAATGTTATGTAATAATACATGGAATAACTAAAATTATCATTTGTCAATGTATGAAATAAGCTTGAAAAGTAGCCAGCTCAAAAGTGTTATTATTTTAATATAGTAAAATAAAATTAAAGAAAAAGCTCTCTTTACCAGCCCGGACTAAAAGTTACCAGAATCCAGTGTGTCAGACAGGCCTTTCATGCTTGGGCTGGATATTGCACTAAAGTAAATATTGCATTAAACAGCCGCTTTATTGCGATAATATTGCAATATATTGAATAAACTTTTAAATGTACTTTAATCAATATTTTACACTTATGTATATAGCTTATCATTACATTTTATATGAAATGCCTGGCAGTACTTTCAAAAGGCAGAAAAGCTACTAAAAAAGACGACAAAAATATAGTAGATACAGTAAATTCCCAAATTTTCACTTTTAATTTAGCCTAACAAATGTTCTTGCTCATCAAGAGCTCTTGCATCTAAAACCTGCAAAATATAACAAAATATACATATGACACAC
This sequence comes from Gibbula magus, assembly GCA_936450465.1. Lineage (NCBI taxonomy): Eukaryota > Metazoa > Mollusca > Gastropoda > Trochida > Trochidae > Gibbula > Gibbula magus. The sequence goes on from OW388303.1 coordinate 44,779,118, forward strand.
GTATATATTTCATTTTAATTTTTTTGGTGCGATATATTGTCAAATGAAAATTCCTATTGCAATAATTGTATTGCACAATTTGTATACATACCGGTAATAATTCACAGCCCTATTTCATGCTGTGCATATGTTATTTTTTATTACTGACCACCGAAAGAAAAGTGAAATTCATATGCATTACGTCATAAAATGCCACTTTGTTGGGGGGAAAATGTCAAAAAATGATGTTGACCACATGTGCACATATTTTGTTTATGTTACCATTTGTTTCAATATGTTAGGATGTACTGATTTTAGGAGAGCTAAATAATCAACAACAATATCTTTGTGCATTTTAATAACACTGAAAGACATTCTTCCCACTTCAGGTCCAGTAATGCAGGATGATGTTGAGGCCGCGTCCAGAGAGGAAGACGCAACGTCGGTGACCAACTTCACGTCTGGCGCCCACTTCTTTGAGCAGGTGGAGGACGCTAAAGACAGCGTGTGGTTGGTGCAGATCTCCACCCATCATGGCCGTCCGCTCCTCGTCGACGACTCACGCTGGAAAACAATCCGCAAAAAGGTCTCCAGGTTCGGAGTTCGAGCTGGCATACTGGATTGTTCCTTGGACTATAGGTAACTGGTTTTAACAATACCAGATGAAAAGTTAATATTTTCATGGTCTTGCCATAAGAACAGATTAATTAATAATGATAATAGTCACTTAACCTTTGGCTAAAGCACATTGTTTCTGTCTGATGAAAGATTTTGATGATTAAATGTTATTCCTCAAGGGGTCCTGCAGAAATTTGCCTACCAATTTTGCATGGTTTCCCTTAAAATTTTGATTAATTTTGCTTCAGAATTGACCAACATGATCACCTAGGAACAACACTGATTTGTAAACATATTTGTTTCTTTGCAGATACTGTCACAACAAGGGATGGGTGACACCACGTCTGATTCTAGCATTACCAGGAGCGTTTGAGACCAAAGCAAATGTACACTTCCATACGTACAACGGATCAACCAGAGTCAGCCCCATCTACAACTGGATCAGAGAAAAGCTTGATGGTAAAGTAGAGAAAATCACAAGCACAAAATGTTTTGCAAGTGAATGGTACAACTTCACCAATCCACTGCTGAATCCAGAAGTCAGGACAGTGTTATTCACTAACAGAAGAACCATACCGATGTTCTACTCAGCTCTGAGTGTCAAGTTTCCAGGACGGGTTAAGTTCGGCATGGTGGACACAGACTCGTCAGGCGGCAAGGAAATAATGAAATACATGACAATGAGAAACAAAACGAAAGTCCCAATACCTACCTACATGGTTATAACTTCAGAAAAAGATGTCATTTATGGTAACAAAAATGGTGAATGTCTTTCCTTTCCATCAATGGAAAGTTATTTCAAGACACTTTATCCATGTCTAAATGATATTTTCATTGTCAGTTTCTTGATTACTAATGTGCTAACCATATTTGAACTGTGTCTTGTGCAAGGAACAATTTATAAAAGACTGAAAAGATTTCTGTGGTATTTTGTCAAGTGTAATATTATTTTGATAATGTTATGGTTGCCAATCGTAGGACTGTTTCAGTTACCCTACCTGGATAAAATTCCTCTTTGGTTGCTGAAAGTGCTTAGGTTGTTTTCGACAACCAACATGGCTGCTCATCTGAGAAAAGATCTTTCGTTCTTCAATTTTCATTCAACAATTTTAGCTTCGGTTTTCATTGCATACACAGTTTTTGTTGGATTTGTTGAATATAAGCGGAAAGGAGGCGAAGAGGAAAATGAACAAGAAGAGAATTACTGGAACTTTACCGAGATGAGAACACTAGAACACTTGATCAGTCCGGTGGATCCATTTCGAAACATCACCCAACCCACACACCTACTGGGAGTTCATCGCTTGTTCAACCCGTATCGGCCAGTCCTCTCCCTCCAGTACATCCAGGATCTTCCCCGGTGGACCTGTGCCCTGCCTGTATATACCAGTCTCGAGGCTGACGAGCAATGTCATTGTAAAAAAGATAAGGATACTGACGGACTCAATCACCATATCCAAAATGGCTGCGTCACTAAGGGAGATAACCATGGAACCTCTGATCTTGTCAGTGATAAACCTAACTCTACAATTGAGAAGAACGATATCACGAACCTTGGTTCAACCTGTGATTATGGTCATCCCCCTGCAAACCCTACTGAGTGTGCACAACATCAAGATTCATATCACCCAACTTCACCTGACAAGCCAGCAGAGTGTACATGTAACCCCAAGCTAGAGAAGTCCAACTTTGACGCAAACATGCCAGAAGGATTCCTCCCGAGCTCCCAGTGTGTCATCTGTCTGGACGACTACAGGTTCGGTGTCACCCTCTGTGGTTTGCCCTGCTCCCACACATTCCACGAGAGCTGCGTCGTCACGTGGCTCAACAGAGGGAGCCACTACTGCCCCGTGTGTCGCTGGCCGGCCTTCAGACTCAAGCAGTGTGATATGCAGCTTCTGTCTGAATAACCTTCCATTAGCTTTTGTTCATTTGTTACTGTTGTGGTTGTTTGTTATGTAACGACGAGATGAAGTGCTGGGAGAGTTATCTCCCTTTTGTCTAATTTATGAAAATTTTATTAGAAATTACTTGTTATGTAAAGGTAATTTAATATCTCTTGTGTTTTCCTTAACTATACTAAAACCTAAGTTATACTTTGTCAACATAATAAAGTAACTGTCAATAATAACTATCAGTACTTCAGGATTTGAGTTGAGAAATGTAACATCACACTGGTATGGTTTGGTTAGATATTGATGAAGTTATCCTTTTGTCAAATACCTGATATATATCTCTGTACGTTTGAGTGTAGTCATATACAGAAAATGATAGATCACATGAATATCTATCATAAATCTATATCTTGTCTCATATTGTACAATATAATTTTATAACCAAATCTAATTTATTGAAAATACCTTATCAATGCTTTTGACAGAATATAAAAACGCTCAGAACTTCATGATTTGTAAGTTTGACACTAAATGGCAAGTGATATTTAAAATGAGAAACTGAGCAAATCATTTCCATTCTTAGAATATTTGTCATTCTCATTCTTATTTTCCCTTAGAAGTTCATTGTTTCCTTTGTTAAAACTCTTATTGATAAATTGTCAGAAAGTGTTGTGTTCATATTGCTATTGTCTCTTATTTTGATGAAGGATTTTAATTCTTTAGGTAAATTACATTTTCGTTATGGGTGAATATTTTTTTCTCAGGTTATTCACATAATAACTTACGTAGATGTGTTTGACTAGCTGGAATCGGTTTGGGCTAGTTTGTATTCATCCATAAGGCTTGTGCTTAAGTAGGTTAAATTGAGTTTGCCTGATGGCGGTTTATGTTCCTTATGAAGTAAGGGTTTGTATAATTTATATGAGTACTTACCCAGCAAACATGACTTTACTGGGCCAGTACTGGTTTAGTATGGGCTGGTACAGTACAGTAAAGGGCAAAACTAACCTGAATTTGATATCCTTCCATGAATGGCCTGATACTGGCCCAATGCAGTACTGGATGCCTGTATTAGCAAGTACTGGATGCCTGTATTAGCCAGTACTGGCCCAGTCAGCTCATGTTTGAGGGATAATCATAATTCAATTATCATTTATTCATTATTCTCGTTTGTCGTTATTCTCATTGTTGACATCAAAATCAAGTCAATATAGCATTAGATCTGTTACAGTATGCAACGGTAATGTCATCTGTTACTTCAAATAACTGTCATGTTTTTAAAGTCTTTATGGTTTTGTTCATATTCACCTTTGCTTTCAAAGCGATTTTATTTCAGTCAATAAAGAACCTCCTAATATTCAATGTTACTGTAAGATATGGCTCTTAAAATGAACTATGAATACTTCAATAAAAACAATTAGGTAAGCGTTTATTGTTTTTGTTGAGTGTATTTGCTGCAATTTATTCTCAAACTGTGCCTTTGGATTAAAATTTGTTTTGTATGAATATTTTCAGTCTGATTTTCACAAAGGTTCTATACAAATTATTTAAGGGCTGATGTGGCAAATATTAGTAGTACTGTACATTTAAACAATTGAATTCAAATGTAATTACTCAGATTATGAAAACATATTTTGCTTTAATGGTTGATCTTTAAAACTGTGATAATATATAATATAGATTATTATATATATATATATATATACTAGGTGTTCAGAGCTATTACATTGTGGTTCTACTGAAGTACCATATCACACATTGTTATTGTGAAATATCACAATTCCTTTAATAAATAGAGATTATTACACTCGAAAGTGTGTCATATGACTTTTACGAAACAAGTGCGAATTTTTGTATTTCCCGAGCGAGAGCGAGGGTTATACATAAATTTGCACGAGTTTCGTAAAAGACATACGACACACTTTCGAGTGTAATAATTTCTTTATTACCCATTTCATTCGCGTAAAAATAACCAGGAAACGGCCCATTTCTCTTGCGACGGCAAGCTACAGTGACGTCACGAACAATCATTTTATGACGTCATAGACGACAATAATATCATATCGGTTATTTTCAACCATATGGGTAATAATAGAGATTATTACCCGAGGAAATGTGTCATATGGCCTTTATGAAACGAGTGAATTTTTATAATCCAGGGACAAAGGTTGTACACAAATTTGTTTCATAAAAGTAAAATAGCTAAGTTTTGAGTGTTATAATTTCCTTTTTACCCATTCTGTTCCATTTGAGAACCACAGGAATTTACATTGAAATTTTGGAGCTCTTGATCCAATGCATTTATTAAAGGAATTCTGATGTTTGTGCTTAACAATGTGATCAGTAGTCTTCATGTATGGTATTTCCCATGTTGCATCTATGAAATGTACTTAAGACCCAGATATCTTCATTTAATTTAGCAACTTCAAAATTGATGTACATTTTCATGTTGAGTGACCAAAGCTAGTTTGACCTACCCATGTGTGCTGGGTTGTTTCCTTGTGTGGGTTATAAACCTGTTGATATACCCTGTCTGGTGCATGTATGTACTCCTTAATCCTCTTTATTTACCTTGTTGATAATAAAGGCTGTGCAAATATATCATTTCCATTGTTTCTGCTTTCACAAAACAATCTTGCATCCCTCAACATTGCAATCATCCTGGTCAATCAAAGTCTGATTAAAAATCGACCTTGTTCCGAGGAATATAATTTGCAAAATAATGCCGTTACTGGGATACGAACAGGTTCCATAGATTCCTCTGCACAAGGTCTGAAAACGCCCCATATATGTGTTCTGTACCAGTTTAGTGCAGCCAAAACTGAGTTATCAAGCTGACCAATCACATCATAGTTTTTAATGGTCACCGTTTTGAAACCATTCGGAATCATTCGTTAACACGTTGCTCGTGTTACGGAACCCGACGAAAGTATGGCTGTTGGGAGTTACCTGCCCCTAGCTTCTCACACTGAAAGCTTTTGTTGGACCTTCTGTGATTGGCTACCTGAATAGTGTAACAACATGCGAGCCTACTGGGTGTTATCAGACGGTTTGGCAAGGAAACCTTCTAAACGATATGAGTTTGTATCCCGGTAGATGCACTATTTTGCAACTTTTATTCCTCGTAAAACGTTTTATTTTAATCAGAATTGGTCAATCAAAGTATCTGTATCTGCAAGACTTCTTCAATTCCTGGATTTTGAAAGCAGTGATTGCCTCGTATTGCAGATCTATAAATACCCCGATAGTGCAGGATGACTTACAAACACATCTCAGTAAAATGAAGCCCAAGGTGACATTTCATAAACTGATCTAAGCCTTAAGATCAGTCTTAACCAATAGTAAGGATGAGCTTACAATTGATCTTAGGACTTTCAAGGGGTGTCCCAAAGTTTCTAGCCTGAATATGAACAAATGTCCAAAGTGCAACAATATTGTACATTCTTGAAAAACATTCTGAGTGAAAATGGCACGAATTTCACGGGACGCATACACTTCTGTTGCCCCAATAGCATGTTCTTCAATGGTATCCCCACATGTCTACCAAAATGGACAGAACTGAATGTAGAACTCTGATCAAGTATCTGCGTTTAAAAAATAGAGTCATGAAATTCATGAAGATATGTCAGACATTTGGTGACTATGCTCCATTATATAGCTGCGTTAAACAATGACGTGTGGAATTAACTAGGGGTATCTAGGTGTACATACATAGCTGCTTCCCACCACATAAGTAAACCATCAGTTGAACCAATTCAATATGAGCACTTGCATATGAATAAGGTATCGGCACGTTGGGTCCCTAGAATATTATCTTGATGAAGTCATGTCTGTACAAGAAGAACTCGAGAAGTAATTCACTCTGGTGTTTCATCAAATTTACATGCAAAAATTTTCCACACACCCCTCCCCCCCCCCCCCCCCCCCCAACCTTCCCTCAGGATCCACCACAGATTGGAGCTATACAAATGTAGGTTTTCTATGTTTGTATCCATCATGTATGGATTGTCTGAGTGACAGTACTGGATCTAGGATTCTCGTTTCAATACAAAGTGGTCAATATGGAGATAACAACATTATACACAGTTCATCTCAAGTATGACAGAACAGTCTGGTGGTATTTAACTTACGAGTGGGTGTATGGGTTGACAAATTTGAGAAGTAAAATGGGGACTGTCCCACATGGACACAAAGGTGAAACTTGTCATCAGTGTAATTCAAACTGTGATTAATGATAATGGACACAGTATGAACTGTACACAGTTTTATTCCGCGAAATACCTTTATACAATCCAATACATCAAAATAATTCAACAAAATAAAATAAGACAAATTCAACATTTTTCAAATTTGACAATGTTTGAGTTTTAAAAAAAAAAATTAAATTCTACTAGCTTGATATCTCATTCATACAAAATATCACATACATTCTTTCAGTTTTACACATTTAAGCACTTCTAGAGGTAACTGAAGTCCTTTCTTCCAAGTAACCTCTGTTCTATTAAAAGTTTTCTGGTGAGAGAGGAAGAAAATCCTGATCGGCAGCAATGAAATCTAGTTGTGCAATGCAATGATGTTTCAAAGCTAACATAGCCGGATCGAGAAACTTCGAGGAGCCCTTCTCCGGATCTGCCACAGCGGAACATTGGACAATCCCATTATAGAAGCTGCCAGTAACATTTGACTTGACCTGTGCAACCTACACAGTGTAAGAAGAGAGTTTTGATTGGATAGAGGTGAGGTGATTTGGGGTTAAACACCGCTTTCACTTATATCGCGGCTGCTAATATTATGGCAGGGAGAAAGACCACAATGCCATGTGGCTATGCATTGTGGTGAAACCTGCGACCATTGGCTGGAACTAGCAAACCATGGGGGGTACTGCACTGAAATTCAGTGTAGCATTGCACCCAAACCTTACTGTGTATAGAAAAGTTCTCTACTGCAGACAAAGTTGCTTTGCCCCTGGCGGGATTCGAACTGCAGATCTTTTAATCAAAAACAGAACGCACTAACCACTGCATTATCCTGCCCCCTGATGGGATATAAATAAGGAAGGTAATCAGCAAAAAGTGTCTAATTAGAACATAAGTTACATGGGAAGAAATAACTTGAGTAACCTCATTGGCGAGAGAATTTAACAGAAGTTATGTGGAAAGAAATAACTTGAGTTAACTCTGTGGCAGAGAATGTAAGAGAGGTAACATGGGAATAAATGACAAGAGTTAAAAAAAAGCTGTTTGTACAGTCAGTGCTAGCAGTTGCTGCCTGATTTTAGGATGTGATTTTGAATCAAATTCGAAGAAATTGTACTATTTCAGATAATGTGATCCCAAATATAACGATGTTAAACTTGTGTTAACTATGTTGGGATAGAATGTAACAGGTAATGTGGAAAACGTTTTCAAAGAAGCATATATATCTATATGTTCAACTTCATACTTCCATACTACTTTTGACTTATTAGTTTTGTTTGAAGAATCAAATCAATCCTCTTTCACACATTTAACAAAAAATAAACACTTTTCAACATTAAAAAACAATTTTCTATAAAACCTTTTGGTATCATGTTAAAATGACCAGGCCTGAACAATATTGGTTGTAATCTACATCTTAAAAATATATTCAGAATAGAAATTTCTATAAATTGTATTCAGACTAGACATTAATATTTGTTTCTTTAAGGTATAAGAATATGTCAGAAATCAGTTTTTATTTCAAAGGTACAGGAATATAATCCTGAATAGAACAAAACTGAAATAATTTCAATAGCTTTATCTCATTAAACAAGATCGAAATTTTATATTATCACGTGTAATGGAACCGAAAGTGATTACAGTTATCTTACTACTTCAAAAAATGAGACAAATATTTATTGACAAGACGTCAGAGCATTGTATCATGACATCAGACCATTGTGCCATGATGTCAGACCATTGACGTCAAAATCATGCTGACATCACAGCATTGGAAGCCAAATGGCAGTTTTGTGTTCAGATATGTTCATTTTTCATTAAAAACTAATGAAGAATGATTTTGGATGATAAATAGAATCTCACCTTCGTGTCTTCTGATATCAAATATATCAACACTCGTTGATAAAAGTCAAAATATCCTCGGCAAGCCTCGGATATTTGTAACTTTTATCAACTCGTGTTGATATATTTGATATCAGAAGACAATTGGGTGAGATTCTCTATGTATCATGACGTCAAAGCATTGTGTCATCACATCAGAAAATTGTACCATGAAGTCAAAGTACTGTATGTTGATGTCTGAGCATTATCCAATTATTATTATCACTTGTGACAGATAAAACTCTTTCTTATTGACAGATCCTATATTTCATCAACAAATAAATCACAGATTACTGATACCGGTAGTATTTTTAAGGATTATCTTATGAGACTGCAGTTTGGGATTTTTTTATCATTCAGTTAATTTGGCTCACTTGACTCTAAAAAAGTCAATAAATCATGACTGCATGAATCAAGTTAAAAACATAATACTAAAGAATAAAATTTGTTACATTGCATCAAATTGTGTACTTCAAATCTACAAATCATCTGAGAGAGTGTACGCATCATCAGACTCCAACCCTTCTTTGAGTATGTGGAAGTTGAGTTCCGGCATCTCTAAAGGGGGAAGGTCAAACGTCTCGATATAATCCGGAGAAAATGCTGGTTCTGACATAACAGTTGGTAAACTTTCCCTCTCTCTCAGCTTGATCTGGAGTTCTCCGTTTTCCTTCTTTGTTTGGTCCAGTTCCTTCAGTAGCATCTTCACATGGAGCTGGAGGCCTTCATTACGTGTCTGTAGATCTTCTATCAACTCCTTGTCTTCTTTAGCAGCAAACTTAACCTTGGGAGCCTCTCTCTTTGACGAATCTGATTCCTGAGAGGTGCTACGTTTATCCAGGAATGCTAAAAGCGTGTCCGTTTGGGTCATTGTGTGATACAGACTAGCTTCTTTGAAGTGGTCTGCAAAAAAGTTACCATCAACGTCGTCCATACCGACAGCAAAAGCAACGTCTTCAGTCTGACATGCCTTATTGGTTCTGTTCTCAAGACTCTTCTGAGCATTCTGTGCTCGTTCAACTCTGGACTGTTTCTCCCGAATGAGTTCTTGTTGACGTAGGTGATGCTGATGCTGCAGTTTCATGGATTCTAGAGCGTGCTCATTCGACGTCTGCTGCATTGCATCCAGGATATATTCTGTCATCAAATCAACAACATTTTAAAATAATTTAAACTTCTTATTTCATTACCTTTTTTTTCATGAAAACAAGATATCATATCAACTGAAAGGGATTCTCAATATTTGGACAAAACTATGAATTTTTTTTATAAATAAATTCTGAATGTTGAAATAACACATCTGCCCCTCAGTGTATTTGTGTCCTAGCTACTACCCTACTACAATACCCTGATTCCCTGAACTCAGTAAGTCTTGTTATGCTACATATAGCGACAAGTAACCTGCCGACTGCAAAACAAGAGTTAATGGACTCAAGGAATCAGGGAATTGTAGTAGGGTAGTAGATACAAATACACTGATGGAGCAGGATGAAAAAAACATTGAAATGATGAGAATATCATTGGAAGGAAACCAACCAGCAGCCCTCTTGTGACAGTCCATGGAATCTTCAAACTTCCCACTCCTTACCAGTACATCGGCTCTTCGGCCCTGCTGGTGTGCCTGTTTCAGTAAAGAAATATAACGTCAAAATAATTGTTTTCTTAGCATTAAAGCATCCCAGAAACTTCTTTTTCTGATCACTTCAACTATACAGTCAGGCCTCGATAATCCGAATGCTTCCGTTTTTCATCAAAAATGTTTGGATAGTGAAATGTTTGGACTACTGAAATAAACCAAACAAGATGGAGTTGATTACCTTTGAATCTACAGACAGACAAGAACGTATTTAGAATATCAAATGACTTTGACACGCTGGATATTTATAACTATCACACAAAATGATAAATTTCAATATATTACAATCACAAACTACTGACACACAGAGTTAAACAGTGCTGGCGATAGTTGCCTTACACTTAGGGTGTGGGTTTGAATCCCGCAAGGAACTCGGCCCGAACAAGTACAATAATTTGTACTATTGAATGTAGTGTTATCCCAAATATGACCATGTTATATTTGTTCACTATCTAAAAGGCATGTATTTCTAAAGCAGGGCTTGCCTTCTATGTTGAAGTTATCTCACTCACTTCAAGAACAAATCACATAGATATTATATTGATTTATTCTTTAATCATAAATGCAATTGTTATTTGAAGCTTCTTGGTAATTTCTTTATGATTCTGTAATTTATGTGACATCCTACCATGCCAATTAGAGCTGTATTTACCGAGCATAAATGCATCAAGTAGATTGTTCTTTCGGCTGTAGGAAAACTCGTCCCCAAAACGAACTCGTACCCACAAAAATCGGAAAACTCGTACCCAATTCTGCAGGAGAACTCGTACCCACTTTTTATTTTTGGTATTAGATCATGATGTATTGATAATGTAAATAAAAATGTTATATTATATTATTATCAATCAAGGAGAATGTCCTGGCGGGACGAAACGTGTAATAAAATACTTTCTGTATACTTATGATAATACTCACGAATATGATTTGAAAGTGCGCCATTACAAGAAATTTGAATTTATCCACCATCAGAAAAACAACACAGTTGATCGTAGGGATGTATAGATTTGAGTTTATCCTTTGAGATAATCCACTCCACTTAAACAACACAATTAATTATTAATTAATTGGAGGCCATGCGTAGGTGAATTGACTGATAGTATTCACTCGATTAGAGAATATCCACTTAATTAAAACAACACCGTTAGGTCTATGTTACTAGTATTTTCTATTCGAAATCACACTTGTCAACATGATATGACGCTGATAATTAATTAACAATGACTAAGCAATTATCTTAAGTAACATTATATTGTTAATCTGTTATTGTTTCATTAAGCGCGTACAGTCTGTTTGTATTTCATATATATTTTTATGTATGTTTTTAGAAGCACTGCCGTGTACTGGGCCTGCTCACTGGCTATCAGGGGTGTAACAATACATCGAAGTATCGATGCATCGCAATAGTTGGCTTGGCAATAGTACTATATCAATAGTATATACAAAAACAAATAGTAAGGTTAACTATCAATACTATCGAAACTATTAAATTTCCCATTTCTTCTTAAAACCTGAAATCTGAAATTGTCTGTGTAACATCACTGACATATATTCTCATTTTTCACAAGTAACATGCCTAAAAGTTAATGTCTTTTTCACTTGAGTTTAAGAATGCCCAGTTTACATTTTACTCTCAGTTATTCCCTTATTCAAATTTATTCTTTAAACGACCTCCTTAACATTTTGGAGGACATTGCCACAAAGATTGTATTTCACTTGGAGCGGCAGTAAACGCAATGTTTGTTCCTGCAGCTCCGACATGTCCATTGTTGGTACGTACTCCAGTCCTTTCAAGTGTAATAGTTCTTCAATAACAGGATTGAAGACCGTTAATATGCAATAAATATCATACAAAGCAATATAATTGTGTTGCCTCACATATTAATCTAAAAAAATATGTGGGTACGAGTTCTCCGATTTGTTTGGGTACGAGTTATCCGTGGGTACGAATTTCCGGTGGAGACGAGTTCATTTTGGGTACGAGTTTGCTGCATCCCGTTCTTTCTTGTCTACATATATAAATCAAGTCAAAGTTTATCTTCTACGTCATACCAAAATCAGTCAGATTAAAAATCTACCTTGTTCCAAAGAATGAAAATAACATAGCTGACCAAACAGATCATGACTTTTAACGGTCATCATTCCCAAAGCATTCAGGTATCATTCGTTAACAGGTTCCTCATGTTACGGAAACTGACGAAATTATGGCTATAGGGAGTAACTTGCTCCTAGCTTCTCTTACAGAGAACTTTTGCTGAACTTTCTGTGATTGGCTATATGAATAGGGTCAGAACATACAAGCCTACAGCCTGTTATCATAAACAGACGTTTAGATTATCTGAACTATTTATTACCCAATCTTCAAATCAGTTTTATTTCCAAAACATACGACATTTGAACAATGAATTGGACATCGACATGAAGCCATTAATCATAACCAAAACTATTGTGTACAAAACCATGTATTGATTTTGTTCATGTCCCCGTTTGTCATGTGAAAAAATATCATCTGGAATGTTGATCTCAACAGAATCGATTTCATCATGTTAGTTTGTCACACATTTATAATTATCTCCTGTCAGTCATGGCGTATTTTGGGTTTCATTGTACTATTTATATTCTTTTAATGTAAATTTTTTTTAAATATTAACTTACCAAATTCAGAGGGGAGTCCATCTCTATAAAAGGACACAATATGTGTTTACAAACAACCCATCACTGTAAACCGGATGTTGATCCCTGAACCGGATGTACTGTAACTGGCAAGTAATAGACTATAAAAGTTGAACTCGTGAAAATTCGAACAATGATTAAATGAAACGAAAATACGAAGTCTTATTATGGGCATTAATTACGAGTTTTATTCTCGTAATAACGGAATTAAAAAAATCCTAATTACTACTTTACTTCTCGTAAATACGAGTTTTCATTCTCATAATAACGACTAAAAATCATTTGGCCTTCTAAATAACGACTTTATTTCTCGAGGTTTTAGTCACCTAATTACGAATTTATAATCTGTAATTACGAGAAATGATTTTGAGTCTATTTCTTATGACGTACTACAGTAATGAGCGTCAACAAATTTAATTAAGTGCAAGGTCGTTATTTATGTCGTCATCATCTTTTATTAATTACATTTCTACATTTTGTAACAGCGGTGATTGTGAGATCACCTCCACTCCAGTGGGAATCGAACCAGGGACATCCGGGTGAGACTCCTGCGCTCTACCAGTTGAGCAAAAGGGATATCCCACTAACCCAAGCCAGAAGGAACACTTTTATCTCACCCTGCCATATTTTACGATTTTATATTAAAATGTCAAACTTTATGACCAAAAACCATTACGAAAAGGCGATACCAAAAGCCCAAGTGTACTTGAACTTGAACAGACATAGCAATAAAAGTATAAGATACTCATAACAAACCATGTCCCTTTAAAAACATTGAACATTGACTTTCTCTGGCAGCATTATTTAGTATTACGCTGTTGAAAATGTGCTTACATTTCTTTCTCTCTTTTTTTTGGTCGAGTGTAGGCCTTTGCATTCTCCGGAAGAGGTAACCGTGTCGTTCAGAAGAGAATAAGCGTTACTTGAGCGCTGCTTGAGCGCTACTTGAGCGCTACATTGAGTAATCAATGAGCGATTTTAGCGATCGCTGTTATGGACACGGCCAAGGTGTGTACCAAATGTACAAACTTTGATTCCCTAGATGCAATTAAAGGGAAAGTTCTATCACCGATCTATCGGCAGCATCCGCCATATTGGATTCTTGGCATTACGTGAAATGAAAAAACGCTATTTTAAACCCAATTTTACACTTTCTAAAAAATAAAATATATACAATGATAGAAAATTATCATAGTAACAGATAACACATAATAAAACTAATAAATAATTTGCTGTTAGACCGTAACGAAATTTTCCCCACTCGCAGCGCCGATGAATGGCTTCAGTTCTCATCGTTTTTATTTTTCAACAAGTGTGCGCTTGCCTTTATCAATTTGTGAAATATAAAGTCATCAAAATATTACTTTCATTAGTATCTTTCAATTTGACTGTGTTTTAATCATGTATTAATAACATATATGTGTAAACAGGAATATTCTCTCGAATTTCGTTTCCACAAAAAAAACCCCGATAGAACCCTCCTTTTAAGGTACTGCCCTAAAAGTCCAGCTTTACGGGTGTACGGTTGTTGAGGAGAAGTCAAACACGACGACCTATGCAACAAACTCAATGACCTTTCAGGCCTGATCAAGAGATAAAATGATACGGTCAAACACCAAAAATATGACCTGGTGCCAAACTATGATAAATGAATATATTCAATGATAAAAATGTTACATCAAGAAATGTCATATCAGCCCCCTTATATATATTACATATATTACACATGGATGTTTCTATAACACGCGTATCCTTCTCTCTCTTATTACAGATCAATGCAAATATCGTATTTCCTCTAACAAGCGCCGAATCTCCAAAAATAAAAAGTTAAATACAGGAAGAATGGACTGTTCATACATGGTTTCCATCATTCTCTTTCCAGAGAGGTTACTCCCTTCAGATTTCCTATCCTTACGATCGGAAATCTGTAGGGAGTAACCTCGGTGGGAAGAGAATGGGTTTCTATGGTCTTCCGATTTAAACGATATTTGAGACTTCTTATTAAGACAATTTACCATTGGTGCAACTTTGTTAGCAATGTCGTGTATTTGATCAGTCCAAGAACAGTTATGCTGTAAGAAAAGACCTAAATGTCTAAGGCTCTGAACCGAATCTATAATATTAAATTACCATTCATGGTTAGATCATTTATATCACTCGCCGTTTCGATGGGGTCACCGATAATCGCGTATAAAATATATGATACGTAAAAAGGCGTATATTACTGTTTATACCTTCGACTATATCATTTATATATACAATTAATAAGAGCGGCCCTGATGGGGCACATCAGCAAAAACAGATCTTTTATCTGATCTGAATCCATTAATTACAACACATTGTTTCTGTTTTCAAGATAAATCTCAACCCATGTTAGCCAATTATCCTATACCTATACCTATATCATATCTTTTTCATGTATGTATGGTGCTTTTATGCCAAACTCTATCAAAAGTTTTACTAAGTTACATCACTGCTCTGATTTCTTTACCTTTATCTACAGCTCCAGCTATGAACTCTTTTAAGTATGCGCCAGCTGTTGATTAACAGTAGAGTCTCATTGTGCGAAATCTGTTTGGAGATTAGGCAGTATTTAATCATCCCCGAAATAATTGAAGACATGTTAAAAAAGACTTTTCGAAAACCTTTGCCAGACAGCGTGTTAGTGCAACGGGTCTGCACTTAGGGCATTCATTAAAGGTACATCCATTGTGTTGTTAAAGGTCACATATTCCAAACGTTATAAATGGTGTTACTTTATCGAGAAGTACCGACTGTTACCGAAAACTACCGTATTGATGACAGTGGACTGAATATATGGACGATATGAAGGTAAAAGTAGTGATTTCTGATCGAAAACCGGACAATGCATCGCGGTTGACGCGTGCCAATGAGTTAAACGTAATCATGGAATCTTATTCATCACAGAAAAAAATGCCAAATTTGAGTTGATAGTGTTTAATAGGTAATATAACTACTGTTCATGTACATGGGACGTGCAGTTTTGGCTTCTACACATGCATAATGATGTTACTCGATTTTAATTTGAAACTAGTAATTATGATATATTTGCCGATTGGGGAAGAATATGCAAGATGAGTGATGTTATTTGTACTGTAAACAGTACATGTGGTGTGTTGGAACGTATTAAAACCAAACAAATTTTTCTACCTTTCTTATGAAGGGACAACGGAAGCTTTTTTACAACCTTGTTTTTTCGGTAAGGATAGGTTCAAGACTCCTGTGAGGGGTCAGCCAAAAGTTTGACATAAATTTTAAGGAAATTATTACTTATACCACCTGGACCATTTGCTTTTGTTGTACCTAGAGAGGAAAGAATATATCAAACTTCGTGTGTATTAAGGTATAAGTCGCATATGGGTCATTAATGTCAGAAATAACGTGTTCAATATGTTTCTATATGACTTTGGTTTTATTTGTGAAGTATTCATTCGTTATGTTTGCAGCTTCAGTGTTATCGTCAAACAGCTTGTCATGGACAACAGGAGGAAATGAACTCAATATCATGCGCTTTTGCTTTTAGTTAAATTTTTTATAAGGCGCCACCAATTTTTATTCAGTGCTTCTCGTTTCTCGTGTATCCTTTTATCAATTTTGTCTGGGTATTATTGTTTGTAATTCTTACTGAAGATATGGGTTTGTTTCTGTACAATCTGAACTTTGCCCAAATAGAAAGTAAATTGAATCGATTAATGGTTTCACTTCTCATTGTTTTTTCGTCTTTGACAAATTTTCAAATATAAAGTCTTAAAACATTACCATCAATAATATGTTTTATATGGATTGTGCAATAAGCATGTTTTAATACCATATATAAGATACCCACGGCAATAAGACACAGGCGGTCAATGGGACCGACAGCGTGCTTTATGGGGCAATAAAACATGCTCGTGATTTTAGACGTCAGTTTGAGCGTCGATTAGCAAATGACGTCACATGTTACGTCACTTTGATTGTTCAATGCTAATGAACGTGTTCTACGACGGGAGGCATTAAAGGTGCACTCCGGCAAATTTTTGACCTTTTTCACTCTTAACTGTTCTGAAACGTTAACAATATACATTACCTATTGGTTAAAATTTAAAAAATAATAAAAAAATAAATTTTAAGTTATATTTGAAAAACATTTTTTTGTGTGAAGTTTAGTGGTACGCAATAACAGTAAGTCGTCACGTGACTTCCGGTACTCGCGTGTAACACGACAACACGATGGATCATGGCCACTCAAGCGACTGAGGAAACTTTCATGGTATGTGGACGTAATATTGTTTTCCATGGGTACATGTGGTGTATATATTGATTGATGTACAAGTGAATACGCATTGAACATTTCAAATATGTCATGTTGAGAATATGTATGTTCGTAATAATAATTCAAGTTCGAAGTTCGGTCATCTGTAGTTCACTGTTCCGCGCATTACGAATCGCAATCGCTGAATCAGCTGTTGATTCGTTGAACAATAACTTTTATAAGACAATACTGTTTTGAGTTTATGTAAGACATCGGTAAGGTAAAATTGTACCATCACACTACCGGTACGAGTCTTCGTCGTGTAAAATGAATGCAAAATTTATTATGGATCTACGAAGTCTCTTCCACTTCGCCACCTTGTCAACCGAATACCGTAAATCCTTGAATAATCGCCCGGTCTATATGATAAATTCCTCGTTGATATACATAATTGCATGCCGAGTTAAATTTAGCAAATGTAAACAAACTAGTGCATGGTAGTCTCCGGCTATAGTCTCCTTTTTAGAAATAATTCCGGCATATTTATGTGACTTTCAACCTCACGGCAAGAGCTTTATTTACAATATATTTACAACTTAAAATCTACCCGATTATTCAAGGATTTACGGTAATAACTGTTCCTTTGTTTTGATTACCAGCACATTCTTGATTAATAACTACGTTTCTCTTTTCTTTGGAAATACTGAAAATAAATCCAATTAGATAGGCTACCAAAGGGGTAAAACTTAATAATTATTAACTAAAAGCAAAATTTTATTTAAATTGGTGCAAGTATTATGTTGTGATATACTATCTGATCATCTGTCATTTGCTATTGACTAGGTTCAATGAAAACATACTTTTATATTAAATGCTTGCATCAATTAAGTCATGTATTTTTTAATGACTTGTTAAAAATAAAGTTAAAATTGATTTTGCAGAAGGAAGCAGAGAAAGACACTCCGGAAGGAGCAATGAATAGAGGGGCGGGTCCAGCTTGTTACGGCAGTTGACTAGAAGAGGGCAGGTGAAGACATTTGGCTGTAAGAGGCTGATGATGTGGAGAGGTTGAGAATTTTGTATTAACAATAACAAATAAATATTATGATTGAAGTGATGTTTTTTTATTCACTGGATTAATGTGTTAGTGGTGTTGACAAAAGTGAGCACGCATGCCTATCAGTTTCCCAGAAACTGCTGTTAGCAGTGTAAAAAGCTGGAATTATGACTGATATTAAATAATAGATTAAAGGGACAGAACTCCATAAAAATCAGCCCCTCTGCAATTTGGTGTTGAATGAAAGCAAAGTGTCATAATGTGGTGTCCATTTCTAGACCCCACACATCAAGCTTGTACATTTATAAAACACACTGATATTCATGAGCGGGAACAATGGTTTATTCACCCAGCAGTACAATTGGGTACCTGGTATGAAAGTTAAGGCAATGTAACATAAGTTCAAGCACTTTAATTGGCAGCTAGGTTGCATGCTCCAAGTCAACATCCAAGTCTATCATTGACAAATTTCAAGTCATGCTGCATTTTATCAACTTTTCTATGTATGCTCCTACACTAGCACAGAAAAATTAACAAACTGAAGCAATTTAAATTAGCCAGTGACTTCAGGAAAAATTGACTTTCAGTGACTTGAGGTTGAAAAAAGAACAATGTTGGTCTTTACATCAGGGTAACAATGTGTGTGCAGTATGAGCATGTCCCTTAGTGGTGAAGAGTTCAGCCGGTAGAAGTATCGGATCCTATTATTATTATTATTTATGAAGCCATCATTGACTAGGAGCTTCTCATGTTGATAATATTCTTAGAATGGATTGAAGATCAATGTAAGATGCCAAGTTACTGGTGCTTCATCCATGGATAACTGAAACATAAGAAAAGATTTAAACATCAATATTGTACAATTCAGTTCTAAATGTTCATTATGTCAATTATTAACAAGCAACCATCACGGTTAAGATATATCCTATTATCCCGGGTATACCCAACTTCCCAATGCAAGGCATAATTCTTGCCAGTCTCCATTACTGGCTGATTTAGGCCTTGCACTATTTCCTTAAGAAATCTGTGCTTAGAAATCCAGGCCCACTAAGCATTTCTGGTGCAGCGATTCACTATCTAGGCAAAACAAAGCAAGGGAAATACCGCAAGGCTTAAATCAGCCAGTAATGCAGACTGGCAAGAGTTATGCCTTGCGTTTGGAAGTTGGGGTATACCCTGCAACTGGCATACTGTTTTACTTTGCTGAATAATATGTCCAATGTTATAGAACATATTTGGAATCTTAAACAGAATATAAACTAGTTTTCTAATTTAAAAAAGAAAAATACAGTTGGTGGGGTCATAATAAAGTAAACTAACTTCAAAATTTAGAATTGATTTGGGTGTTAAGTTCCAAAAGGTCTAGAGAGCTGAAAAGTTGTGTGCAGACTCCTTGGCAAATGGGGATTTTAAATTGTAGGTTATGTGACCTGTGACCCCAAATGGGGTCACAGTGGTTATGATCTAAGAACCTATCTTTTGCTTGTAAACAATAACTTAAATAACTTAAATATTCAACTTTAGATAGTAAATCAATGAAACCCTGATGAGATACAGAGCCCATGGCTCTATTTTTATATTTTATAAAATGTATTGTCCATTTATCACAATTCCATATTGATGATAAGATTAAAATTAAAAAAGTAATTAAATTTAAAAAAATTGGAGAGAAACAATACAAATCCCTTCTCAAGTGAGTATACTGTAGGGCTGGGACGGGTAGATATTTCCTACCCGGGTACCCGACCATCTGTTACACTACCCTACCCGGATACCCGGATACCCGTTTTGTCGATCTCCAACATCTAATTGTAAGATTTTGTACTACTTTATTCAACTGGTTGGCTGGAATATGGGGCTAGAAGCCTAGCATAGAGACCCATGGCTATTTCAATCAAATTTATTATGTATGACAATAGATCATTTTAATATTATGTTAGAATCTTCAAATACATTGTAATCTTGAAATGAAAGAATAGCAAATTAAACTGTCTTATGATTAGTCACATGATAAAAACGGGTCCGGGTAATGTGATGGGTACCCGGGTCCTACTCAGTACCAACCCGTCCCGGGTATCCGGGTTACCCGTCCCAGCCCTAGTATACTGTATTAATGAATCCTACTTATGAGTAGAAAAATCATTCACAAAAACCTGACCAAAACCCAATGAACATTTATCATAGACCGTAGACTAAAATTCAGTCTATGGAATTTTTTTAATTATTGTATCTTCATCCTTATGATTACATATTTTTCAATACTACCAGTTTATGTAATCAGTTTATCTAGACTTGCTGAATACAGATCTAGACTGTATTAAAGGCTCTTATTTTTACACAGTCATGGAGCAGGATTACATAGCAGAACTGATGAGCTAAAAATACAGCCATGGGCTCTGTAGCTCATCAGGATATGTATTGATTGCAAATAAATACAATAATTACATATCTGGGATTACAGTTTCAGTTAAAGATGTGATAATTACAACTTACTCAACTTCTTGCATGTTGAACAGTTTTGCTTTGAAACACTAGGTAGGGGCCTTTCATCCACCTGGATCTCATCTGCACAGGTAACTCAATGAACAGTCTCTTGTTGGGCTAGGGTCATACATGATGCTTTCACTTTCATTAGTGGTTTCCGTAATGTCGAAGAGGTGTAATGTCCCATAAGTCTTCGGAGAATGTGATAATCTCCAACATTGTTGGCTGAATCGCTGAAATAGTTACATATATTGTATTATAAATATAAAATTTCACATCTATATTTGCAATTATTATGAATGTATAACTGAACAGGATGACAGCCATCTAACATTGTTCAATATTGTTCCTATTGGACACATAACTATTAGTGCTTAGCTAGTGAAAGAAGAACTCTGTAGCTCATCTGGTATTAATTGCTTTATTTATTTATGTCCCCTGAAAAAATGTTCGTGAGACATAATGTTTTCGCCTCCGCCCGTTATTCGGTCATTCGGTCATTCCGAAATGCTTTCTTTTCCGGGCCATATGTTCAATATTTTTTCACGAAACTTGGTATGTGGTTAGATCTAGTGGTGGAGTGGTGCCTTTTGCTATTTTGGTAATTCTGAATTTTTTTTTCTTTCTTGTTTCCATGGAACCTATTGAACTTAGTGCAAATTGGGGGTAGGGACCTTTTCTGGCCTCTATTTCAAAATCTATCTAGTATTTCTTTACGAAACTTGGTATGTGGTTAGACCTAGTGGTGGATTGGTGCCTTTTGCTATTTTGGTTATTCTTAATTTTTAAATTTGTTTCTGTTTTCCATGGAAACAATTTGAACTTAGTGCATATTGGGGGTAGGGATCTTTCCGGCCTCTATCTCCAAAACCGTTCAATATTCTTTCACCAAACTTTGTATTTGCTTAGACCTAGTGATAGAGTGGTGCCTTTTGCTACTTTGGCTATTCTGAATTTTTTATTTCTCGTTATTAATGCAGTATTGAATTTAGTGCTTAGCATAAGTGAACAATAAGGGTAATATGACTAGATGGGATTGAAAGTTGGAGCGGGGGACATCACAGTGCATCACATGCACATATTTCTAGTTATTTTTAAGATTGAAAACTCATAGTATGAATAATCCACAGTGATCCAGGAGTTTTACAAGCTCACAGGGCTACCAATTCTCAACTTGTGTTAGCCAAAGGTTACAATATTAGTCTCAGACCAAAGGACTAGTGTCAAATTTATTTCTGAATGTGAAAGAGTGAATCATTATTATGATTTAATAAATGTCTCGTAAAGGTTTATGTTGGTAATTTAAAATTTTAATACTAAATGCAACTTCCAAACGCAAGGAATAACTCTTGCCAGTCTGCATTACTGGCTGATTTATCCCTTGCGGTATTTCCCTCGCTTTGTTGTGTCAAAACAGCGCTTATTAGAGACCCGGCGCTTATTTCTTTAATAGAATATTGAAGTTTACTAAGGAAGCATTAATCTAATGGTTTAGACCCGGCGCTTATTGGAGGCCCGGCACTTATTTTTTCAACTACCATTGACCCCCCAGCGCTTATTAGAGGCCCGGCGCTTATTGGAGACCCAGCACTTATTAGAGGAAATATGGTATATTTCAAATTATCAGTAATGTTTACTCCAGTTTTGGGTTTCTACATACCTAATAATAATTACTGAAAAATAAATACCGGTACTTACAGAATGATGGGTTTGTTCCAGATATCTAATTCTTTTCTCATTCTGCATGTACACACTAGTTTTGAAAAGCAGTTGGAATTTTCTGCTTTCATAGACTCATCTGCAGTAGTCAGCTTCACACTGAAATAAAAACAATCAGCATGCAATTATTAATGTATAAAATCTTTAAAGCAAAGAAGTGTAATTGAATTTGACTATTATTTAATTTGACATTCAATCACTATTTAAAATATTCCTGCTTTTTCCTTTGGTACTACACATATTTCTCATATTTTAATCAATCAACAACATTATGGTTCAGAACTGTTTATTATTAATAATTTGGTATTTGTCATTGACAAAATATAACACAAACAGAAGTAATTATGTTTGACACAAAGGGCCTAGGAAGAGGGAATTGTATATGAATTAAATTAATTAAAAACAAACATTCAAGGTACCATTAATCCTTGAATAATCACCTGCCTTGAATAATTGCTGAGTCTAAGCCCTTTTTTAAATAAATAATCGCCTGCCTTCAATAATAATCAGGCTACAGTTAGCATTTGTAAATAAACTAATGGCTATTTCCTTTTCAAACATAATTCCAGCATAAGCATAACAGGAAAATTAACATGGACATGGACATTTCAATTTTAATCATTTTATGTGTTCATTTATATATTTTTTCTCTCACTCCATTCTATTCATCCTTGGTGTACAGTCTATTCAGTAGCAGAAATTATTTGTTCATCACATTTTATAAAAAATTATTTATATATAGTTACCAGTGGACAACTATAAGCAATATGTAAACCTAACTGAATTACATTCAAGTTGATGAATTCTAAAAAATGTAACATAATAACGATAGTACACTTTACTATCATATGAAATAGGGTAGATGATCTATTTTTGTTGTTGAAGTAGGCCAAATGACAAGTAATGAAATCATGAAAATAGTTTAAATTACATTACAGGAATTTACTGCATTCCAAATATGAAACAGTGATTTTATTCACGGTCATAATACAAGAGGATTAAACAAATCTACAAGATTAATTTTGTCATTCAATTATCAGACTGACTGGCAAACAGAATATTGACCAAACAAATTCTTATTCCGGAAGTGAGAGACTCAGAGAGCTGAGAGTGAAAATTGGGACATGAAACTAACAATTACTATAGATTCAAACGTCTACAAGGCGTAAATTAGGCCTAGATTTATTTGTAGGCCTACTTGCGCAAACCAAAACTTAGTTGCGATCTGGTCTGAAGAATATTTATTACCGGAGAAAAAGTAAACACTGCCAGCCGCATGAGGCGACGTTGTTCAGTTCAATGGAATTTGGGACAGAAGAAATTATATTTGAAACTATTTACCTTTACGTGTTCCTACAAACCTGAGGCTTGACGTGCACATTTCAAAACCTAAATATATTTGATTATCCACAAGTTATGATAAAATAATAAAGTGTGAAAGCGTCCCACTCACCTCTCGACAGCTGCTCGACTCCAGTCGCGTATCTCGACAGTACCGGTGCTCCGACACTGTGACAGTTGACATGCGTCGAGGTTTGGGAGAAAATGACCGTCCTTCAAGTTGGTCCTACGGCAACGTGGAAATATTCGTGTCTTTGATGGTTGCTCGCTGTAGATCTTTTATTAATATGACTGTCGATTGTCTGAAGGCTCCGTCGGATTGTCGTCGGTGCTTTCGCTACACGTTTGTTTACTGCACTGTGAGGAGTTGGTGGTGGAAGTGGTGTACACGCGAGTCAATCATTTCCGGTTTAGCCGCCATATTTATGGAAACGTTTCCATAATTAAGATGATAGATTTTAGCGGTGATTTTCTCGAAAACCTCTCGACAAATTTTTGCCATTTTTCGTGGAAGTGTCTGAATAGTAGAAATGAACAAATCCATGTTAAATAATTGCAGGAAAACCTTCTAGTTTAAAAGTGGAAAATATGCCGGAGTGCACCTTTAATATTTTCAAAAAAATAATATATACAAACAACATAATATCTGCACGGTTTTTATATAAAGCGACTAACTGTTTAAGGGCATCTCATATAAGAAATAGAAGACTCGTTGTTGTGCTTTACCGTAGAATAAAACATAGCAGAGAGCATAAAACACTCAGGGCTGCATGCGCCCTTCGTGTTTTATGCTCCCTGCTTTGTTTTATTCAACGATAAAGCACGCCAACTCGTCTTCTATTTCTTAAATATGAGTAAACAGGAATGTCCTCTCGAAATTCGTTCCACAACAAATACCTGATAGAACCCTTGTTCCACTAAAAATACCATCGTCATGTTTTTATTACAAACACGAAACCCTAGACATACATCTAAGTATAACACCTATCTATATAATATAGGTATTATACTTATATGTTTATTTAGTGTCAGGCGCCTGTGGGTTTTTTTATGTATACTCAAGTGCAAAATAAACTCCCCACAGTAGTTTTAAACAAAACTCTGCTGTCGGAGTATGGAAGGGGATTTGTGCCACAAATGAAGACATGTTGACTTGTAACTTGTAAAGTGTAACATGTCGTTCACAACCATACAAGTCTCGAAAAGACAAGTCCAACCATGCAAAACTAACATTTTAATCCTGTCAATCTTAACTTTCTATTCTCAACTTTACAAAGTTGAAATGTAATGCTAGAAATCGTCAAAGTCGAAAAGTCAACTTGTCATTTCTAATTATTAAATCTAAATAATATACACATTGTGTAATGTTACAAGTTACGTTTGACAAATGAAAAATAGAGCCATGGCCTTTGTAGCTCATCAGGAAATAATAAGTGGGGTATGTTATGGAGTGGACTTTATAGCAATGGTCAGATAATGGAATGTAGTAATAAGAATCTAGGTAGTGAAACGATTAAAGCAGTTTAAAAATATTTGTTACCATAACTTTGCCAATCTGCTATATATATGTGTTGAAAGAGCAACACAAAGCTTGGAA
Organism: Gibbula magus; assembly: GCA_936450465.1. Classification (NCBI taxonomy): domain Eukaryota; kingdom Metazoa; phylum Mollusca; class Gastropoda; order Trochida; family Trochidae; genus Gibbula; species Gibbula magus. The sequence goes on from OW388303.1 coordinate 44,804,443, forward strand.
TTAAATTGCTGGTATCAAACATATAATAATGTGGTGGAGAGATCATACTATTTTTTAAGATCGTACACACATTATATAATAATGAATATACCGGGTACAATTCTTTGCATACAATTCACCACTGTCAGCTATTGCAATAATGGCCTGAGGCTGTAGAAGAAAATGAAAAAAACCTTTTAAGGTCATGACCCCTGCTAATTATTATCAAAATTGGTTACACATAAATCAACATTCGTTATGAATATCATACACCTTTGCATTATATTGTTTTAATTCTTAATTGCATTATGGCAATACCAACATTTATTACATAATGAATAGGAGCCTCAGTTTTTGAAAATCCAAATTTTTTTATAGGCTCCATTTCAATACTTAATAAATTGGTGATTTTTTTTTAGTAAATTCTTTTTCACCATTTCTTATAGGCTCCTTTTCAATATTTGATAAAATGGTGATATTCTATGAATAAATTCTTTTTTAGAGTCAGTGGAAGACTAAAGCAGTCTCACGCACAGTCTATGATAACACAGTGCTGCACAGTAGTTTGAAGTAACCTGAAACCTCTGTGTAACTATCAGTTTTCATCCTTCTGCCAGGAAGAGGTCAACACAATGCAATTACATAACATGCAGACACTGGACTCACAGCCAGTAAAATTTATATGTTAGATGCAGTTTTTCCTACAATTAATTATGTTTCTGTACTGGAGAAGATGATGAAAATAGGTGTGATGTCACAATCTCATATAGCTACTTCTTTTACAGTCCTATGTTATCACCAGTCATCACTAGTCATATTCAGTTCACATATCTCATGTAAAATGAAAAAATTTAATTCCTCTTCAAGTTTTTCCTTCAAAGGGTGTTCAATAGTTCTCATTTCAAATAGATTCACATTAAACATGTCCATGATGTAGACATCTATCTCATTTCTTGTTCCTATTGAATAAAATTAACTGCAAAGTTAATAGAAAACTAAATCAGTTTTAAAGTATAAAATATGATATAAATAAGGTATACCAAATTGACCCGTACTGGAAATTCTCATTAATTAATTAATTCTCCAAATAATTACACAATATCATGAGATATTTAAAAACTCCATTATTTACTCTTAAATTACAAAGAACACTATATATTAGATTTAATAAAAAGATTCTGTATTAAGTCTTTAGAATACTTTTAGACTTGTGTACCTTTATCAGCAAATTCACTTGCAAAATACAAATAATTACTCATATGTGAAATGTGAGACAAAGATAAAATATGACTTATAATTTTTGTTAGACCTCCAATTCTAAGTTTTTAATTCTCAATATCTCTTTTTCATCAGACATATTATATTCTCAAAGCACATGTTAGAACTCTCACATCAGAAAGATGAAATGCCTTTAACTCAGCTGTTTTCTTTAAAATTACCTCCCTTACCTACTTACTGATTGAAGTGTACATATAATCTCAGAAAGATGCTGTAAACTGAAATAGGCTTTTAGGTTATGATCCCTGTGACCCATATTTGGGGTCACAGACTCACCAAATTTACAATTTAGAATCCCTTACAACCAAGGAGTCTGTACATAAAATTTCAGCTCGCTAGAGCCATTGGGACTGGAGATGAAGATGAAAATAGCATTTTAGGTCATTGCCTCTGTGACCCAATATTTGGGGTCTCACTGTCACCAAATTTACAATTTAGAATCCCCTTCAGTCAAGGAGTATGTACATAAAATTTCAGCTCTCTACGTTCATTGGGACTGGAGAAGAAGATGAAAATAGTTTTTTTAGGTAATGACCCCTGTGAGCCACACTTGGGGTCACAGGGTCACCAAATCTACAATTTAGAATCCCTTTCAGCCAAGGAGTCTGTACATAAAATTTCAGCTCTCTGGAGTCATTGGTTCTGGAGAAGAAGATGAAAATAGCTTTTAAGGTTATGACCCCTGTGACCCACATTTGGGGTCACAGGGTCACCAAATTTACAATTTAGTATCCCCTTCAGCCAAGGAGTCTGTACATTAAATTTCAGCTCTCTGGAGTCATTGGTTCTGGAGAAGAAGTCGAAAAAGCGAAAAGTTTACGGACGGACGGACGGACGGACGGACAGACGGACGGACGGACGGACGGACGGACGCCATCCCATGCCATAAGCCCATCGGGCCTTTCAGGCCAGATGAGCTAAAAATGGAAAATCAGGAGTTGCAAAGTCAGCTTTGTAAAACGGACTTTAGCATTTCCAGACTGACACGACTTACATAGTTACGATTGCAATGTTTCAAATCACATCTCTACACGATTTCGCATTGACCATATTTGGAATATTACGGAAATTAGCGGAAAGGAACGAATAATCCCGATCCGATAAACACAATGTTCAACAATGACTTCTCCCTTGGCAAGCATCTCTCACCAACTACTAACACATATTTGAAAGTTGCATACTAGTTTTCCCACTATTAGCATACTATTGACAAAAGCATATTGACTAAAACATTATTGGAGACCATCGCATTTTACTGTGGAGGAAGTAACTGCCCGCCCGAACGCTCGAGACGCGGTTATTTCTGTTGCGAGCCCGAAGGTCGGGCACATATTAAATGTCACTAATTGAACACATTTACAGAAAAGTTGTAAATTGTCTATTCATTTGTTCTAAATAACATAGGAATAGCTAGACCACACTTTTAAGAAATATGCTTCCTGGTCAAGATTAATATATATGTATTTTGTGATATTATAGTATTGTATGTATGTATGATTTTTTTTTTAAATATACAAGATAGTTGGAGTAAATCCTTTCTTGCTACATCAGGCCCCCCTAAGTAATTGAAGGAAATGCGTCAATTTTGAAGAAAATCCATCCAGATTTGAAAGAAATGCGTCCATGTACATGCAGTTGTATATGTATAAGCTAAAACACTCCCAATCCAGATCAGTATATCAAATGAGTATAAAGAAAACTGTCTCAGCTTTGGGATCGTCGCAACACTGGTCACAGTTCGGTATTTCTTTTCTTTTTATTTCTTTATATAGAATTAACGGACATATGAATCATGGACAAATATATTTCTGTCCCACAACAATACACTTTTCACTGCTTCAAATACTCAAAATATAGTTTGCTTGATAAGTAAATGAAAATAGATAAATTAACATATTCAAAACCAATAAATAATTTAAACTAGTTGAGAAAAGTTTGTAGAATAATTAAAAGAGATAAATTCAACTCAGCTAAAGAACATTTCCCCTTGATTATTTGTCTGTAAGAATAAGACGTATTGACACTCAGAACAGTTTCCAATTATAATTAAAGTGCAATGCATTTTTTAAAAACAAGTATATGAAGTTACCTGATTTAGATCATTGCTTTGTGGTACATTTAACATATTTTAAAATTAATAATAAAGTTATCAACCCTGGCTTATGTATTTCTTTCAATTTCTTCCCCACTAACGTTTATATGCTTTCAATATCTGGATATTCTTTATAAAAAATTGGATATTCATTTCTGAATGCAAAAGACTTTACTGAATACACGTAAAATTGGAGTATAAAAAAGTGAATGTTGACGTGATTGAACTGAGAGAAGATAATGTGTAAATGAACGCACAGAAAGTAATTAATTTTCTCGGGTGTAGGATGTCTATATATGGTTTGTACGTAAATCTGCAGTTTTATATGTAAGTGAAAGAAGTTTTATGATAACGGATCGGATACATTTATCATAGCATCAATGCCAATCAAGCTATGCGATCCTTTATGTCTGTCAGTGTCATCCCACATTTACATTACTTCCGCATTCGTTTTGCGTTGCAAAAAAAATTTGTTCGTCAAATGTCCTTAATTTTTTTAAAAATAATAATTAGAATACCTAAGAATGAATTTTCAATTGGTATTTTCGTTTGGCATTTAATTACTAAGCGACACTATCAAACGGAATGTAAGTGACAGTAGCGCTCCGTGAACTGACAACGTGCGTTTGTTTGTAGGACATAACAAGAGTTACGTCCCTTGATTTTCAGGGGGCGTGGTCAATTCGTCCAGCTTTGGGCTCAAAATAGACTAAGGGATTCCCCATCTGGGACAGCGGCAAGGGAGGTCTCGTTTTTTAGCAAATGCCTATCGTCCTCGGAAAACATCGGCAATGTTCGGGAAACTTCCAAATATGGTCAATGCGAATTCATGTAGAGATGTAATTTGAAACATTGCATTCGCAACTATACAAGTCATGTCAGTCTCGAAATGCTGAAGTCCGTTTTACAAAGCCGACTTTGCAACTCCTCATTTTCCATTTTTCATTTGTCAAACGTAACTTGTAACATTACAAAATGTGCATATTATTTAGATTTAATAATTAAAAATGATAAGTTGACTTTTCGACTTTGACGATTTCTAGAATTACATTTCAACTTTGTAAAGTTGAGATTGCGAAGTTACGATTGACAGGATTAAAATGTTAGTTTTGCATGGTTGGACTTGTCTTTTCGAGACTTGTATGGTTGAGAAAGACATGTTACACTTTACAAGTTACAAGTCAACATGTCTTCATTTGTGGCACAAATCCCCTTCCATGTCGGAGAAGGTAAATTGTGAATGTATTTGATAGACGCACGTTTTGAATAGAAGTACTCCTCTCAATTCCATACATCAGAGAATGATACTTTTATTTTTTTATGTCTGTTCATATACACTAATTGGGGTGTTGAAATCGCTTTTTCAAAATGGTTTTGGGACAGAATGTGTAGTATTTAAGTTTATTAAAATTATAAAATGTAGTCATTTCACTAATAAAAGATGTGTTCGACATAAATGACCTTCTTGGACTTAAAATTGTTTGTGCATCATGGTCGCAGGACGTCATAGAACAAGCCAAAAAGCCCCCTTTGCTTTTCCTACTGGAGAATAACACAAAATATTTTTTTTTAGTTGGTGACCCCTGTAACCAATATTTAGGATCACACGGTTACCGAATCTACAATTTAGAATCCCCTGTAACAAAAGAGTCTGTAAACAACATTGCAGCTTTCTATAGCTTTTCCTACTGGAGAAGAAGGCGAAAATAGTTTTAAGGTCATGACCCTTGTGACCCTTATTTGGGGTCAGAGCATCACCAAATCTACAATTTAGACTGTCCATTGACCAAGGAGTCTGTATACAACATTTCAACTTTCTACACCTTTTTGCACTTGAGAAGAAGATGAACATAGTTTTTTAGGTCATGAACCCTATGACCCGTATTTGGGGTCAAAGGGGCACCAAATCTACAATTTAGAATCCCAATTGGCTAATGACATAACATTTCAACTCTTTAGAGAACATTGGTTCTTGAGAAGTAAAATGTTTATGGATGGACGGTCGATGGCCGGATGAGCTAAAAATAAATACAAATTTGACTGCTAACATGATACAATAACTTTAATCTTGAAAAATCCGAAGTCTGGGGTCCCCAGTGGTGGGGAGGGATCTGTATCTGAAAGTATCCAACTTAATGGACATATATTTAATTAAATAAAGTAGTGACTTACCAGCATTTAGTTATTTTAATCGCTCTACATCGTGACTTCATGTATGGTCCGTGTCTTGCTTGTCGATTATTGTTATTTCTGGTGCTTGAATTTCATTACATTAAGGAAATCCTTGCAAAATACTATGTAAAACAAAGACAAAGAGTTTGTAAATAAATAATTTTATAGATTCCTAGAAATATTCCTACACTACTTGGCATTTAATATTAAAATCAATAATTTCAAACAGAGTAAGTATTAATTAATTGAATCCGGATTCATATTTGAATACGAAAGGTTATCAAAAACTATTTACTTTATCTTCATTACTATATCTTACTATAAGATAACAGTTGATTAAAAAAATAGAGCCATGAGCTCTGTAGCTCATCAGGATTTCATTGATTTATTATCTAAGGTTGAAAATCTAAGTTATCTCAAGTAATACATTGTTAACATTTCAGATTTCTAGAGCTTTACATACTTGAGATAAAGATGAAAATAGGTTTTTGGATCATGACCCGTGACCTAGATTGGGATCACAGGGTCACAAAATCTACAATTTAGAATCCCCATTGGCCAAGGAGTCTTTTGAGCTGAAGATGAAGAAGATGAAAATAGGTTTTTAAGGATGTGACCCCTGTGACCCCATTTGGGGTCATGGGGTCACGAGATCTACAATTTAGAATCCCCATGAGCTAAGGAGTCTGCACACAATTTTTCAGCTCTCTAGACCTTTTGGAACTGGAGAAGAAGATGAAAATAGGTTTTTAAGGATGTGACCCCTGTGACCCCATTTGGGGTCATGGGGTCACGAGATCTACAATTTAGAATCCCCATGAGCTAAGGAGTCTGCACACAATTTTTCAGCTCTCTAGACCTTTTGGAACTGGAGAAGAAGATGAAAATAGGTTTTTAAGGATGTGACTCCTGTGACCCCATTTGGGGTCATGGGGTCACGGAATCTACAATTTAGAATCCCCATTGGCCAAGGAGTCTGCACACAACTTTTCAGCTCTCTAGACCTTTTGGAACTGGAGAAGAAGATGAAAATATGTTTTTAAGGATGTGACCCCTGTGACCCCATTTGGGGTCATGGGGTCACGAGATCTACAATTTAGAATCCCCATTGGCCAAGGAGTCTGCACACAACTTTTCAGCTCTCTAGACCTTTTGAAACTGGAGAAGAAGATGAAAATAGGTTTTTGAGGATGTGACTCCTGTGACCCCTGTGACCCCATTTGGGGTCATGGGGTCACGAGATCTACAATTTAGAATCCCCACAGGCCAAGGAGTCTGCACACAACTTTTCAGCTCTCTAGACCTTTTGGAACTGGAGAAGAAGATGAAAATAGGTTTTTAAGGATGTGACCCCTTTGACCCCATTTGGGGTCATGGGGTCACGAAATCTACAATTTAGAATCCCCATTGGCCAAGGAGTCTGCACACAACTTTTCAGCTCTCTAGACCTTTTGGAACTGGAGAAAAAGATGAAAATAGGTTTTTAAAGATGTGACCCCTGTGACCCCATTTGGGGTCATGGGGTCACGAGATCTACAATTTAGAATCCCCACAGGCCAAGGAGTCTGCACACAAAATTTCAGCTCCCTAGACCAAGTGGTTCTGGAGAGGAGATGAAAATGCGAAAATTTTACAGACGGACAGACGGATGGACGGACGGACAGACGGACGCCGGACACCATGCAATGCCATAAGCCCATCGGGCCTTTCAGGCCAGATGAGCTAATAAATATATTGAAACAGTCACCATTTCAAATCCAAAACTCCTAGATATTAACAGACAAAATGATAGTCCTTCTAAAACAAGTTTGTCAGACATCTAATGAAGACTTCATTGTCCAAAGGATTTCAATAGATGTTGTCACCACAGTGGAAGCAGTCTATCTCTCTTGTCATTCCCAACTCCATGTAACTTTAAAGTAAAAACCATAATTGACATTAGAGAGCTGAAAAGTCACTATTATAAAGTTATTCAGCTTTGTACAAATATCAAACATGGAGTTGTGTTTATATAATTCATATTTTAGCAGCTGCATGGATTTCTTAAACATTATTTTCCTTAATGAATGTACAAGAAAATAAACCTAACAAGGACAACAGAAACAAAATAAACAAGTGGTTGTCACTAAGGTGACATAATCCCCCGCCGCAAATTAATACTTCAAAATTGAAAAATAATGTCAAAATCAGCAAAATCGACTGTCTAACATGTCGGAAAAGTCAAAGCTCCACTGTGACCTTAAGAATAATGTCAAGGTCACCAAAATCTAATCAGCGCTTTGTCTTCCCAAGGAGGTGCTTTGTGTAAGATATGATGGAATTCCTGTGAATGGTTCTGGAGATATCCCGCTGACAAGCTTTACATGTACATTATCATGTTGAAAAAATCAGTTCAACTGTGACCTTGAGAATGATGTCAAGGTCACCAAAATCTAATCAGCCCGTCGTCTTCCCTAGGAGGTGCTTTGTGTAAAATATGATGGAATTCCTGTGAATGGTTCTTGAGATATCCCGCTGACAAGAATTACATGTACATTATCATGTAAAAAAAATTTCAAAGTTCCACTGTGACCTTGAGAATAATGTCAAGGTCACCAAAATCTAATCAGCGCTTTGTCTTCCCAAGGAGGTGCTTTGTGTAAGATATGGTGGAATTCCTGTGAATGGTTCTGGAGATATCCCGCTGACAAGCTTTACATGTACATTATCATGTTGAAAAATCAGTTCAACTGTGACCTTGAGAATGATGTCAAGGTCACCAAAATCGAATCAGCCCGTCGTCTTCCCTAGGAGGTGCTTTGTGTAAGATATGATGGAATTCCTGTGAATGGTTCTTGAGATATCCCGCTGACAAGAATTACATGTTCATTATCATGTAAAATAAATTCAAAGTTCCACTGTGACCTTGAGAATAATGTCAAGGTCACCAAAATCTAATCAACCCATCGTCTTCCCTAGGAGGTGCTTTGTGTAAGATATGATGGAATTCCTGTGAATGGTTCTTGAGATATCCCGCTGACAAGAATTACATGTACATTAGCATGTCTAAAAATTCAAAGTTCCACTGTGACCTTGAGAATAATGTCAAGGTCACCAAAATCTAATCAGCCCGTCGTCTTCCCCTGGAGGTGCTTTGTGTAAGATATGATGGAATTCCTGTGAATGGTTCTGGAGATATCCCGCTGACAAGCTTTACATGTACATTAACATGTCGAAAAATTCAAAGTTCTGAAGTCACCTTGAAAATAATGTCAAGGTCACCAAAATATAATCAGCTCTTTGTCTTTCCTTGGAGAAGCTATGTGTAAAATATGAAGAGAATCCAGTGAATGGTTCTTGTGATATCCCGCTGACAAGGGTAAAATGACAAAGTCTCGTCGTGACCTTGAAATGAAGGTCAAGGTCACAAACCTCTGTAGGAACATTACTCTTCCCATGATGAACCCATATGCAAAATATGAAAAGAATCCAGTGAATAGTATTTGAGTTCTTCCATTTCGTACGGACGTACGTACGGACGGACGGACGCAGACGAATACTATATCCCCCGCTAAACGCGGGGCGGGGGATAAAAAGATTAATAGTTGAATCAAAAGAAAACTTTGTACAAAATAATTGTATACAAATGTACAAATAAACTTAATAAAATCATAATTATGTACAATGCCATAAAACCATGAATGAAGAAACTAAACCCAAATTTATTGAATTAACACAACATATTTGTTTAATACTTATAAGGAAATAGAAAGTATTTGTTTGTCTTTACAATTGCTCCTGGTGTAATAAGGGATATTAAATACAGTGTTCTGCCTTCTGTCAATCAAATGCTGGTTATCTTCAGATCTCGTCAGCAAGCCCGTTTAGCTGGTGTGATTTTCGATAAACCAATAACTAATGAGTGACAGGGAATGACAGATTATCTTTCCCTCTTTATATTAATTGCATAATTCTCGAGCCTAGGCGAGAGAATAACACAATTAATACAAGAAAAAAGTGAGCATGGCTCACATACCCCCGTCATCCGCTATCCGTCCATTGAGAATTATAGATGTGAAGGTTACTATGTTTAAAAAAAAGCTTCAAGCATCATAATATTGTCCAAAATAATTTTAGGAACTGACTGTTATTACAAAATTTAATTCACCCAGATGTAATATTTTTCAGGTACCTTAAGTTTTCCCATTAGGGCATCACACCGGTAATTTGTACCAAGTTCAATTACAGATTCAAGGGCTTTGAAATAATATTGCGGAACTGGACTGTGAACTCGATAAAGAGTATCATCTGGACTACCTACATGTAAAATTTCATTCACCTAGATGTAATAGTTTCCGAGAAAACTTGTCCCAATTGGAGCATCACAGCTCTTTTGGTTCTAAGTTCAATTTCGGATTCAAAGGCCATAACTCCGTAAAAAATAATATTTCGGAACTGGTTTCGAACTCGATGAAGAGTATCATCTGGACTACCTCCATATTAAATTTCATTCACCTAGATGTAATAGTTTCCGAGAAAACTTGTCCCCATTGGAGCATCACAGTTCTTTTGGTTCTAAGTTCAATTTCGGATTCAAGGGCCATAACTCTGTAAAAAATAATATTTCGGAACTGGTTTACTAACTCGATGAAGAGTATCATCTGGACTACCTCCATATTAAATTTCATTCACCTAGATGTAATAGTTTCTGAGAAAACTTGTCCCCATTGGAGCATCACAGATCTTTTGGTACTAAGTTCAATTTCGGATTCAAGGGCAATAACTCCATAAAAAATAATATTTCGGAACTGGTTTTCGAACTCGATAAAGAGTATCATCTGGACTACCTCCATATTAAATTTCATTCACCTAGATGTAATAGTTTCCGAGAAAACTTGTCCCCATTGGAGCATCACAATTCTTCTGGTACTAAGTTCAATTTCGGATTCAAGGGCCATAACTCCATAAAAAATAATATTTCGGAACTGGTTTTCGAACTCGATAAAGAGTATCATCTGGACTACCTCCATATTAAATTTCATTCACCTAGATGTAACAGTTTCTGAGAAAACTTGTCCCTATTGGAGCATCACTGGTCTGCTATTACACACATCCTGTGAATCAGGGGTATTCTCACCTGATTGAGACACATTGGTGGATGACACACTACCACCACTTGGCACTAAATGTATCTCAGCACTACTCACTTCCTGATCATCTAGGGTATTCTCACTAGATGATACATGCGACATCTCAGCACTCGTCACATTTTCATCACCGCACACAGATTCAGTGACACCTGATTCCGTGAACTTTTTCACATGACTCGAGTTCCTTCTATATTGCTTACCATTTTCTGCCTGAACTAACACACTATTTCCAGTCTTTCTAACAACTGTATATGGTTGATGTTCAAATCTTGTACTCATTTTATCCACTCGCCTCTGTTGCACCAACACCTAATTTATCACCAGTTCCCAGTGCAGTTTCACAAGCTCTCCGTGTTCTGTCAGCATACTGCTTTGCCTTCAGTTTCCGCTGTGCATCTGTGTCCCTAACTTCTTCATCCAGTAGGACCACATTCTGTAATTCTGGTAACTAAATTGTTCTAATTGCTCTGTTGAACATCAGTTGTGCAGGTGTCTGACCAGTCGTGGAATGTGGTGCTGATCTGTAGGAAATCAAGTAAATCTGTATGGCTCTCTTCCAATCTTTCCCTTCAGCTTGAGAAATACGAATTCTTTTCATTAGAGACCTATTTTGCCTTTCAACTTGACCATTTGCACTAGGCCATAATGGCGTCGTGTGTCTCAAGGTGACACCCCAGCTAACACACAACGTAATCCTGACGTTGTGGGAAGGTCGTATTTTGGTAACGTAATTTCTTGACGTTGCTGCGACGTTTATAGTACGTAAAACCTAACGTAAATTCCCAACGTTGTGACTACGTTGTAGATTACGTACTTATCACGTCACTAAAACGTAATCATGTAACGTTGAGCCGTACGTCCTTACAACGTCATAAATACGTACTTCATTCAGAATACAAAATGATAAAATTATCTAATATCTATTCACAGTCGTTCTTTAAATACACAAATATATCAGTATAAACAGTCAGTAAAGACCAAACAGTCGTTAAATGTTGTTTTTCTGGTAATGTGATTTCTGGACGTTGCTACGACGTAGTAATTACGTAAGCCCTAACGTAATTTCTCAACGTTGTGACAACGTTGTAGTTAACGTACGTACCACGTCACTAAAACGCAGTAATGTTACGTTGTGCCTTACGTCCTGACAACGTCATAAACACGTACTTCATTCAGAATACAAAATGATAAAAGTAAGTAAAAAATATCAACCATTTATTCACAGTCGTTCTTTAAATACACAAATATATCAGTATAAAACAGTTAGTAAAGACCAAACAGTCGTTAAATGTTGTTTTTCTGGTAATGTGATTTCTGGACGTTGCTACGACGTAGTAATTACGTAAGCCCCAACGTAATTTCTCAACGTTGTGACAACGTTGTAGTTAACGTACGTACCACGTCATTAAAACGCAGTAATGTTACGTTGTGTCTTACGTCCTGACAACGTCATAAACACGTACTTCATTCAGAATACAAAATGATAAAAGTAAGTAAAAAATATCAACCATTTATTCACAGTCGTTCTTTAAATACACAAATATATCAGTATAAAACAGTTAGTAAAGACCAAACAGTCGTTAAATGTTGTTTTTCTGGTAATGTGATTTCTGGACGTTGCTACGACGTAGTAATTACGTAAGCCCTAACGTAATTTCTCAACGTTGTGACAACGTTGTAGTTAACGTACGTACCACGTCATTAAAACGCAGTAATGTTACGTTGTGTCTTACGTCCTGACAACGTCATAAACACGTACTTCATTCAGAATACAAAATGATAAAAGTAAGTAAAAAATATCAAACATTTATTCACAGTCGTTCTTTAAATACACAAATATATCAGTATAAACAGTTAGTAAAGACCTAACAGTCGTTAAATGTTGTTTTTCTGGTAATGTGATTTCTGGACGTTGCTACGACGTAGTAATTACGTAAGCCCTAACGTAATTTTTCAACCTTGTGACAACGTTGTAGTTAACGTTCTTATCACGTCATTAACATGCAGTAATGTTACGTTGTGCCTTACGTCCTGACAACGTCATAAACACGTACTTCATTCAGAATACAAAATGATAAAAGTAAGTAAAAAATATCAACCATTTATTCACAGTCGTTCTTTAAATACACAAATATATCAGTATAAAACAGTTAGTAAAGACCAAACAGTCGTTAAATGTTGTTTTTCTGGTAATGTGATTTCTGGACGTTGCTACGACGTAGTAATTACGTAAGCCCTAACGTAATTTCTCAACGTTGTGACAACGTTGTAGTTAACGTACGTACCACGTCACTAAAACGCAGTAATGTTACGTTGTGCCTTACGTCCTGACAACGTCATAAACACGGACTTCATTCAGAATACAAAATGATGAAAGTAAGTAAAAAATATCAAACATTTATTCACAGTCGTTCTTTAAATACACAAATATATCAGTATAAACAGTTAGTAAAGACCTAACAGTCGTTAAATGTTGTTTTTCTGGTAATGTGATTTCTGGACGTTGCTACGACGTAGTAATTACGTAAGCCCTAACGTAATTTCTCAACGTTGTGACAACGTCGTAGTTAACGTACTTATCACGTCCCCCAAACGCATTAATGTTACGTTGTGCCTTACGTCCTTACAACGTCATAAACACGTACTTCATTCAGAATACAAAATGATAAAAGTAAGTAAAAAATATCAACCATCTATTCACAGTCGTTCTTTAAATACACACATAAATCAGTATAAACAGTAAGTAAAGACCAAACAGTCGTTAAATGTTGTTTTTTCTGGTAATGTGATTTCTGGACGTTGCTACGACGTAGTAATTACGTAAGCCCTAACGTAATTTCTCAACGTTGTGACAACGTCGTAGTTAACGTACTTATCACGTCCCCCAAACGCATTAATGTTACGTTGTGCCTTACGTCCTTACAACGTCATAAACACGTACTTCATTCAGAATACAAAATGATAAAAGTAAGTAAAAAATATCAACCATCTATTCACAGTCGTTCTTTAAATACACAAATAAATCAGTATAAACAGTAAGTAAAGACCAAACAGTCGTTAAATGTTGTTTTTTCTGGTAATGTGATTTCTGGACGTTGCTACGACGTAGTAATTACGTAAGCCCTAACGTTGTAGTTAACGTACTTATCACGTCATTAAAATGCAGTAATGTTACGTTGTGTCTTACGTCCTGACAACGTCATAAAAACGTACTTAATTCAGAATACAAAATGATAAAAGTAAGTAAAACATCTATTCACAGTCATTATTTAAATACACACGAGAATCATTATGAATATTTACTAGAGACCAAACGGTGGGTGGAGCCTTCATTTTGGTAACGTAATTTCTTGACGTCGCTACGATTTTGTTGTTACGTAACATCTTACGTAAATTCCAAACGTTGTGACGATGTTATGTTTACATACTTATCACGTCACTACAACGTAGAATTGTAACGTTGAACCTTACATCACCACAACGTCATAAACATGTACTTATTTCAGAACATAACATTTTAACAGTAAGTCAATTATATCAAACATATACACATGGGAAAAGTTTAGCGTTAGGTTATTCTGAGAAATTAAAGTGAATATTGGTTGCTCTAATGTGAGCAATTCATTCTTTCAAGTCAACTGGTCAAAAGAAGTCATTAGTTAAAGGAGGAATATGGGGCTAATGAGCCCGCTGATGGCGAACGTGTTGCGTGCTGGTGACATGGTCACGTGACTCGGACTGGGCGCAGTATGAACTATGAACTATCAAAATCACGAAATTTTGAAAATACAATTTCAATAAAAAATAGTCTACTGACGAAATCTTGTCAGTGTTTACTGTAATAGCCTACAGCAAAGAAATGCGCTTTATTAACAGATTGAACCGGAAAGAATCCAATATGTATTGAAAAAACATGAATACGGCAATTTTTTCAATGATAGTTCAAACAATTTGCACGAAGAAATCTTTCATTAAACCTAAGTTTCTCGTATCGAAAGTGATTAATTCAATTCAAGTACAGTAACGCTCTCACAACATCACATTTTACTTTAGAATACGGAGGTGATTGATTATTTCCATGTGTATATATGCATATTAATCATTCTTCAAATACAGACAAGGTTCAGAATAAACAGTTTGTACAGCCCACATGATGGATAAACTCTTTATTCTTGTAATGTTATTTCTCAACATTGTGGCGACATTGTAAATTGTGTACTTTTCATAATTATGTACTTATAATGTAACGTTGGGCCTCACGTCCTTACAACGTCATAATAACGTACTTATCTCAGAATATATAAGATAACTCATTCCCAATGAAAGTACTCAATTACTAAAAAAAGTATGTCATCTCCATCAAAATCGCATTTTCTGTGAAATCTTTGATTCAATGCGACACTAATTCGATTTAAATTAATGCAAGTAACTCGAGCATTAGTGAGAAGAAAGGTCAAACATATATTCATGGTCATTCTTTAGATATACATAGGAATCACTATAAACGGTTACTATAGACCAAACCGCCGTGTAAAGTCTTTATATTGGTAACATGATATCTCGACGTCGCTGCAACGTATTTAGTACCTAAACCCTAACGTAATTTCTCAACGTTGTGACGACGTTGTAGTTAACGTACTTGTCACGTCACTAAAACGTAGTAAAGAAACGCTGGTCATTACGTCCTCGAACCATCATAATAACGTTCTTTCTTAGAATATATAATGAGAAAAATAAGTCAATTTATAATATATTGTGAATACATTTCCACGTGTACCTTATATATATGCTTAGTTGGTGATTATGAAAAGAGGCTCATGTTGATTAATTATGAAATCCCGAAATTTGTCTAGAGCATGTTATTGCGAATATAATCTTTTAACTATGTAATTTTCTTAATATTTAGAGTTTACGCAACATTGAGAGCTGTAGTTACTTTTATGTAAGCTGTGAACACGAATAGAATGTTGAAATTACCCTCATAATAATTTGTTTTAAAGAACATTCTTTTGAATGCCGTTTCCATGGTCTGATGTCATAATATGGTCAGTTGTTTTGACATCACATAATTGGAGCCATTTTCACATTTAATGGTCAAGGGAAATGTCGATGATTTAGAAATTGTTTAACCCAGTCTTTACTTCTTTATCTCAGAATATACAATATGAAACGAGCTAAATGTGTTTCTTTGCAATACACTAGCTTTCGATCGTTCGTTCTATACAAATCAACAATTTCATAAAAAATGACACCGTTTAGTATTATCTCTGAGTTAACATGAGCTAACTGAGTTGACATTTATAATACGAGCACAAACACAAAAATCACGTTTGCCATTGTAACCTTGTAACAAAACAATTAAAATCCCACTTGTTTCGTACCAGTCGTGTACAGTATATGATAATATAGCATACTTTCTCGGGTAATAATCTGTATAAATACTACACACAGCGATCAGTGTCTTTACGAATCTCGTATGGATTCTATTATAGGTTATGTTTCCTCAAATACCGAAGGAATATCTTCGTTATGTGTAATTGGAAAACAATGAGATCTCATACAACACGTCTTCTGTGACAGGTATATGTATATTTACACATAAAAAAACATATTGTCATAATACCTTATCATATAATTTGGTGTGAGAAACAGTTACTCAGTGAAATAAACCTTGTACCTTCTACAGTGATGATAACCTTTATCGACACTCAGCAGAGTGACGTGTATTTGCCAAAGTCGTACATTTACCATTGCAATCATTCATTTTCAACATAAAACACAAAACCTATATGATAAATGGAATGTCTGTTTGTACTATGTTTGCAAAATACCATGTTTATCTGATCTCCTGATGTAGAAAAGTATGTATTTCACTCGTGGCTTCGTCCCTGAAATAAACATGGTATGTGGCAAGGGAAGACATATATCATCTACATACTATAGTATATAGATCATCAATGAATGACTTGACAATACTATTCCATCGCTGAGGGCACAACTATAACACTGCTATGGCGTTGCAAAGTTATAATGTTAACATGATTGTATTGCCCATGTGATATTTACACATAAAATGCGTTTGACAAGAATGCTTTCCTCCTTGTGAATGGTTGGGTATCAAAACGACCGAAAGTGGTACGTATTGTCCAGAGTATTGTTCGTAACCATTGTACTGATCTTATATCATTATGTTTAAATGGTTTCTCATTTGTTTGGAATAGCTTGCTTGTTGCAAACTCGCGTTATTAACGCATTCACATGCGTCAGAATATATGGCAGAATAATTACATGACACATAAAACTAATTTGTCCTTTTCCTCAAGTCCAACCCCCACAACGATTTAATAGTTGATTATTGCAAAACTAGTTGTAATTCTATATTTCGGTGCCATAGTTTTCTATCATCCTAATATATTTGAAGAAAATACTTGAAACACATATTCTGGTCATGGCATATGTAATGATTAATATTGAAATGAACTTAAAATGAATCTCAGCGAAAACACTTATGTGAAACAAAGTTTCTAAGATCTGTTTTATAATATGTTTTCTTTAGGACGTCAATTGGTAAAACACAACATTGTTTTAATTTGTTATCAGAAAGGTAACTTTGAATCAATGTGTGTGATTTCAGTGCAAAATTACTGTTCTTTTCAAAAGAAATATTAAGTACGACCAATCAGCGTATAATCTTAATTTCATAACGATATGAATATTAAATGCATTCAATTCGTCATCAATTATCGCTGCAGGAATTTCAGAATGATGTAATAACACTAGCTTATATATATTCAAAGAATTCATTGAATGATGGCTTTAAGATACACATGTATTTTGATTTGAATGCAATCAATGATAGTGATGTTTTTTTTTAAAAACTGGATATGATTTCTTGTTTGGTGTAATATTTATTGTTCTATCCTCTGACAATTTTAGTAAATACAAATGTTGCTTTCTTACTGTTAGATCTCAATAACCCTACATTCGGCAGTGCATTTTCACAACACCAACAATATACATTGAGTTGCAGTGAATGGCTATACTTTGAAGATATTTCCAAATAAACGCAACAATTTAGATACATGATGGTGAAATACAATATTTATGAAAATCAACAATACTTTACACACAATAAACGGATATGATTATTATGTGAGTAGGCAATTTTCAATATGCCGTCATCTTCCTTCAATTAATATTTCTGATGGTTTTTAGGTTTTAGTAAACACCTTTCACATGACATATATCATCTGATACATGATGACTTTGAATATAGATCCATTGTTCTTATCGTATCGGGATATCCAAACGGACTCCACATGTCCTATCTGATTTTTCAGACATTGATTAATGAATTTTGAAAACAAATAAGTGTATATATAAATTCAAAGTGTGATTTAAATATTAGTTTTTAAATATAGATCGTTAGAATGACGTAATATCAGTTCGAATTAAGTTCCATATACCGTCGATTCACGTCAATCACACATATTTTCACTGTGGTAAGAAGTTATAGTTCACTAAAATCTCATTATTTCATTACTCATTACATAATAGCGGTCATATCTGCTATTTTATAATATCATGTTTATCTCATCGAGTGCGCGATTTGTCAACAACTGACAGATATTTTATTTATCATATGTAAAGAGTGCAGATTTGTGATTTCATGTATCTGAATGTAACACAGCTCTGTCCAGTTTCCTCGTGAGAAATGGGTCATGCAGTAACAGTCAGGTCACAGGTTCACATCTGTTGCACTCATCATCCCCATGTCAGCTGGCCCTTCGGGATGGCTGGGGGATAGACTACCCAGCTAACACACAACGTAATCCTGACGTTGTGGGAAGGTCGTATTTAGGTAACGTAATTTCTTGACGTTGCTGCGACGTTTATAGTACGTAAAACCTAACGTAAATTCCCAACGTTGTGACTACGTTGTAGATTACGTACTTATCCCGTCACTAAAACGTAATTATGTAACGTTGAGCCGTACGTCCTTACAACGTCATAAATACGTACTTCATTCAGAATATAAAATGATAAAATTATCTAATATCTATTCACAGTCGTTCTTTAAATACACAAATATATCAGTATAAACAGTTAGTAAAGACCAAACAGTCGTTAAATGTTGTTTTTCTGGTAATGTGATTTCTGGACGTTGCTACGACGTAGTAATTACGTAAGCCCTAACGTAATTTCACAACGTTGTGACAACGTTGCAGTTAACGTACTTATCACGTCCCTCAAACGCAGTAATGTTACGTTGTGCCTTACGTCCTTACAACGTCATAAACACGTACTTCATTCAGAATACAAAATGATAACCAAGTTAGTAAAATATATCAAACATCTATTCACAGTCGTTCTTTAAATACACAAAATATATCAGTATAAACAGTTAGTTAAGACCAAACAGTCGTTAAATGTTGTTTTTCTGGTAATGTGATTTCTGGACGTTGCTACGACGTAGTAATTACGTAAGCCCTAACGTAATTTCACAACGTTGTGACAACGTTGCAGTTAACGTACTTATCACGTCCCTCAAACGCAGTAATGTTACGTTGTGCCTTACGTCCTTACAACGTCATAAACACGTACTTCATTCAGAATACAAAATGATAACCAAGTTAGTAAAATATATCAAACATCTATTCACAGTCGTTCTTTAAATACACAAATATATCAGTATAAACAGTTAGTAAAGACTAAACAGTAGTAAATGTTGTTTTTCTGGTAATGTGATTTCTGGACGTTGCTACGACGTAGTAATTACGTAATCCCTAACGTAATTTCTCAACGTTGTGACAACGTTGTAGTTAACGTACTTATCACGTCCCTCAAACGCAGTAATGTTACGTTGTGCCTTACGTTCTTAAAACGTCATAAACACGTACTTCATTCAGAATACAACATGATAAAAGTAAGTAAAAAAATATCAAACATCTATTCACAGTCGCTCTTTAAATACACAAATATATCAGTATAAACAGTTAGTATAGACCAAACAGTCGTTAAATGTTGTTTTTCTGGTAATGTGATTTCTGGACGTTGCTACGACGTAGTAATTACGTAAGTCCTAACGTAGTTTTTCAACGTTGTAGTTAACGTACTTATCACGTCATTAAAACGCAGTAATGTTACGTTGTGCCTTACGTCATGACAACGTCATAAACACGTACTTCATTCAGAATACAAAATGATAAAAGTAAGCAAAAAATATCAAACATCTATTAACAGTCATTCTTTAAATACACACGAGAATCATTATGAATATTTACTAGAGACCAAACGGTTGGTGGAGCCTTCATTTTGGAAACGTAATTTCTTGACGTCGCTACGAGGTTGTTATTACGTAACATCTTACGTAAATTCCAAACGTTGTGACGATGTTGTAGTTTACATACTTATCACGTCACTACAACGTAGAAAAGTAACGTTGAACCTTACATCCCCACAACGTCATAAACATGTAATTATTTCAGAACATAACATTTTAACAGTAAGTCAATAATATCAAACATATACACATGGGAAAAGTTTAGCGCGGTCGCACCCCCTGCGTTTTTTAACAGTAAAAGTAAGAGAACGGTATGAATCGTAATCTAGCAATTTAAGAAAGATGATTTAATTCAGATAACGTTTGGCTTCTTTTGGTTATTTGCATTTATAGGAATGTTGGTATTTTGTCCTCAAAAAACCTGTTAGGTTATTCTGAGAAATTAAAGTGAATATTGGTTGCTTTCATGTGAGCAATTCATTCTTTCAAGTCAACTGGTCAAAAGAAGTCATTAGTTAAAGCACTATGAACTATCAAAATCACGAATTTTGGAAAATACAATTTCAATAAAAATAGCCTACTGACGAAATCTGGTCAGTGTTTACTGTAATAGCCTACATCAAAGAAATGCGCTTTATTAACAGATTGAACCGGAAAGAATCCAATATGTATTGAAAAAATATATGAATACGGCAATTGTGTCAATGATAGTTCTAACAATTTGCACGAAGAAATCTTTCATTTAACCTAAGTTTCTAGTATCGAGAGTTATTAATGCAATTCAAGTACAGTAACTCTCTCACTTACTTTAGAATAGGGGGGTGCTTGATTATTTCCATGTGTATATATGCATATTAATCATTATTCAAATACAGACAAGGTTGAGAATAAACAGTTTGTATAGCCCACATGATGGATAAACTCTTTATTCTTGTAATGTTATTTCTCAACATTGTGGTGACATTGTAGATTGTGTACTTATCATAATTATGTACTTATAATGTAACCGCCGTGTAAAGCCTTTATACTGGTAACATGATATCTCGACGTCACTGCAACGTATTTAGGACGTAAACCCTAACGTAATTTCTCAACGTTGTGACGACGTTGTAGTTAACGTACTTGTCACGTCACTAAAACGTAGTAAAGAAACGCTGGCCATTACGTCCTCGCACCATCATAACGTTCTTTCTTAGAATATATAATGAGAAAAATAAGTCAATTTATAGTATATTGTCAATACATTTCCACGTGTACCTTATATATATGCTTAGTTGATGATTAGGAAAAGAGGCTCATGTTGATTAATTATGAAATCCCGAAATTTGTCTACAGCATGCCATTGCGAATATAATCTATTAACTATGTAATTTTCTTAATATTTAGAGTTTACGCAAACTTGAGAGTTGTAGTTACTTTTATGTAAGCTGTGAACACGAATAGAATGTTGAAATTACCCTCGTTATGAATTTGTTTTAAAGAACATTCTTTTGAATGCCGTTTCCATGGTCTGATGTCATAATATGGTCAGTTGTTTTGACATCACAAAATTGGAGTCATTTTCACATTTAATGGTCCAGGGAAATAATGTCGATGATTTTGAAATTGTTTAACCCACTAGTCTTTACTTCTTTATCTCAGAATATACAATATGAAACGAGCTAAATGTGTTTCTTTGCAATAAACTAGCTTTCGATCGTTCGTTCTATACAAATCAACAATTTCATAAAAATGCTATTGAACATGACACCGTTTAGTATTATCTCTGAGTTAACATGAGCAAACTGAGTTGACATTTATAATACGAGCACAAACACAAATATCACGTTTGCCATTGTAACCTTGTAACAAAACAATTAAAATCCCACTTGTTTCGTACCAGTCGTGTATAGTATATATATTAATATAGCATACTTTCTCGGGTAATAATCTGTATAAATACTACACACAACGATCAGTGTCCTTACGAATCTCGTATCTATTATAGGTTATGTTTCCTCAAATACCGAAGGAATATCTTCGTTATGTGTAATTGGAAAATATTGAGATCTCATACAAAATGTCTCCTGTGACAGGTACATTTATATTTCAACGTCAAACATATAAAAACGAAATTGTGATAATACTTTATCATATAATTTGGTGTGAGAAACTCAGTGAAATAAACCTTGTACCTTCTTCAGTGATGATAACCTTTATCGACACTCAGCAGAGTGACGTGTATTTGCCTAAGTCGTACATTTACCATTGCAATCATTCATGTTCAACATAAAACACAAAACTTATATGATAAATAGAATGTCTGCTTGTACTATTTTTGCAAAATACCATGTTTATCTGATCTCCTGGTGTAGAAAAGTGTGTATTTCACTCATGGCTTCGCCCCTGAAATAAACTTGGTATGTGGCAAGGAAAGACAGATATCATCTACATACTATAGTATATAGATCATCAGTGAATGACTTGACAATACTATTCCATCGCTGAGGGCACAACTATAACACTGCTATGGCGTTGCAAAGTTATAATGTTAACATGATTGTATTGCCCATATGATATTTACACATAAAATGCGTTTGACAAGTTTGCTTTCCTCCTTGTGAATGGTTGGGTATCAAAACGAACGAAAGTGGTATTGTCCATAACCATTGAAGTATTGTTCATAACCAATGGATTGATCTTATATCATTATGTTTAAATGGTTATTTGGAGACCAGTGGATCTCTCATGTTTCTCATTTGTTTGGAATAGCTTGCTTGTTGCAAACTCGCGTTATTAACGCGTTCACATGCGTCAGGAATATATGGCAGAATAATTACACGACACATCAAAAACTAATTTGTCATTTTCCTCTAGTCCAACCCCCACAACGATTAAATAGTTGATTATGGCAAAACTAGTTGTAATTCTAAATTTCGGTGCCATAGTTTTCTATCATCCTAATATATTTGAAGAAAATACTTGAAACACATATTCTGGTCATGGCATATGTAATGATTAATATTAAAATGAACTTAAAATGAATCTCAGCAAAAACACTTATGTGAAACAAAGTTTCTAAGATCTATTTTATAATGTGTAAAACACAACATTGTTTTAATTTGTTATAAGAAAGGTAAAATAACTTTGAATCCATGTGTGTGATTTCAGTGCAAAATTACTGTTCTTTTCAAAAGAAATATTAAGTACGACCAATCAGCGTATAATCTTAATTGCATAACGAGGTGAATATTAAATGCATTTAATTCGTCATCAATTTTCGCTGCAGGAATTTCAGCATGATGTAATAACACTAGCATATATATATTCAAAGAATTCATTAAGTGATGGCTTTAAGATATGTATTTTGATTTGAATGCAATCAATGATAGTGATGTTGTTTTTTTTAAAACTGGATATGATGACTTGTTTTGTTGTAATATTTATTGTTCTTTCCTCTGACAATTTTAGTAAATACAAATGTTGGTTTCTTTCTGTTAGATCTCAATTACAGCATTACAAAATCAGCATTTTCACAACACCAAAAATATACATGGAGTTGCAGTTAATGACTATACTTTGAAGATATTTCCAAATAAACGCAACAATTTAGATACATGATGGTGAAATACAATATATATGAAAATCAACAATACTTTACACACAATAAACGGATATGTGTAATATGTTAGTAGGACATTTTCAAGCAACAAGCCGTCATCTTCCTTCAATTAATATTTCTGATGGTTTTTAGGTTTTAGTAAACACCTTTCACATGACATATCACCTGATACATGATTGCTTTGAATATAGATCCATTGTTCTTATCTATCTTGTTCGGGATATCCAAACGGACCCCACATGTCCTTTCTGATTTTTCAGACATTGATTAATGAATTTTGAAAACAAATAAGTGTATTATATGTATGTAAATTCAAAATGTGATTTAAATATTAGTTTTTAAATATAGATCGTTAGAATGATGTAATATCAGTTCGAATAAAGTTCCATTTACCGTCGAGTCACGTCAATCACACATATTTTCACTGTGGTAAGAAAGTTATAGTTTACTAAAATCTCATTATTTCATTACTCATTACATAATAGCGGTCATATCTGCTATTTTATAATATCATGTTTACCTCATCGAGTGCGCTATTTGTCAACAACTGACTGATATTTTATTTATCATATGTAAAGAGTGCAGATTTGTGTATTTCATGTATCTTAATGTAACACAGCTCTGTCCAGTTTACTCGTGAGAAATGGGTCATGCAGTAACAGTCAGGTCACAGGTTCACATCTGTTGCACTCATCAGCCTCATGTCAGCTGGCCCTTCGGGATGGCTGGGGGATAACCTGGTCACCATAGACCAATCACAGTGTATTCACGTGACTAAAACATGCAGCACTTGGAGGAAAGACAATACTGGCGCCAAATCTGCTAGTGCAGTTGATCAACATCATTTTCGTTTTCGACGCCGTATATGATATCATATAGGTAAGAACTTATTTCCTCTTCTTCTATCTCTTAACATTTTTTCTCTTTTACTTCAGAATGCTATAAGACATCTACTAACACCAACAGGGGATACGCCTACAGTCTTAGTCGTTAGTAGACCTAACCATTTCTTTTGCTACATGATACACCCAAATTTAGTTAGCATATAAAGTTATCAAAATAGCCATCGATACCATTACTGGTTTCAGATTTTTTTGCAATTTTAAATTGTAAAGATATTCGTTCAGTGCGAACATGTTACTCAATTACACAGTTCTATGACTACAGCTAGTTTTGACCCATCCTTTGTTTTTAGATCAACATGTGTTATGAATTTAGCCCCCACCATCGTCTGCTAAAACTATTATCTTTAAATCTACTTGTATATTGTAATATTTGAATTCTTAGTCCATATATTACCTTATGGATTCTAACTTTCATAACAATAGGCACATTACACACTTAAATCATACATTGCAGTATTAATTTTAATCATGTTTATAACAGTGACTTGGTAGTGTTTTCATCCTCTGTACATATATTTGGTAAACATCATGCAAACTATAATTGCCATTTATTATTTAATGTGGGATGTGTTTCAAAATGATTCAGCATTTGTCAACTTATTTACTTTTCTCATGCAACTTACTTGATGAAGTCACTAAAAGTCAGAAAAAATATAGTATTATTCATATAACCATTTTGCTGCACCGATAACCTAGTAACATGTGTATTATCTAATTATTGAATTTTAAATATATTTCATTTTACTAAAGGTAGTTATCCTAATTCTTGGTATTTTTTAGTTATTCTACTTAATGGTGTATGTAAATATTGGTTGAGCTAGTATCTATGTCCAATGTGTAATTGAACGATTACTTACGATCGTATACATCATTACTAATATCATATTAACCTATGACCCATATTATAATAACATGCTATTTTGAATGAAGACAAAGGTTCAATTTTGCTATTGTATTGTTTATAGCTCCGGTTACTAACGAGTTTGGAGGCGATTGTGTTCGCCGCGTGATGAAGAAACTGGGGACGAATCACCTGATGTCGGCAAGCTACTTAAAAGGTAAAACAAAAGATTTCCAAACTACACATTTCATGTCTTCAAAATTACCCATTAGCTTTTTGACAAATCAACTGACACAATATATGAAATGTAGATATCGTTTGATGTCACACAAGTGATATCTAATATGATTGCCAATTCATAAAAATAATTATCTTACGGTTCTGCTTGTTTGTTCCCCAATTCAATTCAATTATTTCATCATATAGGTATAACCTTAGTTAAATGTATTAAGTTTTTGTGGTTTAAGTGTGTTTTTGTTTTTGAAGGCAATAACTTTCATCATAAAAAGCAATATACTTGTGTCTTCAAACTCATCGTTGTTTTTATTCCTTTTTTAACATTAAGACATGTTGATTTATTTTGCAGAAGCCTACATGAAAAACATTACTTCAAAGGAAGTGATGTCGAGGGGGAAGTTTCTAAAAGCTTAATACATGCTCCATCTAAACATGCCGGGCCTCGATTTCAACAGGTAACTTTTTTTGTCGTAGTTACTATTTTTGCAATAATTTACACGATCATACCTTCCTGTAACATTCATAGTTATCGCATTATTCAATTAAACCTCTGTTGTTTATTTATCATCCTCAAACGTTAGTTAAATAAGTGCTACATTGTTGTAATGAGGTATCGCCGTAAATTTAATTAATGCAATATAACTGTATACACATATTGTTTTTTGTGTTTTTGTGTTTTTTTTGTGTTTTTGCTTGCTACAAGATATTACTGATTTCCCTTACCTCTTTTGTTTTTAAAATGCAAATTTTATAAATGTGTATTATTTGTTTGCAGAGAGCAGCATCCGACAAGGAAACAAGCTCACGACCCGAGAAATAAACCAAGGACAAAGAAACAAACTAATGGGCAAGGAAACAAGCGAATGGACAAGGGAACAAGATAATGGGCAGTTAAACAAGCTAATCGGAGGAAAAAGCTAACTTTTTAAGTTCAATCAAATTAAAAGTATAATCACAGTTTCATCTCTCTGTTATCTTTGTGTTCTCGAACTTATAGACAAGAACACTGAAAACATAGCTTTTCATATTGTCATGCATTTTCAATCATTCCGTGAAGAACACTATCACAAATGACAAACGATTTTACCATTTAAAAATGAAATGCCTTATAATAAGCAGTCTGTCAACTCAAAATTCATGTTACTATTTGGCAAAATTAGAAAGCCCTATTTCATAATATTTTTGTTATAACTTATTTTATAGCGATGGTTAACTTACAAGAAATGTTACTAAATGTTTTTTACAATATGAGTTGATAGACTGTTTATGTACATCGTCTGAATTGGGTAGGCTACAACGTTCGGGAGTCTACAAATGGAATCTGTAAGCACGTTATGACAACGTCGTAATGCGTTTGAGAGACAACAAAACTACGTGAGATAGACGGCATTTTCGTGTTCTCACATCATCGTATGAAAGTAGAAAAAGAACGTTGTAGCAACCTTTCTGGGTGTCTACAGATTCACGTTGTGACGACGTCAGGATATACGTTAGGACAACGTAAACATAGACGTCGTTACAACGTTCTCACAACGTCGTAATTACGAAGAAAAACAACGTTGTAGCAACCTTTCTGGGAGTCTACAGAATGACGTTGTGACAACGTCAGGATCTACGTAGGGACAACGTAAAAATAGACGTCGTTACAACGTCCTCACAACGTCGTAATTACGTAGCAACACAACGTTGTGGCAACCTTTCTGGGAGTCTACAAAATGACGTTGTGACAACGTCAGGATCTACGTAGGGACAACGTAAAAATAGACGTCGTTACAACGTCCTCACAACGTCGTAATTACGTAGCAACACAACGTTGTGGCAACCTTTCTGGGAGTCTACAGAATGACGTTGTGACAACGTCAGGATCTACGTAAGGACAACGTAAAAATAGACGTCGTTACAACGTTCTCACAACGTAGTAATTACGTAGAAAATCAACGTTGTAGCAACCTGTTTGGGAGTCTACAAACTGACGTTGTCACAACGTCAGGATCTACGTAAGGACAACGTAAAGCTGACGTTGTGACAACGTTATCACTACGTAGATTTGTTAGCTGGGCTAAGACCAATCACAGTGTATTCACGTGACTAAAACATGCAGCACTTGGAGGAAAGACAATACTGGCGCCAAATCTGCTAGTGCAGTTGATCAACACCATTTTCGTTTTCGACGCCGTATATGATATCATTTAGGTAAGAATTTATTTCCTCACTGTCTATCTCTTTACATTTTCTCTCGTTTACTTCAGAATGCTATAAGGCATCTACTAACACAAACAGGGATACACCTACAGTCTAAGTCGTTAGTAGACCTAGCAATTTCTTTTACTAATGGTGTATGTAAATATTTTTGGAGCGAGTCTCTAAGTCCAATGTGTAATTGAACGATTACTAACGACCGTATACATCATGACTAATATCATATTAACCTATGACCTATATTATAATAACATGCTATTTTGAATGAAGACAAAGGTTCAATTTTGCTATTGTATTGTTTATAGCTCCGGTTACTAACGACTTTGGAGGCGATTGTGTTCGCCGCGTGATGAAGAAACTGGGGACAAATCACCTGATGTCGACAAGCTGCTTAAAAGGTAAAACAAAAGATTTCCAAACTACACATTTAATGTCTTCACAATTACTTATGACTTAGCTTTATGACAATTCAATTGAAACAATATTGGAATATAGATATCGCTTGATGTCATACAATTGATATCTAAAATGATTGCCAATTCATACAAATAATTATCTTACGGTTCTGCTTGTTTGTTCCCAAATTCAATTCAATTATTTCATCATATATGTATAACCTCAGTTGAATGTATAAAGTTTTTGTGGTTTAAGTTTCTTGAAGGCAATAACTTTCATCATAAAAAGCAATATACTTGTGTTTTCAAACTCATAGTTTTTTAAAATCCTTTTTTAACATTTAGACATGTTGATTTATTTTGCAGAAGCCTACATGAAAAACATTACTGCAAAGGAAGTGATGTCGAGGGGGAAGTTTCGAAAAGCTTAATACATGCTCCATCTAAACATGCCGGGCCTCGATTTCACCAGGTAACTTTTTTTTGTCGTAGTTACTATTTTTGCAATAATTTACACGATCATACCTCCCTGTAACATTCATAGTTATCACGTTATTCAATTAAACCTCTGTTGTTTATTTATCATCCTCAAACATTAGTTAAATAAGTGCTACATAGTTGTAATGAGGTATCGCCGTAAATTTAATTAATGTAATATAAAATAATAAAATAATACAAAATTTGTGTATGAGAAAGAAGAATTATTATATAAACGTAGATGCATACCTACATCAATATGCTTGATACAAGATATTACTGATTTCCCTTACCTCTTTTGTTTTAAAAAATTCAAAGTTTATAAATGTGTATTATTTGTTTGCAGAGAGCAGCATCCAACAAGGAAACAAGCTCACGAACCGAGAAATAAACCAAGGACAAGGAAACAAACTAATGGACAAGGAAACAAGCTAATGGACAAGGGAACAAGATAATGGGCAGGGAAACAAGGTTATCGGAGGAAAAAGCTAACTTTTTAAGTTCAATCAAATTAAAAGTATAATCACAGTTTCATCTCTCTGTTATCTTTGTGTTCTCGAACTTATAGACAAGAACACTGAAAACATAGCTTTTCATATTGTCATGCAGTTTCAATCATTCCGTGAAGAACATTATCACAAATGACAAACGATTTTACCATTTAAAAATGAAATGCCTTATAATAAGCAGTCTGTCAACTTAAAATTTGTGTTACTATTTGGCAAAATTAGAAAGCCCTATTTCATAATATTTTTGTTCTAACTTATTTTATAGCGGTGGTTAACTTACAAGAAATGTTACTAAATGTTTTTGACAATATGAGTTGATAGACTGTTTATGTATATCGTCTGAATTGGGTAGGCTTCAATGTTCATGAGTCTACAAATGGAATCTGTAAGGACGTTATGGCAACGTCGTAATGCGTTTGAGAGACAACAAAACTACGTGAGATAGACGGCATTTTCGTGTTCTCACATCATCGTATGTAAGTAGAAAAACAACGTTGTAGCAACCTTTCTGGGTGTCTACAGATTGACGTTGTGACGACGTCAGGATATACGTTAGGACAACGTAAACATAAACGTCGTTACAACGTCCTCGCAACGTCGTAATTACGTTGCAACACAACGTTGTGGCAACCTTTCTGGGAGTCTACAGATTGACGTTGTGACAACGTCAAGATCTATGTTAGGACAACGTAAACATAGACGTCGTTACAACGTTCTCACCACGTAGTAATTACGTAGAAAATCAACGTTGTAGCAACCTGTTTGGGAGTCTACAAACTGACGTTGTCACAACGTCAGGATCTACGTAAGGACAACGTAAACATAGACGTCGTTACAACGTTCTCACAACGTAGTAATTACGTAGAAAATCAACGTTGTAGCAACCTGTTTGGGAGTCTACAAACTGATGTTGTCACAACGTCAGGATCTACGTAAGGACAACGTAAACATAGACGTCGTTACAACGTTCTCACAACGTAGTAATTACGTAGAAAATCAACGTTGTAGCAACCTGTTTGGGAGTCTACAAACTGACGTTGTCACAACGTCAGGATCTACGTAAGGACAACGTAAAGCTGACGTTGTCACAACGTTATCACTACGTAGATTTGTTAGCTGGGACCACACTCATTAAGGTAAGCTGAAAGTTCTGCCGATTCAATATGTAGCCATTGTCACTAACGATTGAGCATGGGTATCCAAATCTAGCAAACATTTCCTCTAAATTTCTAATAATATCCTGTGAAGTGATAGATTTCAAAATGTCAACCTCATAGTAACGACTGTAATAGTCAACCACGACGAAAACATGTTCGCCACTTGGGAGTGGACCCATCAAGTCCATTGCCAAGCACTGCCAAGGACCTTGAGACAATGCAGTCGACACTACAGGTTCCTGTGTAACTCCACTAGACACTATTTGGCAACTATGACAAGACTGGACAAACTTTTCAGCTTCCTTATCAATATTGGGCCACCATACTTTCGTTCTCAGCCGCTGTTTGGTTCCAACAATTCCCAAGTGACCTTCATGAGCTACACTAACAATTTGTTTCCTCAGAGACTGTGGGGGAACAATCCTGGTTCCTCTCAGAACGATACTTCCTTGAACACACAGTTCATGTTTGACATGTTGATACTTAACACACAGTCCATCATTCCAAAGATTATCGTTGATGCATTTTCGGAGTTCAGATATCTCTTGGTCAGTTTCTGATAGTGTCTGGATTTCTTGTAATCTGATAGATCTTGGCACTGATCTCGCAGTCACAAAATTCACATATTCTTCTGCCAAGAAAGTAGGGCTCGAATCACCAACCTTTGCAACTTAATCCTTGTGTAGCCTGGACAATGCATCAGCAATGTTCTGACTCCCAGGTTTGTACTGAACTCTGAATACATATGGTTGAACCCATCTTTGAATTCTGGCTGAAGGCTTTGAAGAAGCAGAGTAAATCACCTCTAATGGTTTGTGATCTACGAGCTCAAACTGAATGCCATATAGATACAAGTGGAATCGTTCACAAGCCCAGACTAAAGAAAGTGCTTCTCTTTCAGTTTGCGAATACCGTTGCTCAACATCTGACAAATTGCGACTAGCATATGAGATAATCCGGGGTTCACCGTGTTGAATCTGCACGAGGACCGCTCCAAGTCCAACTGGGCTTGCATCCGCAATGATTTTGGCGCATTTTTATCAAAATATTCCAGAGTCTCTGTGTTTGCCAGACTTGCTTTAAGCTGTTCAAAGGCTTTGTCGTGTTCACAAGTCCAAATGAATGGTTAATTTTTTCGAGTCAGTCTCCTCAATGGTTCAGACACAGTCGCCATGTTTGGTATGAATTTGGCACAATAGTTCACTAACCCGAGAAAACTGCGAGTTTCCGTTGGACTCTCTGGTTTTCTGAAATCCTGAACAGCCTTTACTTTCTCAGCTGCAGGATCTACTCCTTTTGCAGATAACACATGACCCATAAAGGTTAACTTGGACATGTGAAATTGACACTTTTGCCGATTTAACGTGAAACCTGAATCTCTAATAGTGTCCATCACCTGCTTGAGGCGCTGATCATGCTCTTCGCGGTCCTTTCCGTGCACAATGATGTCATCTGAGATGTTGGTCGCTCCCACACAACCATTTAGCACTTGTCCAACCACAGCCTGATATTTCTCCGGTGCTGATGTAATTCCGAATACCAGTCGTTTATAGCGGTAGAGACCTTCATGCGTCACAAATGTCGTAATGCCCCGTGATTCTTCATCAAGCTGTAACTGATGATACCCCCACTTTAAGTCCAACTTTGAATACACAGTAGAGTTATTCATGTCATGTAATACTTCCTCTATCGTAGGGATCGGATGCCGTTCACGCACCACTGCTCTGTTGGCCATTCTCATGTCTATACAGACCCTGATGTCAGAGTCACTCTTTGGCACTACTACAACAGGACTCACCCATGGTGTCGGACCAACCACTTTTTCAATAATGTCATGGTCTACTAGTTCTTTTAACTTGGCAGAGACCCTATCTCTCAAACTGAATGGAATGCGATGCATTTTCTGAGCAACTGGGAGGATTGACTCATCCACATGAATGTGAACTTCATAGTTTTTCAACTTTCCAACACCTTCAAAACATTCCGGATAATCTGAATAAATGTCAGAACTTGTGATAACATTTACACGAGCATCAAATCCCACTTTCAATAAATCCAATTTCTCAGATGTTTCCTTTCCAAGAAGTGATTGCCCATGTCCCTTGACAACTATAAACTCGGCATCAACAGACTGTCTATCACTATCGCCCGCAGCCTTAACTTGAGCCGTAAAGCTGCCAAGAACTTCTAATGATTTGGATGAGTCATATGGAAATATCTTTCTTGATGTTTTCTGAGAAACACACTTTATTTTGTTTTCTTTCAAGACTTGCCATTGTTCCTGGTTTATAAGGTTGACACTCCATCCTGAGTCAATTATCATGTCTACATTTTCTCCCCCAATTGACATAGTGATAGTTGTCAACGCTTTGTCCCCAGAAATGTGGAATGCATACTCTTCATCTAATCCCCTTTCTTGTTTCTCTGCCTCAGTCTCAAAATCTTCAATTGGATGCTGGTCCACTAAATTAGCCTGACCCTGTGCGTCATAGTTCTGATTACTTCTACCTCTTCCTGAAAAATTCCAAAAAGGACGCCCACTTCCTCTGCGACCCCTGAATGCAGAGCTGAAATTTGTCCTACAACGCTCAGTAAAATGTCCAATGAGACCACATTTTCCACATGTCTTATTGCGAGCTGGACATGACTCTTCATTGGCTAAATGCCCTTCTCGTCCATACCTATAGCACACACGGTTTTGGTTGAAACTACTGCTGGGGCGACCACCTGAACCTCGACCTCGTCTATGTGACATGAAGTTTACTGGCTCTTGTTTAATTGACTCGATCCCAGTTATGTGTTCATTTCTAACCTTGGTTACTTCTCCAGCCAAAGCTACTTCCAACGTGTCATCTACAGTTAAGCCTGTCCCCTTCTGTATCAACTTCTCTCTGAGGTAATTACATTTGCACCCATAGACTATTTGATCTCTCAATTGTTCAGACTCCTTGTCTGCATATGCACACATACTTATCTGTCTTTTCAATCTAGTGACATACTGCAGCATAGTTTCACTACTTTCTTGTTTCATATCTCTCAATACAAGTCTCTCATACACCACATTGACCTTAGGCTTAAAATACTTGTTTAAAGCATCAACAGCTTTCCCATACTCCTTGTCAGTTCCAATGTCATCTAACGTGAAAAATATATCTTGCACTTCGAAACCAGCCTTAGTGAGCGAACGAGCACGTTTAACAGTTGAGTCAGTTACACCTTCACTAGTGATTGTCAGTTCAAATGCTCTAAACCATCTCTCCCATTGTGGACCTAATGCAGTTTGGTTGCCTGTACAGTCAAAAATTGGTAAACTGTGGGAATATTCAGCCATCGTTTGAGTGATCAAAGTTTCTCTAAAATGTTCAATAGTTTCTCATATTTGAATGAATCACCAAAAATGTCCAATATCACACCACTGTAATGTCTCCTATTTTCGATACCCAGTAACTATCAGATGTGAAGAACTCATTTCTTTACATATCAGCGAATTGAATGATTCAATGAATCAACAAGGTAATGGCTTACACCTCACGCATATTAATTTTGACTTCGTTCTTCATCCTCTTCGCCAAATGTAGAGTTGACCGGATATTCATTACTCACAACGACAGACACGTTTCTTCAGTCCCATACTTTTATTCGACTGCCTTCATACAAGCCATGCCGCTTCCGGTCACCCAGATGATACTACTCATGGTACAACTTATAATGACTCACAACAATACAATACAGTACGGTAGTATATATAGCAGTTGCTTCATATTCTAATCATCAGAATTTCTTAATCAAGCATCACTTATGATAAGTTATTGAAGATTTGAACTCAAACCGTTGTTAGAAGCAACAAATAAAATCGTCATCGGCTCTGTAGCTCATCAGTTTTTGCAGATATAACCATATTTTGGATTAGAAAATCAAAGTGTCTCTAAGCAGAAGATGACATATCCCACCGATTTTCACATGATTTGCAAAAACAAATCTTTGAAAGATAAAACTTTATAGAGTACCACTTCAGAAGGTGGGTAACACATATGCAGAATTTCAGGAAGATATGAAGAAGGATTTTGGAGTTGTGATCCGGAAACAAACCTATCCCTGAACAAAGTCCAAATGAAACGCGTTTCTAAACAAACGAAAAAATATAACATTTTCAGAAATCTAAACATATCAAAAGGCACTACTTCAGTCAGTGAGTAATACACATGCAAAGTTTCAGGAAGATATGATGGAGGGTTTTTAAGTTGTGCTCCGGAAACAAATGATTATGGACAGATGGACGAGACAGGACGACAACAGTTTTACATACCAGTGACATAAAAATATAGCCTTTGGCTTTGTAGCTCATGAGGCTTAAAACAATAAACGAAATAAATTTCAAATTGTAAATTTTCAAGGAGAATATATTACAGATATACAAATTTCAATCACGAGGTCACCAAATCTACAATTTAGAATCCCCACTGGCCAAGGAGTCTGTACACAA
Source organism: Gibbula magus (assembly GCA_936450465.1). Taxonomy (NCBI): domain Eukaryota; kingdom Metazoa; phylum Mollusca; class Gastropoda; order Trochida; family Trochidae; genus Gibbula; species Gibbula magus. Next base: position 44,839,180 of record OW388303.1, read on the forward strand.
CATTTCAGCTTTCTAGAGCTTTTGATACTTGGGAAGATTCAAGAAGATGAAAATAGTTTCATATATGATGGGGTCACTAAAGCTACAATTTAAAATATCCACTGATGAAGGATTTGGTACACCAAATTACAGCTTTCAAGTTTGTAAGACTTTCTGTACTGGAAAAGAAGATGAATACAGGTGTAACAGGTCATGACCCCTGTGACCCATATTTGGGTTCACGGGGTCAGCAAATGTCCAATTTAGAATCCACATTAGTCAAGGAGTCTGTATACAACAATTCAACTTTCTGGACCTATTGGTGGTGGAGAAGAAGATAAAAATAGGTTTTTAAGGTTTAACCTCTGTGAGCCTATTTTGGGTCACAGGGTCACCAAACTTAGAATCCCCATTGGCCAAAGAGTCTGTACATAAAATTTCAGCTTCCTAGAGCCAGCGGTTGTGGAGACGAAGCCGAAGTGAAAAGGTTACGGAAGGAAGGATGGGCGGCCGGACTGAATATGGGATTCTCAATATTTATGCATGCATACGACCTATGACCTTTCGAAACGAAAACGAGGCTAAGGCCGCTTCTTATTTCCTGGTTCGCTTAAGGTCTGCATATCGGCAGTACGTGCCGCTGTGTGTTTCGGTTTCTTTCGACTGGAACTGAATGAATAGGTTTGTTTCTATCGAATTCCAACAATGCAAGTTTTTTAAAAAGTGTTTTTGACGATAAAATCAAGAATACTAAGGGTATTTCATTCTGGTTTAGCGGCAAACAAGGTTTGTTTTGAATAGTTTTACTCGTGGCAAGTTCAAGAGTTTTGGTTTTGTCATCGGCCCAAAAACGGGATGATTTGTATTTCTTTTTTGGCTAATAATATCCATTTTTTCGTAATCATTAGGCAAAATAAACCTTCATTAAATTTATAATAATCCCAAAGTTCGGAACCTGTACCTCTTGAAGGTGCTGCCCCACTTCCATCCCAAAAATGAACACAATACTAATTGAAAACAAAGTGCAACTAGACCTATATTATTAAATTCTTTTCGACCTAATGATCAGAATATTTTCAAGAAAATTAGACATTAAAATAAATCATAAATATTCATTTAAATCAAGAACTAATATATATTATAAACTAAAAACTATTTATCAAATCTATGTTCATATTATTGTCAGTCATTTCCATGCATGGCATCAGTAGAGTCTACTGTAAACCTAAAATTATTTACACATGTACTGCAGGACACACTAAATCATAACTTTCAGTTTTTTATGACCAGAAATATCTTAAACAATGTTGTTTAAAAAATGCCTGAGTTATAAGCTACAAATAAACATAAGTTGATATTTATAATTTATAGGTACTATTTGATTATTTATTCATGCAGGACCTTGGGAGCAAAATTTAAAGCAGGCCAAAAATTAAATAAGGAAAATGATTATTTGCTAAATACTAATTTGAACCACCTACCTAGATATAGTTATTACCCAACAAAAATAACCAACAAAATAGAAATGAAAATTGAATTAATTGAGGTTAATATTAATTTTGAAAGTAACAAGTACATGTTATACTGGAAAATGATTGAAATATATTGTGAAATGTACATGGATGTTGCAATACACAATCATACATGATAGATTGTGCTTGAGGAGGTGATGGTCAGGTTTGAGAAACATATTTGTATTTGTACGATTAAAATACAAATAATACATGGATATGATTAGAAGTAGAAATGCACATTATTTAAGCTTTTGTCAGATGCAAAATCCCACCAAGTGCTTTCTATTCTGAGTGGGAGTACAATTTAAAGCAGGCAAAAACTTATATAAGGAAAATAAATATTTGCTAACTACTAATATTAAACCATATACTTAGATATAGTCATCACCAAACAAAAATAACCAACAAAAAAAAGATATTTAAATTGAATTAATTGAGGTTAATGTTTGAAAGTAACGAGTAGATGTCATCCTTGATAATGAATAAATATAAATAGAGAATCTCACCCAAGTGTCTTCTGATATCAAATATATCAACACAAGTTGATTAAAGTTACAAATATCCGAGGCTTGCCAAGGATATTTTTACTTTAATCAACGAGTGTTGATATATTTGATATCAGAAGACAAGAGGGTGAGATGTTATTTATCATTCAAAATCATTCTTTAACAATTATTAGCAAAAGAATGACATATTTGAAACACAAAACTGCCATTTAGCTTCTTCAGCAATGATCTCAGTGAGGTCATAGCATTGTGACATCATAAGCATCATCGCATCATAGCATTGTTACGTCATCACCATTGTGACGTCATAGCATTGTCAGCAGTGTTCTCAGGGATGCCAATGCTTTGTGATATGTCATTAACTAATGATGTAATAGCATTATGACAATTTGATTGTAGCAATATCTACAATGTAGATATCGCTTGTAGATATCGCTTGATCCAACACAAACGATATCTACTGTGGGAGCCAGTTTTGGATGATAATGTGAAATGCACATTGTATATATACAATTATAAGATAAATAGTTGCGTTTGTAAAATTTCCGGGATTCATTGCTATTCAACACCCGCAAATTTAGTTTAAAACCGACAGCGTTCGCCGGAGGTTTTAAACGCTGAAATTTGCAGGTGTTGAATAGCAATGAATCCCGGAAATTTTACAAACGCAACTATTTATCGTTATTGTAACATGGCCATTAGTTATCAGGCGTTTTAAAACGAACTCTCTTTTTGCGTACCTATCTCTGAGTGGAAAGGACTTTGCGACTGTTCCATTTTTGTAAGAGGTGTGGTCAGGTCAAAACATATGTAAATACGCGGCGTAATATGTACATTAGCAACAATTTACACATAAGCTCAAACAGTGTCACTCCACTATGTTCACTTCACAATATTCACTTATCCTTTACGATGGCGATAAACATTTATCTACGACATCAACACAGTAAAAGACCTAGGAACAAAAATCTTAAACTTGCCCTAACTCATTGTGACAATGACGCTAGCATTGTGACGTCAAAACGGTTGATCACTATGACGTCATGCCATGGCACAGCATTCGGTAAACACAACCGCATGGAAGAAGGCGTCAAACTTGGACAAATCTTACTAGTTGAACACATTTTAGTTACTTGAAATAATTAATTTTGAGAGTTATTTGTGACCTATACTGCTATACACAAGTTAGAAAATTACAATGTCACCTGTCAATTTTGAGTAAGGGTCACATATTAAGAGAAATAGAAAAATAAAATTTTGAGTCGGGCCGGACCTTGTGAACAACCAATCAGAATCAAGGATACACCGAAATCATGTTACAATTTAGAATCCCCATTGGCCAAGGAGTCTGCACACAACTTTTCAGCTCTCTAGACCTTTTGGAACTCAGGAGAAGAAGATGAAAATAGGTTTTTAAGGATGTGACCCCTGTGACCCCATTTGGGGTCACGGGGTCACGAAATCTTCAATTTAGAATCCCCATTGGCCAAGGAGTCTGCACACAACTTTTGTCAGCTTCTTAAATAAACTAAATACTATGCTTTTAGGTAGAAATCCTTTTCTTATGAAATATTTTTCTAAACATCTGTTTAATGTTTAAAGCTTATTCACAAATTAGAATCCTCATCACATTGATAACATTGCATGATTACTGACTGATCATTGATAACTTTCCTAAAACCATTAATTAAATAACGCCATAATAGATTGATTGCTAAAGATGTTTATGTAATTCTTACATATAAATAAGAAAGTTATGTTCATTGTTGCGGTTCCATATGCCTCATTAATATTCATGAGGCAATATTAAGAATCCCCTATGCCAGGCCATAAGCCCATCGGACCTTTCAGGCATTATGAGCTAAAAAATCAGCCTTGGAGATGAAACCATTAAATACACAACATCAACACATACGGCAGCATTCATACACAATTTTATGATTGTAAATCAGAAAGTTTTTGAGTTTTGGATAACATGTTTCTAATTCTCCTTGGTATATTTCCTTTTTGAAGATTACAGCAGGACAAACAAGAGGATTAGTGAGCACAGCTCACTCATGATACCCCTGCTTTTAACATTGGTCAAAGAGAAATGTTTGAAAATAGCAAAAGGGCATCACTGTTTAAACTTTTGTATGAACAGACCATTATATATAAGTATTATTAAAGCAGAGTAAGTATTACACTTGTTAGCATGTTTTAGAAGTAAAAGTCGAAAAATTTGAAAAATGGCATTAAATATGCAAATGAGGGTATGAAACATACAAAACGCAGATGTACACATCATGGTGATTGTACATATCAAGTTTCGTAAAATTTGAGCAACTGGTTTCAGAATTATGAGCGGAACAAAAACCGGACGGACGCACGGATGCACGGACGTGCTAACCGCTATATACCCCCCCGACTACTTCGTAGCGGGGGTATAATTATCTTTTTACACAAAGAGAGTCATAAGATTTACGTTTTGCACGAAAGAGACCAAAGTTAAGTCTCCTACCTGGAATGTGTTGAACTGCTTGGCGTGGTGAATCTTGACTTCCAAAAGCTCCTAGTTGTGACACCAGCCCATCAAATGCTGTTTTCTGCGTTGGTGAGAACTTGAGCTTGTCTTCATTGATTTTCAAATCAGCAGCAACAGGTTGATTTTGTAAAGCATCCACACTTCTCTTAATAGCAGGGTACATCTGCAACATCTCCACATCATCAGCTTTCTCCTTGGCCTGGGCAAAGTAGGTGTCTGTGGACTCAATGACGGCAAGGGTTGTATCATAAGCTGCTGAAGACTTCTCAATAGCTGAAAGCATTGCTGAACTTTCTTGCTGCAGTTCAGAGAAAAGTAGATTCCTCCGCTGATCAACCTGCAGCTTCATGTCATCAGACATTTTGTTGATGTTCCTTTCAGACTCTTTCTTCATCTGTTCTACAGCATTTTTCTTTGCTTTCAGTGCTTTTTGACGTTGTTGGAGACCAGTCTTTGTCCTGTTGACATCCTGGAGGGATTCAAGGAGGGATGATGTTCTTTTAGCAGCTGCATCTTGAATCTTCTCAAACTCATGTCCCTTGTGATCAACAACTGTGCACGAAACACAGCAAAGTTCATCATCTGTTGTGCAGTAGAAATCAATGTGTTGTTTGGGATGTTTTGGACAGAAATGACCTTGTGAAAACTCCCTTATTGGTACCTGGAGAGCATCTTCAATGCTTGTGATATGGTGATCTCTGCTAGAATGGTGTCGTGTATGGGCATTTATGCATTCCTTGCAGAGATACATTTGGCAAGTATCACATCTCCCATCAGCATCGTTTCCATCTGGACAATTTGTGCACTTGATCTTCTTCTGACGCTTCATGTGCAGGAAATCCACCAGCTTGCTTCTCACAGGATCTGCAGGTAGAGATGTGGCCTTCCCTTTGACCTTTTCAACATGTCTGCACATGGGACATGTGAGCTGTCCTCTTCCTTCCTTCTTTAGCAGTTGATCTATACACTGGCTGCAAAAGGCATGGAGACACGTTTTGAGGAGGCGGGGACGTCTGTCAGTCTGGTTGAAATGTTCAACGCAGACTGGGCACTCCAAAAACTCATCCTTTAGAGATGTGACCCATTTCTCTCCAGGCTCTGACATCACGTCCTCCTGCCAATCAAAGATTATTTAAAGCACATGTCTTGTTTGGTGCTGAAACGTTTCTTAAAAATTTCAATTGGTTTTTATACTAGATTATATTACTATTTAGTTGTTTAACTTAATAACAATGGTGGGAAACTCAGGGTGTCTTCTTCCATGTTGCTTCTGTGTGGCCAATAGACGAGTATTACTCATTGGTTTGCATAAGATGTTTGACCAATCATACTTTAGCTTTTGTAAATGACATGGAGATACTTTAATTGAATTTTGAGTTTGTAATTCTTTCATCCCTGGAAAATAGCTACGACGTTTATCTACAAATGATTGACTTTGCTATTGTAAAAAATCTAAGCAATGTAAGAGTAATATGACAATAAATACTTTATGTAATCAATGCAAAATTATTAAAACACATCTGAGCCGGCGTGCATCTGCATCTGCATCTGCATCTACATCTACATCTACATCTACATCTACAATGAAGGCCTATGAATAAACATTACATTAATCAATGAGAGTTAGCAGGAAATGTTAACCCCACCCCCCCTAAAAACTAAGGAGCCGGCGTACATCTGCATTTACCTTTAAATCTACATCTACATCTACGATGAAGGCCTATGCATATACATTACATTAATCAATGAGAGTTAGCAGGAAACGTTAACCCCACCGTTAACCAGGGACAGCGCAAAAGCAGAGTAGCCCTGAAACTTAGGGTCCTTGCTTTCACTGTTCCGCCTTCTCCACAGCCACAAACAAAAAAAAACCACAATTTCTTATTATAGGAGTCATCTCTCATGACCTTGACCTTTGACATTTGACCTTCAATGTCACAAAATCAATGATCACTTTTCATTGTGTATAACAATCATAATGATTCAAAGTGTAAACAGTTAACATTAGGCATATTCACAAATACATGCTTAAGTTGTGACCTCGCTGTGACTTTGACCTTTTAGCAAAAACCTTTTCAAATCTTGGTATTTCTCCAAAGTTGATATATACCAGGTAAGAGCCTTAAAGCATAAGATTTGTTTAAGCTATAATGTTTACAAGGATTTTTTAAGTCATTTCAGAACTCATGACCTTGACCTTTGACCTTGAATGTGAACATGTTAAAATTTCCAGGAGAGATAAGGAAGAAACTATGTATTTATGATGTCTTAAAGGGGTAGTAGCATGTTTTTTCGCTCAAATAAGTCGATGAAATGTATTTGAAAAATTATGTGACCAATAAAAAAAACACCCTTCTCTCTTCAGAAAATCAAGTAGAAAGATGAGTGAACATGGTTCAGTAAAGCCATGTCATTTTGTCATTCGAAATTATAAAATGTGTTCACAATAAAATGGCTGCGATGCAATTTTTGCATTATACGCAATACCGTTATTACCACCATGGATAATTGGTTTGTGTAATAAGATGTTTTACCCTCTAAAGTAAATATAAATGACACAGGCTATCATTATAAATGGGAAATTTGAAAAAATATATTTTGCAAAAAACGTGCTACAGCCCCTTTAATGTTTTGGTAGTCATCACTCAGGGTACACTTGATTTGCAAACTAGTCAGATAGTTAGTGTCTGATATGATGGATATCCCATATTCAAGTGCTCAGCCTGTGATGCCCTTGTCTGCCAGTTCCTCCTTGACTCTCTTCAGGTATCAACTATCATTATAAATGGGAAATTTAAAAAAATAAAATATGCAAAAAGGTACTACTGCCCCTTTAATACCTTCTTGGAAACAAATTTATTTGGGATTTCAAAACTGGTGACCTTGACCATATCTTGTGACCTTGACCTTTGACGTTCAAGGTCACATTGCTTCTAAGAAATGTATGCACTTTAAAGGACACAAAGAGTAACACATTACAGTACTTGGATGGTGTAAGTGCATCATTGGGGGTAACACCATTGTTTTGACTTTTGTTTCAATAGACATTTAAAAAAAACTTTCACATTAAAAGGGGGGGGGAGGGGTGCGCATCCTCTCTGTATCAACCCCTGACACAAAATGAACGAACTTGAGTCTATGTACAAAGTAGTTACTCAGAATATTCAGATTCCTACTCAGCTGCTTTTGAAGAGGCTAATGATTGGAGACCAATGATCGAGCAATAACTGATCATGTACATGTCTGCAATTTTCAAGGAATTTTATCAAAAATGAAGAAAAATAACTTTACTTTGATATTCTGGAAAATACTACTAATGTGTGTTGAAGAGATTAGATGTCAGTTGAAACTAATGTCAAGATCATGTTACTGCTCTGATGTTGCTATAAATTAGACCAAACACATTATACTTATTATTATGTACTAGATATAGATTCATTTAGTCAATATATGGTAAAATATAATTAGTTAACCATCATCCTTTTCCACACAAAAATATATTAACAAGTCAAGACAAACTATCAAGACGTGTATTCTAGCTCAGCTTTGACAAGCAGAATTTTGACCTTTTAATCGCAAGGTTATTTGTTATCAAAATATATTTTCATCAATTTCGATGTAGATTGTGTTCTAAATTTTACAGTTTAGTTATCAATTGTCTTTATTATTTTCATTTTAGTGACATTACAAAACTCCAATAAGCTGTAGTCACCAGCAGAATTTTTAAATGTGTCATCCTCAGGAGAACATTTCCACTTGTTTGTCCGGGTTTGACTGTTCCTAGGGGGTCGTCGCTACTTCTCAGTCGCTGAGCAGTTTTCTCGCGGGGCAAGTGTTATCGGCCAGTACGCGCTTGCGTGGAGAGCTCACACAGTATAGTAAGCGTGCTTGTGAGTGCGATGCGCTGTGCAAAATGATCTAAAGTAAAGTGGAAAAACGCTTTTTGGGAAATACATTAGATTGTTTACAAAAAGAACATTATCTTGTAGAAATGTTTATTCAAAACGTGACTAACTATCTGCAAAGTGTAGGTATGAGTGTCAGATCTTTCTAAAGAATTTAAGGTTTTACAGGAGGAAAATAGCAATAAAGCACTAACAATAATGCTGCCAGCCTGCCAGTAATATTCCCAGTCGAACAATAGAAAACAGAAACCGTCTTTAAATGTACGTGCAAATAAGATCATAGAAGAAGAATATAAAACTACAAAAGACACATGTAACAAGTCTAAATGTATCGTTTATTCTATTTAGATAAATTCTGAAATGCTTAACGAGTTAGATAATAAAAGAATATCCTAATTTTACTCGACACCAACGACAATTAATTCACTGCACTGCTGTCAATAAGAGGATCATCTCAAGTCGAAGTTGGAGACAAATTTAAAATATTCGAATAATGACTCGACATACACAGATAGGCTATTCTAAATTTAGTGACAGGGTGTCCAGCTACAATGTTAATCTCGAACTGAATATAATAAACAATTCACTTATTAGATTTTCAACAAGGTCAGGATTATGTAATCAAATACGTTATTGTTTCTATTTAACTACTTAATATTTAACCTGTAGTTATATACAGACTCCTGGGGGTATTACAGTTACATTAATGACAGGCTAGAATAGGTAGATCTTTGGTAAGTCGACATTTGTAATTTATTTATTTTGATAAAAATTATTTTGGGTTTGAGGTCGAAAACCATTTTTCTAGCATTTCCGACAGTTCCATTATTAACGTCATTGTCAAGATTGATATACATTTTCAAAATTAAATAGGACCTTCAGAGATAACTTGAATCAATTCACTCCCATATACAGAATTCCCAAAAGACAGAAACATTTATCAAACATGTCAACTAAACAAAATTAACTTAAATTATACGTTATTAGAGACAGTTTCATATTATACAGACAGCTAAGAACATAATAATGAAATTAGCAGGGAAATTACTTGAAGTACAAGTATATATGTTTACATTCCGATGCTTGTAAATATTTCTACATCAGATTTTAGATGCACTAGAACCGAAACATTATCCTTCAGTTAAAAGGCTGTGGATTTTCCTTTGCCATGTTCCTATAAAAATAGCGCCCATCTGCAACAAAATAGATGCAATGAATAAGAATAGTAGACGAATATATATTGATTGAAGACATATTTTATTCATTGAAGAAACGGATTGGGCAAAAGTTATACAACTTATAGAAGCTCTCTCCACATAATCGACATATCATTTGAATATGTATATTAATTAAAAACGTGGTAGGATCTATTCACTGGCGCATATACATATATTATGGAAGGTGATATAAATATGAATCTTATATCTATGTAAAATTTACATATATATGCATGTTATTAAATGTGATACCTTATTTATATAACAAGTATTCGTTTCCGAAAGGCGATCACACAAGAATCTCACAGAACGGATGTTAATTAGACACAGGGAAGAAACGATATATCTGCACTAGCGCATATCTTCAATATGGAAAGTGCTGTGAACATTTATTTATCTGCGTAAATTACACGTAATCGCCTTCAATTTGATACCATTTATGCTTTTATTTAAAAATTATTCTTTTCCTGACGGCGATCTGAAAAGCTTCTACTAAACTGATGTTGACTATGAAGAACACTCTCTATATATAAGGAAAGACTTAGCTTGTACTTACAATAAGGCATGTCTATTCACCAGCGCGTACCTAATAGGAAGGTGCTATGAATATTTAACCTATATCTTCTTAAAGTACACAAAATCACATTCGATGTGATACCAAATATGCATTTATTTAACAATCATCCATTTCCTGACGTGAATAAATACTGATAAACGGCTGTACATCTCTATATAAGGAAAGAGACTATTCGGGCGGGCTTATGCACTAGCGCGTACCTACAATAAGGAAGGTGCTATGAATATTAAACGTAAACCTTCTTCAAGTAGACATAATCACCTTCAATGTGATACCAAATATGCATTTATTTAAATATTATCCTTTTTCGGACGACGATGTGAAAAACTACTGCTAAACAACTGTTCATCTCTATATAAGCAAATGTACTATTGATTAGGCCTATGCACTAGCGCGTACTTACAATATGGTCGTCGCTATGATTATTAAATCTATATATTCTTAAAGTACACATAATCACCTTCAATGTGATACCAAATATGCATTCATTTAAATATTATCCTTTTTCGGACGACGATGTGAAAAACTACTGCTAAACAACTGTTCATCTCTATATAAGGAAATGTACTATTGTTTAGGCCTATGCACTAGCGCGTACTTACAATATGGTCGTCGCTATGATTATTAAATCTATATATTCTTAAACTACACATAATCACTTTCAATGTGTTACCAAATATGCATTTATTTTAATATTATCCCTTTTCTGACGACGATGTTAAAAACTACTGCTAAACGACTGTTCATCTCTATATAAGGAAATAGATTATATTGTTTGGGACTATATGCATCAGCGGGTAACTACAATAAGGAAGGTGCTATGAATATTAAACTTATACCTTCTTCAAGTACATATAATCACCTTCAATGTGATACCAAATATACATTTATTTAACAAATATCCCTTTTCTGACGGCAATCTGAAAAACTACTGCTAAACGACTGTTCATCTCTGTATAAGGAAAGAGACTATTGGTTGGGCCTATATGCATCAGCGCGTAACTACAATATGGAATGTGCTATGAATATTAAACGTAAACCTTCTTCAAGTATACAAAATCACCTTCAATGTGATACCAAATATGCATTTAATTGAATATTATCCTTTTTCTGACGACGATGTGAAAAACTACTGCTAAACGACTGTTCATCTCTTATATTAGTCTGTCATCCAGACCCCTTAATATTTTAAGCGCCTAGGCAAGTCTACAACAAGACTCTGAGCTCAGTTTAATGAAAATGAACACATCTCAGAGGCTCCTTTTTATTATAATTTTATTTTAATTTTTTTTAAATCTGTACAACAAAATTCATTTCAGAGGCTAAATGTTAGACTACTCTTATATATAAGGAAAGAGACTATTGTTTGGGCCTATGCACTAGCGCGTACTTACAATATGGTCGTCGCTATGATTATTAAATCTATATATTCTTAAAGTACACATAATCACCTTCAATGTGATACAAAATATACATTTATTTAACAATTATCCGTTTCCTGACGGCAATCTGAAAAACTAGTGCTAAACAACTGTTCATCTCTATATAAGGAAATATACTATTGGGGCGGGCTTATGCACTAGCGCATACCTACAATAAGGAAGTCGCTATGAATATTAAACTAGCATCTTCTTTAAGTACACATAATCCCCTTCAATGTGATACCAAATATGCATTTATGTAACAACTTTCCGTTTCCTGACGGCAATCTGAAAAACTACTGCTAAACAACTGTTCATCTCTAGATAAGGAAAAAGACTGTTGGGGCGGGCCTATGCATTAGCGCATACCTACAATAAGGAAGGTGCTATGAATATTAAACTTGTACACATAATCACCTTCAATGTGAAACCAAATATGCATTTATGTAACAATTATCCGTTTTCTGACGGCAATCTGAAAAACTACTGCTAAACAACTGTTCATCTCTATATAAGGAAATAGACTTTTGGGGCGGGCTTATGAACTAGCGCGTAACTACACTATGGAAGTCGCTATACATATCAAACTTATATATTCTTTAAGTACACAAAATTACCTTCAATGTGATACCAAATATACATTTATTAATTAAATATCCCTTTTCTGACGGCGATCTGAAAAAGTACTGCTAAACGACTGTTCATCTCTATATAAGGAAATAGACTGTTGGGGCGGGCCTATGCATTAGCGCATACCTACAATAAGGAAGGTGCTATGAATATTAAACTTGTACACATAATCACCTTCAATGTAATACCAAATATGCATTTATTTAACAATTATCCATTTCCTGACGGCAATCTGAAAAACTACTGCTAAACGACTGTTCATCTTTATATAAGGAAATAGACTGTTGGGGTGGTCTTATGAACTAGCGCGTACCTACAATAAGGAAGTAGCTATACATATCAAACTTATATATTCTTTAAGTACACAAAATCACCCTCAATGTGATACCGAATATACATTTATTTAACAAATATCCCTTTTCTGACGGCATTCTGAAAAACTACTGCTAAACGACTGTTCATCTCTATATAAGGAAAGAGACTATTGTTTGGGCCTATGCACTAGAGCGTACTTACAATATGGTCGTCGCTATGATTTTTAAATCTATATATTCTTAAAGTACACATAATCACCTTCAATGTGATACCAAATATGCATTTATTTGAATATTGTCCTTTTTCTGACGACGATGTGAAAAACTACTGCTAAACGACTGTTCATCTCTATATAAGGAAAGAGACAATTGTTTGAGCCTATGCACTAGAGCGTACTTACAATATGGTCGTCGCTATGATTATTAGATCTATATATTCTTAAAGTAGGCATAATCACTTTCAATGTGATACCAAATATGCATTTATTTATATATTATCCCTTTTCTGACGACGATGTTAAAAACTACTGCTAAACGACTGTTCATCTCTATATAAGGAAATAGACTATTGGGGCGGGCTTATGCACTAGCGCGTACTTACAATATGGAAGTCGCTATGATTATTAAATCTATATATTCTTAAAGTAGACATAATAACCTTCAATGTGATACCAATTATGCATTTATTTAAATAGTATCCTTTTTATGGCGGCGATGTGAAAAACTGCTAAACGACTGTTCATCTCTATATAAGGAAAGAGACTATTGTTTGGGCCTATGCACTAGCGCGTACTTACAATATGGTCGTCGCTATGATTATTAAATCTATATATTCTTAAAGTACACATAATCACCTTCAATGTGATACCAAATATGCATTTATTTAAATATTATCCCTTTTCTGACGACGATGTTAAAAACTACTGCTAAACGACTGTTCATCTCTATATAAGGAAAGAGACTATATCACCATGCCACTGAGAGATCATCTTCCACTATAGACCAGGATAATATGGTCACCAACACTCCACCATGCCCGAGAGTTCACCAGCCAATATAGACCAGGATAATATGGTCACCAACATTCCACCATGCCACTGAGAGTTCACCAGCCACTGTAGACCAGGATTATATGGTCACCAACCCTCCACCATGCCACTGAGAGTTCACCTTCCACTATAGACCAGGATTATATGGTCACCAACCCACCACCATGCCACTGAGAGATCATCTTCCACTATAGACCAGGATAATATGGTCACCAACACTCCACCATGCCACTGAGAATTCACCTTCAACTATAGACCAGGATAATATGGTCACCAACACTCCACCATGCCACTGAGAGTTCACCAGCCACTGTAGACCAGGATTATATGGTCACCAACCCTCCACCATGCCACTGAGAGTTCACCTTCCACTATAGACCAGGATAATATGGTCACCAACATTCCACCATGCCACTGAGAGTTCACCAGCCACTGTAGACCAGGATTATATGGTCACCAACCCTCCACCATGCCAATGAGAGTTCACCTTCCACTATAGACCAGGATTATATGGTCACCAACCCACCACCATGCCACTAAGAGATCTTCTTCCACTAAAGACCAGGATAATATGGTCACCAACACTCCACCATGCCACTGAGAGTTCACCTTCAACTATAGACCAGGATAATATGGTCACCAACCCTCCACCATGCCACTGAGAGGTGATTATATGTACTTGAAGAAGGTATAAGTTTAATATCCATAGCACCTTCCTTATTGTAGGTACACGCTAATGCATATAGGCCCAACCAATAGTGTCTTTCCTTATAGAGATGAACAGTCGTTTAGCAGTAGTTTTTAACATCGTCGTCAGAAAAAGGATAATATTTAAATAAATGCATAGTTGGTATCACATTGAAGGTGATTATGTGTACTTTAAGAATATATAGATTTAATAATCATAGCGACGACCATATTGTAAGTACGCGCTAGTGCATAGGCCTAAACAATAGCATATTTCCTTACATAGAGATGAACAGTCGTTTAGCAGTAGTTTTTCACCTCGTCGTCAGAAAAAGGATAATATTTAAATAAATGCATATTTGGTATCACATTGAAGGTGATTATGTGTACTTTAAGAATATGTAGATTAAAAAAACATAGCGACGACCATATTGTGAGTACGCGCTAGTGCATAGGCCCAAACAATAGTCTATTTCCTTATCTAGAGATGAACAGTCGTTTAGCAGTACTTTTTCAGATTGCCGTCAGGAAACGGATATTTGTTAAATAAATGCATATTTGGTATCACATTGAAGGTTATTATGTGTTCTTAAAGAAGATATAAGTTTGATATTTATAGCACCTTCCTTATTGTAGGTACGCGCTTGTGCATAAGCCCGCTCAAATAGTCTATTTCCTTATATAGAGATGAACAGTTGTTTAGCAGTAGTTTTTCAGATTGCCGTCAAGAAAAGGATAATTGTTAAATAAATGCATATTTGGTATCACATTGAAGGTGATTATGTGTACTTGAATAAGGTATAAGTTTAATATTTATAGTACCTTCATTATTGTAGGTTTGTGCTAATGCATAGACCTGCCCCAATAGTCTATTTCCTTATATAGAGATGACAGTTGTTTAGCAGTACTTTTTTCAGATTGCCGTCAGAAACGGATAATTGTTAAATAAATGCATATTTGGTATCACATTGAAGGGGATTATGTGTGCTTAAAGAAGGTATAAGTTTAATATTTATAGCACCTTCCTTATTGTAGGTATGCGCTAATGCATAGACCTGCCCCAATAGTCTATTTCCTTATATAGATATGAACAGTTGTTTAGCAGTAGTTTTTCAGATTGCCGTCAGGAAACGGATAATTGTTAAATAAATGCATATTTGGTATCACATTGAAGGGGATTATGTGTGCTTAAAGAAGGTATAAGTTTAATATTTATAGCACCTTCCTTATTGTAGGTATGCGCTAATGCATAGACCTGCCCCAATAGTCTATTTCCTTATATAGCGATGAACAGTTGTTGAGCAGAATTTTTTTTTTTAGATTGCCGTCAGTAAACGTATAATTTTTGAATAAATGCATATTTGGTATCACATTGAAGGTGAATATGTGTACTTGAAGAAGGTATAAGTTTAATATTCATAGCACCTTCCTTATTGTAGGTATGGGCTAATGCATAGGCCCGCCCCAACAGTCTATTTCCTTATCTAGAGATGAACAGTTGTTTAGCAGTACTTTTTCAGATTGCCGTCAGAAAACGGATAATTATTACATAAATGCATATTTGGTATCACATTGAAGGTGATTATGTGTACTTGAAGAAGGTATAAGTTTAATATTCATAGCACCTTCCTTATTGCAGGTACGCGCTGGTGCATAAGCCCGCCCCAATAGTCTATGTCCTTATAGTAGAGATGAACAGTTGTTTAGCCGTACTTTTTTCAGATTGCCGTCAGGAAACGGATATTTGTTGAATAAATGCATGTTTGGTCTCACATTGAAGGGGATTATGTGAACTTAAAGAAGATACAAGTTTAATATTCATAGCGACTTCCATATTGTAGTTACGCGCTGATGCATAAGCCCGCCCCAATAGTCTATTTCCTTATATAGAGATGAACAGTTGTTTAGCAGTAGTTTTTCAGATTGCCGTCAGTAAACGGATAATTGTTAAATAAATGCATATTTGGTATCACATTGAAGGGGATTATGTGTGCTTAAAGAAGGTATAAGTTTAATATTCATAGCACCTTCATTATTGTAGGTTTGCGCTAATGCATAGACCTGCCCCAATAGTCTATTTCCTTATATAGAGATGACAGTTGTTTAGCAGTACTTTTTTCAGATTGCCGTCAGAAACGGATAATTGTTAAATAAATGCATATTTGGTATCACATTGAAGGGGATTATGTGTACTTAAAGAAGGTTTACGTTTAATATTCATAGCACATTCCATAGTGTAGTTACGCGCTGATGCATATAGGCCCAACCAATAGTCTCTTTCCTTATACAGAGATGAACAGTCGTTTAGCAGTAGTTTTTCAGATTGCCGTCAGAAAACGGATAATTGTTACATAAATGCATATTTGGTATCACATTGAAGGTGATTATGTGTACTTGAAGAAGGTATAAGTTTAATATTCATAGCACCTTCCTTATTGTAGGTATGCGCTAATGCATAGGCCTGCCCCAACAGTCTATTTCCTTATATAGAGATGAACAGTCGTTTAGCAGTAGTTTTTCACATCGCCGCCAGAAAAAAGGATATTTGTTAAATAAATGCATATTTGGTATCACATTGAAGGTGATTATGTGTACTTGAAGAAGGTATAAGTTTAATATTTATAGCACCTTCCTTATTGTAGGTATGTGCTAGTGCATAATGTGGCAGGGTCACGTGTTGATCAAGAGAACAAGCACTCTGCCGGAGTGTGGGAACGTTTATTCCGTCGGATGATTTGTATGGTGACAAATACAGGTTGTAGTAGATAGGTAAAGACACCCTGTAACTCATTACATCGATATGATGACGTCACATACAATAGATATGATAAAGGCGAATATAATATCCAATCATCTTGAGCAACAATAGAAAATGATACATTATTATATATATGAAACATCATCACGCATTACACGATGATACTATTTATAATGTTATAGAATATATATACAATATAAGAGACCATTACACATGAAGCATAGTGATACGATATATAAATATATACACATGGTACACATACCCTGTGGGTGGTACAAGGGTGTATGACAATCCCACAGCACCTGTCCAATGGACTGGCTTCACTGTAGTAAATAATATTGAATAATAAGTAAATATAATTATAATGTGGAATATATATTAGCAAAGCATTTCTTCCACATTCTTAGTACTTACACCTATCATAGTTAAAACATAGCAACTATTAAAACACATTCTCTCATATCACACAATCATAGGTGAGTTGAGGTGAGGTGAGGTGAGTTGGGGTTTAACGCCGCTTTCAAGAGTATTTCACTTATATCGCGGCTGCTAGTATCATGGCAGGGAGAAAGCCCGCAACGCCATGTGGCTATGCATTGCGATGAACCTGCGAGCATCAGCTGGAATTAGCGAACCATGGGTGGTACTACGCTGAAATTCAGTGAAGCATTGCACCCAAACCTTACTGCGTGTAGAACTCACACAATCATAAAAAGGATAGTAAAAATATAGAGGTTATCTGTCTTTTCTTGACTAATACCATGTTTATCTCATCGAGTGAGGTAGAAAGGTTATAAATGGCGCACTGTAGCTTGATAGACAGTTTATTTCACTGATAAATCCCAGTATTTCACTGCTCGTCATATAATAAAAGAATATATTAGTAATAGTTAAATAATGTTTATAGCATTAGATTGGGAAAAAAACAAACCTATGCATAGCACACTTACATGCTATACTTTGCTGGGCAGTTATATAATACAATGCTATGCTATGGCTAAACTCTAAAGGCTTAACCCTTAATGTGCCTAATAATAATATAGTTAACAAGAGAGAGAATAGGATACGCATAAAATACTTTATTTACATTAAAATACATCTGCCACAATAGGCTTGCCCCAATAGTCTCTTTCCTTATATAGAGATATGCAGTGGTTTAATTAGCAGTAGTTTTTTCCAGATTGCCGTCAGGAAACGGATAATTGTTTAATAAATGCATATTTGTTATCTAAATGGTAAAGGGGTGTACTTTTGGAAGATGTAAGTTTGATATTTATAGTACCTTCCTTATTGTAGAAACGCGCTAGTGCGTATACCCAACCCCGTTGTTTCCCTTTATTTATAAGCAGTGTAGGAAACTTGTTCATTTTGTTGCGGGCTTGCAAAAATTAAACCTCATCAACACGATGGTCGGGCTCATATTTAATGTGTAATCATGACCTCTGATCTGTGCTGAAATTCATTTCTGATTTTGGAACAAGGAAAGCTGAAATTTAAAAAATGACATTGCTCATGAGAAGTTTGTATCCGAATTTTAGATTGATCCTATGAATTGAGTAAAGGAAGCATACAGATTAAATAACAATTAAAACAAACAGAAGAATCAAAGAATGAATAATGTTTGATATTCAAATACATATCAGAATAAATATAATGAGTGGATTTATTAATGCTGATCAGTAATGTGAAAATTTAGTTGGACTTGCAATGTTTGAGGAGGGCTGGTAAGTTTTGTAAGTTTCCTACACGTTAAGTGTTTATTTCTCTATCTCTATATATAGATTAATACATGAACAAAATACTTCATTCGTTAGTTATAATCATAATTTTAATGATAAATACGTTTCCTTTATGGTGATTTTATTCATTAAATAGCTTGAACAGTTAAAATAAAATTACCCCGCTAAAAAGGAAGTATATGTTGAAATATATCGTGAAACAATAATTTGTAATTGTAATTGTAAATATTTTCCACATATATGGTTTTAATATAACACATTTGAGGATAAGTATGTGTCCAGATTCTAAACGCGCAAAAAATAGAGTGGCCTACACAGCGCACTGTACGCTGACAAGCGCGCTCATGACTACTAACGCAAGGGTATACCAGTCGATAAACCTAGCCCTGCAAGAAAGCTGTAGAATGTCTGCGAAATAGCGACGACCTTCCTAGGGACGGCTGTCATGGGGCGGGGCAAAACAGAGCTCGATAGTGGAAAGACTTTATATAAAGAGGCAAGTTTTGACAAACCTACAAGTGTCATTTACATTCTTAAAACCATTTATATATCTTAAATGAGAATGAAATGATATTTAGGAATAACATCTTTAATATTTAGACAATGCAATCAGAACTTCGTCCTTTCTTATTTGTTCGCCGCTACGATATAACTATAAATAGTCCGGGGAAAACCTGCTTGGTTATCAACTTTCACTTTCGCTATTTAGTCTAATTTTAGTTATTTTAATGTATTTAATCAATCTTTATTAATTGATATTAATAAACCATACCAACAGATCATTTTACCTATCTATTTTTTTTTTAAATCTAAGAACACCAATCATTGTTCACTCAAAGACTTATTGATTCTCTCACGAAGAAATCTAAAATCGAATTACCTTGTGAAATGTCGTGGATATATTCTCAATCAAAACTGTTATAGAACACTACGAACAAATTGGATTTGATAAGTTTTGGCAGACATCTTCAAACGTACCCGTTAATGTACTGTTACTCTTGTTAATCTTGTGGTTACATCCTCAGAGAACAGCAAATCTCCTTCTTTGACGAGGTCTGCTCCCTAAAGGGAGCTAATCAAGGGGATGCGGTGTTTTCGTAGGTTCCGGGTCAGTTCGTACCAAAACCGGTTCGTCCCTGGGACGGTTCGTCCGGGTCGGTTCGCCCCAGTTTTAATATGATAGATATGATATGAAGTTTGTGTTTTGGTAAGTGAAACTAATTGTAGATGTAATAAAGATGAATAAAGAGAATAAAGATGAATAAAGATATGTCTTTACATTACATGACATTGTTTGCGTATGCCGCTTGAAGATTTGGTACGTATCGGATTAGGTAGGTGAGTTTATGTTTGTTTGTGCAGACTTCATAAAATAATTAAGAGTTGTTTTTGTATGAAATTGACACATCCGTGAGTAGACCCCTCAGTTGTGAACACATGTTTATGCAAGGAAACCTTTGATCACCAGTTACGAGTAAAGGATATTAATTAAGCATGTTTGGATAATAACATATTTATAAAAACTTGTTATCGTTTTTATTGTATTTCCTTAACAAGAATAACTAAAAGGAACACATAAATATGGATGACTTTGAAACAATTGTCACTCGCACTTCATCATGGCTGGCGTTATGTTAGAAGCTTGCGTTCGTAGACGTGAGGAATTCGTAGACGCGGTGGATTCGTAACCGGTGGATTCGTAGAAGTAGTATTTATATACAATATAAGATGATATATATTAAGATGTTTTGCAACTATAGACACTGTATATTTTGTGAAATACGAAACTATGACATATATTTTGTGAAAAACGAAACTATGACATAAATTTAGTACGTGAAATAGGAAACTAGGCTGTACTATACTATAAATATTAACATTTATTATATTACATCTGTATCATCGTATTATTTTATATTTGTGTTTGTTATAATATTTGTTGTTATATGTTGTTCGTACATGTTTGTGATCATAAACAAACTGCTGTGTCTATTTTTTTAGCTCGTCAGGCCTGAAAAGACAGATTGGCTATTTACATGCCATGGACCGCCGTACGTCGTCCTTACACTTGTGAAATTTTCGACTTCCCCCTTCAGAACAGCTACACCCCCAAAGATGAAATCTTTACTTGCGCCTAAAGGATCAAAAGTTATCAGAACATTTTTATTGCATGTAGATAAAAGTTTGTTCATGTAATCCCCCCCCCCCCCCCCCCCCCCCCCCCCCAATGTTGTTTTGGGCCTTCCTCTTGCTCTTTTCACTTGTGGAACCCCTCCCATTGCAGTTAGACAGTCATTTTCTCATTTCCTTCTGAGGATACAATGTATTCTAATCTATGTCCATCTCCCCCTTCGTACCTCGCAGCTGATGTTGCCGATCTCTGTTCTCTTGGCAACTCTCTTGTTCGAGATCATGTCGTACCATCTTATGGGCAGGAGTCTTCTTATAGGCACTTGTTCTAAATTGTGTTATGTTATCGGGACGATTGCCGAAAATTGCCATTTTGATCTTAGTCGACTTATTATTTTGACGATATGAAGGTAAAAGTAGTGATTTCTGATCAAAAACCGGACATTATGTACGCGTGTGGCGCGCGCCAATGAGTCAAACGTAATTTTGGAATCGTATTTATTAGAGACAAACTGTTCCCTTTGCAACTCTCTTGTTCGAGATCATATCGTACCATCTTATGGGCAGGAGTCTTCTTATAGGCACTTGTTCTGGAATGTGTTCAGATGGTCCACGTCTCACAGCCATATAGTAGTACCGGCCTTACTAGGGTTGTGTACAGCTTCAGCTTTATTTATCGCCCTATGGCTTGAGAACTCCATACTCTGGATAAACGGTGGAAAAATCTTCTTGCCTTCTGCAGCAGACGATAGCCCCGAGGTACACATATTCTGAACACATCGCCTACACTAAATTCAAATCGTCACTTCTTCATCTCTATTGTGTAGAATGGTACAGTCTATAAGTCAATAAACTCCCATATTAAAAATGTGGCTGACACACAGATCTTTGTCGTATCATACCTCAGAAAAACCCACACTAATTCCTATTTTTATTGATGATTTTTCAATCAAACACTTTAAACTTTCAAAAAATATAACTTAGAAAAAAGTTTAATACTTTAATTTTGAGTAGCGAACATCCTTAAAGGAGAATGTTATCAACTTCAAACATCCAGGACCAAGGGTTCATAAAAGATATATAAACATAATATACATACTTAGGGAGCGGCGTCACTGTACGCATTTCTTTGCTTGTTTGCCAATCCCGTTGTCATTGAATGACTATGTTTAAACCATACAACTACATTGTATAAATTTGACAATTTCAAAGTTCTTGAGCTGGCAAAATGAGTCTGTTTGTCCATCAGTATAATAATAATAATAATAATAATATGAAGTCTTATATTGCGCTAGATTCCACATTAGATGTGCTCAAAGCGCTAACAGAGTTCAGAGATCATTGTTCATTGTTGAACAGGTATGTCCTCAGATTCTTTTTGAACTGTGTGAGAGTTGGGCTTATTTTCAAGTCAATTGGGAGGGAGTTCCATTCCGTGGCAGCGTTGTATTCGAACGATCTTCCCCCAAATGTCTGGAGCTTGATGTGAGGGACGTTGAGTAACATTTGGTCACTGGAACGGAGAGTTCTTGTTGGCACACAGTTTACGACTAGATCGCAGAGATAACCTGGCGCTGAATCATTGACGCATTGATATGTGAGGGTGAGGATCTTGAAACGTATCCGTTCCTTGACCGGTAGCCAGTGAAGTTGTTTGAGCACGGGGGTGATGTGACAGGACTTTTTGGACAGGGTGACAATTCTAGCGGCAGCGTTCTGGATGTTCTGTATTCTTCTGATCTGGCGCGCTGGAACCCCAGCGAGCAGACTATTACAATTGTCGATCCTGGAGAGGATCATAGATCGTTCCGAAGTATCTTACCTATGTTTCGGAGGTGAAAATAGCATATTCTGACAAGCTCATTGATATGTTTCTCCATGTTGAGTGATGAGTCGAGTTTTACACCCAAGTTCTTGGCATTTGTCGAGAAGCTGATGTCTTCTGTGCCAACTGTGACACTAGTTGCATTGATCTTTTGCAATCTTCTTTCGGGTCCTATGAGCAAAGCTTCCTTGTTATCACTGTTTAATTTCAACATGTTTGCGTTCATCCAGCAGCCGACTTCAGTTGTGCAGTCTTGCATAGCAGTTAATCCTGCCTTCTGTGAATGGTCATCAAGAGCAAAGCTGTTGTACAACTGCGTGTCATCAGCGTAGAAGTGATCATTAATGCCACTATTACTTATGACTCGAGAGACAGACTTGCTGTAAAGGGTAAACAGTAGGGGGCCCAGTACTGATCCTTGGGGTACCCCACAAGTCAGTATAGTGTTGTCAGATGACGTATCATTAATACTAACTCTCTGATATCTGTCGCTCAGATACGAACAGAACCAATCCAAAGCAACACCGTTCAGGCCGTATTCAGTATGAAGTCGGTCTTTTAGCATTGCATGGTCGACAGTGTCAAATGCCGCTGAAAGAGCTAACAACAGCAAAAGAGCTACATTTCCTTGGTCCACGCTGGTCCTCAGATCATTCAGGACTTTCTGTGCTGAATCCACTTCTGTATGCCGACTGATGCATATCAAGTAGGCCTTGAGTTTCAAGATGATTCAGGAATCTTTCTTTCACAGCTTTCTCTAGGACTTTGGACAAAAATGTCAGATTTGATACCGGCCGGTAACTTTGGAGTTTGTTGCGGTCAAGGGTTGGCTTTTTAATCATCGGCTTAATGACAGCAGATTTCATGCAGTTTGGGACTTGCCCAGAGGCCAAACTCAAGTTTACAATGTCTGTGATAACTGGCAGCAGACAGTCAAGTAATTCTAGTAATAGCTTGGTAGGTACGGGGTCAATGGTGAACCCTGTTCATCAGCGTTTTCTAAATCTGGAAGAATTGCTTCTGCAGATTTAACCATCAGTGAAGATATTGTAGAGAAAAGCGCTTTTGGATTCTGCGATTGGGATACAACGAGTTGGTTGATATATTCAGATTTCAATCTCTTCAAAAGTGTGGTAACTTCACATTTTACTGAATTGAAAATCTGTCTGTCAATCTCCAATCTTGTCTTTCTCCATCGTCTTTCTGCCTTACACTTTTTTATTTTTAGCCTGGCGGACTTCATCAGAATACCAGAGATTTTGATGCTTTGTTACTACCTTTCTTCTTTCAATTGGTGCGTGTATATCCAAAAGATCTGACAGTGTGGAGTTGAACAAGTCAGTAAGTTCATTGATATCTTCAGGTGGATTTGTGAAGAGTTGAGAAGATCTTATGTCGTCTTTAAATTTTTGCCTTGAAATTCCCTTAATATTACGACACGCTTTTTCCATTTCTTTTGGCTTCGGTTTAGAAAAACACATGTCCATATGAACTCAAAAGTGATCTGACATCTGCAGGTCAAGCACATGACTTCTATCTATCACATTGGAGTCATTTCTAGTGATAACTAAATCAATAACATGTCCACGTTTGTAAGTTGGATCAACGATGTGCTGCTCGAACCCATTAGATTCAAGTATGTTGTTGAATCGCTTGGTTGATGGGTGCGCACAATCATCCACATGAATGTCAAAATCACCCATTATCAATGGGGGACTTTTGTTTAAATTTGCCTTCTCACAAAATGAAACAGATTCAGTGAAAAATGTTGAGTCTGTAAGTCCATTTCTCTTGGAAGGTGGTGGTCTATACAATCCAACTATATGAACGGCCTGATTTCCAAAAGAGATACTCAGTTCAATATGCTCAAATGAACTGTATGTTTCTGAAACATTGCAAATATCCACACGAAAATAGTTCCGGTAGAGGACAGCCAATCCACCGCCAGTCCTATTGAGTCTAGGAACATGTTTACACACATATCCAGAGGGTGTCATGGCGGCAACCGTGGCTTCATCGCCACTCTCACGAAGCCAAGTCTCTGTGATAACAACGATATCCAGATTATTCTCAAGTATATGGTCTGAGAGTTCAACAGTCTTGTTCCGCACAGATTGTGCGTTCCATAGACCGATTTTGACATTTTTATACTCTTCATCAACTGATATCAGGCTTCGAAATATCTTCATCTCTTCGTCGGTAGCTTCTTCATTCCTCCTTGATACTGGGCGATAATTTTTTCAGAAGTTGATCGTTTTTTTCTGAAGGAATTTTAAAATGTTGGGATGAACCTTGGTCACCAGCTTCTTCCACCTGTTGTACCATCAATCGAGATTGTTGTTTGTTCGTGGACCGTTGTTGTCGTGACGGTTCCACTGCTGAAGGTGAATATGACCTTTGATCCAGTTCGTGGTTTCGTATATGTACTCAGTAACTCTTCGTTATTTGAATATTTGGTGAGTTGGGGTTTAATGCCGCTTTCACATCGCGCGCGCTGCTAGTATTATGACAGGGAGAAAGCCTGCAACGCCATGTGACTATGCATTGCGGTGAAACCTGCAAGCATCGGCTGGAACTAGCGAACCATGGGTGGTACTACGCTGAAATTCAGTGTAGTATTGCACCGTAACCTTAATGAGTGTAGAACAGTTCTCTACTGCAGACAAAGGCCCCTTGCGGTATTCGAACCTCTTGATCCGAAGCCGAACGTGCTATCCCACTGCGCTATCCCGCCCCATGAATATTTGGCATGTCATCCGTAATATCAACCTATTGGTCTTCACTCTGGACATTAAAACAAATAGTAAATAACTTTCTTCATTGAGTTGTGACACGCAGAGTGTTTGATAATGTCAGTTTGATTAAAATCGATGGTTTGCAGAGGAATAAAAATGCAAAATAGTGCATCCACCAAATACAAAATCTCGCAAAATCGTCTTATTGTTTACGCACTTTTGTCAAAACATTTGCGGTTCATATTGTACTATATATTTGAGGTATTTTTCAAAATCAGTCTAAGATAGTTTCTCAAGATCTATGCTTTCACATCATCCTCTTAGGAAATATTTCAGGGTCTACAATCATTGTAATTCCTCCTAACAGGATTTACAATTGTCTCTGCAAACCCTCCACACACCTACAAGGTATTTAGTCCCTCGTATTGGGTGATAAGTAATGGATCCAAACCGTGTCAGAGGCTTTGTTTGTGGAGTATGCCCGCGGGGGAGGGAAAGGGGAAGGGCCGATAGGCCCGCCCCCCTTTCCCGACCCCAAGGGCATACTCCACAAACAAAGCCGAGGACCAGGTTTTGATCTTACTTATGAACCGACAGAAATTATGATTTAGATATAATTTCAATATTTTGTCTTCACGTGGCTTCATTGGTATATACTGACGCGAATCGCTAAATACGCGGGAAGCACATCCGCACGAAACGCACGTGCTGCATGCGCTATCTGCCTCGTGGAGTTCACATGATTGTCACTGTGTAAAATACATCATTGTTCTGTCGGCCTGTATAGCCGAGTTGTCAAAGGCGCCAGTTTAGTAACCGGGTGGTGCAGGGTTCGAAACCAGGTATTCAAAGCTTATGTTTGTGATTTGTGATTTGTCAAAAATGTGATATTTTGTGATGGTATTTATTCGAAGAAGGACTTTGAATCAAAGTATTTCAAAACGTGTATTATTCCCAATCAAAATAAATTTCCGATAGATTCTAGAGTAAGCCCCGGGCATTCCTATAGAATGCCCCGGGCATTCCTATAGAATGCCCCGGGCATTCTTGGAGAACGCCCGGCAAACTGACAATAGAGGTTTATCCGGTAAAAGAAGAACCTAATAGAACAATAGAGTGACGTCACTAGAGGTTTATAAAGAAATGTAACCAATGCTAACCATATGATATGATCTTGAAAAGATTGTCTGAAATGAACGATTATACGGAGGTAGGTTGATAATGTACGCTAAATGTTTGAAGAATTTATATGAACCTAGGGTGAAATATTTTGTGTGTGTTAAAACCTGTTCACAACATTATACAAAATGAACAAACTTTGATCCTCTAGGTGTATGGTACCTCCCCAAAAACACTTCACTGTTGGAAATGTAGAAGTTTGGGAGAAGAAGTCTAAAATGTGAGAAGACTATGGATGATGAATGATGGACAATACTCAACGGAAACCGGACGACGGACCATGCCATAAGAGCATCTGACCTTTCAAGAGATATAGACTTCAAAACACGATAAAGAAAATACATGAATTGAAGAGATCAGGTCCCAGTCACTACAAAGTTTATGCTCCTGGTGTAATAGGGGTGTTATATAATGCATTGTTCTGTCTGCGAGTCAGCCAAAATCTTCAGAACCTTTCGGGCCCGATCAGCTAAAAATAGATACATTGGCTCTGTAGCTCATCAGATTTAGCATGATTTGTTTTCTACTGTTGAAGATTTACATATGGATATAGCAGGCTTATAATATGCTATGAATATAGTCACCAAACATGGAATTATAATATGCTGGAAAAAGTATGCTTTGAAAACAATTTCAGTATTCTAGTACCTTTCAACCATGAAATATAAATAAAACAGCTTATAATGAGCTATCTCGTTGACTAGCATACTGTGCTAGACACAACATACACCCTCAATAGAATATCCGTCAATTTTTGACAAACACCATGTTTATCTCATCTCGTGAGGTAGAAAAGTTATATATGTTCACTCGTGGCTGTGCCACTTGTGAAACTATAACATTTCTACCTCACTCGATGAGATAAACATGGTATTAGTCAAGAAAAGACAGATATCCTCTATGTATCTGAAAGCATACAACATAGTAGGCATATATATGATTAAATATAGCAGCGACTTACCAGCATTTAGTTATTTTATTCGCTCTAAATTGTGACTTCATGTATGGTCCGTGTCTTGATTGTCAATTATTTCATTACATTACAAGTCCTTGCAAAACACAATGTAAAACAAAGGCAAGGAGTTTGTAAATAATAATTTTATTGATTCCTAGAAATATTCCTACACTACTAGGCATATAATATCAACGATTTAAAAAATAATAGGTATTAATTAATTGAATCTGGATTCATATTTGAATACGAAAGATTATCAAAAACTATTTACTTTATCTTCATTACTATACCCATCCTCGATAATCCAGCGCTATTCTTCCGATAAATCTACACACAAGCGCTGGAAAACAGTAAGGGTATTTGTCCCTAACCTAGTTTGGGATTGGCCATGAGCTATTGATGAGCATTATACAAAAATAAGGGGTCATGTTTTGTGACTTTGTCTGCGACCTTTGACCTTTCTAAAATTCAACCAATCACAGGTCCTCTTATATATTGAATATGTCTAGCTTCATCGCTGATAAGCTGGAGTGAATTGTCTCAAGACATGACCCCTGCTGGACAGTACTCTAATCAAGAATACAGTGAGGTATCAGTATTACTTTCCGTCTGATTTTAATGAGATTGAGCATAAGCAGACTAAGGGTTAATGATGCTTCCTCAAATTATTGAATAACTTCAATGTTTTCCCTAACCTTAAATGTTCATCTCACAGCCTATGCTCAAGAGGTGTTCATTAAGTCTTTATTCTGAAGGACACAGCAATACTTCTGAAATGTTGTGTAGAGACAAGATAACATGTGATGTCTCAATGAGAATTGTAAGGCACAAATATACATACATATAGATACTCAGACTTGTTCCTCTATGTTGTCTTGGTTAACATTGATATGTTATACTGATCAGGGCCCAGATTTTTTAAGACAACAAAGAAGTCTTAAGGAGAGATGGGACCCAGAAATCGAACTCGCTTAACTTAAGACAGTACAAATATTTAGGACAAAACTATTTCTATATTGTCCTATATCACTCACAGCAAGATTCTGGTAAAAACATCTACATGAAACCTGTCATAAAATATGATCTGTACAATTTGTTAATTATTATTCTATTGTATGTACATCTAACTTGATCAATCAATTAACAAAATCAATTCCTTATGATGATGTACGAGTAAAATAGTGCATAGACATCACATGTCAGAGTAGATAGTTCCTTAGAAGGTATTGTTATTCAGACTGTTTTCAGGATTTCATACATATCTCAGTTCTACACACTGGTAAATCAAGGTCAAGGTCAGGGATGGAAAACATTGTTGATTAAGCAAACACCTTCACCCATGGGGAGGGTAAAACACATTTTGTCATTCATACACAGCCCACTATTTTAAAAATGCAAATACATTTGTCAAACTAATTTACAGTATAAGTGTTACCTACATATTTCTATGAAAACTAGGGAAATTATACTTGAGACAAGTACATAATATAACACAATGACATCTGCATCTTGTCTGACTGTTTCCTCACATCCTACTTTTTTGAAAATGCAAATACAATCGTCAAACTATTTTACAGTATAAGAGTTATATCTTAGTTAAGGTAGCTTTGTGAAAGAAGACCCTTACAAATATCCAGGTGTAGCTAGTTGGATAGAAATTTAGCATCACAAAACAATCCTAGGGCTTAATGGAGCAGTAGCAATTTTCTCGCACAGATAAGTCAATGAAATGTATTTGCAAAATAATTTCACCAATAGTAAAACACCCTTCTCTCTTTGGAAAATCAAGTTAAAAATCAGTGTCTGCTCAGTAAAGCCATCAAAATCGTTTTTGTAATTCGAAATAATAAAATGTGTTCACAATAAAATGGCTGTCATGCAATTTTTGCTTTATACGCAACACCGTTATTACCACTATGGATAATTGGTTTGTGTAATAAGATCTTTTACCTTCTAAAGTAGATTTAAATGACACAGGCTATCATTATGGGAAATTTGAAAAAATAAATTTAGCAAAAAACGTGCTACAGCCCCTTTAATGTTTTGATAGTCATCACTCAGGGTACACTTGATTTGCAAACTAGTCAGATCCCAGATGTCTGTTAGTGTCTGATATGATGGATATCCCATATTCAAGTGCTCAGCCTGTGATGCCCATGTCTGCCAGTTTCTCCTTGACTCTCTTCAGGTAATCTGGGTCTGGGTAGCCATAGCTGAAATTGAGAGGATAGGCATTTTCATAGGCATTTTTAGAAAGTCTTGGTGATTTTTATATGAAGATATCACCGAGGAGATACGGTTATGATAGGGAAAACATCAGATTACTAAAATGTGTACATCTTGAAAATACAATGTAAGACATCAATCATTCTCTACAGTGTATAATTATGCGACAATACTATAAAATTAAGAAGGGGAGGGGGTGTGGAGGCTTCCCAATAGGTCCAAACAATTGTTCACCTCTCTGGTCCCCCAGTAATACTTGTCTTGTGGTGAATATCGTTCCAGGTGATCACCCCCTGTTGCCTTGTGGTGCGAGAGTCACCGATGGTGAAGGTCACCCCAGCCTTGAAGGCTTTCTCCAAGAGTCTCAAAACTTCCCGACCTTCTGTGTTATTGGGAAGATAAGCAGATCTCTTGATGCCTGCATACCTCATGCCAGGGTTTGGGTGGTTGTCCTGAAATAAACATGAAATCATCAAACTATTCTTCTCTATGTCAAATCAAAACATTTTAATGTCTGCTAACATCATGCTATTGTTTGGTGAGCCTCAAAAGCCAAATATGTTTTAGGTGGTTCTGGAAGAGAAGTAAAAAATGTCAAAGTTTATGGGTGACTCCTATGCCATACACCCATCCAGTCTGATTAAAATCGACCTTGTTCCGAGGAATAAAATTTGCAAAATAATATATCTACCGGGATACAAACAGGTTCTGTAGATTCTTCGCCACAAGGTCTTAGAACATCCCGATTTGGGGTGTATTCCGAACCAGTTTAACGCAGCCAAATCCCAGTCAAATAGCTGACCAATCACATCATAATTTTTAAACGATCGCTGTTTTGAAAGCATTCGGAAGAGACAAAAGGATAGCTGTTTGGAGTTATCTGCCCCTAGCTTCTCACGCCGAAAGCTTTTGTTGGACGTCTTGTTATTGGTTTACTGAATTGCGTCAGAACATGAGAGTCTACGGGTTGTTACCAGACGGTTTAGCGTGGAAACCTCCGAACAATATGAGTTTCCCAGATAACACACCCCCTAGTGGGCCACTAGTGACAGGTAGCTAGTGGCTTGCCACTGGTGGGTAGCAAGTGGCCCACCGGTGTGATAGCTAGTGGGCAACTGGTGGCAGATAGCTGGTGGCTTGCCACTGGTGGGTAGCAAGTGGCCCACCGGTAGTGGCTTGCCACTGGTGGGTAGCAAGTGGCCCACTAGCGTGGTAGCAGGTGGGCCGCTGGTGGCTGATAGCCACTAGTGGCTGCCACCGGTGGCCCACCTTCTATCAGCTGGACAAACTACTAGTGGGCCACTGGAGCAGGTACTAGTGGCCCACCAGTGGTCCACCAGTTGTGTGTTATCTGGGTTGTATCCCGGTAGATGCACTATTTTGCAATTTTTTTCCGCGGAACACCATTTAATCAGACTGTAAACCCATCAGAGCCAAAATGAATACATTTAATTATTTCTGATTGACAACAAAACAATGAACCAGACTAGTAAAGCACAGAAACCTGGTGCTGTAACTAACCTGTTGAATTCCTCCAGGGAAGTAATACTCTATTGAAATAGCCCCTTGAGCTCCCTTGTACCCAGGCACCTGCACATCAGGCAAGGTCTGGTTGGACATCTTCCCACCTCTAGGTTGGTCACCAGTCACAGTACCATACAGTTTCCCACACACTGGACAGGCTGGTCGTTGCTTGAAGGCTTGACGGATACAGTCACTGCAGAAAACATGGCTGCACTTGTCAAGTTTAAGAGGATCCAATATTGGTTCCAAACATATTGGACACTTTTCCTCCTCTTCATACTTCCTTGGGACAGGTAATTCACCTCTTGGAGATCTGTGTGAAAACATACTGAACAATAGATCTTAAAAGAAATATAGCTACGATACGTCAGACACATACATGCACACGGGACATACCCCTCATCAGAATTTTCCATAAGTGGATATTCTGTGTTCACTTCTCATACAAAGTCATTTGTAATGTTTTCAGGGTTGAGAAACACAATCACACATTGGAATAAAGAGCCAAACAAACTTTTCCCCTACCCCCCTTACGGGCCTGGGTTTTAATTACTTCATTCCACCATTTACTTTGTATTTCACAGGATTAACACACTTTGCATTACAATTATACAGCTTTCACACAGGGCGGTTTGCTTATTTGTTTGAATTTAGGTGGATGTAAGCATATGGTAATTTATGTGTATGAGTACCAGAAGCTGGACTTATTTGCCTGTAATGGAGAGAGAATTAAGGGAAAGGCTAAGTTTGAAAGTAATGTACTGTCTTTTATAATGTGAAAAGGTAATTCGTTGAGATAATTGAAAAGAATACTTTTAGAGGTTACATGTCGTACCCATGGTCACTTTCGTGATTCGTTGAGAAGGGGTTTCAATTTGACATCTACTCGACTTTAAATTTAAAAAAGCATTTATATGAGTCATTTTCAATGTAAATTTCTGTCAGGAATAGGAAATGTATATTTGTTGTTATATTATTTACTATTTGAAGTATTGATGATAAAAAAACACTATTGAATGTATATATGAAAGTAAAGAAATTAAAATTTTCATTGATATTTTATTTTTTGGAGATGTTTTAAGGTGCCCTTTTGTGAAAATTGCTTATCCCAAGGTAAAATTTCAAATTTTGACATCATTTCTAAGTCTTGTCGCATACCTTTTGAAATAATGATCCGATTGTGACCATTTATAGCTCATTTTGTAGGGCAATCATTTAGCTTTCGTATCGTAGTCATCGACTGTGCCATAAAATTTGTTTTTGATGCGAAATATGACTTTGAATGAGCATGGGGTGGTACCGTCGTTACATCCCTTTCCTTTTATATAGTAATAGGGTAGGGTCTATATAGGTATATGTCTTTTAAACGCTATTTCTAAGCGATACACGCCCCTGTGAAAATGAGGGCATGGTTACCCAAATCAACTGGTGTTCACCTAATGAAGATTGTTACCAAATTTGAAGCCTCTAGGTGCATCGGTTCATGAGATATCGCGCTAATAATATTTTAAAAATTGGTCAAAGGCTCGTAGTGACCTTGAAAATGTGGTCAAGGTCACCCAAATAAACTTATTCCACAAATGAAGACTGGTACCAAATTTGAAAATCTCGGTGCAGCAGTTCATGAGATATCGTGTTAACAACATTAGACATAAAACTGTTGAGTTAAACAAACAAGAGTCAACAGAAGATGACATATCCCACCGGTCCCAAATAATTTGTAACACACATCTTTGAGAGATAATTGTATATCTACTACCGTACTTCAGTTAGTGGGTATAACAGATGCTGAGTTTCAGGTATGTTAAACGGACACCGCGTCGAGGATAAATATGAGATCAGACTTATCTACTTTTGCTGTTTCAAATAAACGGGTCTGGTAACGAGTCACAGATCCCCAATTTCAGACAATTGAAGTAATTACTAATAAAAACAACTGCATGTTAACCCTTTAGTTGCGTATTTATATTTTACCCATTTTAGCCCCTGTGGCGGAATTTACAGGCTCGCAGCTCGCAGCAGTAGTTTTGGCTTAGGCACTAACTAGCTCTGCTAGCGGAATTTCCAGGCGGCAATTCCGGTACCATTTTTACGAAATATACCGCATCTACATGGCGAATACGGACTATATATTGGCGTTCAATACAAATTCAAGTCGTGGCACCCGTACACAAATGGTTACTTCATACCCGTGACTTTGAATTAATTTTCTACGATGTTTCGTTTGTTTTCTATCACTTTGTAAAGATTGTCTTTAATTCGGGCCTTATAACATCATGAATTCGGAGCACGCTACTGCAATTCATATATGGATTTGAAGACCAGATGTTTGTCTTTACAATGATATAAAAAAAAATTTAGAATGCGACTTTTGGTTATAATTCTATTGTCATCTAAAGTTTGTCTTTATTTCCAGCTTTATGAAATCAAAACTCCTGAGCGCCAGATTGCGAATTTTATATGTACTTGTAGACAATTTATTCCTCTTTAGAATACGACCTATGGTTAAAAAAATATAACCAACGAAAGGAGAGTGACGCTAGCCCGACAGTACCACATGAATGCGTCCCGACGCACACCAAGTTACTGGCACCGCTTGGTTCCCCTGGGACTGGGCTACTTACAGTACCGTTACCTCCTCGAGACCTCCTCGAGGGTGCCAGAGTCGAGCGTGCGTGGAACTAATGGGTACTAATGAGCACAGCATACACTTATCACCGCGGCGAACGCAATACATGTTGCGCGGTGTAAAGTTTGTCTTTATTTCCAGCTTTATAAAATCGTAAATACTTTTCGCGCGTAAACACGTATGTACTTGAAGACAATTTATTCCTCTTTACAATGATATAAAAATTATTGGAATACGTCAAATGGTTCACAATATATGGAGAGCGTAAGGAAGGCACCCCTTAGAGAATTGATTTTTGAAAAACTAACTTTTTACGACATCTGGCGCATCACTTGCCGCATGTTTATTTTTCGCTGCTCATATACAAATGATACATGGAATTAAAGACAATTTATTTCATTTTACGATGATGTAAAAAGAAAAAAATGCGCAACTTAGTTCGGAAGCTATAGCTATAGCTATACCCTCGGTACTTTGAGGCAACTTTTTGAGTATCGCGCATCTCACGGCACGTGCCGCAACTTTAGTTTTTCGTGCGCATGTGTAAATTTTATATGGAATCAAAGCCGAATCTTTCCTCTTTACCCCATGAAAGTTTTATGAAATTTGGCCACCCGGTTCAGCATTTATGGGTGGTATTTATGATGCGGTTCTGGCTGAACTTCCAATGAAAGCTCGCATTCATTTTCTCTGTCTCTTTGACATAATAAAAAATATTTTATTTGCAATGACATATATCACAATAAAATAACATTGCATTTATGTACAAATATACACACATATTTACCTGCGGTAGTGCACAGAACAGCTGTAGGGACCTAACAAGGTCTGTATATAATGATTATATACTCGTCCACACCTCGTCTCTCTTTACTTTCAATTTCCACTTCTTCATTATCTTCTTCATTTCTTTCTCTGTCTGTGGCAGTGATGTAAGCCCTGGTGTAGTCAGTGGCTGTGTGATACAGTTTGAAGCATGGTGCGGCGCACAGAGCAACATTACAATCTGTACATTCATAAGAAGACTCTCTGCCTACTCGTTTTCTCTTCCTTGCTGGCGCATTGCCTTCTTCTATCTGTTTTGCGAGGACCACGCGTTTTGCCTTAGAGCATACCACACACATCCTTGTAATATTTTTCTTCTTTCCGACAGCGAGAATCTTTGTCGGAAAGTGACGTCCATGAAGACGAATGACACTTTCGTCGCTCGTGCTCGGCCGACCACGAGGACGTCTGCACAGCGAACAACGAGTAGGTCACAACTAATGACATGGCTATTGTCATGGCTACAAATACCTTCATCTCTTCTGTATTTGTGTCTTGCCACTGTTGCATTCTTGAACGGGGTCTTGGAATTTTGTCTTCAGTTGCTTGTTTGAAATATCTATTGGTTTGCGTTGCCATATCCTGATAGTCATCTTCATGTAAAAACAAATCGAAAAAGTCAATAGGTTGAGGGTTCTCAGGAAGTTCTATGAACTGGCGCAACCCAGTTTGACCAGTGAAAGGCAAATCTACACGTGGCTGCGGACAATCCACCCACTCATCAAACGTCTGTGAATTATCTTGATTATATTGTGGTATGTCGGCAAACTCCTCCTCAAAACCACTAAAGTCTTCTTTGGTGGAATTACCGGCGGCTAGAATGTTTCTGGCAATCTCTGTCTCTATATCACTCAGACCATCTGTGACTGTCCCATTGTCACTCCCGTCACCATGTTCAGTATCTAAGACAGTGTCCCGATCATATGCATCATCACTGTCTAAACCACTGCTGCCATCACTGTCATCAGTTGACTCCATATCAGAGGCTTCATCAGCATGTATCTCGTTGATGAAGTTGTCGTCACTTGAAACGGCTTCAAAGCTGCGTGTCCTAGTTCGCATAGCCCTAGGTCGTCGCAGCATGGCCCTGCGTCCACGTCCACGCAGCATTCTTCAAGCTGTAAATGATTGAAAATGCGTTAGATGTATACAAGATATAACATGTGATTAGACACAATAAACATACAGAGATAATGAATGCGAGCTTCATGGACATTCATTTGCCAGTTTCAGAAACTCCTGGCGCATCTAGGACGACTGCGCCGCAAGCGCCAACGGCGCCGACGGCTTCTGACATCGCGCCGATTTTGCCGACGCATATGTCAAACGGACCATTTTCTGATTTCCTTGGCGACGTGAAGCACCGGCCGCGGGGCCCGGAAAATATACTTCTACGTCAGGGAAGTTCGGGTTGTCAGTTGCCGAATGACTTCTCTTTTCGAGAAGCAGAGCATCCACGGATCAGTCTCTCGAGGCGGAGCCCGGACCCATGGGAACACTCTCCCATGCTCCCCGGGAATTCCCGTACCCGTCTTCCGAGACGGACCCCGGATTCAATCGCGTGACAGGTTTCCCATGTTCTCTTTTGAGAACGAGAGGCTTCAAGGAACAATCCTGTCGGACGAACCCCGGATTCTATTGGGAATTGGTTCCCATGCCCTCACGACATATATAGCAGAGACCTTGATACGTCGGAATGACACGAACATTATTTTCAAAGTAGAAAAGCAGTTGTGGGTCGGTCCCAAAGATGATGGACAACGCCCATTTTCATGAGAATTTTTTCCCATTATGTCATGGCAAATCCCGTCAGAAATTCACCTGCTCACGAAAAAACTAATACCTAATAAAAAAGTAATTGCAATACAAAACAACTTTGGTAATAAAAGTGGTGAGGAATCAAATTCTCCATCTGCTCAGTTCAGTCCGCTTCACTTATAGATAATTGTTCAAGTCTTATTGAATGAAACGTCTTTTATTCAATAATGTAATAAATAAAATAATAAATTCAATTCCAATGGTTTGGCAGGGTGCGTCAGCGCATTTGAATTTTAGAAATGCAAACCTTTCGCAAATGGCATCACTAACAAAAATGTTCACGCATTTTTAGAAACTCCGAAAAATGAAATATTTCCCTGAGAAAATATTCCCACAAAAAGGCTTTTCCCCGAGTGGCGAGTCCCGTACTCAAACATATTTTCGTTTTTTTGTTATATTTTTTTCAAAACTGGAAACAAAATTCAGTCATGACAGTTGTTCATTGTTTATAAACCTCTATATTTGCGTATCAAAAGAACAGTATTTTAGTTATATTTTATCATACTTCTTCACTTTTGTGTACATCAATATTGCGGCGTTTCGTGCATCGAAAGTTCTTTACATATATTCTTATGTAAATATATATGGGATTAAAGACAATGTTTTCCTCTTTACAATGCTGTAAAAATTATAAAAATCGGACTTGCGGTTCAAAAGTTATGAAGTGCGAAACTTATACCTTTTGTTGCGGCGCTTCGGGCATGCAGAGTTCTTCCCACAAACATGCGCATCATACATGGAATTAAAGAATTAAATGTTTTCCTCTCTACAGTGATATAAAAATTAGAAAAATAGAGCCATGGGCTCTTTAGCTCATCAGGGTTTATTTTGTTTGATGATGAAGACAGAAATATATTGTCTCAATATAATGCACAGTCCCTAACCCTGACACATCTTATTCTTGAAATTGAGAGAGAGCACTCAGCAAGGTCAACACACAGGAGATATATATAATATTCTGACCCCTTGGCTCTGGTTACAAGCCAGCTGTGTTTTTTGTGTTTTACTGCCAAATTATGTAATAGCCTCTGCCTTGCACTAAACACTGGCATCACTGATCTAACTGTATAAGGCTTAGAGAGAACAGGCAATGTGATGAATCCCATGGTACATAGTACAATTTAGAATCACCTTGGCTAATTAATCTCTGCACAATTTTAACGGTTCTAAGCCTTTTCATCCAAACATCTAAACATTCTGAACGCAATATTCCTTCTAGTTTGTTCTGGAGAAGAAGATGAAAATAGATTTTTATGTTTTGACCTGTGAGGGCGTTTTTTATAATATCCACAATATTCAGTTCATAGGCTTTTCAATAGTTCTCATTTCACATTGATTAACAGCAAAGTTACTTTTTTTTTCAATTTCTGCATTTCTCAAACCCAAGTTAGGACTCACATATCTAAAAGATGAGATGACTCTCCCTCAGGTATTTTATTAGGAAAAAATTGATTGAAGTGCCATAAAATATCAGTTCAAAATTCAATTTCAAAGTATTTTTTAGGCTGTGGCCCATATTTGGGGTCACAGGGTCACCAAATTTACAAGTTAGAATCCCCATTGGCTAAAGAGTTTGCACACAATATTACAGCCTTCTAGGTCTTTTTGTTTCAGAGAAACAGATGAAAACAGGATTTTAGGTAATGGCCTGTGAGGCCCTTATTTCGGGCCACAGGGTCACCAAATCTACAATTTAGAATCTCCATTGGCTAAAGAATATTTACACAACATGACAGCCTTCTAGGTCTTTTTGTTCTGGAGAAAAAAATTAAAATAGTCTTATCTTATCATTTCATCACCAGTCATATGCAGTTCACATATCTCATGTAAAATAAAAGAATTCTTAACTCCTCTTCAATTTATTCCCTTGTGGCTTGTCACAATATTCAGTTAATAGGCTATTCAATAGTTCTCATTTCACATCGATTACATCAATTTGAGAAACATGTCCACAATGTAGATAGTAATCTTAAGTCGACATATATTTCACATTCCTACTGATTAAGAATAACGGCAAAGTTACTTTTTTTCTCGATTCTGCATTTCTCAAACTCAAGTTAGGACTCTAAAAGATGAGATGACTCTCCCTCAGGTATTTTATTAGGAAAATTTTTATTGAAGTGCCATAAAATATCAGTTCAAAATTCAATTTCAAAGGTTTTTTTCAGGCTGTGGCCCATATTTGGGGTCACAGGGTCACCAAATTTACAAGTTAGAATCCCCATTGGTTAAAGAGTTTGCACACAATATTACAGCCTTCTAGGTCTTTTTGTTCCAGAGAAACTGATGAAAACAGGATTTTAGGTAATGGCCTGTTAGGCCCTTATTTGGGACCACAGGGTCACCAAATCTACAATTTAGAATCTCCATTGGTTAAAGACTCTTTACACAACATGACAGCCTCCTAGGTCTTTTCGTTCTGGAGAAGAAGATGAAAATAGAATTTTAGGTCATGGCCTGTGAGGCCCTTATTTGGGGCCACAGGGTCACCAAATCTACAATTTAGAATATCCATTGGCTAAAGAGTCTGTACACAACATTTCAGTCTTCTAGGTCTTTTCGTTCTGGAGAAGAAGATGAAAATAGCTTTTTAGGTTATGGCCTGTGAGGCCCTTATTTGGGGTCACTGGATCACTAAACCTAAAACACAGAATCCCCATTGCCCAAGGAGTCTGTATACAAAATTTCAGCTATCTAGACCCAGTGGTTCTGGAGAAGAAGTAAAAAAAGCGAAAAGTTTACGGATGGACGGACGGACAGACGCCATCCCATGCCATAAGCCCATCGGGCCTTTCAGGCCTGATGAGCTAAAAATCGGACTTGCGGTTCAAAAGTTATAAAGCCCGTAATGATGATATATGCTAAGAGCGCCACTTATTCAAAGCCGAATATCACCTTCTGCGCGGCACTTGGCGCATCAAAAGTTATTGCCGAAAATACACGTATTTAATATGGAATTGAAGACAATTCTTTTATCTATATACTGATAAAAAAATTATGAAAATATCCCAAGTAGTTTCTTAGAAATAGAGCGCTGAGGCATGTTGGGGTAAATGCGCCACATGTTTCAAAGATAAAAAGTGCGAAAATCGCCTATCTCTGTGTGATTGCTGTATTTTTATATGGGAATAAAGGCCATTCTTTCCTCTTTATTTTGGTATAAAAAATAGAGCCATGGGCTCTGTATCTCATCAGGGTTTATTTTGTTTGATGATGATGATTGTCTCAATATAAAGCACAATCTCAACCCTGACACATCTTAGTCTTGAAATTGAGAGAGAGCACTCAGCAAGGTCACCACACACGAGATTATGCAATATTCTGACCCCTTGGCCAGCTGTGTTTTTTGTGGTTTACCGCCAAATTATGTAATAGACTCTGG
This sequence comes from Gibbula magus, assembly GCA_936450465.1. NCBI lineage: Eukaryota > Metazoa > Mollusca > Gastropoda > Trochida > Trochidae > Gibbula > Gibbula magus. The sequence goes on from OW388303.1 coordinate 44,879,228, forward strand.
CTTGCACTAAACACTGGCAGCAGTGATCTAACTGTATAAGGCTTAGAGAGAACAGGGAATGTGATGAATCCCATGGTACATAGTACAATTTAGAATCCCCTTGGCTAAATAATCTCTGCACAATTTTAATGGTTCTAAGCCTTTTCATCCAAACATCTAAACATTCTGAACGCAATATACCTTCTAGTTTGTTCTGGAGAAGAAGATGAAAAGAGTTTTTATGTTTTGAACTGTGAGGGCCTTTCTTTTTATAATATCCACAATTTTCAGTTCATAGGCTATTCAATAGTTCTCATTTCACATTGATTACATCAATTTGACAATCATGTCCACAATGTAGATGGTTATCTCAAGTCGACATATATTTCAAGTATATAGTGAGTGAAGTGTCATAAAATATCAGTACAAAATTCATTTTCAAAGGTTTTTTTTAGGCTGTGGCCCTTATTTGGGGTCACAGGGTCACCAAATTTACAAGTTAGAATCCCCATTGGCTAAAGAGTTTGCATACAATATTACAGCCTTCTAAGACTTTTTGTTCCGGAGAAAAAGATGAAAACAGGATTTTAGGTAATGGCCTGTGAGGTCCTTATTTGGGGCCACAGGGTTACCAAATCTACAGTTTAGAATCTCCATTGGCTAAAGACTCTTTACACAACATGACAGCCTTCTAGGTCTTTTAGTTCTGGAGAAAAAGATGAAAATAATCTTATCTTATCATTTCATAACCAGTCATATGCAGAAGACAAATATTTATGGATGATCAACTTCTTTATTGATCATCCATAAATATTTGTCTTCTTCATCACACCAACTTCTAGAATGCCTCTCAAACAGTTCAGTCTAGGCAGTTCACACATATCATCTAAAATAAAATAATTCTTATCTCCTCTTCAATTTAATCCTTTGTCGCTTGTCACAATTTTCAGTTCATAGGCTATTCAATAGTTCTCATTTCACATTGATTACATCAATTTGACAAACATGTCCACAATGTAGATGGTTATCGCAAGTCGACATAGTGAGTGAAGTGTCATAAAATATCAGTTCAAAATTCATTTTCAAAGGGTTTTTTTAGGCTGTGGCCCATATTTGGGGTCACAGGGTCACCAAATTTACAAGTTAGAATCCCCATTGGCTAAAGAGTTTGCATACAATATTACAGCCTTCTAGGTCTTTTTGTTCCGGAGAAAATATGAAAACAGGATTTTAGATAATGGCCTGTGAGGTCCTTATTTGGGGTCACAGGGTCACCTAATCTACAATTTAGAATCTCCATTGGCTAAAGAGTCTGTACACAACATTTCACTCTTCTAGGTCTTTTCATTCTGGAGAAGAAGATGAAAATAGGATTTTAGGTAATGGCCTGTGAGGCCCTTATTTGGGGTCACAGGGTCACCTAATCTACAATTTAGAATCTCCATTGCCTAAAGAGTCTGTACACAACATTTCAGTCTTCTAGGTCTTTTCATTCTGGAGAAGAAGATGAAAATAGGTTTTTAGGTTATGGCCTATGAGGCCCTTATTTGGGGTCACTTGATCACCAAATCTACAATTTAGAATCCCCATTGACCAAGGAGTCTGTACATAAAATTTCAGATCTCTAGATTCATTGGTTCTGGAGAAGAAGTCGAAAAAGTGAAAAGTTTACGGATGGACGGACGGACGCCATCCCATGCCATAAGCCCATCTGGCCTTTCAGGCCTGATGAGCTAAAAATTGAAAACAACCTATTGGTTCATATGATACGAAGTGCGAGAGAAAGGTAGCTTATCGCAATATCTTCCCGTAATTAGAGGCTATCTGCCCATGTTGCGAGACGCGAGACAGATAAGCATGTACGGGCCTATCTCACCCCGGGGCAGTGCAGACACTTAGGCGATAATTAGCCGCCGGGCAGATTAGCCATCGGAGCGAAGCCCGACAAAATTGGCCTTTTGTAAAGCTAATTATCATTGCGTTACGGGTCAACAATGCACACGCAAATTGGTGTGAATTTTGCTGGACATTCCGACCAGACACTGATCAAAGCTTCATTTTCATGGCGGGCCGCGGAGCATAAATACAGCCATTCTCATGGAGCGACTCACGGACACAATTGACTCGGGACCCGTTGCCACGGCTAGCAAACTAGCGAGACAGCCGTGAAATATTCTAAGTCGGGATCCGGGATCCGTATTGAGGCACCTCAGAATGGCTTATAGCCCGCCCGGATAATTCCGGGACCCGCAAGTTAAGGGTTAGCCTGTTTTCACCTTTAACTATCTTACTTTTCATCCAAAAGACTTGAAATTTGGAACTCTCGATATTCACTCAACATAGATGATATACTCAAAATTCGAGTGTTCTAGGGTATTGGTTTCTGAGATAAAAAATATACCTTTATATGAACCTCTGTCACAATCAAAGTATCAAAGTTTCAGTATTAAAATTTACAAATCATAACCTCCATCTTTTGAACACTGCCAAGGTTTCTGAAAATTTCCTATTGCTGGTTCATGAGAAGAAGTCGTTTGAAGCTTTTAGGGTGAACCCCCTTTCATAATTTATCTCAACCAAATTTACAAACTTATATCTCCATCCCACAAAGATGTTAAGGACAAAATTTCACATCCCTATTTCAAGTGCTTTCGGAGAAGGTGTCGTTTAAAGGTTTCACTTTAAAACGTATCTGGTGGCCATATTAGTGGGTGTTGGAATTCGTGATGAACAAGCTTTGACCCCCTAGGTGATGGGTACCCACCCACCAAATAACAGCTTTGGGGGTGTAGCAGTACTAGAGGAGATGTCAAAAGAGTGAAAAGTTGACGGACGGACGACGGCCAGGTCATTTTAAAAGCAATTGAATTCAATTTGTGTAATAAACTCCTGAGCAGCTAATTTACTGACCTCGGGGAGTCAGACTTCCTCTCCAACCTGGACATAGCGTTGCTGACAAGCACCTCAAAGCCCTGCTCCAGGTGCTGTTTGATCATCACGATGGCAGTCTGCACCATCTCCAAGTCGGTGTTCACCAGGTGAATCTCACGCAGGTTTGTATCAACCTGGCTAGTATTGGTGTACATAACAACCGCGTCCAGGAATGACTCCACGCATAGCTCCAAGGGGACCCCGTACACACCTGGAGAACATACCTCAATACCAGTACCTAGATATTTAATCATACTTAAAACATTGAGTTCAATTGGAACATAATAGCAGCATTAGAAATAATTTACTGAGGACAATGAAAAAATAGAGCCATGGGCTCTGTAGCTCACTAGGGCTTCCTTGATTTATTATCTATGGTTGAATATCTAATTTATCTTTAGTAATACATTTACCATATCTACAATTTAGAATCTCTTTTGCCCAATGGGTCTAAGCTTGCTAGAGCTTTTTGTACTGGAGAAGAAGATAAAAGATGGTTTTCAGGTCATGACCCCTGTGACCCAAATTTGGGGGTCACAGGGTCACGAAATCTACAATTTAGAATCCCCATTGCATACAACTTTTCAGCTCTCAAGACCTTTTGGAACTGGAGAAGAAGATGAAAATAGGTTTTTATGGTTGTGACCCCTGTGACCCTATTTGGGGTCACGGGGTCACAAAAACTACAATTTAGAATCATCATTGGCCAAGGAGTCTGCACATAACTTTTCAGCTCTCTAGACCTTTTGGAACTGGAGAAGAAGGTGAAAATAGGTTTTTAAGGTTGTGACCCCTGTGACCCCATTTGGGGTCTCAGGGTCACGAAATCTACAATTTTGAATCCCCATTAGCCAAGGAGTCTGCACATAAAATTTCAGCTCTCTAGACCTTTTGGAACTTGAGAAATAGGTTTTTAAGGTTGGGACCCCTGTGACCCTGCTTTGAGTCACAAGGTCACGAAATCTGCAATTTAGAATTCCCATGGGCCAGGAGTCTGCACATAACATTTCAGCTTTCTAGACCTTTTGGTACTGGAGAAGAAGATGAAAATAGGTTTTTAAAGTCGTGACCCCAATTTAGAATCCTCATTGGCCAAGGAGTCTGTACACAAAATTTTAGCTCCCTAGACCAAGACTGGTTCCGAAGAAGAAGACAAAAATAGAGCCATGGGCTCTGTAGCTCATCAAGATTTCATTGATTATTATCTAAGGTTGACTATCTAAGTTATATCAAGTAATACATTGTTATCAAGAAAAAAATAGGTTTTTTAGACCATGACTCCTGTGACCCAACTTTGGAATCACAGGGTCACCAATCCTACAATTACAATTTCACCTTTCTACAGCTTTACGTACTTAAGATAAAGATGAAAATATTTGGGTCATGACCCGTGACCTAGATTGGGGTCACAGGGTCACGAAATCTACAATTTAGAATCCCCATTGGCCAAGGAGTCTGCACACAACTTTTCAGCTCTCTAGACCTTTTGGAACTGGAGAAGAAGATGAAAATAGGTTTTTAAGGATGTGACCCCAGTGACCCCATTTAGGGTCATGGGGTCACAAAATCTACAATTTAGAATCCCCATTGACCAAGGAGTCTGCACACAACTATTCAACTCTCTTGACTTTTTGGAACTGGAGAAGAAGATGAAAAAAGGTTTTTAAGGATGTGACCCCTGTGACCCCATTTGGGGTCACGGGGTCACGAAATCTACAATTTAGAATCCCCATTGGCCAAGGAGTCTGCACACAACCTTTCAAGTCTCTTGACTTTTTGGAACTGGAGAAGAAGATGAAACAAGAGAATTAGTGAGCACAGCTCACTCATGATACCTCTGCTTTTAACATTGGTAAAAAAGAAATGTTTGAAAATAGCAAAAGGGCATCAATGTTTAAACTTTTGTATGAACAGACCATTATATATAAGTATTATTTAAGCAGAGTAAGTATTACACTTGTAAGCATGTTTTAGAAGTAAAAGTCGAAAAAATTGAAAAATGTCATTAAATATGCAAATGAGGGTATGAAACATACAAATATGCAAATGAGGGTATGAAATATAAAAATGACAGATGTACACATCAGTGGTTTCGTAACATTTGAACAATTAGTGTCTGAGTTATGAGTGGAACAAAAAGTGTGAATGGCGAGGATGAAAAACGGAGAAAATTTGCATAAATTATGCAAATGAGGGTATGAAATATACAAAAGGCAGATGTACACATCATGGTGATTGTTCATATCAAGTTTCTTAACATTTGGACAACTGCTTTCAGAGTTATGAGTGGAACAAAAAGTGTGAATGGTTAAGTCGAAAACGGAGAATATTTGCATAAATTATGCAAATGAGGGTATGAAACATACAAAAGGCAGATGTACACATCGTGATGATTATATGTATCAAGTAACAAGACATTTGAACGATTACTATTTGAGTTATGAGTGGAACAAAATCTGAATGGCAAAGTCGAAAAACGGAGAAAATTTGCATAAATTATGCAAATTAGAGTACGAAACATACAAAAGGCAGATGTACACATCATGGTGATTGTACATATCAAGTTTCGTAAAATTTGAGCAACTGGTTTCAGAGTTATGAGCGGAACAAAAAGTGTGGATGGTTATAAGTCGAAAACGGAGAATATTTGCATAAATTATGCAAATGAGGGTATGAAACATACAAAAGGCAGATGTATACATCGTGATGATTATATGTATGAAGTTACAAGACATTTGAACAATTAGTACTTGAGTTATGAGTGGAACAAAAACTGTGAATGGCAAAGTCGAAAAACGGAGAAAATTTGAACAAATTATGCAAATGAGGGTACGAAACATACAAAAGGCAGATGTACACATCATGGTGATTGTACATATCAAGTTTCGTAAAATTTGAGCAACTGGTTTCAGAATTATGAGCGGAACAAAAACCGGACGGACGGACGGACGGACGGACAGACGCACGGACGGACGGACGGACGGACGTGCTGACCGCTATATACCCCCGACTACTTCGTAGCAGGGGTATAAAAAGGTTTTTAAGGATGTGACCCCTGTGACCCCATTTGGGGTCAAGGGGTCACGAAATCTACAATTTAGAATCCCCATTGGCCAAGGAGTCTGCACACAACTTTTCAGCTCTCTAGACCTTTTGGAACTGGAGAAGAAGATGAAAATAGGTTTTTAAGGATGTGACCCCTGTGACCCCATTTGGGGTCATGGGGTCACGAAATCTACAATTTAGTATCCCCATTGGCCAAGGAGTCTGTACACAACTTTTCAGCTCTCTAGACCTTTTGGAACTGCAGAAGAAGATGAAAATAGGTTTTTAAGGATGTGACCCCTGTGACCCCATTTGGGGTCATGGGGTCACGAAATCTACAATTTAGTATCCCCATTGGCCAAGGAGTCTGTACACAACTTTTCAGCTCTCTAGACCTTTTGGAACTGCAGAAGAAGATGAAAATAGGTTTTTAAGGATGTGACCCCTGTGACCCCATTTGGGGTCATGGGGTCACGAAATCTACAATTTAGAATCCCCATTGGCCAAGGAGTCTGTACACAACTTTTCAGCTCTCTAGACCTTTTGGAAATGCAGAAGAAGATGAAAATAGGTTTTTAAGGATGTGACCCCTGTGACCCCATTTGGGGTCATGGGGTCATGGGGTCACGAAATCTACAATTGAGAATCCCCATTGGCCAAGGAGTCTGTACACAACTTTTCAGCTCTCTAGACCTTTTGGAACTGGAGAAGAAGATGAAAATAGGGTTTTAAGGATGTGACCCTGGTGACCCCATTTGGGGTCATGGGGTCACGAAATCTACAATTTAGAATCCCCATTGGCCAAGGAGTCTGTACACAACTTTTCAGCTCTCTTGACCTTTTGGAACTGGAGAAGAAGATGAAAATAGGTTTTTAAGGATGTGACCCCGGTGACCCCATTTGGGGTCATGGGGTCACGAAATCTACAATTTAGAATCCCCATTGGCCAAGGAGTCTGTACACAACTTTTCAGCTCTCTTGACCTTTTGGAACTGGAGAAGAAGATGAAAATAGGTTTTTAAGGATGTGACCCCTGTGACCCCATTTGGGGTCACGGGGTCACGAAATCTACAATTTAGAATCCCCATTGGCCAAGGAGTCTGCACATAAAATTTTAGCTCTGTGGAGTCATTGGTTCTGGAGAAGAAGTCGAAAATGTGCAAAGTTTACGGACGGATGGACGGACGGACGGACGCCGGACGCCATGCCATGCCATAAGCACATCGGGCCTTTCAGGCCTGATGAGCTAAAAATGCAAAAAGTTTACAGACGGATGGCCTGATGCCGGACACCATTCCATGCCATAACCTCCTCGAAATGATTAGAATGACAAGAAATGATTACAGTTTAATGTTTTAAATACATCTTCTATTCCAGACTATGACCGTAAGAGAGAAGTTTCAGTTAAGATATAAACCAAGGTTAACTTGCACCAATGAAGAGGAGTTTATACCCTGGTAAAGAGAGAAGTTAAGAAATAAACCAAGACTAACCTGCACTGATGAAGGGGAATGCAACAGATCTGATCCGCAGCTTCTCACGAGCGTAGTCGAGACACCGCAGGAAGGTGCAGGTGAGGAGGTTACCACACTTAGATTCCTGTGATTCCACATTAACCGGTCCAACAGTGTGCAAGATATAGCTTGTTCCTAAAGCAATCAAATCTCCTGAGGTTGTATGCATCACTTCACTGATGTTTAAAGGACCATTTTGTCGGATATATCGTTCACATTCCCGTTTCAAACTTCTGCCACAAGCTCTTTCAATAGCTACAGCAACACCGGCATAATGCTGCAGCTCTGAATTAGCTGCATTAACAATTCCATCAGTTTTTATCTTCACAATGTCACCATAGTGAACCTTCACGACAATCTCCCCTGGAAGTTTGAATTCTAAATTCTTTGTCTCATCTGGGATATAAGATGTTACCTGTGAAATATGAAATTTATTCACATAACACATCAGATTGAATTTCGTTTGCCATTGTTGGCATGTCAGTGAATAAATTAGTAAAGAAAAAACCTAAAAGCTAAATTACTGATGGTTATGGTGCTAATGTTTGAAATAGAAATACCTATATTATTACTGCATTTGCAAATAAAGAGCCAATCTCGGTTACCCAGGGTTTTATGTATGCTCTGTTAGTCTCCACTATATCACCCCTGGGACACTCCATCTGAGAAATATGTACTCAAATAACCCGCCCTTGGCCGGCGTGACGAAATCAGTAACCAATGGAAATTCTAGATAGTATAATACGGACATGGTCAAGGGAGATAACCGGTGACGGATACTCAACAAAATGGCCGCGCCCAGGAGGTGCGTGCTAACGAAGTGATATGAATTGTCATTGGCTCTAAGGTCCAAGCTGCATAGCAGTTTGATTGGCTCATGGGGGTAATTTGGGTCATGATTTTTCTGATGGAGTGTCCCATGGGTGATATAGTGGGGAGTAACGGAGCATATATAAAACCCTGGGTAACAGAGGACGATCAAGAGCAAAAATATTTGAACAAGAGTGCTCTGAGAGCACATGAACCCCGGGGGTTTTGATACACAAACTATCCTCCAAACTAGAAATAAGTGCATGTGATGCACTATGATGTCCCCCACTCCACTTTCAATCTAGCCTATCGGTAATCATCTTACAACCGCCAAAGAAACATCACCGCATTTTCAACAGTGTAAAAAATAGAGCAAATCACTTTGTAGCTCAAAAGGTTTTAAACAATAAACTAAATAAATTTCAAAATGTAAATGTTCTAGGAGGTAATAACAGTTAATAACCCTATTTGGGGTCATGGGGTCACCAGATCTACAAGTTTGAATCCCCATTGGCCGAAGAGTCTGCACACAATTTTTCACCTCTCTAGACCTTTTGGAACTGGAGAAGATGATGAAAAAAGTATTTTTAGGTTGTGACCCTGGACAGACAGATGGATGGACAGACAGACACCATGCCATGCCATAAGCCCATCAGGTCTTTCAGACCATCACCTGATGAGCTAAATAAAAAAGATGGATAAAAAATAGAGCCAGGATGTGACCCCGGTGACCCCATTTCAGGTCACGGGGTCACGAAATCTACAATTTAGAATCCCCATGGGCCAAGGAGTCTGCACATAACTTTTCAGCTCTCTAGACCTTTTGGAACTGGAGAAGAAAATGAAAATAGGTTTTTAAGGATGTGACCCCTGTAACCCCTGTGACTCCATTTGGGGTCACAGGGTCACAAAATCTACAATTTAGAATCCCAATGGGCCAAGGAGTCTGCACACAACTTTTCAGCTCTCTAGACCTTTTGGAACTGGAGAAGAAGATGAAAATAGGTTTTGAGGTTGTGACCCCTGTGACCCCATTTGGGGTCATGGGGTCACGAAATCTACAATTTAGAATCCCCGTTACCCAAGGAGTCTGCACACAACTTTTCAGCTTTCTAGACCTTTTGAAACCGAAGAAGAATATGAAAATAGGGTTTTAAGCTTTTGACCCCTGTGATCCCAATTGGGGTCATGGGGTCATGAAATCTACAATTTAGAATCCCCATTAGCCAATGAGTATGCACATAAAATTTCAGCTCTCTGGAGTCAATGGTTCTGGAGAAGAAGTCGAAAAAGCGACAAGTTTACAGACGGATTGACGGATGGACAGACAGACGCACGGACAGATAGATGGACAGTTGGAAAACAATAAACCCCGGAATCTCTGATTCAGGGGCATAAAAAACATGACTTTTAACTACATTTTGAAACAAGAGTCATCAGATGATGACATATCCCACCGGTTCCACAAAATTTGTAAAACACATCTTTGACAGATACTTGTGTATCTACTACAATACTTCAGTTAGTGGGTATTACAGATGCTGAGTTTCAGGTATGTTAAGGGTTTTAGACTTCTGCTCCAGAAGCAGTCAAAATCAAAGACAACCAACATTCCTCTCATGTTTCTATGGAAACAGAAAAAAATAAAATTTTCAGAAATCTGAAAATATCAAAAGGCACCACTTCAATTAGTGGGTAATACACATGCAAAGTTTCAGGAAGATATGATGAACGGTTTTGGAGCTGTGCTCCGGAAACAAACCTGTCTCTGAACAAAGTCCAACTTCAACATGTTTCTATGGAAACGACCAAAAATAAAATTTTCAGAAATCTGAAAATATCAAAAGGCACCACTTCAATTAGTGGGTAATACACATGCAAAGTTTCAGGAAGATATGATGAACGGTTTTTGAGCTGTGCTCCGGAAACAAACCTGTCTCTGAACAAAGTCCAAATTCAACAAGTTTCTATGGAAACGAAAAAAAAATAAAAAAATTCAGAAATCTGAAAATATCAAAAGGCACCACTTCAATTAGTGGGTAATACACATGCAAAGTTTCAGGAAGATATGATGAACGGTTTTGGAGCTGTGCTCCGGAAACGAATCTGTCTCTGAACAAAGTCCAACTTCAACATGTTTCTATGGAAACGACCAAAAATAAAATTTTCAGAAATCTGAAAATATCAAAAGGCACCACTTCAGTTAGTGGGTAATACACATGCAAAGTTTCAGGAAGATATGATGAACGGTTTTTGAGCTGTGCTCCGGAAACGAACCTGTCTCTGAACAAAGTCCAAATTAAACAAGTTTCTATGGAAACGAAAAAAAATATAAAAATTCAGAAATCTGAAAATATCAAAAGGCACCACTTCAGTTAGTGGGTAATACACATGCAAAGTTTCAGGAAGATATGATGAACGGTTTTGGAGCTGTGCTCCGGAAACGAACCTGTCTCTGACAAAGTCCAAATTCAACAAGTTTCTATGGAAACGAATAAAAATAAAAATTTTAAAAATCTGAAAATATCAAAAGGCACCACTGCAGTAAATTTGTAATACATATGTGAAGTTTCAGAGAGATATGATAAATGGTTTTCGAGTTCTGCTCCAGAAACGAAATGATTACAGACGGACAGACGGACGGACGGACGGACGGGGCGTTGACTATATCCCACATACCGGTGGGATAAAAATTGGCTGTACAAGCATAAAGATTCCTGAAAAATCTTCTTGGTCTTTTTGCTCCGGAGAAGAAGATGAACATAGGTTTTTAGGTCATGGCCCGTGAGGCCCTTATTTGGGGCACAAGGTTCACCAAATCTACAATTTAGAATTCCCATTGGTTAAAGAGTCTACACCCAATATTACAGCCTTCTTAATCTTTGTGTTCTGGAGAAGAAGATGACAATAGGTTTTAGGTCATCGTCAGTCAGGCACTTATTTTTGGCCCAAGGGTCACTAATCTACAAATAAGAATCCCCATTAGCTAAGAGTCTGCACGGAATATTACAGCATTCCAGGTCTTTTTGTTTCGGAGAAGATGAAAATACATTTTTAGGTCATGACCCGTGAGGCCCTTATTTGGGACCCCAGGGTCACTAATCTACAATTTAGAATCCCCATTGGCTAAAGAGTCTGCACACAACATTACAGCCTTCTAGGGCCTTTCGTTCTGGAGAAGAAGATGAAAATCGGTTTTTAGGTCATGGCCTGTAAGGCACTTATTTGGGTCCCAGGGTCACCAAATCTGCGATTAAGAGGCCCCATTGGCTAAAGAGTCTGCACACAATATTACAGCCTTCTGGGTCTTTTTGTTTAGAAGAAGAGAATGAAAATAGGTTTTTAGGTCATGGCCAGTGAGGCCTTTATTTGGGGCCCCAGGGTCACCAAATCTGCAATTTAGAATCCCCATTGTCTAAAGAGTCTGCACACAAGATTTCCAGGGCTTTTCGTTCTGAAGAAGAAGATGATAGGTTTTTAGGTCTAGGTCAGTCAGGCCCTTATTTGGGGCTCCAGGTTCACCAAAACTACAATTTAGAATTCCCATTGGCTAAAGAGTCTACACACAATATTACAGCCTTCTAGGTCAAAGAGGTTTTTAGGCAACGGCCCGTGAGCCCCTATTTTGGACCCCAGGGTCACCAAATCTACAATTTAGAACCTCCGGCCTTTCAGGCCTGATGAGCTAAAAACTCATTTGTTATGTCCACTTGATCTATTATTATCTCCATCTACATTTCACATACTTTGGAATCATTTGAAATCTTTTGAGTTATTTTTGCATATATAACAATCAGTTTGTTTTAAAGAGCCATCAAGGATGTTGATGTTGATGTTGCCAAAAATCTATCTCCATGAAATATATAGAGGATATTTGGCTTTTCTTGACAAATACCATGTTTATCTCATCGAGTGAGGTAGAAAGTTTATATTATCACGAGTTGTGCAGCCACGAGTGATAATATTTAAAGTTTCTATCTCGCGAGATGAGATAAACATGGTATTTGTCAAGAAAAGACAAATTTTCTATTTATTATATGACAATATCCTTGCATATTCACGGATATAGACTTTCATTTACATTAAGTCGGCTCCAGAATGAACCTGTCGCCTCAACAACGTGTCATGACGTTAAGAGCATTGTTTTATGACATCAGGTCATTGTAATATCAGTCACTAGTGACTGATAACACGTTCCATTGTTATTTTCACTAGTGACTGATAACATGGTTTATTTTCATTGATAGATCCCGGTATTTCACCTGCAATCATATAATAAATGCACAGATATTTTCTACCCAAAATAATTAGTAATGGTGTTTTCCAGTCTTAATATAAATCAAGTCTATTATTTTCAAGCGCAAAGCATTGTGGTCTAGCTCACACACCGTACACAAAGACACTTAAGAAAAATAAAGTCTATGAGCAATGAAAGAAATCAAAATATATAATTTTTGGCGGTTATTGATTTACCATTTAATTTAATTATGTCTTTTCTACAGATATTGGAATAAATGTTTTACCCAAATAGGTATTTTGCTTAAATTTTATAATTACCCGGTAATGAGAATATATTTGTCATAATTTGCTGGTCTTAGCTCAAAAAACGTACATTAAACAGGCAATAATTTGTATGTTCTCAGGACATTTAGAATCTGTTTATAAACCAATCGTCACATTCAGTAATGTGTGCCAAGGGAAGCCTAACTCTTAACAGAAGCACGTGCAGCACGTGTGTTGCTTTGGCGACATGCGCTGGAGACGAGTCTTCACGCTTCGTAAAGGCTAGTTGTTGTGTAGTACGTTTTATACAATAAAGGGAAATCTGTTTATATGACGTCAGATACCCTTGGCGCGCTACTCAAAGGGGAACCTATCTTTGAAACCAAATTTCATTACATTGTCATGATATGAAAATTATTTATCACATGTCATGTTGTAGAAAGAAGATTTCTCTAGCGATTGATGTTATAAGTATATTATCCACAAATAATTATGAATTTGAAACACTAACATCCTTGATGGCTCTTTAACATATTGACAATTCTCAATACGTGAGTAGAAATCAATTCAGTAGACATTAGAAATAAGAGATCTGAAAGGCATTACCTTCCACTGAGTAAGTGCTCTGGTTACATACCTTTTGTGGAAGTGGGGTATCTTTCATCTCATCCAGTTTCTTTCTTGAAGTAACTTGAATAAAGAATAAAATTTAAATAAACAGAAATATTTATATTCTTTGGTATTCATATTGTTTCTTCATAATTTAACAGTGTATGAAACAAGGCCCGTCCAACAGCTCTTTTGGTCCATTCTGGTAACTTTGGGGTTTTTCTTTAAAGGAAGGTTGAAATAAATTATTTTCTATTGAATTCTTAACTGCAATTGGTTCATTAGACTATTTTGTGAAAAACGAGACCCAAAAAAAATCCATATGTTGTTCCTATATTAAACTAGAGCGACTTAAAAACACCGAAAAACATCGTCTGCTTTTCACCCGTGACCAACAAACCAAAAATGGGGCGGGGCTTAGAGAGTTGGAAAATACCGGAAATGACGTATGTGAAGGGACGGGGTGTAAACAATCGCTTACTGTTTACAATGGCAAACACTGGGGAATCGGTCAGTTAATCTGTTATATCTACGCTTTGCAATGATGCCACATCGCTGTTCTGCTGTGTAATCTGTTCGAGTAATGTTAGTTATCAAGTTTCACTTTACAAATGCACCAAAATATCGTTATATATATCAAATCAAATATAATTGGTATAACTAGTGAGAGACGGTGGATTCATAGACGTTCGTAGACATAGGATAAATCAATGCTAATGATATAGAAGATGAAACCAAGATATGATAATATGAACGAAGTATAGTTGAGACAACGAAATCAGATAGTCAGTGTTGTTGTTATTTTTTTGTTAGAGAATGTTTGTGTTTAAAATAAAACAACAAACATGAGATAAGCATGCCGGCGAAGTAGTAAGCCATAAACAATAAAAGCACTTCACAACATCCTGTTTTAAACGTCGTTTATCAAACGACAACCTAATTTACTAACTGTACATTACAACAATCAAATAACTCACCACATAGTTTAAAACATCAAAAGAATTTCATTAGCAACGACAATAATACGTCTAGGAATCCACTTACGAAAACATCGCATCCCAATGTTACATTTTACGATTTAGTTATCACTTATTACACATTAAAACATTCAGAATCTAATAGATAATAAGATAATGTTTTCAATAAAATGTGTGGTTAATCAAATATAATCAAATAAACATCGTATTAAATTGACAATTCATCAAGAGTGTCAATTAATGTAAGAAACTTACCTTATAAACGTATCCTAAAGGACAATATGAATATCCAAATGCACATTAGATACAAAATGTAAACCTATAATTCCATCAATGACAGTACTTGGAAACAGAAGATGGTCAAATAATAACCCTCTTTCAGCAAAAGTCTTTTTGCAAATGGCAAGATAGAAAACCAAATAGTTATGACGATTTTACACTAAAAATAATTTCATTGGCTGACAACATCTAGACTGAATGTCGCGTTAATGTTTATTTCGTATTTCCTTTGTGTCACCAAGACAGGACGTTTGACAATAAACATGTATGACATGCTGGTCACCGACGTGCCATTTGTTATATAATTGAATCGGTCCAGTAAACTTGTTATCTGTACAAACATAATTACGCTCTTTCCTTCTCACATACTCAGCTTCTTAATTGCGTAAACTAATGTGCTGTAACAACACTTCTCCCCTTTGATCTGGAAGAAACATCTATATGGTCCGCTAAACTGAGAATTGTGTGTTGATGTGCAGAAGTGACACATAAAAGCTATCAGACTATTAATTAAACCATTTCGTTTTCATTAACGATATGTTCATTAAAATGCTTCTGGTAACATAATTCTTTTATTCGATAATGTTCGTTGTCTATATCAATCTGTGTATATGTTTAGCGTGCACAATAGAGCAATCTTCATGTAAATTTCATTGAGCTTGTTGACCAATACAGTTCATTTATTTATTCATGAAAGTGAAGTGAAAATGGTTTGCATTCCATTACATCATATATAGAATATTTTAATTGACAAACTTAAAATACAGTTATCTTTTATATTAAATACACAATGTTATTTATAAATCTGCAATGTTGTCTCGCTTGTTTGAACAGTCAATCGTTCAGTGTATATGAAGTTTAACCTACCATATATATTTATTTATTAATACATACAAAACAAAATTAACATGCCGATTATTCAACATACTTTGATCAATTGATGCTACTTAATCTCTGTTCACCCGATTCCCGCGATATTCTTCTTCCCTTGTTTCAGTGTCACTTGAACTATCATACCTTCCCTTCTAGTTCGGCGATTAATTGCTACAAACATACTATACAAAAGCGCAGAATGCACTCTAATAAAGCACGCCCCGGTTGTTGTAACCATATAAAATCGCTAGTTGAATAGTTTAGTAATCCGTTTATCGAAAATTGGGGTTGTTTTGATGAAGTTTTCTGTCTTATATGAGCAGTTTAAAAGTGGGGTAAACGCGTTAAATTATGATTAGCGGCCATGTAGAGGCTCCTTCATGTACGTCACAGCCCGATACGCTTCAGTGACCACCCCCGCCCATTTTCATTCTGGTCGCTGGGGCTTAATTGGGCACTTTTAAAAAAAGCCGTATATAAGTTATTTATGGGTCGATTTCAAAAAAATTTAAAATCTAGCAATTGTTAAATTGAAACCCCTTTTCAACGAATCCGAAAGTGACCATATGTCATTTCATCTAACCTTTAAATATCTCATCAGCTACACGTCATCCTGAGTTTCAATGCCCAATATTTGGTGCATCAGATAACGCAAGAATTATAACATGACTGACACTTTTTCGACAATACTGGCCCCTGTGGCCGAGAACAGATTGTAAGCGCATATTTTTCTCAAAAAGTGTTATGAGAGGGGGCTGTATTTATTATATAGAGTTTAGCGTCTACACCCAACTTCAAAATTCTTATTTAATAAGCCCACATTTTGCTGAGGTGTAAAATAAAGGATTTTATGGAGTGTCATAGAGCTCATGATGCACACATTCTTTTTTCAAAAACACATAATAAGAATAACGTTTTGATTCAGAAATAATGATTTCAATAGTGACGTTGAACATCTTTTTCCTGTCAAGAAGTGAAACAAGAACTTTTCATGTAACATGCTTCAATAAACTCAAGCCAACATGTGATAAAAACATTCATTCCCAACTTATCCCTGTTATTTGTTTGTGAAATTGTAATTTGAATGAATTAAAAGACATTTTTCGGCATACAAAGGCCTAAACTCATCAAACTGTTTGCTAGGCCTTCATAAAATCCATAAAGTGAGACCTCTTCTCTCTCTATCTCTCTCCCCCCCACCCCCCAACCCCCACTCCAATTATGTGGAACCCAAAATCAGACACCCCATTAGTTAAACACTATATTATATGGGTGAGTGAACAAATAGCACAAGGCTGTTATCCATATGGAAAACGCAACAGTCCAACTGTAACCCCACTTGTTAGACAAAAATAGAGCCATGGGCTCTGTAGCTCATCAGGATTTCATTGATTATTATCTAAGGTTGACTATCTAAGTTATATCAAGTAATACATTGTTATCAAGAAAAATAGGTTTTTTAGACCATGACTCCTGTGACCCAACTTTGGAGTCACAGGGTCACCAATCCTACAATTACAATTTCACCTTTCTACAGCTTTACATACTTAAGATAAAGATGAAAATATTTAGGTCATGACCCGTGACCTAGATTGGGGTCACAGGGTCACAAAATCTACAATTTAGAATCCCCATTGGCCAAGGAGTCTGCACACAACTTTTCAGCTCTCTAGACTTTTTGGAACTGGAGAAGATAAAAATAGGTTTTTAAGGATGTGACCCCATTTGGGGTCACGGGGTCACGAAATATGCAATTTAGTATCCCAATTGGCCAAGGAGTCTGTACACAACTTTCCAGCTCTCTTGACCTTTTGGAACTGGAGAAGAAGATGAAAATAGGTTTTTAAGGATGTGACCCCTGTGACCCCATTTGGGGTCACGGGGTCACGAAATCTACAATTTAGAATCCCCATTGGCCAAGGAGTCTGTACACAACTTTTCAGCTCTCTAGACCTTTTGGAACTGGAGAAGAAGATGAAAATAGGTTTTTAAGGATGTGACCCCGGTGACCCCATTTGGGGTCATGGGGTCACGAAATGTACAATTTAGTATCCCCATTGGCCAAGGAATTTGAACACAACTTTTCAGCTCTCTAGACCTTTTGGAACTTGAGAAGAAGATGAAAATAGGTTTTTAAGGATGTGACCCCTGTGACCCCATTTGGGGTCATGGGGTCACAAAATCTACAATTTAGAATCACCATTGGCCAAGGAGTCTGCACACAACTTTTCAGCTCTCTAGACATTTTGGAACTGGAGAAGAAGATGAAAATAGGTTTTGAAGGATGTGACCCCGGTGACTGCATTTGAGGTCATGGGGTCACGAAATCTACAATTTAGAATCCCCATTGGCCAAGGAGTCTGTACACAACTTTTCAGCTCTCTTGACCTTTTGGAACTGGAGAAGAAGATGAAAATTGGTTTTTAAGGATTTGACCAATTTAGAATCCCCATTGGCCAAGGAGTCTGCACACAACTTTTCAGCTCTCTAGACTTTTTGGAACTGGAGAAGATAAAAATAGGTTTTTAAGGATGTGACCCCATTTGGGGTCACGGGGTCACGAAATATGCAATTTAGTATCCCAATTGGCCAAGGAGTCTGTACACAACTTTCCAGCTCTCTTGACCTTTTGGAACTGGAGAAGAAGATGAAAATAGGTTTTTAAGGATGTGACCCCTGTGACCCCATTTGGGGTCACGGGGTCACGAAATCTACAATTTAGAATCCCCATTGGCCAAGGAGTCTGTACACAACTTTTCAGCTCTCTAGACCTTTTGGAACTGGAGAAGAAGATGAAAATAGGTTTTTAAGGATGTGACCCCTGTGACCCCATTTGGGGTCATGGGGTCACAAAATCTACAATTTAGAATCACCATTGGCCAAGGAGTCTGCACACAACTTTTCAGCTCTCTAGACATTTTGGAACTGGAGAAGAAGATGAAAATAGGTTTTGAAGGATGTGACCCCGGTGACTGCATTTGAGGTCATGGGGTCACGAAATCTACAATTTAGACTCCCCATTGGCCAAGGAGTCTGTACACAACTTTTCAGCTCTCTTGACCTTTTGGAACTGGAGAAGAAGATGAAAATTGGTTTTTAAGGATTTGACCAATTTAGAATCCCCATTGGCCAAGGAGTCTGCACACAACTTTTCAGCTCTCTCAGCTCTCTAGACTTTTTGGAACTGGAGAAGAAGATGAAAATAGGTTTTTAAGGATGTGACCCCTGTGACCCCATTTGGGGTCACGTGGTCACGAAATCTACAATTTAGAATCCCCATTGGCCAAGGAGTCTGCACATAAAATTTTAGCTCTATGGAGTCATTGGTTCTGGAGAAGAAGTCGAAAAAGCGAAAAGTTTACGGACGGACGGACGGATGGACGGACGCCATCCCATGCCATAAGCCCATCGGGCCTTTCAGGCCAGATGAGCTAAAAATTAGATAGGTAAAATGATCTTGATTGAGATTAAAGATTGATTAAATACATTAATATAACTAAAATTAGACTACAATAGTGAAAGTGAAAGTTGATAACCAAGCAGGTTTTTCCCGGACTATTTATAGTTATATCGTAGCAAGAAAGGAAGTTCTGAGTGCTTCTGAGTAAAGTTGTTATTCCTAAATATCATTTCATTCTCATTTAAAAGCATAATGTCCCCTTTAACATGGGGCCTATTGGGAAAAAAATATTTATGTAAAAAATGAAAGAGGGTACTCTGTAGGGTAGATAAAACCTAATTTTACGAACAGATCGCGCCGAAATAAAGCGATTACAACGGATTTAAAAATCCCGCTGGTGGCCAGCGGAAATTCCCTGAAGAAGAAGTCGAAATTTGCGCAAAGTTTACGGACGGACGGACGGACGGAAGGATGGACGGACGCCATGCCATGCCATAAACCCATCGGGCCTTTCAGGCCTGATGAGCTAAAAATGACAACGATTTGATTTTGAGCAGTGCTAAGTACACAGTTTTACACTCAACCACAAAAGAAACGTCACTAAATTTTCACCACTATAAAAAACAAAACACTGCTGCCAGAGAAAGTCGATTTTAAATGTTTTTTATAGGGACATGAATTGCAGAGATGTAACCGCAATGTCTTAACACTTTTATTTGTATGCCTGTTCAAGTACGTCTGACTAAAGCCCGGGTATGACCTGAAGACCTCCAATTATTGACCAATGTATTTCAATGTACTCATGCCTGGATTTGTTTTGATAGCTGTGTAGGCAAACTGGGATGTAGGCACATTGGGAACATGCCATTTCGTAGCCTGTTACACTTATTTATGGCTCCATGCATGAAATTTGGCTTGTTTGATTAACATGATTAAGACCACTATAGGACAATATATAGTCATTGAAGGGTTCCTCCACTTTAAACTGCACCCATACCACACCTTATCTTTGGGTGTACTACACCGTGTAGGGTAATGACATTTACAAATCTTAGTCTCCATCCGTCAAATATATGGCCAAATATACAAACTTTGACCCCCTTGGAGCAAGGCATCTCCCCACAAAATTTCAGCTTTGGTAGTGTAGCGGTTCTGGAGGTAAGGACAAAAATATTACAACTTTACAGACAATGCCCAACGGCCATGTGGTGTTTCAGACTTGTTAAGTTAAAATGAATATGATATGCATCAACAGAATGGTATGTTGATATGGAAAGCACAGCAATTTTTAAAACTTGTATAGATCAACAGAAATGATTTTTCAGCTTTGGTAGTGTAGCGGTTCTGGAGGTAAGAACGAAAATATTACAACTTTACAGACAATGCCCACCGGCCATGAGGTGTTTCAGACTTGTTAAGTTAAAATGAATATGATATGCATCAACAGAATGGTATGTTGATATGGAAAGCACAGCAATTTTTAAAACTTGTATAGATCAACAGAAATGATTGTCACCTCACTGGATAATGAAACAACTATGACAATGAGTGCTTACCGTTTATGTATTGCCTGTATTTATAGCATAAACAAACGTTCATGAAAAGTTGTCAATATTCCTTTTGATGATTAAATAAAAAGTTTATTAGAGGTGAATGGTATTATGGATTACATAGATAAGGTTCATTAGATATTTACAACCAGGGTGAAAGTGATCACAGCTCACATACAGCCTGCAGTTTGACTGCCTTAATAAGACATTAAGTAATTTGAAAACATTTGTTGTCATTTTCAGTGAAAGTGAAAAGCCACATCACCACCACATAATTGGTAACTTTATATTGATAAGTTATGCTCCCAAGATTATACCGGAAATTTTGACTCACTGACATACAGGCATGTGGAGCACTGTGTATGTCCTCAACTATGTCAGGTGGGGTATTTAAGACGAGTTGGCGTGCTTAATCGTTCAATAAAACATAGCAGGGAGCATAAAACACGAAGGGCGCTCTCTGCTATGTTTTATTCTACGATAAAGAACAACAACGAGTCTTCTATTTCTTATATGAGATGCCCTTAAATAGTTACTCGCTTTTCTATAAAAAAACGCCGAGATATAATGTTGTTTGCATAAACTATATTTTGAAAATATTAATGCCTCCCGTCGTAGTACACATTCTCTACGATTGGACAATCAAAGTGACGTAAAATATGACGTCATATGCTAAGCGATGCTCTAACATTCGTCTAAAATCAGGAGCATGTTTTATTGTCTCATAAAGCATCCCATTGACCGCCAGTGTTTTATTGCCGGAGGTATCTTATATAACAATATACATCCTGTCTCAGGGTATAACGTACACTACCGCCACTTTCATACCCTGGTTGCAAAGGCAGCTCATAACTTCGCGAAGTTGCGGTAGCGTACGTTATCCCCTGAGACAGCATGGACAATATACAAACATAATCAATAGAACAAGTGTTGCATTACTTAATTATTCTACCTGGAATATATTTAGATTATGAATAATGTTGGATAACTTATTTCTAATATTCCTTTATATATTTCCTTTTGATGATTACACTATCAGAAGGACAAATTATCTTTTCACATGAACACATTAATTTATAAGATTCTTGTTTGGCACAAGCAGAGTTTAATATCAAAGTTACTACAATGTACCTGGAATGTGTTGAACTGCTTGGACCATACGTCACCTCTAGAAGGTATGAGCTGCCTTTGCACCCAGGGTATGAAAGTTGCACTAGCGTATGTTATCCTCTGAGACAGCATGCACAATATACAAACATAATCAATAGAACAAGTGTTGCACTACGTAATTATTCTACCTGGAATATATTTAGATTATGAATAATTTTGGATAACTTATTTCTAATATTCCTTTATATATTTCCTGTTGATGATTACACTTTAAGAAGGACAAGTTATCTTTTCACATGAACACATTAATTTATAAGATTCTTGTTTGGCACAAGCAGACCAGAGTTTAATATCAAAGTTAAGTCTACTACAATGTACCTGGAATGTGTTGAACTGCTTGGCGTGGTGAATCTTGACGTCCAAAAGCTCCTAGTTGTGACACCAGCCCATCAAATGCTGTTTTCTGCGTTGGTGAGAACTTGAGCTTGTCTTCATTGATTCTCACACCAGCAACAGGTTGACTTTGTAAAGCATCCACACTTCTCTTGATAGCAGGGTACATCTGCAACATCTCCACATCATCAGCTTTCTCCTTGGTCTGGGCGAAGTAGGTGTCTGTGGACTCAATGACGGCAAGGGTTGTATCATAAGCGGCTGAAGACTTCTCAATAGCTGAAAGTATTGCTGAACTTTCTTGCTGCAGTTCAGACAAAAGTTGGTTCCGTCTTTGATCAAGCTGCAGCTTCATGTTATCAATCATCATGTTGATGTTCCTTTCAGACTCTTTATTCATCTGTTCTACAGCATTTTTCTTTGCTTTCAGTGCTTTTTGACGTTGTTCGAGGCCAGTCTTTGTCTTGTTGACATCCTGGAGGGATTCAAGGAGGGAGGATGTTCTTTTAGCAGCTGCATCTTGAATCTTCTCAAAATCATGACCCTTGTGATCAACTACTGTGCACGAAACACAACAGAGTTCATCATCTGTTGTGCAGTAGAAATCAATGTGTTGTTTGGGATGTTTTGGACAGAAATGACCTTGTGAAAACTCCCTTATTGGTACCTGGAGAGCCTCTTCAATGCTAGTGATATGGTGATCTCTGCTAGAATAGTGTCGTTTATGGGCATTTATGCATTCCTTGCAGAGATACATTTGGCAAGTATCACATCTCCCATCAGCATCGTTTCCATCTGGACAATTTGTGCACTTGATCTTCTTCTGACGCTTCATGTGCAGGAAATCCACCAGCTTGCTTCTCACAGGATCTGCAGGTAGAGACGTGGCCTTCCCTTTGACTTTTTCAACATGTCTGCACATGGGACATGTGAGCTGTCCTCTTCCTTCCTTCTGTAGCAGTTGATCTATACACTGGCTGCAAAAGGCATGGAGACACGTTTTGAGGAGGCGGGGACGTCTGTCAGTCTGGTTGAAATGTTCAACGCAGACTGGGCACTCCAAAAACTCATCCTTTAGAGATGTGACCCATTTCTCTCCGGGCTCTGACATCACGTCCTCCTGCCAATGAAAGATTATTTAAAGCACATGTCTTGTTTGGTGCTGAAATGATTCTTAAAAATTTCAATTGGTTTTTATACTAGATTATATTACTATTTAGTTGTTTTACTTAATAACAATGGTGGGAAACTCAGGGTGTCTTCTTCCATGTTGTTTCTGTGTGGCCAATAGAAGAGTATAATAATTAAAAATTACCCATTGGTTGGCATAAGATGTTTGACCAATCATATTTTAGCTTTTGTAAATGGCATGGAGATACTTTAATTGAATTTTGAGTTTTAAATTCTTTCATCCCTGGAAAATAGCTACACCGTTTATCTACAAATGATTGACATTGCAATTGTAAAAATAGAGCCATGGACTCTGTAACTCATCAGGCTTTACATACATTAACTAATTCAAAATGTCAACTTCTAGGTGAAAGGTACAACAAATAGGAAGCACTTTAAATGGAGAAGATGAAATAGGTCTGAAGGACCTTACCCGTCTGACCTATCTTTGAGGCCAGAGATAAAATCCCCTACAAATAAAGACACACTTGAAGATTTAATTCATTACCTTTGTTTCCTTTAAATTACCTCCCTTTAAAGAGCACATAAAATCTCAAGATGAAAAAGCTTTTCAGATCATGACGTCTGTGACCTATATTTGGGGTCGCAGGATCACAAAATCTACAATTTAGAATAGTCATTGGCCAATGACTCTGCACACGACTTTTCAGCCCTCTAGACCTTTTGAAACTGGAGAAGAAGATGAAAATAGGTTCTTTATGGGTTGTGACCCCTGTGACCCCATTTGAGGTCACGGGGTAGCCAAATTTACAATTTCGAATCCTGATTAGCCAAGGAGTCTGCACACAAAATTTCAGCTTCTTAGACCAAGTGGTCCTGGAGGAGAAGATGAAAAATAGAGCCATGGGCTCTGTAGCTCATCACGGTTTTATTGATTTATTATCAAAGATTGAATATCTAAGTTATCTCAAGTAATATATTGTTAACAAGCAAAATAATATTGATTTTAGATCATGACCCCTGTGACCCACATTTGGAGTCACAGGGTCACTAATCCAACAATTAAGAATCACCTTTGACCAAAGAATCTCTACACAACATTTCACCTCTCTAGAGCTTTACATATAAACTGGAGAAGAAGATGAAAATAGGTTTTTGGGTCATGACCCAAGACCTAGATTGGGGTCACAGGGTCACAAAATCTACAATTTAAAATCCCCATTGGCCAAAGAGTCTGCACACAACTTTTCAGCTCTCTAGACCTTTAGGAACTGGAGAACAAGATGAAAATAGGTTTTTAAGGATGTGACCCCTGTGACCCCATTTGGGGTCACGGGGTCATGAAATCTACAATTAAGGATCCCCATTGACAAAGGAGTCTGCACACAACATTTCAGCTCTCTAGACCTTTTGGAACTGGAGAAGAAGATGAAAATAGGTTTTTAAGGATGTGACCCCTGTGACCCCATTTGGGGTCATGGGGTCACGAAATCTACAATTTAGAATCCCCATTAGCCAAGGAGTCTGCACACAACTTGTCAGCTCTCTAAACCTTTTGGAACTGGAGAAGAAGATGAAAAAAAGTTTTTAAGGATGTAACCCCTGTGACCCCATTTGGGGTCATGGGGTCACAAACTCTACAATTTAGAATCCACATTGGCCAAGGAGTCTGCACACAACATTTCAGCTCTCGTGACCTTTTGGAACTGGAGAAGAAGATGAAAATAGGTTTTTAAGGATGTGACCCCTGTGACCCCATTTGGTGTCTTGGGGTCACAAAATCTACAATTTAGAATCCCCATTAGTCAAGGAGTCTGCACACAAAATTTCAGCTCTCTAGACCTTTTGGAACTGGAGAAGAAGATGAAAATAGGGTTTTTAAGGATGTGACCCCTATGACCCCATTTGGGGTCATGGGGTCACGAAATCTACAATTTAGAATCCACATTGGCCAAGGAGTCTGCACACAACATTTCAGCTCTCTAGACCTTTTGGAACTTGAGAAGAAGATGAAAATAGGTTTTTAAGGATGTGACCCCTGTGACCCCATTTGGGGTCATGGGGTCACGAAATCTACAATTTAGAATCCCCATTAGCCAAGGAGTCTGCACACCACTTTTCAGCTCTCTAGACCTTTTCTAACTGGAGAAGAAGATGAAAATAGGTTTTTAAGGATGTGACCCCTGTGACCCCATTTGGGGTCATGGGATCACGAAATCTACAATTTAGAATCCCCATTAGCCAAGGAGTCTGCACACAACTTTTCAGCTCTCTAGACCTTTTGGAACTAGAGAAGAAGATGAAAATAGGTTTTTAAGGTTGTGACCCCTGTGACCCCATTTGGGGTCATGGGGTCACGAAATCTACAATTTAGAATCCCCATTAGCCAAGGAGTCTGCACATAAAATTTCAGCTCTGTGGAGTTATTGGTTCTGGAGAAGAAGTCAAAAAAGCGAAAAGTTTACGGACGGATGGACGGACGGACGCCGGACGCCATGCCATGCCATAAGCCCATCGGGCCTTTCAGGCCTGATGAGCTAAAAAGCGAAAAGTTTACAGACGGACGGACGGACGTTGGACACCATACCATGCTATAAGCCCATCGGGCGTTTCAGGCCTCATGAGCTAAAAATCTCAGCAATGTAAGAGTGATATGACAATAAACACTTCATGTTATCAATGCAAAATTATTAAAACACATCTAAAATTGTGCTCTGAAAGTGCTTTATATGAGAAAGTAGATTAGCGTTTGCGGGACACCGCAAAAGCAGAGTAACCCTGAAACTTAGGGTCTTTGCTTTCTCTGTTCGCCTTCTCCACAGCCACAAAAAAAAAATTCTTATCATTGGAGTCATCTCTCATGACCTTGACCTTTGACATTTGACCTTCAATGTCACAAAATCAATGATCACTTTTCATTGTGTATAACAATCATAATGATTCAAAGTGTAAACAGTTAACATTAGGCATATTTGTCATGCTGTTTGCTTGTTGCATTTTCTACGCCCCATAAATAACTCCAAAATTAATCTATAACAAAAATAAATGTATATCAATGTAGCTTAGAACATGTATTTTCATTTCATATACTGGTTGACATTATAATTATCGTCTGTCGGCCGATAGGAACATTCTTGGGCGACAGAACTATAAAGTCATGCCCCAACTTTGCCTAGTTCTGAGGCTGCTGTTCTTGCCTATTATCATAGGTCATAAACAGCTATATGTGTTTGTAGACTGGCTCACGACCTATCTTTTGACACCTCAATATTGGTTGTAACCCACTTAGTTGGTGATCTATCGAGAATAAACTTACCTAAAGAAACACAAATTATCTTGTCTCAAGGGACTCCATTTGATAGGGTGTCTTCTCCGACGTCCACACTATCAGTATAAATAGTGGCACCGGTTCTAGTATCAGTAGTTCACTAAAGTTTAAGGGACTCCAGCCACACTGGCTGTCTGTGACAAACTGGGACCTTTCTATGGGACACTCTGGCAGGATTTGGTGAGATGTATTTTTCTCTTTTCATGTTATGTTAGGAAGTGCTTAATTACTTACCTTGCTTTTACAATCCTTACCTTTGTCCTATGTCCCTTTATTATAAGTTTAGCTATACCTATCTAGCTGCTTATCCAAGATTGATTACTAGTCCTACTAAGCTAGTGTATCTTTTGGCAGTACCGTGTGCTGACCATTGTTAACAGTCCGGGTTTTTAGTCCTTTGGGAACTAACGCCTGATCATCTTGCTGTCCTTAATCAGAGTTTGGCTCCAGCTGTGGTTATCTGTTTTAGTGCTATTTAGCTCGTCACTGTCAATTAGCAGGGCACGAGCGGATAAGTTGCTTGGCATGTACTTTGGATTTTATTTCTTTTGATTGCCTTAGTTTGCTTTGAATGTCATATGCGAAGGATTATATAATGTAAATAAACTTTTATTCACTTTTATGGCTTTATTACTGCTGTCGTTATTTTGGGTTTATTTAAACACCTTTGTCAAGGATTACTCATCTCATGAAATAGAGAGAGTCCCCGTGACAATATTCACAAATGCATGCTTAAGTTGTGACCTTGCTGTGACTTTGATCTTTTAGCGAAAACTTTTTCAAATCGTGGTATTTCTCGGAAGTTGATATATACCAGGTAAGAGCCTAAATGCACAAGATTTTTTTAAGCTATAATGTTTACAAGGATTTTTAAAGTGATTTCAGAACTCATGACCTTGACCTTTGACCTTGAATGAGAACATGTCAAAATAATTCCCCAGAGAGATAAGAAAGAAACTATGTATATATGATATCTTAAAGGGGCAATAGCAAGTTTATTCGCTCAAATAAGTCGATGAAATGTATTTGAAAAATAATGTCACCAATAAAAAACACCCTTCTCTCTTCAGAAAATTAAGTTAAAAGATGAGTGTACATGGTTCTGTAAAGCCATGGGAATCGTTTTTGTCATTCGAAATTATTAAATGTGTTCACAATCAAATGGCTGCCATGCAATTTTTGCATTATACGCACCACCGTTATTACCACTATGGATAATTGGTTTGTGTAATAAGATGTTTTAACTTCTAAAGTAAATATAAATGACATGAACAATCATTATAAATGGGAAATTTCAAAAATACCTTCTTGGAAAAAAGTTATTAGGGATTTCAGAACTGGTGACCTTGACCATATCTTGTGACCTTGACGTTCAAGGTCACATGGCTTCTAAGAAACGTATGCACTTTAATAGGACACAAATAGTAACACATTACAGTACTTGGGGGGGGGGGGGGGGGGGGGGGGGGGGAACACCATTGTTTTGACTATGGTTTCAGTGGACATTTTAAAAAAACTTTCACATTAAAAGGGGGGGCACCCCTGCATCCCCTCTGTATCCACCCCTGACACAAAATGAACGAACAAGTAGTTATTCAGAATATTTCAGATTCTTACTCAACTGGTTTTGAAGAGGCTAATGATTGGAGACCTGGATGGTCGAGCAATAACTGATCATGCACATGTTTGCAATTTTCAAGGAATTTTATCAAAAATAGAGCCATGGGCTCTGTAGCTCATCAGGATTTCATTGATTTACTATCTAAAGTTGAAAATTTAAGTTATTTAAGTTATTGTTTACAAGCAAAAGATAGGTTCTTAGATCATGACCACTGTGACCCCATTTGGGGTCACGGGGTCACATAATCTACAATTTAGATTCCCGATTGGCCAAGGAGTCTGCACACAACTTTTCAGCTCTCTAGACCTTTTGGAACTGGTAAAGAAGATGAAAATAGGATATTTAAGGATGTGACCCCTGTGACCCCATTTGGGGTCACGGGGTCACGGAATCTACAATTTAGAATCCCCATTGGCCAATGAGTCTGCACACAACTTTTCAGCTCTCTAGACCTTTTGGAACTGAAGAAGAAGATCAAAATAGGTTTTGAAGGATGTGACCCCTGTGACCCCATTTGGGGTCACGGGGTCACGAAATCTACAATTTAGAATCCCCATTTGCCAAGGAGTCTGCACACAACTTTTCAGCTCTCTAGACCTTTTGGAACTGAAGAAGAAGATGAAAATAGGTTTTTAAGGATGTGACCCCTGTGACCCCATTTGGGGTCATGGGGTCACGAAATCTACAATTTAGAATCCACATTGGCCAAGGAGTCTGCACATAAAATTTCAGCTCTGTGGAATCATTGGTTCTGGAGAAGAAGTCGAAAAAGCGAAAAGTTTACGGATGGACGGATGGACGGATGGACGGACGCCGGACACCTAGTTGCAGAACTGTAGCTATATAACCTCTTCCCCTAAGTATCATCGTGTTTATAGCTACAGAGACATAAATAAAAACAAATTCTTTATTTATTTTGTATTATGCCTGTAGATATTTTGACCGTGTTGAAAGGATAATTGTTAGTTTTACCGTTTGTTTACTTTGACAATCAATGCAAACCAGCGGTCCGGTGTCGCCATTTTGAGTCTATTTTTAGATATGCAAATTACGTAGAATTCCCGTATGATCACGTGATGTTAAAAATAGAAGACTGGGCGACGACACGCGACGCAACTGCGCAATGCTGAAGTAAAGGCGGAGAACATGTGTTTAGATCTGCCGTAGTTATGGACAGGACTCTCGGTGAAACTTTGAAAATATTGTTGTATAGAATATCAATGAGTGAATAAATAACGTTCAAAAAATGTAATTAATTGACACGACTGCGGAACAACGGAGTAAAACGGGATATGACCATAATGTTTTCCTCTATAATTTTCCTCTGCAATTTGATGACGCAGCGCTAGTATTAACTGAAGAAAATCAAAATAACAAATTTCCTAGCATTCAGTTAGTAAATATTCTATTTGTTTATTTCAGTTATAAATGGAATGGTATTATGGTAATGTATCAGGGTATCAGCGACCGTTGTCCTCGGGTAGCCTAATTTAATTTTCAAATGCTTGACATAGGCTACAGACAGCTGTATAACGGGTTAGTTTATATTTTGGATTCTTTATTTTTCACGATCAAGGGATGATAAGATTTGTCAATATGTTTAATAAATTAACAAAAATCAACGTTGAAACAGGAAAAATATCCCCTGTCCGAAGGTAGGATTGTCTAGGTCTATTCACTAGAATTTCATTCAAATGCTGTCAAAAACTAACCGTTTGCCGGTAAACTAAGTTTACAGTAAAAGATGTTTGTGTAATTTTTTTCAACACAGTATTTTGGAAATAAAAAAGAGGTATAATATTCACTAACAAACATGATGCAGATATTAGAGTTAAATATGGAAATATCATTCCGCACAGGAGATCATTCCGCTTTGGTCACAACTCAATTGCGCAATTTGGTTCAGTTTGTAGTAACTAATACACAGCAGTAAAATCAAACATTTTTCTTAGTCCTATTCTCCACATTCCTATAGGCCTATATTTAAGGTGTATGGACGATCTTGATTTTTACTTTTGCATATTTGTATTAACTCCAGTAAATTTTGATGAACTTTGAAAACATGAAAATGATGAGCCGACAGTAGCCCTATATATTTGTCACTTACTTAATTTGGTCATGGATTTGCAATGTTGTCTTTCTTTCACCAATACTGTTGCCTTGAGTGTGGGTTGTTTTAAAATAAGCGACTTACTGAGATAAATATAGTTAGTTATTCAAATATAATAAAGGCCTCTGTCGAATTTTGTCATTATTTGCCGATGCTAATAAAAAAAACTTTTTTTAAACGAGTCACCATGCATAAGTAGGCCTACGACAATGACTAAACTGATAAAATATTGATAGAAAAAAATGGTCATGTACAATTTGAAACGAAAGGTACACTTTTGGAAAATACAAAGTAAAGTGGAAGATAATTATTTTCCATACAGTATTGTGTCTGACAAATCGATGGCAGTATGATACGGCACGTAAGACGGTAGCCCAGTTTACGTTGCTTTGGTCTCGAAAACGTGTCCATCTTCCATGACGTGATTCTCGCTCATTTGCAAACGGAAACAAAATGGCGGCATATATGAATGACTAAGTATCATCGGCAATTTTATAAGGCTGTGCACCATTTATTATCGTGATTTACATTAAAGTTGTTTCTTGATTTCGATGAGATATGTGTTGATTACAACATAGTAAAAAAGTTTACTGTTTGGTCAAGCCATTTCACTTTTATGACAGTATTTCCGTCAGCGAACCCAATTTAGGTTCGCACAGGTTAGTTTTTACTATGGATGTGTCTGCAGCCAAAAAGGCGACGTCAGGGTGTCAAAGAGCCTGTTTTGGCGAAGCAACTGCAGCTAGCCGGACACCATGCCATGACATAAGCCCAGCGGGCCTTTCAGGCCTGATGAGCTAAAAATGAAGAAAAATAACTTTACTTTGATATTCTGGAAAATACTACTGTGTGTTGAAGAATGTAAGAGATTAGATGTCAGATGAAACTTATTTCAAGCAGAGTTCGAAATAGCTGCCTGCCCGCCTGCCAATACTGGATTTTCCGCCGGGCTTTGCTGCGGGATACGGATGGCTTGTCACATGATCAAATCACGTGACAGTGGGACACGCTTTGAGACAAAATGGCGATTATCAATGTATCGTAATGGCAACAAGCTTGGCAAATGCGTGTTAAAATATGTGCTTGCAGGGAAATTAAAAGAGATTCAAGACTAGTACAAAAACAATAAAGGTTAAGAATGTTTTTCAAGAGATTTTCAAAACGGAACACACTTCCAGAAACATAGAATCGCGAGATTCGTGCCTGTACTCGCGCCGTTGTCTTCGGCCGACACAATATGACATTACATCGTACATTTACGTCTGAATTATCGTATGCATTTACAAAATCAATATCCATTTTCGGTAACTATTTAATTTTCATATAATAAGTAATAGTATTTGAACTTTTTGATAGCTTGAACAAGAAAACAATGCTGAATCTGCATGATCCACTGTTTTGTCGGGTACTGAGTGCCGACTGAGTGAGCAGCATGTTTCAGTAACAAATTAATACATTTGTCTATTTAGATTATGTACATGAATAAAGTAGAATATGTTTAAAAAATAAATATAATTCTCCTGCTGTAAAATGAACATATATCATATTGAAATGTAGTTAAATATTAAAATCTGTTATCACATTTGGATATCTAACTGTTTTTCTTTCTTATTTCCTACAACATTACAATAACATATTTTAAACCTAAAACATAATGATAAAAACTTTCAGTAATTTTAATTCATGTTTTTGTAAAAGGCATATGTGCTTGTACTTTCTCATGTTGATTCAATATTCGAGCTCAGTAATAAGTAGTAATTGATCAGGAATTTGTGCACAAAACTTCACACACAAAAATTAACACCTACCGTATATTACATGACATGAACATATTCAAATTCAGTTCAGATATATTTATAATTAATTAATAATTATATCAATTATCAGTAAGTACTAGAAATTAATGAAATATAACACTGTTATAGGCGGCATAAAAGTTTAGCAAAATTTAGTAACCGTAACAATAATCACATAGATAGACAGTGGGTAGTGAGGTGACTGACAGCTAATATAGAAGCTAAGAATGCAGCCTTAATTTCACCAGACGATTTTTCAAAGCAAGAATCGTAAGTCGTAAGAAGTGCAGTTGCCGGGATCAGGTCTGGAAGTTCAATGATTTAATTGGCATTTTTCCACCGATGACCTGAAGTGGACAGACGTAGGTGTCAGGTGTTATCCTGTGGTGGCGAAAAGTCATCGGCGCGGGAGCATTCACGAATCCAGCGATCACATTTATCTAGTTGCGTATTTGGTTTTGGAAATCTCACAAAATACACACCATTAATGCATTGTTTATGTATTAATCTCGAATCACTCTTACATTCCCCCCAAGCACACCTTTTAACACCCATGTTTTAACCTCCTTCGTATTTACAATGCATTGATAATCGCCATTTTGTCTCAAAGCGTGTCCCACTGTCACGTGATTTGATCATGTGACAAGCCATCCGTATCTCGCAGCAAAGCCCGGCGGAAAATGGTCTATTGCTGGTTGCTTTCTGATCGGGCTTGTAGAAAATCTTACAAGCAAGCCCGACTGGCTTGTTGGATTTTTGTGCTTATCTATGAAAGACTTCCAAAGTAGTGAGTGATAGAAAATTAATTAGAAATTTACAATATTAATTTTGAAAATTTAACTATTGAATCCTGGAACATTTACTTAATTCCTTGTTCTAAAAATGTTGTCACACTAGCTTATCCGTAGCTCGCTGCGGTTATCTCTCTGTAACTATTAGAATACCTACAGCATTCTATGAGATATACAAGAAGGTGCGTTTGTCCAGGGTTGAATTTGAAACTTTATGTGCTTGTTGGTTTAAACATATTTGAAATGGATTGACAACCAGCTGAGATGTTATGTAAATGCCGCTCCAAAATTGCAGAGGTGAATTAACAATTTGCATTCAGTCAAAGCATTCTCATGACAAACCAACATGATCATTTATCAATAAATATATATTACATCACGCCAATGTATCTAAATCTCACATTTGTTCAATTTTAATTGTAATCAAATCTACAAAAAGCGATGAAGAATAAGAAAACATTGTAAAATTGTAAGGTTTTCAGCTTCAAGTATTTCACGATTTCCATACCAAATTGTTTTGAGACTTAAGCCATTTTTGTAAAATTATGCATCTTTTCTTAAAAGGAGTAATGTGATGTGTCTTCACGATTTGACCCGCACGAACATGACGTATCGTTTTTAGATAATATGTTTTTCAAATGTATGATAGTCTAAATCACTGCAGTCTAAATTGAGCCAACAGTGAGTAATTTGACAGAAACGACTTCCACAATTCAGATCAAATCCAAATATGTATCAAAACTGGGGAGTTACTTTTTTTATCAATAAATTTTTAGATTGTATCATTTTGATGACGTTTGGTAATGCATTTCAAAGGTTTACTGTGACAAGTAAAAAAAGGATTTATATAAATAGATGTTTTAACATGAAGGTTTGGTAAATTTGATTCTTACGAATTGGTGGCCGAAATGCTGTCAGGGACGAGGTTACAAGTAATTCGGTGCTTTGCAGTTTATCATTTTATGAAAACAAGTCTTAGTTTTGTTTCAACAAGGGTCAAGGGGTATGGAATTTGTTCAGCATATACCGGTAGTTTAATATGACTTGTGCCCCTTGTTGCCCCGCAGATTGTCCTTAATGTATCTAATTTTAATTGTTCCAGATGTGCATGAATACAGTTATTCCAAACATGACTACAATAGTCAAAAAAAGCGGTAATAGAGGCCTGATACATAATGTGAAGCGATTTCAAACTTCTTAAGCAATTTTTTCATGGGAGTAACTCTAACTACAACACTGTTAACGTGAGCAGTCAATTTGGCATCCTTTTGAAATATAACACATAGATGTTATGTTCTTCAACTTCAGTTATAGGAGTTCCTTGCATATATAGCTGAGGTTTGGAAGTAGGGACCCGCTTTTGACTCAATTGAATAGTTTCCGTTTTTTAGGGGTTAAACTTCACCTGTCAGTTATTTGCCCACATCAATCAACAGGGTCATTAACATATATTAAAAATAACAAAAGTCCTAAAAATGATCCTTGTGGGACACCGGTCAAAACAGGTTTACATTCAGAGTTATATCCGTTTATTACTACCTTCTTAACTCCACGCCAGTCTATTAATTTTCCACTAATTCCAAATTGTAGTTTGTTCAAAAGTCCTCTATGCCATACCTTATCAAAAGCCTTACTTATGTCACAAAACACTGCTCTTACTTCTTTATCCTTATCTAAAGCACTTGCAATGAAACTATACAAGTCTAGTAACCTGTAAGTTGTAGAATCGCCTGGAAGTCGATTTCTGATTTCATATTAGTCGTTCGTGTGAACTAAATAATGTGTTCTTTTTAATATCACTTTAAAATGTGAGGGCTAAATTATCAGGGGTTTCATTTGTTTATGAGATAACAGGGTATATTACCCATATGGGAAGACGGACAAAGGGTAGTATTTTTCCTGTAAGTCACATGGGAGTTACACCTTTTTCTGGCTTTTGATTGGCTGTTACAGAAAAATAAGAATTTCATTGTTTGCCGGAACTACTTCATTCATTTTTCTTACTTTCCCCGACTAGTAACTTTAGAAACTGTCTTCTGCACTTTAACATGTTTTATTTGTTCCCTGCAGTTGAAATTAGCGTTTTCGTACATGTGCAGACGCATCAAATGTCGGAGGAAGCAGTTAAATTGTCCGAAATTTAAAGAAACTAGCGATTACTGCTTGACTGTATAAACACGGAAAGTTTCAAGAGCGACCGTTCGAATGTAATGACGTCATAGGCGCGAGCGGTTATGACGTCACAGTGTCGATTGTAACGTCACCAGGCTTTTCGGTTTGAGCTGACTTGTTTTTGAGCTTCGCACACCTCTTGATATGGATGTTGCAATAACTTATATGTATAATCATGGATTGATAGTAATTGGCAGGAATACAAAACTTTCAACTATTGCCACATCTTAAATCTTTTATTGTGAAAGACATTTTCGCAGGGGACATTTTAATCGTGCGGAGTAAACAAGGATATGGATATGGAGATTCATCTCCTTCTCGGGTCCTTTTAGAGAAGCTATTCGCTTTTAATATTCGCGTTTTTACTTTAATTTGTCATATGGGTAATATAAACAATAACCAACTCGTGACGGGGAATGACAGGTTATCTTTCCCTCGTTATATCAATTGTATAATTAAAAGTGTCATTGAGATTCTTAAAACCATTTATACATCTTAAATGAGAATGAAATGATATTTAGGAATAACA
Source organism: Gibbula magus (assembly GCA_936450465.1). NCBI lineage: Eukaryota > Metazoa > Mollusca > Gastropoda > Trochida > Trochidae > Gibbula > Gibbula magus. The sequence goes on from OW388303.1 coordinate 44,914,679, forward strand.
ACTTTACTCAGAAGCACTCAGAACTTCCTTTCTTGCTACGATATAACTATAAATAGTCCGGGGAAAACCTGCTTGGTTATCAACTTTCACTTTCACTATTGTAGTCTAATTTTAGTTATATTAATGTATTTAATCAATCTTTAATCTCAATCAAGATCATTTTACCTATCTAATTTTTATTTAAATCTAAGAACACCAATCTTTAATCACTCAAGGACTTATTGATTCACTCTCGAAGAAATCTAAAATCGAATTCTTGGCCTTGTGAAATATGTCGTCGATATCTTCTCAATCAAAACTGTTATAAAACACTACGAGCAATTTGGATTTGATAAGTTTTGGCAGACATCTTCAAACGTACCTGTTAATATACTGTTACTCTTGTTACTCTTGTGGTTACATCCTCAGAGAACAGCAAATGAGCTGTGTAAATTCGATCTCCTTTCACGAGATCCGCTCACTAAAGGGAGACAATCAGGTGGCGCTTACTGCAACACAAGTGCTGAATCAACTTCCAAACGCAAAGCATAACTCTTGCCAGTCTGCATTACTGCCTGATTTAACTCTTACGGTATTTCCCTCGCTTTGCTGTGTCAAGATAGTGAATCGCTGCACCAGAAATGCATAGCGGGCCTGGATTTCTAAGCACAGATTTCTTTAAAGGTACACTCGCGTTACCTTGATTCGTGGATGTAAGACATTCGCGGCGGATAACTCGTTAAATATTTTACTTTAAGAAATCTGTGCTTAGAAAACTGTTGTGTCTATTTTTTTTCAGCTCGTCATAGTACGGCGGCAGAATCTCAAAAGAGGCCTAGAAATAGGTGCAGGGGGGACTGTTTGTTAAAAGTTGGCACCCAATATATAAAGTAACTGTGGTATATGTACATCAATAATCACCCAGATGCCACTTGATATCGATCATATTTTTTTAGTTATGGAGGGTCAAAGTTGAATACCCTATTTCGAGCAATGGGTCGCCGTATTTACATACTGTGAATATCTTTTCAATAAATAATCAAACTATTACTATTTCAACAAGATTTAATTACTAGATGTAATCAGACATTCAAGTTATTAACCTTTGATTGTATTTGTACATTACCTCAAACAATTATTGACCCAATACAACGTCCCAAATGTCCAAATTCACATGTCATCATCAAGGGTGTCATCCGTCACTGTGAAGGGGTTGCTACACATCCTGCTACTGCAGCCACATGCACTTGTGCAAGTCATTTGTTTTGCACGGCAACTGCACCTTCCACTGTTACAGTTCTTACATCTACAATGCAGGATTTCAGTACATACCACAGGGATCGGGTCTTTCACGCGTACTTCCGGTCTGAACCCCATGGTGTCATCTGCACACCACCCGTATCCAAGCGGAGAAGGCAGGTTCTGGATTGGCAGAAGGGAGGAATACCAAACAGAGCTCTGGTAATAGGCTCTTTTTATGTGTTCAATCAGGCATTGATGAGTTGGTGGCAATTTCTCCGGTTCTGTAACACCTTTCAGGAATAAAAAGTGTCGCACAGCATTGATGTTCCTGTCAGTTGTTCCAGGACAATACAGTTTGCAAATGAATTCCTCCGCATTCGAAATGACCTTGTCTGTCAAGGGAGCTCTACCTAATTGACTAAGTAAGAATCCATCACTACAGAAAACTTTCCATGCTGTTTTCTTTCCGATTCCATAGAACTGGCTGACAGTGTCACATCCTGTGATAGAATGGAATGCGGGCAAACATGATCTCAGAACGGGGTGTATGTCCATCTCATGTACTGCAATCATTCGTCTCTTTTGTGATGTTCCTGTCCTGAACTATATTTCTCCATCGATGTCTTGGGCATAATGAACCAGGAGAACCAGTACATCAGTGTCCCTGCAACAGACCACAAGGCGTTCAAAGCCACTGCTTCGGGCATCTTGAGCATGTAGCAAAATCCTGGTGTCTGCTTCCTCATGATCGGAAGATAGTGTCTGTACATCCTGCAGCTGTTGGGAATGTCCGACTTGCAATAGATCCTTGTAGCCACCTGCTGTGACAACTTGAACATCAGGATACAACTGTTGTGCCTTTGAAATAAGCTCGGTGCTGAGAAAGTGTACAAGATCTGCCTTGTTGGCACTGAGGCTTATGAATGGTTTCCACATGGTAGGCAGGGGGACATCTCTGCCGTCAACCTCTTTCCGGATTGATTTTGTGGTTCCTGTTCTTTGAGAACGTGTCCCGTCCTTGATAGATGTTTCATTATAGTGGTCGAACACGACATCCAGCCTGGTAGAATTCCTCACATTTGACAGGGCTGCTACAATGAAGACATCTGCAAGATCTCCAAAAGTCCTTGCACCGGATGGTTTGCCTATGGACTGCACTAAGGCTTGGCCGTCGATAATAGTGCAAGTCTGTTTGTCAGTCTGTGGAATCTCCTCATAGGTGTGATCCTTTTCCAGAAGCGTTGCTAGTGTAGATTTGCTGGCTGGGTGAAGCTCTCCCGCTGTGTTTGCAATAGAGAGGGGGACTGGAGATAACTCATGGCACAAGAGCTCCTTCAGGTTCACATCTCTTCCGGCATCTTTTGCGAGGAGCAAACGTTGAAACAAAGCCCTGTCAGCTCTGACTTCCTTCGTCTTCAGGCCCTTTTCTGAAATCTTCTTGGTTTCATAGATAGATTTTAGTGATAGATTTAGACTGCTCGAGTTTCTCATGTAGCCCAATCTTGTTTGAAAGGATCCGATCTTGAAGAAATGTCTTCAACTTTGCTTTGCCTCTTGAAAAAGCTGACAAAAGAGCATATGTGATTTGTTGTGAAGAGACATCATGGGAAGACACACTCAAGATTGTTGGACTCTCGTGGTTGAACACGCCGAATTCTTTCAATTGGGACACCAATTTCTTAACATCATCCACAATCCTTTTCACCTTTGCTTGTCCTGATTCTCTTCTTGCTGGAGCATACTCTGTGTGAGCGGAATGCTTCACTCCCAACATTGCACAGGTCTCATCAACGATGCGGCTTCTCTCGTTGTAAGTGACGCACCACCTATCTCGTGCTGCATCAGATCTTGTAATGCCTATCAACCAACCAGCTATTTTGCCAATCTTATTCATGTGTTCCAGTGCTTGGTCAGTCGAGATCTGGTTGAAAGAATTTGCTGAAGTCTTCACAACAAAATTCCCCTCCATAAACTCGGAAAACACATCAGGATGCTTGTGTTCCAGTTGTCTGGCTTCAGTCAGATAAACAGCTCCCCAGCGTGTGTAGTTTGTGTGGTCGTATATAGCAAACCATGGAAGCATCCGGCTAAATGCTGATAGATGCAGTTTCCAGTCCCCAGTTCTTTCGGCCCTGATGAATTGAAGTAGAATGGAAACCATCTCCATGTAGTTGTACCAGTAGGAGCTTGTTGGTGACAGAACCGTGCTGTACTCACGCAGAAGATCCACAATCTTTGCTTCATCCAACTCTTTCTCAAGACTGTGCAAGCTACTGTTGGTCTCGTCTTCATTTTTGTTTGCGATGGAGAAAATCAACTGATCAGCAATAATCTTGAGTTTCTTTGCATCTTTTCCTTTGGTGTTTACCCAAGTCACAAATGGTGGCCACAAAAGATGCCACAGCGCCTCAAAAGTCAACTTGTGTGCTCGTATGCTCCTGTTGTAGCACTTTGCTGCCATGATGTTTTGACATGTGTTCTCCCCAAATACAGAGCTTTCTACCCACGTCTCAAGAATGCCCGAGTCACTGTAGTGTTTACCAATGACGACCATAACGTTCTTTGCAATGTGGAAACCTCCCAACCTGAGAAACAGTGTTTTACAAGCATCTGCATTTGCCCATTGAACTTCTTTCGCCTTTGAATAAAGCTGCTCATCAAGTGTCAGTACTGTCGACTGGTCAGGATTCAACTGGTGAGATATCTGCAAACAACGCATGATGACAGTCCAAAGAGTATCTTTGTCATGGGCGGGCGCATTGATGATTGGAAGATAGCCCACAGTTGTCAGTTCCTCTTCATCATCTGTTACCAGTCCAGGATGGCACTGTAGACCTTGACTCGTCATGGATTCTAGCAAGAATCCATGCTAAATCCTTCATTCTTGTGGTTTCGTCGGGGTGTGTTTCCACCAATGACTCAAGGTCAGTGTCCACATAGATTGGAGATGTTCTTGTGTTTACATTTGGTGCCGTTGATAGTGTATGCAGATCTCCGTTGTAAGTGAGCGACTTTTCCTGTTCAATTTGAAGCTGACATTGTTGTTGGTTTTCATCATCATTTGCTGGTGCTCTTTGAAAAGCAATCATTTGAGTGGCATGAAACGACCCCCTTCCATCGAGAGTTTCTTCAATGATATCAATATTATCAGCACTAAACTGGAAAAATTTGCCTTTCGAAATGTTCATTGGAATTGGAACATTACCATGTTGAATGAACGCTTCAATGGATTTCCTGGCAATGGCTGTATCAATTCGACGGACTTGATCATAGCTGATACAGTGCCCTGAGTTGCAAATGAGATTTACAAGATGTTTGCTCCGAGTTGCCTGATGGATAGCCATTCCAAGACCAATGTGCTTCGGGGTAATGTTCTTTCCCTTGGAAACCTTGAATATGAAGTCCTGTGCAATGCTCATCACTATTCGCCGAGTGTCTTCATCTTCCTCCAATGCCTCGCCATCTCCTCTCAATAGGACATTCAAAAACAGGTACAGGTTATTGGGTATCATGTCCTTGGCATCTTCACTTCGTATCGTTGAACAGTCAGGTAGGGATGGACATTTCTTGACATCTTCTCTGATCTTGATGGCAGTGTGATAGAGAGCCAGCATTTCATCTCTCTCCACAGCATGTGTCAACTTAAGAGAATCATCAACTTTTGAATCATTCAATTCATCCTTTTCTTTGCCTTTAGGGAAGATTAACAGTGGCTGCTGTTGATGTAGCTGAGGGACAAAGTCTATTTTGTTACTCTGGCTGCTTTGGAGCTTCTGTTTAAACCACTTTCGGTTTACCTTATAGGATCCCACTTCAACTTCATGCTCAGCAAGTAATGTTGAATACATATCCCAGACATCTGCAAGGCTGTAAATGTTCCCTATTGATGTACCAGCGGATACAGACTCAATTACCTGCCTCAATGCCTCCTGTTGAATATCAGATTTCTCCAAACTCTCTTGACTTTGTGAATTTCTCATGAACAGAACATAGCACTTCAAATTGTATCTTGCATCAGCTGCAACTAAATCACTGTATCCTGCCAATCTACATCTCATAGTTGTATCCTTCTGAGCCAATGAAATGATTTTCTGGGAGACATGCATTGTAGTGATGAGGCTAGAGATATCCCATTTTCTGATATTTGCCTCAGGATATTTTTCTTGTCGGCAACTTGACAGATAATGCACAATTTCCAATTGGTTGGACTTTCTGATGATCTTTTCCTTTTTATCTGTGCAGCCGCCTCCATTATTGTTCCTTCTCCTAAAAGATAAAAATGGATACATTTAGGCCGACTGAAATGAAAATATTAAATAGACATCAATCACTTTATTTTTCTAATGCTGAATAAGATAAGATATATTTGACTTTTAATACTAACCACTCATGTTTCTTCATTTCATTTCATCTGCAGTTTTGATTAACCGAGAAACAGCATCAGGAGTTCTAAAAAAGAAAATCATAACAATAAATTAATTAATAACATTTTGACACGTGCCATCAGAACAAACAGACAGACAGACAGACATTTTTACTCAGTAAAAGGCCTCCGGCCCAAAATACATACACATACATCCGTAAATAACAAGAGCGTCTCAACTTAACATGGATAGATTCAATAGTATTACAGTAGGATGTACCCCATATTTCACCACCATAACACAGGATTGCTATTAGCAGTTGATCAAAACAATTTGTAACAGAAAACTATTAATTTTCTCCTTCAAATTATTATTATTATTATTATTATTATTATTATTAAAGCGTAATCTTACATAATATAACACCACATCTATCGCATAACTACAAATAAAATAATTTTCCTATTTTTAAAAAACGAGCTTTACTCAGTTATTATTAAGAATACCACATTTATTTTGTACATTTCATTTTCATCCGGTTTCACATAATTCAACCATCATTGCCAACGACTGTAAAAAAATAACAACCAATAAAAATTAATTACCCGTCTGAGACTCGTTTATGTAACTGCATCCCTATACGTTGTTAGGTAGACATTATTTTTTACAGACCTTCAGTTTTCGCGCATTTTTTCTCGAAAACACTTTGTACAAAATTCTTAAGATTATTTGGATATTAAGTAAACTTTGCTGGCATAAAGGTTCATATGTCACAATGAAACGGTACTTTTAACGATATCACTGAGAAAAGTGTCTGCAACACCAATTTCCTAGATCTGTGAGTCGCATTACGGGACGTCTAAAATGTTAAGTAATGACGTCATATTTATGAGATCGAAGTTAAATATTATACTGTGAAGTAGTTTGCCACCATGGGTGAAGCAACTGTTATTACATTAGAATAAATTCCAGTTATACTTACGATTAATCATCGCATTGTCTTCACCATAAAGCATTTAAAGGTGCACTCCGGCATATTTTCCACTTTTAAACTAGAAGGTTTTCCTGCAATTATTTAACATGGATTTGTTCATTTCTACTATTCAGACACTTCCACGAAAAATGGCAAAAAATTGTCGAGGGGTTTTCGAGAAAATCACCGCTAAAATCTGTCATCTTAATTATGGAAACGTTTCCATAAATATGGCGGCTAAACCGGAAATGATTGACTCGCGTGTACACCACTTCCACCACCAACTCCTCACAGTGCAGTAAACAAACGTGTAGCGAAAGCACCGACGACAATCCGACGGAGCCTTCAGACAATCGACAGTCATATTAATAAAAGATCTACAGCGAGCAACCATCAAAGACACGAATATTTCCACGTTGCCGTAGGACCAACTTGAAGGACGGTCATTTTCTCCCAAACCTCGACGCATCTCAACTGTCACAGTGTCGGAGCACCGGTACTGTCGAGATACGCGACTGGAGTCGAGCAGCTGTCGAGAGGTGAGTGGGACGCTTTCACACTTTATTATTTTATCATAACTTGTGGATAATCAAATATATTTAGGTTTTGAAATGTGCACGTCAAGCCTCAGGTTTGTAGGAACACGTAAAGGTAAATAGTTTCAAATATAATTTCTTCTGTCCCAAATTCCATTGAACTGAACAACGTCGCCTCATGCGGCTGGCAGTGTTTACTTTTTCTCCGGTAATAAATATTCTTCAGACCAGATCGCCACTAAGTTTTGGTTTGCGCAAGTAGGCCTACAAATAAATCTAGGCCTAATTTACGCCTTGTAGACGTTTGAATCTATAGTAATTGTTAGTTTCAGGTCCCAATTTTCACTCTCAGCTCTCTGAGTCTCTCACTTCCGGAATAAGAATTTGTTTGGTCAATATTCTGTTTGCCAGTCAGTCTGTTAATTGAAAGAAAAAATTAATCTTGTAGATTTGTTTAATCCTCTTGTATTATGACCGTGAATAAAATCACTGTTTCATATTTGGAATGCAGTAAATTCCTGTAATGTAATTTAAACTATTTTCATGATTTCATTACTTGTCATTTGGCCTACTTCAACAACAAACATAGATCATCTACCCTATTTCATATGATAGTAAAGTGTACTATCGTTATTATGTTACATTTTTTAGAATTCATCAACTTGAATGTAATTCAGTTAGGTTTACATATTGCTTATAGTTGTCCACTGGTAACTATATATAAATACATTTTTATAAAATGTGATGAACAAATAATTTCTGCTACTGAATAGACTGTACACCAAGGATGAATAGAATGGAGTGAGAGAAAAAAATATATAAATGAACACATAAAATGATTAAAATTGAAATGTCCATGTCCATGTTAATTTTCCTGTTATGCTTATGCTGGAATTATTTTTGAAAAGGAAATAGCCATTAGTTTATTTACAAATGCTAACTGTAACCTGATTATTATTGAAGGCAGGCGATTATTTATTTAAAAAAGGGCTTAGACTCAGCAATAATTCAAGGCAGGTGATTATTCAAGGAGTAATGGTACCTTGAATGTTTGTTTTTAATTAATTTAATTCATACACAATTCCCTCTTCCTAGGCCCTTTGTGTCAAACATAATTACTTCTGTTTGTGTTATATTTTGTCAATGACAAATACCAAATTATTAATAATAAACAGTTCTGAACCATAATTTTGTTGATTGATTAAAATATGAGAAATATGTGTAGTACCAATGGAAAAAGCAGGAAGATTTTAAATAGTGATTGAATGTCAAATTAAATAATAGTCAAATTCAATTACACTTCATTGCTTTAAAGATTTTATACATTAATAATTGCATGCTGATTGTTTTTATTTCAGTGTGAAGCTGACTACTGCAGATGATGCTATGAAAGCAGAAAATTCCAACTGCTTTTCAAAACTAGTGTGTACATGCAGAATGAGAAAAGAATTAGATATCTGGAACAAACCCATCATTCTGTAAGTACCGGTATTTATTTTTCAGTAATTATTATTAGGTATGTAGAAACCCAAAAACTGGAGTAAACAGGTGATAAATTTTACTGATAATTTGAAATATACCATATTTCCTCTAATAAGTGCTGGGTCTCCAATAAGCGCCGGGCCTCTAATAAGCGCTTGGGGGTCAATGGTAGTTGAGAAAATAAGTGCCGGGCCTCCAATAAGCGCCGGGTCTAAACCATTAGATTAATGCTTCCTTAGTAAACTTCAATATTCTATTAAAGAAATAAGCGCCCGGGGGGGGGGGGGCTGAAAAAAAAAGCGCCCGGGTTCTTATTAAAGGCAATACTGTATAGCAGTTATGTTGGGCCTGTGGTTTTAATTTTCACTAACCCAAAATAAAAAAAACACTAGCCCCAGTGCATCATTTTGTACAACTTCCCAATGCTAGGCATAACTCTTGCCAGTCTCCATTACTGGCTGATTTAGGCCTTGCAGTATATCCTTAAGAAATCTGTGTTTAGAAATCCAGGCCCGCTATGCATTTCGGGACGGGTTGTTACTGAGTAGGACCCGGGTACCCATCACATTACCCGGACCCGTTTTTATCATGTGACGAATCATAAGACAGTTTAATTTGCTATTCTTTCATTTCAAGATTACAATGTATTTGAAGATTCTAACATAATATTAAAATGATCTATTGTCATACATAATAAATTTTATTGAAATAGCCATGGGTCTCTATGCTAGGCTTCTAGCCCCATATTCCAGCCAACCAGTTGAATAAAGTAGTACAAAATCTTACAATTAGATGTCGGAGATCGACAAAACGGGTATCCGGGTAGGGTAGGGTAACAGATGGTCGGGTACCCGGGTAGGAAATATCTACCCGTCCCAGCCCTACAGTATACTCACTCGAGAAGGGATTTGTATTGTTTCTCTCCAATTTTTTAAAATTTAATTACTTTTTTAATTTTAATCTTAACATCAATATGGAATTGTGATACATGGACAATACATTTTATAAAATATAAAAATAGAGCCATGGGCTCTGTAGCTCATCAGGGTTTCATTGATTTACTATCTAAAGTTGAATATTTAAGTTATTTAAGTTATTGTTTACAAGCAAAAGATAGGTTCTTAGATCATAACCACTGTGACCCCATTTGGGGTCACGGGTCGCATAATCTACAATTTAAAATCCCCATTTGCCAAGGAGTCTGCACACAACTTTTCAGCTCTCTAGACCTTTTGGAACTGGAGAAGAAGATGAAAATAGGTTTTTAAGGATGTGACCCCGGTGACCCCATTTGGGGTCACGGGGTCACATAATCTACAATTTAGAATCCCCATTGGACATGGAGTCTGCACACAACTTTTCAGCTCTCTAGACCTTTTGGAACTGGAGAAGAAGATGAAAATAGGTTTTTAAGGATGTGACCCGGTGACCCCATTTGGGGTCACGGGGTCACGAAATCTACAATTTAGAATCCCCATTGGCCAAGGAGTCTGCACATAAAATTTCAGCTCTGTGGAGTCATTGGTTCTGGAGAAGAAGTAAAAAAAGCGAAAAGTTTACGGATGGACAGACGGACGCCAGACACCATGCCATGCCATAAGCCCATCGGGCCTTTCAGGCCTGATGAGCTAAAACTAAGTGTATAGTCATGTTTTTGATATGCACTGACAATTTCAAGGCTAGGGGTTGTGCATTATATTGAGAACAATCATCAAACAATATAATCCCTGATGAGCAACAGAGCCCATGGCCCTATTTTCTTACTTCCTCTCCAGAACCATTGACTCAAGAGAGCTGACTTTTATATGTACAGACTCTTTGGCCAATGGGGCTCTAGTTAGAGCCGATGCTTGCAGGTTTCAGCGCAATGCATAGCCACCATGGCGTTGCAGGCTTTCTCCCTGCAATAATACTAGTATCCATGATAAAAGTGAAATATTCTTGAAAGCGGTGTTAACACCCAAATCAATTCTAAATTTTGAAGTTAGTTTACTTTATTATGACCCCACCAACTGTATTTTTTTTTTTTAAATTAGAAAACTAGTTTATATTCTGTTTAAGATTCCAAATATGTTCTATAACATTGGACATATTATTCAGCAAAGTAAAACAGTATGCCAGTTGCAGGGTATACCCCAACTTCCAAACGCAAGGCATAACTCTTGCCAGTCTGCATTACTGGCTGATTTAAGCCTTGCAGTATTTCCCTTGCTTTGTTTTGCCTAGATAGTGAATCGCTGCACCAGAAATGCATAGTGGACCTGGATTTCTAAGTACAGATTTCTTAAGGAAATAGTGCAAGGCCTAAATCAGCCAGTAATGGAGACTGGCAAGAATTATGCCTTGCATTGGGAAGTTGGGTATACCCGGGATAATGGGATATGTCTTAACCGTGATGGTTGCTTGTTAATAATTGACATAATGAACATTTAGAACTGAATTGTACAATATTGATGTTTAAATCTTTTCTTATGTTTCAGATATCCATGGATGAAGCACCAGTAACTTGGCATCTTACATTGATCTGCAATCCATTCTAAGAACATTATCAACATCAGAAGCTCCTAGTCAATGATGGCTTCATAAATAATAATAATAGGATCCGATACTTCTACCGGCTGAACTCACTAAGGGACATGCTCATACTGCACACACATTATTACCCTGATGTAAAGACCAACATTGTTCTTTTTTCAACCTCAAGTCACTGAAAGTCAATTTTTCCTGAAGTCACTGGCTAATTTAAATTGCTTCAGTTTGTTAATTTTTCTGTGCTAGTGTAGGAGCATACATAGAAAAGTTGATAAAATGCAGCATGACTTAAAATTTGTCAATGATAGACTTGGAAGTTGATTTGGAGCATGCAACCTAGCTGCCAATTAAAGTGCTTGAACTTATGTTAAATTGCCTTAACTTTCATACCAGGTACCCAATTGTACTGCTGGGTGAATAATCCATTGTTCCCGCTCATGAATATCAGTGTGTTTTATAAATGTACAAGCTTGATGTGTGGGGTCTAGAAATGGACACCACATTATGACACTTTGCTTTCATTCAACACCAAATTGCAGAGGGGATGATTTTTATGGAGTTCTGTCCCTTTAATCTATTATTTAACATCAGTCATAATTCCAGCTTTTTACACTGCTAACAGCAGTTTCTGGGAAACTGATAGGCATTCATGCTCACTTTTGTCAACACCACTAACATATTAATCCAGTGAATAAAAAAAACATCACTTCAATCATAATATTTATTTGTTATTGTTAATACAAAATTCTCAACCTCTCCACATCATCAGCCTCTTACAGCCAAATGTCTTCACCTGCCCTCTTCTAGTCAACTGCTGTAACAAGCTGGACCCGCCCCTCTATTCATTGCTCCTTCCGGAGTGTCTTTCTCTGCTTCCTTCTGCAAAATCAATTTTAACTTTATTTTTAACAAGTCATTAAAAAATACATGACTTAATTGATGCAAGCATTTAACATAAAAGTATGTTTTCATTGAATCTAGTCAATAGCAAATGACAGATGATCAGATAGTATATATCACAACATAATAATTGCACCAATTTAAATAAAATTTTGCTTTTAGTTAATAATTATTAAGTTTTACCCCTTTGGTAGCCTATCTAATTGGATTTATTTTCAGTATTTCCAAAGAAAAGAGAAACGTAGTTATTAATCAGGATTGTGCCGGTAATCAAAACAAAGGAACAGTTATTACCGTAAATCCTTGAATAATCGGGTAGATTTTTAGTTGTAAATATATTGTAAATAAAGCTCTTGCCGTGAGGTTGAAAGTCACATAAATATGCCGGAATTATTTCTAAAAAGGAGACTATAGCCGGAGACTACCATGCTCTAGTTTGTTTACATTTGCTAAATTTAACTCGGCATGCAATTATGTATATCAACGAGGAATTTATCATATAGACCGGGCGATTATTCAAGGATTTACGGTAGATCTATTCGGTTGACAAGGTGGCGAAGTGGAAGAGACTTCGTAGATCCATAATAAATTTTGCATTCATTTTACACGACGAAGACTCGTACCGGTAGTGTGATGGTACAATTTTACCTTACCGATGTCTTACATAAACTCAAAACAGTATTGTCTTGTAAAAGTCATTGTTCAACGAATCAACAGCTGATTCAGCGATTGCGATTCGTAATGCCCGGAACAGTGAACTACAGATGACCGAACTTCGAACTTGAATTATTATTACGAACATACATATTCTCAACATGACATATTTGAAAGGTTCAATGCGTATTCACTTGTACATCAATCAATATATACACCACATGTACCCATGGAAAACAATATTACGTCCACATACCATGAAAGTTTTCTCAGTCGCTTGAGTGGCCATACCGACCTCCATGATCCATCGTGTTGTCGTGTTACACGCGAGTACCGGAAGTCACGTGACGACTTACTGTTATTGCGTACCACTAAACTTCACACAAAAAAACGTTTTTCAAATATAACTTAAAATTTAATTTTTTATTATTTTTTAAATTTTAACCAATAGGTAATGTATATTGTTAACGTTTCAGAACAGTTAAGAGTGAAAAAGGTAAAAAATTTGCCGGATTGCACCTTTAATATGTCAACAAATCTGAGAAATGTTACGTATGTACGCCAAGAGGTCAAGGACGTCTGCGTGATGCTAGCTGTTATACAACAAATCGCCATTATTCACGGGCGTCGCGACTTTCGGGGTATGATTTTAAACCGTTCTGTACAAATTATTTGAACAAAATAAACTTGGCATCCGTTTTTTTCTTGTTAGGTAACTTCTATACAAGTGATTTCTGGTGGATGCCAGCTTTTAACAATCCGTCCCACCCTCAAATAAATTTTGGGATTCTGCCGCCGTACTATCAGGCCTGAAAAGACAGATTGGCTAAATACATGCCATATGGACCTCCTTACACTTGTGAAATTCGACATCGACTTCTCTCTCCAGAACCGCTACACCCCCAAAGCTGAAATTTTTACTTGCGCCTAAAGGATCAAAAGTTTTCAGAACATTTTTATTGCATGTAGATTAAAGTTTGATCATTTTTCTCGCAGCCATATAGTAGTACCGGTTTACTAGGGTTGTGTACAGCTTCAGCTTTGTTTATCGCCCTATGGCTTGAGAACTCCATACTCTGGATAAACGGTGGAAAGCTCCTCTTGCCTTCTGCAGACGATTGCCCCGAGGTACACATATTCTGAACACATCGCCTACACTAAATTCAAATCATCACTTCCTCATCCCTGTTGTGTAGAATGTTACAGTCTATAAGTCATTAATGATTTTGTAACTGATCCTTGAGTATATATCTTTTGACTGTTTATACGCGATTGTCAAATACACTTTGGTATTTTTATAGATTTACTACATTGTAAGTTTATACATGTGTGACTAGTAAGTGCTATTATTCCCCTTACCTTGACCCACGAGGAGAGATATAGCTTATCATGGTGTCACGCATACCGTAACACTAAAACAATTGATACAATGTAATAGTACAGTATAAGAGTAAATTCCCAGCCAAAATTGGCTTTTGAGACACTTATTACGGTAAAATTACCAGTTAAAAACATCTTCATCTTCTATTGCTGTTTGGTTTGATTTTAACAGTATTGTATTTGAAAAACACGTTTATTGAAAAATACATTTATAACGTAAATCTTTAAAGGTAAAGGATAAAGAAACAGGCTGAGAAGCCTAACTGCTGGTCATTTAGACAATTGCTAATATACCTACATGCATGTATACACTATAACGCAATTCACGCTGACAAATGCTTCAATGAACAGTGCTTGATGGTACCAGACATTTATGAAAAGCACTCAGATTCGAACAGGAAATTATAAACATCTGATCTAAATTCTGGAGATAGAATCCTTTCACAAATAGTAAATTTCTATAATCGTGACAGTGATTCAGCAATACTGATATTTATTTCCAGAAATCCCTTGCTTTAACAGTAGATTGCAGAAAATAGGTTCTCAGTAAGTGGGTATAGTAAACAATGTACAGGCTATGGTATTAAAGTATAAACAAATTTATGTAGTGCTATGTTTTACCTGTATACAGAATTGTACAGTGGATATAAATACAGTCACTTCATTTGTTCTTTTTATGTCTTTGTTTTCTTGTTGGAAGAGTTCATTCTGCTTCAGAGATCAGAGTGCAAATGGTATATGCACTCATCCGTAATTCATTTTAATGGTGTAGGCGATATGGGGTGTAGACGATATCAGGACAGGCCGTAGTAGGGGGTTGTCAGTGTGTTAGGGGCTATGATCAAATTTTCATTGCGTTTTGTTCTGAGCTTTTTGAATTATTTAGGATTCACTAATAAGGTATACTTATTTAAAAAGAGATTTGTATTCCAAAATTTTATAGTAGGCCTATTTCGTATGATGATTAGGGGAATATGTTTATTCCATTTCAATTTGGAGGATCTCTTTGTCTTCAACATATTTGCAGGAATTGTGATACTTGGACAACCAATTTTATCAAACTTTAGTGTCAAGTCATGTTTTTGTTATGTACTGACAGTTTTGAAGACTGAGACTTCTCAGGGCTAGGGATCGTGCATTATATTGAAAACAATTTATTTTGGTTTTTCACATCAAACAAAATAACTCCTTTGAATTGAGTTACAGGAGATTTGTTTATTTTAAAATGTTGTAAACTAGATAAAGATTTGTCTTTTTTTTCATACACATATCGGGATTGCACGTATTTAAGCCTCCTCGTTCTTTAGCCGATGGGCTTAAGAAAGCACAATTAAAACAATATTTCGTTTGCTTACTAGACAAAAACTATACGATCTAATTGACAATGAAGATCTTCCCTACACTCAGACAACAAATATCGAATCCATTCACTTAAATATATATGATTACATAATCATCGCAATGTACATTGTACCTATCAAAACTTATCCGATGGGCTTAAGAACTGAACATTAAATCGATGTTGAGCCCATGTGTATGAAGAAGTTTACAAATATAGATCAATAGTTCGCTTGCTTACTAGACAAAAACCTATACGATCTAAAGGCCCCTTTACACAGACATAAAGACCGTTGTGCGTCCTCTGTGCGACCAAAAAACAAAAAACAGGTCGCCGTTGGACGCTCAAGGGAGGCAGAATGGTTGCTCAGGTCGTGAGGAGGTGGCACAAGGGATGTTGAGACATCGCGATTGATCGCCAAGGACGCGGAGGACGCCAAAAACTTTTGAACATGCTCAAAACTTCCGCAGAGGGGTCGCCGTCGATTCTGGTCGCTCAACGGTTGCTCCCAGGAGGCAGAAAGGTCGTACAATGGTCGCAAAGGACGCTCAATGATCGCCATGTAAGAAATTCGATAACGTTGGGCGATGCCTCTGCCTCCCTTGTGCCTTCCTACTGCGTCCTCTGTGCAATCAGAGTCGTTTATACCACGACCGTTCTGCCTTCATGCAGCGACCACGACAACCTTTGTGCGACCATGACGAGTGTTGTGCCTTCTTTCTGCATCCACTCAGCCTTCTGTGAGCGTCCTCGTAAATTCTCCAAAAAATAGATTATCGATTCTCACATGTTTCCTGGTTTTTGTTGGAAAATCATAGATAAGACTATGGCACCAAAAAGGAGCAAGACAACAGAAAAGTCAAGCAAATAAAGATGTATAAACTCACTTGTAAAGAAACGCCATCACATATTTAACAATAAGAACGGAATGCTGCTGTCGGATAAAGTCGATTTTTAGTGTCTTTGATAATAACAAGTTTTGTAAAGAAGTACGCACAATTTCATTCCTTCGGGTTTGATACTTTTATCATGATCTTTATTCAAACACATACGGTGTTGGAATAGCTTTTTTTTGTCCAGAATGTTGGGTAATTTTCTTTACAAAATTACGAAATACCGAAAATAAATTAATAAAAGATGTTGGCGACCTATTGTATCTCCCTAACTTTAATTCTAAACTCTAACATTGAAGCATCGTCACGGTAGGACATCGTAAAACAAGCCAAAAAGACCCTTTTTACTCTCTTTTTACTTTTTTATCTCCCCGTTAAGAAGATTTTAAAAAAAGACTAGTTTTTACAAGGCATGATTTTCAGAAGTATGAACAGATAATGTTTCATAAACTTAATTATTACACTCTCGTTGAAGATACTACTGTTGTGAAACATCGAAATGTTATTGTAACATGATTTCGGTGTATCCTTGATTCTGATTGGTTGATTTGCCTATGTTGAATGACAATGAATACCCGCAAATTAATTGGGGCGAATCACCGCGAACATATGTATATACATCATGTTCACAAGATCCGGCCCGACTCAAAATTTTATTTTCGATTTCTCTTAATATGTGCCCTTTACTCAAATTTGACAGATGGCATTGTCATTTTCTAACCTGTGTATAGCAGTATAGGTAACAAATAACTCTCAAAATTAATTAGTTTCAAGTAACTGAAATGTTTTTTAACTAGTAAGTTTGACGCCTTCTTCCATGCGGTTGTGTTTACCGAATGCCGTTGCCATGGCATGACGTCATAGTGATCAACCGTTTTGACGTCACAATGCTAGCGTCATTGTCACAATGGGTTAGGGCAAGTTTAAGATTTTTGTTCCTAGGTATTTTACTGTGTTGATGTCGTAGATAAATGTTTATCGCCATCTATAAGGATACGTGAATATTGTGAAGTGAACAAACTTGAGTGACACTGTTTGAGCTTATGTGTAAATTGTTGCTAATGTAAATATTACGCCGAGCATTTACATTTATTTTGACCTGACCACACCTCTACAAAAATGGAACAGTCGCAAAGTCCTTTCCACTCAGAGATAGGTACGCAAAGAGAGAGTTCGTTTCAAAACGCCTGATAACTAACGGTCATGTTACAATATCGATAAATAGTTGCGTTTGTAAAATTTCCGGGATTCATTGCTATTCAACACCCGCAAATTTAGTTTAAAACCGACGGCGTTAGCAAACCTTATTTCAGCGTTTAAAACCTCCGGCTAACGCCGTCGGTTTTAAACTAAATTTGCGGGTGTTGAATAGCAATGAATCCCGGAAATTTTACAAACGCAACTATTTATCTTATAATTCAACACTGTTGTGAAACATTGCACGTGAAAGCGATCGCAGTCGGAACTACTTTCCAGTAGTCACATGGCCTTTGGGTTCGCACTGGATGTCTTGGGACATGTTTTTTCACACAACGTCGTTACGATTAATATTGTACGGACGCTTCTATCACAATTACCGTCAACCAGTAACACTGGGTTGATTCAGAGTTATGTCCCTTGGATCTCGTTAGCGTTCTCGCGATTTGACCGCCATTTGCATGGCTTTGTCATGCAACTTGACGTAGTCTAGATTCTAAATTCATAAGGAATAAACTTCATGTTCAACCCACGAATCCTGTGACAATCGTCAGTTGAGTATTAATGCGACTACATTGTA
This sequence comes from Gibbula magus, assembly GCA_936450465.1. Lineage (NCBI taxonomy): Eukaryota > Metazoa > Mollusca > Gastropoda > Trochida > Trochidae > Gibbula > Gibbula magus. The sequence continues at coordinate 44,932,730 of OW388303.1, forward strand.
ATCATATAAGGTACGTTTTGATATTTTCTTCTCCTTTTTTTGCGGAATGGGTTTGATTGTTTAGAATGTAAACAACTACTGTAACTTCGTGTCGACACGTAAGTTTTCCAGGTTGTGGAGGCATTGTTCATGTCTGTTGTTACACAGGAGACCATACCAAGATATATGAATAAAAAATGCTTCAAGGTAACTGTCAATGTTTATATAGCCTAGGCCTAACATTTTAACGTTCACTAAAACTAAAACTCCATTTTCACGCCTTCTGTTAGCAATTCTGATCCCCACAATTTCGCTAGATAAAACTAGCTGCAGAACTGTAACTTTACTCCCCAGTATCATTGTCATATTGGTGTTACAGAGCCTATTTTGGCAAAGCAACCGCAGCTACGTACAGCTGTAACTAGCCTAACTGAATCGAAAACAGTCGCATTCCGATGACGTCACACTCACCTGACATCATTCATAAGATCTAGCGAGATTGATACGATGTTTTTGTTTACTCGCCAATTTGCGATTCTTATTGTTTCGACAGAAACACAATGTAATAAGTGTTTTGAAATTGTTTTGTTCAAAATTGAAACTGTTATTAACGGATATTTGCTTGGTCTATTTTTGGTGTTTAGTGAGTTGCCTCTGATGGCGTTATGCGTCCATGGTAAGAGATGTATCCCTACGCACATCTACATGATTGAAGAGTGAACTTTAATTACATATTTCATTAATTTAGAGCGTGTAATAAATAAAATACTAAACTCCGTTCCGTTTAATAACATATTTATGCAACTCGTGGATGGTATTGGTATCTAACTCGCTTTCGCTCGTTAGATACCAAAACCATCCACTCGTTTCATAAATATGTTATTAAACGGGACGTCGTTTAGTATTCTCTATATTTAACCCATTTGACTTCTGGAGGATGATGAAGCCCTGTTTCATTCATTTGTTTACCCGTGGATTGAATAATTTCATGTATTTTGGTATATTTACTTCTTTAGATTTTAAATATGTTTTTTATTTATTGCAGCTGCAAAAGCTAATTGGTTGGTTGTTTTTTACTGTTACTCGTGTGACTGTTCAGTTATCGCAGAGGAGGCAGAAGTGTTGATGCATGGTCGGCCAACTGTCGCCATAGTCGTCAATGGTGGCACAGCGAAGGCACAGAGGAGGCACAGAGGAGGCACAGCGGTGGCTGACGGGCTGTACGGGGATCGCCCTAGATGCTGAAATGTTGTTAGGGTTGCATAGTGAACGCCCAGCGAAGGCAGTGTGGAGGCTCCGTAAACGTGCAGGTCGTTCAAAGATCGTCACGGAAATTACCGTTAATTGCATTTTAGGTCGTACAAAGGACGCACGAAGATCGCAGGAGCATTTACACAGAAACGGGATTTCGCAAAATCAGTCGACCATTGAGACTCCTGTCCATTTTTTTGGTCGCTCAATGGTCGTACGAAGGACGCGGCTCTGTGTAAAGGGGCCTTAACTGACAATATAGACCTTCCCTACAGTGACAACACTCAGATTTGTTTTAAAATGTTAAAAACGAGTTTTTTCTTGAAACGATATCAAATCCATTCACTTGAATAGATATGTTTACATAAAACATCGCAATGTACCTATCAAAATTTATATGATACCTGTAGATATGTAGTATCAGTACAAAAGTCGATTGCGTGTTCAAGTTCAGAAGACAATTTGCGTTTAATATAAGTGTTTTTCACCTTAAACAGTTCGTGTACACACTCAGTATATATCCATCATTCTACCTCACGACGTGGGTTATTATAAACCCCCAGTCATTTGAACAAACTCGGAGTCTAAAGAAGTATTCAAACGTTTGATTTACGCTTGTTTAAATGTTATGTACAACATCACATAGTAGCCCATCATTAAGAATAGAATATAACGGATTCCGATCTCAAGTACTTTTAAAATGGTATCTCCTCAAATCTGATATCTGATTTAACAAGAGTCATCAGAAGATGACATATCCCACCGGTTCCACAAAGTTTGTAAAACACATCTTTGACAGATACTTGTGTAACTACTACCATACTTCAGTTAGTGGGTATTACAGATGCTGAGTTTCAGGTATGTTAAGGGTTTTAGACTTCTGCTCTAGAAGCAGTAAAAATCAACAACAATCAACATCCCTCTCATGTTTCTATGGAAACAGAAAAAAATTAATATTTCAGAAAAAATCTGAAAATATCAAAAGGCACCACTTCAGTTAGTGGGTAATACACATGCAAAGTTTCAGGAAGATATCATGAACGGTTTTGGAACTGTGCTCCGGAAAGAATCTGTCTCTGAACAAAGTCCAAATTCAACAAGTTTCTATGGAAACGAAAACAAATAAAATTTTCAGAAATCTGAAAATATCAAAAGGCACCACTTCAGTTGGTGGGTAACACACATGGAAAGTTTCAGAAAGATATCATGAACGGTTTTCGAGTTCTGCTCTGGAAAGGAAATGTATACGGACGGACGGTCGGACAGACGGACGGGATGATGACTATATCCCACGGTATTACATACCGGTGGGATAATAAAGTAGCGACTTACCAGCATTTAGTTATTTTGTTCCCTCTATAATGTGACTTCATGTATGGTCCGTGTCTTGATTGTCGATTATTTCATTACATTACAAGTCCTTGCAAAACACAAAGTAAAACAAAGACAAAGTGTTTGTAAATAAATAATTTTATTGATTCCTAGAAATATTCCTACACTACCTGGCATTTAATTAAAATCAACAATTTCAAACAGAGTAAGTATTAATGAATTGAATCCGGATTCATATTTGAATACGAAAGGTTATCAAAAACTATTTACTTTATCTTCATTACTATACCTTACTATATGATAACAATTGATTCAAAACATTAAACATAGAGCCATTGGCTATGTAGCTCATCAGGAATTGCATGTTTTATTATCTAAGGTTGAAGAGTAAGTGGGCTATTGTTTAACTCTGCTTAAAGGTACTGTAGCACATGGTTGTAACTGAAATAAAGTGCTCTCACGAAAAAGGAAAATTGTTACTTATGGCTATATAATAATGCTCAATCAAGAAAGAGTTCTAAAACTGATATATATGGTTCGGTTTCAGCCATGCAAGTACATTGCCCTTCGAGGTGAGGTGATTTGAGATTAAACGTTGCTTTCAAGAGTATTTCACTTATATCACGGCTGCTAGTATTAATGCAAGGCAGAAAGCCCTAACACCATGTGGCTATATGCCTTGCGGTGAAACCTGCAAGCAATGGGTGGTACTGCACTGAAATTCAGTAAATGATAAATAATAATAATAAATGACAAATTTGGACCAGATGAAGAAAACCTTGAATCCCATGGTGTCCAACTTCCAAACGCAAGGAATAACTCTTGCCATTACTGGCTGATTTATCCCTTGCGGTATTTCCCTCGCTTTCTTGTGTCAAAATAGTGAACTGCTGCACCAGAAATGCATAGCGGGCCTGGATTTCTAAACACAGATTTCTTAAGGAAATACTGCAAGGCCTAAATCAGCCAGTAATGGAGACTGGCAAGAGTTATGCCTTGCATTGGGAAGTTGCAAGGTGTCAGGTACCTCCCAATAAAATTCAGCTTTAGGAATGAAGCAGTTTTGAAGAAGAAATAAATATGAAAAGTTTGCAGACGTCGTCATAAGACGGATGGATGCCATAAACCCATCAGGTCTCTCAGGCCTGTACGGCTGAAAAGTAACCAAATGTACTTCATTTACTAAATTACTATACCACTTTTAAATAAATATAATTTCAATACTTTAAAATGTATATCTATGACACAACAAGCAAACAAATTTATACAGCAAACATAATTCACTAACAAATATTGACATAACATTACGATAAAATACAAAATAATACTCCTGTTAAAGAGTAGTGTCTTGATAGCTGAACTTTCATTGGACAAGACACCAGATTTCAGAAACAAACAAGTAGTAGTCAACTATTTGTTATAGACATCTAGTCTGTTATACTGTCAGTGAGATATGTAAAGGCTTATGATTTCCTTGAATACAACGCCAGGGTTATACTTCATTCAGCACCCCCTTATCCCCCGGGTTCTAATTTCTAGGCATGGGTTTTATTCAAGGATGGAAGGCCTTAAATTCATATTTGAGACCCGGCTTGTATTAACCTCAGCACTCAATGATCTCCCATGGCTGTTTAAATATTCAAAGTCTAGGTTATATTTGAGACCAAAGTTGTATTCAAGGAAATACGGTACAATCTTGTGGTTGCTCCATCATCTTTATGGGAGATACAAGAAAATATATAAACAAATATATTGAAACAGTCACCATTTCAAATCCGAAACACCTAGATATTAACAGACAAAAAATAGTCCTTCTAAAACAAGTTTGTCAGACATCTTATACAGTCTTCATTGTCCAAAGGATTTCAATAGATGTTGTCACCTCAATGTAACAAGTGTATCTCTCTTGTTATTCTCCCCATGTAACTGAAGTTTGCTTTAAAGTCGAAATCATAATTGACATTAGAGAGCTGAAAAGTCACTTTCAACTTATATAGCTTTGTACAAATATCAAACATGGAGTTGTGTTTACATAATTCATATTTTAGCAGCTGCATGGATTTCTTAAACATTATTTTCCTCAATGAATATACAAGAAAATAAACCTGACAAGGACAACAGAAACAAAATTAAAAAAGATTAATAGTATACAAATGTACAAATGTACAAATAAACTTGATAAAATCATAATTATGTACAATGCCATAAAACCATGAATGAAGAAACTAAACCCAAATTTATTGATTTAACACAACATATTTTTTTAATACTTAAATGGAAATAGAAAGTATTTGTTTGTCTCAAATTTATCCAATAATTGTAATTATTTCCTTAGTTGCTCTAATGAAGAACTGGCCCTTGAAGATATATATATTCAACATTGAATGGATACAATTATGTAAAATACCCTAATATATCTCCTGGCAAGAAAATAGTCAGGACTTTGTTGGACGGAAAGAAAAGTGAAATGCAAAAGTGAAATTAAATGCTTGTTAAAATATCATACGACAAATCTTTGAAGAGGACATGACCAAATGCGTGAAAGTTCATGAATCTGAATCAAGAGATACGGACTTCAAAACACAAAAATAGAGCCATGGGCTCTGTAGCTCATCAAGATTTCATTGATTATTATCTAAGGTTGACTATCTAAGTTATATCAAGTAATACATTGTTATCAAGAAAAAAATAGGTTTTTTAGACCATGACTCCTGTGACCCAACTTTGGAGTCACAGGGTCACCAATCCTACAATTACAATTTCACCTTTCTACAGCTTTACGTACTTAAGATAAAGTTGAAAATATTTGGGTCATGACCCGTGACCTAGATTGGGGTCACAGGGTCACAAAATCTACAATTTTGAATCCCCATTGGACAAGGAGTGTGCACAACTTTTCAGCTCTCTAGACTTTTTGGAACTGGAGAAGAAGATAAAAATAGGTTTTTAAGGATGTGACCCCTGTGACCCCATTTGGGGTCATGGGGTCACGGAATCTACACGTTAGTATCCCCATTGGCCAAGGAGTCTGTACACAACTTTTCAGCTCTCTAGACCTTTTGGAACTGGAGAAGAAGATGAAAATAGGTTTTTAAGGATGTGACCCCAGTGACCCCATTTAGGGTCATGGGGTCACGAAATCTACAATTTAGAATCCCCATTGGCCAAGGAGTCTGCACACAACTATTCAACTCTCTTGACTTTTTGGAACTGGAGAAGAAGATGAAAAAAGGTTTTTAAGGATGTGACCCCTGTGACCCCATTTGGGGTCAAGGGGTCACGAAATCTACAATTTAGAATCCCCATTGGCCAATGAGTCTGCACACAACTTTTTAAGTCTCTTGACTTATTGGAACTGGAGAAGAAGATGAAAAAAGGTTTTTAAGGATGTGACCCCTGTGACCCCATTTGGGGTCAAGGGGTCACGAAATCTACAATTTAGAATCCCCATTGGCCAAGGAGTCTGTACACAACTTTTCAGCTCTCTTGACCTTTTGGAACTGGAGAAGAAGATGAAAATAGGTTTTTAAGGATGTGACCCTGTGACCCCATTTGGGGTCATGGGGTCACGAAATCTACAATTTAGAATCCCCATTGGCCAAGGAGTCTGTACACAACTTTTCAGCTCTCTAGACCTTTTGGAACTGCAGAAGAAGATGAAAATAGGTTTTTAAGGATGTGACCCCTGTGACCCCATTTGGGGTCATGGGGTCACGAAATGTACAATTTAGAATCCCCATTGGCCAAGGAGTCTGTACACAACTTTTCAGCTCTCTAGACCTTTTGGAACTGGAGAAGAAGATGAAAATAGGTTTTTAAGGATGTGACCCCGGTGACCCCATTTGGGGTCATGGGGTCACGAAATCTACAATTTAGAATCCCCATTGGCCAAGGAGTCTGTACACAACTTTTCAGCTCTCTTGACCTTTTGGAACTGGAGAAGAAGATGAAAATAGGTTTTTAAGGATGTGACCCCTGTGACCCCATTTGGGGTCACGGGGTCACGAAATCTACAATTTAGAATCCCCATTGGCCAAGGAGTCTGCACATAAAATTTTAGCTCTGTGGAGTCATTGGTTCTGGAGAAGAAGTCGAAAATGTGCAAAGTTTACGGACGGATGGACGGACGGATGGACGGACGGATGGACGGACGGACGGACGCCGGACGCCATGCCATGCCATAAGCCCATCGGGCCTTTCAGGCCTGATGAGCTAATAATGACAAGACATGAATTGAAGAGTTCAGGTCCAAGTCATTACAAAGTTTATACTTCTGGTGTAATAGGGGTGTTAAATACAGTGTTCTGCTCCATGTTAGTCAAATGCGGGTTATGTTCTGATTGGGCCAATAGCAACACATGGCCAGTTCACCCGTTTGGCGAGTGTGATTTTTTGATAAACCAAGCACATATACAAGAATTAACACCCTAATGCGTTGGACAGGGTACTGTCTCAGTCTGATTAAAATCGACGGTTTTCCGAGGGATAAAAATTTCAAAATAGTGCATCTACCAGGATAACATCCTCGATAATCCAGCGCTATTGTTCCGATAAATCTACACACAAGCGCTGGAAAACAGTAAGGGTATTTATCCCTAACCTAGTTACCTCCTCTTGGGTCCATGTTATCCAATCAGAAACGAAACGCAGACACTATCTGCGTAAACAACTCGACCAATCAATACGCATCACTACCGTTGTTTATAGAAACAAACATGGCGGTGGCCGACTCACTCGTTTACGATAAAGTTTGTAACAAATTCAGCGTAGAAAACCTGACAGAAACTCATAAGAAAGTTTTAAGAAGTATGTACGTGAGAGGGTGTATTCATGTCCATCAAAACGGGTGGAGGTAAATGATTAAAATCCCTGTGCTACCAGGCGTTCCCAATAATCTGCGAAAGCCAAGATCCTGACACGAGAGTGCTTGTTATTTCACACTTGATTTCAAGTGATCTCATTGGTTGTTAGAAAGCAAGCGTTTCGCTGAGTCATTGCGAAGGGAGGGAACTAGGTTAAGGATAAATACCCTTACTGTTTTCCAGCGCTTGTGTGTAGATTTATCGGAACAATAGCGCTGGATTATCGAGGATGCCAGGATAAGAACTCACATCATACAGAGGTTTCCTTGTCAAACCGTCTGATAACAGACCAAGGACTCCCATGTTCTGACGCAAATTCAGTTAACCAATCACAAGACGTCCAACAAAATTTTAGGAATAGTTTGGGATTGGCCATGAGCTATTGATGAGCATTATACAAAAATAAGGGGTCATGTTTTGTGACCTTCTCTGCGACCATTGACCTTTCTAAAATTCAACCAATCACAGGTCCTCTTATATATTGAATATGTCTAGCTTCATCGCTGATAAGCTGGAGTGAATTGTCTCAAGACATGACCCCTGCTGGACAGTACTCTAATCAAGAATACAGTGAGGTATCAGTATTACTTTCCGTCTGATTTTAATGAGATTGAGCATAAGCAGACTAAGGGTTAATGATGCTTCCTCAAATTATTGAATAACTTCAATGTTTTCCCTAACCTTAAATGTTCATCTCACAGCCTATGCTCAAGAGGTGTTCATTAAGTCTTTATTCTGAAGGAAACAGCAATACTTCTGAAATGTTGTGTAGAGACAAGAAAACATGTGATGTCTCAATGAGAATTGTAAGGCACAAATATACATACATATAGACACTCAGACTTGTTCCTTTATGTTGTCTTGGTTAACTTGATATGTTATACAGATCAGGGCCCAGATTTGTTAAGACAACAAAGAAGTCTTAATGAGATGCAGAGGCGGCGCTTGACGACCTGTGAGAATTATGGTTTGTTATGGGATAGCAACATGAGGATCCACTTAAGGATACTGAGGCGGTACCAACGAGAGTTGGGTACAAATTAAAAGGAGGAGAGAGCCGCCATCAACCCAGGCAGATATCCGCAAAACAGCCAGAAAAGTAATGTTACATGTTTCGGAGTCGGTTGATGACCTGATGAAGGAGTCAACCGACTCCGAAACATGTAACATTGTAACATTACTTTTCTGGCTGTTTTGCGGATATCTGCCTGGGTTGATGGCGGCTCTCTCCTCCTTTTAAAGAAGTCTTAAGACAGACAAATATTTAGGACAAAACTATTTCTATATTATCCTATATCACTCACAGCAAGATTCTGGTAAAAACATCTATATGAAACATGTTCATAAAATATGATCTGTACAATTTGTTAATTATTATTCTATTGTATGTACATCTAACTTGATCCATCCATTAACAAAATCAATTCCTTATGATGATGTACAAGTAAAATAGTGCATAGACATCACATGTCAGAGTAAATAATTCCTTAGAAGGTATTGTTATTCAGACTGTTCTCAGTTCTACACAGGTAAATCAAGGTAGGGATGGAAGACATTGTTTAAGCAAACACCTTCACCCATGGGGAGGGTAAAAAACATTTTGTCATTCATATACAACCAACAATTTTGAAAATGCAAATACAATCGTCAAACTATTTTACAGTATAAGAGTTATATCTAGATATTTCTATTTCTATTATACTTTGAAACAAGTACATAAGAACTGGAACTGAAGCAGACAGCTGGTAGTTCTGTACGGTCTGACTGTTTGCTCACAGGGACTGATTTAATCATCCTCTCATTCTCTTGTTCGTAATCAAGGGCCTCCTTTCAGAAAGCACTGAAGATGATCATGAGTAACTAATGTAAGCTTAGTGTAATGATAAAGAATGGAAGTTAAGCTTAACTTTAGTTAAGGTAGCTTTGTAAAAGACCCTTACAAATATCCAGGTGTAGCTACCGGCAGTTGGACAGAAATTTAGCATCACAAAACAATCCGAGGGCTTAATGGAGCAGTAGCAATGTTTTTGCGCAGATAAGTTGATGAAATGTATTTGAAAAATAATTTCACCAATAGTAAAACACCCTTCTCTCTTTGGAAAATCAAGTTAAAAATGAGTTTACATTGCTCAGTAAAGCCATCAGAATCGTTTTTGTAATTCGAAATAAGAAAATGTATTCACATTAAAATGGCTGCCATGCAATTTTTGCTTTATACGCAACACTTTTATTACCACTAGGGATAATTGGTTTGTGTAATAAGATGTTTTACCCTCTAAAGTAGATTTAAATGGCTATCATTATAAATGGGAAATTTGAAAAAATGAATGTTGCAAAAAACGTGCTACAGCCCCTTTAATGTTTTTGATAGTCATCACTCAGGGTACACTTGATTTGCAAACTAGTCAGATAGTTAGTGTCTGATATGATGGATATCCCATATTCAAGTGCTCAGCCTGTGATGCCCTTGTCTGCCAGTTCCTCCTTGACTCTCTTCAGGTAATCTGGGTCTGGGTAGCCATAGCTGAAATTGAGGAGATAGTCATTTTCATAGGCAGTTTTAGAAGGTCTTGGTGATCTTTATATGAAGATATCACAGAGGAGATACTGTTATGATAGGGAAAACATCAGATTGCTAAAATGTGTACATCTTGAAAATACAATGTAAGACATCAATCATTCTCTACAGTGTATAATTACGCGACAATACTTTAAAATTAAGAAGGAGGTGGGGTGTGGGGGCTTCCCAATAGGTCCAAACAAGTGCTCACCTCTCTGGTCCCCCAGTAAGACTTGTCTTGTGGTGAATATCGTTCCAGGTGATCACCCCCTGTTGACCTGTGGTGCGAGAGTCACCAATGGTGAAGGTCACCCCAGCCTTGAAGGCTTTCTCCAAGAGTCTCAAAACTTCCCGACCTTCTATGTTATTTGGAAGATAAGCAGTTCTCTTGATGCCTGCATACCTCATGCCAGGGTTTGGGTGGTTTTCCTGAAATAAACATGAAATCATCAAAATTAATTATCATTCTCTTTGTCAAATCAGAACATTTTAATGCCTGTTAACCTCATGCTATGGTTTGATGAGCCTAAAAAGCCAAATAGGTTTTAGGGGTGCAGTTGTTCTGGAGGAGAAGTGGAAAATGTCAAAGTTTACGGACGGCCTATGCCATAAACCCATCTGGATTTTCAGGCCCTTATAAGCCAAAATGAATACATTTAGTTATTTCAGATTGACAACAAAACAATGAATCAGGCAAGTAAAGCACAGAAACCTGGTGCTGTAACTAACCTGTTGATGTCCTCCAGGGAAGTAATACTCTATTGAAATAGCCCCTCGAGTTCCCTTGTACCCAGGCACCTGTACATCAGGCAAGGTCTGGTTGGACATTCTCCCACCTTTAGGTTGGTCACCAGTCACAGTTCCATACAGTTTCCCACACACTGGACAGGCTGGTCGTTGCTTGAAGGCTTTTCGGATACAGTCACTGCAGAAAACATGGCTGCATTTATCAAGTTTAAGAGGATCCAATACTGGTTCCATACATATTGGACACTTCTCCTCCTCCTCATACTTCCTTGGAACAGGTAAAGGTCTTCCCTCTCTCACTCTGTTCACATCTGCTGGTAAACTACGAAAGTCTTCCTGCCCGTGGTAAGTGTGACTGAATTTCAAATTTCGTGAGTCTCTGTCAGAGGATTCATCATAGACTAAGGTACCGCTTTGAGAAGGAATTGCTCTCATCGGTCCAGATCTTGAAGCTGCTGTTGTTGTTCCTGGTCTTGTTTTCATTCTGTCTGTACCTGTCTGTATGTTGTAGGATTTCATGCTCTTCGAGATATCAGCTCTTGGAGAACCTGTTGTCTTCCTACTTTCTGAAGTGACTGCCGCAGTAGCAGAGTTTGGTCTAGTTTTATCGGAGGAGCTGGTTCTCGGTGCGTTGAAGCTGCCTGACCTTCTCCTTGGAATGGGTTTCACAGAGTTTGGGTCATCTTCAGTAAAGTGAAGGTCTTCAGGTCTCAAGCTGCTGTACTCTGACCTGTCGGAAGCTTTAGTCACGGTTCTTGAAAGAGATGAGGACCTTTTCACAGTTGAGGAACTTCTCTGGGATTTCACTTCACCTCTTGGAGATCTGTGAGACAATAAATTTGTAAATACTACTGATAACTGAACAATTACTTACAATTTATCTTGAAATTCATGAACATTTCAAATGTATTTTCATCAACATTTAACCATTAACCTACTGATGAAGTTATATGCAAAAGGCATTCTCAGGAGCACACACGACTACCGGTACACCTTTTATTGAAGAAGTACCTTTCAAAAATCACAATTTTAGCAACTACATAGTGAGGTAATTATTCTTAAAGAACCAAAGGGAAAAACAAAGATCAAACCTAAATGTTTTTTGTAACTTAGCTTTTGGAGAACGTTCTTTTAAATTTTTAATTAGGGCTGGGAAGTCCACACAATTAGTTAAGTAAACGTTTTCACGATAGATATAAAATAAAACATTGCAGCACATGTACATGACCTCATATTGTGTTGGAATATTGGTATAAAAAATAGAGCCATTGGCTCTGTAGCTCATTAGTATTATCTATATGGTACATTATTATATTATTATATTGGACAATATAATGTACAATCCGTAGCCATGAAAAATTGTCATTGCATAACAAAAACATGAACCCATTTTGGGGTAACAGGGATGTCAAATCTACAACTTCCTTTCCCAATCCCCTTTTGGCAAGGAATCTGTACACAACATTTCAGCTTTCTAGAGCTATTCATTCTTGAGAAGATCTTGAAAGATCCCACTGACAAGAGTAAAATGGCAAAGTTTCATTGTGACCTAGAAATGAAGGTCAAGGTCACCAAACTCTGTTGGAGCATTATTCTCACTATAGTGAACCTATATTCAAAATATGAAAAGAATCCAGTGAATAGTTACAGGGGCGGATAAAAAGTGGGATTGTAGTGGATGCGCATCTCAACCCACTCCCCCCCCCCCCCCCCCCCCCCCTCCTCAAGTTTTCAGGCCATGGAGATTACAACAATAGGTCAAACCTTGACACATGCCGAGTGCAACATACAGGTTTGATTGCCTACTCAGAATGGTTCGACACAATTCAATTCATCAAATTACGGGTTAACCATATGATAAATCATCATATTATTAAATCAGAACCATTTCTCCAGAGCAGAAAGTACTGACCTCGGGGACTTCTTCTCCAACCGTAACATAGCCTTGCTGACAAGCACCTCAAATCCCTGCTCCAGGTGCTGTTTGATCATCACGATGGCAGTCTGCACCATCTCCAAGTCGGTGTTCACCAGGTGAATCTCACGCAGGTTTGTATCATCCTGGTGAGTCTTGGCGTACATAACAACCGCATCCAGGAACGACTCCACACATAGCTCCAGCGGAGCCCCGTACACACCTGGAGAACAACTTGATATTTTGAGTATTGATGCAAGTGTACTGAAATTGGCTTTGTTAGTGTGGTGCAGATATTACAAAGGGTTGCAGATTCAAATTTTTGCCCGTCTGACATTTAATCTTTGACCCAAAAGACGAACCCAGAAGTTAATTTTTTCATGAATAAAGTATGAGAAAGTTGGCTCTTCAATTATTGCATACTATTTAGACTATTTATACTCTAAACGGCTATAAATAAAATTCTGTAGAAATTGAATAATTATACTAAAAGGCACATCTACACTTGACGATTGTCACACACACCATGTTTTGTTGTGCTATGCCTTACAGTTTTTTAAATCTGGTCCGGAAACGATTTCGGGATTGACAGATGGACAAGAAAATATACGCATTTTATATCCCCCGGGCAATAAGGTATGCGGACCTGGGACGGACAAAATTGCCCTTTCGTAAAGCTACTTATTGATGCTTTGATTTTGCATGACAAATTGACTGGACATTGACAAAAGATTTGTTATCGTTTCGAGCTGCGAAACGTTAATAAACATGTTTATATTCCCGGGAATCTAATCACACTTCATCCGGGATTGGCTACCACTGCTCGGATCACCATTGCTATTTCGGTAAAATGTCAAAAAAGTCCAACTTCTGGGACCGGCGGACAGCAACTTACAGCAATATTATCCATGGCCATCCCCAGACCAACCCAGGATCGGAAAAATAAGGGTTAACAATTCATGGACCAGTTGACCTTAGTAGATGTGTAAAACACAGGAATTTCAGATAAGACATAATCGAAGACTAACCTGCACTGATGAAGGGAAATGCGACAGATCTGATCCGCAGCTTCTTACGAGCGTAGTCGAGACACCGCAGGAAGGTGCAGGTGAGGAGGTTACCACACTTAGATTCCAGTGATTCCACATAAACCGGCCCAACAGTGTGTATGATATAGCTTGTTCCTAAAGCAATCAAATCTCCTGAGGTTGTGTGCATCACTTCACTGACATTTAAAGGACCATTTTGTCGGATATATCGTTCACATTCCCTCGTCAGATTCCTGCCACAAGCTCTTTCAATAGCTCCAGCAACACCAGCATAATGCTGGAGCTCTGAATTAGCTGCATTAACAATTCCATCAGTTCGTATCTTCACAATGTCACCATAGTGAACCTTCACGACAATTCCCCCTGGAAGTTTGAATTCTAAATTCTTTGTCTCATCTGCAAAATCAGATGCACGATAAGGTCTCCTTGGTTGGCTCGTGTCCTCCAAGTTATTTATCAAACTAGACCCAGACCTTTTTTCACCTTCTCGGGACTGTCCATGATCGTATAACATGGGATGAGTCTCTTCACTCTCCTTCAGCAGTTCATCAGTGCATGTTGACCCTCGCTCACCGCCTGGGATATCTTTCGTTCTTGTCTCCTCAACCCACTTCTCAATGGCTGCAAGATCCCCCTTTGGAGCATTGTCTAAATCCCTCAGCATAGAAGCATCTCCTGCAAAAGTGCTGGAAAAGGATGAATACTTGGAATCTCTATCTCTTCGATGGTTGAGTTCAGCATCAGAGTTCCTCCCTCCAACGGCTCCTCTAGCTTCTAGTTCAGTCTCCCTGGAATACTTCTCTCTTGTTGTTGCCAGCTCTCGTTCAAGAAATGATTTAGATTGTCCTGATTGACTTCTCTCTCCCGGCAGACTTGCAAACTTTTCAAAGGTCCTTGAAGCATCTGCATCTCGTGAGTTTCGCCCATGGCCGCTCTCTTCAACAGATGTCGCTCGACTGAATGAGAAACCTGCGCCAGCCGGGATGTCACCATTGGGCAAGCGTTCATATCCATTACTTGGCTTGGCAGTGCTAGCCTGTATACCTGCAGCTACAGACCTCCTTTCAGATGTTCGAGGAGACGGAACTTTTGCATCATTGACATTTTGTCTTGATTTACTTGACAACGCAAGCGAAGGATCATGTCCATTCTGGTAGTTCGCAAGTGTAAACTGCTCTTCTATTTCTTGACTGAGGAAAGAACATGCAACTTCAATATCAAACTGACCTCCTTCCAGAACATAGCAGCCATCACTTTCTTCTATTTTCACTTGGTCTTTTGTTTTTTTCTTAAATTTTGTCCTTGTTTCATCGTCAGACAGAAGTGCAACAGCATTACTTTCTAGTTCAACTGTTACCTTTGAAATTACCTGAAAAATGAGATGTATAGACATAACTCATCAGATAGAATTTCAAGAGTTGTTGACACATAAATCTGTCATTTACTTATCTGTAGACGGTGTTACATATTATTTTTAAAAAGTGCTAGCAGCCATTTTAGTGTGAACACTTTTTAATAACTCGAGGATTGGAAATAGATCCACCTTGCTTCACTGAATCATAACATTTCGTTTTAAAACTATCAATCTCCATTGATTGGGGAGGATTGTTTTGTAACTGGTAACATTTCTTTCCACTTTGTGAGATCTCTTTATTTCAATTAGAAAATGTGCTCAGCCAAGTGCTTTGGGTACATACCTTGTGTGGAAGTGGGGAAACTTTGAATGCAAGACCATCCAATTTCTCACAGAGCGCCTTTGAGGTACCTTGAATAAAACAAACTGCTAGTTGAGGTATGATTATATAAGACTTTGGCATTTGAATGCTTTCTGTAAATAAGAAGCTGTCAAAATTGGAGCCATTGGCTCTCTAGTTCATCAGGATTGCATGATTTTGCATGTAAGGTTGAAGTTCTAAAAAAAATATTCTCAAGCAATCCAATGGTCAAAATGCATAAATGTCAGATATGAAATAGCTAAGAATGAGCCTCAGACGCAAAGAGGCATTTTTGTCTCCTCAACCTCATGAAATTATCTCTCACCAATTTATCAGCCCTTCAAACGCTTAACAAACTGTTTGTTAGGTATCTAGCCTCTTCTCATTAGTTGAAGCTCAAAACTGTAACTAGACTTGGCTGTTATGCAATTAAATAGGCCGCAGTCAGCCTAATGCACCCTGTCACATCACTCCCCAGACACACATACACACTAGGTAAATTTTTTCTACCTGGGTACCTGACCCCCTATTACCCTACCCTATCTGGATACCTGTTTTGTCAATCTCCAACATCCAATTTGTAAGATTTTGTAATACTTTGGTCAACAGGTAGGGTGAAGTATGGAGCTAGAAAGCTAACTCATAGGCTATTTCAATCAAATGTGATTATCAATGACAATTGACAAATAATGTTGGAATCTTCAAATACATTGCTATCTTGTAATGAAAGAATTGCAAAAACTGTTGTATATGTAGTCACATGATAATAACAAGTCTGTGTGTAATGTGATTGCTACTTAATACCCAAATGTCCTGGGCAGTCTGATTAAAATCGACCTTGTTCCGAGGAATAAAATTTGCAAAGTTATTCATCTACCGGGATATGAACAGGTTCTGTAGATTCCTCTCCACAAGGTCTGAGAACATCCCGTATAGGCGAATGTTCCGAACCAGTTTAGCACAGCCAAAGCCCAGTCAAATGGCTGACCAATCACAACGTAGTTTTTAAACTCACTGTTTTGAAAGCATTCAGAGCAGACCAAAGGAGAGCTGTTTGAAGTTATCTGCCCCTGTCTTTTGATTGACTACCTGAATTGCGCTTGAACACGCGAGTCTTCAGGCTGTTATCAGACGGTTTGGCGTGGAACCTACGACTGATATGAGTTCGTATCTCAGTAGATGCACTATTTTGCAATTTTTATTCCACGGAAAACAGCTTATTTTAATCAGACTGCCATCCTGGGCATCCGGGTTACCCATCCAGCCTAATGCACACTCCACACTCTACAACTGCATGGTACACCACTTTAAATTACACCCTCACCACACCCTTAGTTTTGAGAGAAAGGGAATGAAATTTATTATATATAAATCATAGTGTCTATACAACAAAGATGATATTACTAGTTCCTGATGAGAAGTCGAAGGAAGGTTTGAGTATGGACACTGAGGTAACTTTAGTCTCCCTTGTAACAAAGTTGTTATTTTGAAAATTTGGGGAGGAGAAGTTGTTTAAAAATTTCAGGAATAATGCATGCCACGCCCATTTGAGATGTGGTGAGGGGGGTGAACACCAAATGTACAAACTTGGTTCCAACAACATTTGAGCTTTAGGGGTGCAGCAGTTCTGGAGGAGAAGTTGAAAATATGAATGTTTTGGTGCAGCAGTTCTAGAGAAATTCAAAATGACTGTGAAAAGTTTACTGATGGATATGCCCAGCATACAACAGCTGGACTTCAGGTGATGGCCCATGCTAAAAGCCGGAGAGCCTGTACAGATCTGATGAGCTAAAAATGTGAGGAGAATTGAGCTCACAAGACATGAACGTCACTTTTCAACATAACATAAACCCCTTCCGCTTCTCTGGAAGGGGTTAACATATTTGGAAGAATTTGTTTAAAATTGGTTGACTAAAGTGAAAAGGTCAACATACTTGTGGTATCTATAAAAAGTACAACCGCTTCATTGTTGTGCAAGGGATAGTAGATCTTATCAACTTGTAGTCCATGATGATGTAAGATGTCTTTGATATGTTTCAGGCTTATGTTGCCCTTAATATCCGAGAGTCGCACACCGTTCATTCTGCAAATAGAAACGTCATAAATTACTTTCTTGTTCAAAATGAAGTTGCATAGGTTTTAAAAAATATATATAGTTAATGACTGTCAAAACTGAAATCATCCCAGCAAACATGACTGTACTGGGCCAGTACTGGCTTGGTACTGGCTTGTAAAGTTGATAAAGGCATACTGGCTAACGGTAAAGAACCAGTACTGGCCCAGAACCGTTTTAACTGAATTGGCCCAGTTCAGGTAAAATTGTACTGGCCCAGTGCTGGCAATACAGTACTGAAGTACGGTACTGGCCCTGTACTGGCCCAGTTAAGGCATATCATTTCCTGTCGAAATGCATTATGGGATATATATAAAGAGCCAGTACTGGGCCGGTACAGGCCCGGTACAGGCCCGGTACAGATTATATTAGGTTTATATACTGGCCCGGTACTGGCCCAGTACTGGCCCAATTCAGGTGTGACACTTCCTGT
Organism: Gibbula magus; assembly: GCA_936450465.1. NCBI lineage: Eukaryota > Metazoa > Mollusca > Gastropoda > Trochida > Trochidae > Gibbula > Gibbula magus. Next base: position 44,950,686 of record OW388303.1, read on the forward strand.
TAGGGAATTATGGGTAGTATTTCAAATTAACGTCTGCTTCAGAGAGACAAGAGGAGAAGGCAATGATTTGGTATCCTTTGAATGTGAGTTCAATTCATGAGTTAACTTATGTTCATTTATAAAACTTTGATACATTCTATATATATCTATCTCTGGTGTGTTTTACATTAACAATTGCTGTTGTATGTATTAATATCATTAGGAAATCTAAGTGTGAAAATAATCACAAGTTGCTTTTTCTATCATGGTCTTGTACATAGGCCTAGATCTACTTGTTAAAAATAAATTCTGGCTTGTTTTCAAATAACTTATACATGTATCTGACTTAATATTTGACAATATTGACATTATGAAAAAAATACAAACAATCTTTAAGTTTCATTATAAAAATACAAATGCAAAATAAAAAAGCTAGAAGATTTAAAACTGTTATGATTTATATTGTTTAATTTAAGAAAAGTAACAATTTAGAAAATGAAAGTACTAATGATAATAGCTAAATCAACCTTCATTTGTCAGTACATTTGGATATTGAAAATTTACGGTTTACAGGATATATTTAATGTACCGGAACAGTAAAGGCTAACCTGAATTGGGCCAGTACAGGGAATGGTATCGTTTTAGTACTGGCGCGATACTGGCCCAGTACTGGCCCAGTACCGTTTGCCAGTACTGGCCCAGTTCCACGCCATTGTGCAAGTTGGTACAGGGCCAGTACCGGATGCCTGTATCAGCCACTACTGGCCCAGTACGGTCATGTTTGCTGGGATATAGGCCCTAATCATCCAAAATAATTTTCGGAATGTACTTTTCATAATTTTAGCATTATATATGTTCATCCCTCAACTAAAGGGACATCAAGTTAAGGTCACATTTGCTATTGCAATGTTGGTATTTTATCAAGAAGCATTTTGATTCCAATCAGTTCAGCATAATGACAATATAAAGGTGTAGGCCCTATATTTAAATTTGAAATGTAAAGTTTACTTTTCTCAATCTAATTCTTATAAAAATATTATGAGCATTGCTTATCTATTGATATTGAAGAAAAAATAGAGTTATATGTTACTTAAAGAGATTACAACCTGTACATTAGTCTACCAGGTAAAACCTTAATTTAAATGTAATCAATTACTTCACTGGCAGTCCAGTGTAAAAGCCAAAGGGGGCGGGTCTCTAAACAAGATAAAGAGCATTTATTGTTTTATTTACTGCAATTTGAAACTGACAGAATGTTCCCTGTATATCATCAGTAGGAAACTTTCATCAGTTTTTGTTGACATTAGTTACCAAACCAAAGAGAAACTGCATCTACAACTCGACAGGGTTGATCTGCACTGACAAAAATTTGTGTCAAACTCCGCGTTAACTGTTTGACAACCGTTATAACCTTGAACAAACTTCATATTACACTGATAATGCATCACCTTGTTAAGTCTGCTGAACGGTTGATGTTATTTGCTGCGAAGTTTGCGTGTTAAGGCCTGTCAGATATTTCGCCACCATATTCCCACTCAAAGTGAAACTACAAGCAAGAACAATGGTCGATTTCAAAACAACCCCAGCGCCACGACACAAATTAGAGTTACCCGCCCCTTGACCATGACAGGTGCGCGTTTAAGGCCGCTTCGTTTGACTGCCGCCTATCAAAAAGAGTATAACTAAAAATATGTCGTACGCCTACTATATTATTTTTTCCAATTCGTTATCCAATATCATGTTTATATTTTATGGTCCGAAATGATTTTATCCGTATAATGCTTTATAGATTTTCAATATTGAAATGTATAGTACTAATAGCCGAAATGAAACGAAACAGGAATTATAATTAGGCCTATAAGAAATTATACCGTAGAATGCAAGTTATGTATCGATAAAGTGAGTAAATACAAAACTCTGTTGTGAATGTCATGCTTTGAAACATCAACTACAGTAAGTAAAAGTTTGACGAGCAAATATATTTATTTCTACCAATTGTTTTATGCAATTTAAACGTATAATTATACTTTAGAGAACATTCCTAGAAGTCCTGTCTCATGACTGTATACACTATTAGGGCCTTGAATACAGTCTAGATCTTTCTTCAGCAAGCCCACATAAACTGAATACACACATGGAATTGAAAGTATTAAAAATATAATTATATAATCATAAGGATGAAGGTACAGTAATTTTTAAATTAATGTTTAAAAATAAGCATTTCAAATAAACATATTTTATTATGTTGATGAAGTACATTGTATAAATACAGCCCAACAAATGATTTTGCACATCAATAGCATTCTTGCACCTAAGACTTGTATTTTTGCCTAACTTTAATTATTGAGATATATATCATTCATTTTTAATTGTTTGATGGGGTATATATTGATAAATAGGGGAAAGAATGCATAGCAATCATTGTATTGCATAATCTGTATCGGTATATACCGATATACCGTCAACATTGCACAACGCTGAAGAGAATTTAGCGAGTTGTGGTAAACCCATTAATAAAATTACACTAGAACTATTAATTTAATTCGATTCATTTCACCCCACTCGACGTCCCGTTTCATCTTCAAATGACATTTGTAAGATAAAACCTGTTTTCGACGGAAATCTATCAGCGTCCTAACAAAGCCTATTCATAGCTTTAACTGAACTGGACCAATATTTTCGAAGCTCTCTTAGCGCTAAGATAGTCGTAAGTGCCATACATTAACAATGACTTACGACCATCTTAGCACTAAGAGAGCTTCGAAAATATGGGCCCTGGACTATCACCTCAGACTGCAAACTGCAGCGTAAGAGGTGCATAGTAAACATATTTACATTTATACAAGATGCAATATAATAGTATAATCATCTGGTGCATACAGATACAGATACACGTAAGGATTATGAAACTTATTTCCTGAACAAACATAACATAAGATTTCTTCTATGTTGAACCTCCAATTCTGGAGACGATCGATTTTAATTAAAGGTGCATTTATTGATTGTCATAAAATTTTATTTTATGTGCTGATATCGGTTGAAATAATTACGTTCAACTTGCATATGTATCCCCAATCGCCAACTATAAAGCAATTACTAGTTTCCGATTAAAATCGAGCAACATCATTATATTTGTGCAGAAACCGAAACTACACGTTCCATTTACATTCACAGTAGTTATAAGACCTATTAACCATTATCAACTTAAAGTTTTCATTTAATATGTTGTAAATAAGTTTCCAAAATTACGTTTGACTAATTGACTAAAAATAGATTTTTAGGATGGGGTCAAAGTGGCGCTGAAATGGGATCCACAGACTCCCAAAATCCACGTTTTACAATTCACATTGGCCAAGATGTCTGTACAAAAGATTTAAAATTCTTGAGAAGAATTTTGATGACAAAAATCCACTGCGCGGACACAGACATCGCACCCTGAAAACTATTTTTTATTCTTCTATTAAGCAAAAAACATCACAATGCTAATATGTTATGTATACATACCTTGATCAACAGAAAAAACATATTTGATGAATATTCAAAGTACTGAACGTATTACTTCATAGATAATTCTTCAACCAATCTATTACAGACATATAACTACACATAGTTTTACTAAGCGGTACATTGGCAGGATTTAGATAATAAAAAAACGCTATTTTACTCTTTGTATAGCCTCTATACTGAACCGATTAGCATATTTAAGGATGTTAAATTTCAGCAATGCTCAGTAGTTTTCGATAAAATAACACAATGATAACGCTTGATATACATATGTATATAGGGAGTGCTACTATTATGCAAAGCCTAATAACTTGACCCAACTCGATAATTTCCCTAAACAATCCTTTCTGCAAAGGATGCATCAAAACAACCTTCGCAGACTAAAGTGCACTAAAAGCACATGCATATATGCTAACCTTTGACGAGAAGCACAGATGGATGTTTAGAGAAACGTGAAAGAGTTTACGTAAACATGTTGTTCTGTATTGTAACTAAGCTCGCACTTTGATAAACACGAGTGTGGTAGCTATTAAAGGCCAAGTTCCAGTGCCGTTTGTGAGTGTTACCAGAACATGTCTGTTTTCCAGGAGATTACAACACCACAGTGAAGTCATAGGTGTTACAACACCACAGTTAAGTCGATCATAAGTGTGAAATCATGTCAACGTGTTTATGTTTACGCTGTCACAATTTCGCACACATACACAGTGGAATTAGGTTACGTTTTGCCAATACTACTATGTACGCTGTCAAAATTTCGCACACATACACAATGGAATTAGGTTACGTTTTGCCAATACTACTATTAGACGATTTATTTTATTCAAACTATGCCGTCAATGAAAAGACTTTAATGTCAAAGCTGACGTTAAACACATGTTTAAACACACATCATCATCATATTCAAACTATGATAATTTGAAGACGACCCGAAATGGTCTGTACAATAACGAATCGTTGTAAGGTATGTTGATAGTTTATGAGGAATTTACTGCTTACATACCTATTTTTCTTTTACTTTCTTATAATCATGAAAGTATGTAATGCATTTAATCAGTCTGTTGATTTTGGTTGTATTTTTTTATCGCACGGTGTTTTATTTCCTATCCTGTAAGTGTCCCAATGAAGTAACTCGTGTCTGTTTCTCACCGATGTTATCTGTCGGTGTGTTAGGTACTGCTTTTGAAACATCTGAACGTAGTAAACGGGGTTATACTGAAGACAATCTAATCTAGATGTAGTGTTACACGTCCCGTCATTCTAATTAAACTAGATGTAATGTTATACGTCCCGTTAATAAGGACTGAGGGGACGTAAAACATTACATCTAGTTTGAACTAGATTGCAGTGAAGAATGCTTGTAAGACCAGGGAAGATAATGACGTACAATGTGGTTTCGCAGTCCCATTTACTGCAACCCGTGCTTTTTTCTAGACGAGGAATGCATGAGTAGTCCAGGGAGATTGCTTGCTGAACTTCCAGATGGCGGTTGTTTGGAATTGTGGAATAATTTGCATCCTTCAAAGTTAAACATAATTTATGTTTCTCCTTCGGTGTTAAACATAGCAATGTGCATCCTTTAAATGTTTAACATAACCAATGTGCATCCTTTCATTGTTAAAATAAGCAATGTACATCCATTCAATGTTAAACATAATCAATATACATCCTTTCAGTGTTTAACTTAACCTTTGTGCATCCGTTCAATGTTAAACTTAATCATTGTGCATCCTTTCAATGTTAAACTTAACCAATGTGTATCCTTTCAATGTTAAACATAACCAATGTGCATCCTTTCAACATTAAACATAACCATTGTGCATCCTTTCAGTATTAAACATACTAAATGTGCATTCCTTCACTGTTAAAGATAACCAATGTGTATCCTTTAAACATTAAACATAACCAATGTGCATCCTTTCACTGTTAAACATAACCACTGTGCACTCGTTCATTGTTAAGTATAATCAACGTGCATCCACGCAATGCAATCAATGTTAACTACCTGAACGACACACCGAGAACTACATTTAGACAGACGTACAGTGCTTGTCTACTTCTCTCGCAACCTTCCAGCACTCGGGGCAATCCATCACACATCTAATGTACAGGCAGGCACCCACCATGGATTACTGTTAACGATAAACAGGAAATATCTTATGCAGTAGTTCGTGTATCAACATCGTGTACTATATCCAGTGAACGATGCAGTTATAGTAATTGACGGATATCAATGACAAGATGGACATGCTTGGTAATTTTTAATCAATATTGTGATTTAAACATATTTTATTCATGAAAATAATTACATGAATATGGATTGGCACAACAAGCCGTGGGCTTATATAAGTGCCGCTCCATCAATTACAAATACAACATAAATCAATATTCAAAGGTAAGATACAAAATCAATAGTCACATATTTCCACAAAGGCAAAAAGGTTGACAGTAGTAAATTAAGGTAACATATACATTATAGGAGTTTATGATGATTTAAATCTTTGCGAGTCTTGAATAAAGTTATGGACAGATTCAAGAATGTTCTGATTTATTATTTTGTTGGAATATTGATCACCATAAAGTATTGAATACAGATCAAAACCATTTCTATAAAAATATTTATCTGATCTTATAAGGTTAAAATGAGGGCAGAAAAAGAAGTAGTGGAGAGAATCCTCCCATGGATGTCCACATGTACAGTCTGAATGGTTCGAAATATGTCTTTCAAATGTATCACCGTTTAAGTCACTACAACCCAATATGAGGCGAGCATGGATAATTTGACAAAATCTGGTTCCAAAGTTCATGTCAAATAGAGTATTTCCTTTTTGATTCCGTAATTTGTTTTTAAAGGAATTTACTGATGGCGAATTGGTTATTTCGGTTGGTAAATTATTCCATAAATGTATAGTTTCTGGTAAGAAGGAACGTGCATACGATTCTGTATGACAACGTACTGTGCGAATACTACGAGTATTTCTAAGATTATATAAGCTGAAATCTGAAACCTGTTGGGGTATTATATCAGATAAGTAATTTGGAGTGAGGTCATTTCTCATTTTGTAAAATAGAGTTAGTTTCTTTATTTCCCTACGCTTCGCTAAAGGTATGAAATTAGTTTCCTTGTATATTTTCTCATGGCTAGTTCCTCTCACAGCTCCACAAATCGTTCTTAAAGCGTCTAGTTGCACGTGTTCAAGTATATTCGATTGTTCCTTAGTACAATTGTCCCAAATATGACAACAATAATCGAAATGTGGAAGTATGTAATAGGTATACATACATTCGAGTGTATGTCTAGTCAATCTATATTTAAAGCTTCTTAAACAATTCACCATAGGACTTACAGTTTTTGCTAATTCTTCAATTTGTTTTTTCCAAAAACAATCTTTCTGCAGATAAACACCTAAATGTTTATGGAAACTTACCTCAGTTACTTGCGATCCTTTCATTTCTATGGGTTTGGAGACAGAGGGGTTAATTTTGCGGGAGAATACAATTGCTTCAGTTTTTGTCGGATTGAAATTAACTTGCCACGCATCGGCCCAATCAGAAAAACGACCTAGATCATTATTCAAAATTCTCGTTGCGTTATCGGGATCTTCTACAACTATGTACACGGATGTATCGTCGGCAAATAATCTTATATTACTGTTGATACCGTCAACAATGTCATTTATATAAACTAAAAATAGTAGTGGCCCTAACACAGATCCTTGAGGGACTCCTGACGATATGTGTTTTAAGTCTGATGTTTGGCCTTCTATTACTACTTTTTGAAGTCTGTTTTTAAGATAGTCGCGAAACCATTGAAGTAAACTGCCACGAATTCCATAGGCTTCTAATTTATGAATGATACCATTGTGCCAAACTTTGTCAAACGCTTTGCTTATGTCACAGAAAACGGCTTTTATCTCTTTTCCATTATCAAGAGCATTTGCTATGAAGTCATATAGATATGTAAGTTGGTACGCAGTACAATCACCTGGCATAAATCCTGATTGTAAATTAGTTAGAACATTGTTATCTCGAAAAAAGTTAAAAACATACTTGAATACGCATTTTTCAAATACCTTCCCAATGCAGCTCGTAAGTGCAACGGGTCTATAATTTTGACATTCATTTACACTACCCTTCTTGTGCAGGGGAATAACAGAAGCTTCTTTCCAAATCGAAGGAAATTTACAATCACAGAATGACTTATTAAATAAATATGTAAGGGGAAGGGATAACGATTCTGCTGTAAGCTTGATAAATCTGTTACTGAGATTGTCAGGGCCACTTGCCTTATTTATGTCAACCGATAGGAGAATATCTTCAACTTCTTTTCGTGTTAAATTAATTTCGCATAGAGAATTTTCGTTTCTGTAATCAACAATTGGTAGCACTTTATCTGGAAAAGCAATTTTAGCTTGATCAACAAAGTAATCGTTAAGTATGGTTGCCTTTTCGTTAGCGTCTTCATAAATAACATCATTGTGGTGCAAAGGTGGAAAATTGACATTGTTATTTGTTCTCTTTTTCAAGTAAGTGTTTATTAATTTCCACCACATTTTAGAGTTCTTGTTGTTATTCAGTTTATCATCGAATTTAGAGTAATAGGCAGATTTAGCTTTTCTTACTGCTGAAATTACCTTATTCCTAAGTTTTCTAAATTTTAACCAATCATTTTCATTATTTCTACGTTTTGCTATCTTATGCTGGCGGTTCCTTTGTCTAATTAGTCTACGTGTCAAATTATTCATCTATGGGGAGTCATTCGGTCTTATGGTCACAAGCTTATTTGGAATAAAAGTATCACACAAATGAATAACTTTTTTCATAACTGTTTCCGTTGCAATATTGATATCATCTGAAAGGTCATTTAACCAATCTGTGTTTTGAAAACTTATATTCAATCCATCAAGGTCAGCTAGATTGTAGTTATATATTTTCCTTAGAAAATATGTTTTGATAGGTATTGCGTCACGAACAGTGACGAAGACAGGGCAGTGGTCACTACAAATAGGATCAAGTACACCTGAATTCAAAATAGAATCAGAGTTCATCACACAAATTAAATCAATCAGTGTACGTGATCAATATTGTCGCAGTACAGCCTTCTTTAATAAATGTAAATACAATATTTCATACTTCAGCATGATTTATTCATAAGAAGCAGGTCTTGGTTTATAGTGACAACAACTATCAAATTTCATACTGCAGCGATTGATTCATTAGTAGCAATTACTTGATATGACATGATTATGTTGTCATCAACTACCACACGTCATGGTAAAGCATGACATAGTCTTACGATGTCAACAACTACCACACGCCATGGTAAAGCATGACATATTCTTACGATGTCAACAACTACCACACGCCATGGTAAAGCATGACATATTCTTACGATGTCAACAACTACCACACGCCATGGTAAAGCATGACATATTCTTATGATGTCAACAACTACCACACGCCATGGTAAAGCATGACATATTCTTATGATGTCAACGACTACCACACGCCATGGTAAAACATGACATATTCTTATGATGTCAACAACTACCACTCGCCATGGTTAAACATGACATATTCTTATGATGTCAACAACTATACACGTCATAGAGAAGGCGATGCATTCAAAAGCAAGAATGCCAATAATCCTGGCCGTAAACTAGTTCCGTTAAGAGGTTTTTTGATCCTCTGCCAGTTGCCTTGCTATTTCTGTACCCTGCGTGTACTGAGCCCCTCGCATCAGCACGCATCAGGTATTCACCCCGATTCTTCCATGGATAATCTGCAGTATACGTAAACCTAGCCTCAATAATACTTGCTACACTTCCATACTGAATAAAGCGAGTATATTGAGGCTAGGTTTACTTAGACTTGGAAAATCTGTATCAGGTTCAATTATCTGTGTGTTTGCCATTTCTTGATTATTTTTGTCACATTTGTTGCATAATGGAACCTCAATTTTTTTTATCCAAATCTATTTGTGTATTCAGTAGAGAGCAGTAAGGTTTGGGTGCAATGCTACACTGAATTTCAGCGTAGTACCACCCATGGTTCGCTAGTTCCAGCCGATGCTCGCAGGTTTCACCGCATTGCATAGCCACATAGTGTTGCGGTTTTTTTTCCTGTCATAATACCAGCAGCCGCGATATAAGTGAAAAACTCTTGAAAGCGGCGTTAAAACCTAACTCAATTCACACAACACACATTCGAGCCCAAGAGCTGTTCCACAAACATGTCTTAGCTGTAGGATCAAACCCAATTTTCGGAACGAAGAGCAACGATTAAGCAAATATTTACCAGTGGAACGGTACCCAAAGAGCCAGCCTGGTTTCCTCAATTGGATTATTATATATCATGTTTTGTGTCTATTTATGTAATGAAAGTGTGTCTCTTGATCTACATTTAATTATATAAATACAAACTTTCTAAAAACAAACAATATAACAATTCGAATATTAAGTCGAAAGGAAAGTAAAATACATGTGTCCTAATTTAGTCAGACGTAAGCAATCTAACCGTGTTTTATGAGAATACTTCTTGAACAAACAGTTCCTGGAGCCACACTTAGTATATACATTGAAATGTCCTTCATGTCAGAACACAAAAACAAGATTCTTTGGTTTAGAAAATAATACTCCTACTGTACTATACCCCATGTCTTTTATCTGTATCACTCTTGTTTGGAGTTCCGTATCACGTTTATGACTAAACTGGTGCGAGGTGAAAAAACGATACAAACACGCGGGAAGGAATCTGCACAAATGTGTTACCAGTTCATTGCTTAGCTACAATGTTTCAGTTCGGCGTCTTGTAAATATTTTGTCTCATTCTTTTCCGTCTTTTCTGATTTGTTTATAGATATATCACATTTATATTATGCTCGTGAAAAATATGTTTTACATCCATATTCACTTTTACCATCAGTTCGTCTTTCACTTACCATTTTCCCATCCTGCTCATATATCCCCAGATTGACTTCGCAGATTTAGACTCGTATCAGTGAAGGCTGCTGACTCATCACTATTTACTATCTAAATAAATGTCGCTTCTTTGAGAGGCATTTTAGAAGTTGGATTGATTAAAATTGCGAGAATTATATGAATAACAACTTCTTTATTCATGATATGCGACGTTTCGACACCGATTCTTGTGTCGTTATCAAGCTGATTCTTGATAACGACACGAGATCTGTGTCGAAACGTCGCATATCATGAATAAAGAATTTGGTATCCATATAATTCTCGCAATTTAAAATAAATTTAGATCGACTGTACTATAATTTTGTTACACAGTCGGTATAACCTATTATAAAACAAATCCCCGTTGGTCTAGATTTATTAAGATTACACTAAAGTATATATATGTAGCATGTAATTTGTAAGTCTATGAAATGTCATGATTTAATTTGATGTTCACTCACTCACTTTTCTAAATCAGGCATTGGCAATATTGTTCCATTTAAATTCGTTTCATTTCCTGGCGAGATACGAGGCAGCAGCTGTCGAGACAACCAGGGTATTGAGGAACCACGCTGTTACCAATACCTTGGTGGAGCAAGATACCGTTTACTGGGAGTTTTGAAAAATGGGTGCTACCGTTAGGGCAGTATATACAATATAATCGACAGGAAAACACTTGTCACATTAAATTATAATGATTAAAGGCGCTTTAGCACGATTTTCATACTGAATCAATAAAAAAGAGTTCTAAAACGAATGTTCATTGTACCGTTAAGCCATGCGAGTCCATTACTCATCGAGCGGGCTTTTAATGTGTTCACATTATAATGGCCGCTCGAAGGTAGTTCACGTGATCTGACTGATGTAGCGATACCTTAACACTCAAAATATGATAATAAAATGGTATTCTGATGGAATTATCAAACATTCTGTCTGAACTCTCAAATTCTCATGAGACATCCACATCACTGTCGCTTTATACGTGGCACCATTTTCTTCGAATACCTATGACCGTTTTTTTAAAACGGCTAATCGGGTTGTGTAATGAGATGTTTTACCCAATATATTGTATAAACTGTATTAATAAATGACAAATTTAAGAAAACATAATATACACACACAATAAAAAAAAACGTGCTACAGCGCCTTTAACATTCAGCCGCAATATTTCGTATATGCTCAATGATGTTAAATTCAAATGTAATGGTCAAATGAAATCCACTTTTGGCAGACAAATTTTCAGATGCAAAACAGTTCTTAGCCAAAGAGGAACATTTCATTTTTGTTCACCGACATGGACGATGATAACGCGTCCATCGCTGTAATAGTCACGTGACGAATCAGTAACAACGAACGTCCTCGCGTACACATTACACCCAGTGAGGAATATTCACTAAAATATTTCACGAAATAATCAGCTACCCACCATTCCAATATATTGCTGTATCGGATAAGGAAGTGTGAATATGTAATGAGATGTTGATGTGAACATATACTCCTGGGCCCATATTTTCGAAGCTGTCTTAGTGCGAAGATAGTCAATGTTAATGTATGGCACTTACGACTATCTTAGCTCTAAGAGAGCTTCGAAAATATGGTTCCAGGTCAGCACACTACAGATGTACACAATCCAGCACTTTGGAAAAGAATATGTATAAGTCGTATGAACTGAACAACCAGGAGCACATCAGTATTGAAAGAAGATTAAAGGTACATTCATTGTGTTATTTGGGGTCAAATATTCCAAACGTTATAAATGGTGTTACTTTATCGAGAAGTGCCGACTGTTACCGAAAAGTACCATTTTGATGATAGTCGACTTAGTATATTGATGATATGGTAATAGTAGTGATTTCTGATCGAAAACCGATTGACGCGCGCCAATGAATCAAACGTAATTTTGGAACCTTATTTATAACAGAAAAAATGACAATTTTGGGTTTATAATGTTTAATGGGTCATATAACTACTGTGCATGTAATGATGTTACTCGATTTTAATTGGAAACCAGTAGTTATGATATATTTGGCGATTGGGGATAAATATGCAAGCTGAGTGAATATATTTGTACTGTAAACAGCATATATGGTGAGTTGGAACATATTAAAGCAAAATAGAATTTTATGATTCACAATGGATGGAGATGGCTGAACCAGGTAGCTAAACTATTGAACGAAGGTTTATCAGGTACTTCACTATTTAAAAAGATTTATGAATTGACTGAGCCAGTCAAAGGAACACACCACTAGACAGACACTATTGAAAGAAGATTTATGAATGGAAAAGACTTTAAACTAGGAAAGCATCAACACGTTTTATGGTGAAAGAACCAATGGTCGGATTCCAGAGAGACGAGCCTACGTGACGTCACTGTTACAGGTAACAGGCTGGTATACTATAACAGGTGCTTTCTTTACACCTGGCTAACACCTTTCTTTACTTACCTCAGTAGCTGCTTTAAATAACTAGGAGATCTATGGGAATGTTGATTAGGTACCAAGGGCGTCAGGTGAAGATCTAGGTCTATAGTGGAAACAGGTTGCGTGTGGTAGGTTGCATGTTTTGTCTTTGTTTATATGAACACGGAAATAAAGGAGAGCGTGAAAAGAGTCTTTTTTGGAATCTTTGCATCTGTTGAAAGATGCATTGAGCATGCTGGTACGAGGGGAATATCTCTTCATACCAATTTGAGAAGGAGCAGAATGGACAATATCACGGTGGATTTTTCTAGTCTGTGTAAAACGTATTAAATTACATTATACGTCCGAAGAAAAGGAACAATTTTCGTTTTTATATGTTTACAAGGAGAACGCCGCATTTAGTGGCATTTATTACTCAACCGTGGTGAGATCACTCATTAGATAACAATGAGTTGGTTACACACATGTGTGATATACCACCTCGTGCTGCCGTAACGTCATAATCGGCGCGTGACGTCACGGTCGTTTTTGGTTGACGTCACAATGTAAGCCGCGCGACTGCAATAGCGGGTCATCTATTTGCAAGTAAACGTCACTAAAACGATTTTCTTGCAATTCAGTGCTACGAGTATTTACAGCATTGAGTAATAAATAATATACTAAACTCGGTCCCGTTTGATAACATGTTTATGAAACTCGTGAATGGCATAGGTATTTAACTCGCTTTCGCTCGTTAAAATACCAAACCATCCACATATGTTATCAAACGGGACATCGTTTAGTATTCTATATGTATTGTCCGTGGCAGAGGTAGTGACGGTATTATATTCAGTTGTTTTGTGTTCATACAAATGTAGAGTATGATAAAGAATCTTTTGGGAACTTTATTGCTGATTTCAGAACTATTAGAAAGAATGAAACATGTGGGTAGGTTATCCTTTCTAAATATTAAAATCTTCGCTAAATGAATATCCTGATATGTTATAACAATTATAATGCTTTACTGTTACGAGATAGTTGAATAAATCTCGATAAAGTATTTCAATGAGTGAGAAAAATTGAAAACTAATACTGATTTACACTATAACAACGGAATTGAATTATCAAAATATAGATTGTAACTTTTTAAGGTTTTGCTTCATCACGTGTTTACTCTGAAAATGATACAGAAGCAGTCACCGAGACAAGAAAATAGTATTGTTCCCAATCACGGAGTGTATTAAAGTTAGAATTAAAGTACCTTTTAACAAACCTTGCGTTTATAACAAAGAAGATGGTCAATCACAAAAACTTATCATCTCCATTTGAATATACGTTCATGAGTTCGATATAATGTGACACACTTTATTTATCCGCAAATAACACACTTGGCTGTGTTTCTGTTTGATTCCATTGACGTAATATGCGATGTCCGCCATGCATGTCAGACATTCCAAATTTATTTTCAGAGAACGCCAAGTTTGTTGGTGTTGAGATGAGGACATGTATAGCTATAAAGATAATTTATTTAGGGCTCACATCGAACAACATTACACAAATACATACACATATACATTGAAGATCTTGACTGTAAAGCATACCTAGAAAACGGGCACTGATGGTCGACAAACATTGCATATCACAGTGCACTGATGAACTTGTACGATCAGTGAAAATACGTGACCGCTAGGGTCAATACTGCAAGCAATAACACTGGTTTGGGCGCCTCAAACGTAGAAGGACGTGACTGGCTAATTGAATTGTGTGCCTATTGTTTAATAGTGGTATAATTTTAAAATGAATTTTTTTGGGGGGGGGGGGGGGGGGGGGGGGGGGGGGGGGGTGATGTCTACGTTAAAACTGCTTCAATGGCGTGAGTTCTGGCGACGTCATACAGGTGAACAACGTTGTACTGTCACTTATTAACGCCGAAGACGTTGTGTGATTGTAGATGGTATCATACAGTTGTAAATACGACGTAATCCCCTCTGTGATATTTTAATATGTTGAGAAAATGATATAAAAATATAGTGTCGAGACACTATTTCTCAAACTGATATCACCGCTTAGCAAATATGTCCGAGTAACTCTCCATTCCTTAAAAATAATGGAGCCGAGGCCTCGAAGGGGCCGAGGCACATTATTTTTAAGGAATTGAGAGTTACGAGGATATTACCCTACTTAAATTACACTCAGCGTATTGCTCTTTTATCAAAATTGCTTTAAAAAGTTAAAGAAATTAAATTTCTACTTAAAAAAAATGATGTGATGTGTAACTCTCCATTACTGAAAAATAATGGAGTGAAAGAACAATAGGATGACGTCACAAGTGTAATTTAATTAATGCCAAACTGCTAACGTGCCACTGGGTGTAATATATATTTTAAGGTGTGGAACATCAAACGATATAACCATTTTGGGCGTCATTCTATTATTTGATTTACAATGATTGTAAAAAAAATCTTTGGCAGTCGTGGTGTATTCGAAATAACTGTATATAGATCATACGTGATATAAACTGCCTTTAATAAAGACATTTGTAAAACCACTATATTTACACCAACATTACCCCTACCTTGTTTAAAATGTTGTAAATGTGTGCAAAATCAGGCACATTTATCAATATTCACATAGATTATGTCTTAAATTATGTCGATGAACAGTTGTGTATCATCAAAACTAATTTTTGAAGAAATTCAAACTTAAAAACACGTGGAAGTATTCTTTAACTGCTGACTAAACATCTCTACTTTTCAGTTTTAGATTATGACATCGGAAACTTGAGATATTTGCAATTGAAAGTAAGAGAAGACTTTCCTTTGCCTGGCAGATTAGAAGAGAACCCGAGTGTACAGATCGATAAGCAGATCTTCAACTGTGCCTATCACTGCATGTCATGTGGTTAAACCCCACGCTCTGTCGTGACACAATTCAGGGATAGTCTCGTGATTGAAGAATAATGACGTCAGTCTCCCACCTTATATCTAAATTTGCTTATGACGTAAACCATGTTATCAGTTTAAATCCAGAAATTTAAACCTATTTTTAGAAACTTGTTTAAGTTTATAAAAGCAATGATACAATAATAGGGATTTTAATTACGTGTAAAATGGCAAATAATTTCACAAATTCGTAAGCAGTTATTCCAAAAATTAAGATCAGTTAAAATTAAATTCAAACTAAACGGCAACCGGTATAATAACGTATTTATGGTATGTTTTCTAGATATCAAAATAACACAAATTGCACGCATACGAAATACAATTTTAGTATGTTATATTAATCGTTCAAACATGAATGTTTCCTCAAATAGCAGGACATGCTGAAACATTCGAACATTCCTAGAAGTAAAAATGTGGATTAGAATGAAAAGGGATTTCATATGTGGGGCACACCTAAAGACAGAGTTAGAAACATTCTAAAATTACCACCCCACATACAACAATAATTTCGTAGCCCCGAATCGACATCACGATGGTTCCATGTGAAATACATGTATGTGTTTGACGTTCTCTTTGGAGAACATGCGTAGGGAAACGTGAATCCTATAGAATCGGGTAGTAATCATGTCCATAGTCGTCCTTTAGTGTTGAGTTGAAATGATGACACATATGACATTTGAAGTGTATATATTATCTAATTAAGTTGAAATCATTCTTCCCAATATTCACGAAATAATGTTTTGTATGCATGCTTATTTCAGTTTACATGTACATGTTGTTGATATATATATGTACCTTCATTGTGCACTGACATTTTAACCCTTGGGAACAAATAAAAAAAAAACGAAAAAACAAACAAACAAAATCCACAAAGGGGAAGACCATGGGTAACCACGGTCAATGAAGACCGCCATAGTTGTCCGCTGAACCACAGTAATGGGTGTGTTACTGTGACGTCATCGACAAGAGATGATTTACAACACCTCGTCAGAAGAAGAATAGAACGGCACGTTGCTACGTCAAAGCAGTGTATTCTCATGGCCCCCGCCGCGTGGAGATCTAAAACGATGTTTTCTGTAACATATAAATCAATCTCTAGAAAACCACGTTGGTGGTACAAGAGCGAATACAATTATTCTACCTACATTAATATAAAACAGAATACAAAGTTTATAGTAAACTAAACGCCAAAAGAAATGTTACACCTCTTTGAATTTGAATATCATAAAAAGTTACGTGTTTAGAGGAATGTGCTTTGTTGTGTTGTAGCACTCCATCAGTTTAGTGTTTTGTGCTAAAATAGCAGACCTGTAACTTTAAAAGGTAAATAAGTTATCGCCAGTTCATCATTGGTGGGGCCAATTGTCCTATTTCCGATCATGCACAAAACAACAAAATCATAGAATAATCATTAGGTTAATGACAAATTGTATGTGATCAGTATCTGGTATGTCCGCCGTTGGCATTCAAACATGCCTGAACTCTTCGTCTCACAGAAAACGTCAGTCGTCTGATGAAAGATGGGATTCATATCGGGTGATCTGGCAGGTCAAGGCAAAACGTGGAATTTGTTGACGTCGAGATACTGTAACGTCACTCTGGCTACATGAGGACGAGCATTGTCCTGTTGAAAAAGGGTGTTTGGATGGCGTTGTAAGAATGGGATGACCTCTGGCTGCAGGACCTTGTCAATGTACTTCTGCGCCGTCAGATTGCCGTCAATGACAATGAGGTCGGTGGTTGCGTTGCCGCGTTGCCGAAAGGGATGACTTCCCGTACACAGCAGCGTACCTCCCTCTCACCCGGCGACGGTATACCCTCCTTCTCCCGTCTGCTACGTGCATCTGGAACCGACTTTCCTCGGAAAATAACACTCATTGCCAGTTTTGGTTCTGCCAACGTCGAACAGTTCTGGCCAAAGCAACCCTGTTTTGTCGATGTCGGCGCGTCAACAGCATTGCTCACATCGGCCGGTATGACCTCAGTCCATGTTGTTGGAGCCTTCTTCTCGCCGTCTGGGGACTGATTCGATGTCCAAGTGCAGTAGAAGATGTCGTTGTGGCGGCTTGAAAACGGTTCCTTAGATGCAGTTGAGCAGGTACCGGTCTTCATTCCAGTTCGGCCTGGAGTCGATCCAGTCTGTTGTAGACGTCAACGCAGCCTAAGAATAGTGAGACGATGACATCCGAATGTGGCAGCGACTTCTCAATCAGTGGACCCAGTCTGCAGCATTCAAATCGCTCTTTCCCGCTCTTCAGTTCTTAGTCTCGGCATTGTAATTATGGTGTGAAATAATGAATACAGGGGCCTTTAATACCCGTTACCAACTAACTCGTGCATTTCATGCGTGGTAAAAATTCTATGGCTGTGTTTTGGTGATATGATCCTTCTGATGAAAACCAAAATGTTTTAGAAGTTCACTATTTAGAAAGATTTAGAAACAAACATAGTCCGTAAACATATGCCAAAGCTTCCTAAAACAGTCGAAGCACATTTTTAACAAAAACGTTTTCTTAGAATCTTATGGTTGTGTTTAGAATAGAACAATAACAAATCTCAATATTTCGTCATTTTCAGACAAAATAACGAATAAATATTTCCAAAAACATAACTAATTTCCTTTTTAATGAATGTGCATCATTATCAAAGAAGACAAAGTCAGTTTGGTTAATTATGTTAGAAGATGTCGTAATTTTCGCATAAAAGTTATCATATCGACTAAATGAGAACAATTTCATCACGAATACATAGAATGAGTATAAGAGGAAATATATGATGTATGTTTGACCAAATTGATCACTTGGTGAATATTTCAGAGAAGAAAATAAAAACTGTAGTTTTGAAAAGATTGACCCCTGGTCACTTCATAGAGCTGCCAAAACTGTAACTGTTTACTATGAGGTTTTAAATTAGCATATATATGTTATGGAATACTCAATTTTCTTCTTATAACGGAAAACGCAAAATGATCAGTCTAGATTTAGCGTTGATACGATGCTTCAAAGACATGCCAAATTACATGATATTTGCACTGAACTACACCAGTAGGTGAACAAACTTTCGGTATGCAGCTGTACTTTACATGGAGTTCAAGCAAATGTCATTTCACCTACCCGGATACTTCAACTTCAACATAGTTCTGTTTTTAACAAATGTCATTTACCTACCCGGAAGTACTTAAGTTCTGTTACAACAAATGTTATGCCACCGACCCGGATACAACACACCTATGTTAACTTTCCTGGCCCTCTTTCTGTTGATTTAAACTAACGTACTTTATGTTGGACATTTTGGATCAGAATCACTTGCAAACAGGCTGTCACATGAAATGGTCATGTTTAGCTGCACTGCAGTGTTTGTTCTGTCTCTGCTGATTTTGAAAACTTCTGGAATTATTAATGAATTTAAAGGTAATAACTTTTTAAATTTTCAAATGTTTTTGTTTAGTATTGTGCATCATTCTACCATGAATTTTTTTATTGCCCGAGCGAGAGCGAGGGTTATACACAAAATCGCACGAGTTTCGTAAAAGTCATATGACACACTTTCTAGTGTAATAATTTCTTTATTACCCGTGCTATTCCATGCGATTCGCGTAAAAAAAAGTCAGAAAGCGACCCACTTCTCTTGCGACGGCAAGCCACAGTGAAGTGCACATGTGCTCACATCAATGCTATTAACTCGGTTATTTTCAACCATATGGGTAATAAATTTTATTATTTACCATGCAGTTGCTAAATCATGAATTAATGAGGAAAACAACATAAACTTATATGAAATATACACATTTATAGGTGAGTATAATAATATTCTATGATAAATTTGTATTGGTTTTGAGGTGGTTTATAATATAGAAGGATAATATGATGATGAAAAAAATCTGAAATAAAATTTCAAACGGACGTAGGTTGTTGACCATGTCACACTCCTATACTTTTTGCATAGTATAAGGGACAACTTCATACGCTTTATAGTCGCTAGTTTTTCGACAACACAATCCCGAATGTGATTGTTATCGCTTTTATTACTTATCGCTGTATAAAACACATTTGATGTTTTCAGAAACGACGTCACTGGGTTTCACGCTTGGTGATGACGTCACATTGTCGTGTCCCGTGACGCTGTGTGCAGGGGAAGGGTACAAGTCGGTCACGTGGACCTTCTGGTCGTGCGGAAGATACCATTTCAAGATCTACTGTATAGATCGCTTTAGTTGGGAGAATGGTAAGATCTCACGAATGGGGACTATGGGCGGTTTGACGGTACACGTCCCTGACAACGGTAGTGAGAGGACAACGCTGACTGTGAAGAATGTCACGTGTGCATACTCCGCCTATTATCACTGTCACGTGACCGGAACAGGGGGGACGGACGAAGAACACCGACTCGATGTACATCTGTTCACAAGTAGGTGATTCAACTTTACCTCCCTTAAAGATGTATCCATTGTGTTTCACTATATTTTATATAGCTTTAATACAACATACCTACATATACACATGTACTGATTTCAGTTCAAATAAGTTCACTCAACTTGATTATTTATCCCTAATCGCCAAGTATATCATAATTGCTAGTTTCCAATTATAATCGGAAAACATCGTTTTACATGTACATGTCAAATTACATGCACAGTAGTTATATGATCTACTGAACAATATCAACCAAAATTTGTCTTTTGTCTATTGTAAATAAGTTACCAAAATTACGTTTGACTAATTGACGTCAATCGCGTAGCATTGTTCGGTTTTCGATCAGAATTTACTACTTTTACCCGTATATCGTCACAATTTTCGGCATCATGCAGTCAGAACTTCTCGATAAGATTATTCATTCTATAACGCTTACGTTTGGCATATGTGACCCCAACGACACAATGGATGCACAGTTAAACTTGTAGTGCCATGCTTTTTGGAATAGTTATGTAGAAAATTAAACGTTGTAGTCTTTTTAAATTTCAACTTATCTAAACCTATATTTACGTTTATGATCTCAAGAAAAGTAAGATTTAAAAAAAAATTAAACATGTTCAAGTCGAACTTCCTTTTTACCATTTTCAGATTCCTCTGCGGAAGTCAAATTGAGCCCGGAGCCGATCGTAGCCGAGGACGATGAAGGATCGATGGAGTTCACCTGTGTAGACGAAGCGTTTGTTCCGGGTAGCTTCATCAGAATGTACTATGTCCACTGGGCCTGGAGAGCGGCCTACACCGAGGCGCCGACTACCTGTACCATTGAGTACCTACCTGGCAGGTGCTCGGAGGTTGCTACCTGTAGAGCCACCTTTGATGTAAGGTCGTTGAGAAGCCGTGGTTCTATTCCCAACTCTGTTCATTGTGACGTCACAAGGCCTGGAGGGAGAAGGTTGGAAACACGGAAGGCAGTTATGATCAAGAAATGTACACTCGTATAGTGCTAAGGAGATTATCCTAGATTTCTCGACAATAAGGTAACGTTAACGCGGTGACGTTTTTGTAGCGTTAAGAAACATTCCTAATGACTGTTTAACATTACAAAAATGTCAATGATTTTTTTAACGTTATGCAATGTTAGTGATTTTTCTTAAGGTTATATGACGTGTTCGTAGCATTGCATCAATGTTGTGGAAAGTATAGGTAATGTTGTTAATGGTTTATGATCGCTACGAAACACTACGAAACGTCAGTGACGGTTTGTAGCGGCACAGACACGTGAGTAATAAGTTGTGTAACGTTGTGAACTATGATATACCAAAACCTTAGACATATTTTGTAAGGATAGATTCCGAGATATCGATGGTTGATCCAAGCCATACGCGAAATTTTGCATTAAATAAGCATGGTAAATCCTTAAAACACGTTTTGTTTTTATTACGTCCTTTCATTCTTCCCGAACAGATAACAAATCAAAAGCGACTTGTAATAATGATCAATTTAAATGTCCTTAAAACATAAAAACTAATTAACTTAAATCAATTTGGAAATTTCCAGTTCATATTCTTCTTAAACACACATATAAATTTGAATTCTCGACACCAGTATAGGGCTACAATGTTTGTTTATATAATTAATACTAAACGAAGCCTAGTTAAATACCAGTTGTATTGAACGAGCGGGTAGTTTCATAAAAATGTTGTCAAATAAAATCTAGTTATCCATTACTCTCAGATTTAAATCAAGCTAAATTACAAACATCGCATTTGTAGTGACATATACACCACTGCGAAAGTATCGTTAACATTGCGACATCGTATCTTTACGGTTATGATGTCACATCAATCTGCAGCACATGATATGTGTGTTACACACTTTGTAATAAATTGGTAGATATATTAAACGGCGATATCATCGACTGAGGTAGAACTTTTTCGCAGTTACGGAGTCATGACTGATTCTTGCGTACTTTTCTACCACATTCAATGAGATAAACATGGGATTGTCAAGAAAAGACACACTTTCTATTAATTGTAATTATGATCTAATCGTACATATATGTGCAATTTCTACTTTGCAAAAGATATACTTGGTACTTAATTATAAATGGCAAATATTTTAATTTTCTATGCATAGGTCGCAATTGACGTTTATTTTATGCATGAGCATACTGTAAATAACTGGATGTTGACATTCACTGGTTTCCTGCCACACAGTAGCGTGTTTGTGAAAACAACCAGGCCAGTCTATCAGTATTAGATACAGGTGTGACGCACGGTGAGAAATCAATATGATAGTGGAGGGCACCTGTGTTACCTCACATTCTGTAATCATAACCACTTGAACCTACATCCTCATTACTACGTTAATGCTTCAGATTCTAGCTCAGAATAGTTCAAGGTGAAGTGATCATGAAAGACCATCAATTTCTCGATTATCTGATCACAAATGAAAACAACAACGTTCTTTGAACTAGTGTTTGATCTGATAAAAATCCATCTTAGAACATTACTTTCATTTCTTAAATGTATATCAAGAGAATATAAAAAGTTACGTTTCATCTTGACTATTTTTGTTGTCATTGATGGATATTTTTTGTTATTAACTTTTAAAGAAGGGGTGCAACAACTAAAATCGCGTATCCGTCCTACTCGTCCATGACATCATACTGTTTGTTTCAGAAAGTGAGAAAGTGAGAAAGTGAGAAGTTTTCAGTGCAACATAAAGATGTCGCTTCCGCACAAAATGTACTCAAGTATCTAAATATCTCTTCATTTATCTCTATGACATAAAACTGTTGAATGATTATAAAAGCTCATTTGTATGTCGCTATAGCTCATGTGTAGGTCGCTATAGCTCATTTGTATGTCGCTATTTCCATACTGAATATAATCCTCAAAGTGCACAATTGTGTATTCATATCCCAAAGGAACTGGACTTTCGCTGTAGCTTTTATGAGTCCGTACTCCCCATCTTCAGGTACCCATTTAAACAGCTAGTGCACTGAGGGCAATGTGGATGAAGTGACTTGCAAAGGGCATATCTGGTTGCTCCAACGACATTCATTCGAACCCAGACCTTTAGCGCGAGAGGCCTACACCAGTGTGCTCCAGATCTCTTATTAACAAGCAGAATCTCAACTCAGCTCATTAAGAGAATGGGTGAATGCATCTCTCTTTTGATGTAGAGTAAGAAAAACAAATAACTTTATATGCATATTGTCTGTAAGTTCATTAGATCCATGTGGTCTTTACATATATAGTCGCTGTTAATAATTAGATATATATTTAATATATTAAAATATTCAAAAGTATTCTTTATTCTAAATAATATTTACGAGAAAGAATTGAATAACTGTATGGATTATAACACTGAAGTGTGTTATATATGGAAAAGTCTTTGTCTTCGTCAAGGTATTTACATACACGTATTTATCAATGCAGTATTATTACCCGCAGGTGTCCTTGTGATGTTAAGTGAACAGTGATAATTTTTCCCGAGGTAAATGATTTGTGAACTTTACTCCCACATACTTCCTGGTGTACTGTATAGGGACTATCATTTGCGTTACCACCATCAACTATTATATGGTGACAGTGCCAATTGCGTTTGATTTGACGTCATAGTTTTGTGTTTAAATAACATTATGTACAAGAATTAAGTCAAATATTCGAGATAAATACTCTATATCACCCGAGAACTGTGAATAATGTGTCACATAGGTCCTTCCGGGTTTCCATGATACCATCGCCATTCATCACACGAGACATTATGTTCTCAAATAATAAATTACGAATTATGTTTAAACTGTCGTTTTTGCAATAATTAGATTAAGGCACTGTGACCATACATGCATTATATCATAAAGGTACAGTATTTGCTCTATTGTGGCATAAACTGACGATTGCATCATTTAACACTAGGGACTATATAGGGGGTATTTTTACTTGAGTTTGTACCTAAAAATATGACCCTCCACGGCTTGATGTAATTTTCTTGAAGGCCCTCCCCATTTAAGTGTATTTTTTTCATGACCCTCCCCCAACATACATCTATAATATTTCTTGAAATTGGCCTTCTTAAGATATATTTGGTTCTGCATTTTAAACAAATTTCTTTTACACTTTAAAGAAAGATTCTCCTTCGAAAAAAGAGTTAATAGAATGTTGGAAAATACACATTTAGCATGATGTTTAACATCTAGGGTTAAAAGTATCGGTAAAAACAGAGCAATTCACTCTAGATCTGTAGCTCATCACATACATCTTATTAGAGGACTATTAACTGAAGACTATGTTAAACAATAAGGCATTACCCAGTCATCAAATTAACAATTTTCAATCCACAATTGTCAACACAAAATTGAATTATTACAGACTGTTACATTCTAAGGAAGAAGTAACAAGTATGTGTTTTAAGTTAACCATTCTCCTAATGAAGGAGAAAGGAACCAGGAACAGTGTACATACAAAAGATAAGAAATTGAGATTAATAATAATGTGTCTTACACATATATCTTAAAGGTGTGCCCTCTATTATTTTGTCTTATTAGACTTGTTCATTAGTACAGCAATAATCTGTAAGATCCCCCACTCCTCACCCCTCCCTGACCAATTGTTAAACCTGACACTTCCATCCTCCTGGTATGACCCTTCCTCCCCTTTTCCCTCAATATACACTTCTATATACATTTGACTGAAAGGTCCATGTTTGGGCACTGGCAAGGAGTAAGAGTAAGCTCTATTTTGTTTATCTTAGAAGTTACAGACTAAAATTAATGGGTTTATGATTACCCTTAACATTTTATCAAATCACTAAAAATGGAAAACTCCTTACAACCCCCAACACACACACAATCTTACTTATAAGGGGAACAGAAGAAATGAAACCCAGACGATTTCCCCTCAACAATTGCCTACCAGTTTTTTTAAATGTGGAAGGACAACTGCAACGCGAATAATTATTGTTTTTAGAAAACTTAAAGTGTAATTTTGACAATTCAATGTGATTAATTTATTACCCTTATCTTTTCAGACAATTGGTATATTGATAAAACAGTCTTGGTACAGGGCAACAAATTTTACAAATATTTGTCTCCATCCAACAAGTTGATATTCTCCAAACTTTAGCTTCCTAGCATTACTAGTTCCTGAACTAAAGTAAAAAAAAAATTTCAGTGTATGGCCATCCTGCCACACCCATATTACATGGGGGCTCAAGACAAAATGTAAATTTCAACTTCCTATGTTAACTGGAGAAGATGTTGTTTAAAGGTTTTAGGTAAAATGCCTGCCACATCAATATTTGAGAGGAGTCAGGACCATATGTACAAACTTTGATCTCAAGCGAGAGGGTACAGCAATTTTGGAAGGGAAGATAAACATGTAAAATGATGATGACCCACACCATGTGACCATGTGACCATCTGGCCTTAGGCCGTCATGCGATGCGTTAAAAAAAACCGCAGACAGTGTATTTTTCATAGGCCGTGCACACTACGTCCGATGTGTCAATGGGATGCGATCTGATGCGATGAAAATAGGTGCTGCACCTCTTTTATCGCATCGCAAACGAAACCGCATGGTGGATTCCCTATCTGACGTCATATTTTACACTTCTCGAGGGGGTTTCCCCACTCAAACCACCTGTCTGTCTGGAAGGCCAATGTATTATGCGTGTTATGGTTATGTCTTGATCCATAATTGTAAGTCCCGCTTCTTATATAGTTTTGAAAAATATGTTTGATATTACTGTTGCCGACATATACATGTACATATTGTTTGTTTTGAAGATAATACTGAAATTTCTGTTTTGTAAGACTATTATTTGGATATAGCTATGATGGCATCCATATCTGTAGACTACAAAACACTAGAGATATATAGCACCTTATATGAATTTTTTATAAAACGCAATATCTAATGCACTTGTTAACGCGTGTAGTGTGAAACACGCAACGCAACGCAATGCATCGCATGACGCTTCGCAAAAAAAAATCGGACGTGGTGTGCGCCCAGCCTAAAAAAGGACCTTATGGGCTAAACATATAGCAAATCTTCCTCATTGTTCAAATATCAACATTGTCAACCATTTTTATATACCTGTGTGATATATTTTAAATATATATGTAGTCAGAACTCAAGTCATTTTCCAATGTCTCAAGGGTTTATTTTATTTTTATCATATTTGTAACTGTATCATTTAGATTGGCTTTTATATTATTCCAAATGCTTTCAATTTTACTGACAGTTTTTAGTTTTTATGCTAACATAGTGACTTTTCCATTAAAATATACCAAACAGTAACAAAAGCCTTGAATAAAAACTACCTGTATGAAAAAAACTGTCAGTTCAGTAGAACTACTTTCCTACTTTTGTTTCTATGAATAACAAGGAACAAAGGACAGAATTCATGAGTTCTTATATACTAGCATCAGTTTGTAATATCAAGCGCTCTTCTTCTTAAAGCTTTTTTTCACCTTTTTTCTGTTTATCAAATGCTTTACAATATTTGTCCACGCCCTCTTTCAAGTCTGTAAAAAAAGATGTTTTTATTACTGATATGACCCTTCACAAACCTTTGTATGTTATTCATGACCCTCCCCTTGTGACTGTAATAAATGACCAATCCCTTAATGTGAATGATTTTAATTTAATAAATTCATCAGTAATTGAAGTTGGCAGTATCAATATATTAGCCGAACATGCAACATGAATCACTACAGGTACACCAGCAAGTTTACATTCATAAGTTACTAACGATTTGGTTTTCATATTATACGCGAGTTAACATACTTCATCTTTACTTATCTGTTCAGTTTATGTTGGTTTTAGATAAATATCAAAATAATTAGCACATTCTATAGTGGTTCAACATGTAAGCTAATAAGAAAAGTGTAGGGATGGGAGAAAAGTGTAAGTGTATACCTGCTAATACACTTACCATGCTTACACTTTTAACAGAGGAAACGATATACATCATTTTTATTTTGTATTGATTATATTGATTATATTTGTTTGTATTCATCTCATGAACCACCGTTTGTGGATTTTGTAGAAATGATGATGATGATGATGATGATGTTGATGATGATGATGATGATGATGATGATGAAATTGATAATGATGAAATTGATGGTGAAAATAATGAAAAAGGGATAAAGATGATGCTGGTGGTGGTGATGAGGGGATGATTCATGATTCATGATGATGACGATAATGATGGTGGTGTTGGTGGTGGTGGTGGTGGTGGTGGTGGTGGCTGTGGTGGTGGTGGTGGTAGAGCTGATGGTGATGATGTTGATGGTGATGATGGCGGTAATTTTGAAAATGATGATGATGATGATACCGTAAGTAGGGCATAATAAGGTTTGTCCAAGCAATATAACTTCATGTAGTATAAAGATTTGTTACACGGTGCATATTTCTGGAACAGTTTTGTTTATCCAGAAAGGATTAGAACCTGTTCAGACTGTGATCAGGCAGCATTGACGTTCTCCAGATTTATGCATTTGTTATTTCTGGAGTGTGCGTCAGTGCCTGATATCCTTACTGGTGAACTTTAGGGTGTTAACATCTCCCTCAGTGATAGGCTGCTATCCGACATGTGTGTTGCAGATATATCTAGCGTAGGAATTCTGGTAAAAAACACACGATTTTGAAGGCACATTTCCACGGATTTACATTTATATTAAATCAATGTGTTCCTGAGGTTAATTTACATGATACATAAAACATCAAACATCTATAGGTGAATATTTTGTATCGGATTTAAATATTATACTTTAGTAGATATCCTTAGGATTCATTTTACCAGAGAACATAAAATATGGTCTCTGATTTTACTCTCTATATTAAAAGCAAGGATTTAGATATATCCTTGATTGAAAAATTGGTCACTATTTTCTGCAGATGTAGACAGAATGGTATAAATCTCTCTAAATCCTTTCCTTTACACTGCCATTTAACCTAAAATACACTTATACATGCATATACAATTATTGATTCCAATTTGGTCTCCTTTAACGAAAGTATCAGCATTGCCAGCAAGACATGGATAATGTAAACTTTAAGCAAGTCCTGAAAACATGAAACCTTATGATATAACTAGATTTTATAAGTAATTGTAAACGTTTTCCATTTAAACTTGTATACATAGGCAAGGATTCCGTATTCTAACAGCTGTCACTTAACTATGACACTCATCCGCATTTGCCGTCTTTCTCTACATGATGTATCTCTACTTGAACTCCATCTAAATCTCCTGATCTAATGCATGTGTTCCTACAATTGGCAGATCAGTGTTCTCCCAAACACCCCCCCCCCCCCCCACCCCCCCGCTGCTGATCTGCTTACACTACTGATCCACTGACCCACTAGCAAACCCCCCCCCAAATTGTGTTAATCAAATAATTTACAAAAAGTAGAAATTTAATTGATAAATTATGTTGTCGACAATAACCTGCTTGGACTTACATTTGTTGATTGATCTTTACTGTAGGTCGTCATAAAACAAGACAAAAATCCCTTTTTGACTCTCCTGTCTCATGACGATTTCTGAAACGTGTGTTTCTCAGAAATATGACCATATAGTGTTTTGAACAATTTGAAATTTCTTATTTAGTTCAGTTTCTTTAAAACACACGATGTAAGATGATTAAGATTCTCACTCTCCATACAAGTAGGTTATTATATACATCATTGTCATGTTTTCTTTTTTCCTTTGTCATTTTTCCTACATTCTGAATAGCATTCATATATATATTTCAGAATAGATATACAAACCTTTCTAGTTTTCTTTGGGAGAAAATCCTTAACTCGTTTGAACAGTATATAACAACACGCTCGTAAAATCGAAATGTCCACATGTGACGCTAATCTTTGCTGGTTATACGACGTCAGTGAATATTAAATATGTAATGTAAAACCGTGTACGTCCACTAGCTATTGGGAAATGTCGCTTTATTCAACAAATTACAGTATTCAGGGATTCTGAAACATCTCAGACAAATATTCACAATTCGTATAGAATGCCAGTCACTGATAGCAGCAATGTCATTCGTCAAGAACGAAAGTAATTGGATACACTCCCCTTCATCATTGACGATGCAATTTGAGGTCAATTTATTTCTGACTTATTTGTTCTGCACATGTCTCATTTACATATTAAATGTATGAATGTCTCATTACCACATGTTTCATTTACACGTGTCTTATTCACATTCAAACCTGTTTCATTTACACTTTCCTAAGTTACACGTTTCATTTACAAATGTCTCATTTACAAATGTCTCATATACAAATGTAACATTTACAAATGCCTCATTTACAAATGTCCCATATACAAATGTCTCATTTACAAATGTGGCTTAAACATATTTGATTCAATAGAAAAGGATTGGCAACCAAGCCTAAATGACTTATATTAATGCCGCTCCAGAGTACATCATACATAGGTTAACATTTAAACAGAATGCTGTACACAAAAACATACACATAAATATAGTATTAAATAATCTAAATTATTGTTTGTTTCGTGGTCAGCTGATATACTTAATTCCACTTATTGCGAAATTGTTGGAACATTTGCAGGGAAATGAAGATATTGCTAAGATAATTTATATATTTTTTGGAGGATGAAATATCTAAAGGTTGTTGTGAAATATATTATTGTTAGCAAGATGTATTAACGGATCTAAAACCGATAATATTTATAACATAAATGTAAAACCTCACCCTGACCAGTGTCTTATGGTCTCAACACGAGTTGGTCATAAGTTGATGCATAAATGTCTACTTTAAAATAAATGAGGGTGAGATCTTATTGTCATCATAAACCCATCAATCAATAAAATCTTTGAAAATGCACATGTTTGAACGATGCATTGATCATAATTATATTGTTAAGTCATATCATTGTGACGTCAACAAAATACCACCGAGAGTCACTCACTGGATAATGTCAGGCCAGGGCATTGGGATACTAGTTGATTGATTATGTCAGACCAATACTCTTCTATAAAAAAACGTTATTTCCTTGGGAATGAGAGCTATACAGCGAGATCTCGTTTAACCGGACCCGTATATCCAGGAACCCGGCCATCCGCATGGTAATATTTAAAAAATCCTCTATGCATTCTATGCAAATGGTGATTCGCTTAATCACACACCTTGCTATCCGGACGATTTTCAACTGTAACCAAATTGTGCGGATAAACGGGTCGGACTGTATATGCTGTGGAAACGAATTTCGGATGGTAAATGAAAGTGTTGGTTATAATAGTTTTGTTATGTTAATGAATAACTTTTGAAAAAATTGGTCCAAGTATGTCATGTTGTCCTTACGCCTGTCCTTCTTCACGACCACTCTCCACTGTTCTAACAAAACATATGATCTATTTACTTATCTACATGAAGACTTATATCAGTATCCAAAACTATGACACAAGGGAGAATGGGAACATAACATACGTCACTGAACAATAAAGATGCTATTTTCACAGGTACATATGTACCATTCCATATTGAAAGTTCACTCTTTAGTGCGAAAGTGTCGACAGCTTGTCAGTGATGACAGTAGAGGTCAAAGTTCATGTCTATTAATAACTCTTTCAGATGATAAATTTACCTTTGTAACAATGGGGCATTTGTAGTTGGTCCATGTGATGAATCGAGAAAGCTTTGTCCAGAACGAGAAGAAAGTTATACATGTCAAGAGAAAGACCTGTACAGTTCTTCCATGTAAGCTTTCTCAATACGTAGCTTCGTGCAAATAGTCAGTGATAAGATTACAACTTAGATCGGTAAATTATTGATTTATCTAATCAAGACGCCAAACGGAATTCTGTTATTTGTAAAAGCTAATTCAATTGATCATGGAAAACCAAAACGGCATAATACTGTGACCTTAATGGACAGTTTCAATTAACCTTTATATTCTCTGTGATCTCTACTTCAAACTTCTCACACTTATCTCATTTCAGAAGCTCTTGAGCTGATTCCCAACTGCCTTTACGAACCAACACACATGATTGGAAATCTTTAAAAACAATTATGAACACTTGTGAATCATCAAAAATAATTTTTGAAGAAAGTTAAAAATTTTAATTTCATTTATTTTCAAATTTAAAAAAGAAATGTAGAAGTATTCTCTTACTGCTGACTAAACACCTGTAATTTTCAGTTTAAGATTATGACATCGAAAACTTTGAGATTTTTGCAATTGAAAATCATACATAGGATTAAATCAACTGAGGTGAGTACTTTCTTTTGCCAGGCAGTTTATATTCCTGCAAAATACTTCCTGATACTTAACATGCCATACTTTCTATTTTAATGGATTTTGATTAAGAGATCTGGGTATTTCATAACGTCCGTATTCCGTGTCCTTGATACTGGCACCAATGAGACACCAGTTTATCGATTTCCCGAGGGTTTCGGACCCCCCAGTAAAATGTTTTTTGCATGGGCGGGTATGGGGGAAAAACTTTTGGCCCCCCTTTTCAATTTACAATGATTGCAAAGCCACCTGTTGAAACCTTCGAAAATTCCTAGAAGTAATTATGTGGCCCTAGAATGGAAAGAGATTTCGTATTTTCAACTCAGGGGAAAATAATGCTTGTTACAGTTTAAGGCACACCAAAAGGCAGGGTTAGGAACATTCTAAAATTATTATCACACATACAACAATAACTTATTAGCCCCGAATCGACATCCATCCATCCGAATGGCTCCATGTGAAATACATATATGTGTTTGTCGTTCTCTTTGGAAAACATGCGTGTGGTAAAGTGAATCCTAGATTTGTGTATAAATCGTTCCCAAAGTTGTCTTTTAGTGTAGAGTTGTTGGGCTGAAAGGATGCCTAATATGACATTTGAATAGCGAGATAGAACGATAGGACAATATTTTACATATGGGGTTCACTTAGAGCATAGTTGCGAAAATCGTTGTTTGTTTAAAAATCACAATCAAGAGAAATATGAAACGTTTCAGTGGTACTGTTCTCACATCAAAGGCCACAACGTGGAAGACTATGAATGACAACGACCAATGATGTCTGCCATATTTGTCCGCTGAACTTCAGTAATAGGTTTGTTACAGCGACTTCATCGACAAGAGATGCAATACAACACCTCGTCAGAAGGAGAACCGCACGTCAAGATGTTGTGTCAAAACAGTGCATTCTCATGACTGCCGCCGCATGAGGATCTAAAATGATGTTTCTGTAACATTTCGATCAATGAATCATTTATTCTCTAGAAAACCACGTTGGTGGTACACGAGGGAATACAATTATTCTACATACACTAATACATATTAAACTCAAGGGAAAAAGATACGCTACCAGGTATTTTAATCTGAATTGAAGAATAAAGAAGAAGTCCGATTATAAAAACAAAAAGTTTATTTAAAAAGAACATGTGCCGATATCATATTCATAAAAAATGCAACCAATCAGCTTCCGGTTTCAACATCACAGTCTCCGAACACACTAATAACGTGTATGGCCGCCCCTTGCCATGATACACACAGTGACCCTCCGACGCATGGAGAAAATCAAACGCCTGACGTCATTACTTTGAATGTGCTGCCATTCTTCTTGGAGAGCTTAGACAAGTTGCAGGCGGTTATGTGGAGGTTGTCGTTGTTGGCGAATACGACGATCCACAGTCCCATAGATGTTCGATCGGTGACATTTCAGGCGAGCATGCTGGCCACGGCAAAACGTCGATGTTGTTGTTAGCAAGAAAGTGTTGAGTAACTCGAGCTGTGTGCGGTCTGGCATAGTTTTGTTGAAAGATCACACCTTGTGCCTGTTGTCAGAACCGACTTTCGTTAGAGAAAAGCACCCTCTGCCACTGATGTTGCTGGCAACATAACACCGTCCTAGCCCATCTCAGTCTTTGTTGGCGATGTTCAGCTGTCAACCGCTGTCCCTGGAACAGTCTCATTACGTCTGGACACTGTGCGTCTGCTTACCCAGTGGCCAAAGCCATTTGACGCCAATGACGTCACAGTCAAGAAGAAAATTTGGGAAAATCATGCGTAATTTCAAATCTAAAGTGGTAGCGTTTCTTTTGCCCGTGAGTTCATAATAGAATACAAAGGGTTCTAGTATATAAATACAGAATATAATACAAGATGACTGTAATTATTCTCATTACTTCTCATAAGAGATGCCACCATTAATACGAATTTCTTTACGGTCATTGATTGACAATGATTCAACAAACTTTTGCAGATATGTATATAGTGTTTCGAGTGATGTAATATGTTTTGTTCTCGCAGCAGTTCAAAATATTATGAAATTCATCAGCAATAGACACAGATTGACATAATTTACAAGTCATATCAAATCATGGTGTGCTGTCCCAGCGGCCAGTTTTAAGTGGTAGATTAAATTGTGGCTACATTATACATCTAAGTTATGGTATGGATATTCGCTTTGGGAAGGATAGATAAGTGAAAAAATATTGATAATGTTTAAAGGGGGACAAGTCTCCCGAATTTAGCTGTGGAAGGCATTAATTAATAAGCTCACAGCCAGTCGGAAATCTCAATCAGCGCTCCCTCTACTCAGCGGGGTTTTCATCGGCAGAGGCCTACGCGCCACTACTTGCCGTACAAGCGCTATACTCATCCGGATGCGAGCTTCTTATATATATATGAAAGTAAAGAGAAAACATACACGCGACGTACAGGCCAATTATATCATTTTTGTAAATATAACCAAAGTACAATTGTGATGATTTTGCAAATATTTCGCATGCGAATAGCAATCTACAATGTGTGATTAGATTAACGAACCTGTGAGCTTGATAATCCGTGCACATCGTCGTATAACACCCTAAGTTGCCTAATTGTTGTTGGACTGAGGTTTAACGTCTGCGTTCAGAGATAGTGACCGTTAGTAATCGTCCAATGATTAATTTTCAAATGAGTGTCAAACAAACAAAATACAAAACTATCATCCTATTCCTAAATTCCATTGGTCGAATATATATTCCTAACTTTGATTGGCTGACAATATCTAGACTGAATGTCGCATTAATGTATATTTGTTGTCATGATCAGAATTGTGTCACCATGACCGAACATTTGACAATTAACATGTCTATTGACATGCCGGTCACCGAGATGCCATTTGTTGTGTAATAGAACCGGTCCAGTAAACTTGTTAACTGTAAAGACAATAATTACACTCGAGGCTCCTCCCTTTTTCTCACCTATACTAAGCTTATTTGACTTTGTTCTGCTTAATTACGTAAACTAATTTGCTGTAACAACACTTCTCCCCTCTTTGATCTTGAAGAAACATCTATATGGTACGCTAAACTGATCATTTGTATTGGAACGGCAAATAAATTCTATCAGCGTATTTACCGATCCGCGTCGTTTTCATTTACAAGATGTACAGTAAGTTTGGTAACAAAAATGATTTCATTCGATCTTGTTCGTTGTCTATAAATGTGTATAATCACAATGTTGTTTAATTGTATTTTATTCAATGAGAAGAAATGAATTGGCAAAAAAGTCTAGATGACTTTTGTAAATGCCAATCAACAACGCATGTATGGTTCACATTTATACATCATGTTTAAATGATGATAAATTTATGAACACAATAATCATAATGTATATGTGTGCGTGTACAGTGCAACAATTTTCATGTAAAATTCAGTGAGCTTGTTCAGTTGTTGACCAATCTAGTTCATGCATTTATACATGAACTAAATTTCATAAAACTCATAAAGCAAGTGAAAATGGTTTGCATTGCATTGCATCATATAGGGGTCTAAACAATATTTTGATCGACAAACTTGAATTAAAATAACCTTTTATGTTTATGTTCTTACACTTTTGGATATACTTTGTCACTGATATCAAACATGACAGCAACAAAGAAACGTTGAATGAAATGTGAGTCGTAACCATGATATTTTCACCAAACACGCACACATCTTTTCAGGAAATCGATGTCGTAATATTACCCCTCTAATGCATTTCATGAAACCATTTAGTAGCATTTAAATTATATTATTATTTATTGGTATTCAGAAACTTTGTAAACGACGACTTTCTCTATGAAATATTGTAACAAACTTGTTGAAATCACAATCCTGGACGAACATTACATGCAGTATAGCAATGATAAATGTGTGTGTGTACCTGTAACCCTGTTTGTCATCTTTTAACGGCATCTTGAAATACATGCCGTTAAAGTAATATATACGTGTTCTTACATTTACATTTAATCCCGTATGTGAAGTTTTAATGTAGAAGTAGATTCCGAAAGATTGTATCAACAACCTGTCAAATAATTTCGAGTTGAAAATATTTCTATTAATTTCATTTCAAGATGTTATATTGTCAGTACTAATAATATCAATAGAACTCTTCAAATACGACATCAGAAGCGTGAAAAACTCGGGACAAGGTGTACATATCGGTGTGCAGTGAGATGAAACAGCCAATCAGCGATCGCGTGTCAAAAGGGGAAATTCCCCGCTTAGACATTGACGAGCTCGCTCGGCAGAAGCCCAGTTTGATTCACGTGACCGGTATACCCATAAAATCAATTATGTAACGGGCTCGTTAGCGGTGGTCCATTTGGGATGACACTCGTGAGACTTGTCCCCCTTTAAGATATTTATAGTAGAATCCGTGTGGGCTTGAAGATATTATTTCTCCACTTTTGAATGAATTGATCTTTGAGTATCTGTTCTACTTAGGAAGCTAGCCAGAAGTCAGAGGTTATAAATAGTACATTTGACACAGCTTAGTTCTTGTGGTCAGCCATAACTTTTGACAAGAGTTTGATAGAACTCATCTTGGACCATCTGTTGAGACGTATTCGACAACGCTAACGACGTCCAAACGCCAGACCAATTTTGATGCAGGTTTTATAAGAAAAGGGGCGTCATGTCACCACAGGAAATGTAAGGATATTTCGAGGTCGTGTCAGGGACTGTCCACTTGGTAGAAGCGGATACCCTATAGACGGGGAATGTGATTTTAACTGACATTTGGAATGATTACATGATATGAAATATTATCAAATTATGGACACAATACACAGTCTAAAAGCTCACTATTCCCTACAACGTCATTGTGGTATTGTTCAAATCAGAAACCTTTATGTTTATTGGGGTTTGTGTGTACAATATCTTTTGACATACTTTGTCAAATATATTATTACACAACGATATATTTAAATGGATTTAAGACATTTAAGATTCATAAAAAGTTACATTTTTTACCATCTTTGTTTTACACACACTTATACTATGCGTCAGTCTATAATAACAGTATGGGCGCCATGAGTGACGTTTCATTGATTCATTCGTCTTCATTGACAGCTGCAGTATGTTCACCTACAGACAGAATTTCATTCATCTTCGCATAAAAGTTTTCATATGGACTGAATGAGAACAATTTCATCACAAATACATAAATAATAAATATAAGAGGAAATATATGATGTATGTTTGACCAAATTGATCACTTGGTGAATATTTCAGAGAAGAAAATAAAAACTGTAGTTTTGAAAATATTGACCCATGGTCACTGCATAGAGCTGCCAAAACTGTAACTGTTTACGATGAGGTGATCAGATTATGTTATGAGGCAGTCAGATGTCTTCTTTCAATAAAAAAAATGCAAATTGATCAGTCTAGATTTAGCGTTGATACGACGTTTCAAAGACATGCTAAATTATATGATATTTGCACTGAAATACATTAGTAGGGGAACAAACTTTCGATATGCAGCTGAACTTAAACCTTTACATGGAGTTAAAGCAAATGTCATTTCACCTACCCGGATACTTAAACCTTAACGTAGTTCTGTTACAACAAATGTTCTGCCACCGACCCGGATACATCACACCTATGTTATCTTTCCTGGCCCTCTTCCTGTTGATTTAAACTAACGTACTTTATGTTTGACATTTTGGATCAGAATCACTTGCAAACAGACTGTCACATGAAATGGTCATGTTTAGCTGCACTGCAGTGTTCGTTCTGTCCCTGCTGATTCTGAAAACTTCTGGAATTCTAAAGGAATTTAAAGGTAATAAATGTTTATATTTTCAAATGTTTTTGTTTAGTATTGAGCTTCATTCTACCATGATAGTATGTGAACTTAATTGAATTAAATTATATATTAATTTGAGAAAATTAAAGGGATTCGATCATTTGAAGGTTACACGGTTATCACCATGTACACTGACATTGCAAAGAAGTTGGACACAAAAGCAAGGAATGTTTAGATATTGTTCAAATGGTCACCTTACATGTACTTTTAAACGTTTCTATCTTTTAAAAAAACTTACTTTTCTTTTTAGTGTTAGGCGTTAACTAATGTCTTATCAGTGATTATCTATAATAAAAAAATAAAAGCCAACTTGACATAAATTAGGACTTTTTTCATATATTTTATTATCTGCCATGCAGTTGCTAAATCATGAATTAATGAGGAAAACAACATACACTTATATGAAATATACACATTTATAGGTGAGTATAATAATATTCTATATTAAATTTGTATTAGTTTTGAGGTGGATTATGCTATAGAAGGATAATATGATGATGACAACAATCTGAAATAAAATATCAAACAGACGTGGGTTGTTGACCATGTCACACTCCTATATTTTTTGTATAGTATAAGGGGCAACTTCATACGCTTTATAGTCGCTAGTTTTTCGACAACGCAATCCCCAGTGTGATTTCTATCGTTTTTATAACTTATCGCTGTATAAAACACATTTGATGTTTTCAGAAACGACGTCACTGGGTTTCACGCTTGGTGATGACGTCACATTGTCTTGTCCCGTGACGCTGTGTGCAGGGGAAGGGTACAAGTCGGTCACGTGGACCTTCTGGTCGTGCGGAAGATACCATTTCGATGTCTACTGTATAGATCGCTTTAGTTGGGAGAATGGTAAGATCTCACGAATTGGGTCTATGGGCGGTTTGACGGTACACGTTCCTGACAACGGTAGTGAGAGGACAACGCTGACTGTGAAGAATGTCACGTGTGCATACTCCGCCTATTATCACTGTCACGTGACCGGAACAGGGGGGACGGACGAAGAACACCGACTCGATGTACATCTGTTCACAAGTAGGTGATTCAACTTTACCTCCCTTAAAGATGTATCCATTGTGTTTCACTATATTTTATATAGCTTTAATACAACATACCTACATATACACATGTACTGATTTCAGTTCAAATAAGTTCACTCAACTTGATTATTTATCCCTAATCTCAAAGTATATCATAATTACTAGTTTCCAATAAAAATCGAAAAACATCACTATAGATGTGCAGAAACCGGAACTACATGCCCCATTCACATGGACAGTAGTTATGTGACCCATTGAACATTATCAACCCAAAGTTGTCTTTTTGTTTGGTGTAAATGAGTTTCCAAATTACGTTTGACTAATTTAAGCCAATCGCGTAGCATTGTCCGGTTTTCGATCACTACTTTTACCGTTATATCGTCACTATACTGAGCCGACCATCATCAAAATGGAAATTCTCGGCAACATTTCCACATTTGAACTTGTAGTGCCGTTCATTTTGGAATAGTTATGTAGAAACGTTGTAGTCTTGCTAAACTTCAACTTATCTTAACCTATATTTATATTTATGATCTCAAGAAAAGTAGGATCTTTTAACAAAATTAAACATGTTCAAGTCGAACATCTGGTAACATATTTCACCATCTTCAGATTCCTCCGCGGAAGTCAAATTGAGCCCAGAGCCGATAGTAGCAGAGGACGACGAAGGATCGATGGAGTTCACCTGTGTAGACGAGGCGTTTGTTCCGGGTAGCTTCATCAGAATGAACTATATCCACTGGGCCTGGAGAGCAACCTACACCGAGGCGCCGACTACCTGTACCATTGAATACCTACCTGGCAGGTGCTCGGAGGTTGCTACCTGTAGAGCCACCTTTGATGCAAGGTCGTTGAGAACCCGTGGTTCTATTCCCAACTCTGTTCATTGTGACGTCACAAGGCCTGGAGGGAGAAGGTTGGAAACACGGAAGGCAGTTATGATCAAGAAATGTACACTCGTATAGTGCTTAGGAGATTATCCTAGATTTCTCAACAATAAGGTAACGTTAACGTGGTGACGTTTTTGTAGCGTTAAAAAACATCCCTAATGACTGTTTAACATTACAAAAATGTCAATGATTTTTTTAACGTTATGCAATGTTAGTGATTTTTCTTAAGGTTATATGACGTGTTCGTAGCATTGCATCAATGTTGTGGAAAGTATAGGTAATGTTGTTAATGGTTTATGATCGCTACGAAATGCTACGAAACGTCAGTGACGGTTTGTAGCCGCACAGAAACGTGAGTAATAAGTTGTGTAACGTTATGAACTATGATATACCAAAACCTTAGACATATTTTGTAAGGATAGATTCCGGGATATCGAGGGTTGATCCAAGCCATACGCGAAATGTTGCATTAAATAAGCATGGTAAATCCTTAAAACACGTTTTGTTTTTATTACGTCCTTTCATTCTTCCCGAACAGATAACAAATCAAAAGCGACTTGTAATAATGATCAATTTAAATGTCCTTTAAACATAAAAACTAATTAACTAATCAATTTGGAAAAATCCAGTTCATATTCTTCTTAAACACACATATAAATGTGAATTCTCGACACCAGTAAATTAACTCACGAGCTTCAAGGGTTTTTAAAATGTTTGTTTATATAATTAATACTAAACGAAGCCTAGTTAAATACCAGAAGTATTAAACGAGCGGGTAGTTTCATAAAAATGTTGTCAAATATAATCTAGTTAAATATATATCTTATCCATTACTCGCAGTTGTAAATCAAGCTAAATTACAAACATCGCATTTGTAGTGACATATACACCACTGCGAAAGTATCGTTAACATTGCGACATCGTATCTTTACGGTTATGATGTCACATCAATCGACAGCACATGATGTGTTACACAAACTGGTAGATATATTAAACGGCGATATCAAAGGAGGCGTAATAATAGTTTTTTCTTGATCAATAAAAATTTTATCTCATTGACTGAGGTAGAAATTTTACGCGGTTACGGAGTCATGACTGATTCTTTTGAACTTTTCTACCACATTCAATGAGATAAACATGAGATTGTAAAGAAAAAACACAATTTCTATTAATTATAATTTTGATCTAATCGTACATATATGTGCAATTTTTACTTTGCGAAAGATATACTTGGTACTTAATTATAAATGGCAAATATTTTAATTTTCTATGCATAGGTCGCAATTGACGTTTATTTTATGCATGAGCATACTGTAAATAACTGGATGTTGACATTCACTGGTTTCCTGCCACACAGTAGCGTGTTTGTGAAAACAACCAGGCCAGTCTATCAGTATAAGATACAGGTGTGACGCACGGTGAGAAATCAATATGATAGTGGAGGGCACCTGTGTTACCTCACATTCTGTAATCAAAACCACTTGAACCTACATCCTCATTACTACGTTAATGCTTCAGATTCTAGCCCAGA
Source organism: Gibbula magus (assembly GCA_936450465.1). Taxonomy (NCBI): domain Eukaryota; kingdom Metazoa; phylum Mollusca; class Gastropoda; order Trochida; family Trochidae; genus Gibbula; species Gibbula magus. Next base: position 44,991,438 of record OW388303.1, read on the forward strand.
ACATTGCGAGGTGAAGTGAAAGACCATTAATTTCTCGATTATCTGATCACAAATGAAAACAACAACGTTCTTGGAACTAGTGTTTGATTTGATAAAATTCCATATTAGAATATTACTTTCATTTCTTAAATGTATATAATTTTTTTTAAAAAGCTACGTTTTATCTTTACTTTTTCAACTATGTTGTCATTGGTGGATATTTTTTGTTGTTATATAACTTTTAACGAAGGGGTGCACCATTTTTCAAACAAAAATCGGGTATCCGTCCTACTCGTCCATGACATCATACTGTTTGTTTCAGAAAGTGAGTAGTTTTCAGTGCAACATAAAGATGTCGCTTCCGCACAAAATGTCTTTTAGTATCTAAATATTTCTATCTCTATGACATAAAACTGCTGAATGATTATAAAAGCTCATTTGTATGTCGCTATAGCTCATTTGTATGTCGCTATTTCCATACTGAATATCATCCTCATAGCGCACAATTGTGTATTTTTAAACTGAAGGAACTGCCGCTACTATGAGTCCGTACTCCCCATCTCCAGGTACCCATTTAAACAGCAGGTGCACTGAGTGCAATGTGGATGAAGTGACTTGCAAAGGACATATCTGGTTGCTCCACCGACATTCATTCGAACCCGAACATTTAGCGCGAGAGGCCTACGCCAGTGTGCTCTAGATCTCTTATATATCAAGCAGAATCTCAACTCAACTCATTAAGAGAATGGGTGTATGCATCTCTCTTTTGATGTAGAGTACGAAAAACAAGTAACTTTATATGCATATTGTCGGTAAGTTCATAAGATCCACGTGGTCTATACATATAGTCGTTGTTAATAATTAGATATATATCTAAAATATTAATATGTTCAAAAGTATTCTTGACTCTAAATAATATTTACGAGAAAGAATTAAATAACTGTATGGATTCTTGCACTGAAGTGTGTTATATATGCAAAAGTCTTTGTCTTTATCAAGGTATTTACATGAACGTATTTATCAATGCAGTATTATTAACCGCAGGTGTCCTTGTAATGTTAAGTGACGGTGATAATTTCTCCCGAGGTAAATGATTTGTGAACTTTACTCCCACATGTTTCTTGGTGTACTGTACTAGGGACTTTCATTTGCGCTACCACCATCAACTATTATATGGTGACAATGACAATTGCTTTTGATTTGACGTCATATTTTTGTGTTTAAATAACATTATGTACAAGAATTAAGTCAAGTATTCGAGATAAATACTCTATATCACCCGAGAAGTGTGGATAATGTGTCACGTAGGTCCTTCCGGGTTTCCATGATATCATCGCCATTCATCACAAGAGACATCATGTTGACAAACATTCAAATATGACCGAAATATTTTCTCAAATAATAAACTTGCAATAATTAGATTGAAGCACAGTGACCATAATGCATTATATCATAGAGGTATAATGTTTGCTCTATTGTGGCATAAAGTGACGATTGCAAAATTTAACATTAATGTGAATGAATCCAATTTAATGAAATCATCAGTATGGAGCACAGCTAATAACAATTGATTGGTGAATAAAGTTTTAACGCTACAGCATTCGCTGTAGATTCATGTTTAGACAGGATATATATATATATATATATATATATATATATATATATATATATATATATGTGTGTGTGTGTGTGTGTATATATATATATATATATATATATATATATATATATATATATATATTACAGACACCTGTTCTTATCTTCTGAACGATGTGATCAGGAATGACATGTTCAACATGAATCAAGACCTTTACTAAACATATAAGTTGTTGAAGTTATCTGAGCATGGCAGTATCAATAATCACTACAGGTAATCCAGCAAGTCGACATTCACAAGTAACTAACGATTTGGCTTTCATATTTAAATCTGTTTGATCTTTTTGAGCATGTTTACGCGAGTTCACATACTCTAAATTTACTTATCTGTACAGTGTATGTTGGTGTCAGATAAATACCAAAAGAATTAGCACATTATATAGTTGTTCAACATGAAAGCGAATAAGAAAGTGTAGGGATGGGAGAACGGTGTAAGTGTATACCTGCTAATACACTTACCATGCACTTGCACTTACTTGCACTTTTAACAAAGGAAACCATATACATACTCTTCATTTGGTATTTATTGTATTGATTGTATGTATTTGTATTTATCTCATGTACCAAGGTTGGTGAATTTTTTGGAAATGATGATGATGATGATGATGTAATTGATGGTGAAAATGATGAAGAAGGGATAATGATGATGATGTTGGTGATGATGGTGGTGATGAGGGGGTGATGCATGGTGATGGTGGTGGTGATGATTATGATGAAACTGATACTGGTGATGACGAGAGGTGGGGTATAATAGGGTTTGTTCAATCAATATAACTTCATGTAGTATCAAGATTTGTTACACGATGCATATTTCTGGAACAGTTTTGTTTATCCAGAAAGGATTAGAACCTGTTCAGACTGTGATCAGGCAGCATTCACGTTCTCCAGATTTATGCAGGTGTTATTTCTGGAGTGTGCGTCAGTGCCTGATATCCTTACTGGTGAACTTTAGGGTGTTAACATCTCCCTCAGTGATAGGCTGCTATCCGACATGTGTGTTGCAGATATATCTAGCGTAGGAATTCTGGTAAAAATACACAGGACAATTTCGACGGATTTACATTTTTATGAAATCAATGTGTTCCTGAGGTTAAATTACATGATACATAACAAATCAAACAACTATAGGGGAACATTTTGTATCGGATTTAGATATCATACTTTAGTAAATATCCTTAGGATTCATTTTACCAGAGAACATAAATATGGTCTTTGATTTTACTCTCAATTTTAAAACCAATGATTTAGATATATCCTTTATTGAAACATTGGTCACTATTTTCTGTTGAGAAATGATATAAATGATATAAAGTTTTCTAAATCCTTTCCTTTACACTGCCATTTAACCTTACATACACTTATACATGGGTATACAATTATTGATTCCAATTGGGTCTCCTTTAACGAAAGTATCAGCATTGCCAGCAAGACATGGTTATGCAAAGCAAGTTCTCAAAACATGAAACCTTATGATTTAACTAGATTTGATAAGTAACTGTAAACGTTTCCCATTTAAACTTGTACACATAGGCAAGGATTTCGTATTTTAACAGCTGTCACTCAAATATAGATACAAACGTTACAGTCGTATGGATTAAGACTGACGATTTAACTATGACACTCATCCGCAATTGCCGTCTTTCTCTTTATCCACATGATGTATCCATCTAAATCTCCTGCTCTAATGCATGTGTTCCTACAATAGACATGCCGATCAGTGTTCTCTCCCCCCCCCCCCCCCCCCCCCCCCCCCCCCCCCCCGCTGCTGATCTGCTTACACTATTGATCCACTGACCCACTGACCCACTTCACGAGGGATTAATTTGACCGTTCTTGAATCATTCAAACTTTCCCTCGTGGACCCTGAATGCATTAATCACAGCTTAGGAGATCTCCAGTTGGTGTCAAGCTGCTCTGCTCTATGAATCTCATAGAATAGAGTGGAATCTTTAAACCAATTATGATATTTGTAACCTGTGTCAATGCCGTGTATAGAATACTCTGTGTGTGGTATGGTATTGACGTAACACACCTACGAGATGTAACTGATAAAAACATTCATTTCTAGGTGAGGAAAGAAATTTAAAATCGCACGATCTGTTAGTGTCCATTCAGTGTTGGTCTCATTATAACAGGTTAGTATCGATATGAGAAACATTCACGCAATGTACATTAATAATTTAGAGAAGTGTTTTATTGAAACAAATTAATCTTTAAAAACCAATTACAAACCATGTTGAACAGATGTCTCAGTGCTCGTCGATTGCATATACAATTCCTCGTTCATTTTCGACCATACATGTCCCTGTGGGTTTGTGTTAATCCAACATAGTACACTTCCTCTTGGAGATGTAAAACGAAATCATGCTGTCTCAGAAAGAAGTTTGGCCAGAGTGCTTGGCATTTAAGTAAAAAAATTACAAAAAGTAGAAATAATTAATTGATTTAATGATGTTGTCGACAAAAATAACCTGCTTGGACTTACATTTGTTGACTCATCTTTACTGTTGGACGTCATAAAACAAGCCAAAAAGTCCTTTTTGACTCTCCTGTCTCATGACGATTTCTGAAACGTGTGTTTCTCAGAAATATGAACAGATAGTGTTTTTAAATTTCATATTTAGTTCAGTTTCTTTTAAAGGGACACCGCGTTGAGAATAAAAATGAGATCATGTGTATCTACCTATGCTCATTAACATGTCTGCTAACAAGTAACAGACACCGGATTTCAGACAATTGACGTAATTGGTAATAAAAACTACTGCATGCAGGCAGTGAAGTGAAGCGTAACTCGTTAGCAGACACTCTAATCAGCTTAGTGAGATAAAGATGTGACTTATTTTTATCCTCGACACGGTGTCCCTTGTGACACGACGTAAGATGATAAAGATTCTCACACTCCATACAAGTAGGTTCTTACATACATCATTGTCAGGTTTTATTTTTCCTTTGTCATTTTGGCTACATTCCGAAATAGCATTCATATATATTTCAAAATAGATATACAAACATTTCCTAAATTTCTTTGGGAGAAATCCTAAGCTCGTTTGAACTGTATATAACAACACGCTCGTAAAATCACACATGTGACGCTAACCTTTGCTGGATATACGACGTCAGTGAATATTAAATATGTTATGTAAAACGGTGTACGTCCACTAGCTATTGGGGAATGTCCCTTTATTCAACAAATCATATTATTCAGTGTTTCTGAAATATCTCAAACAAATATTCAGGACTCGTATAGAATGTCAGTCACTGATAGCAGCAATGTCATTCGCCAAGAACGAAAGGAATAGGATACACTCCCCTTCATCATTGACGATGTAATTTGGGGGAAACTAATTTCTGACTTAGTTGTCCTGCACATGTCTCATTTACATATATGAATGTATGAAGGTCTCATTACCACATGTTTCATTTACACATGTCTTATTCTCATTCAAACATGTTTCATTTACACTTGCCTAAGTTACACCTTTCATTTACAAATGTCTCATTTACACATGTCTCATATACAAATGTCTCATTTACGAATGTCCCATATACAAATGTCTCATTTACAAATGTGGCTTAAACATATTTGATTCAATAGAAAAGGATTGGCAAACAAGCCTAAATGGCTGATATTAATGCCGCTCCAGCGTACATCATACATAGGTTCACATTTAACACAAAAACATACACATAACTATAGTATAATATAATCTAAATTTGTTTGTTTATTTCGTGGTCAGCTGATACAAGTTAGTCAAACATGAAGCATAATGTCTGATTTTGTCAAATTTACCCATATTTCATTTTCTCGGTGTTAGACAGACACTTGGTCAACCAAGGAGTATACAAGTTGGTACCAACACAAAGAATTATACTTAATTCCACTTATTGCGAAATTGTTGGAAAATCTGCAGGAAAATGAAGATATTGCTAATCTAAGAGAATTTGTATATTTGTTGGAGGATGGAAAATTTAAAGGTTGCTGTGAAATATATTATTGTTAGTAAGATGTGTTAACGGATCTAAAACCGATAATATTCAATATAAATGTAAAACTTCACAAGGACCAGTGTCTTATGGTCTCAACACGAGTTGGTAATAAGTTGATACATAAATGTTTACTTTAAAAGAAATGAAGGTGAGATCTTATTGTCATCCAAAACCAATAAATCAATAAATCTTTGAAAATGCACATGCTTGAACGTTGCATTGATCATAATCCTATTGTTACGTCATATCAGTGTGACGTCATCAAGATACCACTGAGAGTCACTACCTAGATAATATCAGGGCATTGGGATATCATTTGATTGATTATGTCAGAGCAATACTCTTCTGTAAAAAAACGTTATTCCATTGGTGATGAGCTATACAGCGAGATATCATTTAACCGGACCTGTATATCCTGGAACCCGACCATCCGCACGGTCGTGTTTCACATATCCTCTACATATCTATGCAAATTGTGATTCGCTTAATCGCAACCTTGCTATCCGGACGATTTTCAACTGTAACCAAATAGTGCGGATAAACGGGCCGGACTGTATATGCTGTGGAAAAGAATTTCGGATGATAAATGAAAGCGTTGGTTATAATAGCTTTGTTAAATGTTAATGAATAACTTTTGAAAGAATTGGTCAAAGTATGTCATGCTGTCCTTACGTCTCTCCTTCTTCACGACCACTCTCCACTGTTCTAACGAAACAAATGATCTGTATAACTATCTACATTAAGACTTATAATTACACCATTATCCAAAACTATGACACAGGGGAGAATGGGAACAAAACATACGTAACTGAACAATAAAGATGCTATTCACAAGTACATATGTTCTCGGACCATTCAGCATTGAAAGTTCAAGCTTTAGTGCGAAACAATAATGTGTCGACATCTAGTCGGTGATGACAGCAGAGGTCAAAGTTCATGACTATTAATAACACTTGTAGGTGATAAATTTACCTTTGTAACAATGGGTCGTTTGTAGCAGGTCCATTTGATGGATCGAGAAAGCTTTGTCCAAAACGAGAAGAAAGTGATATATGTCAAGCTAAAGACTTGTACAGTTCTTCCATGTAAGCTTTCTCAATACATAGGTTCGTTCAAATGGTCAGTGACAAGATTAAAACTTTTTGTCTTAGATCGGTAAATTATTGATATATCTAATCAAGACGCCAAACAGAATTTTGTAATTTGTAAATGCTAATTCAATTGATCATGGAAAACCAGAACGGCATAATACTGTGACCTTAATGGACAGTTTCAATTAACCTTTATATTCTCTGTGATCTCCACTTCAAACTTCTCACATTAATTTCATTTCAGAAGCTCTGGAGCTGATTCCCAACTGCCTTTACGAACCAACCCACATGATTGGAAATCTTTAAAAACAATTACAGTCTTCCAGAACCTGTATCGCTGTGACGGTGATGACGTCATTCTACATAAGAAAGCATGTGTCACACAGACATAACACATATACATAATTACACACAAAGCAAAACTTACTAATTTTTACCTGAACTCCCATTCGTTAAAACTGCACTCATCTTGCAGTTGGTGACTTCGATCATGTTATTACTTTATTAATATAGGCTCCTCAGACATCATATCTTTGAAAACGTATTATTAAATTAAACTGACCTTTATATTAACTGTGGTATGTAGAAGTAGTCCAATTTTGACATGTCTTCATAAGGCTTCAAAAACGTTCAATATTTCTCGGGCGAAAGGAGCAAATAATGATGAAATGAGTACATTTTATTTTCCCCATCAATATATAGCTTGGAAGTGATAGAAGTATACAAAACGGAAGCACATCCATTCCTGCAGGTCCATATATTTGGTAGACAAATGGAGTTTGGGGTTCAGCAAAAATGATGCAACAAATTCATAATTTATAATTTAATGACAATAAAAAAAAATGTTAAGCGCTCAAGTAAAATTGGTACACCGATGCCTAGTTCAACTTTTGTTCAGCCTAAGCTTCGACCAGTATATATAAACATATTTTATTTAATAAATTGAATATGGATTGGTAAAAAAGCCATAGTGGCTTATCTTTATACCGCTGCATTATATTTAAACATATATACAACAAATATTATATATATATAATTTGATACTTACAACATACAGCGTGTATATATTGATACTTACTATTCGCACTTCTATTCACAAAATTATTTACAATGTCATTTCAATAATCAATCTATCAATTAAATAGTGAATACTTAAACGATCAGAAGTAACTCAAGCAGTCTTGTCGTTCAGTAAATTCATAGTAACAATGTACCAAATTGTTGAAGACTCCTTCCATCCGGCATAGTGTAAAATTTCTTGAGCAATATGTTCCAGACAAATCAAATACACCTCCGGGACGCTTTGTGAAATATCAGATCACTTTTCCAGAAGTAAGTGAATAAAGCAGGACGTTTAATGAAGATATAGCCGCAGATAAGTGAATAGTGCAAGAAGGGTAATCGATAAACTGATGTCTCTTTGGTGCCAGTATCAAGGACACGGAATACGGACGTAATTAAATACACAAATCTATTAATCAAAATCCATTAAACAGAAAGTTTGGCATGTCAAGTATACAGGAAGTCTTTTGCAGGAATATAAACTGCCAGCCAAAAGAAAGTACTCACCTCAGTTGATTTAATCCTATGTATGATTTTCAATTGCAAATATCTCAAGTTTTCGATGTCATTATCTAAAACTGAAAATTACAGGTGTTTTTTCAGCAGTAAAATACATGTAATACCTCTTTATGTTTTTTTGAATTTCAAAATAAATGAAATTTAAAATTTAAACTACTGCATATAAGTATTAAAGTATCGTGCCATGGTCAAATGCATCTCATTTCTTTCAACATTGAATGAATTGAAACCAACTGAGGTGAACACTATATTTTGCCTGGTTGCTTATCTAGCGTCATGTGCATTTGGTGACTGTTCTTCTGTTCTTCTGAAATAGCTTAACCCAAACTCTGGAACAGGAGTCCGTTCTGATACGATCTGAGCAAACATTTACCAAGCTAAAATCTAAACGTAAAACGTTATTCTTCAATTTTGCATGTCAGTGAATGATTTAAGTTACTAGCACTTTATAATTATTGTTTATGTATGTATTTCAATAGCTATTCTATGATGAATATTTGATGTTATGTTTATGTGTTAGTATTTTGCAGCATAATGCAGAAATAAAAACGACAGTATATTAACAAATACAACGTGTTTAAATGGGACATGCTAAAACATGTGAATATGAAATGTGTAAATATAACATGTGCAAATATGACATGTGTAATTATGACATGTGTAAATATGAAATGTGTAAATTGACATGTGTAAACATTAAATATGTAAATGAGACATGACTGTCCAAATATGACATATGTAAAAAGGACATATGTAAAAATGACATGTGTAAATATGACATGTGTAAATATGACATGTGTAAATATGACGTGTAAATATGACATGTGTAAAAAGGACATATGTAAAAATGAAATGTGTAAATATGACATGTGTAAATCGACATACGTAAATACGATTTACGATTGATGAGAAAGTGGACTGTAAAATGTCATAATAGTGTAAGAGTATATGTAGCACTAAAATAAACTAGTGTCCAAAAGAAACGCTACCACGTGTTTGAAGTGATACAACATAAACACAAAGTAATATAGACATTTCAAATTGGTTTAATTATTTTTAGAGACCTCTTCACAGCATTTATGCAAACTTTCATTTTTAATAAATGCAGTTTTATCATCAGGATAGGCCTGTAAAGATTTGAGGGGTCCAACTCATAACAGTCCGTTACAGTACTGATGAAGAAGGTAGGGGAAATGTCATTGCACATGTCTCCAAGTCATGTCAGTAACGATTATGTTCACAAGAAAACGTCGATGGACTGACGTTGTCAAATATCTGATGACGTCAGGGGCATTGTCATTCGACGAGGAGGCATTGTTCCAGCTCCTGGAGGTTGGCTGGAGGCACAGGTCGACTCCTGATTTTCCGATCAAGATGGCCCCATTTGCGTTCGATGATATTCACATCCGGTCAACAAGCTAGCCATGGCAAAACCTGGATTTTTGCGTTGATGAGGAAGTTCTTGGTTCGTCTTGCGGTGTGTGACCTTGCATTGTGATGTTGGAAAACGGTTCCATGGGGCTGCTGTTTAAGAAATGACACCAAAAAATTGTTTGTAAAATGTCATCACGATAACGTTGTGCATTTAAGTTTCCTCGAATCACGACCAGCCTCGTTATGACGTCACCACATATTCCACTCCAAACCATTAGCCATCCATCCCAAAATGGCCGGACTTGGTAGACCCAATTTGGCGGTAGACGTTCACCAACTCTTCAATAAAGAAGTTGTCGATCATCATTTCTAAAAAGGCAGACTCTGCTATCGTCAAAGAAGAGAACTTATGCCCAGTTGCGACGTTGTCAACGTCGAACTCGTCTGTCTGTTGTATTGATGGGTCAGGAGTGGTCCGCGGTAGGGATGGTGTGGTCTGATACAATGTTGATACCAAGCAGTCTCCTGTATCATGTCTGTCGACTGACTGTGTGTGACAGTGCTGTAGCCTCCGTTGACGTCGCTGTGATGAAGTTGTTCCGAAGGTGTAGCACCCGGATGTAATGGTCTTCAGCGGAAGTAGTGACGTGTGGTCTTTCGCTTCTGGGCCTGTCTGATGTTTCACCAGTCTGACATAACTATTGCATTAATCTGCTTACTGTTCTGCTCGGGCATCCGAACATTCTGGCGACGTCGGCGTGTGAGGCTCCCTGCTTGACAATTCCGACGGGTCACTGTCTCTCAATGGCTGTCAAACGTGGCATTCTTTTGAGTGCTTTTTGTTGCTGTGATAGCAAATTGTATGCTGAGCCGAATGATACAGTATATATGCACGTGCAAAACGTGCGACAGACATTAATGCTTTTTCACAAAGTTCACGATATCCACGTAGGTGATGATATGTTACTGGTATTTTGGATCGAATACACTGAATTTGATATGTTGGATACGCTATACCATGATTCCATATGACAATGGACACTTAGTAAAAACATATTTGGAAAAGTTGTTAGTAGCGTTTCTTTTGGACACTAGTTTATATGGTAATAACACAAGTATAAATTTATAAGGATAATTAGATAATCATAAGATAGGAATTAACTTAAATATGCTAAAATAAATAAAAATTGTATAAGAGAACATTGTTAAAGTAATTTTGAAGAATGATTAGAAACTGGATCAATCTTTAAAATTACTTTGATAGCCTCTAGACTATAAATAATGAATATTGCAATACCTGATGAGCTCAAAGCCAACGGCTCTATTTTTAAGGTTTTGCCTCATCACGTGTTTACTCAGAAAATGATAAAAAAAAGCAGTCGAAGACAAGGACAGAGTAGAAATTCTCAATCACTAAGTGCCTTGTAACAAACCGTGCATTTATATCAAATAAATTGGCCATTAACAAACTTTTATCATCATCATTTGAATAAATGTTATGAGTTCGATATATTGTTACAGATTTTATTTATCCACAATTAACACAATTGGCCGTGTTCCTGTTTGATTCCATTGATATTCGATGTTCGACATGCATTTCAGACATTCCAAATTTATTTTCAGAGAACACTAAGACACAGTGACGCGAGTATGGTGGTGTTGAAATGAGGATCTGTCTCTATAAAGCATACCTAGATAACGGGCACTGATGGTCGACAACCAATACATATCGCAGTGCACTGATGAATTTGTATAATCAGTGAAAATAGGTGACCACCCGAGTCAATACTGCAAACACTATTGAGACGATGGTTTGAGCGCCTCAAACGTGGAAGGACGTGATTGGCTTAATGAATTGTGTACCTATTGTTTAAATGAGGTATATTTTTTAATGAATTTTAATCTATTTTGGGTAGGTTTAATTAAAATTTAAAAAATCAAGTTTCTGTACTGTCATCATTATCATTTCTGAAAAACCTACTCAGTGCTTAAAGGAACTTGAACATATTAATAATGATCAGATAAATAAAAAAACCGACATGTTGAAACCTTCGAAAATTTCTAGAAGTCATTATGTTGCCCTAGAATGGAAAGAGATTTCATGTTTTCAACTCAGGGGAAACGAATGCTTGTTAAAGTTTAAGGCACACCAAAAGACAGGGTTAGAAACATTCTAAAATTATTATCACACATACAACAATAACTTAATAGCCCCGAATCGACATCATGATGGTTCCATGTGAAATACATGTATGTGTTTGTCGTTCTTTTTGGAGAAGATCCGTATGGAAAAGTGAATACTAGATTCGTGTATGAATTATGCCCACAGTCGTCCTTTAGTGTAGAGTTGTTGGGATGAAAGGATGCCTAATATGACATTTGAATAGAGAGATAGAGCGATAGGCCAATATTTTACATATGGGGTTCACTTAGAGCATAGTTGCGAAAATCGTTGTTTGTTTAAAAATCACAATCAAGAGAAATATGAAACTTTTCAGTGGTACTGTTCTCACATCAAAGGCCACAACGTGGAAGACTATGAATGACCACGGCCAATGATGTCCACCATATTTGTCCGCTGAACTTTCAGTAATAGGTTTGTTACAGCGACGTCATCGACAAGAGATGCAATACAACATTTAGTCAAAAGGAGAACCGAACGTCAAGATGTTGTGTCAAAACAGTGCATTCTCATGGCCGCCGCCGCATGGGGATCTTAAACGATGTTTTCTGTAACATCTCAATCAATCAATCATATATTCTCTAGAAAACCACGTTGGTGGTACAGGTGGGAATACACTTATTCTACATACACTAATACATATGAAACTCACGGGCAAAAGAAACGCTACCAGGTATTTAATCTAAATTGAAGAATAAATAAAGAAGTCAGATTAAAAAAACAAAAATGTGCCGATATCATATTCATAAAAAATGCAACCAATCAGCTTCCGGTTTCAACATCACAGTCTCCGAACAAGTTCACACTAATAACGTGCATGGCCTACCCTTGCCATGATACACGCAGTGACCCTCCGACGCATGGAGAAAATCAAACGCCTGACATTACATGGAATGTGCTGCCATTCTTCTTTGAGAGCTTAGACAAGTTGCAGGCGCTTATGTGGAGGTGGTCGTTGTTGGCGAATACGACGATCCACAGCGTCCCATAGATGTTCGATGTTGTTGTTAGCAAGAAAGTGTTGAGTAACTCGAGCTGTGTGTGGTCTGGCATTGTCTTGTTGAAAGATCACACCTTGTGCCTGTTGTCGAATAAAGGAACAGACGACGAGACGGAGAATGTCATCGACGTAACGCTGAGTCGAGCCGATTTCCATTCAGGAAAACCAGCGGTGTCTTCTCCTCACCAAGTATGCCTCCCATAACCATGACACTTCCTCCCCCGTAAGGCACCACTTCCTGAACGCAACATGCAGCTGTTCTCTCTCCGCGACGGCGATAAACACGTACCACGTACTCTTCCAAACGCTTTGAAGAGACAGAACCGACTTTCGTTAGAGAAAAGCACCCTCTGCCACTGACGTCGCTGCCAACACCGTCCTTGCCCATATCAGTCTTCTTTGGCAATGTTTGGCTGTCAACCGCTGTCCCCGGAATGGTCTGTATGTCCCGATGTCATGGGACCTTAGACACGTCTGGACACTGTGCGTCTGCTTACCCGGTGGCCAAGGCCATTTGACGCCGATGACGTCACAGTCAAGAAGAAAATTTGAGAAAAAAATGCATAATTTCAAATCTAAAGTGGTAGCGTTTCTTTAGCCTGTGAGTTTATAATAGAATACAAAGGGTTCTAGTATATAAATACAGAGTATAATACAAGATGACAGTAATTATTCTAATTACTTCTCATAAGAGATACCACCTTTAATACGAATTTCTTTAGGGCCATTGGTTGACAATGATTCAACAAACTTTTGCAGATATGTATATAATGTTTCGAGTGATGAAACATTTTTTGTTCTCGCATCAATTCAAAATATTATGAAATTCAACAGCAATAGACACAGATTGACATAATTTACAAGTTCTATCAAATCATGATGTGGTGTCCCAGCGGCCAGTTTCAAGTGGTAGATTTAACTGTGGCTACATTAAATACATCTTAGTAATGGTATGGAGATTCGCTTTTGGAAGGATAGATAAGTGTCAAAATATTGATTATGTTTAAGATATTTATAGTAGAATTCGTATGGGCTTGAAGATACTATTTCTCCGCTTTTGAATGAATTGATCTTTGAGTATCTGTTCTACTTCGGAAGCTAGCCAGAAGTCAGAGGTTATAAATGGTACATTTGACACAGCTAAGTTCTTGTTGTCAGCCAGAACTTTTGACAAGAGTTTGATAGAACTCATCTTGGACCATCTGTTGAGACGTATTCGACAACGCTAACGACGTCCAAACGCCAGACCAATTTTGATGCAGGTTTTAGAAGAAAAGGGGCGTCATGTCACCACAGGAAATGTAAGGATATTTCGAGGTCGTGTCAGGGACTGTCCACTTGGTAGAAGCGGATACCCTATAGACGGGGAATGTGATTTTAACTGGCTTTTGGAATGATTACATGATATGAAATATGATCAAATTATGGAACAATACACAGTCTAAAAGCTCACTATTCCCTACAACGTCATTGTGGTATTGTTCAAATCAGAAATATTGATGTTTATAGGGTTTGTTTGGATAATAGTATCATTTGACGACATACCTTGTCAAATTTGCTTTATAGAACGATATATTTAAATGGAGATGAGTAATACATTAATAAATTGTTTTAATAAGCATTTATAAACTATGCGTCAGTCTAAAAACAGTATGGGCGCCATGAGTCTTCATCTACTGCAACCCTTACATGGGGTTAAAGCAAATGTCAATTCCCCCACCCGGATACTCAAACTTTTAACAAAGTTCTTTTACAACAAATGTTATGCACTCTACCCGAATACATCACAACCATGTTATGTTTCCTGTCCCTCCTGTTGATTTAAACTAACATACTTTATGTTGGACATTTTGAAGGAAACTCATTTTCAAACATTCTGTCACATGAAATGGTCATGTTGAGCTGTACTGCAGTGTTCGTTCTTTCTCTGCTGATTCTGGGGACTTCTGGACTTCCATTTAAAGGTAATAACTTTTTAATTTTTCAAATGGTTTTGTTTAGTATTGTGATTCATTGTTTCATAACGCAAAACTTTATGTGAACGTCAGTGAATTATACTTTAGAAAGTTAAAGGGAATTGCTCATTTGAACAGTAGCGTTATCACTGTGTACTTGCCATTAGCAGAGGATTTGTACACTATAGCAACGAATGTGTAAAAATGTTTGGAACTGGTGTTCTTAAGTTAAAACGTTTGTCAACTTTCTCCTCTCATTTAGAAACTTTTGCTTTTGTTTTGAGTATAAAACGTTTACTGATTTAAAGTAAACAGTGGTTCTAATCAGTGATTAGCCTAATTTAAAAAAAATAAATGCAACCTTGATATAAAACATGGGTGTTTTCATCCATTTCAGTGTAATTACTTCCACGTAGTTGCTAAAACATGTGAGTAATAGTTACTACCATAGTTTCCGAGTTGTATCGGGAAATACCAGGAAAGTTTGTCAGAGGCCTTTGTTAGAGGACAAACTGTCCTGGCATTTCCCGATGCAACGAGGAAACTATGGTAGTAACAAACTATCATCTCACTTATTCCGATTGAAAAGAAACATTAAAAATTACAAGTTTTAAAATTATGTAAAATGCTACAATCTTTTTGTGGCCCCTTCTCTAGTGTATGAATGAAGTTCGTAGTACTACGGATGTTCAGCCTGAGTGATTCTAGCACGTGATTCTCGGGTGTCTAACTAAGTGCACGAACTAAATGTTCAAACATCGTGCAGGTTCTGCAGTTTATGAACATACGGCTATGCGACGAAATTTAATTTTTTGACAATTTCGGGATTGTTTCAAGTAGAAGTCTATCAATCGATTCAAGTATTTTAGTCCCAACCGTATTTGAGCATCACATCAAATAAATGTGTTTTCTTACATATTGGTCTTAGTCAATCACACGTTTAGCTTAATATTGATGTCATTGTCTTTGATAATCGTATCTAGTCTTGTTTAAAAGTGGTTTAGAAAAGTGTCCGTGCATCAGATATCAGGACTGTTTCATGAAACAGTCCTGATGTCAATAGTGATCAGGACATTATGAATGGTTGCTATGGGCAAGGAGGTCAAACCGGGATGTAATAATGAAGTTACTGTATCTAAATGCGGACTTGCGATTGCGATTGCGAATAGTTTGATAAACTACATTATACTTTGGTTTGGGATATTGAACGTACAATTCAAATGTTTGTCAAAAAACCATTACTTAAATGAAATATATACATTTATAGGAGAGTATAATAATATTTTATGATAAATTTGTATTGGTTTTGACTTGGTATATAGAAGGATAATATCATGATGACATATTCTAAAATATAATTTCAAACGGACGCGGGTTGTTGAACTTGTCACACCCCATAAACTTATATGAAATATACACATTTATAGGTGAGTATAATAATATTCTATGATAAATTTTTATTGGTTTTGAGGTGGTTTATAATATAGAAGGATAATATGATGATGAAAAAAATCTGAAATAAAATTTCAAACGGACGTAGGTTGTTGACCATGTCACACTCCTATACTTTTTGCATAGTATAAGGGACAACTTCATACGCTTTATAGTCGCTAGTTTTTCGACAACACAATCCCGAATGTGATTGTTATCGCTTTTATTACTTATCGCTGTATAAAACATATTTGATGTTTTCAGAAACGACGTCACTGGGCTTCACGCTTGGTGATGACGTCACATTGTCCTGTCCCGTGACGCTGTGTGCAGGGGAAGGGTACAAGACGGTCACGTGGACCTTCTGGTCGTGCGATAAATACAATTTCCAGAACTTGTGTCTTGATCGCTTTACCTGGGAGAATGGTAAGATCTCACAATTGGGGAGTTGGTGGGGTACACAGTTGACGGTACACGTTCCTAACAACGGAACAGGGAGGACAACACTGACTGTGAAGAAGGTCACGAGTATACACTCCGCCTATTATGACTGTCACGTGACCGGTACAAGGGGAACGGACGAGGAACGCAGACTTGATGTGCATCTGTTCACTAGTAGGTGATTCAACTTTACCTTTGTCTTAAACATGAAGTATCATGGATATTTGAAAAATTATGTAAAAAATAATACGTTATCCCCTTGCAAATACAAATAACACTTCAGAAAATTAAATTGCATGTACATAAATCTCAAGAAATACAACATTTTTTCACAAAAATAAACATGTTCAAGTCGAACTCATGGTAACCAATTTCACCATTTTCAGATTCCTCCGCGGAATTAAAATTGAGCCCGGAGCCGATAGTAGCCGACGATGATGAAGGACCGATGGAGTTCACCTGTGTAGATGAGGCGTTTGTTCCGGGTAGCTTCATCAGGATGTTCACTCTCTACAGGGCTTTTAGACCGCTCTACACAGAGTTACAGACTACCTGTACCATTGAGTATCTACCTGGAAATTGCTCTGAGGCGGCTACCTGTAGAGCTACCGTCGATAAAAGAAACTTGGACAACCGTGCTTCTGTTCATTGTTACGTCACAAGGCCAGGAGGGAGAAGGGTGGAAACACAGAAGCCAGTCATGATCAAGAAATGTACACTTGTATAGTGCTCAAGAGATTACCCTCACCGCACGCAAGTTATACTATTGTTGCAAATAAGTAAAGACAACTCATCGAGGTTAACATAATTAAGTCTTTAAGAGGGTGGTCTAGTAAACCGACCATGGGAAGAAATACGTACTAAAATGACAATAACATCATTATTGTAAATAATGAAGGTCATGTCAAGTCCTTTGGAGCAGGAGGATGCCACTCAAAACTGAACGCTCTGAAACTATTCTGTGGAGAAAGATGGTTGTGCATTAGGTCACAAGGTTATCGATTCATAATGATTAAACAGCTCAGTAAAATTCAAATTTGTCTTAATGTGTTCCTTGCCCAAAAAGGCCTGGGGATAGATATATAGATCATCAAATTTGTGAGAATAGTTATATTGACTTGCGGTCATGTGGAGGTGTCAGCGATCATGTTTGCGATATTGGATTTTTGTGTTCCATTTTATGATCGAAATGTGTTCTTTGCACCCAGAAACGAAGGGAAACACACACAAATCCTAAAATTTGAAATGCCGGTTACAGAGGTATGATTAGTAAGAGGTAACTGCATAGTAGTAAGAGCATACTGTAAATAACTGCATGTTGACATTCATTTTTTTCCTGCCACACGGTAGCGTGTTTGTGAAGACAACCAGGCCAGTCTATCAGTATTAGATACAGGTGTGACGCACGGTTTGAAATCAATATGATAGTGGAGGGCACCTGTGTTACCTCACATTCTGTAATCAAAACCACTTGAACCTACATCCTCATTACTACGTTAATGCTTCAGATTCTAGCTCAGAATATTTCAAGATGAAGTGAAAGACCATACATTCTTTGACTATCTGATCAGAAATGAAAATAACAACGTTCTTGGAATTAGTTATTAATTTAATAAAGTTCTATCTTAGAACTTTCATTTCTTAAATGTATATCAAAAGAATATAAAAAGCTACTTTTTATCTTGACTTTTTCAACTATGTTGTCATTGATGGATATTTTTGTTGTTATATAACTTTTAAAGAAGGGTCGCACCATTTTTCAAACGAAAATCGGGTATCCGTGCTTCATGTACTCGTCCATGACGTCATACTCTTTGCTTTAGAAAGTGAGAAGTTTTCAGTGCAACATAAAGATGTCCCTTCCGCACAAAATGTACTCAAGTATCTAAATATCTCTTCATTTATCTCTATGACATAAAACGGTTGAATGATTATAAAAGCTCATTTGTATGTCGCTAAAGCTCATGTGTATGTCGCTATAGCTCATTCGTATGTCGCTATTTCCATACTGAATATCATCCTCATAGCGCACAATTGTGTATTATTATACTGAAGGAACTGGACTACATGCTGCCGCTACTATGAGTCCGTACTCCCCATCTTCAGGTACCCATTTAAACAGCAGGTGCACCGAGTGCAATGTGGATGAAGTGACTTGCAAAGGAAATATCTGGTTGCTCCACCGACATTCATTCGAACCGAACCTTTAGCGCGAGAGGCCTACACAAATGTGCTCCAGATCTCTTATATATCAAGCAGAATCTCAACTCATTAAGAGAATGGGTGTATGCATCTCTCCTTTGATGTAGAGTACGAAAAACAAGTAACTTTATATGCATATTGTCGGTCAGTTCATAAGATCCACGTGGTCTATACATATATAGGCGTTGTTAATAATTAGATATATATTTAAAATATTAAAATATTCAAAAGTATTCTTTATTCTAAATAATATTTACGAGAAAGAAATGAATAACTTTATGGATTATTATAGTGTGTTATATATGCAAGTATTTGTCTTTATCTAGGTATTTACATAAACGCATTTATCAATGCAGTATTACCCTCAAGTGTCCTTGTGATGTTAAGTGAACAGTGATAATTTCTCCCGAGGTAAATGGTTTGTGAACTTTACTCCCACATGTTTCTTGGTGTACTGTATAGGGACTTTCATTTGCGCTACCACCACCAACTACTATATGGTGACAATGACAATTGCTTTTGATTTGACGTCATATTTTGTTGTTTAAATAACATTTTGTAGAAGAATTAAGTCAAGCGAGATAAATATTCTAATCATCCGAGAACTGTGAATAATGTGTCAAATACGTCCTTCCGGGTTTCCATGAAACCATCGCCATTCATCACAAGAGACATCATGTTGATATACATTCAACTATGACCGAAATTTATTCTCAAATAATAAATTACAAATGATGTCTAAAACTGTCGTCTTTGCAATACTTAGATTGAAGCACAGTGACCGTACATGTATTATATCATAAACAAATGATGATGACGATAATGATGCTGATGATAATGGTGATGATGAGACCGTAGGTGGGGTATAATAGGGTTTGTGCAATAAATATAACTTCATGTAGTATCAAGATTTGTTACACGGTGCATATTTCTGGAACAGTTTTGTTTATCCAGAAAGGATTAGAACCTGTTCAGACTGTGATCAGGCAGCATTCACGTTCTCCAGATTTATGCAGGTGTTATTTCTGGAGTGTGCGTCAGTGCCTGATATCCTTACTGGTGAACTTTAGGGTGTTAACATCTCCCTCAGTGATAGGCTGCTATCCGACATGTGTGTTGCAGATATATCTAGCGTTGGAATTCTGGTGAAAACACACGATTGTGAAGGAACATTTCCACGGATTTACATTTATATTAAATCAATGTGTTCCTTAGGTTAATTTACATGATACATAAAACATCAAACTTCTATAGGTGAACATTTGGTATGGGATTTAAATAGTATACTTTACTAGATATGCTTAGGATTCATTTTACCAGAGAACATAAAATATAAACTCGGATTTTACTCTCTGTATGTAAAGCAAGGATTTAGATATATCCTTGATTGAAAAATGGGTCACTATTTTCTGCAGATGTAGACAGAATGACATAAAGCTCTCTTAATCCCTTCTTTTACACTGTCATTTAACCTTACATCCACTTATACACTTATACATGCATATGCAATTATTGATTCCAATTGGGCCTCCTTTAACGAAAGCTATCAGAATTGCCAGAAAGTTCTCAAAACATGAAACCTGATATAACTAGATTTTATAAGTAATTGTAAACGTTTTCCATTTAAACTTGTAAACATAGGCAAGGATTCCGTATTTTAACAGCTCTCCCTCAAATAAAGATACAAACGCTACAGTCATATTGATTAAGACAGACGATTGGTGTCAAGCTGCTCTGCTTAATATGGATCTCATAGAATAGAGTGTTTCTCTGCTATGGAGCTGAAATATGGGGGACATCTCATCGGAAAATTATAGAGACTGTGCACATCCAGTTCTGCAAAAGATTTCTTGGACTCGGTAAAACTACACAAAACAATATGGCACTTGGAGAATGTGGCAGAACTTATTTACAGCTAACCTATATGACAAAATCTATAAAATTCTGGTTACGACTTATTCATATGGATACGTCAAGACTCCCCTATCAATCTTACAGCATGATTAAATCTATTACAGATACAGGAAGGCATACATGGGCCACGGAGATTAGGAATGTTCTCTACAAACTGGGATTTGGACATGTATGGATTCAACATGAAGTAGGAAACATCGATCGATTTGTATCTCAATTCAAACAGCGACTCAAAGATAATCTGGTTCAAGATTGGCATTCATCATTACATGACAACACTAAATGTTGCAACTATAAGCTCTTTAAATCCCTCCTTGATGTTGAAAAGTATCTAACATGTGACATCCAACCTCATCTTATTAAATACATCGCTAAATTTCGTTGTAACAACTTTAACCTATTGATTGAATCCGGACGTCATAAAAATATACCCCGCAGCCAAAGAATCTGTGAAAAATGCTCTACTGAAAATGCAAAGTTCATCGAAGACGAATACCATGTTCTCCTGTGCTGTACTAAGTATAATGACTTTCGAAAAATGTATATAAAGAAATATTTCTATGAAAATCCAACATTACTTAAATTCAGTCAACTCATGCAATCCGCTGAAAAAGAGACAATCCATGCCATCGCTGTGTTCCTCTACAAAGTGTTCCAAGCACGTCGTGAAAACCCATGAACTATAAAATCAATTTAATGCATGCAATAATATTATCAATCGAATTCAATACTGTATTTTGGGCCCGAGGCCTTATACTGTAATAAAATCTGTCTGTCTGTCTGTCTAAGAAACATTCACGCAATGTACATTACTAATTTAGAGTAGTGTTTTATTGAAACAAATTAATCTTTAAAAACCAATTACAAATCATGTTGAACAGATGTCTCAGTGCTCGTCGATTGCATATACAATTCCTCGTTCATTTTCGACCATACATGTCCCTGTGGGTTTGTGTTAATCCAACATAGCACACTTCCTCTTGGAGATATAAAACGTAATAATGCTGTCTCAGAAAGACGTTTTTGGCCAGAATGTTTGGCATTTAAGATAAAAATTTACAAAAAGTAGAAATTTAATTGATTAATGATGTTGGTGACAAAAATAACCTGCTTGGACTTACATTTGTTGACTCATCTTTACTGTAGGTCGTCATAAAATCCCTTTTTGACTCTCCTGTCTCATGACGATTTCTGAAACGTGTGTTTCTCAGAAATATGAACAGATAGTGTTTTTAAATTTCATATTTAGTTCATTTTCATTTTATGACGATGATGAAGATTCTCACTCTCCATACAAGTAGGTTCTTATATACATCATTGTCAGGTTTTCGTTTTTCTTTTGTCATTTTGCCTACATTCTGAAATAGCATTCATCTATATATTCCAAAATAGATATACAAACATTTTCTAGTTTTCTTTGGGAGAAAATCTTTAGCTCGTTTGAACTGTATATAACAACACGCTCGTAAAATCACAAATGTCCACATGTGACGCTAAACTTTGCTGGATATAATACGTCAGTGAATATTAAATATGTAATGTAAAACCGTGTACGTCCACGAGCTATTGGGGAATGTCCCTTTATTCAACAAATTACAGTATTCAGGGATTCTGAAATATCTCAGACAAATATTCACAACTCGTATAGAATGTCAGTCACTGATAGCAAAAATGTTATTCGTCAAGAACGAAAGGAATTGGATACACTTCATCATTGACGATGTAATTTGAGGGGAACTTATTATTGACTTAGTTGTTCTGCACATGTCTCATTTACATATATGAATGTATATATGAACGTATGAATATCACATTACCACATGTTTCATTTACACATGTCTTATTCTCATTCAAACATGTTTCATTTACACTTGTCTAAGTTACACGTTTCATTTACAAATGTCTCATATACAAATGTCACATTTGTCTCATTATGTCTCATTTACACATATATATCATTTTCTTGGTGATAGACAGACACTGGGTCAACCAAGGAGTGTACAAGTTGGTACCAACAAAAAGAATATACTTAATTCCACTTATTGCGAAATTGTTGGAAACTTTGCAGGAAACTGAAGATATTGCTAATCAAATAGGATTTGTATATGTGTTGGAGAATGAAATATCTAAAGGTTGTTGTGAAATATATTATTGTTAGCAAGATGTGTTAACGGAAATATTTAACATAAATGTAAAACCTCACCCTGGCCAGTGTCTTATGGTCTCAACACGAGTTGGTCATAAGTTGATGCATAAAAGTAGACTTTAAAAGAAATGAGGGTGAGATCTTATTGTTATTCAAAACCCATCAATCAATAAATCTTTGAAAATGCACATGTTTGACCGCTGCATTGATCATAATTATATTGTTACGTCATATTATTGTGACGTCATCAAGATACCACTCACAGTCACTCACTGGATAATGTCAGGGCATTGGGATACTAGTTGATTGATTATGTCAGACCAATACTCTTCTATTAAAAAAACGTTATTCCATTTGTGATGAGAGCTATACAGCGAGATCTCGTTTAACCGGACCCGTATATCTGGGAACCCGGCCATCCGCACGGTAATATTTCAAACATCCTCTACGCTTTCTATGCAAATGGTGATTAGCTTAATCACACCCCTTGCTATCTGGACGATTTTCAACTGTAACCAAATAGTGCGGATAAACTGGCCGGACTGTATATGCTGTGGAAAAACATTTCGGATGATAAATGAATGCGTTGGTTATAATAGTTTTGTTAAATGTTAATGAATAACTTTTGAAAGAATTGGTCCAAGTATGTCATGTTGTCCTTACGTCTCTCCTTCTTAACGACCACTCTCCACTGTTCTAACGAAACAAATGATCTATTTACTTATCTACATAATGACTTATAATTACACCATTATCCAAAACTATGACACAGGGGAGAATGGGAACAAAACATACGTCACTGAACAATGAAGATGCTATTCACAGGTACATATTTTCTCGGACTATTCAGCATTGAAAGTTCAAGCTTAAGTGCGAAACAATAATGTGTCGACAGCTAGTCGGTGATGACAGCAGAGGTCAAAGTTCATGTCTATTAATAACATTTTCAGGTGATAAATTTACCTTTGTAACAATGGGTCGTTTGTAGCAGGTCCATATGATGGATCGAGAAAGCTTTGTCCAAAACGAGAAGAAAGTGATATATGTCAAGCTAAAGACTTGTACAGTTCTTCCATGTAAGCTCTCTCAATACGTAGGTTCGTGCAAATAGTCAGTGACAAGATTCCAACTTATTGTCTTAGATCGGTAAATTATTGATGTATTTAATCAAGACGCCAAACGGAATTTTGTAATTTTTAAATGCTAATTCAATTGATCATGGTAAACAAAAACGGCATGATACTGTGACCTTAATGGACAGTTTCAATTAATCTTTATATTCTCTGTGATCTCCACTTCAAACTTCTCACATTAATTTCATTTCAGAAGCTCTTGAGGTGGTTCCCAACTGCCTTTACGAACCAACCCACATGATTGGAAATCTTTAAAAACAATTACAGTCTTCCAGAGCCTGTATCGCTGTGATGGTGATGACGCTAGTCTACAGGAGAAAGCAACACTTACTAATATTTACCTGAACTCCCATTCGTTAAAACTGCACTCATGTTGCACTTGGTGACTTCGATCATTTTATTACTTTATTATTATAGGCTCCTCAGACATCATATCTTTGAAAACGTATTACTAAATTAAACTGACCTTTATATTAACTGTTGTATGTAGAAGTATTTTCACCTGTCTTCATAAGGCTGCCAAAAAAGTTCAATGTTTCTCGGGCGGAAGGAGCAAATAATGATGAAATGAGTACAATTTATTTTTTCTCATCAATATAGAGCTTGAAGTGAAGTATACAAAACGGAAGCACGTCCATTCCTGCAGACCCATATATTTGGTAGACATATTGAGTTTGGAGTTCAGCAAAAATGATGCGACAAATTCATAATTTATAAATTAATGACAATAAAAAAAATGTTAAGCGCTCAAGTAAAATTGGTACACCGATGCCTAGTTCAACTTTTGTTCAGCCTAAGCTTCGACCATTATATATAAACATATTTTATTCAATAAATTGAATATGGATTGGTAAACAAGTCACAATAGCTTATGTTTATATCGCTCCATTGCATTTAATCATATATACAACAAACATTATATATAGTTTAATACATACAACATACAACGTGTATATATTGAATCTTACTATTTGTACTTACATTTACAGAAGTGTATACAATGTCATTTCCATATTTAATCTGTCAATTAAATAAGGAATACTAAAACAAATACTTATCAGAATTAATTCAAATAAATATATCCTCTATATCCACATATGAATCTAGGACATCCAATATTCTTCAAAATCCTCCTTGCCGTACAGAAACATATAAAAAGTCCTTCCTTCCATCGTGTGTGCTTGAGTGGAATATGTTGGGTGACAATGTAAGAAATATTTATTCCCTTGCTACATTTAAGAAACATGTTGATCGAACCTTACCGTGCAATGTGCATCATGTTATTAAAAACACAGGTACAAGACACAATCAAATTATCCATTGTAAAATGAGATTTGGTTGTAGTGACCGAAATGCCCATAAATTTGATCGTTTTCTTCAAAATTCTTGCACTTGTGAATGTGGCTATCACTATGAGGATACCATTCATTATCTATTTATATGTCCATGGCTATGAACATGAACATGGCTTTGACTTAAAATCCATTTTACATGGAAATTATTCACTTTCTGATGAAATTAATCACAGTATCGTCACTTCACTGCAGTATTATTTTACCCAGACAAAACGTTTCTAATTCAGATGTCCTTGCTTAATCTTTGTTATAACATACTGTCCTACTATTATACAACGATGTTTATTGAATAATGTGCGTTTCTCAGTATTGATGGATGTTACGTGTTCTTTGTACTGGAGAGGTATTTATATAGGCGTAATGCCTGTTTATCAATCAACTAATCTTTTCATGAATAAATATTGTTTAAATCATACTAAAACAATCAGAACTCAAACAGTCTTGTCGTTCAGTAACACAGTAACAATGTACCAAATTGTTGAAGACTCCTTCCATCCGGCAGAGTGTATAATTCCTCCAGCAATATGTTCCAGACAGATCAAATACACCTCTGGGACGCTTAGTGAAATATCAGATAACTTTTCCAGAAGTAAGTGAATAAAAGCAGGACGTTTAATGAAGATATAGACGCAGATAAAGTGCGTAGTGCAACAAGGGGAATCGATAAACTTTGGTGCCAGAACCACCGACACGAATACGGACGTAATTAAATACAAAGATCTCTTAATCAAAATCCATTAAAACAGAAAGTATGGCATGTCAAGTATACAGGAAGTCTTTGCAGGAATATAAACTTACAGGCAACAGAAAGTACTCACCTCAATTAATTTTATCATATGTATGATTTTCAATTGCAAACATCTCAAGTTTTCGATGTCATAATCTAAAACTGAAAATTACAGGTGTTTAGTCAGCAGTAAAAGAATACTTCTACATGTGTTTCTAAATTTCAAAATACAATGAAATTTACAATTCAAAATTTCTTCAAAAATTATTGTTGATGATTCACAACTGTTCATCGGCATATACGACATATTCTATGTGACATTTAATTAAGGATCCTGATTCTGCACACATTTACAACATTTTAAACATGGTAGGGATCATGTTGGTGTAAATTTCATCTCTTAACCGTCTTCATTAAACAAAGATATTTCAACTAAAATGTAACCACAGTCACCAATTAATTCATTCAAACTACTGCAGATAAGTATTATTGTATCGTGCCATAGTCAAATGCATCTAATTTCTTTCAAACATTGAATGAATCGAAACCAACTGAGGTGAGTACTATTTTCTGCCTTGCAGCTTATCGAGCTTCATGTGCATTTGGTGACTGTTCTTCTGTTCTTCTGAAATAGCTTTCTGATACGATCTGAGCAAACATTTACCAAGTTTAAATATAAACGTAAAACGTTCTTCTTCAATTTTGCATTTCAGTGAATGGTTTAAGTTACTAGCACTTTATAATTATTGTTTATGTATGTATTTCAATGCTATTCTATGATGAATATTTGATGTTATGTTTATGTGTTAGTATTTTGAACAGCATAATGCAGAAATAAATTATAAGAAAGACAGGATATTAACAAATAAGACGTGTTTGAATGGGACATGCTATAACATGTGTAAATGAGACGTGTTAAGTGAGATATGATGAAACATGTGTAAATACGACATGTGTAATTATGAAATGTACACATATGACATATGTAAAAAGGAGATGTGTAAATAATGAAATGTGGAAATATGACATGTGTAAATACGACATGTGTAAATACGACCTGTGTAAATACATGTGTGAATACGACCTGTGTAAATACGACATGTGTAATTATGACATATGTAAATATGAAATGTGTAAATATGACATGTGTAAATATGAAATGTGTAATTATGAAATGTGTAATTATGACATATTTAAATACGACATGTGTAAATACGACATGTATAAATATGAAATGTGTAAATATGACATGTGTAATTATGACATATGTAAATATCAAATGTGTAAATTTTTCATGTGTAAATTTTACATGTGTAAATTTTACATGTGTTCTTATTAAATGAAAAAATATGACATGTAAATATGACATACGTAAATATGAAATGTGTAAATGAGACATGTGTATGAGATGAGATGAGGTGAGGTGAGGTGAGGTGAGTTTTGGTTTAACGTACCTTTCAAGAGTGTTTCACTTACCTCACAGGTGCTAGTATTATTACAGGGAGAAAGCCCGCAACGCCATGTTGGCTATGCATTGCGGTAAAACCTGTGAGCATCGACTGGAACTAGCGAACCATGGGTGGCACTGCGCTTAAATTCAGTGTAGCATTGCACCCAAACCTTCCTGCATATAGAACAGCTCTCTACTGCAGATAAAGTTGCCGAATCAGGGCGGGATTCGAACCCCGGACCTCTTGAACGCTGACTGCAATTAAAAACTAATGCCGAAAAAAGATTCCTTCTATATAGCAGACAAGCTGAAACTCGGCTCAAATTTGATATAAGTCATTGCAAATTGTACATTGAAAGATCTTTTACTTAGTGAATGTTGACATTTTTCTTGTTATATGTGTAAAACCACAAAGTAAGAATTCAGTAGACATGTAGTAAGATATACTGATAACTCCGTTCTAGGAAAGAATATTTATATTTGGTTGAGACCACTTTTCAAGTAGTATTTCTGGCACTACATGTACATGTATGTTATTAGAATTCACATGATAACTGTTAAATGAGTGTTAATAAGATGGAAAGTTGTATTGTAACATCCTGGGATTCATTGTTATTCTAAAACTAGCAAATTTAGTTTAAAACCGATAGCGGGATTTCAAGATATTTGCATCTCCACCAATCAGAATCAAGAACACACAAAAGTCCTGTAACATTCAGCAATAGCTGAGCTCTATGGATACTTCCTTCCGGTGTGACCTAAAATTACTGTTAGTTTTGGTCAAAAGTAGGTAAAGAATGAGGAACGAACAAATGCTAACCGGACAATTAGCCCATGTTTTATTAAATATCGTATGACAAGCGCTTTCGACCCTTAATTAACTCTGTGTTTTTCTTAATAATTAAAAGGACGCTAAACTAATGTTCTTTTGATAGAGTGTGAGATATTTATTTATATAATTTTCACTATATCTCATTAAAGCAGTAATATGGACGTTAGTCAAAAACTTAACCTAAGTGTACAGTAAAAGAATCAAAGTTATGGCGATAACCTTAGTAAAGGTTGATTTAGAGATTCAAATAAAGATACTGATGTGGTTTTATACTGAGCCTTATCTCGGTCAAGCTCGTAATTGATTAACTGTCCGAGAAATCAGACTGGAAGTTGTGTAGTGAAATGAACACCTGCTGTGATAACACATTATATCCGGGCTATGAAAACCACTCAATCAATTGACAAAAACACAGTTCCAACAAAGCAGTATAACCAGGGTATTGTCTGTTGACTGCTATCTCGGTCAAGCTGGTCAATTGGTCAATGTCTGATTATACATATATGTTACGGGAATAGGGTGAAAAGAACACATGTTGTGTTGACATCTTGTGTTGACATCTTGTTCCCTGGCTAATCGATTATAGCCCGGAAGTGCCACATTTTGATAATATAAAACGGCGTGGCGTTCATGGTGGTGGGCTTCATTGAGTGATCATACGAAAGTGGCTCTCGCGGCATTTTTAAAATGGGGCTTTCCCATGCGGACACCAATCAATCGCTTTGTCGACAAACACTTTTGAATTATTACATCTAAAACATATTTTTCGATGCAACAGGCACAAATTAAAGCTTGTGTACGTTTTAGTAGTGATTTTAACTGCAGAAGTATATATGATATACATGTGATCAACCTTTCCCATTCCAAACGCAAATTAAGCTGTCCGATATTATTTTCAAACAGTACAATGTAAGGCCAGTATCTGAGTCCATTCATCAGTTCTTATAAAATTATTCACGTTGTTATCTGATTTCATGTGTGTATCACTGACGTGAATTCCAATGCCATGAAGATGATTGTTTGGAAGAAAATGAACGCAGGGCTCCGTTCCATAACAGCGAGCGCCTATAATCGCTCATTGATCGCTCAATGTAGCGATCAATGTAGCGCATTCTCTCCTGAACGACATGGCTACATTAAGCAATCGCGTTCAAGAGAGGTTTAAAACTAATCGCTCATTGAGCGATTACTTTGAAACCTCTCTTGAACATGGCCGTGTTTTTACATGATCACACCTTTCTGTAATAAGTGCCCAGTGAATATAAAACGGGACAATGACAAGTAAGGTCATGTAACAGATTACGCATGTCAGTCTAACGGTAACGACTGAAGTAATGCATCATCAAACCCGTAAAAGGAAATCTGTATGTCTTTATATTTTTAAATACATGTTCTATCATTAGTATAGGTATCTACAATATATATAATAAGAAGAACGTATTTCAAGCTTTAGGTCACAGGGTCATAGAGCAGGGCCCATATTTTCGAAGCTGTCTTAGGGCTAAGATAATCGTAAGTCAATGTTAATGCATAGCACTTGAGACTATCTTAACGCTAAGAGAGCTTCGAAAATATGGGTACAGATATGTAGTTGTATAGAAAGGAAACGAATAGCACACACTACAAAGAAAACTCATCACTAACTATTAAATGATTAATTTATTATAATAGCATTGAACAAAAAGTTGACAGTTAGAAGAATTACAGAAGACTTTTGAAGTTCATTTAATGTTTGTAAGTATATATATCTATACATAGCTATTTAAAGCTGAAGAACCATTACATACTAGAAACGTTATAACATTAAAGGCGGTGTAGCAAGTTTTTTGCATATCATGTGTTCTCAGATTTGCCATTTGTTATTAAAATTTTCACAATAAATTGGTACTTTAATGGGTTAAACATCTCACTACATGACCTGATAAGCCGTATCCATAGAAAACGGTTATCCGTATTCGAAGAAAACGGTGCGACTTATAAAGCGACAGTGGTGTGGAACTCTTCAGTGTGAGAGGCAGATTTGTAAGTCTCATGCGAATTTGAGGGTTCAGATAGCAAGATGGTTGACCATTCAATCATTGTACCATATTTAAAACTTTGCTGTGAGTGTTTAGGTATTGCTACATCAGTCAGATCACTACCTTCGAGCGGCCGTTTTAATGTGAACACCTTAAAATGGCCGTTTGATGGGGAATGAACTCGCATGGCTTAACCGAATGTACATTCGTTTAAGAAGTCTATTTATTTAGTATTAGTATTATTCAGTTATTGGTAACACTTATTTATATTTTTGAGAGGTCACTTTATTTAAGTAGGAAAAACGAGCCACAGCTCCTTTAATAAACACGATAGGAAGGAAACATCGTGCAATGGAGTTGTCAACATGTTCTTACCTGACGTTCGTTTATAAAAATTCAGATACTCTATTTACGTTTTCAACAATCAGGTGTGACAGGTGTAGTCGTACAATAAGATAAAGAGAAGAGTGAAGGGTGATGACCAGGGTTGAGGAGGCGATTATTCGATCTCCTGTACAGTCTACACTCGTATTGCTGTAGTCCAGTCCTGCTACATGACTGTACGACTGAGCCTTCAGTACACTCTAGGACCTTATTAATCAAGGCTAGTTATTCAAATACACTCACGAGATTAAATCATGAACGAGGAATGCTTAATTGAAGGTATATTTGAATTTTTTAAAATGTTATAGGCTTTATATTTAATGTTTGTCAGTCCTTCGAGGGGTGTCTCTGGGGGTGGTGCAGTTTAATTACCCAAACCAAGAGAGTCCCATGTATATTTCTTGAGAGCTGTACACGTCAATGTACATGTATAACAAACCTATCATGCTTTATTGTACCTATAGTTTCATTGCCACTTAGTTTAATTATTTCTTAAAGAGCCATCAAGGATGTTGATGAACAAAGCATTGTTGTCTAACTCACACACTGTATACAAAGACACGAAAGAATAAAAACGTTTATGAGCAATGAAAGAAATTGAAATATATAATTTTTGGCGGTTATTTATCTACCATTTCATCTAATTATGTATTTGCTACATAAATTGGAATAATTGTTTTACCCAACTAGGTATTTTGCTTGAATTTTATAATTAATGAGAGAGTAAACAATTGTCATAATTTGCTGGTCTTATCTCCATAAGAAGTACATTAAACAGGCTATAATTTGTATATTCTCAGGACATTTAGAAACATTGTTTATAAAGCAATCGTCACATTTAGTAATGTGTGACAAGTGTAACTTGCAAGAGAAGCACGTACAGCGCGTGCAGCACATGGGTTGTTATGACGACTTGCGCTGGAGACGAGCCTTCACGCTCGGAAGAGTTTGCTGTTGTGTAGTACGTTTTACGCAATAAATGGGATTCTGTTTATATGACGTCAGATACCCTTAGCGCGCGCTAGTTGAATGTGTACTTCTCTTTGAAACCAAATTTCATTACATTGTCGTGATATGAAATTTATTTATCACATGTCATGTTGTAGATAAAAGATTTCTCTGGCGATTGACGTTATAAGTTTATTTTCCCAATTTAAAAAAAAATTGAAACACTAACATCCTTGATGGCTCTTTAACACGTATGCAAGAAGAAAGCAGTATATTTATGCATTCTGAGCTAAATATTTCTTATGAAATTATTCTGAAAAAAAGGTCATACGAGCTTTGTCTTTGAAAAAGTGCACGTCATTCTACCTTTTTACACTGAGTGTATTAAGATCTACAACAGTTTTATTTAGTCTACGAGTTGCTATATATATACAGCAAGAGAGATAACATACCAAGTTCCCGGGGAGTGGGATTGAAGTCAACATTTCTTATCTTGTATGTATACAGGAGGTGTTTATATAGGTAAACACGGGGTATATTTACCTTGAACCTGTACTCAATATCATCCAGAACTATTCATATTTTCGTATGTTAATTTGAATGTATGTCCAGGGGAATGTTACATATCTACAAGAACTGGGTGAAATACTGACCCAAATGTGATTTGGATTCCGTTGCTTGTGAGTCTGGTGAGGGGGTTCTGTAGTACCAAGTAAAGGTACCAACCCTCATATCGGCAAAATCCGCATATTGTTATGTCTCCCTCCGAAGAGTCGGACGACACATTGTTTTTGTTTGAGTTTCCGTCGGCGTTGGCGTCGGAGTTCCCATTATTTCCGTAGCATAGGCCTACCTCTAAAACTATTTGACTCATCAAAATCGGCATACAATCTCCCCATAACATGTAGATGTGCCTTGTGGGGGTTTCAGATTTTTAGTTGAATTTTAAATTTGTGTTTCCATGTCAACAATTTGGATTTTTAGAATGGTAATAACTAAAATTGAATTGGGAGAAGGGGAAACATTTTGTTTTTACGCGTGAAAACACCTTCTTGTCTGTTTTGCATTGTGTGAAATGAAAACATAGTAACACATTACGTATCATCAAACTAATAAACAATTTGTTGTTATGCTGTAGTGTTTCCCCACTCGCAGCACGATGCGTGGCTTCAGTTCTCATTGTTTTTTTTATTTTTCAACAAATGTGCGCTTGTGTTTATGAAGTTGTGAAATATAAAGCCATCAAAATATTTCCTTCGTTGATATCTTTCAATTTGACTGTGTTTTAAGCATGTATTAATAACATATGTGTAAAGGGAAATATGCTCTCGAATTTCGTTTCCACAAACATATCCCAATAGAACCCTCCTTTTGAGTTTACATCACAGTGAGACAACAACACTAGGGTTAAACTTGTGGATTTTGTATTTACAGTTAGCATCTTTTTGTATAAGAGGATATTAGTGTTTATATCTGTTGCTATGCGATATTAGTCGTCGTTTACAAGCTGTGAAATATTTGAAATACGTTTTGATCGAATTGATCATCACAGCACGATACAAAATAATTCAAAAGAAATGAAATAAATATATCAAAATAAGGGTACATTGAGCTTTGAACATTTTTGTTGATGATTTGTCGATCATGGAAAGTAACATCCATATCATATCGGTTTTACTATGATAAAGAATGCCTATGTTATTCAAAAGACGCTTATCATAGATCCTCTATTAGAAAATTAATTGTCACTATTTTCATTCTGGTTTTAAATTTCCAAGTCAACATAGACTAGTCGACCCTGGCTTCCACCTCAGAACCAACACAATTATTGACTCTAGCGTCTACTCAACTCTAGCTTCCTTCTCAAATATACTTGGTTATTGAGGGTCCATACAGCTTACTTGGCCCTGGCTTATCTATTGAAATAATCCACACAGATAACCCGACCAGGGCTTCCACTGACCACCACAGGACCAACATGGTTACTGAAATAATCAGCACAGATAACTCGAACATTGCTCCCATCACAGGACAACCGTGGTTACTGAAATAATCAGCACAGATAACTCGAACATTGCTCCAATCACAGGACAAACATGGTTATTGATTTAATCACACATATAACTCGAACATTGCTCCCATCACAGGACCAACATGGTTACTGAAATAATTAGCACAGATAACTCGAACATTGCTCCCATCACAGGACAAACATGGTTATTGATTTAATCAGCACAGATAACTCGAACATTGCTCCCATCACAGGACCAACATGGTTACTGAAATAATCAGCACAGATAACTCGAACATTGCTCCCATCACAGGACAAACATGGTTACTGAAATAATCAGCACAGATAACTCGAACATTGCTCCCATCACAGGACAAACATGGTTACTGAAATAATCAGCACAGATAACTCGAACATTGCTCCTATCACAGGACAAACATGGTTACTGAAATAATCAACACAGATAACTCGAACATTGCTCCCATCACAGGACAAACATGGTTACTGAAATAATCAGCACAGATAACGCGAACATTGCTCCCATCACAGGACCAACATGGTTACTGAAATAATCAGCACAGATAACTCGAACATTGCTCCCATCACAGGACAAACATGGTTACTGAAATAATCAGCACAGATAACTCGAACATTGCTCCCATCACAGGACCAACATGGTTACTGAAATAATCACACATATAACTCGAACATTGCTCCCATCACAAGACCAACATGGTTACTGAAATAATTAGCACAGATAACTCGAACATTGCTCCCATCACATGATAAACATGGTTATTACCATCAAACACAGATCAACACAGATATATACATCGACCGTGGTCTGCTGACCACCACAGGACAAACATGGGCATATAACACAGATAACTTGACCCTGATTTAAAACTCAGGACAAGTTGATTATTGACATAATCGACGAGGTCCACAAGACGGCAAACGTATGATCTTTAACGCGCAGTACTTCCAGACAATTATCGCATTTCTAATCAGAAATCTTATAAGATGGGTTCAGAACCACACTTAACATTCGGTTATTTTAGGTAGTGATAATCATCTTATTGACGGACTTCCAATGTTCCCTCTTTAGCGTGAATTCGTCTAAGCGATGGATCAGTGATGTTTAGTGATTACTTTGCGAACCGTCTCTTTAAATACATCAACTAGAAGTATTTTCGTTTACTGTGTACAGCTTCTAATGAAGTTTCTAGTTACAGTTTTAACCTAGTAACCGCTAGGACAGTGATCACCATCAGTTGAACTACTTCTACAACCATATCTTATACCACCAGCCAGAATATATCCAGGAATTGACTTAGTTAACAACGATACAGTTTGGGCACTTGTGATAAGCATACACACTAATAGTTATGATCCTAATTATAAGTATAAACGCTATCGTGTTAGTACGCATGATTTGTCCATTATTGGGACTAGGCACGTTAATGTTGAGTCAGTAAATAGGTCAGGAAGCCCTACATTACATAAAGTCATATCTCCAGACACAATGCATTAATAAGGACCTATTATCTTACTGATGTTCTGAAAATGATAACTTGACAAAACATGCAAGCGATGTCATGTGCTTCATTACTTCTATAATGCCCTAGTTAATATAAAAACTCTATGAATACAGATAATATATGAAATCGATTTGTTTACTCGGTATGACATGCGTATCTGATTGAAATACCATATGGTAGTTGAAATAAATTAAATGAAATCAAAATGATAATTTAGGTAATATAAATGTAACCACATCAAAGTCAGTTTAGGCTTTACAATAATAAATCGTTAAAAAGTGATTTATTCTTATTTTTCTCAATGATTTAACACTTCATGTTAATCGTTAGTGAAACATAGATGATGTTCTGCAGCTCATTGATGTTCATGTTGTAACTTCAAAAATACTTCATTTATTTATTAATAAGCTTGAAAGCGATCGTTTTTTAATGTATTTTAATGTTTTTGTATGTATTGAAATATCTTGTATATCATTGAGTATCGTATAGCAACGACTATCAATTTGTCCTGGACACAATGGTATGTTTATCCTATCAACATAAACGTATCCCGTATATGGTTCTTTATACACTTGCAAACGAATTCATAAATTTCTTAATGCTTATCATTTAACCCTAGGGTAACCTTCTATCCCAGTGTCTGTCAATTGGACCTCTGTCGTATTGCTGTCTAATAATTGGAAGGTAGCAGTTATTGAACTTGAGGCGTGTTCAGGTCCGCGAGTACTCGCTTGACGTGTACGCACGTACCCGCAAACGGCTCCTGAACAGAAACTGAGGTCGCGAGTACTTCCCAAGATAATCAGAATATCATCACCATTTTGGAAAAAATAGGTGCCTTTATGATGGCTGAGAGGGGCCATTTGATTTCGTGTTAACTTTCCAACACGAAATAGCGAAATCGCGAAAAAATCAAAACGAAATCGCGAAATTGTGAAACGAAATCGCGAAACTATGGTGGCTGATTTCTGCCATTCGCATCTTCGCTACTTCCTGTTATTCTAAGCAAGGGCGAAATAGCGAAGTGGCGATGGGAAGTAGCGAGGTGGCGATGCGAAGTAGCGAAGCGGCGATGCGAAGTAACGAAGATGCGATGCGAAATAGCGAAGACGCGATGCGAAGTAGCGATGCGAAATAGCGAAATAGAGAAGGTTTTTCTTCGCTACTTCGCTTCGCTACTTCACTACTTCGCATCGCCACTTCTCTACTTCGTATCGCCACTTCGCTACTTCGCATCGCCATTTCGCTTCTTCGCATCGTTACTTCGCCACTTCGTCATTTCGCCACATCGCCACTTCGGTACTTCGCCAATTCGTCATTTCGCCATTTCGCGTCTTCGCTACTTCGCCACTTCGCATCGCCACTTCGCTACTTCGCATCGCCACTTCGCTACTTCGCATCGCTACTTCGCTACTTCGCCTCTTCGCAAATTCGCTATTTCGTTGCATCGTGTCTTCGCTACTTTGTCACTTTGCGACGAAGTAGCGAAGACACGATGTACCGAAGACGCGAAGTGGCGATGCGAAATAGCGAAGTAGCGATGCGAAGTAGTGAAGTGGCGATGCGAAGTAGCGAAGTGGCGATGCGAAGTAGCGAAGCAAAAATCTTCGCTATTTCGCTATTTCGCATCGCTACTTCGCATCGCCTCTTCGTTACTTCGCATCGCGTTTTCGCTACTTCGCATCGCGTCTTCGCTACTTCGCCCTAGATTCTAATAACACGAAGTAGCGAAGACGCGAATGGCAGAAATCAGCCACCATAGATATCCTATAATTGTTTTTTTGTAACATAACATGACAATTATTTTATAAGGCGATGAACAGGTATACAAAGCAGTTATATATTATAGAATCTGCATGTTTTATGATAAATGTAACGTTAATTGAGGACAATGTAATATTGATAAAAAAATATCGAACTGGTAATATGAACGACGTATAATAGGTAACTTGTGATTGTTTATATTTGTTAGAGAAGTAAGAGTAAGTAGGAGTAACTTTGGAATATGTCAAAATAGTAATGCCGCCAACAAGAGCTGCCATATAAACCAAAAATCAAATGCATATGCACAATGCAAATATGATTCTTTTGTCAAATTTTGGTCATCTAGCCACAACCTATTCTAAATTTATCTGTCGACAGATTGACATAATACGTAATTTATCATATAATGGACACGCGATAAAAATGTTATTCACTTAATACGTTGTAGCTACTGTAATCTACATTATAGTTTTTTATGGAGTGGGAAATAAATGGTATATTCAGAAAATACACATCAATCTTAAATTAAAGCGTATTAAACACGTAGGATAATACAGTAAATACGCCAAAATTTTAAAAGTTTGAGTACAGTACTCAAAGGAACTGTACAGCACACTTCTTGACAGTAATTTGGAAAATCCAGGACTTATTATGCCTTGTGTACCCCTTTAGGCCTTCTATAGATGCAATAATATAATTACAATTCGCTCTCATTAACCTGTAATCGATAATTAAAACGTCGAAGCGGACAGCTTCAAAGTGATGAAGTTGTCGCAGATGGAGGTTAAACACGCCTATCCGTACAGCGAAAACTGTAGCACGCACTGTTATGATGACTGTCAAACTGGATACATTCATAAGGTGCGCGTATAATTTTGCGCATGTATCGTTTGGTTGTCATAGTTTTAAAATAGTCAGAATCTGGAATACCATTTATGATTCAAAATAGTTGTTTTTGTTAAACGAAGAATAACCGCTTTTGACATCATATTTCGATTAAACAGTCTTCAAATATTTAATACTGACCTACATACCGAAAATACAAATTGTATTACGTTTAAAAAATAATCTGGTCATTGTGATTTGATTTCTCGTTTGGCAAATTGTGCCTTACTCTTATAAATGTTCCAATTTCCAATAAGCAAGTTATACTAATTTAAATAGTCTTCTTCAAATCGACGATTTCTTT
The DNA here is from genome assembly GCA_936450465.1 of Gibbula magus. NCBI lineage: Eukaryota > Metazoa > Mollusca > Gastropoda > Trochida > Trochidae > Gibbula > Gibbula magus. Next base: position 45,029,729 of record OW388303.1, read on the forward strand.
TCAAATCTTTTAACTTTGTTTGAACGAGGGTATTTCTCATTTGCATATGAAATATAAATGTCTCTGTTATTAATAAACGAACAACAAATATGGCTTCCTGGCTCGCGTTTTGTCTTCTTTCTTAGTTAGCATGTTTATGATAATACATCTTCGTGTATTTCAATACCACACGACGAGTTTGCAATGTATAAGAAGAAACGTTTACTCAACGTATGTTTCTAAAAATAGCAATTATAGTTTGAAAGTTTGATCATGAAGCTGTATCCTGTCTGTGGTAGAATACAATGTGGCAATATATCATTTAATAATGCTACATATTATTTCACAAATCAAGAAACATGCACAATGGTTTAGATGTTATGCCGACTCCTGTAACATATAGCTGGTATCGAACAAATGAATACCATCTTCAATGTTGTAGATACTCACAAGACGTCAAAGTAGTTGGTACCATACCCACTTTTTAGAAATATTATCTGTAAATATCGTTGAATTTTATGACATGACGAATGACAGATTTACAATAATTAATTATAATAATTAAAGCGACATTTCCTCGCGATCAACTTTAATAGATAGACTAGATGCCTTGTTTGCAGGCCTATCAACACCGAAAGTTAGGAAACGTCGCATTCTTTATAGTAAATACTATCATTCTTTCTATTTAAATGACATAGAAGTAGAAAGAAAATACAGTAGTTTCTTTCTGTATGTACAGTTAATGAATACAATTCGTGTCAAAGGCCGATGAGGTGATGTGTTGTCTAGTGGTTACTGCCTTGACCGTCTGTTCTACTCTTGTCCTTGGTTAAGGTTCGAATCCCACGAATGATATATTTTGTTTAAAATTACACTCAAGATCTCTATGATATGTGATGTTGAAACTTGATATATTGGATACAATCATTTTATATACGAAGCGAAGTATACAGTATACGAAGCGTAAAATATAACGGTTTATAATTTAAAGAGATAAAAGAAATCACCAACAAGTTTATAAGTTTTTCGAAATTAGAATCACAGTGTATATATATTTCTAACAAATAACACTACACATAAAGACAAATATAACATGCAGATTCTATAATACATAACTGCTTTGTATACCGGTTCATCGCCTTATAATATAATTGTCATGTTACGTTAAAAAAACAATTATAGGACATCAGATTATTTGCTCAAACATCCGATCTTACTTACTATGAACAGGGAACTGTAAAATCCTTATTTCGCTCCTTCGCGATTTCGCTTCTTCCCGATTTCGCTCCTTCGCGATTTCGCTCTTTCGCGATTTCGCTCTTTCGCGATTTCGCTCTTTCGCGATTTCGCTCTTTCGCGATTTCGCTCTTTCGCAATTTCGCTCTTTCGCTCCTTCGTGATTTCGTTTCACGGACGTTTCGCTCCTTCGCGATTTCGTTTCGCGGACGTTTCGCTCCTTCGCGATTTCGTTTCGGGGGCGTTTCGCTCCTTCGCGATTTCGTTTCGCGGACGTTTCGCTCCTTCGCGATTTCGTTCGCTGTTTCGCGATTTCGTGTCGCTGTTTCGCGATTTCGTTTCCCTGTTTCGCGATTTCGTTTCACAATTTCGCGATTTCGTTTTGATTTTTTCGCGATTTCGCTATTTCGTGTTGGAAAGTTAACACGAAATCAAATGGCCCCTCTCAGCCATCATATGCCTTGCACATAGCAATCGACTAAATTTCAATTGAGGGGATAATATGAGAAAGAAAAATGAGATTCTCAAACTTTGTGACACGCAACGCAAAGTGGTCACGTGAATACTCGCGAGTATTCGCGGTTCTAAACACGTGTAGACGACGAGACATTTGATTTTAATTTTAGTCCACCGTCTGTGAAGTGGGCGTGGAAGATAACCGATATTCCAACTGAGCTTACTATAAGTACACGTGGTGAGGACATGTACTACATCAACATAACACCATGTATGTATGTTGGTACCTCAAATGTTGTAGACGATAAGTCATGTAAATACAACTTTTTTACAACTACCTCTACTCTACCAACTACCAACTATATTGTCGTATTTTGACAGTTGAGAGAGGAGGTTCTTCACCCCATACTCTCTCATACTGCAAAGTAGCAGTGACTCATATCACACTTGCAAAGTAGACCAAACATTTGACCTAAATGATGCCTGATAAAAGATTTATGTAACTTTGTAAGTTTTTATCGAAAAAACCTAAATACTGAGCAACATTAGCAAGTCCATAGAATCGTCATTAACTGATAGTTTGTATTTAAACCCAGGGAAATGATTCGATAAGCATGATAAGCTATTGTTCCATTCTGATGTTGTATATTAACATTAACAACAAAGTGGGATGAGATCGGTCAGCTATAACAAATTATATTCTTCAACTTGTAACGTATGTCATGATTTTAAAATGTTGCTGAAGTAACATTTCAAAGCGTGAAAAGCAAGAAAAAAAATATATATCAACGTTGCCATATATATATAATACATTGCCAATTATATAATGTTCAATCAAAGCCTATCCAATTCAATGCAATCCGTTTTATATTGTGTTGTAACAGTCGTAATAACATGATATAAAACTGTCTATTTAGAGTGTCTTCAATCAAACTAACGTGCAGTATGATCTTGTATTTAATTTTCCTTTGTGTCAATTTTGTAAGTATATAAACTTAAAGGAACACCGCGTCGAGGATAAAAGTGAGATCAGATTTATCCACCTGTGCTGATCAGCCTGTTACAGACCACCAATTTCAGACACAATGAAGCAATTAAAGTAATAAAAACAACTCCATGAATACAGTGAAGCGAAGCATGACTCGTTAGCAGATACGCTATTCAGCATAGGTAGATAAATCTGATCTCATTTTTATCCTCGACGCGGTGTCACTTTAAATCAGAAGTCATTCGCCATGAAACATGTTAATTATTGATTCCTAATGTTATTAAACCAGTGACAGAACATTGTCCCTTGCAAATGTTATGCCTACAATATTCAATATACAGTGACCGAATTATAACTGTTACCTATATTTGCATATATCTTCCCAGGTACAGTGACCGAATTATAACCGTTAGCTATATTTGCATATATCTTCCCATTGTAATTACCGGTAGATTGCAGTATGAAGCGGTACATATAACTGGATATGTGTTTACATTACGAAAGCGCTCATTATCACAGACATATGGTCAGCATAATAACATTATGAACTACGCAATACATCATTGACAGATAACAAATCTTGCAACAAACGAACGCTAAGGAAATGAAGTTGTCATTTTTCATATTGATTTATTAGAAACTTGAGTACATATATTGTTTTCATAAATCGAGATCAACATATGTTTTCAGTATTCAGTATATTGTGATAACCTCATCACGTATGCAGTTTTTGCGTCTTCTTTCGTGCTTACCGTCTATTTTGTAGCATGCGCATTGGGACTATGCCCTATTTCTCAAGTCGATAACTAGACTACATCGATAAAATACAGTGTCTTGTCAACAGCTTGTTATGGTGAGCTGTTTATACCGACGCATTTGTTTCGATTTCACTGTGGAAACATGATCTTACGTTAAAACATCATACAGCCAGACCTCGTTTAGCCGGACCTCGTTTATCCGGAAATTGCAACATATCCGGAAATACTGCCAATCTACGTCACAAGTGCTCTTGTTTCGGTGGGAAGTTTTTAAAACAAAATCCTCTCCTTACTGTTATTTGAAAATAGATCAATACAAATATGATATAAAATGTACGAGATTCTATACTGCATATTCATGAAAGGTGTCCCGTAAGTTGGCAGCCTACGATCTCTTTGTCCAAAGAAAGATTGTCATAGCTTTTAAAGGACTCATTAGCAAAGTCATAGCACATATTTTACACATATGATTAATATGCTCGTATATATGCATCATGTTTTAGAAAGTGGAAACAATACAATAAGTTAAATCCTAATGATACAGTCGTCTTCACATGATAGACAGTATTTCGTAAAGATACTGTTTTGACAAATACATGTATATATAAATAGAAGCTTTAATAGGTGGATGTAGTTTAAATCGCGTGCTTGTTATTACTTTTTACTTTTACTGTTTGAGGAATTAATTTTTTCCCGGACATCTTTCTTCAAAAGCAAGATGGATCCCCGGAGTGTATATTAAAATACTGTTACATAAATGATAGTTCCATCTAAATATCCATCATTTTGTGTTTGTGCATGAGCTAAAATGAGAAAGACGCTAATTTGAAAATTTTAATCATAAAAACAGATATTGATAGACCATCCACAATGTACTAAATTCTCTATCATTAGCCTGATCACAAATTAATGTCTCGTTATTCCGTAGCTAAGTTTTCCATACTTACACCGCTGATGAATGACTTTTCGTCTCATTTTTGCTATAACGTGCTCTAGTTTTTATAAAATTCCAAAATTTAAAGTCATCAAAATATTTTATCCTCAGGTATATGGGTCAACGGGTTGTGTAATAATCAAATATTAATAATAATTAATAATATATGTGTAAACAGGAATGCAGGAATTCGTTTCCACAAAAATACCTCAATATAACCCTCCCTTTTAGTGCAACTATAGTAATTTGTAAATTTCTCGGCGGTAGTCCCTGGAAACAGAATGAAAGACTTCTGAAAAATCCCTTTTGATGTTGGGAATGGGATTAGAACCGATAAAGACCTAGGATGATGTGAAACATGACTGTAAAGTGAATTGGGATTTTAAATAAAATATTTCAAAAGTTGAATGTATGTTTTTATTTTTAAAGATGTATCACTCTGGGATTATTTAATTTTCTGCTTAACTTTATCATTTAACATTTTCATTGACGCAAATTAACAGACCAGGACATTAATGGATGATCAACTTCTTCATTTTCAACATTGTTAAATAGAGAAGTTGATCGTCCAACCCCCCCCCCCCCCCCCCCCTCTCTCTCTCTCTCTCTCTCTCTCTCTCTCTCTCTCTCTCTCTCACTCTATATATATATATATATATATATATATATATATATATATATATATATATATATCTCATTCGTAAATATTCTAAAAACAAAGCACATCGTAGAAAAGGTTAAGTAGGTCAATATGGGTATAAAATTAGCATGTCATCATGTCACGTTTCTTGATAAGTGGGTCACATTGACCTAATTGCTCAAACATGTGAATCCTTTGTCAAAGTGACCTGGCACGAGTAGGTACATTAACCTAAATAATCATAGACAATAAAGGTAATATTAACCCAGTGATTCCTCGCTGACTATTTATAGTGAATTTCACACTCATAATGGTATATTTGATGACGAAAACTGTTGCATGTATACCTTTAATTAAAGGTTAATGGTTAAAAAAACACAACACTGATCACCATTTTAAAGGCACTGGAGTACTTTTTTCGCAAAATTGCCATTTAATATAGTTATAAGTTTATACAATATATTGTTACGTTATAGGGAAAAACATCTCATTACACGACACAATACATTAAGCCTTACCCATAGAAAACAGTTATTCGTATTCGAATAAAATGGTGCGACGTATAAAGCGACACTTTTATGGAACTCTTCAGTGTAAGAGGTAGATTTGTAGTTCTCATTCGAACTTGAAAGTTCAAACATTCAGATGACCAATCCATCACGGTGCCATATTTAAAACTCTATCCTCAGTGTTGAAGTATCGGTATATCAGTCAGATCACTTAAACCCTTCGACCGGCCATTTTAATGTGAACACCTTAAAATAGCCGATGGTGGGGAAATGGACTGGCATGACTTAACTGAACCATGTCATTCATTTTAGAACTCTTTTAATTGATTGAGAAGTATCATTTAGCCATAGGCAATACTTATTTTCCTTTGTGATAGAACTTTATTTCAATAAGAACAGCGAGCTGCAGTGCCTTTAACATATAGAGGAAAGTGATGATCTAGGTTCACGTGGAATATTCTAATGTGCTTACATCCATTCTTCAAACGAACATAGGCTATTTAACATTGTCATCACTTATTGATGTCAACATAAATACAAACATGGCCCTTTGAGCTTTGTTTATAGCTAATATGTGTACAGGTGTAAGATAATTGCAATTACGTTTAAATTCACTTTACAACCATCTAAACTACCGCACGTTTTCAAGATAGTTGATAGTTTTAAAAACAGGATGCTTTGTACATCATTCAATTGTTACGATTTTTCTGTACTTAGAAACCTTAAAATATTATTTAGGGAAGTGCCTGGAGTCACCTACAGGTAAGCTAAAGTGTAATACATTGACGGACAAAAGAAAGTATATCGCTCAGTTGTATTTATCATATGTATACTTTTCAAAGTCAAATATCTCGAGTTTTCGACGTCGTATTAAAAAACGGACTAGTTTGTGAAATTAGTCCAAAACATCAAATCAGTCAAAGTACATGTATACCTCTACGCGGTTTGAAATTTAAATTTAGAAATTCCCCCAAATTAATGTTGATAAAACACAACTGTTCATCGACATATAACACATACTCTGTGTGAAAATAGATCAATACACATATGACACTGTACGAGATTCTATACTGTATATGCACGAGGGTGTCCCGTACGTTCTCGTCCTGCACACCTTTACAACATTTTGAACATGGTAGGGGTCATCTTGGTGTAAATTTGATTTATAACCCCTGTCTACTTTAAATAATGATATTTTAGTTAAAAAATAAAACAGTCACCAATTAAGTCATTCAAACTACTACCGAAAGGTGTCATAATCAAATGCATCTCATTTCTTTAAAATATTGAATTAATCGAAAACAAGTGAGAGTTATACTTTCTTTTGCCCGTCAGTTTATATACCCTTAGTCATGAGTGACAATAACCTAAGACATGCACGCTCTGACGCTTGCTTCAACTGCGAAGCAAATCTCACTGATATTCTTTTTGTCCTAAGGCATATGCTCTCTTTAAAAAGGACGAAAATTAAACAGTAGAAAAACCTGAGTGGTTATGTTTGAAATCAACACTTCTGTTCTGTATCGTATATAATTTACGTTTTCCCTTATTGTTGTGTTAACTTTGAGTCAGACTTGAACAATTGTTGTGTTGTTAACTTTGAGTCAGACTTGAACAATTGTTGTGTTGTTAACTTTGAGTCAGATTTGAACAATTGTTTACAACCGAAACAACTACATCCACCCCTCTATTTATCAATGTAAATATTATATTGAAACTATCGTTATTATCGTATTATTTACATACATAAGTACAGGTTACTATTACCTGTCTCCATGTCACGCTGAACTGAAACAAGCATACAGAAAGTAAACCCATACTGTATGACGTTTGATCATGTATTGCATAATGGTAACGAACCTAACCACTTAAACATGTGAATATAGTTCTGATATAACGTAACTAATGTAGCGTCAAGCAAACTTTTATGTTGCACTCTATCTTAGTGTTGCATAATACCGAAAGTGTTGCCTTCAGATATACCCAGGGATAGATCACAACAATTAGTACCTGTCGATCTAATGCAGGGGGAAGGTTTTATATCATTCAACATATCTATAATAACAGCAATAAATCCGTAATTACTTGCAATGTTGCTGTCCGCAGTTAGTGTAATCTAATCTAATCACATAGAGTTGTCAGACACACAGAGTTATGAAGTATCATAATTATAATTCACTTAATGAAATATAAATATAGGTTCAGATGAGGCCAACAAGTTAAAGCATTTAAAAACCCGAACACTGTGATTTTTTTAGTTGTTTAAAACACATCTTATATTGCACATTGCACATTGCACATATTTTATAATATTATTATAGCGATATTGCCGGGTGATATCATATATATCACAAATAAATGTCAAATATTAGAAATACATACCGTTTAGATTAGATACCGAACATATGTAATATGGTTATGTATTTCGTTTTTTTGGACGAGTCCCATATGCGGAAGCTCTTGGTGCAACCAGTGCTGGCGGTTGGTGCTTGACTCTAAGAGTGTGGGTTCGAGTTCCACAAGGGACTTGTTTCGAAAAGAGTACAAGAATGTGTACTATTGGAGACAGTGTGATCCCTAATTTGATCGTATAACAAGTCATGTCAAGTGTACTCCCCCCCCCCCCCCCCCCCCCACACACACACCAAGAACAGTAATTTATGGACCGATTCCAGAAATTTTTAATCGAGAATTTGCCAAATTGGAATCCCATTTTAATGAATCCTAATGTGACCACGTGGCATGACATCGTACCTTTAACTCCACGTCTCCTAACAAGTCAGTTTTCTCAATAATAAAAACCATATAAAGTTTTCTATATTCTAAATGTGAATACAAAGTTTCCTATCACTCATGTAAGAGAAGCTTTATGTAGATTGTTAAGCTTCAGAAGGTGGGTCAATTTAGTGCTTTTATAGATATTTACTACATGAATAGATATGCCCTACAAGTTATTTCTAACACACATGTACAGTATATAAGTAATACTGCGACGTAGAAACCTGCCTTTGATGAACTAAACGTGAATCGCTTCAGGATAGTACATTTATATACAGTGTAGCTTCCTGTGTCGACATGGGTAGTTAGTTACATGTTGTATTTTCCTCGTGTTCCAAGGAAGAAATGTGTTTAGTTAATGAAGCCATGTAACTATGTCAAAGTGATAAATATGGTCCTGATTATGTGCGTAATTTGTGCTAAAATACGTTTAAGAAATACATGCATTTTGATAGTGAACAAACGCAACATTGTTATATTATCATATAAATATATATCACATACCATTTATATTAAATAGTAAATAGTATTAAATATTAATAGACATGCCATTTTGAGAGTAAACAAACGAAATATTGTTTTATTATTGTATACATTTATATCTCATATTATTGATATCAAATAATACAATATTATTATATATCAACATATGTTTGTAATTGTAATTTATAAAAGTGTAAGACACGTTGGTGTTCATAATTGGTAAAGCATTCTAGTAAATAATACTTACCTATAGTCGACGAATAATCAATTAATAAATTCTCTATGAAAACCTATCCTGTACAATATTGACAATAGAATGTCATCTCAAACTGGGTGAGCTGCTACCAAAGCAAGAAAATAAAATTTCTTACTGACCATATCATGAATATATTGACAATATGGAATAATATTGAGCAATCTACAGTAAACATTTAGTTTCAATCAACCATAAGTAGGTTAGATTTCAGGTAAGGTACTTTAGACTTGGTGTTTTACATAGATTACAGAACAGAATAATAATGATGTCTGTAACCAGCTGTTACAATTACAATTTGTTTCATCATTTACGTAAACTATAGTTACGAATTCGCTATACATTAAAGGTGCATCCATTGTGTTTCATAAAGTTGTATTTGGCTTTAATATGCCCCAACTCACCATATGTGATGTCTACAATACAAATAAATTAACTCAGCTTGCATTTCAATCCCAATCGCCAAATATATCATAATTACTAGTTTCCAATCAAAATTGAGAAACATCATTATGCATGTGCAGTAACCGAAACTGCAAGTCCAATTTACATGCACAGTAGTTATGTGACCTATTGAACATTATCAACTCAAATTTGTCTTCTTGTCTGTTATAAATAAAATTCCAAAATTACGTTTGACTCATTGACGCGCGCCACACGCTGTGCATTGTTCGGTTTTCGATCAGAAATCACTACTTTTACCTTCATATCGTCAATGTGCTAAGTCAACTATCATCAAAATGGTAGTTTTCGTTAACAGCCGGTAAAGTAACACCATTTATAACGTTTGCAATATGTGACCCCCAACAACACAATGGATGTACCTTTAAACCAAATTGATATATTACTGAAATCCAGATTGCACCATGCCTTCCTACCATCTCGCTCATCTCCATACACTCCGTATATTCTGAAAGCGCAAGATACAGTACATATTCTACATAAGGATAATTGCCTTTTATATAATACTTGCTTATAAATAGGAAGGCAGATAACATTATCAAGGACAATAACTTGTATCAATCCGTCGTCAACGACAAAGATCCATATAAAAAATCAGCTGGAACTCTGGGTTACGATATGATACACATGATAGTATGACATGAGTGCGTTCATATTACATACTTTATCAACCCTAGACCAATAAAAACCTGAAAGCTTATCTTACATATTGAATTTGATAAAGTTACGAAACATACGAAATATAAAATAAAAATCAATCCTATTAAAAAGTATGATATTCTTGCTTCACACTCTTCTCCAAAGTATACAATGTGACATCAGTAAATGAAATATATCCTGATTGTATTAAACTAAACATGGATGGAATTGCTTTCCCAGATTATCAGAGAAGGCTTTGCACGGACAGGTATGGGGCGAGGCTGTAAACTGATGACCTATTCAGATAATCAGATGGTTTCGTGGTATTGGATTATCTCTTCCCGCATTAATGTCAGCAATAGAACTTCTCGACGCCTTCAAGAGGTGCGTGTTTGTGTTTACTATGTAGTAATATATATAGGTCTACATATTCCTACATAGTAAACATAAACACACACCTCGTCTTCGGATCCGCATTGAAGAAACCTCCAGAAAAATGTACTCACTCTGTGGCATGCAAGGGGAAGTTTATTCAAGCAAAGTCATGTACCTGACATTGTATTTTGGGTGGTTTACAAGTACAACAATGACATAGTACCGATTTATAATATTTATAATAAAGACTTGGTTGTCATTTCAGCGTGGGAAGAAATTACTTGAGAAACATATATACATGCATTTCGAAAGTTTGTTCACTTACTTGTGTAATGCAAATATAATGTAAATCTTGATGTCGTTGAGGCCTTGTTTCCTGGCAAAAACGAAACCCATAAGTTTACGTTTTCAACTGAGAGGTGAGGATTGGTGGTACCATAATATATTGTAAGGACATATCTCACAGTTATAGCCTTAACAGTTTTAGTAATTCATTGAAATAACCAGGGGTCAAAATTTCGAAACCTCCAGTTTTTATTTCTCTGTAAAATCTTCCATAACTGATAATCAGATCGAACATTAGTCACGTTTTTGTTTATACGTTCTTTCAATTGGCTTATGATGAAAATCTCTTATTATCTTTATATTGAACATTTTATTTCAATTTTAAGCAAATCGATTTTTTTTAAATGTTGACCCCTTCGTCCCCTGATATAAGAGGGAATCATGAACTGTTCGGAACAACTTTGTTACGTTACGTAATCAGTTCCACTGTTCTACCTCCATATTCCTCGTATACATTGGCCTTCAACTAACAGATGGACGAGCTCCGTTCCCAGTGTTCATCTATCATACCACAGACTTCTCCGAGACGTCTTCCTGTAAATAACATATCCACATCATACGTTTGAGATCATCTTGATTTCTCTAGCCATGGAATGTCACCGTGACCTGTCTAACTACTAATTACTCGTGCCCATGGCGATCTTGTTTCAGAGTTGTTAGACGTATGTAATTATAGATATGATTGATCTGTTCCTTTGAAATACTGTCTGATCAACATAGAAGGACGGTGTGCCATAATAACCTGAGACATGGCGTATTACCTATGAGGGCAAATATATAGTTTACTTTTCTTCAAACCATGCAAAAGGGAAGTTTTAGCTTTGTATTGAAGATACGACGTCACGAAAACTGCTTTGACGTTCGTTTCTTCTTTTGTGTTGCGTTATACATGCGATGACGGAAAATTGTTAGCCTTTGGTGAAAAGTAGTTTAGGCATAGTGTATTCATATTTGCGTCTCGTTTATCAAAATAAATAAATATTGTATTTGTATCCATGCAATATTAACATGTCAACGATCGTGCCTAAATATCGACGTATCCCTCGCTTCCCCCGGCATTACCAGCATTTGTCGTAACATGCATAATTGAGACTCATGATAATGATATCTTCTTTATTTGGCATTTTTTTAAAGTCAAAATAAGATGACTTGTTGCTTGGACTGACAATTAGCAGTACTTCGTCAACAATAATACGAAGACACTGATACATTACAATTGTTGAGTATGGTCTCTAGCCCCTTCAGACTTGGGGATTGGCAGTTGGATTTGATGTGATATTTAAATGAATCTTGATGACAATTGACAAGGGGTTTCTGAAGCCACCAATAGGTTTCTACATTGTACAGTTTGTATTTTGTTCGCTTGAGAATTAGGACAAATTCACTGTTTCAATCTAAATTCATGTCAAATACTCGAGATAAAGAGCTGTTTACCAGGCGATAGAAGATCCTGTTATGATTTAGTATTAATTGAACGTTAAACGCCACTTTCAATGGTATTTCACTTATATCACGGCTGTTAGTAGTATTGCAGGGAGGACGCCCGCAACGCCATGTTGGCCATGGGGTGTGGTTAAACCTGCGAGCATTGGTTTGAACTAGAAAACAATGGGTGGTACTGCGCTGAAATCAGTGTAGGATTGCATCCAAACCTAACTACATATGGAACTGTTCTCTACAGCAGACATATTTGCTGAGCCCCTGGCAGGATTCGAAACCTGGGCATCTTGATCCGAAGTCGAACGCGCTAACCACTGGGCTATCCCGCGCCTAGTAGATTTAGTTCGCCGTCATTAATTGTGAATGTCATTAGTTATTATGGAAATTAAACATCTTTCGATGCTAATGTAATAAATGTAGCTACATTACTAGAATAGATGTCATAATTGAAACATATACCGATATAGAGCAATTATTAAAGGTGCATCCATTGTGTTTCATAAAATTTTATTTGGCTTTAATACTTTAAAACTCACCATATGTGCTGTCTACAATACAAATAAATTCACTCAGCTTGCGTATTTATCCCCAATCGCCAATTTTATCATAATTACTAGTTTCCAATTAAAATTGAGTAACATCATTATGCATGTGCAGAGACCGAAACTGCACGTCCCATGTACATGCACAGTTGTTATATGACTTATCAAACATTATCAACTCAAATTTGTCTTTTTGTCTGTTATAAATAAGATTCCAAAATTACGTTTGACTCATTGACGCGCGCCACACGCTTTGCATTGTCCGGTTTTCGATCAGAAATCACTACTTTTACCTTGATATGGTTAGTATGCTATGTCTACTATTATCAAAATGTTAGTTTTCGGTAACAGTCGGTACTTCTCGATAAAGTAACACCATTTATAACGTTTGCAATATGTGACCCAAACAACACAATGGATGTACCTTTAAGTTATTTTGTTGGACGTTTATTCATCGGATTAAAACATTTCATTTCATGAATATTACTATACAGATATGGAACCTTACAGACAACAGGAAAGACATTGACACCGCTGATACGTTTTAAACCTTTTTACCAATATCCAAATCTAAATGTGACATCACTAAGAAAACCGTGTTCATATCTGCACGTGTCCAGTAGGATCTCATAACAACCAGTGTAGCAGTCGTTACAAGTACTATACAAGGCATTTTCTCGTCCGTGAACTCAGAGCCCTTAGCTTCAACACGTCTAAGATTTATCACCTTGAGACTGCACAAACAATCTAAATTAAGCCTTATCTCGTTGTCATGAATGAAAATATCGTTTGAGAAATTTATATCTTGTTTTCCTTCCGTGACTTCTCGCTCCCGGCACGTCCCACGTCTCAATCTATCATCCTGTGTAATGTTGTTACGCCAAGGTAAATCGTGATGTCATGCTGCACTGAAGTTTTAAAGAATTCGGTGTCATTTAATTTGAATTTTAACGCCGTTTATGAGGGTTTTAACTTTTATAACTACCGAAAGTGTCGTTGCAGGGAGAAATGCCGCAGTTCTGGTGAGGAAATGAAGCTGCAGTGGAGCTTGGGGCCAAAATGTTTTCTGTGAATATTTTGAAACACTATTTTCATTTATTGGCAAACCTCAACCATTTCTCAATACGAGTTAATAAGATTATAAGAAATGCCTTTAAGTATCCTGGACTCATATTGTCGAAGCTCTCTTAGCTCTAAGATAACCGTAAGTACCATTAATTAACATTGACTTACGACTATCTTGGCACTGAGAGAGCTTCGAAAATATGGGCCCTGATTATTACTACTAACCCGTTTATATGGAATCTCAGTCCAGTGTCTTCCAAAACTGATCTTTCGATTGTAATAGTCTGTTGTCTGTGTAAAGTCTGCAAGAATTAGTACGATAAAGGTAAGGTAAATAATAAGGTAAAATCGTGTTAATGTTTAATGCACTGCTTTATAACATTTATGTCTCATGTATCGTTTTAAGACTGATACATCAGTAGGTACTTGTGCTTAAAGGGCAGAAGCACGTTTTTTTCGATGAATTAAGTCAATGAAATGTCACCAATAGTAAACACCCTTCTTCCTTTCGGAAAGTCAAGTTGAATATGAGTGTACATGGTTCAGTATAGCCATGGGAATCGTTTTTGTAATTCGAAATAATAAAATGTGTTCACATTAAAATGGCCGCTATGCATTTTTTGCTTTATACGCAACACCGTTATTGCCACTACAAATAATTGGTTTGTGTAATAAGATGTTTTACCCTCAAAAGTTAATATCAATGCCATAAACTATCATTATGAATGGGAAACTGGAAAAAATAAAATTTGCAAAAAACGTGCTACTGCCCCTTTAAGGACATATTTTGAATCAGCATTAATTGACATCAGCTTTAAGTGTATTGTAACGCCGGTTTCAGAGAATGTCACGTATACCCAGGGGCAGAAGAAATGATACCATAAAAATACATTATATTTTACTGAACGAGTGATTAACAAGAATGAAACATACAAGCCAAAAAAAACATTTAATTTTTGAAACATTATTAGCTCAAAGTTCTGAAAAACACAGTATTTAAAAAAATACATAATACCGACAACATCTTGCACTAACATAATGTCCTTATTTCATGAAAGTTTACCATACAAACCATTGTTTCCAGGTGCTCGGTCAGAGTCGTATATCTCTGATCATGTCAGACGGCTCCGGTACTGGACATCATAAATACCACAAACCCCTTTGAAAATAACATTCCAGAACCCAAAGTGTATTTAAACATCTATATATATCGTAGTTAAAAGAATATCTAACGCCGATTTTCTCCTACATGTTTCAACTTTCTCCTCAGGGAGGTTTACATTACAGTGATTATGACGTCACGAATCTGTGACGTTGCAACGATACACTGGTTGTGACGACACTGTTCTGTACACTTGAACAAACACTCTATTTTATATATATATATATATATATATATATATATATATATATATATATATATATATATATATATATATATATATATATATATATATATATAGAAATATCACAAGAAATGTTCAAACTCTATGGCAATATACATAAAAATAAGAAAGTTGGGAAGAATTAAGTTTGACAAACGTTTTCAGCAGGTACATCCTGTACATCCGGTACATCCTGTACCTGCTTACAATTATTAAACGGCCTGATGAAGCAGGTACAGGATGTACCTGCTGAAAACGTTTGTCAAACTTAATTCTTCCCAACTTTCTTATTTTTATATATATATATATATATATAATAAAGCATAATACTCTCATGAAGTTGTGTATATGTCTTTACGAGATATATCCTCATCAGAGATATTAAAAATCGATTTAATCGGGCAGAAATATTTTGTATTTGACTCCGTTGAAAATAAGGTATCGTTTCTTTTGCCCATCGGT
Organism: Gibbula magus; assembly: GCA_936450465.1. NCBI lineage: Eukaryota > Metazoa > Mollusca > Gastropoda > Trochida > Trochidae > Gibbula > Gibbula magus. The sequence continues at coordinate 45,045,458 of OW388303.1, forward strand.
GTATATATCTAGTTGTTATTGCAGGGATCGCCCACAACGTCAATATGTTGTAACACGTCCAGCGTAGTTTAGAACTAGTTCACCATTAGTGTGAATCATGATATAGAATCCACCAAACATAGTTTAAGGTAAAACAGTTCTCCAAAGCAGAAAAATGTTCTTGAATCTGGTTTTTTGAACGCCAAGTTGTTTTGACTCGAAATGTATGGTTAGGCGCTTTTCATCAATTAGTTAGACAAAAATAAGCTACAAAAACTGTCTAGTCATGACTTCTGTCACTTTTAATCCACGTGTTAGAAGCGCTTGTTTTATATTTACATGTATACAAATCAAGTGACTGTCACAGTAGATTCCGTCTCTTGGTCGACGTGCCAGCTTCCCTCTGTGTCCTGTACAAAGGTCACAAAGCATGGCACTCGGTGTTACTGTTGACATGTGACCCGCACACGTGTACGGTGACGTCACTTTTGACCTGGGCTTCGGCTTATATACAAACAAAATTGTCCACTGTACATATGCTCATAGGACCCTTGCCACAGTGCTATTTGTAGTAATGACTATTGTGCGGATACATAAACACAACTAAATTGTTAGAATCGGACCAAGCTATATCTCCTTAAAAGATTAAAATTTTACAAGTTGAGGGCCACCAAACAGTGTCTACTTTGAGTCACGTGATATAATTTACGTATATATATACATATATATAATATATATGTATATATATACGATAATACGATAATACGATATACTCAATGTTGCGCTCAAGTAGCGCTCAAGTAGCGCTCAAGTAGCGCTCAACTAGTGCTCCTTCGCTCCTGAACGACACGGTGCAAAACCTCAAAGTTCGCTCGCTTTGCTACGTAGCGCTTCATTGAGCAATCGCGTTCAAGAGAGGTTTAAAAGTAATCGCTCATTGAGCAATTTCTTTGAAACCTCTCTTGAACATGGCGGTGTTCCGGCTTTCTCCCTGCCAAAATACTAGCAGCCGTGATATAGTTTAAATAATATTGAAAGCGGCGTTTAACCCCACACCACCTCACCTCTGGATAATGGATTCATTTCACTGAGCATTGCGACTCGGTCCTCCATGATCCATCCAGATTTGTGCTCTTGATAATGGTATGATACATATTTTTGTCCTTCATAATGGTATGATACAGATTTGTGCTCTTGACAATGGTATGATACAGATTTGTGTTCTTGATAATGGTATGATACCGATTTTTGTCCTTGATAATGGTCTGATACAGAGTTTTGTCCTTGACAATGGTCTGATACAGATTTGTGCTCTTGACAATGGTATGATACAGATTTTCGTCCTTGATAATGGTATGATACAGATTTTTGTCCTTGATAATGGTATGATACAGATTTGTGCTCTTGATAATGGTATGATACAGATTGTTTTCTTTGATAACGGTATGATACAGATTTGTGTCCTTGATAATGGTGTGATACAGATTTGTGCTCTTGATAATGGTATGATACAGATTTTTGTCCTTGATAATGGTATGATGCAGATTTGTGCTTGTGACAATGGTATGATACAGACTTGTGTTCTTGATAATGGTATGATACAGATTTTTGTCCTTGATAATGGTATGATACAGATGTTTGTCCTTGACAATGGTCTGATACAGATTTGTGCTCTTGACAATGGTATGATACAGATTTTCGTCCTTGATAATGGTATGATACAGATTTTTGTCCTTGATAATGGTATGATACAGATTTGTGCTCTTGATAATGATATGATACAGATTTATGTCCTTTATAATGGTATGATACAGATTTGTGTCCTTGATAATGGTGTGATACAGATTTTTGTCCTTGATAATGGTATGATACAGATGTGTGCTCTTGACAATGGTATGATACAGATTTGTGCTCTTGACAATGGTATGATACAGATTTGTGCTCTTGATAATGGTATGATACAGATTTGTGTCCTTGATAATGGTATGATACAGATTTTTGTCCTTGATAATGGTGTAATACAGATTTTTGCCCTTGATAATGGTCTGATACAGATTTTTGCTCTTGATAATGGTATGATACAGATTTTTGCCCTTGACGACAGGTTGATACAGGCTATCAGATTAACTAGATACACGAATTACTTATGGCATTTTTCAGAACACACTCCCTGGGTTTATCTAAAAGCGGTGAAGTGTTGTCATGTGACTTTCTTTCAATAAACTCGATCACCCTCAATCAGTGGTTACTTTCAATCATAACAACGAGATAAGGTTTATTTTGGTTATGTCCGGGTGGTGAATGTTCCAGGTTACAGTACACGTGTACCTAAACATCTCTAGCTGGGCGATGATGGAAGGGGAAGGTGGTGTTAATAAATATACTGTATGCTGTCAACACTCACATAACGTCAAATTGTACGATGTGTATAATGTTATGATATTGACAATGCATATCTTCTATTTGTAAAACACATTTGTACAAATCTGCGATGGACATGGTTCACTTTACCTGAAAAAAACAGGTTTAGGTATAGTTACTTCAGTAAACAGTTTAATATACAAATCTTAAATTCTCAATACGAACCCAGATGAACAAGTTAAATGAATGGGTTCGTATTGAATGAATGATGTTTTATCCGAACTTCGTATAGATTTGAATTGGACCAAAACATTAAATATTTGAAATATTGATGGATGAATACCTCGAGTGCTAAATTTAAGTTATTAGTTTTTCAAGATTTGCTTGAAACCGTTTGGATTGAATGTTTAACATTGCTTGCAATTGCCGGTATCGTGCCTTGATGATAAACTGTATTGCCCTTGTAGGATGATAATTTTGTATTGCTTATCGACTTTGGTTACCATTTCGAATGTCTATGAATAAAAATCGTATATTTTCTAATGTAAATAAAGAGATATCAAAAATGACTGTGTTGAAAATAAGGTATCGTTTCTTTTGCCCATCGGTGTATATATCTAGTTGTTATTGCAGGGATCGCCCACAACGTCAATATGTTGTAACACGTCAAGCGTAGTTTAGAACTAGTTCACCATTAGTGTGAATCATGATATAGAATCCACCAAACATAGTTTAAGGTAAAACAGTTCTCCAAAGCAGAAATCTTTTCTTGAATCTGGTTTTTTGAACGCCAAGTTGTTTTGACTCGAAATGTGTGGTAAGGGGCTTTTCATCAATTAGTTATAATAGACAAAAATAAGCTACAACAACTGTCTAGTCATGACTTCTGTCACTTTTAATCCACGTGTTAGAAGCGCTTGTTTTATATTTACATGTATACAAATCAAGTGACTGTCACAGTAGATTCCGTCTCTTGGTCGACGTGCCAGCTTCCCTCTGTGTCCTGTACAAAGGTCACAAAGCATGGCACTCGGTGTTACTGTTGACATGTGACCCGCACACGTGTACGGTGACGTCACTTTTGACCTGGGCTTCGGCTTATATACAAACAAAATTGTCCACTGTACATATGCTCATAGGACCCTTGCCACAGTGCTATTTGTAGTAACGACTATTGTGCGGATACATAAACACAACTAAATTGTTAGAATCGGACATAACTAAATCTCCTTAAAAGGTTGAGGGCCACCAAACAGTGTCTACGTTGAGTCAAATGATATAATTTAGGTATATATATACATATAACCAAACAGTGTCTACGTTGAGTCAAATGATATAATTTAGGTATATATATACATATATTATCGTTTTAAGTTATGTGATTTATGAGATTTGTATATATGTCAGGATATTCTCTCATAACTCTTTATATAAAGTGACTCACCGCAAATTTGAAACATATTCTATGTTTATTTGCATTGTCGGTATGTTTTTTTAAAAAATGTCTTGTCCCTCTGTCTATAAATCGTAACTATAAATCACATTGTGAAAACGGCCCTTATGTAATTAAGATATGTAATATATGTCATGCATGAAAATATATGATATATGATATAAGAATATGATATTTGTATGTTCATCACTTTTATATATGATTATATCTATGTACTATATTTAAATACTGCTAATCTATCTAGGTGAAAATTAATATGTCTGAAGGCCTTGTATTCAAGTCTTTGACCTCAGATAGCAACAGTCAAAGAAACGTCGCCATACAAAGTACAATATATTTCAACCCACAAGTGATAAATACAATAGGCTGAAACATAGTTACACACGTCTTCAGACGAAAACAACCCTATTTTTGAAATGTTAAAACAATATCTATTAATGCGTCTTTACACAATTAAATTTATCAAAGACATTCAATCTCGACTTAGTCCGACAGTTGTATTTCGTGTTTTACTCTGTTAAATGAGGGGATGTTTCTTTTGCTGATGAGTGTAGATTATCTGGATAATGGTGGGTACAATGCTACACTGAATTTCATGGTTGGCGCGGCTTCGGATCAAGAGGTCCGGGGTTCGAAACCCGCCAGGGGCACGGCAACTTTGTCTGCAGTAGAGAACTGTTCTACACGCAGTAAGGTTTGGGTGCAATGCTACACTGAATTCCAGTGTAGTACCACCCATGGTTCGCTAGTCCCAGCCGATGCTCGCAGGTTTCACCGCAACACATAGCTGCATGGTGTTTCGGGCTTTCTCCGTGCCATAATACTAGCAGCCGTGATATAGTTTAAATACTATTGAAAGCGGCGTTTAACCACACACGACCTCACCTATGGATAATGGATTCATTTCACTGAGCGACTCGGTACTCCAGGAGACAGTTTTGCTCTAAAGTCACTCTGTTGGTTTATAACAACACACATCTAATGATACCATACATTACGTACCTGGCTACCCACTCGTTACAGAAATAACTTAAACATCACGTTACGTTCCTGTTATCAGTAAAACTCTCCAAACTAGTAATGAAATTGTGTGTATGAGATCCTATTAATAACATTATTGACACTATAATATGATATATATGTCGATAAATCAGGGTTTTTTTTGGAATAAGACGATGGATGAACCCCCACTCTATTCAGTATGTGAATACCACCTCACCTTTTAAAAATGCCTGGATTTCACTAGCTGATACAGATTTTTGCTCTTGATAATGGTCTGATACAGATTTTTGCTCTTGATAATGGTCTGATACAGATTTCTGCTCTTGACAATGGTCTGATACAGATTTTTGCTCTTGATAATGGTCTGATACAGATTTTTGCTCTTGATGGTGGTCTGATACAGATTTTTGCTCTTGATAATGGTCTGATACAGATTTCTGCTCTTGATAATGGTCTGAAACAGATTTTGGCTCTTGATGATGGTCTGATACAGATTTTTGCTCTTGATAATGGTCTGATACAGATTTCTGCTCTTGATAATGGTCTGAAACAGATTTTGGCTCTTGATGATGGTCTGATACATATTTTTGCTCTTGATAATGGTCTGATACAGATTTCTGCTCTTGATAATGGTCTGATACAGATGTTTGATCTTGACAATGGTCTGATACAGATTTTTGCTCTTGATGGTGGTCTGATACAGATTTTTGCTCTTGATAATGGTCTGATACAGATTTATGCTCTTGATAATGGTCTGAAACAGAATTTTGCTCTTGATGGTGGTCTGATACAGATTTATGCTCTTGATAATGGTCTGATACAGATTTTTGCTCTTGATGGTGGTCTGATACAGATTTTTGCTCTTGATAATGGTCTGATACAGATTTTTGCTCTTGATAATGGTCTGATACAGATTTTTGCTCTTGATAATGGTCTGATACAGATTTTTGCTCTTGATAATGGTCTGATACAGATTTTTGCTCTTGACAATGGTCTGATACAGATTTTTGCTCTTGATGGTGGTCTGATACAGATTTTTTTCTTGATAATGGTCTGATACAGATTTTTGCTCTTGATAATGGTCTGATACAGATTTATGCTCTTGATAATGGTCTGAAACAGAATTTTGCCCTTGACAGTGGTCTGATACAGATTTTTGCTCTTGATAATGGTCTGATACAGATTTTTATCCTTGACGACAGGTTGATAGAGGTTATCAGATTAACTAGATACACGATTTACTTGTGGCATTTTCAGTACACACTTCCAGGGTTTATCTAAAAGCGGTGAAGTGTTGTCACGTGACTTTCTTTCAATAAACTCAATCACCCTCAATCAGTGGTTACTTTCATTCAAAACAACGAGATAAGGTTTATTTTGGTTATGTCCGGGTGGTGAATGTTCCAGGTTACAGTACACGTGTACCTAAACATCTCTAGCTGGGTGTTGATGGAAGGGGAAGGTGGTGTTAATAAATATACTGTATGCTGTCAACACTCACATAACGTCAAACTGTAGGGGATGTGTAAAATGTTATGATATTGACAATGCAAATCTTCTATTTGTAAAACACATTTGTACAAATCTGCGATGGACATGGTTCACTTTACCTGAAAAAAACAGGTTTAGGTATAGTTACTTCAGTAAACAGTTTAATATACAAATCTTAAATTCTCAATACGAACCCAGATGAACAATGAATGGGTTCGTATTGAATGAATGATGTTTTGACCGAACTTTTTATAGATTTGAATTGGACCAAAACATTAAATATTTGAAATATTGATGGATGAATACCTCGAGTGCTAAATTTAAGTTAGTAGTTTTTCAAGATTTGCTTGAAACCGTTTGGACTGTATGTTTAACATTGCTTGCAATTGCCGGTATCGTGCCTTGATGATAATCTGTATTGCCCTTGTAGGATTATAATTTTGTATTGCTTATCGACTTTGGTTACCATTTCGAATGTCTATGAATAAAAATCGTATCTTTTCTAATGTAAATAAAGAGATATCACAAATCGGAACAAAAATGTTACCAGTTGCAAAACAATCCTCCTAATCCTTCTAATACGAATCGTTATGGTTCGATTAAGCAACACGGATCCATTCCCATCCTCGAATGAATAAAAAGTGTTCACATTAAAATGGCCATTACCAATTTCCCCATAAATATGTGAACAAACTTTCGGTATACAGCTGTATTTTTTTTAAAGAAATACAAATCCCAATGGGAATAACGATAGCTAGCGACAAACTGAGATGACAGCAGTTATGAATGGTCAATACAACGTACATGTATACGTGTTAACAATCACGAGGGCGATGTGACCTCATTCCAACTAGACTATGTAGCCTGGTCACATGTTGGTCCGCTGATCATGCTGAACACACTCCTGAACTCTTGTAGAACACGGACATGGATGTATATCGGATATCGCGAAGTGTTTGGCTTTTACTATCTCCGTCAATGGAATACTTTGTATGCTGTCTGTACGTCAAGATAGCCAGTAACACGTCACACACAGAAAAGAAAAATTTGATATACGCTCAGGGGCAAAAGAAACAGTACCAACATATTTCTGCTCAACGATGGATGAACACGATTGAACGCGATTGCTCAATGTAGCGCTACGTAGCAAAGCGAGCTAACTTTGAGGTTTTGCACCGTTTCGTTCAGGAGAGAATGAGCGCTACTTGAGCGCTACATTGAGCAATCAATGAGCGATTATAAGCACTCGCTGTTATGGAACGGGGCCCTTGTCTCAAAAGACAACTAAACTTTTTAAAATTGAAACATTACCAGGTCATAGTTCTGTAAAAACAGGGCTTGTAAAATCATCGTTTTGGAATCTCCTTAACCAGGCGAGAAAGGAGAGTGAAATATGGCTTTCTGGCTTGGTGTATGACATCCTTCTGCAACGATGCATCAAAGAAGGTACTTAATGCCGACAAATCTTATACATGATTTCCTTATTTCATGAAATTGTACCTTAGGCACCAAACATGATATCTTAAAGCCCCTTTTAAATAGTAATTTCAGTACTATATGTGTGTTTGAATATATACGAAATATTAAAAATCATACTCTCGTTAATGAAATTGTGTGCATTTCTTTACGAGATATATCTTAATTTGGGACTTAATATGGCATATATTAGGTTTGCCTCTGTGCATATAAGGTATCTTTTGTTTTGCCCCTCGATGTAGTGCTATGAGAATTTCTTCAACACCGTAAGACACCCAGGTGACAATAAAACGTAGTTTGTACACAATGCTCTCGATATCATCGATCTATTTGCTCTGTCTTCATATTTCTATCTAGATCCACCATGTAATGAGTTTCTCCCAATGTATTATGGCAGTGTCCTTCACAGTAGAATTTTATGTAAATAGCATAATACATGCTGTATACCAACCACAATCAATCAACAGCGATCAGTAAAAGGATTAATGGATTATTTCTCCTGTCGACAGAGTATACTTCAAGATCCACAACACCCAGTAATAGAATGAGAGGGTCCCTGGTCTGAAGTTGATATCAACGTCCAACAAATGGCAAAAACAAGCTAACTGGCATTTCGTTACATGAAACGCTGGAAACAATATATGTAGTGTGCCATTCATTAGAATCATTCAAATAATCATTTAACATCAAAAGGATAACTGTGCCCAGCCAGGGACACATGTCGCAGTTGTTTATCGATGAATTTTTATATTCATTAACGAATAAATTATCAGAGAATAGTGAACCTGGTTTTCTGACGTTACTTTTTATAATGAGAAATATTTAGATTTTACTGTTATGGTTGTTATTTTCAAATACTGAATCGTGATTACCACACGCACGTACCTGATAAAAAAGTCCATTTTCCTTCGAGCGGCCATTTCACATTAAAATGGTCGCTAGAAGCTAGTTCAAGTAATCTAATGTAACGATACCTAAACAGTTTTAAAAATGGCGGAATGATGGAATGGTCAACCATTTTGCTGGCAGGAATCTTAAAACGTATGAGACCTAAAAATCAACCTCTCACACTGAATAGTTCCACAACTGTCGCTTTATATATCGCACCATTTTCATCGAATACGTACGGATGACAGTTTGCTATGAATATGACTTATCTGGTCTTGTAATGAGATGTTTTACCCTCTAACGAAACAATTTACTGCATAAACTTAATAATAAATGGCAAACTTGAGAAAATACTGTATGCCAAAAATGTGCAACAGGGCCTTTAACACTCACAGACTGAGATAACAGTAAAAAAAATCCTGGCAAATCTCCGTTATTTGTAACTATCAATTATTGTTTACATATTTCAGACATGTCGTATTTTAATGACAGTAACATGGTGGATTTCCTTGTCTGTTGGTCGATATATTTGTTTGAATAACATGTGTCACCTCCGAGGCAAGTACATTCAACAAAGCATTGTTTATGTACACCATGTATCATCGATTACAAACCTGCTGACAAGGCATTTTTTTTAAATGATAGAAAGTGATTCAAATAACAGCATATATCCAATTACAACGAGTTTATAAAGATGTCAGAAGTTTAAGTGTAAGGGCAGCTGTCAATTCCAATTGAACGACAATTATTCAAAATTCATATTTACCATTCTATCCTTTCATGTACATGCATAGTGTTTATATGTGTTGGACGTTTAATTATAGTTTCAGTAACTTAAACATTGTATAAGTTGTGGAACATCATTTATCCATTTCAAAGTGCTAACAAATGGATGCAGTCACGTTGCGTTTTCAAGACAATTTGGTAACAGTTGAAAATAGACATGACAGCAAGAGGTATGCAGTCATCAGAATTGGATAGTCTAAATTTTATTAGATAGATGGTGATGGATAGTATAATAAAGAGAGTATAACTATTAACATACAGAAGACTTCTGCCAAGAATGAACCAAGAAGCTAAAGGCGAAACTTGTTTTTGAAGTAACATTGTGTAACATACTCATGTATTTTAATCGCATTGATTCAGTTTCCTCACAATTATTAATATGCTGTATAAATGTATCATTCCTTTTTATATCCAACATTCCATCTGATGAAGGAGTAATAATATACTCCGAAACTCCGTATGTTCACAATAAAAGTTGTTATTCAGAAAATCGTGCTATATTATGTTAAAGGCAGAGTTCGACACGCCTTTAACGTGCCTTACATAATGGTTAAACTAACATGATAAAATTGGGCCCTTTGTAAATCTTCATAAAAAGAGAATACACAATATAACATCTTGAGCAATATATCTTCTCATATATATGTACTTCCGGTAAGGCGGAAAAGGACAAACATAACGTATTAAATGTGAGGCATAAATAGTGATTTTGTCTTTTCTGAAATTTTGGGATGTACACGTAAGAAATTATAAACTAAACCAGAGTTTTCTGTCTTCTGGCAGTTGACAGTTGTCTGAACACAATTGTTCATAACTATCTGCGTCAATTTAAAATATACATAAACTGCCAGGCAAAATAAAGTACTCACCTCAGTTCGAGTTCGATAAATTAAATATTTAAAAGAAATTAGATGCATTTGACTATGGCACGATACAATAATACTTATATGCAGTAGTTTGTATGAATTAATAGTTGACTGTGATTAAACTTTAGTTAAAATATCTTTGTTTAATGAAGACAGGGGTAAGAAATGAAATTTACACCAACATGACCCCTCCATGTCTAATGTTGTATATGTGTGCAGAACCAGGCACATTTATTAATTTTCACATAGAATGTGTCTTATATGTCGATGAACAGTTGTATATCATTTTTGAAGAAATTTAAAATTGCATATTTTTAAAAATAATTTTTTGGATTATGACATCAAAAACTTGATATATTTACAATTGAAAATCATACATATGATAAAATCAACTGAGGTGTTTACTTTCTTCTGTCTGGCAGTTTATATCACACATATCGTATATGTCATAGATGTCACTATTTACATATGCGGCGATGACTTTCATACTAATAAATGTTAAACTCTAATCTACAAGTACATTCCAGCTTTGAACTTTCTCTCGCTTCCTTCTGACGTATGCTGAATTAGAACAGCAATGAAAAAAGAAAAAGACCCAAGGAAATGTCAGATCGTTATGATATTAAATGTCTCGTGGGGGATTACCTTGTCATAGTGCTCGGCATCACTCGGTCACTGACTTTTCTGTACCTGTGACCTAGTTCATGCGTTAGGTGAGTAAAACAAGCGCGATTTGTTATGTTGTGTAGATGTAAACTTAAAGGGGCACCGCGTCGAGAATAAAAATCAGATCTGGGCCATGTTCAAGAGAGGTTTCAAAGTAATCGCTCAATGATCGATTACTTTTAAACCTCTCTTGAACGCGATTGCTCAATGTAGTGCTACGTATCAAGGCTAGCAAACTTCGAGGAATTTGCACCGTGTCGTTCAAGAGAGAATGAGCGCTACGTGAGCGCTACTTGTTAGCTACTTGAGCGCTACATTGAGCAATCAATGAGCGATCGCTGTTATGGAACGGAGCCCATGTGTATCTACCTATGCTGATTAACATGTCTGCTAACAAGTCACAGACATAATTTCAGACAATTGACGTAATTGGTTATAAAAACTACTGCATGTAGACAGTGATGTGAAGCGTAACTCGTTAGCAGGCACTCTAATCAGCTTAGTGAGATTAAGATGAGACTCATTTTTATCCTCGACGAATCATAAATATGCTTGTCAGAGGAACCTTCAAATGTAAACGTTGATCTATGGAGATTGTGATTTTGTATTATTTCTGTGTAATATTTATGTGTATGCAATTTGCATTAAGTCAATTTTTCGGGACAATCATTCATTGTTGCATATTATATACAGACATAAACATATATCTTTATACAGAGTTGTATGCTATTTTGTGATATATATTTCTCCAGCAAATATAGCTTACACACGGACAGCCAAGTTTAAAATAAAATGTTTACCTCTGTGTTTCTTACCAGCAAGCAGTTTCAACTTTCCTTTATTTTAGAGACAAGAGGTGAATAGTTGCAACAAAAGGGACATCTAGACATCATTATATCCTTCAATATGTTTGTCAGATAAAAAATTGACGAAGCAACTGTTTACTAAAATAATAGTATTTTTTGTTGTTTTCAAATAAGGACAAAGATCATTATGTTAACACCATGCATCCATTATATAATCAGAAATTTGGAATGCAGAAATGAAATAAAACCCTCCATCAAGCAGAATACACGATATCCGATATGTTAATGTCGACAATGACGATATCTGATATCGTCATTGTCCTGTTTCAGGAACTACTTTAATGTTTAAACACATGACTCTTTTAGTTCATCAGGCCTGAAAGGCCCGATGGGCTTATGGCATGATGGCATTGCGTCCGGCGTCCGTCCGTCCGTAAAAAGTTTCGCTTTTTCGACTTCTTCAGAACCCCTGTCTCTAGAGCTGACATTTTAGGTACAGACTCCTTGGACAATGGGATTATAAATCGTAGATTTGGTGACCGCGTAACCCCAAATGCGGATCACAGGGGTGATGATCTAAAACCTATTTTCATCTTCTCCTCCAGTACGAAAAGCTCTAGAAAGCTGACATGCTGTGTGCAGACTCCAATAGGTGTTCTAATTGTAGAAGAAGACTCTGTGACTCCTGAGTCGCAGGAGTTACAACCTAAAAAAAACCCAACTTGTTTCACATTTTCATCTTCTCATCAAGTTTGAAAAGCTCTAGAACAAGCATAATAAAAAAAAATACACAATAAACAATTTAAACAACACAAATAAGGTTGAGCTACAGAGCCCATGGCGATATTGTTGTACATAAAAGTAGTTAACTAGATATTCTTTCTAATATAAAATACTAAACTTATTACTTATCAGTATATCATTTTTCATCTGGAGGCATGGTGGTATTTTGTTACCAGACGGTAACCTTTCTGTAATATATTTAAAGGAGAACATTTGTAAAGATTTATATTCTGTTATAGTAAAATATACTTTAAAAAAACATATTCCCCCGAAAATAATATGGAAAGCCGTGTTTAATTACTAATTACGCGATATAACAACCGCGCCTACTGTTGCCTGTGCGCGTATGCATATTTGCCGGTAGCCTTCGGCAGGTTTAGGCTGTGACGTCAGAGATGCTCTACGGCCCGCTGTGGGTCCTTAGCGCAGTGAAAGGGAAGGCATTAGAGTAGATGAAGAATCGGTTGAATACGTAGAATTCGGGTAGTTTCGGACTTGATATGGTATATTGTGAAGCGTTGGTGTGCAGTTATTCATCAAAGTCTGGACAGAAGTTTACATATTTTTAATTTTCAAGTGAAAAGACGGATGCAGCGCGGCGAAAGGTTTGGATAGTGTCAAAGAGGAAAGAGGGACCGAAAACCGTCGGAATCTGTCTCACTATGTTCAGAGCATTTTGATCCTTTATATTAAAACAGTTTTATAAATAAGTGATAGTCAGTCTGAGAGTACTCGTAATTAACAGTCCTTTATAAGGATATAACTTATAACTTATAATGCCTTCTTATGGGATGTGTCATCCTCGGTTACCCAGAGTTTTATATATGTACCAGCGGAGAGTAACGGAGTATATAAAACCCTGGGTACCGCCTAGGATGGGGATGTGTAGGCCTTAAAACTTAGTACACAGTTGTATAATTATTTGTCATTGGCTAATAACTGTATTAGATTGATTTCAATTTAATATGGTCAACGTGGCAGCTCAAATGGCATTTTCAGACACACACAAAATATTTCCTGGTTATAAATCATTTGAAAACTATAGTAATATTCAACGCTAAAATGATATCTGTCGCTTATATTACACCCCACCACCGCCACTTACTAAATTCTAAATCTTGCCCCAACTTTTGAACCCTTCCTACGTCTATGTTGGATCCTGTTTTTTTAATATATTTACTAAAAATTCATTTCCACTGATTGTATATGTTCACAATATCATAACAAATGATTATTGCAAAAATAATAAGTTTCAGTGTTCAATCCTTGTGGGTGCTTGGTTTGTGTACTTGTGATAGGAGAACACGTAACTGTCTAGCAACTCAAGTTCAAATAATTACTGTCTGCAAGGCAGAACTATAGTAGATATACGGCAAGCGTTTGCATTTGAGTAAATCACATTACACATATGAAAATTTGCTCATATGAGCAAAATTCGCCGTATGGATGCATTTGCACAAATGTATATTTTACTACCATAAGCAAATTGTCACCTAGTCAGCGACGGTTGCATATAGTATTTAACAATTCTAGTAATAGTTCGTCGTTTACAGACATAGTGACCTCACATCGGTTGAGAAACTAGATTAGAGAATTTAGAAATTCTTAATATTGTTTTTCAAATTCTGTTTATAGGAAAATCTCCTTCTTGCACGCGATGAACTTCGAAATCTATCTGACTTGTCGATTTTCATTATAATTAGGGCGACAAAGTCAAACCAATGTTGACAGATATAAATTAATGTCTTTTATTTAGTTTACATCTAATACATATTAATTGACATATTTTAGAAATTCTCTATTCATATATTAAAAGAGTTGGAATCCCATTTTCTTAGGCAGAAATTAAACACGCATAACGCATAGTAAATTTACTTTTACTAACATGCGTATATTAGGCCTACTACCATAAGCAATATTGCATATGTGCACTGCAAAGTTCGCCGTATCAACAGGGCTTTACACTACGTTATTACAGGCTTCTAATATCGCGAGTTCCTTATTATCGTGTTAGTCCGGTTTTCGTGACTACCAAATCTCTCACATAGCTATGTGTAGATCTTACTGTCTATCTTACTTCATTAGGATTGAACAGTGGATTGTACGTTAGATCTAAATAATAACAATATTTAATATCAATACGTTTTTAAAGCAAACATGACTTGAATAATCGAGAATCAAGATGGTTCATTTTGTCCTGTGCAACTGGTTACTTCAGCGGTACAGTATATATACGAATAAAGCAGTATAATTTTTAGTAACATATTTTAATTAACTACATATAAGTTGTTGACACCCATGTTATCTACATGTAGACAATAACTATTTAATGTACGGCATAATCCACTTATTGTGAAATTGTAACGTTGGTGTTTGCCAGTCCCTATGTACGAATCTGTATTTCCAACTCTCTCACTGTTTACTTCTGAAAGCTCATCCTTACTTGATTCATGGTGTTCAACTCAATGTTGATTCACAATAGGTTCATACTGATAAGGACGGATGTTATGTTTGTCAGATGGTTGAAAATCAACGCTGCCATCGCTATCCGAGAAAGCCATAACAACACTACGAACGTAGAAAATACACTGTCTCAGCGCGCGGGAGAGCATCTTTGACATCATATCACGTGACTGCTGCCAACGTTTCTACATAAAATGTCGCATTTTAATAATTTTTTTGACACACTTTGTCTTAAACAATACTGTTGAACATTTTAAAACAAAGTTTTTCTCTAATATTCTCCTTTTACATTTTCAACATATCTTGCGGTCATATAACTGCCAAAAAATGTTTTCACTTCGAAGATCAGATACTACACACGAAAAAGAGGACTCGCGACTAAAAGTGAAATACCTGCTAATGACCAATTTCATATCTGGTCCATCTGTGATGAGTAAGTCTGAATGATATTTGGTTTAACAGTATGTCCTTCTATAAACAAAGTAATTATGAAGTAATTTAATTATACAACATCTTGAAGCAACGCAATGAAGCTGTGCGATTCCGAAGCAACGTCCTCACGTAACGTCACGAAGCTACACAACCATTGAAACAATGTCCTGATCGAAGCGACATCTTGAAGTGACATTCTGAAGTGACATCCTGAAGTGACATCCTGAAGCAGCACCGATCCTGAACAATGTCCTGAAGCTACATCAATCCTGAAACCACGCCACATTCTGAAGCCAAACCAATTTTGAAGCAACGCCTTGAAATGACGTCCTAACTCCACACTAATCCTAAATCCACACCAATCCTGAATCCACTAATCCTGAATCCACACCAATTCTGTATCTACACCAATCCTGAATCCACACCAATCCTGAATCCACACCAATCCTGAATCCACATCAATCCTGAATCACACTAATCCAGAATCAACACCAATCTTGAATCCACACCAATTCTGAATCACCCTAATCCTGAATCCACACAAATCCTGAATCCACACCAATTCTGAATCACACTAATCCTGAATCCACACCAATCCTGAATCCACACCAATCCTGAATCACACTAATCCTGAATCCATACAAATCCTGAATCCACACCAATTCTGAATCACACCAATCCTGAATCCACACCAATCCTGAATCACAACAATCCTGAATCCACACCAATCCTAAATCCACACTAATCCTGAATTCATACTAATCCTGAATCCACACCAAATCCTGAATCCACACCAATCCTGAATCACACTAATCCTGAATCCATACAAATCCTGAATCCACACCAATTCTGAATCACACCAATCCTGAATCCACACCAATCCTGAATCACAACAATCCTGAATCCACACCAATCCTAAATCCACACTAATCCTGAATTCATACTAATCCTGAATCCACACCAAATCCTGAATCCACACCAATTCTGAATCACACTAATCCTGAATCCACACCAATCCTGAATCCACACCAAGTCTGAATCCACACCAATCCTGAATCCACACCAATCCTGAATCACACTAATCCTGAATCCACACTAATCCTGAATCCACACCAATCCTGACGCTGCTTTCTCAAGGGTCCCTGGCTCAGTTACGCTGCGCTAAGATTGACCCTGTAAGCACATGCATAATATGAAATAAAATGGCGAAATTCACCTAAGCACCTGTGGCAATCGTTACCTTTTCATGTCGAGTCAAAAGAAAATCAAATATAAACACAGATATAGAATCTAGATGACGTCTTAAATAAATACAATTTTAACTCCAATTTAACTAAATTGTTGCAATTTTACTAGTTACACGATCTACAGATTAATACTTTTATCTTTAGATTTGACTTTCATTTGAAGTGTTTGTTTGGCTAGGTCTTATCTACATTAAATAAAGTAACTAAACGTGGGGACCAGGACGAACCAATCCGGAAGCGAAGTCTCGAGCGCCCAGCTGTGTAATATAACAATATCATCTTATTAAGAGAGAAGATTTACTTCCGTCATATTTGTCAAGGCTTAACATCCTTGAGCGAAATTAACGGATACTGTAACTGGACATGCCATTTTCTTGAAAATTACGATGAGGATGTAAATATATTATGTTTGAGAAATATATACAATGTACCACAGACTTGTAGTTGAAGCGAATTATAAATTTAATTCGTGTTTGGTACAATATATGATTTGAAAACAGCTAGGTTCATAATACATTTAACATGAATGGTAATGGCGTTGAAACATTCGAATCAGTGTGGACATTACAGAAAATTCTGTTACATGATTATTATTATTTCGAAAAGTGAGTAACAGGTGCATGTGGGTTGCGCAACAGAGATGAAGTGACAAGGAAAACCTGGGCCATGTTCAAGAGATACTACAAACAAAAAACGTGATTGCTCCATGTAGCGCTACGTAGCAAAGCGAGCAAACCTCGAGGAATCGCACCGTGTCGTTCAGGAGAGAATGAGCTAAATTGAGCGCTACATTGAGCGATCAATGAGCGATTATAAGCGCTCGCTGTTATGGAACGGAGCCCTGATGACTTCATCTCTGTTACGCAACAGATTTGGCCAAAATTCACCTGAAAGCAAATGAAAGAAACACATCACTCTTGTTTAGTCACGTTTACTTTATGATACACTATATGACAACAAACAGCAATTTGCTACTGAGAAAGTCGACCTTGTTCCGAGGAATAAAAGTTGCAAAATAGTGTATCTACCGGGATACGAACTCCTAGAGAACCTGTTCGTAATCCGGTAGATGAATTAGGAACATATATCCATATATCAACAAGGTCGATTTTTAATCTTGCTCTTGATTTGATTCAGTTAAACCTGATTTGTATTTTTAATTGCCTGTATCATTAAGTAAAAACTTATCCTTGGTTGTAAGGGGAGATTTATCGCTACAACAGAGATATGCCAAAGCCGTTGACCTCGTCCTATAACTGCGGCCCTGTCGACAATTGACCCCATAAACCCACTTGTTAATCTTATTATTTATACCAAACCAACAACGAAAAACATAATACAGCGGGAAGTAACAAATTATAAATTGATTATAGGTACATCCATTGTGTTGTTGGGGATCACATATTGCAAACGTTATAAATGGTGTTACTTTATCGAGAAGAACCGGCTGTTACCGAAAACTACCATTTTGATGATAGTAGACTTAGCACATTGACGATATGAAGGTAAAAGTAGTGATTTCTGATCGAAAACCGAACAATGCACACGTCAATGAGTCAAACGTAGTTTTGGAATCTTATTTATAACAGACAAGAAGACAAATTTGGGTTGATAATGTTCAATAGGTCACATAACTACTGTGCATGTAAATTGGACTTGCAGTTTCGGTTACTGCACATGCATAATGATGTTTCTCAATTTTAATTGGAAACTAGTAATTATGATATATTTGGCGATTGGGGATTGATTTGCAAGCGGAGTTAATTTATTTGTATTGTAGACATAACATATGGTGAGTTGGGGCATATTAAGCCAAATACAATTTTATGAAACACAATGGATGCACCTTTAACATATTTTATATCAGTTCATAAAATGTAAACTACCAGTAACTTTGAGAAGATGCCTTGCATGCTGGACTAGTTAAAACATCAACACACAGAAAATACAATTTTATGAAACACAATGGATGCAGATGAGAGGAAACAGGCAGCTCAGAGTCGTAATGTCGGACGTGAGGTCGTTTCTTGAAAGAATTAAAGACTTGAAATCTTTGAAACTGGACATCGAAAACAACATTACTGAAAAACATTGTACTACATTCATGTTTCTCTCCCCACAAAGGTTACTCTCTTCAGATTTCCTATCGTAACCTCTGTAACATATCGAAAACTCTTTCGGCTAGAAATAGAGTGACCTGATTGATTGCATTAGGAGTTAGTTGTTTATACATGACATCATTTTATCCTTAATGTCTACTAGTTGTTGTTGTTTAGTGCCTCATAGGCCTAATGGCCGGGTGCTGTCTTAATCTGTTTTTATCTTTTTGTGTACGTAATATGTAACCCAGCACGTGACACTTTCATAAATAATCTCTGTCTGTCTGTCTGTCTGTCTCCTCTCTCTCTCTCTCTCTCTCTCTCTCTCTCTCTCTCTCTCTCTCTCTCTCTCTCTCTCTCTCTCTCTCTCTCTCTCTCTCTCTCTCTCTCTCTCTCTCTCTCTCTCTCTCTCTGCTCTCTCTGTGTCTCTCTGTGTCTCTCTCTCTCTGTGTCTCTCTCTCTGTGTGTCTCTCTCTCTGTCTCTCTGTCTGTCTCTGTCTATGTCTCTCTCTGTCTCTCTCTCTCTGTGTCTCTCTCTCTATGTGTCTCTCTCTCTCTGTCTCTCTGTCTCTCTGTCTGTCTCTCTGTCTCTCTGTCTCTCTCTCTCTCTCTCTCTCTCTCTCTCTCTCTCTCTCTCTCTCTCTCTCTATCACTTTGTCATTACAATCAGGTGACAGTTGATATGCCGTTCAGTGTAGATACACGACAAAACTAGAAACTAGGATCTCTATTATTGGAACGTGTGCAGAGCTTGTTTTCTGTCTGACCAATCACTGTGTTCTTAATAAACTTCGGTGCAATGACCTTCTCGATATGTCAAAGTGACACGACATATGGTATAAAGGATTAACAGCTGCAAACAGAAAGTTTGTTCACCAATTAGTGTATTTCAATGCAAATATCATGTAATGTGGCATGAAGCACCGTATCAACGCTAAAACTAGATTGATCACCTTGCATTTTGCGTTATAAGAAGAAAGTTGAGTATTCAATAACATATTCTGATTTAATACCTTATAGTAAACAGTTACAGGTTTGGCAGCTGACCAGGGGTCAATCTTTTCATAACTATAGTTTTTATTTTATTTTCTGAAATATTCACCAAGTGACCAATTTGGTCAAACATACATAATTTATTTCCTCTTATTCTCATTCTATGTATTTGTGATGAAATTGTTCTCATTTATAGTCGATATGAAACTTGTATGCGAAAATGCATGAAATTGTAATTTTGTTTACAAATTTCATTATGCCAAATTTCATAAGCATGCATCACTGACGGGGCGACACAGGATACGTTTGAGAATGATTATACTACTCATGTATAGATATGATGATTCATTGTTTTTGTATGTGATGTAATCTTTTAGAGTTTACAATGAATGTCAATTTACTTGATATTTGCACTAAGATTCACATGTAGGTGAACAAACTTTCGGTATGCAGCTGTATGTTTGGTGATTGTTTGAAAATAATATGCTGGTCACATTACATGTTAGTTGGGTTCGTGACTAACTGTCATCGTGATTGTAACCAATCACTTAGAACTATCAAATACAATGGACTGGTGCAATAACATTATATTTAAAGTATGAAGTCGTCTATCAATTAAGCACACTATTGAATTATGACTAATAATGCTACTGTCATAGAAATATGTTGTCCAAAATTTTAATATTTACGATATATGCAATGAAACAAGTATGGTCAACGACATGCATTATTGAATGTTCTAAATGGAAACTATATATATATATATATATATATATATATATATATATATATATATATATATATATATATATATATATATATATATATATATATATATATATACTTCTCTAGTATGTTAACATGTTTCCAATAATTAATTCATTATGTTGATCAATTTGTATTCTATTTATTCTACTGTTACATGATATGATACGTATTCAAATATTATGGAAATATATCTGCTGTGCCAATTATATGTGAATATTTCACCTACTTAAATCTAGAGTTGTGATGTGATTAGGCATATATTATGATACATAGGTATACTACAGTTGAAGAGCGTTGCTTATATATACTGAGATGCAACGAAACGCACCACCGACTTTTATTGAATGTCCTGGCGAGACATTACGTTATTCAAATCTTATTTTTAGCATGGTTGTAGGCCGGCCTATTACCAATGCATGAAAAGCAACAACAACTCATACAGACTGTAAAAACTTTAATTAAAGTAACACATTAGCACAAGGGGTACAACGTGAAAAGTTCGACTGAGCGTAGTTGGCGACGAACAGTGTCCGTGCTGATGTTCGGTCCTGTAGATGATGTCGCACACTGTGTCGGTCTTGTCGAGCCGTTGTTCAGCGTTGCCATCCCGGTCAAAGTCGGTCCCTGGTTTACCCTGTTTACTTGAAACCACGGGCCAGTCTCGCGATGATAAATTGATATTAACCTTTGGGCAATGACTATGTTGGGCACTCCTTCCTAAATTAATTCAATTGTGCGTTCTGTATTCTCCGGGGCCAATCTTGGCACACTGCTGTGTCTTCAACAGGACAATAGGTAAAATACTGATCCTAGTTTCTGAAAGGCCACATGTTATACCCTGTTTGCATGGAAAAAAACAATGCATCTCAACATTTCGATTCAGCCTCGTTCACATGTTCGTTTTACATCTTATTGCAGTGATTTGACGTAGCTTCAATCGAATTAGCAAGATAGATGTACATGAATTGGACTGTTTTCAAAATGTATACATTTTCAATGTGGTGCGTTTTGAGTGCATCTCAGAATAATCTATACTTAGTCTATATGTATAGATCCAATCTTACTTGATCAAAAGAACCCCCTCGTGCCCCATCAGTGTATTTGTATCTGCTACGTTAGTAGCATAGCCTGCATGGTTCATGGTGTTGCTTGTTTAGGCTTGTTTCTCATCGCTAGTATAATTTGTCAATATTTGTTAGGTCGAAGTTATTGCCATTACAATGCACTAACTTCCTAACCAATCCATATATTTAATCGCAGTTTCCATCTTGGAATTCCTACACGATGTCAACTCTTTCTGACTTCATAAGAAAGAGAAAGCAGATGATCATATGGTCTCTCTGATTGTGACTCTCGGCGGTGCGTGTTGCCGTTTGCCAATGTCGCGATTTGAAATAAATTGCCTTTCTATATTTAATAACGAATCGATTTGGAAACTCTTAGTTGACTCTGTTGTAAAAGGGGCCATTTATCGCTCAAGTTATTATAAAAATATATTTACGATATGATTTACATAATTATGGTGATGTTTGTACCATTTCAATTTAAACATATTTAAGTGCCAACATGATGCGATCACGTCAATATCTTAATATCGCCTATACCAAGCAAACGGGAATGTTCCACGTGAAAGCTGGTCAATATCACCTGGGTGAAGATCAAGGGTTACACATTGAGGTTGTTTACTTCTGGTATCTATCACTCTCTATTGCTAAGATGCCATCATGTGTTCTGTGTTGATAACTGTTATCCACAAGAGAATTGGTACATGTGTCCCTATCACTTCCCTGTCTGACCTATATATTGAAATTAGGTCAGCACTTGACATATATATGTATAAATATCTGTAGACTGACCATGTGCTCATGTACCGATGGTCCGTCTTGCTACTCTTCCGGGGTCCCATCTCGGTTTGGGTCAGTTGTATTTGATGATTGTAGTGGCTAGCTGTTATGACTACTTCCTGGCAAAAGTCAGGAATATATATTGCAGAAAACGAACCGCGTTGTGCATCCAACGTCCTTAATTGGGTAGTATTTGTTATGTTAGTTTGTGGAGTCGTTGTTTATCCTCGATAGATTTACATCGCGATACCACGTCAATGTTATAAAAGATTGAGGGACCGATTTAGCAGACCACTGGAATTATCCTAAATCACTACGTTTATGTTTCGGTTACCACCATAATAAGGATAAAGTACGACGTATAGATGTCTATGTGAGAGGTTAAGAACCAAATTGTGCTGACAGGGAGTGCATAAAGGTAATGAAAGACAAGTAAAATGGTTTCTAAACTGGTATGTGTCCGCTCAAACATTTGGCTAAACAACATTATGATGTCATGTTGATCCATCGAAGAAGCTTAGTTGAACTTAGTGGAACTTAATGGAAACTTAGTGGAAACTTAATGGAAACTTAGTTGAAACTTAATGGAAACTTAGTGGAAACTTAGTGAAAACTTAATGCGGGTTGGGGTGTAGAAGGATACGATGCCCTTATGAATTATCCATGTATCATCACACATAGAACGAAAATGTTCTCAACTCTTACATTGAAGTTAAGCACAGAGGGCAGACTAAAATTTAGTCTATGACATTTAAGAACTACTCACCTTCCTCCGTGTGATTTTATTTCTTAAAGCACTCAGGACCAAGCCTCCTTTCACAAACTACGAATATGTTTGTCAAGTACTTAGGTTACCCAAGTGTTTTTAAACAATAGGAATTAAGCTTAACCTTGGTAACCGTTTCTTTATGAATGGAGCCCTTGGGTTTAATAGAGACGACTCCGTATCACTACATGGCGAGGAGTACACTAGCGTGTCTTCAAGGCTATGCTTTCTTTGATGGGCCGAGAACAAATATTTAGATTTATCAACGCAGATACCTTCGTATTTGTTTAGCCCTGGTGACCCAGTTCCCTGATGACCGACTTTCCGGACAGGGTATTTTGAAGAGATCAATGTGGGAATGATTCTTCCCCTTGCCTCCTGGCTGTATGTTCTCGTGAGTGTGAGTGTGCACGGACACTAGTCTCTGAAGAGGAATGGGTATTTATCGCAAAAACCAATGCTATCTATTGTATAAGGTTTATTCTCAAAATGCTTCTCTTGTTATCAGGTTGCATGTAATCCACATGACATTTCATTGCATACCAATATAGTTATTGAATAGAAAGAGATAATATATATAATGTATGAGTTACATAGTTAGGATAAAGTTATGACTAACATTTTCAAAGATGTGTTTCAAGATCTGCATTGTTGATGGAAAAGAATGCTATGCAAAGTGATCAAGCATGGAATCAAACTGAACACTAATCACAGAATGAAAGCCTTGCACTATCATAAATCTAATTGTTGTAACATGATAGATTGAACCTATTCATTTCCTTGTTTGCAAAGAGAGAACGTCTCACCTATCTCAATTGGTCATTATTATGACAAAATGATCTTTAAACAAGTCTTTATCATTTTGAAGAAGCATAATTATGAAATATATTCATAACCTGTGTATCTGATAGAAGCCCTGACATTTAGAATGAGACGTGAGTATGTCTTTGGGTCATCTTGACACACAGGTGCTCTCTATAAATATTTTCCTCGTCGAAGTTAGTCCAGTATTCTTCTGTTTGTTTAGCCCTAGTTACCCAGTTTCCTGCTGACCGAATTTTTAGGAAATCTGTTGTAGTGGCACATTCTTGTGTGCCCAGGGCACACTCTGATTCCCCCGTGTCTCAGGTCTAGACGAGACGAGGTCGCTTTTTAGCATAGCACGTACACGAAACTGAGTCAAGGTTTTTCCACGGTGCTAGCTCAACTCTTTTGAATGTAACTATTTGCTGAAGTATTTCTTTAAAGAGCAAGATGCACAACGCGGAAGAAACGTAGAATGCTGTTTCAGGTGAAAATCTGTAACGTTAAAAATACTGAGAAACAGTTTCATTGAAGTGGAAATCCATCGAGTGAGTGAGTTATTGCTTAACGCCGCTTCGGCAATATCGCAGCCATTAGCGGCGAGAAATCCATCGAAGTACATGTATAATACACTTTATTTTGCTATCAAATATGTTTACCTTAACTATCAACAACACTTGCGAATATTATTTTACACTTTGAAAATATAAAATACACTTAAATGACCAAAAGGGGCAGGTTAGTAATCTGATAAGAAATATTGTAGACATTACTCTCGATTAATCCTGCTGGCACATACACGTATATTTATCTCATTCAAGAAGTTCTTTTAATATTGTCTTATGAAAGGCATCAACTTAGATAATGCAGTTAATAGGTTGATACAAAAGCTCATCGGAATACATATATTACTCTAGTTGTAAGTCAAGTTTTCCGTGTAAGTTGGTGTTTTCTTTGCAACGCTTAAATATCACCTAACAGTCCCGATTCCCAAGTGTGTATCGGTTGATGACCAAGCTTATCAGATGTCATAAGTGAACGTAAACATAGGTATGTTAGATAATATCAACGCTTTCGGCTGAGTGTGTTTCACAACGCAGTACATGCCTTTGGCTAACTAATTTTATACGTCATTTCAAAACGTTTAGAGCAATGAAGTTTTCTCTGAAAATGGTTGCTGATTTGCCCATGGTTATGCGTTTCACGGGTCTTATATACTTTTTAAGAACTAGATTTTATAATGCTGTTTTGGTCACTGGCTTATAACCAGTTTGAAATGTGCAAGTGCAATGTGCACTGTTATAAATGCCACCGACCTCCTCCCACAAGATGACTTCACAAACTAAATGTGATTAACAGAAAGGAAGACTTCACTATTTAATTTGTTTCTTATGAATAGATTTAATGAAAAAGTACACCCAACTATAAACAATGTATCTCATCTGAACGATTAAAACAACTTCTATGTGTCATAATATCAAGATGCTAAAATGGTAAAGTAGTCCATAGTTTGGAGGGTATCCTTTTTTAAGATTTGTGTTTATGAACTTGTATTGTCCAATCAGGAAAAGAATATATCGCTTAATTTATAAGTTTAAAGCGGGCTTTTAGATATAATTTAAATATTAAACTCTGATTGTAACATTTGTTTTGAAAGCAAGGAACGGTTCATAGTTTTTGTTGTTAGTTGTCATTATCACGCAGTTTCTGTACTCTTGGCTGTCTTTGATGTTGGGATTCGTGCAGCCATGTACAATCTGTACCGTTCACGGTGCCGCTAAGTTTCAGTGCTTACATGCGAGTGAAGATAGATTAATCCGAGCCTGAAATAACACATCAAAGCCTGTTAACACAGCATGAGATTTCACAAGTTCTGCGTGAAATTGTTGTCACTCGGAGGGCAAAAACTTTGTTTCCGGTTTTTTAAAATGAATTTCCCATTGTGTTTTGACTTTCCAAATGTCAACATGACAAAAACCTCCTGAGTTTATGTATGCAAATGTTCCTAAGATTTCCCTTTGAACTTGCTTGTGTCACGATTAACAGTCACTCGTTTTGTCCCATGAATTTAACATTAGAGGCACTGTAGCACGATTTTCTTAAATAAAGTAATCTCACAATAAGATAAATAAATGTTACCAATGGCTAAATAATACTCCTCAATCAATATAAAGAGTTCTAAAACGAACGTGCATGGTTCGGTTAAGTCATGCGAGTCCATTTCCCATCAAGCGGTCATTTAAATGCGTCACATTTAATGGCCGCTCGAAGGTAGTTCAAGTTGTCTGACTGATGTAGCGATACCTAAACATTCAGAGTAGAGTTTTAAGTATGGTATAATGATGAAATGGTCAACTATCTTGCTGTCTGAACTCTCATATTCTTATGAGACCAACAAATCTACCTGCCACACTGAAAAGTTCCACACCACTGTCACTTTATACGTCGCATCATTTTCTACGAATACGGATAGCCGTTTTCTGTGGATACGGCTTATGGGGTCGTGTAATGAGATGTTTTACCCATTAACATACCAAGATAGTGTATGAACTTTAATAATAAATGGTAAATTCTAGCAAACATAATGTGCAAAAAAGGTGCTACATCGCCTTTAAGACACCTTGTATACAGTCAAGATTTCTCGTTTACAAAGTCTAGCTATCTGAAACGGAAAGTCTTGAAATAAAGCCTGAAATAAAGGCATTGATAAACTTTCATAGACTACATTTAAATCTTCGCGGTAATAATAGAGAAACATGTCATGTAAATGCTCCAGTCATTTAAGAGTGATTTTTTAAACATAAATGTCGAAGTTGGTGTACAATACACGACCTTTTGAACGATGAAATCCAGGTACTAGCACTTTTGCATTCCTTGGATACATCTTGTATTCATATGAAGTTTTTATGTGTAATAATGTCATGACGAACATAAACTTGATGACAGAGAGCTTATCTTCATGTTCAACCACAGTTCTATTTTGAGTATAGAGGTGAAGGCGTCTTCAAAGAAAGATTGGCCCGGTTGATGCGAAACATGCGTGTAACTTCATAATCTATTGACGATCTCTCATTTGATACCCAAAATGATTATGTTAAATGTATCTATTCAAAGTTACAAGTCTAGATTACGTGTCATTTTCTTTATAAAATTCGTGTATTTTTCCAATTAAATACCAGCAGAAATCATGCATGTAAACGTGATGTTGGTTGTGTGTAGATTAAAGGAAACATTAGTGAAGGCGTGTCTGTATACCAGGTTTCATTGATTACATATAACGTTTCTCGCTACTGAACAACAAAGGGTCACTGAGGTTCCGTCTACACTCACCTTCAATCCAGTATTGTGAATCTTTAAGGCTCTGTAGCACGCGGTCCTTACTGAAATAAAGTGATTTTGCGAAAAGGTAAATAAGTGTAACAAATGGCTAAATAATACTCCTGTTTCAATAAAAAGAGTTTTAGAACGAATGTACATGGTTCGGTTAAACCATGCGAGTCCATTTCCCTACAGTAGTTCAAGTCATCTGAATGATGTAGCGATACCTAAACACCTAGATAAGAGTTGTAAATATGGCTGAATGATAGGAAAAGGCCTCGCATGGCTTAGTCGAACCATGTACATTCGTTTTAGAACTTTTTATTGATTCGGGAATACTATTTAGCTATTGATAACACTTATTAACCTTTTTGTGAGATTTTGAAACCAATCATAAACATACAAAGTTACATTTATATTTGCGCAGAAACCCCGAGGTAAACACAGTTTTCAATAGAACTGTAGTGTTTCTTTGGTTGGTTTCCCTTGATAGAACATGGACTCTCTGCTGAAGAAACGTGTTCTCTCTTCAAGTGTATGCGCCCAATACAAGTCATATGATCCCACAGAAATGTAAATTTGAAGGGACTTCTCAGGTTATTGTATATAAACAAGAATAAATACTTGATTGTAAATATATAAAGGGTGTATTCAGTTAACATGATCAACATGAGTAAATAACGATTACAAACTTTATAAAATAACATTTTGGAACAACGTTACTGGTAACAACAATGCCACAAATGCAATATAACAAGGGAAAATATCACAATGTAATTTTCAACCGTACAAGACAACATCATGGTAATAATGCATAAAATGATACGAGGCAGCATGAAGTTTCTTTCTTTTATGTACGTACAAGTAATTGCAGTTGACCTCAGTATTGTAATAGTCAAAAGGAAGTTTTCAATGCACGCAATTGTTTCAAATAATGACATTAGACAATTGCTATGTAATGAATTTGAAGATGATGATACCAAATAGTTAGGGTCACATGTTTCCTTTAGGTAGGATCTGGGCAAAGAATAATATTATCCAAAACATAACTGACTGAAGAAAGCATATCCAGTCAAACGTGATTAGAAATGTTACCGTAACGTTATTGATAGGAGCTCCAGAAGAAAGAGAGCCCGGTCAGAATTTGATTGATAAGTATCAATGTTGATAACAAACTCTTCGTACAATCATGATGTATATACGACATAAGCTATTACAGCAGACTTGAACCAAACTTGACCAAGCCATAGAAACATTATTATCTTCATGGTTAGGAAATATCTTCGTTCAAGTAGGAACTGCATAAACTATGTCAGTTTCTTTTAATATTTATACTGAGCTTTAATTTCGACAAACATTATGAAGTCGAAGGTGGCCTGGTGAGAATAAAAGTATGATGAGGATAAAATTATGCCATTGATCGTGGATATCGATTCCATTATTTGATTGAGACGAAGCTCCACAAGCAAGTTCACGAGGCCGCAGTTTGACTGATGGGAGTACACGGTACAATTGTCGGGGAGACATTCTCCTCCATCAACGAGACAATACTTCTGTCCTTGGTTTGCATGTTAACGTCAGTTTCTCCACAGCCGGACCTGCAATGAAATAAACAATAGCTATAGATTTCAAAACAGAACTCCTGTATTAAATGGCTGCAATCAAAACCTCATCGGTGCATGCAAACGCGTTGTTTCCGTTAGCTTCCATTTTTGAAAGGGAGTTTAATTACTACAAAGGGTTACATTCGTGTGAAGACAATGGACAGATGTGCTGCACTAACGAAACGTACTGATCGGCGTAGAAAGTAATATATTCACCTATTTAAACACTGAAGATAGAGAGTATAAGAAAAATGCCCGAGATCATGTTTACTCGCGTGTCACACTCTTAAAATGAGGAACTGCACTAAACGTCTATGTGCACTGGGTGACCTCATTGCCTTGAGGCGTACACGGCATCACCTCTAGTAAATCACACACCATATCGTAACACGCACTTTGTCAGAAAATGGCCTTGTCATCGACGAAAACACCATGACCGAAAATGGAAACCTGGATCAGTCTTCGAATATTATAAAGTGTATTAATTTGAACCAGCAAACCAGTTTAACCATTTCCGGTCCTATGGCAGTATCCAAGATGGCGGGCAGTTTCTCACCTTCTTTATATGTTATATAGTTAGGTAAGTATACGTATTATGTATATTTAGGGTCCAGTGATGAATTTACCCCTGTCCTGCATCAAATACTCATAAAATTTTGAAAGGACTCATAAATATTTTAACTGCGAGTTCCCTGGACTCGAAGGTTTTTGTTGTGGTATTTGCTTACTTATTGAGGGACTCACTTATATCTGCTCGGAATCACAAGAGCTTGTGGTAGCGACTCCCTGTCATGTTTGTTAATTTATCGCTGAGGGTCTGTACTTTTACTAAACTAACAATAGACTGTGATGACATTAGATCCAACTTCAGGTATACCGCAAGAAGAACATTATTGTGTCCATTCGGTGTAAACGGGATGTGAGTAGATTTACATCGGGCCTATCTTAACCTGCCAGATTGTCCTTAATATATTCAATTTTATTTGGGTCAGATCCAATCTAGCAAAAACTAGCTGTAATGTTATACGTCTCCTAATTTCAATTACATCTTGTTTTAACAAGATTGGTTCAAATCTTGACTTTTGTCATTAGTGAAAGGACAATGATGGCTTGGTTACCATAACGTACACATGTGTACAAGTGAATTTATCTATGGGCTCATTTTAAAAACTAAATCTGTTCAACCGTCGAGGAACCAGTACTTTTTTTTGTAATAGAGGTGATGGCATGATACCCTATAACGTCACCGGACCAACGCGTAGAAATTGACCAAAACAATGACGATGATGCCAAGAAGTCTCCAAGCGTGGATTTGATCATCTAAAATGGTCTATTTCGAAGAACGTCAAGTATGAAGCAGATGTGTCAAGACACTATAAAGTTTTCACCTTGTTTGTCATTGTCCGTTTTAAATTCATAACTTGACTGAATGGCTATACGCAGCGTTATTTATCCGATATCAGACAAAACTATAACACTGTGTACATAGCAATATCGATAACAAAACGTTGATTTTAAGGAGATTTATATCCGTTCAACGATTACACGGAAACTAAATAATAGTCTCATCTCTAATTAGAGAGTCAATAACGCTATCACATATTTGAACTGTCGCCGCGAATGGCTACAACATTGCCCGTTAAAAGCGGCGTTAAACAATAACTCACTCACTCACTATTTGGGCTGTTTAGGTACCTGACTATCTAGGACATTGACAGACCCACATGGATAGTACTCTCCAATGCGTGACAACATTCATTTCCACAATGATGCGGAGAAACACCCCGTGAATTTCTGGTTCTATATAGTTTAATGATTGTTGGCATGTCATGTCAATACTCATGAAATTAACGTACAAGTCTGTTCTCACAGCAATCCATATTGGTGTATGATTATCATTCCGTTATAGTAGCCTTATGTTTGAGGCTACCATAACGGAATGCATATTTTCATAATTTGATTACCATTACAAATCCATTCCCATAAGTATGTCACCATGTTCAGAAACAACACTTATTACAGCATTAATATTTTTTTTTATATATTTAAACAATGCGAGGTGTACATAAACAGTTAGAGATGTACATAGCTAACAGTTTAAGGAAAATAAATGCCTTTAAAAATGCTCCCTTAATAAGTTAACGTATCCCTTCGTTTCTGAAACATGGAGTTTGCCATTGTCAACATAGGGATAGTGACATGTCTAAAGCAATGATTAACACACAACTACATGGCATGATCAGAGATACCAGAATGTGATATGTGGATGTCATACTTCGTTTGTCATGTTATGGTTTGTTTTATTTCACTTATATAGCTGGTACATTGTTTTGGAGAGTCGTGAATAAAACCTTGTTTGTCAATCTATTCACCTGTCAATCGTTGCGAGAATAAACATGTAAAAAACCATATATGCATGTGATTGCAAATCATATCAGCATTGCTGCAATTCAAAACATGCTGAATCAGCCGGAATATGACAAGCAACATCTGCAACTGTAGAAGTTCTGCAACCTCCCGCCCTGGTGTTGACCCTGCATGTGTCTGTACACAGCATTCAGTGATACGCTGACAGTAAAACACAGATCGGCCTGTCATCATGCAGGTCTGTGTTTGACAGGTACAGACTAGATGATCCCGCACCTGGCCAATGCATTGTTGTCAGCTACCTTGTTTTCGTTAAACAGCTGATCATGTGAATGAAAGCATCATCAAGTTTCAAACCTCTCATCCATCAAACATATCCGATGGTTCTGTACTAGGGATAACATCGAACAACAGTTGACATGTATTTTGTAAACTATATCGAGGGAGGGGGGTACATTTTACTCACTACTATCATGAACTATCGTAAATGCATCTAAGCACATCGCAACAATTATTTTTTTAAAAACAGCGTGTCCCTTACCATAACTGCTTCAATAATTCCATATGCATGTAATCTAGAAAACAAGATTAGCACCCGATAAAGCTCCAGTTTTCCCATAAATAAAGTAAACTCAAGCTACAAGTGCAACCCTCTTCAATGTGCAGATATCGAGACTGATAAAAAGAGATTACATCACACATTATTGTTTTCGTCTACAATGGCCTGTACACTGAACATGTTTCAATGACATAATAGAAAGAGCGATGTTAGACCGTGATTTTACACCATCCCGTGGTCCTTTCAAACCACTTCACCATTCACAATTTATAATATAATCTAAACATTACAACAATATTCCGTAAAACCATTAGTTCTATGTAGGTGTTGTGTGGTTAGACATTATTCAGATAAAACTAACCGTAGGAACAATCATTTTCGACGAAACAGGAAATAGACTGCATCTAATATATTTAGGAGAACGATTTATAGGAAATGGTTTTGGGTTTAAGACCATTTGGCTATATCGTTCAGAAGTGATTGTAACTAAAAGTTAGTTACATGGCATTACTGGTTCTTTAACTCAAAGGACCCGAGCAAACTCAATCAATGACACAATCTTGAATTGTTTAAGTACAGACCCCCCAACTTCAGAACTTGAGAAATGTACAGACCCTTATATACAAACAAGTGCTTTAGTTCAGTAGGGCAGTTACACGAGATTCCGGAATAAGAATATGTACATTATAAAACTCTTGGTTTCTAGTACATACAATGATGACCAGTTACTCAACTCACGAACACTATAGTGACAGCCTCGGGACATGAACGTTATCAGTGTATTCACAATCATGAGCTGTCGGTAACAGCTGTTAGTACGTTCTACTGTGATCACGTGAGACCATAGAGCTAAATGCGTACGTGATTCCCTTAACGTTACGCATTATGTTGACCATCAGCAGCGCTTGATTGTCACTTGAACACACACTGAACTCTTGATGGATGTAAGTGATGATAGGAAACACGCTTATGGTCATATATAGCGATGACATGGGCGCCATTACCATTCAACATTACTACGGAGGTCATCCAAACATAGTCGTTAACTTGTATTGAAGGTTATCTATTTAGCACCATTGCGTTCAGACTAAGCCTCTTTACATTTGGACATTCATAACTGAATACACCGTTATACGTATTTCTTTATGTTCATTTTCTGGCATTATATAACACTTAATAATGGTAAAGTTCTAACCATCATATTGTTTCCATTGGGTTAACACCTTTCAGTAACAATTGTATTTTACTTGTCGCGTTATTGACACAGACACAAGGAATGCTTAACCTGACAACAATATGCAAACAAATTTGATTGAACGCAGATTTATATAACAAGCATTCATAATCGAGTTTCCAGTAAGGTCATGGTAGAATGAAGTCATGAGTAAAACAAATGAAGGAAAGACATTGTCCATATTTCATGAAAATTCATATTTTCAAACAAAGGTCAAAGCAAGTCTAGAGTAAATTTACGTAGGTCTAGCAACTCACTACAAGGAAAATGAACATGTTGAGGTCTCAGCTGATTCTTTTGAAAAACTATTTTAAATGTTTCAATATTGACATTTCTTCGAAAGAATAATTTTGGATAAGCATTAAACATTGAATCACTAACAATACCAACATGATTGCACCATTGAATGTGGCCTGAAAAGTACAACACGGAATATTCTAGGTACGTGTGCAGGGGAACTTGAAGGCCGCCGTGATAAGATAGCGCCACCATCTGTCAACTACACCAGTCCTTCACACGAATCGAGTGTTCGTTTAGGACACGGGGCGCTACCTGCAGGCGTTCTCGTTCATCTACCTCTTCTGCTACTTACTATACTCAACAGACTCTGAGGGTGGGTCAATAAATCAACACTTTGAACAGCATATCACCATAATGAAAAACCACGGTAACAGCCAATTGGTGTTCATAAAGGAACCAGCTGAATGGGGTCATTATAGCCAGGTATCAGTAAAACAGACAATGGTGGCGAAATCATATCGCGGGAAAAGTTCACAAGATTACGCATGGTCACATAATTATACAGAATTTTAAGAATTTCAAAGATTTACAAACTATTTTGCAAACTTAAAGTTTAAAATTGCCTTTGAAGTATGTTGCAGGATATAATAAACAACGTTAAAAAAAGAAAAGAATTTGTTTTTAAAAAGTAAATATGCTTTTACATAAAAACCTAGGCATCTTAAAACATCAAAGGTTATATCTAAAGTTTAAGGGCATATATAATTTGGATTTCATTTGTATCTGTATAAGTGTGATGAGACATCTATGTCTACAAAATGTCCTGTGTGAAGGTCAAATCAACCTTCTGAAGGTTAGAGAGGAGACATCAGATAACCGGGGCGATAACCATGCCCATACATATTTAAAGTAATCATATACGAGTTCAGCGCACAGTCAGCGGAAGGTGATAATCCGAGGACGCCAATAAAAAGACAATGATTGGGAACTGCTCTCGTAAAACGCGGTATTGTGCGTCGATATGAAATGCACCAATTGGAAGATACGTGATTTCAAAGCATGTGTTACCAAAAACATTGCATAACAAAGATGTGTATTAGCGTAGTCGTTTTATTTACTTACCATGCACACACTTAAATTTGAAATAAAAAATATCTGTTGATTATCAAATACAAAGACCACATGATCATTAACTCAGTTACTGTCAGTAGCAACAAGAATGGGTTTAGATTGCGATGTAATTAACGTAGAAACAGTGGTTGAAAGCAGTACAAATCGTATTCATAAATTTATCAATGACAGGACTGTTTCATATAAGCATGTTGACTAATACGATTTGTCATGAAATGACTGCTACTGTAAAGAAAAATAAATACATAAACTGTGCCTTTCATATTGTGTCAAAACAATCAAAATGTCTATTTTTTACCATTGCTAACAATGACACTATTTATTCAATACCTGGTGGTCGTTAACAGCAATGCCACTCGCATGAGTCGCTAATAGCTTAACACTTATGCTTGTCCTAAGTGACATTAGTCTCCTACTTAAGGGAAATGAAGCCGTGTTGGAGATAACTGACCACGTTAACGTGAAGTCCTACCAAGAAGCGTCCCAGCTAGACCTCTCCGTATCGCAGTTAGAGTTGTCAAGCCTGATCTTCTGCACGTTCACTAACTGATTATCAGCATTATCACCTGAGTGTAGGCTCGCACCACTTCACTTAAATAGTCTGCATTTCCTCTAATACATGCTTTCGTGGTATTTTTTCCAAGCCTCTTCTGGAGTCAGACGCTATTACCGTGCAACATTTTATGGGTTTAATAAAGTAACTATGTTACAATATCAAGAAATATCTTTTCCTAAAATTCTAGAATATTATTTCTTTAATTTGCCATGTTTGCAGACTTGTACTATATAAATTCAAGCTGAATCGGAAGAACATAATTGTTTCCGTAAAAGCAGACCAACCCGGGGTCGGATTTTAATTTAAATCTTAGAGTCTAGAAAATCAACAAATAGAACCTTCATTGCATCCATCGATGTTTATACGACATGCGATTACATCGATAGAGACCTACTGTGGAAACACTGACGAAAGTTGGAATGCATAGACGATCGCGACTTTATGATACTGTGACATTATATACAGTGATATTAAATGCTAATAGATTAAAAGGACAGTTAACCGATGGTTCTATGTTCACACTTGACTAGAACAAGGCTGATTTTTATCCCCGCTTTTTAAAAATCAACGATATCATTATATCCCCGAAAGCATTAGGAATTGGAGTCGACGTAGGCCATGAAACGTGTGTGTACTGGCATATGCAGATGACAGAAAATTTTACATTCGAGTTATAATATATTCGACATTCACTGTCAAAACTGACGTTTATTTGAGATCAGGAACGACCACCACACCCCGGAGCTTATAGGATATCAGCGTTCATAACAAGAGATTTGGAAATTTCATTATCAGATATTTGATACCCAGAAGTCCAATATACAGAACCGCAACCTTGATGTAAAGTGGATAGGGATGATATGGAAAAGCGCCCTCGACTTCTATTTCACAAGATCCCCAACTCTTTATACAACCGTGATCAGATTGTGCGCAAACTAAGTTATCTAATTCATATATGACATAATTGGAGCAGGAAAATATGAAGAAACGCTGGTTGAATACTCTATAGTCTGTATTATTCTTGTGTTTATTCTGCAACATCTTGGCGCGATGAAGACTTCATCTAAACTTTATATTGGTGACATCGATTCCAATGTTTTGATGTTTCATGTTGCTGTCACATACAATCATTACTGGGTGTTAATATCAATAAATCATAATATGATAACATATTCCTGTATTTATTTCCACTTGTTTCTAGGTTAATGAAAATGTTGCTCGCATGAATTCGATTTTTACAATACCGATTACAATGATAATAACATCTTATATTTATTTGTTCTATATAGTCACGATGTTTGATTTGATAATAAGATATGATATTAGTGTTTGAAATTTACCTTCAAACGCACATTCAATAACCGCATGCGGCCATCCATCGATCCATTATCGATAATTTATTGATAAGAAAATACTCAATACTCAACTCCAGTTTGACTTTTTATTTACATAATAGCATTTTCAATTAGTTACACCCATATCAAGAATGAATTTGTAAGGTTTGTAATATTCAAAATTTCATAATCGCTAATTGGTAGCCTACAAGCAATAGATAAATCGATTATTTGATTGATTGGTGCATCATTTTCTGACATGTAACATGCATGTAACAATTTTACAAATGCTCATTTAAATGGCATTAAGTATGTTGTTTGAGTCACATAATGTAAAAGGTTATCATTTATTTTATCTAGAAGTACTTGAAGTACGAGAAGTTTTGTATTGGTGCTAAAAACATGAACTAGGGCTCGTTTGAAAGATGTTTACAATTATTTTACCAATATTACATATCTTAAATCCCAATCCAATTATACTCTCAAAATTAAGATTCCTAGCAGTAACAGTTCCTGGAAAGAAATCAGAAGAAGGTTAACTGTTTATCCTGCCACGCCAATATTTAGAGTAGTAGTAGACACCAAATGCAAAGAGAAACACATCTATTAAGCCGCTTAGAGTAAGAATATAACAAAGCTACCTGTAACATGCATAACAAATAAAACGATGATTGGTGAAACGGGTTGTGAGATGAACTAATAGATTAATATACATAGAATCACAGTGTTTGGTGAAGAGTAAATTATTCGTGTCCCAAGGTTACGTATACATACACATACACACTCTGCATTCCCAGGCGACATTAATTCCAGCTGCATGGAGTCTCAAACGTTGTCAGCTAACAAACACGATATTACCCCTCGGCTAACTGCATGCTTTACTGGAAATAAATCTATTTTTTACAGAAAACATTGATTTCCCTCTGTTGCACAAGGGGATAATGCCGTCAGTCTATAAAATGAAGTACTCACTGCAAACAAAACCAACTTTATCTACTTGAAAGTTGGGAGACTGTATTGAAGCGTTTCATTTTCCCTCTGGGCTCATACTTGAACCCCGTCCAGTGTTGTGCACCAGCAGGGCAACATTGTGCAAGTATAGCGAGATGTAATCCTCAAGATAAACATTGCTTTACAGCTTTTGCTTTTATCGAATACTGGTTGGTTTGGGGAAATTGGATTGACTGAAGTCCTTGAAGGGAATTTAGAAGTGGTATACATAACAAAAGCAAGATGTCTAGAAACGTCTCATCATTGTGAAACGACACGACGCTTCTGAAAATCTGCTTACTCCTTCATTAGGTGTATGAAGGAGTAAGTATACACTTATATACACAATGTCCTTTCACAATCCAGAACTATTTTATTGTTGTAAATGCCACAAACCTATAGAATGAATAGCACAGGTTGTATATTATGAATTTGCACAACGGTAACCGGTGTCGTTAACTATATGTACACAGTTTCTTGAATTCATGTTTTAACGGACTTATACATTTAGTCAATTTAAGTCAATGTCATTGGGGTTTTTCTTTCATGTACACAATCATTAATTCGATCCCATTGTCAAGAACGAGACTGCATGCAAAAAAGAGAAATTCAGCTGAAACATTGAGGCCAAAAGTGTCTGACATTTATAACAAGAGAATTAATGAGCCTTTAACATTGGTCAAAGAAAAAAGCTTCAAAATAGCTAAAGGAAATCAATGTTTAGTCCTTTGCTTTGTATGAACATAATACTGCTGTGATATGATAGCAGAGGAGGCATATGTATGTCTTCCTAGTAAGTATGTCTTCATGGATACGCTTGTAAGAATTATTTAATGCTTTAGTGGGAAATTTGCACAAGTTATGCAAATGAGGGTGTGAAACATACAAAAGGCAGATATACACATCAATGTGGTTATGTGTATCCAGTTTCGTAACATTTGAACAATTAGAGTCTAATTTAAGTAATGAGTGGAACAAACAGACGGACGGACGAACGGACACGCTGACCGCTATATACTAGTATAATTAAACTGATGGTATATAAGGGCAGGTCGGGAAGCTTACCCTTCATAATTTTAGCTCTCAGTTTGTGTCTTCTGTAGCGAAAAACAGCTAGTTCAGTTTCGATCTTGTAGATGTTCTTCAACACCTGAAGGCGCACCTGTAAAGTGATAAACAACACAAAGGGGATAAATGGACAAT
This sequence comes from Gibbula magus, assembly GCA_936450465.1. Taxonomy (NCBI): domain Eukaryota; kingdom Metazoa; phylum Mollusca; class Gastropoda; order Trochida; family Trochidae; genus Gibbula; species Gibbula magus. The sequence goes on from OW388303.1 coordinate 45,083,967, forward strand.
GACAATGTAGATATTAGTTTCACAACATCAGTTTGATGGAATCTGCATTGAACTGAACACAACATTTGACAAATTAAAGATGTTTCTTGTTAATGTGCAAAAATAAATTAATATAATAATAAATAATTATTTTTTTTGGAAAATGAATGATACTGAAAACATGTTGACATTTTGCGAACCGTCCAGTACCGAAACACCGGATTTACTATCTCGCAATTGACTGTTAATTGTTTTCATTTGTAAAATAGTTTTATTTCAAAGACATCACCTGTTCCTTTTTGGCTCGCTTAGACTCCAGATGTCCATCAGGCGAGTCTACATAGAAGTTGTAGACATCATGGTTAGGGTCTTTAGGAACTGCCGGAGCTTCAACTTCTTCATTGTGTTCCTTATACACAAAGGCATTCTCATTAACCACAACAACCTCATCGTCACCTTTAACATCACCATAACTGAATGTTGAGGCTGTTGAATTTGCAGGATAATATTTCTGTAACGTTTTCTGAACGTTAGATCTGATGTTCTTCTTAACACGAGATATAGCGTGACTTGTTCTCGCTCCTCCTGTTTTAGTTGGTGTATCATTGGAAAGGCTACACACGGACATTCGATGGTCAGCTTGTTCAAACCTTTGAATACCCTTGTCTTGAAGCACTACAAGTACATCACACTCAGAGCCAGTAACCTTAGTTGCTGTGCGGATGTTTCTTGGTTTATTTCCATCAATTGTTTCTTCTACCGGGACCTTTCGAACTTTACTTTGATTTCGTTTACTTTGTTCTCGGTTTAAAATTGCTGTGGCGGATTCGCTTTTCTTACTTTTCTTTGATGGTGGCTTTAGTCGCATGTCATTATTTCGTGTCGTGGTAGCTCTGACGGGAGACCTCCTAATCATGGTTTTGATGGCGTCAATGGTTATCCCTGGAGTGGAAAACTGAGAGCAGGCTAGCACTGCACTGGGAGTTTCAGCTAATGGAGGCTCGGGACACAGAGGACCGCGGGACAAAGGGGATCGCACGTTGATCGGTCTCCCCCGGAATGGTGTCCTAAACTGGGACTTGCAGGCTTTAGGGATCATCCTTTCCTGTAATAAAGGAGGGCACGCATGCATAATCATGAGAGTTGATTGATTATTTGTTTTTTTAACCAACGTTAAAGAACTTTTATAAAATTGTACATAACTTTAATCCTGAGAATAAGGTGAATTTATAAGATTATGTAAATGTTATTAATTGCAATTTTCGCCTGAATACTATGATTTTTAATAGAAAAAGGTTCCATCATCGCGATAAAATACTGATTTTATTTCATTTTTTTTTTTTATCAAGTTTCATATCGTTCAATAATTAAGTTTAAAAGTAAGAAACACGTGGTAATAAATTAAATATCAATAGGAAGTAAACATGAAATACTAATTTAGACAAATTATGAGCAACAAGCAGGAGCAATTTCAATTCGACGTGACGTTACTGAGTGTCTGGTGTCTTCGCGGATTCATTAATGTCAATCAATGTGCTTTCAAAGTAAGACTAATTTAAAGAGTTTTTCTCTAACATGATATGATGTTATGGGTCGGTATTGACGTCACCACTGTCCTACATCTCCATGTTGTCTTAACCTTACCTTGGCATTCCAATATCAATACAAGCCAGAAATCACTGATACCTGATCACTCTGTTTATCATCTTACAGATTATCGTAGATAAGATCATAACACGAACTACAAGATGTACTTTAATCAGTCCAACGTTGAACCCTCTTCCTGATGTTAAACTACGTCTTTCTGACCTTTCATAATCTTTATATAATGCATCAAAGTGAACTCGATTCTTCGAAGATACAACGCATTATTGGCATGATATAATCGAGTATTTGGGGCAGAATTTGATACCAACTTTGTATACTGTAAACTTTGCGTTGTCGACAAGATGATTTGTACACATTTTTATAAGAGGAAGAGGTATAACACAACCATAACACCTAGAGAACAGGGCGTGCGTGTTTACTAAGAGCTAAACTCAATTATTACCCATATGGTTGAAAATAACCGAGTTAATATTATTGATATGAGCACATGTGCACATATCACGTTTGCCTAGCAACCATTGTTTCACCGCGACCTCCCGTGTTTTGTCGTCTGTGACGTCATAAAACGATTGTTCGTGACGTCACTGTAGCTTGCCGTCGCAAGAGAAGTGGGCCGTTTCCTGGTTATTTTTACGCGAATCAAATGGAATAAAATGGGTAATAAAGAAATTATTACACTCGAAAGTGTGTCATATGACTTTTACGAAACTCGTGCAAATTTATGTATAACCCTCGCTCTCGCTCGGGCAATACAAAAATTCACACTCGTTTCGTAAAAGTCATATGACACACTTCCTCGGGTAATAATCTCTATATCTCAAACGTAATTCAGAATGCGACAGACAGTTTTCAATGAAACGTTACAACCAAGCTGTCCTACAATGCAACTGGAGATTCAGAAGTGGTTAACAATGTTTCTAATTCTTCGTTCATATACAAAATTCAAAGAGGAGAAGAACAAATTTTAGTCAAGTTTTAGAAAAAAATAAATAAAATCGATGTATTCTTTAAAACGGAATGCAGATGAATCGGAAACAATGTGCTCAAACTTTGTCAATGTATACTGAATTGTGTGAAGCAAGAATTAAGCGTTTGCTTGTTCGATTTCCGTCAACAATGACAATCCTAATTGGCAAATAACGGACGACAACTTATCTTTAACATTTCTGGTCTCAAGGATATGATATTGACACTTTATAAATATATTTTAGAAAGGTATGAAATAATCAGCTTAATTGGCTTAATGACGTAGCATTCGTCAGTTTTGAGTCAGGAGACATGGAATTCCATTGGAGGGGTTTTGGTCTGAGCTACTGACGACAGATGGAGAAAGATTTATCGTTGGAGATAAGAGTGTATGAACGTATATTAACGCAAGAACTTATAAACATAATTTAGGCCAAATGATAAGAAATGTATTTCTTATGATTTTTATGACTTATCATGTCTTAAATAAGAAAATAACGTGAACATATGATATCTTTTTTACAATACAGAACTTTGCATCATATGAAGTATACAGATTGAGTACATAAGAATCAAGAATTTCTGGATAACTTCTCTATTGCATACATACTCGACGTTCAAAACAATTGAGTTAAAGCTAGATGCAATGTTACACGTCCCCTAAGTATATCATTCATCGAATGGAATGTGATGATCGAGTGAGCATATACTTATATATACATATGCTATATGCTTCGAAACGTCGTGTATATACACAATAAAGAAGTTGCTATTCAGAAAAACGTGTAGCATTTCCAGTGTGGAGCAAACGTTACCAGGTGGTAGGAGCTTATTTTGAAGTTAAACACTGATGATATTCATGCATGCAGGGTCTCCATTTATTACTTAGATTCATGAAAATTTGATGTACCACTTGACTCTTATCCGAGCAGTAAGGTGATCAGGTGTTAGTTACCAGGTCTCGTGTTTGAACCTGGGCTGTTATCCAAGTAGCCTAGTGACCCAATTGCGGACCAGGGTTATCAGACCTGCTAGACTTGGCACGGACAAGTGTCGGGTGCGGCATCACATTGATGGCCTTGTCAGATAATCAGATGGATTCATCGTATTGGATTATCTACGCTCGCATAAATGTCAGCAATAGAACGGCTCTCTACGCCTTCAGTATGGGAGGATATACGCAAGGGAATCCCTCATATCTATGTATTGATTAGAACTTGCGTACATGCACCTTTACCGTCCAGTTGACCAGTTGCGTATAATTACATTATATTGTTTTGTTTTGCGTGCTAGAACTAACCTACCGGTCTATTGTTGTCTAAAATCAATGAAGTTCTGAGTCTACATCGGGTCGTGTTTCTGGGGTCAAATAAATCATGTGGACTTGGGCGTCAGATCGAAACGATGTGATAACAGTTAGATCAGCTACTAGCTTGTACAAGACCTGCAAGGTTTTGTCCATATCTGGTTCAATCGATTCCTTGTCTCTATAATATAGTTAAAAGCATTGAAACATGTTTATATGTCGTTGTAACTGTTGATATTTATCAACTACAATATAGGCTGTTACATGTGATCAGACAAATCCGGTTTATACAAATGAATTCTACCATAAGCATATTGGCGAAATACATATATTTTTCATTTTTCATCAGATAAATACGATTATTGACAGGAGGTACAAAATGCTCTTGTAATGTTCATACTTTATTACTCAAAAACTAAAAGTTTAGAACTAGGTTTCGATTTTAATATTTATTACATATATCATAATTCTTCTCATTCTCATCTGCTCTCATCAAATACACAAGTCATATATATCATACTTCTTATCTTATCTTCCTGATAAGTATATACGAGGAGGCCGGGCAGATTTTGACAATTACATATATATACTGAAACTGAGTACACTGAAAACGAAAGCCAAATCGTTGTGAAGTGTAAATAATAGTCGTAGCGTCTGCAACCATCGTACGGCACAATATTAACGTTGAGTTTCAATTTACAAAATGTAAGTTGTTGATTCCATAATTGGACTTCGGCACAATGAGGACAGGTTGACGTATAAACTGACATTATGGCTAAGGACAGTACTAGTCCGACACCAAACACATTTCAAAATCGATGAATGCAATATCATTTATTAGGTAACGTCAAGTTGCAGTTTACCTATCACAGTGAGATATCGCTTTTTTAACGGACCCCGTATATCTGGAAAACGACCATCCGCACGGTAGTATTTTAAATATCCCTCTGTCTATGCATTTTTATGCAAATGGGGATTCGTTAACCTCACGTCTCGTCAGTGTGTCTAAGTATGGGATAATTTCTGGGGCCGTAGGTGTAGATAAAGAGTATATCTAAATAGTATTATATCACATGGGACAGGAGGAACAGTTCAATGTGACAAGATACAACTGAGAGAAGAAGAAAGGCCTTTTAAAATGCAAATACTTTGACACTATTTATTGATGTTTCCATAATATTTTCATAAATATATATTTGAGAATAAAAACCTGAGAACCATTACACAAACGATCAAGGTATCAAAGGTAAGCTAGTCCGGTGTGTGATTGAATAGATGACACTATCAATACTACCAAACAGTCTAAATTTACTTGAGAGTATAAGACAGATATTGTGTAACCTGGTACCGAGTGGTTGTGGCAGCTAAACTCGCGAAAGGTACCTAAACCAAAAGGCATTTCCATTATTTCTCAATAACTGTAAGCATGTGTATAGTTTGCAAACATTTGGGCATGCTCTATGACGTTGTTCACTGTAGCTATATTGATTCTAATTTTCACTCATTTAAATAGTTGAAAGAAATCCAATATAAACAAGAGTCATCAGAAGATGACATATCCCACCGGTTCCACAAAATTTGTAAAACACATCTTTGACAGATACTTGTGTATCTACTACCGTACTTCAGTTAGTGGGTATTACAGATGCTGAGTTTCAGGTATGTTAAGGGTTTTAGACATCTGCTCCAGAAGCAGTCAAAATCAACAACAACCAACATCCCTTTCATGTTTCTATGGAAACAGAAAAAAAAAAATTCAGAAAAAATCTTAAAATATCAAAAGGCACCACTTCAGTTAGTGGGTAACACACATGCAAAGTTTCAGGAAGATATGATGAACGGTTTTGGAGTTGTGCTCCGGAAACGAACCTGTCTGTGAACAAAGTCCAAATTCATCATGTTTCTATGGAAACGAACATTTTAAAAAAAATCAGAAATCTGAAAATATCAAAAGGCACCACTTCAGTTAGTGGGTAATACACATGCAAAGTTTCAGGAAGTTATGATGAACGGTTTTGGAGCTGTGCCCCGGAAACGAACCTGTCTCTGAACAAAGTCCAAATTCAACAAGTTTCTATGGAAACGACCAAAAATAAAATTTTCAGAAATCTGAAATTATCAAGAGGCACCACTTCAGTTGGTGGGTAATAGGCTACACATGGAAAGTTTCAGAAAGATATGATGAACGGTTTTAGATTTCTGCTCCGGAAACGAAATGATTACGGACGGACAGACTGACGGGGTGATGACTATATCCCACGGTATTACATACCGGTGGGATAAAAATGAAAGAACATGTATATTTAAAGCTGTTTGAGCAGTGGGGAAGGTCATAGCAATCCATAAACTTGAAGATTCAATAATATTTCTGTATCAGGTGAGTAATTTCGAACATTCATTTCATCGTTTCCTTGAGAACTCAGCCCAAATATCTCAGGCTGCATTGCATGCTGGGTGTGTTGCATGAACCTAATAAATTAGACATATAACAACGTACGCTTTGGCGTATATGTAAGGTCTTATAGAGTCTCGACGCTATCTTTGACATATATACGTTTGTCTAGAGTTGCAGTTATGTGTTTGTCATTAAAACAATACAATCTGCATACTAATGCTAATGCTAATGTAAACGAAGAACATGTGCAATGTTTATCTAAGATTTCTATTCTTATTGTTTCTGAACTCGATTCAAATATTTCAAGAATGCAAATTCGGATTTTGGTTGTGACCAAAAGTGGGACGTGCGTTCAATACTTCCCGTAGCATAACCATCATCATGAAATTCTAAACAGAATTTTTGGTAAGTTGTGTTACAAAATCAACTGTACACAAAGAACAAAGTTAAGCACCCCCTGATATTTTCATACAGCTGAATGTCAGAAACAAGTAAGCTCTGCTATGACCCTAAATTAGTCTGAGATTATGTTTTGTTCACATAGAACAGCCATCTGGCAAGACAGAAACGCAACAATATGTAGCTGTTATCATTATTTAATAGCGATGACGTCATGTTTACACAGGTACTGTTTTTACCATGAAACAATGTCCACACAAGTATGGAGCTGCAAGTGAAACAAAACACATTCGCAATGGTATTATCACTTCTAAGTGTTCTTTGTAAACCCTAGTGTTACGTAGTAGTGTACATGTTCAATAAGAATGAACAGTATCTGGTAGGACCGCCACGGACCCGGATGACACACTGCATCCTACGTCTCATGCCTCCAGTCAGACGTCAGATCTGTTCTTGTGTCAATAACATTCACACAGCGTGCAGAGCTGCCTCCGACTCATATAATTTCTAAACTGCAGGGTTCCGAGCCTGGAATCGCCGCCCTAGAATATCCCACACATGCTCCAGAGGGTTCATCTCTGGCCAGGGTAAAGTTGTCACTGCGTTGGCTCGCATGTAATCGACAACGGCACGTGATCGGTGAGGCCGGACGTTGTCGTCCATGTACTGTGGTCGTGGAACAAGTGCATGGTTATCGAAATGAGGAACAACGACCGACTGTAGCACGTCCAGATGTATTGAGCTACAGTTAAGTTGCCGCTGATGATGACCAAATCCAGCTTGCAGTCATGAGACAGGCATCCCTATACCATAACAGAGCCGACTCAATACGCAACAGTTGGCTGGATCTTCCTGGGGGTATAAGCTGTATTCTTCTGTCTCCAAACACGCCCATCAGTAACACGGAGCAAGAATCGACTCTCGTCAGACCAACGGATTTTCCGCCAGGTCCTCAGATTCCAGTGTTGTCACGAGATGAGATAAACATGGTATTTGTCAAGAATTGACGGATATTCTATTTATTATGTGATATTATCCATGTAATTACGTCCGAAAAGGGTCGTTTTCACGCCAAGCGGCCGCAAGGAACAGCCCGTCACCACAGTAACACTGTGACGTCATAAGCCAAATCGCCGCGCGAGACCATTGTTTTATGACGTCAAATTATATCAGTCACCGTTCGCAGTGAAAATATATAGAGGATATCTGTCTTTTCTTGACTAATACCATGTTTATCTCATCGAGTGAGGTAGAAAGGTTATATTTTCACGAGTGGCGCAGCCACGAGTGAAAATATATAACTTTTCTTCCTCACGAGATGAGGTAAACATGGTATTTGTCAAGAATTGACGGATATTCTATTTATTATATGATATTATCCATGTTATTAAGTCCGAAAAGGGTCATTTTCACGCCGAGCGGCCGCTAGGAACAGCTCGTCACCATAGTAACACTGTGACGTCATAAGCCAATTCGCCGCGTGAGACCATTGTTTTATGACGTCAAATGATATCAGTCACCGTTCGCAGTGAAAATATAAGTTATTTTCACTGTAGCTTGATAGACAGTTTATTTCACTGATAAATCCCAGTATTTCATCGCTCGCCATATAATAAAAGTTATTTTCACTGTAGCTTGATAGACAGTTTATTTCACTGATAAATCAAAGTATTTCACTGCTCGTCATATAATAAATATGCTTAAATGGCTATGGAAAGCAACGTTACAGATCACCAAATGCAGTTAGGCCATACTGCTTTTTGTGATCCTCGAGCGTAGCATGTTGCACGTGTATGCCTCAAACGTGTAGGTGCGACTGTCACGCATCACTGGTTGGAACGTATCGCACAAACACTATACTCTTCTCATAAATGAACCTTGTTTAACTATTTAAAATATTCTCGAAAAGATATTATCACAAATATCAGGGGTTGCTTAACTTTTTCTTTTCTTCGTTGTGTATATGTAGAATATGCATTTAGAATTAGATAAACATACACACATTTTATACTCAGAATATTCACTTTTGCCATCTGGAAAACGTTTTAATATGCCTTATCATAAGTCAAACCGAACCAGGAAATCTTTTGTACCTTGTAGTATTCCAATTCTGAACAAAAAATTTTGGGAATGTTAATGAAATATGTACATTTAAATTGTTGAAACAGTAAGTGTTGTATTGTAAATATATGTAATGTAACAATGTATTATCATGTCATGCTCTGTTGGATGTACAAAGAATTCCCTTTTGGGTAATAAAGTGTTATCTTATCTTATCTTATCTTATCTTTAGTAATTGCATTCATTATATCGTTATTGGTTTCGAATATTATATTGAAATAGCCAAACGTTTACTGAACTGGATGAACAACCACCTGTAAAGCCATTACTGGATACAGTCAGTTTAGGAAACTGTGTTTTATATCCTGGGTATTACTAACATGAAAAAACAAATCTTACAACCACATAATTTTATGCCACCTTGTCATTTATCCAATGCAGAACATTATTAATTTCTTGTTTTCAACCATGTAACCCTTCCTTTGATATAATTTCAAGAGACCTTGAATAATGACTTTCTTTTCGCGGAGTATTCATACAACATTTACAAAGATCAAAGGGCTCATATTACCATTTGGTAGATCAATTGGTAGGGTAATGCGTGACTGAGGTTATTAGTGTTCAGCGTATGTTGTCTTAAAAACAAAGCAAGTTTACCAAGAGTACTAGTTTTCGTTGAGGTTCGCCTTGCCAGTTTTCAGTTTTGCTTTGTACACCCTATATGGTATTTGAATGTTAATGAGTTTGTCCCAGATATGGTTTTATTCATAATAAAGATTAGACATGACGATGATTAAGAGCTGATAGTAGATGTGGGCTGATACAAAGAAGCGGTTATCTGGTTTTCAGTTCTGTTATTCTCCGTGTTTGGAAATAAACTAACAGTGGTAAATTTAACTTCTGAAGTTAATATTTGTTTTTAATGTCATATTTCAGCAGTCACTTGTATTCGACAACACTGCATGCATGTACGTATGTAGGATATATCTATGTTCGTACATGTATGTATGTACATATGTATGTAATGTATGTATGTTTGTACATGTATGTATGTATTTATGTATGTAGATATGTATGTATGAATGTATGTATGTATATGTATGTATGTACATGTATGTAGGTATGTATGTATGTATGTATGTATTTATGTATGTATGTACGTATGTATGAATGTATGTATGTACATGTATGTACGTATGTATGAATGTATGTATGTACATGTATGTATGTATGTATGTTTGTAAATGTATGTAGGTATGTACATATGTATATATATAATTTTATATATTCTCATTTCTCTTTTTACTTAATATGTTATATTTTCAGAAACAATGTACTTAGTTATTAACTTAACATCTAGGCAAGACAAGTAAAGTTAAGTTACGTATATACACCTTAGATTGTAAATTTAGGTTATAAACATATGGTTTCATTTAAAGAAAACTGGTTCATGAGCTTTGTAATTAAATAACCTATTAAAACGATCGAATTAGTCCTACATGTATGTGTCGTAGTCCGTAGTCACAAACAAACACTCCCACAGTACTATTATGTATACACGTACACTTATGTAATATGTCAGGTTACATGTAGTACGTAGAGTGTTATCAAGTACGTGTTACGTAGGATTGCATCTCACCAAACCGTGTTAGTGCGGGTCAAGGATAATGCAATCAAGACTCACCCTTCCACTGCATGCTAGCTATTTCAATTGACGAGCCGCTGGAAGGCCACTGTTTGCTGTAATTACGTGAATCCTTTCACAGAAAGGGCAAAAATGCAGGGTAATTGGTTGTTTTTTTGTGCTTTCCTTTTGTTACATCGTACAGCTGATAACAGATTTATCATATCAAGGACGTGTAATGCAGTGGGTACGTATATGTATATCAAATGGCTAAAGATGATTATAGTACACACATACTTACTCAATTTGACTGTTCATAAATCATTTATTAACGACATAATAACATTTATGCAGGTCGGTATTGAGGGTTAGTAAGTACAAATATAAGTATCGTGATGGCAACTAGCTTGTTTAGATATCATTTTGATCTAGATACTCTAGATACTGTATACACTACACTCGGTGACAGCTGTTCGTAAAGAAAGCTGGTTTCCCCAAACAAAACAAAGTGAATAGCAGCCAGATAACGTTACATGCCAACTGAATGTGAACGTCCGCTATAGGTTCACGGGGACCTTCCTAGTTGAGTGCCTCCGACATGACATCATCTGAATTCATTTATGCTTAAAACTTTCGAATTTCCCAACGAACTATGAGTCATATTTAAATCTGGAACAGCTACACCTATGACAATGCGATCCTTCTGAAACAAAGTTTAAGTATAGTAAGCTGAGAAAATGAAAGAGGAACTAGATCTGCAGCTCGTCAAGCGTTGTGATAATTGGAAGTGGAAAGCGTAAAGACCATAGTAATTGATGTACCGGTACATAATATATGTGGAACACGGTCCCATGATTTCATACACAATTATGACGTTCAGCAACTTTCGATCATTTGACAATAAACTAACGTGTCCATGCAACGGAAATGCTTTCCCCGAAATGGGAGTTTCTCGGATAGTACACTGTTGCGAAGGAAGAAAACGAAGTACATGTATACTTTTCTAAAATAAATCCTGTATAACTGCTTACCTCATGTTTGATTGGGAATGATATTGTGAGAAGAGAATGTGAGATTTGAAAATAACTAAGTTAGAATACGTCCAGCGGGTAACGTACTGATATGATACATATTTTATACAGGTATTTATACGAATATAACCAATAGTACATATGCTAAAATAAGAGCTATGTTACGGTATAACAATAATTGTCCCTAATGGGAGCTATGGTAGAATTTACCTCTTGGCTTTATAGAATTCCTTTTAAGAAGTATGTACTTCTTCCGCTGCATATGTTCACATTCGAAACGTTAAGAATTGGCCGAATGGAAACTATTGTTTGTTTGTGTCGAGGCTGAGCTTTCTTTATTTAACGAAAGGACAACTTCTTTCTCGTCCATTTTACCGAATAAAATATTTTTCGAGAGCTTTCATATTTCATATTAAGCACATGATTCCAAACAATTACTTTGATTATACCACACACTGGTTCTTTGAAAATTGGTACTCGTACTCTTAATGAATATGTTTTGTTTCGTGTGGATAGTTAGACATCTGCTTGTAGAGATAATGACAAAGATGTACTTTGATGAAGCCATAAAGCGACAAATGTGATGTTCTAATTAATCCAATTTAGTCATGCCACATAATGAGGTTCGTTTTGAAGTCTTGGTCGGCAGCGTTCGAACCACCCATCAACGATGGTCATCTAGCGGTCAAATATCGATAGTATTGCCTCGAACATATTAAATAAGCGGTCATCGCGGCTTGACTAAAGCAGTACAGCAAGTATTGCTGGTCAACAGAGATCAAGGCCCTCAACTTTTGACCGATGGACACCAGTTCTGGCCTAGATGTAAGTGAGTTGTGCGTGAATCCATTGAAGCGTGAAAACTGACCCTTGGCAATAGGGTTCAAACTGAGACGTTTACTTTCATAGACGCTATATGGCAGAGTTCATCTTGGGTCACACTTGCTCATATATTTCCTTATTCCACGACGACTAACACGCATCGTAAGGTCATTAGGTCGTCGTGATCTCGGTTACAATGATGTGAACAGGATGGTTAAAACTATAGGTGCATTATAAACAGATTGCTATTATTATGAGAATAATTAGGGACTTGATCATGTTTAGTGAAACGCTACTAAGAAATACATCGAAAACCGCTGGTCGTCTAACGCTCGAATGTGATATATTTGCTTAGTACAAGTATTATTGGTCGACATAGATGGGTCAATTTCAATAAATCTGTAAATTTCGAGGAGATAAAATCAACACTAAGGAAGTTGTTTATTCTGAATTTTATTTGCAACATTCAAACGATTTTATCTTCAGGCTCACAAATGCGAAATATGCAAGCTTAATCTAGCTTAATTAATGTTTAATTAACAGATGAAGTGATAATTGGCAGTGATCGTGTCAGTTCTGTTACCAACATTATATGACATATTTCTTTTTAAAATGAAGATATTTTTTGGAAAAGTTCAGCTTTATGGAAAGACATGTATATAATGAATTAGAAAATTGATCCAAACAAGTTTATTTTTTAAAACAAAATGTCATTCAACATTTGAGTTCATCTGAACGGCAAAAAAGTACATAAACAGAGATAAATTCCTTTTTATATCTGATTATAATCTGCATTATAATAAAAAAGCTACCTATAAGTATCTAAATGAACATAGTATTTCTACAATTATTTGAGAAAAAATTCAAATTGAAATATTTTTCTTTGTTTTTTCGAGTCTTATTCAGAAAACAGTGAAAGCCATTGATGGTAACATAGTTGACAGTGATGGTAACAGAATAGACAATCTTAATTGTAATCACTTGACTACTGCATATATAATATCTGACATGATTATTGGTACCTTGGGACTATATTATGTGAAAATACTTCACCATTAACTATGTTTTTACAAACTTAGGGAAGTAACAGTTTTAACTGTAAGCAACTCAAAGTTCTGTTGGTAACAGAACTGACAAAACTGGTAACAGTATTGACATTATGAGACAGAAGGTACTTTTCATCGATTATCACTGTTACTATACAGTAGAATACAGTTATTGCAGTGTCAAAACAAAAATACTTCGAAAGTGTTCTCCCAACTTTACTCCTAAACAACACATTAGCCAATTATTACATGATGGTAACAGTTTTGACATCTATTTTCAGTCAGATCTGTTACATTTGTTAGAAGTTGATGGATATTTAGAAATTATCTAAATAGGAGATATATTCAATTTGAGAAACTAGTAACATGTCAAACCCTTTAACACCAAGTCTTGAATCAAGACGTTAAACCAAAAAACCTTTCTCAAAACAATATCTATAATGAGCAATTACCACATACTATGAAAAGTTCAAACATTAAACAAATAAAGCAAATCCTGCTGTAAATTGTGATGAAACTTGTGAATTTGATTTTTAGCTCATCAGGTTTCAAAGACAAAGTGACAGATGAATATTCAGACAGACAAAATATGGCAGCTCCTGTCGTTAGCCGTCCAAGCCAGATGAGCTAGGATATCATGAAATAGTAACATTGAACATGATAGAACAAACAAATTGTACTCTAAGAAACACTTTTGATAAACTTTGCTCAGCTTTTATAAATCTTTCACAAAACGGGCTACAATGTCCCAAATAATGTGGTCTTCCTTATGTCGAGATGTTTTGCTTCCATGTGGTTCAGGAATAACAGCGAGTAGCTGGGTATCATATGAATACCAGAATGTATCCTTCATATGAGGCCAAAAGAAACAGTTTGCCTTCCTGGACACATGTGACATACAGTCAACATAAATGTCATTTTCTTCATCAAAGTCAATGACTCTCCCAGGATATGCTCTATTGCCATAGAGGACAAGAACATACTTATCAATAAGTTTCTCTGGTGTAGGTAGTGATCTCTTCAGATCATCCATTGTCCACGAAGAAGGTTGAGCAAGGAGTGGTTGAGTATCATCAAGAGTTGAGATGACTGGTGTCACTTCAGTTGGTGGGTGAGTATCATCAGGAGTTGAGGTGTCTGGTGTCACTTCAGTTGGTGGGTGAGTATCATCAAGAGTTGAGATGACTGGTGTCACTTCAGTTGGTGGTTGAGTATCATCAGGAGTTGAGGTGTCTGGTGTCAGTTCAGTTGGTGGGTGAGTATCATCAAAAGTTGAGATGACTGGTGTCACTTCAGTTGGTGGGTGAGTATCATCAAGAGTTGAGATGACTGGTGTCACTTCAGTTGGTGGGTGAGTATCATCAGGAGTTGAGGTGCCTGGTATCACTTCAGTTGGGGGTGAGTATCATCAGGAGTTGAGGTGCCTGGTGTCACTTCAGTTGGTGGGTGAGTATCATCAGGAGTTGAGGTGCCTGGTATCACTTCAGTTGGTTGGTGAGTATCATCAGGAGTTGAGGTGCCTGGTGTCACTTCAGTTGGTTGGTGAGTATCATCAGGAGTTGAGGTGCCTGGTGTCACTTCAGTTGGTGGGTGAGTATCATCAGGAGTTGAGGTGCCTGGTGTCACTTCAGTTGGTGGGTGAGTATCATCAGGAGTTGAGGTGCCTGGTGTCACTTCAGTTGGTGGGTGAGTATCATCAGGAGTTGAGGTGCCTGGTATCACTTCAGTTGGTGGGTGAGTATCATCAGGAGTTGAGGTGCCTGGTATCACTTCAGTTGGTGGGTGAGTATCATCAGGAGTTGAGGTGCCTGGTGTCACTTCAGTTGGTGGGTGAGTATCATCAGGAGTTGAGGTGCCTGGTGTCACTTCAGGTGGTGGGTGAGTATCATCAGGCGTTGATGGAGTGTCCATCAAGTGCATCAGTACTAGTCTCGCTTACAGCCGGTTGATTGGAACTTAGATTGCAGGTACAAAGTTGTTTGGAACCAAGTGCTTATTGACCATATCTTGCCGTGCAGTTGTCCACATCACATGAACTAGAATGTACAAAATTGAGGGATGAAATCTCTCAAAAAGTCAACACTGTTACTAAATATGTCCTATCTGTTACCAGTTTTCAGTTAAACTATGCACAATGAAAATGATTTTGCAATCCGAATTGTCCCAGCAAAATCAGATGACAACGGAACCTTTTTTTATAAATACAAACTGAAGATGTCTTAAAACTGTCAAATTAGTAACAACCTTGCGAATAAACTATAAAAAGGTCAAATCTGTTACCAAGTATGTCAAAACTGTTACCTAATTTCCATAAACATTAAGATGTTATCATTTTGATGTTATTAAGCAGAAAATCAGATATCAAACTAAACAATCTAAAATGTTCAAAGAGAAAATGTTTTTAAATAATTCAATTCAGAAATATTCAGTGATAAAAGCTACCAAAATGTCATAACTGTTACCAGATGTGTCCGATCTGTTACCAAAATTAAAAAAAAACATTTGCACAATGATAATCCATCAATATTTTAAAAAATTGTCATATCATAAAAGTTTGTGTAAAAAAGGACAAGCTTTAAATTGAAAAGCTCAGTAGATAATTTAAATTTTGAAAAAATACAGACACAAAATCTAAACAAATGTCAAATCTGTTACCAAATTTGTCAAATCTGTTACAAAATTTCAATAAAACGATGAAAAATTATAATGCATCAACATTTTAAGACTTTTCATAACATAATTTCATAAGTAATCTGAATGTGTTCCATATTTGGAATAAAAGTACCCGACTCACTTTACTTCAAGAAAAATCAGTGATAAAATGTCCAAAAATGTCAAAACTGTTACCACTTTTGTCCATTCTGTTACTGGTAGAGATAGTAACAGAACTGACAGTAACATAGTTGACATTTTCCACTTTATCACTTGCTAAACAATGCCTGCCCCCTATCCTTTGCAAAACCATGCTGCACTGGTCTGATACTTCAATTAGCTTTTCTATGGAACCCCAGTATATGTGAATTTGCAGTTGATGAAATCAAGAACCTTGGCAACAGATTTGACTCAAAAATTCATAGATATGGTGAACCACTTACTTGAAGGTGATGTTCTTTGTGAAATTTGTCACTGGAAAGCCATGCTGACGTCTCTTTGCAAGACAAGTAGGAGGAGGTCCATAACAGGAAGTGGAATTATCTTGACCAATAAGGGAGCATTCCTTTTTTCAAATAATTGTTCATGGTAACAGAACGGACACAAATCCTTGGGACAGGCAAAAATGAATAGGAAATTTGCTTAAAATGCAAATTTTACAATTTCTTTTTAATTTTGTTTATGTATTATCCTTGTTACTGCTATGATATGGTCGCATAACATTATTAAGTCGGAAATTTTTGTTTATTTCACATCCAAATTGATCATGAAAAATGTCAATCCTGTCTCCGGGACAGTCATTTTTAATGAATTTTGACACTTCAAAGTGCCACAAAAAATATTCTAATGTAATTTTAATGAAACAAATGTGTGAATGGGGTAGAGTTGATAAGTCGGAATTATAATTAACCAAAATATATATGAACAATTATTTATTTTTTTTAAAACGTGCCTAGACACGAAATTTACAGATTTATTGAAATTGACCCAGATAAATACCTTCAAAACTTTACTGATTGGTATTAATTTCTGAAGAAAAAAACCACGTGAAAACTGACCCTTTAAGACTCCTAAGGATTCAAAGACGTCGTTTAATTTGATAATGGATATCCAAAAGGATTATAAAATGACACCAAAAGGATAATGAAAACCATTATGAAATTCAACTTGCTCGCATATTCCCTTCTGCAATTTTTTTCAATGTACGGCCACTAGCGCATATCGTAAATTCATTTGGTTTCCGTGAACTGTATACGTTTTCTTCAACGCTGTACGGCAGACTAAATCAATTATCAATTATCTCTTCTGGTGTTCATTATGTCGTTTTATGTGAGGCTTATGAGAATGTACACCCGTTTTTGCACCGACATGATCGACGTTTTGTATGTGATAACGTAACACCGAAAGATAATTATTCTACTCCATTGGTAAGGGAGGCGAATTTGGATGTTAGTTGTTGGAGAATACATTTCGATACTTAAGGCACCACTACACATCGGCTTCACATACAACATGAATTGAACTTGGCATCAAACAAGTCCGAGGGCATAGTATACATTTCAGCCTAGTTGGTGTGAAAATATCTACATCGTCAACCCTCTATTGGTTTCTTCCTCTTCTTCTACTACTACTACTACTACTACTACTACTACTACTACTACTACTACTATTACTATGGCCTCCATGTGACCGTGTGACCCTAGACTAAGGCAGCAGTACCTCTAGGTCATTGATTAGTATAATCTCATAATAATCGCCCTTCATAATTCTCTTTTGGGTCAACCAAACACGTGGTAGTTTAAGGATTTGCGCATTCCTGAAGGGTCGGTTTTAGGGATTGTTAATGCAGTCAATATCAAGATTTGATCTTAGACCTGATTACAAATACGGTTCAAATTCAACCGATAGGGCGAATTTGAATGGACCCCCCTTCCCTTAATACTGAACAGGTGCTCGTTTAAAACAACATAAACGATGCATAAAACACACAGCTTTGAAATCTCAAATGAAGGTTGCCTATGGGTGCCTTAAACTTGGGAGTGGTGGTTTGCATCGTGTTACTTTCTTCATGAAGAATGGAAACGGTCAACTGAAATTTGGTCCAATAACACGTTTGTAATGCAAATCAGCACATAACTCTTCAAATCGAAAGTTCAAATTCAAAACTTCTTATCCCCTGTAAAATGACATTCTGGTCGCCGTTTAGTGGCATTTACATACAATAAATTGTCAAACTGTTCATATATCAATTAAAGTTAAAACAATGTTTTTTCTCATTGAAATGAAGACTAACTCCATTTAAAAGAGGAATAATACGTAACACATGTTCACGTAACAGAAATGTCAACGGGTGAATGATAAAGTTGACCCCGGATAACCATGCAATTACTCTTATAAGTAAATGAGCTATAACCACACAAATGTTAATGTGCGTATCTATAGCAGGCGACTAGTCATTTGCTTTTTCTAATAGAGACGAATAAGCACTGTATCCCAAGCGATTTGGTATACAAATAACGTAACCGTCATGACGTAAATCGTGGCATTTAGGTCGCGCAAAAGAGATAAGTCTGTCTGCGTTGAACTACAAATAGGGTACAAGAATTACGCTTCTTGTATGGGAAGCTATAATGTGTCATTAAGTTGCATTATCAGGCATTGTGAACATTTCATTTGCATTTTATTTATTATGCCAATGAGTCAAATCACAAACTAGAAATGTAAGTAAAGTACGCTTTCCTAACCAGTGGCATTGAAATTGTCTGTTCTTCGACAAATATGAAATCGTCTGTTCTTAAAATATATGGCATGTCATGTTATGAAGCAGTCTTATGATATAGGTCCGATTGTACAACATAGATCACAGTTTATCAATTTTTCGGTATTCAAAGCCCGAAACCATCTTTTAATATCGCAAGCTTAAAACAGTTAGTAAATATATTGTCATAACAAAAGTTGCATACGTTGTATAAATGAACTCAATGTCATAAAATATCGGACAAGACGTTAACTTACTACACATCGTGTGTATGTACATAAAAATAGGTTAGACGGTAAACATTTAAATCATCACTATCCAAATTATATTTACAGTAATAATAGAGGATCTGAGCCATTCATGATATGATATACAAATTCAAGAAAGGTAATCCCCCGCATATGTATCAGAGTAGACCCCTCCTTCCCCATCATCAAACACTAAGAGGCTAGAAAACGGAGTGAACAGCATGTGAACCCTAATGACGCCCGTACTGCGTTTTTCTGTTGTTGACAACAAGTCGGTGGTGACGTCAAATACCCGGATGAATGAACACGTTCACTATACATATTATGTATAGACGGGCATCTTCTTTTGTGTTTAACTGACGGTTGTTTATGCGACTGAGCCTCGGGAGTATCCAGTTTCAGGTCGCTATGCTGCTGACGGACGGTGTCAACAGTTTTAAACTAACGCTTTTGAGTGGAGGCATTTTATGCAACAGCTTCACGTATACATTTCACATTGAAAGGCGCTCATGAAATTTTAAGTCTAAAATAATGATACAGATAATCATAGGTGGACTTTTCAAGGTTTAGTTTAGGTTCCGCCAATGGACATGTGTACACATTAGAAGTCCTCATATCATAATCGTGTGAAGAGTTTAGGCTGCTGATGAATGATTAAAATAATGTGATCCACGATTTCATATACAGAAATAATAGTAATAGTTCACGGTCAAGAAGTCCGCATGTCCGAAATGTCGTGCACTTGACGATAGGTTGACAACAAGTTCATAAATACTGATTTTAATAACAACAGTTAAAGGCGCTGTATTTTCCTACTGAATTAAAGTGCTTTCACACAATCTGACTCAGTGTTACAAAAGGCTACATACTACTCCCGAATCACTAAAAAAAGAGTTAAAAAACGAATGAACATGATTCGATCGGTTAATTGATGCGCGTCCATTTCCCATAGAACGGCCATTTTAATGTGTTCACATTAAAATGGCCACTCGAAGACAGTTCAAGTGGCCTGCCCCGTGTAAACCTCTCTCTATCTACTCATAAAAAAGCAAATACAGACCAATTAATATTTCAACAGGCATTTTTTGAACTACGTGATTTTTTCGCAGATTATAAACCAATTTACACAGCAGCAACTGTGACTCCTTCAACAACATATGCTTCAAGGCTGCATGATGGCAGCAGCATCTTTACTGCAGAAGCTAAGGCCATCCTTAAGGCCGTCCATCACATCAAAAACTCAACTCCAAATAATTACATTATTTTTTCTGATTCACTTTCTTGCCTACAAGCAATTAAAAACTGTAAGAGTGATCACCCAATTATCAGGGATATTTTATTACTTCATAATTCGTGTCTCCAATGCGACATCGTCTTCTGCTGGCTTCCTAGCCATATGGGTATAAGAGGTAATAACAAAGCTGACTCGGTAGCTAAATCAGCATTAAACCTCAAACATATTTCTCCCACTAAAGTTCCACATACGGATTCTAAACCTGCTATTAAATCTTACATTAAACAACGTTGGAAGTCCCAATAGGACCAACAACATCATAACAAACTTCACACTATTCAACCTCATTTAGGATACAAATCTCTATCATCTTTTACCCGGCAGGAAGCTTGTGTCCTACGACGATGTCGTATTGGACACTCTCATCTTACACACTCATATCTTTTAAAGGGGGAAGATCCCCCGGTATGTATACCCTGCCAGTGTCCTCTCACAATCAAACACTTTCTATGTGAGTGTTGGGACACTGCACATATCAGGGAAACTTTTTATCCTTCTATTTCAATCAATCAAGTATTTACTCATTTCGGTGAGCATCGTGTTTTAGATTTTTTAAAGGCTATACACCTTATTGACAAATTTTAACTTTTCATTATCAGCTTTTATTCAACTTGTGATAATACGCTGGTGTTTTTGCGGCCTTCGTGCCGTGTTTTGTTTTTCAATTGCAATTTTCTTTTTTAAATTAGGCAAATATAAATTAAATATCTCGCCGCTAATGGCTGCAATACTGCCGAAGCGGCGTTAAACAATAACTCACTCACTCAAGTGGCCTGACTGATACAGCGATAACTAAATACTCAGAGTAGAGTTTTTTAAATATGGTACAATGATGTAATATTCAACCATCGTGTTATTATCAAATTCTCATGAGACCTTCAAATCTATACCTCTCACACTAAAAAGTTCGACACCACTGTCGCTTTACACGTCGCACCATTTTCAACGATAACGGATAACCATTTTCTTTGAATACGGCTTATGGGGTCGTGTAATGAGATGTTTAAACCAAGAACGTACCAATATATTGTATAAACTTTGATAATAAATGGCAAATTTGAGAAAACATAATGATTGTGCAAAAAAAGTGCTACAGCGCCTTTAATTGAGCAAGATTATTTATTCCAGGGAGTGCTGGAGGACTAACTGTTCTGACTGAGACTGGCTTCCAGAAGTTTCCAAGTGTATGCTCATGGAAACTGACTAAATAAACAATGAGTAATGTTTTTCATTGCTTGCATGCTCATAATAAAATGAAAAAAAAAAAAAAAAAAAATCAAAGCAATATAGTTTTTACATCAGGAATTAAAACTGGTGTAGAGAAACTATAGATAAATATTTTTAAAATACTTTGTTATGGTTTTCTTCTCATAAAAATGCAAAACATGGTCCCGTTTTCCGTTTCACATTAAAAACGTAACGAAATACTCGATATTGAGTCAATTCACACTTCTGTTGCTCGTTGAAGCAAAAGGGAAGCAACGTATGACCCATTTCATTAGACAAGCTCGTGTGAACATCATCAATAGGCCTACCATCATGCACGGAAGATAGGAGAAAAACCCGGACTCAAAGAAAAGGTTTCTTTGAACCTTTTCCTGAAGGATGAAAGATCATACACATTTATTAGACAAAACTGCAAGGCATGCAGGTCGATCGATATAAATCACTTGCATTCATCACGGTGTGTATCGATCACCTTCAGACGGTGTGGCTGAGATCGATCTGGTCGCAGTGCACACTCTATAGGCCTCTGCGTCTGTTCAGTGCATTTCGTCTTCTCTCAGTATTAACAGTAATTTGAACCAATTTTCAGGCGACCTGCATTATATATAGATATGACTGGGAAATTGAGTATCTCGAACTTCTTCTAGTATAGTGTTATTATTGACTCTGTGCGTTCACTGCGTTGTAATGTACTATGTTTTCAATGATCTTGGTTTTATGATATTCCAGAAGGCTTACGATTGCACAGTTAACCACTGTCTACATTTGTATACGGAAAAAGTTCAGTTTTGATTTGTCAAATGTTCATTTCCTCGTTCAATAAACGGCAAATTCAATGTGGTGCACATTTAAAGGTGGATGATATTGAAAAATAAACACTCCGAATGTGTAGTGACCTTGCACATTTTGAAAAGACGTTACATGTTTTGAACACCGAACGAATAATCGATGAAGTGAATAATATGCCGTATTTCAACAAGAGAATATAACTAACTTAATGCATCACATATACAGTAATACGCTGAATTTCATATTAATTGCATTTACACAAATCCCATGACAGCGCTTGTGTTTACCAGAAAACCCCAGTAGAGCTCACCTGCATGTGTTGAGAACAAGGTGTCCTCTAATGCAGTGCACACCCATGTGGAATCTGTAGATATATGATGTATACCGTAATTATACCTATGCTTATACCACTGCCAATCCGCAACGATAACTTGTTTAATTTGTCTAAGAGACTTTGGCATCTGAAGGTATAATCTTTAACTTACAATACATATGTTTGACGTGTTCAAAGATGAATGACTAAAGTACATATTACCGTGGTCCCTCGAATACAACCCTGGTCCTATTTCGTTCAGCACCCCCGTACCACCCGGGTTATACGAGACCCGGGTTATTTTCTAGACCCGCGTAGTGTTCGAGAATATACGGTAAATATAGATGATAGACTGAATGTAAATATACAGTAACAGTAATGAAAACATCGACCGTCCACAACACATCTCAAGCATGGCCATTTTACTCTTCTTCTTCTATAATTATCGACAAACGTGACTGCACTTACCTAACCTTGGGTGTCTACATTGTCAAGATTAGTAATTAGTAAGTATAGCGCATTTTATCAGACTAAATACGAAGAAAAACGAAAGATGTGTTGGTAAGTCTAACTCTCGCCCATTGAAAATGATTATGAGCTGTTCAGGTGTTCTTCTTTACGGACTCGGCCTTGTTTATTTGATGTATTGAAGTGGACGCCGCGTGTCTATTCAACCCTAAAATTTATATATTATAAGTTACTCAGTACACATCATTCATGGACCGTTGTACTCACAAGTGAATACAGTTCGACTAACAGAACCGGGGGATGATGACGAAGGACTACTCGCCCGAGTACAGACAGAACAAGCATACATAACAATGACAGTTACAGCATAGGCGGGAATTATAGCATGCATGTGTGAACACTGTTCACCTAGTCCTACTCCAACACGGTAGTTTATAATATTTTAACTTCACCTATTTCGAAACATGATCCACCCCTGAAAAGCAGGTATAGAGTGTGGCCTGCATGCACTTCCATTCCACTTTCTCAGAGACTCTTTATTAGTAAACAAATGATCAGATTTTAAGAATTTTAAGAACTTAGTTAAATGTACTCCATTACTCCAATACTCCAATGATTATTTTTCGAAGTGGGAAGAATTATTACTAGTTAATACCACGGAAAGGGATCAGTGCCTATACAATACTATTCCATTCAAATGTGTTACCCTTAGTAATCTTCAGTGGTTTCAATATCAGATATTACATTTTATATTGCCTGTGAACTATTTGTTATGTAAGATGGGATATATAGAGACCGACATATGTAGTTACTGTAAGAAAGATAGAGAAACTAGTTTCCATCTTTTTTGTGAATGCCCTGTGGTAATCTCAATTTGGACCAAACTGAAACGATGGCTTCAGGACGAAGCAGATGTTTTTATTGATTTGCATGACAATAATATCCTCATAGGATATACAAGTGGCGCATATCGGCCAATCAATACCATCATAATACTGACTGAAAAGATAATCTTTGATCACAGAGCAAGACATTCGGTGCCTGAGTTTCAAACGGTCCAAGCAGAGATTGCCAAATATTACTACTTAGCAAAATATAATGCCATTGTTAATAATAAGCTTGATGCATTTTATAAATACTGGTCAATGTGTAACATGTTGTTTATGTAATCCTCTGTATCATGTGTTACCCAAAATTCAACAAAATAAAAAGTTATAAAAAAAAAAAAAAAAAAAAAAAAAAAATCTCTCATGTCAGTAAATGTTCTCATGTTTCCAAAAAAAAAAAAAAAAAAAGATTTTAAGATTAAATATCTTCCAGAGACTTAGTGTCAGATAAACTGATCAAAAACTGATAAACTGATGATAAACATATCCGTCCAGCTACATATGTATAATGTGGAATGTGCACAGATGATCTTAGACGATCCAAAATTACCATTTCAGGTAAAATGATGTATCATTTGAAACTTTCAAAACTTGCTTAAATTTGCTTAACAAATGATTCACAAGACACGCTACAAGTAAGTTATTACTGATGTCCAACATCATGCAAGACAAAGCTGGAATTGTATCGATCGGCAAAGGACAATCTACAAAGGTTATCCGGTAACATATTCTTTTGTATAATCTAAATATATAGCCAATAATGTATCGTCAAAGTTCGTTACATATTTTGATAAACCCAGCCATTTATGGGTGACTGCTCCTGTCATACATTATACATAGGCGACTGTTCAGTAACTGGTTTGTAAATATTGATCTAACCTTGTGTTGGTGTTGATCGATAGATGGGTACTTAGAAACATACACAGTACACACTGCCATTATAATATATATATGAGCATCTAGTCTCCCATTACTCAAAACAACCTTGAATTAGTCATATGTATATCCGTATGGGTCTGATGATTGATTATGCCACTAGGGATCTATTGCAAAATCATTCAATTGACACTTAATTTCCCAACAATGACCTATCTTATTAATTTGGTATTCATAAACTATATATGGTCTTCTAAACGTCTTTGCGTTCGAAACAAGTCGCAATCTATTTTTTATTATCAAATTTAAACATGAACAACATATTCATGTTTGAATCATTTCGTAGAAGCATTGTCATTTCATCCAAGATATTAGATTTAAACACATATTTTTAATGTGAATAATTGTTATAAGAAATATGTGAACAAACCTAAGAAAATGCAGTGACACACAATTCAATACTATCCAAATTAAACATCCACAGCAAAAATGACTGAGTATCCTGCAATCTGGAAACCAACTGGAAACTGGGTAATAGGAGTATCCACTTGGTATCCATCTGCTGAAACTAGGTAACCTGGTTTCCAACTAGAATCCATTTTGGATTCTTTAACATTAAGTATTTCCGTGATGGAAACCAACTGGAAACCATGGTTATGTGTTTCTTGTTGGTTTCAATTCCTGGAAATTGAAATCAATGTTTCCAGGAAATGGAAATCAACATGAAACCATAATATGAAGTTTCATGTTAGTTTCCATTCCTGTAAATTGCAATCATTGTTTCCAGAAAATGGAAACCAACATGAAACTATCAAGTGAAGTTTCATGTTGGTTTCCATTCCTGAAAATCTGCATTGAAAGATTCCATTAAATGGAAACCAACATGAAACTACCACAGCAAACATGACTGAGTATCCTGAAATCGGGAAAACCAACTGTTAACTTGGTAATAGGGCTATCCTATCACTGAAACTTGGCAACCTGGTTTCGAACTATAATGTGAAGTTTCATGTTGGTTTCCATTAGTGTAAATTACAATTACTGATTCCATTAATTGGAAACCAACATGAAACTATCAAGTATTATGTATTGTAATGTAGTGTAATGGAAACAGATAATGAAATAATTAATAACCCGCGTATCCATTTGTTAACAATTTGTTCATATCAAAAGACCCATAGAAACCAAATAAGTTATCCAATATTTCAAATTGCACATGTATTCAAAGCAAAGTAATTCAATATCAATTATTATGATAAACATGTTCAAATCAATTTTTCAGATGAAGCATTCACAAACAATGGTTAACTATACTTTGGAGAAAAATAAAGTCTTGCAAATGTTATATTTATATAAACAACTAAATAACTGAAACCCTTGATTGATATGATATGATATGTACCGTATTCCTTTTCATTTCGACAATGCCATAACTTACATCAAATGCAACCATGATATGTTTTCATTGTATTATTCATTGTATTGTGTGTGTAATGTTGGTCTTACTATTTAACATATAAACAATAATATCAATTACAAACCCTTAGATTTAGTCAGCCTGTATTTATTAATTAGATGTAGGTCAAATGTATGGGCCGGCCGTATCGCCGGACGCTCGCTGTCCACCATATGGTGTTATATAACAGCCAGACCATGTGCTCTCTCAGACAAAGAGCTTTGTTCATCATCCACATTTTGGCGCGATTAAATTGCCAGTATAACCCGTGACTGATTGAAGAAACAGAATCTTATCTGCCGGGTGTACGCGAACTTCAGTGGCAGCAACTGTTGTTATTCAGGAAGGGCAAAACAACATGATATTTCTACAACTGAATGCAGGTACAGTGCGCATTTCATGTAATACTTACAGTTCATGTTTTTCTTATTGTGTGTGTCCAATATGCTAATGATTGAAATAACTATTTAAATAAAGTTTATCAAATACCTTCGAAATATTGTAACATTGAAAATAAAGTAATTGTGTTTCTGATAGCAGTCAGGGCACACCCTGTATGAAACGTTTTCATTCTTACAGAATAAAATAAATCAAAACTGGACTTTTTTCTAAAGTTTTGAAACTAAAATTCACACTATTCATCTATAACACATTTATTATTCAAAACAACATCACGTATCTTCCAAATTGATAACAAATATAGGGAGAAGGGAATATGTTAGAATGTAAATACCATACGACGTTCAGAATTAACAGACTTCAAATACATTATATATGAGAATATGTACGATTTTACTAAATTATACAAATATCATTATGTAGAACATTTCTTTATATTTACTATGCCGCATGATATATCAGACAGATTTTGTTGTGATGTTTGTTATGAAAGCATAATGGAATTTATTTAATTTATAATGAAACGATGTCAATGTTTATTGTATCAAGACAAACAGTCTCTTCTTTCTTGATTCATTATAACATACGAATACATAAAAATTACATTCAAGAGTTGTTGTACTGATGTATATTTTGAATATCATATTATGAGATTTATATGGAAAATAAAAAAATAAAATAAAGTAAAAAATGTTGACCTTTATATTTAGTTAGAATATGCAATACCCCTTTGATATTCATGTTTCTATATTAATTTGATACTTTTATAACATTTTAGCATTCCTGCACATGGGAAACTTGAAGATGACCTCTCACCGTAGCCTATAACAGGTACATGTGTTTCAAAACTTAACCTAAGAACTAATGTAATAATTGCAGTATACAAAATAATAATATCTGGCAAATCAGAATGTATGAGTTTGTATCTTACTAAATCACTCCAAATAGGTAAAACTGAGGTTGTACCAATTTCGATTTATGTTGGTCATTAATATCATTTTTATGTTCGTTTTACTTTTACAGCCTAGAAGAACACGAAGGAACCATGTGGTCGGTTCCACCATTTGGTCGAAATATCATTCCCATTGAGGACACAGACATTTTTTAAGCTGAAGCTGAAGAGTGAAATCACCCAGGAGGATTAGTGATGTAATTAACCCCGGGTCGTTTACCCGAGGAAAATAAAACCACCTGTTCCTAACATATATTGAATAGTAATGGCCGGCAGCACAGTATAAATCAAGAATATAACCACATAATTATCAGTGATCCTCTTTCTTAATCAGCAACAATGCCCTGTTATTTTACTTCGTCATCCAGGTATGGCATTTTGCTGGATGATTTATGAAGTAATTTTAAATAATGCAATTTGTAAATGTATATCTAGGATCTTCAAAAATACTATTACTATATGGTATTGTGTACTTGATATCATTTGAATACATTCCTTAGATTTGATTGTCAGATGTCTTCTCCTAGTCAAGTATTTGCTCTGCAATTGACACTTACGTAATAAACTAAATAATGCAACACTTGTTTTGTATTACTAGTACACAACAGGCAAAATGTCTTTTCTTGTTTTGCAATTAGTTAAAATAACATTCCAAGATTGACTTTGCTATTGGCACTTTATGTATTAAACTTTATAACAAAGTACAATTGTTTTTGTCATTACTAGAATTATTTTCTCAGAAGCATAATTGCTCTTGATGAAGATAGCAGTTGATGCTGTAGGTGTTAACACTGTATTCATTTAAATCATAACATGCTTGTTATGCGTGTTTAGAACAACATGCAAGTGTCAACTATGGACACCAGGTTGAAACCTACAGTAAACAAATACACTGAAACCTATAGTGAACCTTAACATGGAAACCAGACTGAAACCTACAGTAAACAATTACACTGAAATCACACTGAAACCACACTGAAACCTACAGTAAACCATTACACTGAAACCAGACTGAAACCTACAGTAAACCGTTATACTAAAACCACACTGAAACCTACAGTAAACCTGAACATGGAAACAAGGTTGAAACCTACAGTAAACCGTAACATGGAAACCAGACTGAAACCTACAATAAACTTAAACATGGAAACCAGACTGAAACCTACAGTAAACCTAAACATGGAAACCAGACTGAAACCTACAGTAAACATGAACATGGAAACCAAATTGAAACCAAGTGTAAACTAAGTAATATGGAAACCAAGTGGAAACCAAGTGGAAACTATCACATGGAAACTGAGTTGAAACCTACAAGAAAGTTATTCATGGAAACCAGATGGATACCACTTGGAGGAGTGGGTAATTATTCGCACTGGATACCATCCGGATACTGGTGCAAAATTCAGTTTCAGTGTTGCTTGAAACCACATGGAAACTGTGAAAAACTGTCTGGATACCAACTGGAAATAATGGTTTCCATTGGGTATCCTGTTAGTTTCAGTGTTCTGGAAACCAGCTCATTTTTGCTGTGATCCATATAATGTTGCATCAACAAGATGT
Organism: Gibbula magus; assembly: GCA_936450465.1. NCBI lineage: Eukaryota > Metazoa > Mollusca > Gastropoda > Trochida > Trochidae > Gibbula > Gibbula magus. The sequence continues at coordinate 45,113,083 of OW388303.1, forward strand.
GCATGTCTTAATTATTTTTGTGGGGTGACTTGCCATATTTTGTCTCCCTTATTTATAGTATATATCGTATATTATATTATAGTATGTAAAATCAACAGGACAACGTTGTGTGAAAAGCTGTGTCGTTGAGCCCTGTTCAGAACTGGAGAGAAAAAATAGCTTAACCTTTATCAATGCAAGAGGGCATATTGATCGAGAATACCGGTGGAATCTGCAGTTGACTTACGTCAGAGCTTAGCTCCGACTGCCAAATTATGCTCACCGCGGAGTGTGCATGTCTCGACATTAAGTAGCAGGGTTGAACTTCTGTATCGACTTCACGTCGCTCCACTCTCTATAATATTTACTGTCGATGTTTTGGTTTTTTTGTTTTGGACGAACGCATTCAAAAGAATTTCGTCATTTCGTGATTTGAAATCGTACAGATAGAGACGCCCTTGAAATTAAATGAAATATTTGAATGGAAGACCTCGTTATACACTGATGTAAATAAAGCTCTTAAAATGAAATGACCACATCAGAATAGCATAGACATTATTGACTAAGCAACAGCCGGTGTTTGTTGGATAAAGTTATACATAGTTGTTTACGGCAGCTCGCCCTGCTTGTGACGGGGGCATCTACTATAGAGAATCCACTTGGCTATGAATGAGCTGAGTACTGACGCATATATTAATCTCGCCATTCATACGCGATCGTATGCATACCTTCCCACGGCAGACTCGCTTCACGAACCAACGGCGAGTAAACAGGCTTGTCACTCTGGGTTTCGAAAGAAAACAACAATATTGTGTAATTTGATACTCAACATTGTAGGTAGACATCGAAGGCTTCCTGCATTGCATGTTGGTTATTTCATTTAACAGCCACAGCCATCTCTATCACTACCACTGTCACCACCACTACTACTAGTAGTAATAGCAGTAATTGTAGCAGTATAAGTATACTATCACCACCGCTGCTAATACTATTCCTACAACTATTACTATTGTCACTAATACTGTCACTATTCTTCCATTTCTAACGCTACTACTACTACTACTACTACTACTACTACTACTACTACTACTACTACTACTACTACTACTACCACCACTGTCACTAATACTACCACTATTTCCATTTCTAATGATGCTGCTGCTGCTGCTGCTACTACTACTACTACTACTACTTAGTTTTACTACTACTACTACTACTACTACTACTACTACTACTACTACTACTACTACGTTTTTATTTTCTATTGTCCAAACTTCATTGCCAGTAACTTTTACAGACGCCATCTACATGATTACTTACCTCGTGTTTAATTATAACATTTAGAGCCTGAGGTAAACTTGTTATTGAAATATTGGACAAGGCCTGCCTGCAATACAAAAACAACCATGACATGCATGCTAAGTGTCGTTTATTTTAAACAATAAACGTCTGTACTAAAATTATTATTTGAAAAACTCTACTAAGGTTAATGATGTTTTTTTAAACATGTACATGGGGAGAAAGTGAACTCATATCAAGTCATACTCATAGTCAGTTTGGTGTTTTCTTTGGCCATGAGGATTATATTTTGGCCTCTACCACATACTACTACTACTACTACACAACTATTACTACTACTACCAATACTGCCACTACTACTACTACTACTACTACTACTACTACTACCACCACCATCACAGCTGCTTCTCTATACTACTTATAGCTTAATTCCCCCAACCTCCATCAAACTGCTAGACCGTTCCTTATGCGAACTTCTGTAACGTTAGTGTTATTAACACGACAATCCAATATGAAAACCATCCATTGGAAATAATGAGGGCGACTTATCTTTCATTATTACTGTTTCTGCGACTACGGCGACAGTGACAGTTTCATATGTAACATTTCAATGCAAACACCAAAACTGAGCAGGTAAATTCCAGCCATTAAGGATAGGTTAGTGACCTGCCGTAACAATCAATACTTCAAAGAGTTCCTATCGCGCACGTAAGCTTAAATAACATGGGACAGTTGCAGTACCAATATTTGAAATTCAACCAAGCAAGCAGTGGATGTATAAAGAAGAAAATGAATAATTGACCACGGGAAGAAGGAATTACTGAACTGTTTACGTATATGCTGTATAAACACGTCACGACCCTTGCACATGAAGTAAGAATTAAGAATGACCCGTTTCTTCAGTGTATGTGACCATGTATCAGTACACAAAGGTAGGTAAGCCCGTGAACAGCTCTGTTTACTTAGTTACGTGTAATACAGGCACGGGTCAGCGTGGACACTTACTGTGGACACTCAATGAACCTCAAGGGATTGGGCAAAGATATAGTAGTCACTGGTATGTGGGGAATGTAGGTATATGGGACGCTCTTTCATACTGATAAGATGCTGACAACTACTTCAACATTATTAGTCCTGATAGAAGTGTTTCTACTTACCAATTCTCAAAAATAAGATTAGGACTTAAAGTACATTTAATGTAAACGGCCAATATCCGGTTTACGTTGTAAAATCAATACTACATATTCTGACTTTATCCCTCGGAAGCTGTTCATGTTCGGAGTTTTATAGGTTTTCACAACATACTTAAAATTCAGTTGTTACTCATGCTTCTAAAAAGACCAAGGTCATTTTAGGCGATCAACTTCTTTATTTCACCAACTTCT